>CM038551.1:21085960-22423647 GCA_021527575.1 Ensete glaucum
GAATATTAAGATGAGCTAAAAGTCTATTCAAACTATTTTAACCACATTATATGCAATACATCATATTATAAAATTATGATTATTATTTCAAATCATCATGTATATTTTTAAAAATCAATATGCATTATCATCATACATGATTTCATATCATCATATCTTCTCCCTCTTTGTCATCAACAAAACGGAGAAGTGCAATTAGCAAGTTTTTGATATATGAGAGCCTAGCAATTTAACAAATTTTTCATCACTTTAGAATATGCAAGCTAGTAAATTCTTTCTTCTCTTTTGAGAAGTGCAAGCTAGCAAATTTACATTATACAAGCAAACAAGTTTTGTTCCCCCTTTGTCATTGTCAAAAATAAGAGATAAATTATTTTTCAAATCATCATATGAAATATATTAAGAAAAATTAACATAGTGATGAGATGTATAATTCATGAAGACAAATTGTGACTATCAAGAGATAAATTATAAGAGGAACAAGTAAAATAAAATCTCTTGATTTATTCATAAGAAATCTCAAGTTGTCAAGTTCATGATTTGTATAAATTTTTTTTAAATAATATAAGAACACATAACAAAAGATTTTGATTTATAAAAGATTTCAAGTTGTAATTCCAAGAAATCAAAACCACAATATAGGTAAATCACTCATTCAATTTCAAAATCATCAAAATCACTTTCAAGAGATTTAAAATATAATTAATAGACTTATTAGTTTCTTGAAATGCTAGTGATTTTTTTTCTCCACTTTTTGTGAGCAAGATGGTAGAATCAAGGTAGAGAAATGAAAAATATCATATCACAAGAATACTTAATTTTAAAACTATAAATTTTATAGATGTAAAATTTAAAATTAAGTTCAAAACTTCAAGATATTCAAGGAAATTCAAAAGTTTAAGAGTTACTCATGCATTTAAAATCATCTCATATAATTTCAAGTATAGCAAAAAAATTATTTATTGTAAATTTTGATAAAAAGCATCAAGAATTTCATAAGAAGGCATGATTGTAGATAAAGCTCAAATTGTAAATCAAGTATTTTACATGTATTTAGCAAGTCCTAATTTTTTTCCTAACTAATTGTTTCTCATTCAATGTTATCATATCCAAATTTACTTCTAATCATATTAATAATTTTATCTCTCATTTTTTTGTCAATATCAAAAAAGAAATATTATGACATAATTTATTATTAGAATTTATATTCAAATTATGCCAAAAAGTACAAGGAGATCATGTCATTAAAGATAAAATCAAATTTTTGAATATCAAAAGATATGATTTCATTTAATAAGTTTTTTCATCCTTTTTTATGAATAATAAAAATGAGTCTTAGGTGATAATCTTAATTCATTCAAGATAATTCTTTTTAATAAAAAAGAAGAATGATCTTGATAAAAATTTTAATTATTATTATTAAGATCATAAATCTTCTTTTTTTATTTAACAGAGAAAACTATAGAGATCAATAATATGATTCTCATAACGTAAAAGTTAAGTCAAGAAATTAAGAGAATATTCATGATAATACAAATCTCTTTCAATTTTCAACTTATCACAAATTTAAGATATACTAATTTTGTTGATAAGTTATGTCATTCATGAGTTTTAAAATAAATCATATCAAGATAAATATTGATATCAAAAGACATTCATGAATATTAAAGACATAATTTAATTTAATAAATCTCTTCTTAGATGATAAAATAGAACCATAAGAGAATAAAGAAGAGTCTTCATCTTGTAAAGATATCATATTATAGATATCAAAATCATGAGTTAATTTTAAGGAAGAAAAAAAGTAGAAGATCTTGATTTATATATATGATACTTTGCGTTTTCAAGAATATGGTTCATAAGAAAATTTTTAAATTTCATTTTCTAAACTTGCCAAAATCATGATAATAATTTATTCAAGTTCAAATCATCAAATCATCAAAATTACATTCATAATTCAAGAGTCTCATAAAAATAACATAATCAATTCATTAATCTCTTTTTAAAATAAAATCATTTGAAAACTTATTCAAAATTATCATCAAAAATCACTTTTCAAAAAATTTCAATAAAATAATTATAGATTATTTTCCAAAAGAAAATAGCTAAAGTTTTATATTCATTTTTATAGTTAAAGAGATCCAATAATAAATATATCATTTTATCTTTATTGAAGGATTCACGGCATAAATAATCTTTCAAGAAGAATTATCCTTCTTTTAAAATTTATTTCAAAAATGCATTAGCATTTACAGTTAAAAACGAAATTTCATTATGATCATTGTAAAAATATTTTCAAATAAAAGCTTTGATTCATTTTAAATCTAATGATTTTTGCTTGTTGAAAAATTATATCATATTATTAAGAAGATTTTCTTTTAAAGAAAGATGATTTCATATATGATTTTTAGGTTCAAAAACAATATAAATCATTAACATAAGTTAATACACATTAATATAATAATAATCATCAAAATCTTTCTTTTTATTTAAGTTAACTATACTTTCTTTTTTCTAATTCTAGCATGCTCTAGCTATGCATCATCAAGATTAATTATATAATAATAAATTATTTTTAATAAAATGATTTGTTATAATAGAAATAAGGATCATTAAGGTTCAAACATCCTAATTCAAATATTTCTTTTTGTTAATGTTATATAGGCTAGTGAGCTTTGAAAGAGTATTAGATCTTAAGTCTTAAGCATCTACTTTCAAAATATTACTTAATGCTCCTAGCCTTGCGTTAGGATCATAGCTAAGTCGGGTCCATTTATTCCGGTTGAGTCATGTTAGCCAGAGTCAGTTATGGGTCGGGTGAAGCTCGTCAAGTCGGTTATGAGTAGATTGAGTGGTTTTTATCTTCAATTAGGATTGAGTCAGTTATTATTTTCAGTTAGGAGTTTATCAAGAGTTAAAGATTAGTGGGACTCTTGGTAAAGCCCTATAAATAAGGTTGCAAACTTTTTTATGGAGATCAATCAATAAGAAGTATTATTTTCAGCCAAAAGGTAAAACCCTAAGAGGCAGCGTCTCTCGAAGTGATCTAGGAGGTCTGATCCCCTCGAAGAGATCATTTATCCCCTTTTTCCATCCTCTTTCTCCACAATAGAACCCTAGGGTCCTATCATCCTATCATCTGGTATCAGAGCAGCGATCCTCGGCATTCCTGTAGTGATTCTGCAGTCGGTCCTCTTGTCAGCGTTATCACCATCACCATCGTCGTCAACATCGTCGTCGCCGCCATCATCGTCATATTAGCCACCTTATTACAATAAAGAAAGAGAGAGAGAGAGAGAGAGAGAGAGAGAGAGAGAGAGAGAAGAAAAAAAGAAGCAACATCCACCCCTCCTTTCTCCTCATCTTCCAAAAAATTAAAAAAAAAGAGAGAAAGAAAAAAAAGGAGAAAGAAAAGAGAGAGAGAGAGAGAAAAAGAAGAAGAAGAAGAAGGGGTCGCAACCGCACCTTCCCCCTTCTTCCTCCCCTACTACTGTTGTCAGCCACCATCTCTTCTCCTCCTCTCCTACCACAGCAACCGCACACCACCACTGCCCTCTCCCTCAGCCATCTCATCTGCTGGCCATTGCGCTACCGCAAGCCGCTCTTCTCCACTAGCAGCAACATCAGCTAAGCCCATCGTCGATGCCCCCGCTCACAGTAATTTCCTAGCCGACGTGCACCCATGCCTCAACGCTCACTGCTACCAGCCACTCCTTCTTCTACATCGACACACAATAGTATCGTCTCTGCTTCTTGTTGCTGCTGAGCACTTGTGTCTCTGCCGATTACTGTCGTCGCCCCCATCTGCTGCCTGCAGCCCCACCCTGTCGGCCATCTCTTCCATCTCTCTTCCTTCCCTTGCATCTCCACCACCACCATTGCTAACTGTAGGATCCAGTGCTGCCCAACCTCTTTCTCGCAGCCGCAGCCATCGCCGGCCACAATCGCTATCCCTCTCCAATTTCCTCCTCTGTTGGCAGCCATTGTTGCCAGCCCTAACCCTTGCTATCCTTGCCGCTGCTACTTCTTCTTCCTCGACTCTATCCGAGATCTGCGGCTACAGCCCACTCTCGCATAGTAGCGTCACCGCTACCTGCCACCCGCAATTGTGGCCGCTATCCTCAATCCACTTTAGTGCCCATCTGCCACCCACTGCTCCTAGTCGATGCCTCCTCTGCCTCTTCTTCTCCTCCTCTCCTACCACAGCAACCGCATATCGTCGTTGCCCTCCCCTCCTCAACCACAATCGTAGCCACACCCTCCTCGGTCGCTGCTCCACCCGCGCACAGTCCCCCTCATTCCCCCTGCTCCTGCAGCTGGCCAGCGCTGTTGCCTCCCTTGCTCTCAACCGCAACCATCACTGGGCACTCCTCACGCTGATGCCACAGCCTCCTCCCTCTCTCGCTACCGTAGCCCTCGTCGGACTGCCACTGCCCTCACCTTACTCCCTTGCTTCCTCGTTGGACCCTGTTGCCACAGCCCTCGCCGGACTCCCGCTGCCTCCTTCTCTTCTCTTGCCGCTGCTACCTTCTAGCCCTCAACCGCATCACCGTCACCCATTCTTCCTCCCCGTCGTGCAACCGAAGGCGAAGGCTGCAGCCATCCTCCCTTGTTACCACAGTCGCCTCTAGTCGTGCCCTCCTCATCTTTTTCCCTCTGCAGCCACCTTTGTCGTAGCCTTGCCTAACTGTCGCCAGTAGCCGCAGCCACCCCTCGCTGGACCCCGCTACTTGTCGGACCCTACTGCTCCTACTTCCTCTTCCTCGCTGGACCCTGTTGCTCACCGGAACCTGCTGCCCTCCTTGTTGTCAGCATATCTAGTAAGAAGGAACACCACTACTACCTCTTCTTCAATTGCTTCCTTATTTGCTGCAGCAGCCACTTCCAATCGCATTATCTCCCTTTGCAGCAACCATTGCCCCTTCCCTACGATGCACACTCATGCCCCTGACTCGACAGCAGAAAAAAGAATTGAATATCACTGATCTATAATCCTACACGATGACTACAAATGATGCACTTGATGTAAGATTTAAAGCCTTCAAGGCTCGTATGGAAGACAAATTTCAAGAGCTCCTCCGCGAAATTAGAAGAAGTCGATCATAGAGTCCTAAAAGAACTTAACATGGTGAAAGTTCCAAAGGGAGTCGATCTAAAAAGTATAATTAGGGCCAGGACACAGGATACACACGCATGAGGTTGGAGTCTCCCAGATGGGAAGATGAAAACCCGATTGATTGGATTTCATATGCTGAAAGATTTTTTTATTTTCACAGGATTCCGAAGGAATCTAAGGTGGAGATCGCCTTCATTCAACTTGAAGGAGATGCGATCCAGTGGTACGATTAGTACGAGCATACTCATGGAGAACCCTCGTGAAAGCAATTCAAAAGTAGACTTTTGATTCGCTTCGGACCATCGGAGTACGAACATGGATGGATAACTCACCAAAATCTATCAAACCTCTACCGTACAAGAGTACCAGAGCAGATTTGAGCGCCTCTTAAACCAAACCCAAAACTGGTCTGAAAAACAACTGTTGGAACATTTATTGAAGGGCTCAATCCAGAGATTCGATGTGAAGTTAAAGCTTGATAACCTCGTACCGTGATGGCTACTATATCATTCGCTCGGATACACAAAGAAAAGCTCAACAGGGATAATCACAGAAATAAAAGCATAAATCAACTAGTAGTAAGCAAGCCGACAGCCCCATCTCCCTCCACTCCAACGCCTCGAAGACTTACCAGAGAAGAGCTTCAAGAAAGATCAGCAAACAGGTTATGCTGGCATTGTGATGAAAAATAGAGTAGAGGACATCGATGCAAATAGGGCCATCTTCTAGTGATAGAACCAATTAAAGAGGTACTAGAGAATGATGATGTGGACTCTGATCGAGAAGGTACATATTCTAACAATGCTATTGGACCTTTCGTACATATGGTACATACAATAGTAGGCTACTCTAACCCGTAAACCATGAAAATCGAGGGAATTTTGAAACAATAGTCTGTTACTATTTTAATTGATACTGGTAGCACTAACAAATTTCATGGATAGAAGGCTTGCTGATCAATTAGCCTATCAAATTGAAGACTATGACAGATTTGAAGTCAAGGTTGCTGATGGTCAAATTTTAATTTGTAATAGTAAGTGCTCAAGAATCAAACGAATGGTACATGGCCAAGAACTATGGGTGGATTTCTTTCTAATACCACTGGAAGACATCGAAATAGTGCTTAGAATTGAATGGTTGTCAACCCTGGGTAATGTCACCTACAATCTTTCTAAACTAATTATGAAGTTTTTTATTAATGGAAAGTAGGTGATTCTCAAAGGAAGACGTGGTAGCAAGGTCACAACAACTAGTAACCATCAAATGGAGAAGCTTTTTCACAAGACTTCAATGACGGTTGCACCAGAAGGCCGACATATTGCTTACATAAAGTGGAGACCTTATTTAATTAATCAAAAGATTATGATGCATGGTAAATATCCTGGATCGAAGTACCCCCAAATTTTAATGCTGCTCAGTCTTAAGGACAAGGCTGATTTGAAGAGGGCGGGTCTGTTAGGATCCTAGCTAAGTCGGGTCTATTTATTCAGGTTGAGTCATGTTAGCCAGAATCAGTTATAGGTCGGGTGAATCTCATCAAGTCAGTTATGAGTAGATTGAGTAGTTTTTATCTTCTATTGGGATTGGCAGTTATTATTTTCAGTTAGAAGTTTATCAAGAGTCAAAGATTAGTGGGACTCTTGGTAAAGCCCTATAAATAAGGTTGTAAACTCTTTTATGGAGATCAATTAATGAGAAGTATTAGTTTTAGCCAAAAGGTAAAACCTTAAGAGGCAGATCCCCTCGAAGTGATTTAGGAGGCCCGATCCCCTCGAAGAGATCGTTTATCCCCTTTTTTCACCCTCTTCCTCCATGATAGAACCCTAGGGTTCTATCACCTTGTTAGAAGGTAAATTTATATTATGGAAGGTTTTGATGTAGGTACCCATTTGAGTTTGGGTCCTTCATGGTATGTTCTTTTCATTTTTTCTAATAGCTTAAGATTGTTTATGGTTACTTTAGGAACCCAAATTAATTTATATAGACTATAATTTTTAAATGGACATTTGTAGGCCACATGCCCTAATCTTCCACAAAAATTACACTTGATTTTTGGTGGCACATTTAATGTAGGTCCTTTTGTAAAGATGGTTAACTTTTGTTGAATATTACTAATAAAGCCTATGCCATTTATATTATTAATATGACCCTTATTGGCAAGGATCATATTCAAAAATTTATTTTTAATTTCAAATTTTTCTAACATCATCTTAAGCATGATATTTTCTTCTTCAATGTTGTCTAGCATTTCATATTTAGAACTAAGATTATGTGATGCTAATAACATATGCATTTCATCAACTTTACCAACTAACAAATCATGTTTATTTTTAAGTAACTTCAAAGATTTGCTAAATTTTCTAAACTCATCAAACAAATCATGAAATATATTTAATAATTCTAAAAAATACTTAATGAATCACTAACCTCATTGTCGATAGCCATAAGAGGAAGGTTCTCTACTTCTTGGTTGTGCACTTTATCTTTGGAGCTCATTGACTTCTTGCATTCATAGCAAGAGGTTTTGTCCATCTTTAAATTATTTTTATGCTTCATGTTGATTAATTTTTTTGGTTCATTTGTCAAATGTTCAAGGTCCTCATCATTCGAGATTTCACTCGAGGAGTCACATTTTCTCGGTTCAAATTTCTTCCTGTTATTTGGAAGATATTCTTCAAGTTCATTTTTGTAAGACATTTCATTAATTGATTCATTTATATTAATTATGCTTTCATGTGTGATTTTTCCTAATGTATGCCATATATCGAAAGTCGAATCAAAACAAGAAATCCGATCAAATTCATTTTATCAAGTGCACAATATAATACATTCATAGCTTTTGCATTTAAAGAGAAAGTCTTATTCTCTAAATCATTCCAATTATTCATTAGAAGAGAATAAATTTCAAATCTATTTTCAACAATAGTCCATAAATCAAGGTTTAAAGAAAGCAAAAAAACTCTCATCCGATTTTTCTAATAAGTATAGTACATCCCATTGAATATGGGAGGACGAACGATAGAAAAGCTCTCTTGAAAGCCAATAAGAGTCATTTCTCTTAGGTGTTAAACCAAATGAGAAAATGTGGCTTTGATCCAATTGTTACGATCAATTGGCACTAAGAGGAGGGGGGGGGAGGGTGAATTAGTGCAAGTATAAATTTTCAGTTTAGATGAAAACTTTTCAATTAAGCCAAGATAGAAAATCTAAAGTTTTTCATTCTTAGTGAAACGAGTGAGTGATTAAAAGAAAGTTGCTAAGTTAATAAGCAAATCAGAAAGATAAGCAACATTTAAAGGAAAGAATTTATCGTGAAAACTTTTTTTTCAAAGAATTGAGTTAAATCGGAAGCGTCAATATAAAAATATATAAGTAATGAAAGCAAAGAAACACTCATAGTTTTTATAGTGATTCAGCACCAATGGCCTATGTCCACTCCCGAGTTCTCCTTCTTGAGGCATACCGACGTCCACTACTGATCTTCTTTAGGTGAAGACCAAACTCTTACACTTTGCTTACAAGAGAGACATGATTATACTCTTTGATCACTCCCTTATCCCTTTTCTTTTTCTTATAATTCTCACATAATATTTTCTCAGAATATAATCCTCAAAAAAATTTATCTAGAATGTAAGAAAACTTGGGGTATTTATAAGTCCTAAGTGGCTTTAGATTTTTAGACCTAAAAATCAAACATACCCGAAAAAACTGGGCACAGGCGGTTTACCTGTCGACCTGGGCAACTCAGCTCTGATTGAGAACTGGGCACGGGCGGTTTAAACATAGATCCCGAATAATCTCGGTCATAGGTTACTCGAGAGGGACATCGAGATAACCGTACAGATCGGTGTACTATATACCCATCTATATGATGAAGGCGGCTGGTCTTATAGCCACTTGTGTGGAGAAGGATATATATAGTATAGGTGCTTATTAGAGAATGAGTTCACTAATTAATCATCCTATAGAATGTTATACAGTTGAAAATACCTAATGTCATATAGCGATTACATAGTCTCAATTGTGTATCTGGTCCTTTGACTTGAGACACTAAGAATGCCTTGTATGAGTACTCATTTCTTTGATTTCAGACTTACAGTTTAGAAAGTTTCAGATTTGGTACAATTGATTATCGGGATTGGTAGCTAACCTTATGAAGGCAATTGAGTGTCAATAGAGGATCATCCACTCAAAGTATCACGAGAGGAATATCTCATATGTGCTTACTCAGATAAATCCCTAGCCAGGGTCATTCGGATTAAGAGAGAAAGAGTTCTTCAGTAGAATCCGATTAGAGCAAGACAAACTAATTTCGTATGTGACCTGATAATACTATGTCTAATATACAGTTTCTGGGATATTAGTTGGATGAGGGATTATAGATACATGGTGGGTGACGTCCGATAGATTTGATCCCCCTGTACCTCTGGGGACTATGGCGTAGTGGCCTAGTACGTCTATAGTCGATGAGTCAAGTGAATTATTATGGAGGGACCTGGGAAGAAGGTACAGAAGAAAAACTAGAAATGGTGAATGAGGGAGAAGAGGCCATTCCGACCTGATGGAATAAAGAAAGCTGAAGGGGAAGCAATCTAAATAGCCGAGATACAAGATCCGAAGGCTCAAGAAAAGGATTGCAGGAAATGGAAGTGATCTCTCACCACCATCGCGGTAAGGCTTATAAGGGGGGTGCTGTTTCGACTTCCCGAAGAGGCGAAATGACTCCGCTTGGGAAATACGTGAACTGCATTTAGTGCATTGTTGCTATGGAGCAATGGAAGGGCCACGTAAGCCCTACGCCTCACATGCCAGCACAGAGGCCAGATATGCAAAGGAACATCTTTCATTCATCACGTGCCCACACGACCTGCCACGCACGTTGACTAAATCACATTGTGTATGGACCGCGCCTAAACTTTGACATAAAAGTCTATTAATCCTTTTCCCGAGTTGCATATCTCAGCCAGCTATCAGTCTTTTACCTGAGTTATGTATCTCGACCAGTAAATCAGTCCTTTGCTTGAGTTGTGTATCTCGACTAGTCTATTAGTCCTTTGCCCGAATTGTGTATCTCGTCCAGTCCTTCAGTCCTTTGGATGAGTTGTGTATCTCGGCCAATCTATCAGTTCTTTGCCCGAATTGTGTATCTCGACCAGTCCTTCAGTCCTTTGGATGAGTTGTGTATCTCGGCCAATCTATCAGTTCTTTGCCCGAGTTGTATATCTTGGCCAGTCCTTCAGTCCTTTGCTCGAGTTATGTATCTCGACCAGTCCATCAGTCCTTTGCCCGAGTCATGTATCTCGGCCAGTAAATCAGTCCTTTGCCCGAGTTGTGTATCTCGGCTAGTATATCAGTCCTCTACCCAAGCCAAGTATCTCAGCTAGATCACCCATGCTATGCACTACTAAACGAACCCCCAAAACCCCCGCCACCCCCTTCCCCCCCCCCCGGGATTGGGCCAACCCAATCCACCACACTCATGCCAGCTCAGTGGCCACATCAACATCTGAGCCGGAGATGAACCTGCGCCAGCTCCATAGCCACTTTGGCATCCGAGGTGGCACCGACCAGACGATGTGTTAACCAAATCATCATCGCGCACCATAAATGCTGCATGGCGCGCCACACCCTTGCGCCATACTTCTACACTAGTTGACTCACAATACGCGACAATCACCCCTAAGGTAAGGGCGGAGGTAAGGCCGAGCGTACGATCAACCCTCCGCTTGGTGAGTATAAAACCCCTCTCGGTTGCACCAGAAAAGAGGGGGGGTGTGATGGGTGGCATTTTTCTCTTTCAAAACCAAAAAAGAAATATATACTAATTCCTCTAAAAAGGAAGTTAGTGTTGGAAATAAGAAGAAGTAATGAAAATGCCCAATTGATTCATTAATTCATCGTTTATTTATACATAATGAAAAGGAGGATTTTCCTCAACTAACATACGAGATTTCCTCATTCAGTTGGGGAAATCATATCTAAATCCTAACTAAATCCTATCTTTTATCATGCCTCCGCAAGATCGAGCTCCTAAGGACGCCGATCTTAAACCAAGGATGTCGATCTTGAATCGATGTTAATGAAGTCAATAAAGACACTGATGGCAATAGTGGTGGCAAAGATTTAGAGTGGGTGGCAGTGACAAGCAAGAGTCGTAGCGATGGCAGTGGCAACCAAGCGGCGCAGAGGAGGAGAGGAAGATGGTGGCCAACGGATCTAAAGGACAGTGAGAGAAGCATTGCGATCGTAGATTTGCTGTCGTTTAACAGCGAAAAAGAACTTGCTACGTCCTCTCTGTAGAGCATCGAGAGACAATGGGCGATGACCCTTACAGTGCTCTCGGTAGAGAGAAAGAACAGAGCGAGAAGCTTGGGAGGGACGGCGATGTAGAAGTCGCTGCGATTGGGTAGGGAAGGTGTCGTTGCTCATTGGAGCTGATGCGATAGTGGTGGTGCACGACGAAAACAGCCTCATGCATAAAGATGCCTCAATAGAGGAATGAGAAAGCCGACGGAAAAGAAGAGCCGTCGCGGACAAACAGTCATAGAAGCTGTCATTTGACAGCGGATAAAGAAAGGAAGCCGATGCACTAGAAGCCGTGAAGAGTGGCTTTGATGTCAGCGAGAGGCTGTCGTTTGACAGCAAGAAGAGATAGAAACCATCGTTAGACTGTGAATAAAAGAAAGATAATCTCTCTTATAGAGAGAGGAGCTCTCTTGGAAATAAGAAGAAGTAATGAAAATGCCCAATTGATTCATTGATTCATCGTTTATTTATACATAATGAAAAGGAGGATTTTCCTCAACTAACATACGAGATTTTCTCATTCAGTTGGGGAAATCATATCTAAATCCTAACTAAATCCTATCTTTTATCAGTTACGATACTGACTTGAATGTCGAAGAGGTCATGTCGGGAACCCCCATCCCGGCAAGACCTTCGTGCAGGTCCCCCGCAGCAAAACCAACCTGGATGAAGCCCGAGGACTTCGACCTGTGACATAGACTCCCTAGACATCGTACGGACCCCAACCTAATCCCTATATCCCTGACTGACCAAGACGAGTTTACATATTCAACCATAATCAGAATATACTGACTCCTGCACTACGATACTAAAATCTCACAATTCGAACCAATATAAGTGGGGAGACCCAACGACAAAAGTAATAGCAGCTCAACATTATAAGCTGTTGGATGTCGACTTGGACTTTTGTCGGCATGAGCAATTGTCAACTCGGGTGAGGTCCGCATGCCAAGTATCTCAGCTCACAGTAAAGTGTCGGATTGACTGCTTAAAGATATGGTGTTGTTTATTTGCATGAATTAAATCTTCGTTGTTTCAGACCAAAGATTGCTTGACGTATGTAAGCAATGTATTAAATATGGATTTCACTTCGACACCGACGCGAGTTGAAGGAAACTTACCAACAAAACAGCTTCACCACCAATACAAGCGAGTCTCCCACGAAGCCAAACTAGTCAAGCACGAGAGCCAAGCTGTCATGGATGGATCCATGAGCAAATCTACAAGCTACCGACACAAAGTGACTCGAGCTATATCCACTTCGTCTCCGACGCAAGGAGACTTGAGGAATAATTTAATAATTGAAGCATCCTTCGAGGCTTCAATTGATCGAGACAATGGAAACTTACATCCCGCCAGCAATCAGCTTCCTTGATCAGGTTAAAGCATCATATATCACCGCAACTCCGGTGCAGTAAACAGAGGAAAGCTGGTCAGAATAGCAATGAAATTTACAGTGGAAGTTCATCAAGATAAGTTCATTTAGACTGAAACAACTCAGTATGGATTAAACTATCAGAACCAGAACAAACACGCTGCATAGGCGCATACAGCTTAGGAGATAAAACAAGCGCTATGTTTTACTTGATAGCCGCAGCTCTCTCTGATTCCTGGAGTCGGTGAAACAGCAGCATCCTATACAAGATCAGCAAACATGTCTTATCTTCTGATGAACACGTTCTTCAATTTTCCCCCCTCTAATCTTTCAAGCAGCTTCTTGGCACCAGTCACATCCATGTCGGCAAGCTTCTTGAGGCACCCAACGGCGCCGCAGGAATTCATCAGCTTCTTGCACCTCTTGCTCGACGACAGGGACAGCAGGCAGGACACTGCATACTTCTTGGCTGTGTTGTGAGGACTCGAATCGAGCAGGCGAACCAGATCGGCCACGCTCTTCTCGTCCTTCTTGAGCTCCCTGCCGTTCTGCGGACAGCTCATTAAGCCCGCAATGGCCTGCGCAGCGACCTCTCTCGCGTTGTTCGTCTTGGCGTCAAGCATCCTCGCGAGCAAGGCCACACAACCGAACTCGCCGATTAGCTTCTTCATCTCGGATGAGTTTGATAGCCTGCAGACGATGGATGCTGCTGCCTGCTGCGCGCCGAGCGATCCGTCCTTGAGTACATGGACCAAGCGAGGGAGGATGCCCAGCGACACGAGTCTGTCGGCCGCCACCGACCCCATCAGGTTCCTCAATGCGCCAACCGCTGATTCCTGCGGCAATGACCCATCAAGGTAAGCCAGGAGACTGCGGACTCCCCCCTCGGAGACTACTGACCTCCGCAGGCTGTCGTTGCTGGCGGTGAGGTGCTGCAAGCACTCTGCGGCATGCTCTCTGGAGCCGAGAACGATTCCGGAATCGAGGAGATCGATCATGACTCGAATGAGGCCCTCCTCCACCAGTGTTTGCCTGACTTCGGGCACTGCAGAAAGATTCTTCAGCGTCCCTGCGGCCGCTGATTGGCAAATCGAGTCTCCTGTCTGGCATATCTCGATCAGCACCGGTACACCTCCGTGGCCGACTATGGAGCGGGCGGTGTCGGCGGCCATGGATAGTCTCTGGAGCGATTCGACTGCCTTCTCTCGACAAAACAGGCTTCCGGACTCTGCCAGCCTGATTAGAGGTGGGAGCACTCCTTCCGAAACCAAGAGCTTCTCGCAGCTCCCTGACTCCGTGAGCAAGCAAATCATTGTAGCTGTCTTCTCTCTAGTCTTCGAGGAGGATGCACTGAGCAATCGTATCAGAGCGCCGATACTGCTCCGGCCGAAGGCAGCAAGCATACCCTTCTCGTCCTCCATCATCACCTCAAGAAGTCTGCCCACAGCCCGGTGCTTGGCCTCGGCATGACCAATCTGCAAGCGGGCTAGTAATTCGTGTACGCTGTCGTGCATCGGCGTCGCGTTCTGCGAGTTGGCGAGAATCGGAGACATGGCGGCATCGCCGAGGACCCCGGTCTTCACCAGCAACGTACAGTCATTCAGAACGAGGTCGAGCTCACCCGACAAGGCGTCGAGGTCGCTCTGCATCTGGAGCTTGCCCAAGCAAAGCGGCTCTGCGGAGCAGCAGCGGGCGGCGAGCTCGATGGCTTCGACGAGGGTGTTCGTCACCGACAGCAGCATTTCTTTACAGAGTGCGTTCTTGGCGCAGCAGGGGTGGCTTGAGAGGTCGGAGAGGCACGGCGAGACGCGCTCTAGTTTGGAGATTATGGATTTCCATCTTCTCGGGAAACCTGCGGCAGCCCGGGCCTTGTCGAGGGCAGTAGGGACGAGCTGTCGTGCTTCAGACAACAGTTGGCTGGCGGAAGTGACATCCGGCATAGGCTCAGGTTCTTCGGCCATGGATCGCAGGCAGAGTCTGTGATCTGAAACGGCTATGGCAAGGAGGCGACTGTTAAAGAGAAAGCAGTAAAGACGAAACTTCAACGACAAGGAGAAGAAGAAGAAGAAGAAGAGGTGAGGTGGGAATCGTTTTCATGAGGCAAAGAGGGGAGGGTGGCCATGATGAGAGATGGAAGTTGGAGAGAGTAGAGGGTCATAAAATAATAGAATGCGAGGAAGATGCAGATGGCTTTCGTAGCTTGAAGAATCATTCTCAGATCATAAGGGGGGGATTGTTTGGTGATAACAATGTCCGACCAAACAAATCAAGAACAGGTACTAAAAGGTGACTGCATTAATTCTACTTAATGGTGGGTTTGGACTGAAGATATACTTTGCACTGCTGTAATCTCCCTTCAAAGGGACACTATGATTTTTATCTAACACTAAAGGAAAACCAATCAAAGTCAGTAACTTCACATGATTTCATTTACCTGGGAGCAATAAGAGCCAGCGATTGCTCCAAGCTTTCAAAATTTGAAGAGTCGTTACCAAGTGCAGTAGCAGCCAGCAGCAAGCACGGACATGTCTCTCAGACTCACCTCAGTAAACTGTTCGGCTTCCTCTTCTCTCAGGGTTTCAAAATTTCAAGAGCACTATGTTCTCTCGGTGCAGGAGGACACCCACTCTGAGCTCCTTTTTTATCTTTTTCTTGTCTCACGTTTATCCATGTCAGTTTCTGCAGAATTTATAGCTTGGAAACTGCTCTCTCTCTCTTTCAAACTAGGTCACTTGCAATGCTTGCTCATATACGTGTCTTTTAGTGTGTCCTCATGGGGAAACCGAAGACGTACTCTCTCGCATTTTATTGATAGAAATTATACGGGTTAATTAGTTTTCTTCGATATTTTAATCTTTATATTTTTAAAAATTATATTAATTTTTTTATATTTTAAAAATAAAATATTTAATTTTTTATATTATCGATTTTATTAATTAAAAAATTATACGGCTGATTCTATCTTACTTCGATCTATCATTTAACACTTATGATATTTTTACCAGTAGAATTAATTATGGGAGAAAAAAATGAGATTAAGTAATTTAATATAGTTTTTGAAAATAAACAAATAGAGATGTAAATATAACTTTTGATAGTAAAAAAATTGAGACATTCAAGATAATTAAGTAGAAAAAGTAATATATAATTAATCTGAACTATAGGATCATCAGGACAAAGTATCTCAACTTGATGAGAGCAAGGAAGTGATGTGCATTCGGAAGTTATCAACAGCACGCCACGTGGCTACACAATAGGCCGAGGGCATTCAAACTCGAACAAGCAACAACAATTGCATGCAAAGACGAGCCGCCTCCACGTGAGCAGAGCGTGGGTTCGCAGCTTTCCTAATGGGCCGACTTGCGAAGACTGGAACAACCCTCCCGATCCCGTTGCAGTTCCAGATCCGGTTCGATCGGACCGGATCCATGGTCCAAAGCTCACACCACCTCGTTTTGCGGTTCGAAGAGAGGATAGCGTGAAGTGGAGACTTGGTGAGCTGTGAGGGAGAAGACTTGGCTTCAAAGAGAGCAGAAGAAGAGACGGACGTACTGTATTGAGGGGGAGACTCTTGCTTTGCGTGAGCCGCAAGGAGGAGAGCTGTCACGTACGACGGGAGCAGCCGTTGGTATGCGTCTTTCCACCTCTTTCTGGTTCTTTAGGGACGAAGCAACGCCCGAGGAAAAGGGATGGCTGTAAACAACGGGAGGGGGGCCGCGACAGAGTAGAGTAACAAGGGGAGGCAAAGGCCTTCTGTAGCACAAGAAGATGGGGGTCGAAAGAGGTCGAAGAAGAAGACGACGGCCACAGCAAGCAAAACCGTGAGAGAATCAAAGCAAGGAGTTGAAATATTTCGAGGCACAAATATTATATTATTATATTATTATAATAAATATAATATTATGGTGAGAACCAAAGCAAGGACCGACGAGCCGTGCCGCCGCCGGCATGGCTTCCTACTCTGGAGATGCAATCGGAGCTTCTGATTCACCTGACGTGCATGGCACGTTGACCACAACCTAAGTTCATCTAATTCATTTCTCGAGAAATAAAGATTGGCATACTATTGTTTTCTTCCTACAAGATCGCATAACTCATTAAGGATTAAACCATCACTCACATAGGTAGTATTGCCTGTGCATGACCTTCCTGGGAGAAATTAGAAGTTCTTGCAATATATTATAGTTGTATGTATGTGAATCTTATAGTTATTTTTTATTTTAATTGTTCGACGCGTCAAGAATTTTTATCCAACTTGGGTTTAGTATCAAATTTATTACAAGCTTGTGATAGGTGATCTTGCAAAAGTCACACCCAAGATGTGCCCAATATATATTTCTCTAATACTTAAATTATTAGAGTTGCAAGATTCAAGAAGTATTGAAATAAATTGAAGCATTAATATGTGAGCTAATTGCATGAAATCAATCAACATTATTTGAACGTGGAGATATATGTTGAATCGTCGAAAGTGATGACTAATACTAACATCATGAGTTCTTCTTGATTGACATGTCAAAATCCATAAAGTGTTTAATAGGATATGACATGCCACATGTCATTGGATTATGCGTTAATTATCATTATATTTTAGTTATGCTAACTAAAAGGGATCTTAATCATAATTCCTTTTAGTTAGCATAGCTAAAATATAATCCCAAAAAAAATTGGGAAAACAATTCAGTAAAGGCCATCATAATCCCAAAAAGAAAAAAAAAACATTGTATACTGAAGTTTATGCAAAAGCAGTTAATTTGGAATTTGGACGTGATATTGAGCATTCCTAACTCAGTTCAATTGCTTCATCTCGAAGGCATCAAATAGCACCTTTGTAAGCAACATTTGCTACCCATCAGCTAAAATAACATTCGACGAATATGGACAAGCAAGTCTTATTTAATCTGATCATGTAAAAAAAACCTAACTATATAACCATATTAAGGAAATCGGTTAAGGTATTGAGATGACTCAGCTAGAGTCAAAAGAGTAGGAGTTTTAATAAGAGTTGAAGTCTCTATCTAGGATTAGGTTTTGAGTCCTATTTAAGTATGTAGCCAGACCCTTCTTTTCATCAAGGAACATAATTTCTCTTCAGCCATTTGACCGACTACCAAGGAAGGAGGAACCCCTATAGAGTTTCAAGAAAGGCTGATCCCTTATAGAGATTAATCTAGTCTTAGAATCCTACGAGGTTCTATCATCTAGTATCAAAGCGATGTTCTTGGCATCATAATGTTATTCCACCTTCGTTGCTACCACCAACTGCCCCACCATCCTTAGTTGTATGTCCCATATCTGTTGATCTCGTTGTCGACTTCATACTACTGGTGCCCCTATTGTAGTCAGGATCTAGTATTGCTCTATCTTGTGTAATCATTACCGCTACTATAATTTCTCTTATCAATATCATAAAAATTATTAGATCTATCCTTGCTGCAAATTATTGCATTATCTATCTTCATCATAAAAATTACTGCATTTGTCACATCCTATCTTGTTGTCGACTTTACTGTCATATTGCTTTCAATATTTTCATCCACTTTACTGTTATCATCATCGATTCTTTGTTGTCAAAAT
This sequence comes from Ensete glaucum, assembly GCA_021527575.1. Taxonomy (NCBI): domain Eukaryota; kingdom Viridiplantae; phylum Streptophyta; class Magnoliopsida; order Zingiberales; family Musaceae; genus Ensete; species Ensete glaucum. The sequence continues at coordinate 21,104,335 of CM038551.1, forward strand.
CATTTATATACTATTTGTGTACCGTTGGAACTTTCATCGCAAAACTATTGTCCCCTTGGTGAAGAATTCTGCTACACTACCTTTCGGTATCCCTTGCCCGAATCTTGCCAAACCTATTATTGTCATCAACAACAACCCTAAACCATCTCTCTAGCCTTAAGCCACTACCATCATAGCCCCATTATAGCCTCTACACCAGCACCAATAACACCCCAAACAACAGCCTATCAACCCAAACCACAGCCTCTACCCCTGATCCTTGTATCTTTCGACCACCAATTTAACATCCATGTCCTTAACCTAATAACAAAAGAATGATCTCAATATTATAAATCTAGAGTCATATGTTATGACATCTAAAAATCTAATTGTTACAAAGTTGGAGGCCTTCGAGACTCATATCAAGGACAAACTACGTGCTCTCTTTGCATAATTCAAATTAGGCCAATCACCGAGCCCGAGGAGATCATAGTGTGGCGAGAGTTCAGATTACAAGAAGAACCCACCAGCGAAAGAAGAACAAGTGATAGACTCATCATGCCCATGTATGAGGGTGGACTTCCCTTGATAGGAAAATAGGGACCCGATCGGGTGGATTTCATGCGCCGAATGATACTTCCACTATCACAAGACCCCGAACGCATCTATGGTTGATATTGCTGCTATTCATCTAGAAGGAGATATGACCTAATAATACGATTGGTTTGAGTACACCCACAGAGTCCTAATATGGAGGCAATTCAAAAGCGAGCTACTACTCTGCTTCGGACCATCCGAATACGAAAATATCGATAGTTAACTTACAAAGATCCATCAAACCTCCATAGTTTAAGAATACCAAACTAGGTTTGAAAGACTCTCTAACCAAACAAGAGACTAGTCAAAAAAATAGCTGCTAGGGACTTTTGTCGAGGGGTTGAAATTGGAGATCCGAGGAGAAGTTAAGGCGCGGCAACCACTCGACCAGCAAGAAGAGTGCAAGAAGAGTGGCTGAACCAAGATGCTTGGAGGACTAAAGCTACCACTCGACCAGCAACACATAGACCTTCGGCCCCTTCTACTACCAGCCGACCCTCCCAGCCAAAATAGTTGATGCGAGAAGAAATTTGTGATAGACCTACGAAGGGATTATATTGGCATTGCGACAAGCCCTGGAGCCACGACCATCATTGCAAGAAGGGAAGGCTTTTAATGATTAAGCCTATTGAAGAATCTGAACCTAAAAATGTAGACCTCAAGTTCGAGAAGGAGGACACAAAGGAGGACCTATAGTCGGCCGTTAGCATGGTTCATGCTTTAGCTAGCTACGCGAACTCACAAATGATGCAAATTGGAGGGTTCCTTAAGCACTAGCCCATCAGTGTTCTCATTAACACAGGGAGCACTAATAACTTTATGAGCAACAAGGTTGCTACCTGGTTGATGCTCCAAATTAATGATTGCAGTAGGTTAGATGCCAAAGTTGCTGATGGTCAAATCCTGATGTGCAATTGAAAGTGCCTACGGGTGAGAGTCAAGAGATCATTGTTGATTTTTTCCTCCTCCCACTTGACGATTATGAGGCAGTACTCAGAATTGAATGTCTATTCACATTAGGTGAGATTTCCTAGAACTTCTTAAAGTTAATCACAAAATTTTTCAACAAAGGAAAACAGGTGATCCTATAAGGAAAACACAGGAGTGAAGTAACGACAGTTTTGACGCAATGCATGTAGAAGGTACTACAGAAAGTGCATAACAACATCCTAATTCAACTTCAAGGGCTATAAACAAAGGATCTGAGGGAGATTAAAGAACCAAACCTTCTTTTATTACTTGCTAAATTTTTAGATGTATTTATCGAATCGAGCAATCTACCTCCTACCCGACTGCATGACCATAGTACACCGATCCTATCAGGGAAAGCACTAGTCGATGTTCAGCCATATCATTATCCTCATCTTCAGATGGCTGAAATTAAGAGGATTGTATAGGAGATGTCAGAGACAGGGACCATTTAGCTAAGTTGCAGCACTTACTCTTCATCGGTGCTCCTCGTACGCAAAAAAGATGAAACATGATGGATGTGCATAGACTATCGGGCCCTCAACAATATTACAATCAAGGACAAATATCCTATTCCGGTGGTGGATGAACTACTTGACAAGTTGAGGGGAGCACAAGTCTTCATAAAATTAGATATGCGGGCCAAATACCAGTATATTCGTGTACCAAAGACTACCTTCCGGATGTATAACAACCATTATGAATTTCTGATAATGTCCTTCGGCCTCACTAATGCTCCCTCCACTTTTTAGAGCCTAATAAATGATATCTTTCAGGGTTATCTTTGTAATTTTATGTTGGTCTTCTTCGACGATATTCTTATTTACAGCCATTCGCTTGAAAGCCACCTTTTTCACTTACGACTTATTTTGTCGATTCTCTGAGAGCACACTCTTTTTATCAAACAGTCGAAGTGTAACTTCTTGCAGAACAAGATAGGGTATCTTGGGCATATAATCTCAAAAGAAGGTGTGACGATAGGCCCCTTAAAGATCAAGGCAATGCAAAGCTGGTCAATACCCAAAAATATAAAGGTGCTATAGGGATTTCTCGGGCTGACTAGCTACTACCATAAATTTATAAAATATTATAGAAAGATCAGCAACCCTCTGACATCCTTACTAAAGAAATATATTTTCTAGTAGTCGGACAAAGCATCTGCAGCCTTCAACACTCTCAAGTCTGCGATGACATCTACACTCGTGCTAGCGCTACCCAATTTTGACAAAACATTCATGATTGAAGTAGACCCACTGGGAGTTGGGATTGATGTCATCCTCATGCAAGAAGGCTGACCCCTCACCTATACCGACAAGGCACTATCTCCTTCACACTTAAAATTATCCATCTATGACAAGGAGATGCTAGCAATAGTGCATACGGTGACAAAGTAAAGACCCTACTTGATTGGTTGACGCTTCTAGATAAAACAAACTATAAGAGCCTCAAATACTTTATGGAGCAAAAGATTTCATCTCCTGAATAGCAAAAATGGATAACATAACTACTTGAATACGATTATGAAAATAACATTAAAAGGGGAAGGAGATTATAGTTGTAAATGCGCTCTCCTGACTATCCGATCAAACTAAACTTTCGGCCATCTCTCTTTTGATTAGTGACCTCCTTGAAGGCATCAGGAAAGAGTGACCAGATGATTCAGAGATTTGAGAGATTATCAAGAAAATAGAAGAAGAGTCGGGCTTCGTAGCACACATTACAATTGGGATTCGAAGGAATTACGATATAAATGACATATAGTATGCTGGTTACAGGTGCCCTACAAGCTAATCACGTGAGTGATGGCATGTGTGACACGTTGTGTGATCTTTTTTATTATGATTAATATTGACATATTCTCATATTATATAATTTGTTACATATATATTGTGATGCCCTTGGTTCTGTACAATGGGAATCGGATTATGCTAAGATCACGATAATGAGATCGATTCACCTTTAAACACAGATCCTAAATAATCTCAGTCCTAGGTTACTCAAGAGGGACATTGAGATAACCGGATAGATTAGTGTACTATATACCCATCTATATAATGGAGGCGGCTGCTCTCATAGCCACTTGTGTGGAGACACCAAGGATATAGTACAAGTGCTCATTAGAAAATAAGTTTATTAATTGATTCGCTTATGGAATATTGTATGATTAATGATACCTAATGTCAGACAGCGATTCCATAGTCCTAGTTGTGTTTCTGATTCTTAGACTTGGAACACCAAGGATGCCTTGTATGAGTACTTCTTTCTTTGACACCAGACTTACAGGTTTGGAAAGTTCTAGATCTTGTACAACTGGTTATCGGGATTAGTAGCCAACCTTACGAAGGCAATTGAGTGTCAATAGAGGATTAACCACTCTCGGTATCATGAGAGGAATATCTCATATGTGCTTGCTTAGACAAATCTTTGCCTAGGGTCATTCGGATGAGAGAGAAAGAGTTCTCCGGTAGAATCCAATTAGAGCAAGACAAACAGATTCCATCTGTGACCTGACAGTAGTACCATGTCCCATATATAATCTTTGAAATATTATTTGGATGAGGGATTATAGATATATAGTAACTGTGGACAGATAAGATTGATGAATTTGATCCCCCCTTACTGTTTGGGGACTATGGCGTAGTGGCCTAGTACGTCTATAGTCGATGAGTCCAGTGAATTATTATAGGAATAATAATTCACTATATCATAAGGAGTTCTGATGGGAGTGACTCACGGCTAGCTCGGTATCGGGCCTAGAGGGTCACATATATATGGTAGATACTTCAGTGAAAAGAGAATTGGATGAAGATCTAATTAGCCCCTATTCTTATTAGATAAGATCCTATGTTAATGGGCTCCTTGATTAAGGCCCAATTATAGGCTTAAGGAGATTATTGGATAGGTTAGTGGGTTATTGGATGGAGATCCAATACCCACTAAAGAAGGAGCCCTAGGGTTTTGGTGACTCTCTATAAATAGGAGGGGAGACTCATGGTTGATAGGCTACAGGTTTAGCCACCACATCCTATTCTCCTCCCTCCCTTTAAGCAAAAGTTATAAGATCAGATTGGAGGAATTTCACTACAGAGATCCATCGTATGGATATCACTAGAGAGGAGGACGCTTGGCCTCCTTCATCTTCTCAATCTGGATCTGGAATACAGGGATATACGATCTCCATAAGTAAAATCAATCTCTTATACATTATGGTTTTTTTAATTTTTATGATTTTTCTTGTCACCCCAATGTTTTGCATGATGATTTGATCTACATGGAAAACTGATTTTTGTTTTGATTTCCACTGCATATGTGATGCACCCGCTGAGGTTTCCCAACAGTAGTATCAAAGCCAAGGTTTTCGTGCGAAAAATTAGTTTTAAACTGTGTGTGATAAGATATAATTACGTAGAACTGTTCTACGCACTTATTGCAACGATTGACAGTGAAAGTAGGTGCTGCCTGCGGGGGAGGGGCGGCCACATGCATGCTGTCTACATTCAAAGGTGGCCATGGCCCCCTGCAGGGGCGGCCACATGCATGCTGTCGGCATGTAGAGGTGGTTGGCCACGCCGACGTCTCAGAGGGCGGCCATGGCTACTGGAAGGGCACCACGAGGCAAGCAAGGGCGACCACCGTGGGCATGGGCTGCCACAAGATGCGGGCCACCACGGCCAACAAGGGTTATCGCCCCCGCCACTAGGGTGTGGCCGATCGTAGGGGTGGCCCATTGGCCGGCAGCCACGCAGAGGCACCACAGTGGCCAGAGTGAGGGTGAAAGAGGGCTAGGGCATCTTTTTGAAAAAAAATGATTATGCCCCTCATAATTTGAGAAATTCTATCTCTATCCCATTTATACATAATTCGTTAAATGCTCTCAACATTTCTAAAAATTTCGAAGACTGTCTTCTCATCCAGAATACTGAAAACACCCTCAACAATTCTAGAAATTTCGAGGACCGTCCTCTCATCTAAAATTATGAAAATACCCTTGACAATTCTAGAAATTTTGAGTATATCCTGATTTTCAAAAAATAATTAATTAAATAATTTAATTAATTATTATATATCTAGTAATCTTATATAAGATGTGATGTACATGTGATGTATGATGTGGATGGATGATCATGAGCCATGTGTTGTGATGTGTGTAATTATTATTAGGGCCTGCAGCCTGTATTTTTCTCATTTATTGTTGGGACTACGTGCCTGTGATTATTTGTAATTATATGAAGAGGCGTAGTAGGAGCGTGGAGGTTACAACAGGACCCACGATGCCATAACGGGAGATCACGATGCATGGTGATGCAACGATCTGACGGAATCGATGATGATGAGATCAACAATCACAGGGCATGGAGATGCGCAAATGCACACATAAATCCTATTGTGAGTTATTAGGCCTATTGGCTCGGGCTTAATCATATTAAGTGACGGCTCATGATCATCTAGTGTGGCTTGCATATATGATGTGTTATACATCTACTAGATATATGTATATATATATTTGCATGCGATGTAGATATATATATTAAATATGTATGTGTGTGACATGACATATTAGGAGACCGATACAAAACAAAAATCCCTCCTACGATAATATTAAGTCGGTAAGTGTGAAGCAATAAGATTGACCCACGTGGCCTTCCATCATTATATAAAGAAATTGAATCACGATATAGATTGAGTTGGTCGACTCCCTCGAGGCTCACTTATCTACGTGATTGAGTTCTTACCTACGATATAGAGATGTCACCGATAACCTGAGGACATGGTATGCTTAGTTGAGTCCCTTGAGGGCATATCATCAAATCAGACTTATCTTGTAACGATGGTGATGACTTAACTTAATATCATGGTTGGTCGAGTCCCTCGAAACCATAATGATTTGGAGGCCGAACGTGACAGGAATCATAAGGAGTTGTGATTAGCAAGAGTTGTCTACTTTTTGGGCTTAGTGTAATTGGTTGAGTCCCTCGAGATTGCACTAAGATGCCAATTAGATCCCGATCCCCACTAGGAGTCTGTCGGAGACTTCCGTCTCACGTGTCGAGGGTGTCGCGTGATTCGCTAAGAAAATAGTGGGAGTACACTAAGATAGAATTTCATATCTTAATTAGTATTTTCTGTAAAATCTGTATATTATTTATTTTTATTATATTTTGTTTTGTCAGAAACATGTCGCTCACAAACCCCCTACGTGGTATACTTGATGCCAACTACCTCACTAGTCCAAACTATACAGATTGGCTTCGTAATTTGAGAATTATTCTCATGACGGAGAAAATCGTATATGTCCTTGATATAATTCTGCCCACGTCAGAAGAAGGGGTAAGCGAGGATGAGATCACTCGCTATGTGAAGTATATAAATGATTCCACATTGGCAAAATGTTACATATTGGCCTCCATGACTCGTAAGTTATAAAGGCAACATAAGAGCATGGATGCAGATTCTATCATTCTTCATCTCCGCTAGTTGTTTGAGAAACAGGGAAGAACTCAAAGATATGAGATATCTAAGAAACTCCTCCAAGCTAGGATGACAAAAGGGACATCGGTTAAGAACCATGTCCTAAAGATGATAGAGTGGATCGAGAAACTCACAGGTCTAGGAATAGTCCTAGAGGGTAACCTGTAAGTTGATCTTATACTTCAGTCCCTACCAGATTTCTTTTCTCACTTTATCATGAATTTTAACATGAGCAAGTTTGAGGTGACTCTCCCTGAGCTCCTCAATATGTTGAGGAAAGCTGAGAGTGCCATCAAGAAGGATAAGTCAGTTCTCTATATTGGTGAGACAAAAAAAGAAAAGGAAGGCCAGTAAGACCCTTAAGAAGGGCAAGGGCAAAGAAAGACTAGGTAAGGCAAATATTACTAAGAAATACCCGGGAAAGGACAAAGGACAGTGCTTCCACTATGGCCAAGATGGACATTGGAAGAGGAACTACAAGGACTACCTTGTAGAGAAGGCGAGACAGAAGCTTGGAGAAGCTTCAAGTATATTCATGATCAGTCTCCACTTGTCAGATTTTCATGATAACACATGGGTATTGGATACCGGGAGTGTTTATCATATTTGCAATTCATTACAGGTTCTGGCAACACCTAGGAGATTGGCTAGAGGCGAGATGGACCTCAAGATGGGCAATGGAGCAAGAGTTGTAGCAGTTGTTGTTAGAGATGTCACCCTACATCTGCTTGGTGGAGCTATTATTGTATTAGATGCATGCTATTTTGTTCCCTCTATTATCAAGAATATTATTTCTATCTCTTGTTTGACAATTAGTGGATATAAATTAGTTTTTGAGAATAATAGTTATTCAATAATTATGGATGATGAGATCATCAATAGAGGGACCCTTATAAATGGCTTATATGTATTAGACGTTTCTCCACATATCATGAATATAAATATATCTAAGAGAAAAAGAGATAAGATGAATAATGTATACCTATGGCATTATAAACTAGGTCATATACATGAGGAAATGATTCAAAAGTTACTGAAAGATGGATACTTAGATCCATTTGACTATGAGATATATGCAACTTACGAACCTTGCCTTTGTGGAAAGATGACCAACTCTCCTTTTAGTAGAACTGGAGAGAGAGCCACCAAGTTATTGGAACTCATACATAGTGATGTATGTGGTCCCATGTCGACTCAGGCTATAGGTGGTTACTCATACTTCAGTACATTCACTGATGATTTCTCTAGGTATAGACACATGTACTTAATGAAGTACAAATCTAAGGCCTTCGAGAAATTTAGGGAACATAAGAATGAAGTAGAGAACCAAATTAGAAAGAGTATTAAGACTCTTCGATCAGATCGATAAAGAGAGTACCTGCGTATGGAGTTCACCTATTTCCTCAGGGACAATGAGATCTATCCCAGTGGACACCTCCTTATACACTTCAGCTCAATGGTGTATCAGAAAGGAGGAATCACACGCTGTTAGACATGGTGCAATCCATGATGAGTTTCGTTGACCTACCCATCTCATTATGAGGGTATACCCTAGAGACTACAAGTTACCTTCTAAACATAATTCCATCAAAGTCGGTAATGTCCACACCATATGAGATATGGAAAGAAAAGAAGCCCGATCTTAAGATTGTTAAGATTTGGGGTCATCCTGCCTACGTTAAAAGACACAACCCCGATAAGTTGGACTTAAGGACAGAATAGTGCATATTCGTGGGATGCCCAAAGAAAACTTATGGGTATTATTTCTATCATCCCGAGGACCGAAAGGTCTTTATTGCCAAGAGAGTTGTGTTCCTTGAGAAGTAATACATTTTTGGTAGAAACAGTGGGAGTGAGATCGAATTGAGCGAGGTTGGAGAACCTAGCTCAAGTACCATTCCAGAGCCCGAGTCTGTTCAAGTACCTAACACACAAGTTCTAACTTTACGTAAGTTTAATAGAGTATCTTACCCTCCTGAAATATATGTCAGACATATCAGTGGAGATGACTCTCAAGATGTTGATCTTCAGACCTATGAGGAGGCTATTATGAGTATAGACTCCAGAAAGTGACAAGAAGCCATGAATTCTGAGATGAATTTCATGTACTCTAACAAGGTTTGAAACTTTATGAATGCACCTGAGAGTATTGTACCCATCGGCTGCAAATAGATCTGTAAGAAAAAGATTAGACTGGATGGAAAGGTAGAGACTTATAAAGCAAGGCTCGTAGCTAAAGAATATCGTTAAAGACAAGGAGTTGACTATGACGAAACATTTTCACCTGTAGCCATGCTTAAGTCCATTAGAATTATTTTGGTCATTGTAGCACACTATGACTATGAGATCTGACAGATGGATGTCAAAATAGTATTCCTCAATGGCAACCTCGAGGAAGAGGTATATATGATACAACTAGAGGGATTCGTATTCAAAGAGAGTCCAGATAAAGTGTGTAGATTGTTTAGATCCATTTATGGATTAAAGTAATCTTCCCGAAGTTGTAACATAAGATTTGATGAGGTGATCAGATCTTTTGACTTTGTTAAGAACGAAGATGAGCCTTGTGTGTATAGGAGGAAGGTAAGTGGAAGCGATATCACCTTCTTGGTGCTATATATGGATGATATCCTAATCATTGGGAATGATGTAGGAATGCTCTCTACAATAAAAACTTGGATATCTAGAAACTTCTCCATGAAAGACTTAGGGAAAGCATTTTATATTTTGAGGATCCGGATCTATAGAGATAGATCCAAAAAGATGCTTGGCTTATCCTAGTCTAGGTATATAAACTCTATTGTTAAAAGTCTTGGCATAAAAAGAGAGGTCTCATACCGATGAGTCATGGAATATTACTTTCTAGGAGTATGTCCCCAAAGACTCCTGAAGAAAGGGCATACACGAATAAGATACATTATGCCTCAGTGATAGGGTTTATCATGTATGTAATGCTATATACTAGGCCTGATATAGCACATGCTTTGAGTGTCATGAGCAAGTATCAGGCAGATCTAGGCTTAGAACACTAGAAGGTAGTAAAGTGTATCCTTAAGTACTTGAGAATGACTAATGATCTTTTACTAGTATATGGAGAAGGTAGCCTCCAGGTTGAGGGCTACACGGACTTGAGTTTTCAGTCTAATATTGATGATAGCAAGTCAAATTCAATGTATGTTTTCACCCTGAATGGAGGAGGAGTAAGCTGGAAGAGTTCAAAGCAAGATACTACTACTGACTTAACTACAGAGGCAGAATACATTATTGTAGTAGAAGTAGCAAGATGAAGGGGAGTGGATGAAGAAGTTCTTCAAGGATTTGGGAGTCATATCAAGTAGCATGGAGTTGACTCCTATATATTGTGATAGCGATAGGGCGATAACTCTAACAAAGGAACTCAGGTCTCAATAGAATTATTCTGAGGAGGTTTCATCTGATTAGAACGATCATGACCCAAAAAGATATATCAATTGAAATAGTTTCATCCGAAGATAACATTGCAGATCCACTGATGAAGCCACTAGCTCAGATTATATTTGAGTGTCACAAGGGCCTGATGGGGATCAGACACATAGGTAATTAGCTTTTAGTCAAGTGGGAGATTGTTGGTTACATGTGCTCTGTAAGCCAATCACGTGAGTGATGGCACATGTGACACGATATGTGATCTTCTTGATTATGATTAATATTGGTATATTCTCATATTATTTTATTTGTTACATATATATTGTGATGTCCTTGGTTCTGTGCAATGAGAATCGAATCGTGATGAGATCACAATAATGAGATCGATTCACCTTTAAACATAGATCCTAAATAATCTCGGTCATAGGTTACTCAAGAGGGACATTGAGATAACCGGATCGATTGATGTATCATATACCCATCTATATGATGGAGGCGACTGGTCTTATTTCCACTTATGTAGAAACACTAAGGATATAGTACAAGTGCTCATTAGAGAATGAGTTTACTGATTGATCCGCTTATGGAATATTATATGATTAATAATACCTAATGTCAGATAGTGATTCCATAGTCCCAATTGTGTATCTGGTCCTTAGACTTGAGACACCAAGGATGCCTTGTATGAGTACTCTTTTCTTTGATGCCAAACTTATAGGTTTGGAAAGTTCCAGATCTGGTACAACTGGTTATTAGGATTAGTAGGCAACCTTACAAAGGTAATTGAGTGTTAATAGAGGATCATCCACTCTCAATATCACGAGAGGAATATCTCATATGTGCTTGCTTAGACAAATCCTTAGCCAGGGTCATTCGGATTGAGAGAGAATGAGTTCTTCGGTAGAATCCGATTAGAGCAAGATAAACTTATTTCGTATGTGACCTGACAGTACCATGTCCAATATATGATCTCTGGGCTATTATTTGGATAAGAGATTATAGATATATGGTAACTGTGGATAGACAGGTCTGATGGATTTGATCCCTCCTGTACCGTCTGGGGACTATGGCATAGTAGCCTAGTACGTCCATAGTTGATGAGCCGAGTGAATTATTATAGGGATAATAATTCACTATATCAAAAGGAGTTCTGATAGAAGTGACTCACGGCTAGCTCGGTATCGGGCCTAGAGGGTCACACACATATGGTGGATGCTTCAACGAATAAAGAATTTAATGAAAATCTAATTAGCCCCTATTCTTATTAGATGAGGCCCTATATTGATGGGCTTCTTGATTAAGGCTCAATTATAGGCCTAAGAAGATTATTGGATAGAGATCCAATAATATAAGGTTAGTGGGTTATTGGATAAAGATCCAATACCCACTAAGGAAGGACCCTTAGGGTTTTGGTGGCTCTCTATAAATAGGAGGGGAGACTCATGGTTATAAGCTGCAGCTTTAGCCACCACCTCCTATTCTCCTCCCTCCCTCTGAGCAAGAGTTGCAAGATCAGATTAGCGGAGTTTCGCTGCAAAGATCCATCGTGTGGATACCGTTAGAGAGGAGGATGCTTGCCTCCTTCATCCTCTCCATCCGGATGTAGAATACAGGGATATATGATCTTCCTAGGTAAAATCAATCTCTCACACATCGTGATTTTTTTAATTTTTACGATTTTCTCACCACCCCCAATCTTTTGCATTATGATTTGATCTACGTGGGAAATCGATTTTTGTTTTGATTTCTACTATGCATGTGATGCACCCGCTGAGGTTTCCCAACATAGTGCTAGTGCCTAATTCTCCCTAGTTAAATACCATCCTATAGGAGATGCATTCCTCACGATGGCTGGGCACTCTAGATTCCTTTGAACCTATAAGAGGATTTGACATAATTTCTATTGGAAGGGGATGAAAAACACTATTGTTGAATTTATAGTGCAATGCGACACATGCTAGTGACATAAAGGCAAAATAGTGGCGGGCCCTAGAAAATTATAGTCGTTACCTATTCCGGACTCAGTATCGACTGATGTAATGATGGACTTCATCGAAGGGCTACCCCCATCCCAAGGGAGAGGTACTATCCATATTGTGGTCGATCGCCTCACCAAATATGCTCACTTTTGCGTGGTCCGTAACCCCTACACCGCTTTTAGCATTGCTTAGATCTTTATGGATAATATTATAAAATTATATGGGATGCCTAGATCCATTATAAGTGATCATAATAGGATATTCACCAATAAATTCTGGACATAACTCTTTCGATTGCAGGGCACAAAATTGAAGATGAACACGATATACCATCCACAGACCGATGGCCAAACTGAAGTGGTAAACATATATTTAGAGACCTATCTCAGATGCTTCACCAATGATCAGTCAAGAGAATGGATAAAGTAGCTCCCTTGGGCTGAGTGGTGGTATAATAGAACTTATCACCCTTCGACAAAATGTACCTCTTTTGAAGCTATGTATGGTCGGCCATCCTATGTAATTTCAAAATACGTAATTGGTATATCTAAAATAGACCAGGTAGACCAAGAGTTAATGGACAGGGTACAAAATCCTATAATTATTAAAGGATAATCTCTTGGTCGCCGAAGCAAGGATGAAGCAGTAAGCTGATATGCATAGGAGCGAAAAGGAGTTTTTTGTTGGAGATCGGGTCTTCCTTCGACTCTAGCACTACAAGCAAACACCCATCAATACATAGGCATCCATGAAGTTGTCTCCTCACTTTTATGGGCCTTATCATATCATAGAGCACATTGGAACTATGGTGTACAGACTGACATTATCAGTTCAACTTAGTTGTTCGTCTAATAAGGGAGTGGAAACATCATTTGTATCCTTTATGTTTGTCTTAACTAATAAGTCTTGAGTATACTTCCGTTGAAAGAGGAAGAGTCTGAAGATGTAGACATTGCTTCCACTCCCAAAAAATAATTCAAGGGACTGAGATCTTTGAGGGAGAATCTGACGGCCAACTTCTTAATGAACATTGTAACCTCCATAGAGTTATTACCGATCACAATGATATAATCCACGTAGACTAAGAGATATATTGTATTGTCCGATTATTGATGGAGAAATAAGGAGGTATCAGACTTAAGAGTTAGAGAAGCCGACTGACATTAGAAATGAGCCGAGTTCTTTGTACCAGGCTCGTGGAGCTTGTCGAAGACCATAGATAGCCTTGTGGAGTTTACAGACATATTTCAGATACTGAGGATGAAGAACACCAGGAGGTTGTTCCATAAAGACATCGTCAGTTAATGTTCTTTATAAGAAGGCATTGTTGACATCAAGTTGTCGCAGTTGCCAACCGTTTGAAATGACTAAACTTAAAATCAGTCAGATTATTGTGGACTTAACAACCGGACTGAATGTCTCTATAAAATCAACGCCAGGATGTTAATGAAAGCCTTTGGCCACTAAACGGGCCTTATACCTGGCAATGGACCCATCAGGGTTTCGCTTAACTTAAAAAACTCATTTACACCTGATGATATTTTGTGCAGGATGAAACGGAACAAGTGTCCAGGTAGAGTTATGAAGGAGGGCATCATACTCATAAGACATAACTTGACGCCAGTGAGGAGACTTTTGGGCTTGAATAACCGTGGCAGGTTCATAGATCTCAACAGAGGGAGTCACAACTGTATTGAGGTCAAGTACTTGACATGATTTGAAAATACCACTTTTAGAGCAGGTTGTCATGAGATGTCTAAGTGGTTTAGGAGATAATGGCGGAATGGGTGCTGGAGAAGTAATAGAACAGGGTGAGTCGGACTGAGGAAGTAGGCAGGAGTGAGGGAAATACTAGTGATTGAGTATCCGAAGACTGGATGTCTAAGGCAGGAGGTGTGTATGCAGAAGAAAGAGAGGAAAAAGAGGGAGCGAGATGTTGTATCCATTCATGCATGTGAGTTGGAGTGGGTGATTCTTGTAGAGGCTCATTGGATAATGGCATGTGCCAATGATGTATAGTCAGCAGAGTAGTTGGCATAGTAAGAGATTTGGACTGGTGAAATGGAAAGGAGGACTCCACAAAGACCACATGACAAGACACAAAGACTTTGTGGGTCAAAGAATCATAGCATCGATAAGCATTATGTTCAAGAGAGTAACCAATGAATGTGCAAGGTTTTGACTATGGGGCTAGCTTATGTGATGCATAAGGACGTAACTAAAGATAGTAGACACAACCAAAGACTCTAAGTTTCTGAAGGTTTTTGGGTTTATGAAATAGTTTTTTCAAAAGGTGATTGATGCTGGATGACTAGAGTAGGCATGCGATTAATCAGATAGACTGCGGTCTGGAAGGCTGCAGACCAAAAAATAATTGGCATGGAAGCATAATGGAGAAGTGTAAGACCAGTTTCAATTATATGCAGATGTTTGCGTTCGGCTAAGCCAACTAGCTGAGGATGTACGGAGGAGACTTAAGGTGTTGAATACCACAGGTATTCAAGTATGGTGTTAGAGATTGGTATTCACCTCCACCATCAGAGTAAACTGTTTTAATGATGGACTGAAAGACATTTTTCACCATTTTTTTGAAGGTAATGAAGGTTTTAGAGACCTTAGACTTATGTTGAAGAGGATACAAACTAGTATATTTGGTAAAATAATCAACAAAGATAACATAAAATTTGAATTTGTCAAATGAAATACTTGGTGCAGGACCCCAAACATCAGTATATAAAATTTTAAACAGTTGTGAGCAAGAGATAGAAGAATGTTCAAAAGGTAATCTATGACTTTTATTACTAAAACATGCATCATAATGAGTAACACTAGAACTTGCTTTAACAGACGAAAGAGAATAACGTAGAAAATTTTTTTGGAGAGTTGAGGAAGAAGGGTGACCTAGACGATGATGCTACACATCTATTGGAATAGCAATAGAAGAGTAGGCAGTGGGCTGAGAGATCGATGGCCACTGGTAGATGTTATCTTTACTCTTGCCTTGAACTAATGATGCCCCCGTGCTTAGATCTTTGATAAGAAAGGAGTCAGAAAAGAATTCAATGGATGTATTATTTTGTTTGCAGAATTGGAAGACATAAATAAGATTCTGTTTGATATGAGGAGCGCACAACACATCACCGAGTGTAAAGGTACGAGAATGCGAATTAAGCATTATGGAACCAATATGAGTGATGGGAAGTTGCTTACCATCATCGATGATGATGTCATCGGTACCAACTGTTGTGAAGGGACAAGTTCTAAAGGTCCGAAGTGATATGATGGGAGGTGCCAGAGTCCATAACCCAGGAATATTGATCGGAAGTCGGGGCAGCAGCAAGATGTGCTTGGGGTATGGTAGCAGAAGGTCGAGGACGAGACCGACAGACCTTAGCGGAGTGACCAACCTTATCACATAGCTGACAGACTATGCATTGTTGAGGTATAGGAGCAGGTCGCCAAGGTTGTTGATAGTTGATGTTGCTACCTGGAGGCATGGGAGCAGGACGCCAAGGCTGTTGGTGATGGATGTTGCTTCCTTGGGGTAGAGCTTGTCCAAGTCCTTTGTTGATAGGTTTAGAATGCTGATTGTTCTTTTTTTTTATTTGTGACTCACCTGAGCAGTAATAGGTGGGCCTGGAACCTTATCTTCACGCTTTAGATATGACTCATAGTCATTCAACTTGTCAGACAGCTCCTCAAATGATAGCGATGAGTCACGTGCCCGTATTGCTGCTGCCAATTCTTTGTACTCAACTCCAGGACCATTAAGAGTGTAAACAACAATTTCATCATCACAGAGGTGGTGCCCTATTAATGCTAAATCATCGATGATAAGTTTTATATGTTGGAGATAATCACCGATTGTACTTCCCTCTTGTTTGGTGTTCATGAGTCGTGAGAGGAGATCAAGCATACGAGTGCGCGAATGATTAGCCAATGTAGTTTGCAACTTGCACCAGGCTTCAGCAGTGGTAGCACATAAAGATATAAGTGGTGCGACGGAACTAGCAACATAGGCTTGAATTGCCTGGAGAATGAGACGATCTTGACATAATCATAACTTATGCTCCGGATTTGATACTGAACTTGGTGCCCCCGAGATGGTGATCATTTATGGTGGACAACTGAAAGATCCATCAATCAACATAGCCTAGTAAATCATAGCCAAAGAGGAGATTAGAAAACTAAGCACACTAGGATGTGTAGTTTCCTCCTCTGGATAATTTGACAGGGATGAGGGTTGCAATATTAATAGATACAAGCCCTGTATGTTGAGAAGCATTATTGCTTTCTACGACAACAATAACTGGAACTTGAGAAGTAGAAGATGAAGACATTAGGGTATGGGATACCAAGCACTATCGTTTTTTGGTCCGAAAGATATGCGGTGGTGAATGGCTTATAGATCAGGCTATGCAAATAGGCCATTACAGGAGGCAGTAGAGATATGAGAGAAGGTTGTTGCTATCGAGTAGGCGGCTAGGAGCAAATGTAGCAGCTTCCTACTCTTCTCTTTAACTCTTTAACCTAGACTGGGAGCAAAGGCAGATAGCGAAGGGAGGAGCTAATCAGCCGTCGAAGAAGGGAATGAGCAGTCGATGACAGCCGACGTTGGGAGATCGACGAGGCACTGTCCACCGGAAGAAGAGGGTCGCAGCTGTGTGGAAACTAGAGCAAAGTATAGCAGCTTCGGCAGCAGGTAGTAGGACAGCGATGCAAGAAGATGGCGGTGCTCGCTAGGCACTGCCGAGGATGACCTTTGCGAACAATCGTCCTCTCCTCCACAGAAGACGTGGAGGAGGAGGCTGGGAGACTGAGAGCCGCGATTGCGGCATTGGCGAGGCCTCGTAGGTGATTAACGCTGATCCGGCTAGGTAGAACCGGTGGAGTGCCAAGCTTGATGGGGTGACGAGAGTGCACCCGCGATCAGGGACCTTGGCCAGCTTCATGAGCAGTGGAAGAAGAGACGATGCTGGGAGGTCGGTGTCGATCTTATAGGTTCCATCGACAGAGGAAAGACGTAGTTGGATAGCATCATCGGCAAGGTCATCGTCGGAGGAAGTAGAAAGGCCTCTGGTTTGCACGTGAAAGAAGCAATCGGAAGATACGACAAGGTGCTGTCCAACAGAGGAAGAGGGTTGCGGCTACGTGGCACCGGCGGTGGCAGCGACAGGCTGCCAGTTGGAAGGAGCGATTGCAGCTGTTGATCGCGACCGAAGATTTGCCGGAGGAATACATCTCCAGCTTCTACAGATGTGGTTTTGCAGAAAAGGGACAGATGATGCCAAGAGATCGGTCGATCTCGTTGGTTCTGTCGATAGAGAAGGCAGATGTGCCGCGACGGTAGATGGGTAGGAGTCGACAGTAGCTTCTGCACGCAGCTAGAAATGGTGGAAATTTGCTATCGTTTGATTGCGAGAAGAGAGATTGCTCTATGCAAGCGGCTCTGATACCATGATAGAAACTAAGGAAAGATATATTGAAAATAAAAAAAAAGAAATACATCGTATATTCTTTATTTGTACCTATTTATATAGAAAAATATTAAAAATATAAAACTATTGAAGATTTTGCTCGATAATTTAGCTAAAAATTGTTACAGTAATATTATCGATTAACACTAACAAATCGTAAAGAATGTGAGGCTAGTGATAGGTGATGAATGAAATGACAAACAGCTCATCTCTATGTGGAGACATATGGTTGACACACTGACAGTTAAAAGGCAACATCATTCAGACATGGTTGACAGATGATAGGTTGTCGGGGCAACACGTTAGCACAACATAGCAAAACATGTGATGACAAGCCGATTGCTAGAGGCTACATTATCCACTCATGATTGACAGATGATAAGTTGTCCATGTAGTATGTTAGCATATCGTGGCAACACATGGTCAACGTGTTGACTACTTAAGCCTGGCAACAATCACATGTGGTCGTCGCAATGTGTCTCTAGCCTCGATTAAGCTAGTCAAGGAGCATGCCAGACTCGGTAGATAAGAAGACCCCATTACTCTAATTCAGCCCAACAAACTACACATTCCCCCACGATCGCCAATGATCTTGGACGTAACGAACTTCAGAATCATCTATATAAGGATTCCCCATGTGCTTTCCTAACACACTAAACAACTCCCTTTATTAGAATTGATCAACTAGTTCGTCCAATCCAAACTGAGGACTAATTTGATCATTGGAGAAGAATTTGTTACGAATTGATCAACTAGTTCGTCCAATTCTAAAAAGACCTCGGTTACATCTGAATCCACCTTCAAGCTCGAACATCTAGCATCTACACTAACAACTAAAATATTTGAAATATCAATCTCAAGTCCAGTTTTCTAAAATTCCTACTAGTTACTGTAATCAATCTCTAATCGGCACCCAGAAGCTACTTGCAATCTTTGCATGATGTCTAATAAACTTACATCAACAAGGCAATCAGCATTTCCATTCCTGAATCCATCATCATTGGTGCACCATGGGGAGAAAATAATGTCACGTTATGAACCTCATAACATACATTAGCGTAGTTAAACAACCACATTTGCCAAGCATAGTGTCTACAAACAAGGCTCACAAATAGGTGAAGTTGACCAAAGAAGCCTACGCAGGCATGCCTAATTAAACGTTTTATGACAGCATGCTGTTCAGATGATCCTTCTCCAAACAACTTCCATCTATCTAATTCAATCTAGTGTGTGATAGGTACACAGCATATGTAGCGAGCATGGAAACCACGTGTTTGATGGTCATCAGCTTAGTCCCCGCCAACTTGCCTCTTCCAGGAATCCTCCACTATTAGTTCGTCGACTCCCCAGTCTTCGTAACTGTTGCAATGTGTCAATGCAATCACAATTAGTGTTGCTAATGCCAAATTCAACCATCATTCAAAGTTTATATACATAACAAAAGAAATAAAGGTAACACCTTCCATCTGGTAAATATCGTCGGATGGTAAATGGTATCTTGCGCTCACGAAGTTCTTTCATTGCTATCTAAAATCACACAATAATATAGGAATTAGAACAGCCGTGTACCTCCAACAACCAGAATACCATAGTTGTGCACCAATAAGGATACACCATCTAGATGGATCAAATCACACACAATTCAAATTACCAATTGCCATAAAATGGTAGTTTACTTAATAATGCAGCAAGCCAGGCCATGGCCTCCCAGTAACTGTTTGATAAACATTCTCATCATAAGACAGGTCATGGCATGTCCTACAGGCAATTCTTTGGACATCATGATGGGTTAAACTGTCTCAAATAGTTTGTATCAGCAAACGAGACAGATGATAGTGAGTGTAAAGAGAAAAGCATATCAGAAGTGCGGAATGGCAGAATGATCGTCACGACAATAATATGGTTTATTCAGTGCTCATTTAGTGGGGTGTTTTTAATTCATTTGTTGAAGCATCAGGTTTCCAAGAAAAATATAGTAAAATGAGTGTATAGACCATTATTTTTATAGGACTAAACATATTCTGAAACTAGAGATAGAATAACCATTCATTTATCCTGACCCACTCAAATAATCAGGGAAAAAAACCAATGCAAGGGCTCTGTGATGCACAACCAATCTTATCTATCTCTTATTCAAATAAATTTGATTAACTTAGAGGTTATTTTGCATATCACCAGTTGCCACAAGGCAACATACTAAATAATTCTGATTAGTTTTCTAGTTTACACAAGAAGAAAACATGAAAAAAAATTTAAAAAAACAAATTATGATTGTGATTAAAAATTCCAAATCTTGATGAAAAATTTTATGAAGATTGATTTCTATGAGTATGTAATCATGTCAACCAATAATATTTTCTTCTTCGACGGGAAAATCAAATCATATATTTGATTTGATTCAATTGTAAATTCTCTACTTTTATATTTTTCCTTTTCTTTTCTTATACTTAGCCTCAAAAAAGGGTAAGAACATTATAAATAAAATCAATCAGAGATGGATCAATAAAATGAGTTTATTTTCCACCTTGAGTGTGAGTGGTGTGAAGCCACATTTGTTTTCGATGGCTAGATTCCATCACCCATGGGAGAAGGTGTGAGACTTTCACCCTAGGAGTGTTCTCCTTGGGCCTGAGCAAGTCTGATAATTATCCATTTATTTTCTTATTATCTTTCAGTTACTATCAGTTATTCCTCTCTTTTATGTTCCTAAAATAAAAATATGCAACTACTTGAACTTGAATAATGCTTTTCTCTGCCGTCATTTCCATATTTTTAATTAAAGATCATGTTCGAAAACTAATCAACTAAAATTTGATTGCAAATCCAATTATAAAAAGCTCACATTTCATCTTGCTGGACAAACTGCAACAACATTATCAGTTAATCTTAAAAGATTCTTTAAAGCATTTTGCTTTGAAGCCAGTTGTCACCCTTGAGACATCATCCAAAATCTAATAAGTTTGGCAATATGAAAAGTGTGCAATAAGGGCAGCACTTTTAACATATGTGCTCCTTTTAACATTTTGACCCTAAAAAATAACACTCTAGAGAATTAGATATTTTTAGAGATGCATATCTGCAAAAGATAAATGCTTCTAATAAAATCATGTCTAATCATTTCAAAATAAAAATATATGTTGTAAAAAATCATACCTCCAAAGGGTCAGTCTCACCCTCCAACTCAACCATCACTGGAGCATTCATGCTGTTCACCAAAGTTGGATTACTAAAAAAGCTGATACAAAATCCAAATGTGCACAAATCGATGGATAAAACTAGAAATTACAGACCTGATTTGCAGAGCTCGTGTACCCAGAATCCTAGCACGTTCATATTTTGTCATGTATTTTGAAGTTTTTCTAGGCCGTTCAACTTGTTCTAGCTCCTTTTCCTCACCCTCAGCTCCTACAACATCATCTGGCGTGTCTTCATTGTTATTTTCCTGATCTTCCTCTACTCCTTCCTTCACAAATGCAATTGATATTTCATTATCTCCGGCAAACACATCAAGTATACAAGCTGACCCAGAAAGGGAAAAAAGCCAATGCTTACCTCAATTTCTGGTTCTGGGGGTTCATCTTCATAACTGCACAAACACAGAAATTAAAGACTGGCAACTAGGGCAAGACTAATTCAGTGCTATAGATATAGAAATTAAAATGATAATATACCAGCATCAATCCAATGGTAACATAGAACCTACATTTGTAAATAGTTTTACAATGGGATCATGATATGCTATCTATCTTCTTCTCTGGTCTGAGGGTGTATTTTGTTTCACTGGAAGTGGATGTCGAATATGAAACTTTCTGAAAGTGACCAACGTTCAGTGTTTGTTTACTGGAACTCATAGGAAATACACAATTTAGCCTGAAGGTCACATTCAAATTCGCACTAATTTTCTTATTTCATATCTTAAAAGACTATAAGTAATACAAAGTGGATTTAGCCCAGAGATCGCTGCTCCGAGTGTTAATCAGTGTATGAAACCCTACTAATGATCAACACCTAATGGCAGTACGACAGAAGCAGAAGGAAAGAAGCTTATGGAACAAATAAAAAGCCTTTAACTACATTCAGTTTGGATTCAAGATCAAAATGGTATGATTTGCATCGACCATGATGACAATTCTATACTCCCATTAGGGTTCAAGATTAAAGTGGTATGTGAACAAGTTCATAAACTGATGATTTCATAGTTAATATTTAAACTTTGTTAGCTTAAAGGACACCATAAAACATGCATAGCATCAATTAACGATGTAGTTGCAAGGAAAAGTGAGGGGATTTAAAAACACAGCAATATCCCATCGAAGCATTATTCCTCCCCTCCTGTAAGTATTTCAACATTAGGTGGATCCAGACGACAAAAGAAGAGGCGTTACCGGAAAATTGGTGACTAACAATAAGGCAGCCTCAGATACGTAAACTGGGCACAATCTTTCTAGGAGTTCCCTGACATATGCGAACGCAACCAACTGCTAGCCAAACATTGGCATCGCACCGTCTAAAACCACATGTTTCAGACACGATCAATCTCAACGAGCCAGAAAAAAGAATGAAGACGACCGTAACCACGATAAACCTAATCATTACAAACTCATCCGAAGCAATCAAACCTAATCATTAGTCAATGACCAATCCAAGGTTCTGTTACATCATCCAATCTATATTAGGGCGGGACGATTCGAGGAACCACAAGCGAAAGAAAGCTCACAATCAAAAGAACGAAGAGAACAAAGGAACGGAGGGAGAAAGTATCGTCTCGAACCCCATGTCGACGTCATCGTAGTCATCGTCCGCCATTATCCAAGCCGAGAAGCCCCCTTCTCGGTCACTCCCTCTCCCTCTCCCTCTCCCTCTCCCTCTCCCTCGGACCCTAGAAGTTTCGAATCAAATGCCCAAATCCCCGTAGTGGGGTTATTTATAGCCAGAAAACAAATTGGGCCGTTCTTTGAGCCGGGCGAAGGAACCGAAACGGGCCGTGAATCGGGTTATTCATTGATCCGCTTTTATTTTCTTATTTAACCTGGGGTGTTTAGAGTATCAATCGAGTGTATACCGGTTGACCAACATTGACTCCTCAGCAGTTGTTGCTACAGGGGGTGAAACAGCCGGTCAGGGAACGCGTCCGAACAGACAAAACAACCGATCCTGATTTCACCCACCCGACACATCCAACCAACCCAATTATTGAAGACACGGCAGCAACCCACGTCTCATCCTTATCACGCCCACTGTTCTTTTAATGTTGGGTGCCCCGAGTCCGCGTCGTGGGTGGAACACGCCGACCCGAACCGACGTGACGCCACCTCATCCATGGTCCACTGCCGTCCCTCGTCGATCCGTCCGGGTCTGACCGTCCGACCGTCGAAGAGCCCGGCTCATCTGTCTCGTGTGAGACGGGGAACACGGTGGCGTCGGACTGTTCTCGGCGGGACGCGAGGTCATGGTCGCACTCCCTGACGTCATCCCAACGACATCCGCCGAGATGGTGCGGTTCGCTGTGCCTACCCTTGTTTCCTGTCTCCGCCGACAAAAATAAGCCTGATGGTTTGGGAGAGAAGGGTAGATGGGTCTTCTCATATGTTTATGAAAAAGACGCCGACACATCAAATATACTTCTTGCGGAACCAAAATATTCTTCTTTTTTTTTTTTTTAAGACATTCTTTAGGGTGAAACGGATGAGGCGCGGTGGATCCGGTGTCTCCACCAAGATATCTCTCACGAAAGGATGACATTCCATTGGCTGGGATCACGTGGGTCCCGATCATGAGGTCAGCAGCGGCTTAAAATAATAAAAGATAAACAAACTCAAACCACACACGATTTCAAGGGTAAAATGGTAAATTAGTTACTTTCGTAATAATAATAATAACAATAAAACGCGTCAAATGGAGTCGCTAATTGTCATGGGCAGTGCACGACTTTTCCTTCCTTCCCTTCCCTCTCAGTCGCTGACTCTTTGGCACACCTTTTGCTTCTTCTCTTCCCTCTTGTTCTCGATCACTCGTATTCTTTTGCTTTCTTTTGGATTTAATTTCCCGCTCTCTCCCTTTCTTCCTTGGCTTTCGTATTCGTTTCTGTGGGAGTAGATGGATGGGATCTTAAATAGAAGAATCAGATAAGCGAAGGGGTCGTAGAGGAGCTGGCCTCTTGATTTAACGTGGGGAAGCGGGCAGAGGAGAGTCAGGGAGGAGCGAGGGGGAGGAGGGCTGGAATGGGAAGGGCCACGAAGTGGCTCCGCAGCCTATTCGGGTGGAAGAAGGTGGATCCCGCCAGCGACGTCGAGCCGGCCAAGGAGAAGAGGAGGTGGGGCTTCATGAGGCCGTTCCGGGAGAAGGAGCAGCAGCAGCGGAAGGGAGAGCAGGCGACGGCGGCGGTCACGGAGGAGCGGAAGGGGTCTTACAGGGAGGTGCCGAAGCCGTTCGGGGCGGCAGACGAGGAGGAGCAGAACAAGCGCGCGATTGCCGTAGCGGCGGCCACCGCGGCTGTGGCGGAGGCGGCCGTGGCCGCAGCTCAGGCGGCGGCAGCGGTCGTCCGGCTGACCAGCAGCGGGAGAAGCGCCGTGGGGTTCTCCTCGGCCGCCGCTGGTAAGCGGGAAGAGTGGGCGGCGATCAAGATCCAGGCCGTGTTCCGGGGATACCTGGTTCGTTTCTCTACTCTGTCCCTTCAATTGCAGTCTAAAAATGTGCTTGTTGACGGAAAATTCGAAAGATTTCGTAGGAAAGAAAGGAAATTTGAAGGTCCATTCTGTTCCTTAACTCGATCCACTGTTTTCATCACGAATCAGAAGAAAAGTCATTGTTCTTCTCTTTCCATCGGATCCAAATGGAAGGGTTTAAGTTGGGAAACCGAGCTGCTTCCCACACCTGCAATTTAATTTCCTTTTTCGTTGGCCGGTCCTTTTGATCGCATAATTATCACTCATCCGGGCACTTGGACGAGAGCTAAAAGCACGGTCTGTGAGCTTCTCATCCGCCTTGGGTGGAGCGATCTGGATTGCGTGATTCGATTGGATCCTGTCACCTCAAATTTGCTATTTTTCCCGGTCTCCAGTCGCTATCTCCCTTCTCGCCTTGAATGCAGAACCCTCTTGGCTTTTGCATCCCCCTTCCTCCTTTTTTTTTTCCCATTACTTGTCTGTCCCTCCCCCATCTTTCCGCCATCTACTTCATCAGCTCCCTCACTGTGTATAAACCCGTATCCTGTGCGCCATTTGGTTGTTGCAGCTTGCAGTGGTATTGGTGCTATAAGTGGCATTTGATCGCAGCCTTATCCTTTCCCCTCGTCCTGATCGTTTTACTCTCAGCTTTTGGCTTTATTCTTCTCTTTAATCTTTTTCAACGCTGCTTCTCCTGTCTGCTTGTACCGCAGTGGTTACTCCTCGGCTCATGAATCTCGTGGACCACATTTAGGACAATTTGGTTGGGATGGGTCGTAATTTTCTTGGCCGTCCTACCAACTCTGAATTATTGAGTCACTGTTGACTTGCGGTCAATGTAGTTGTCGTCTGCAAAGGAATCTACTTTCTTGTTCTTCCACAAGTTCTTCGGATAAATCCTGTGTTCGGTAAATCGACCCCTGTTGATGTTGTGAAGGCAAGGAGGGCATTGAAAGCACTGAAGGGGCTGGTGAAGCTGCAGGCTCTGGTGAGAGGTAACATTGTGAGGA
The DNA here is from genome assembly GCA_021527575.1 of Ensete glaucum. NCBI lineage: Eukaryota > Viridiplantae > Streptophyta > Magnoliopsida > Zingiberales > Musaceae > Ensete > Ensete glaucum. Next base: position 21,129,885 of record CM038551.1, read on the forward strand.
AACAGGCCGCGGAGACGCTGCGATGCATGCAGGCATTGGTGAGAGTCCAAGCCCGGGCACGGGCGTGCCGTGTGCTCCGTTCCGAGAGGAGCAAGTTCGAGAAGGCCCCCAGCGGCCATTCTGTAAGTGTAGATTTTGTTCTTCCTCTTGTAGAGGTAGCTAATACTCATTTTTTGTTCTTAGCTCATCATAAGTTGTCTCGAAATCCAAAGCTGCCCCGCCCCGGATTTGCATTCACATGAATAATCACAACGATCATTGTTTGAGCTGCTAATTCATTTGTTATGAAGAGCAAAAGATGAAAAGGGAGGGAACTCCCACACTCGATCAACATGAACTTTCTGTTCCTGCAAAGCCTGGTTCTTCCTGCATGCTGAATAGCTAGTAATGCACATTAATAAAGTCATGCTATCGTCGTCTGCAGAGGGTTTCCTCGAGGCCAGCCAGTAGTGACGCAGCCCACCGGGAGCGAGCAACCTCTGCAGGATGGAACTGGTTGGATCGCTGGATGGAGGAACGGTATTGGGACAGCCGAGAATCCGTGAAGAAGGCAGGGGGGCACGGTGCTTCCATGGACGATGATAAGAACGCGAAGATTCTTGAAGTAGATCCAGGGAAGCCTCAGTTTCATCACAAGAGGCGGAACACGCACCACTCCTCTTGCTCCACACTGACCTCGGACCAGAACAGCCATAGCTTTGTCACCGTCCCCGACTCACCGTCGGTGGAGTCCACCGCCGCCCAACATTTCGTGCCTAGCTCGTCCTCCGTCGAAATGCAGCAATCTCTGGGCCACCTGAGGTTCCCTTTCGAGGCCGGAGTGTACGGGGAGAGCCCGCAATTCTACTCTGCTTCGTCACGACCGGGAAGCTCGAGGAAGGGGCCGTTCACGCCGTCGAAGAGCGACTGCTCCCGCAGCCTGTTCAGTGCCTACTCTGACTACCCAAACTACATGGCCAACACCGAGTCTTCGAGGGCGAAGGTGCGGTCTCACAGCGCGCCGAAGCAGAGGCCGGACCGGCAGAATCCTTTGGGGCCCTTCGCTCAGCGGTCATCGTCTCTGCACGCCAAGTCCTCAAACAAGGCTTACCCAGGCTCCGGCCGGTTGGATAGGTTAGGGTTGCCCATCAGGATTTGATGGAATCAACCTCGGCGATCACTGTGTTCATAACGTTTTGTTCCCTTTTGCTTGGCGATGATCTCTGACAATCTCGGACGAAGTCCCTAACCATGTTTAATGTTCTGCAGTTCATCTTGTAAGGTTGACCGGGTAATCTCATCTCCGATGTAAGTTTAGTGTAGGATTGCCATCAGCTCCAAAGTTTAATGCTTCCAAGATTTCTGCTGGTTTGCACACTGCATGCTTATACAATCCTGAAATCTTTGGATAGATTATGTTATCCAATTTGCTTTAAAATAACATAGGTGGAATTTTTTTTATTATATATCTCCTGAGAGGGAGGAAGTCGATACGGAGTCAAAAGAAATTAAAGTTGATGAAGAGGGAGATTGATTGCACGCAGTGTGGTGTGTGGGTCATGGTCGGCGTGCCAGTGCCGGTCATACCACGTTGCACTTGTTTTACTGAACAACAATTTAATGTATGTCTACAACAGTATATACATATTTTTCTCTAACCACATTTTCTTGCATTATTCATATCCATGGATAAAATGGACGACAGAAGAGACGGGAAAACACATTGATTGGGTTCCGGCAACAGGCGTTCAAACAGCCTGTCACGTACAAATTCGGAACAGGGATGAAAAAAAAGAAAGCGACGTGTCGCGGTCTGGTTCTGCTTTCCAGTTTGGAGATTCGTGAGCCGAGAATCACACGATGGTGGGCGAAACTCCACTTGAATCACACGGCCAGTAGAGAGAGGAAAAGAGATTGGGGGGGAGCACGCACAACTGGCTTTACTGTGCGGTGCATTTGGAACGCAGTGCTCCTGCGCTCGTTGGCTGCTCTCGTGACGGTGGAGGAGAATTTTTCCTTGTGCTACAGGGCGATGAGATGGATCGATGCGGATGAGCTGATGGGATTCTTCCCAGAGAGTTATGGGATTCCCTTCTAAAATGAGCTGCAGACAACGTTGCCTGGCATTAGATTCTTAGGTCGACACATCATGGAATGGAGTGAGATCAACGCCTTGTGCAAACACAACATGCTCGCCGAATTGCCCTTGTGAAAAGGAAACTGGTGTCGATCTCAATATATGCTTGATCTACATTATCTATTTTGTTGCCAACCAGGACACGCTGATGGCAGTAGCTGGAAAAAAGAAAAGATTCAGAATGAAAAAGTTGCACAGTGCGAGTATTACGTCTTTCCTAAGTTTTGGTCAGCAAACCACAAGAAGATTAACGAATTTATGAGTCCTTACATTTTTTTATTCTCAATCGACGTGGGATTAAACGGTCTTATCGATACTCTCTTCATAAGGGAGCTAAGGGCTCATGACTGGCTCGAAGCGTAGCTCGAGCTCGTGAATAGTCGAAGTGCATAGTTTGAGCTCGTGACTTGCCCAAGACATAGCTCAAGCTCGTGACTAGCCGAGGCATATAACTCAAGCTCATAACTGGCCCGACAAATAGCTAGAGCTCGTGAATGGCCGAGATGCATAGCTCAGGCTCATTATTGACCCGAGGCATGACTTGGGCTTATGAATGACCGAGATGTATAACTCAGGCTCATGACTTGCCGAAGGCATAGCTCAGGCTCGTGAGTGACTGAGGTGCATAGATCGGGCTCATGACTTGTCCAAGACGTAGCTCGAGCTCGTGAGTGGCCAAGATGTATAGTTCAGGCTCATGACTTGTCGAAGACATAACTTAGGCTCGTAAGTGGCCGAGGTGCATAGCTCGGGCTCATGACCTGCCCAAGATGCAGCTCAAACTCGTAATTGGTCGAGGTGCATAACTCGAGCTCATGATTGGCCCGAGGCGTAGCTTGGGCTCGTGAATGGTCGAGATGCATAGCTCGGGTTCATTACTGGCCTGAGGCATGGCTTGGGCTCATGAATGACCGAGATGTATAACTAAGGCTCATGACTGGCCCGAGGTGTGGCTCGGGCTCATGAATGATCGAGATTCATACCTCAAGCTCATGACTAGCCCGAGGCATTGCTCGGGCTCGTGAATGGCCAAGATGCATAACTCAGGCTCATGATTGGCTCAGGCTCATGAATGGCCGAGATGCATAGCTCGGGCTCATAACTTGTCCGAGGCATGGCTCGAGCTCATGAATAGCCGAGATGCATAACTCAAGCTCATGACTTGCCCAAAGCATAGCTTGGGCTCGTGAGTGACCGAGGTGCATAGCTCAGGTTCATGACTTGCCTAAGGCATAGCTCGGGCTCGTGACTAGCTGAGGTGTACAACTCGAGCTCATGACTGACCCAAGGTATGGCTCGGGCTCGTGAATGGCCGAGATGCATAGCTTGGGCTCATAATTTGCCCAAAGGATAGCTCAGGCTCATGAGTGGCCAAGGTGCATAGCTCGGGCTCAAGACTTATCTAGGGCATAGCTTGGGCTCATGAGTGGCCGAGATGAATTGCTCGGGCTCATGACTTGCCCAAGGCATATCTTGAGCTCGTAAGTGGCTGAGGTGCATAGCTTGGGCCCGTGACTTGCCCAAGGCGTAGCTCGGGCTCGTGACTGGTCGAGGTACATAACTTAAGCTTATGATTGGCTCGAGAAGTAGCTCAAGTTTGTGAATGGCCGATATGCATAGCTCTAGCTCATGAATGGCCGAGTTGTATAGCTGAAGCTCGGTTAGCTTCCCTTCCCCATTCGAGAAGAATGGAATACCTCGACTTTAACCCAGCCAACACATTGTCGCTTTCCTAGACCATGTAACCCATGCCCAAAGGGTAGCTCAGGCTTGTGAGTGGCCGAGGTGCATAGCTCGGGCTCATGACTTGCCCAAGGTGTAGCTCAGGCTTAAGACTTATCTAAGGCGTAGCTCGGGCTTGTGATTGACCTAGGTGAATTGCTCGGGCTCATGACTTGCCCAAGGCATATCTTGGGCTCGTAAGTGGCTGAGATGCATAGCCCGGGCTCATGACTTGCCCAAGGCATAGCTCGGGCTCGTGACTGGTCGAAGTACATAACTTAGGCTTATGATTGGTCCGAGAAGTAGCTTAGGTTTGTGAATGCCCGAGTTGTATAACTCAAGCTCGATTAGCTTCCCTTCCCCTTTTGAGAAGAATGGAATACCTCAGCTTTGACCTAGCCAATACATTGCCACTTTCCTAGACCATGTAACCCAATTTGGTAGCTTTGATGCTCGGATGTGTCGAGCTTTTTTCGCCACCCTCCAAGGCCCAGCTCAAATGTGGTACAACAGTGCCCAAGTCATGTATCTCAACCAATCACGAGCCCGAGCCATGCCTCGAGCAAGTCATGAGCTCGAGCTATGCACCTCGGCCACTCATGAGCCCGAGCTACACCTTGGGCAAGTCATGAGCTCGAGTTATGCACCTCGGCCACTCACGAGCCCGAGCTATGCCTTGGCCAAGTCATGAGCCCAAGCTATGCGCCTCGACCACTCATGAGCCCGATCTATACCTTAGCTAAGTCATGAGCCCAAGCTATGCATCTCAGCCATTCACAAGCTCGAGCTATGCCTAGGGCAAGTCATAAGCCTAAGTTATGTATCTTGGCCAATCACGAGCCGGAGCTATGCCTTAGGTAAGCCATAAGCCCGAGATATGGCTGATGTCATAAGCCAAAGCTACGCATCTCAGTAATTCATGAGCTCGAGTTATGCACCTCAGTCAGTTATAAGCTCGAGCTACGCCTTGGGAAAGTCATGAGCCCAAGCTATGCATCTCAATCATTCACGAGCCCGAGTTATGCCTCGAGTCAGTTATAAACTTGAGTTATGCACCTTAGCTAGTCACGAGCTCGAGCTATGCCTTGGGCAAGTCATGAGCTTGAGCTATGCATCTCAGCTATTCACAAGCCCGAGCCATGCCTCGGGCCAGTCATGAACCTAAGTTATGCATCTCGGCCAATCATAAGCACAAGCTATGCCTTAGGTAAGCCATGAGCCCGAGCTGCGCCTTGGGCTAATCATACGCCCGAGTTATGCATCTTGACCAGTCCTAAGCCCGAGCTATGCACCTTGGCCACTCACGAGCCCAAGCTTCGCCTTGGGCATGTCATGAGCCCGAGCTATACATCTTGGTCACTCACGAGCCCGAGCCACACCTCGGGCCAGTCCATAAGTCTGAGTTATGTATCTTGGTCAATCACAAGCCCGAGCTATGCCTTTGGCAAGTCATGAGCCCGAGCTATGCCTTTGGCAAGTCATGAGCCCGAGCTATGCATATTGGCCACTCACGAGCCTCAAGTTACGCCTTGGGCAAGTTATGAGCTTGAGCTAAGCATCTTGGCTATTCAAGAGCCTAAACCATGCCTCGGGCCAATCAAGAGCCCGAGCTATGCATCTTGGCCAGTCATAAGCCCGAGCCCGAGCTACACCTTAGGCAAGTCATGAGCCCGAGCTATGCACCTCGGCTATTCATACGCCATGCCTTGGGCAAGTCTTCAGCTCGAGCTGTGTATCTCTTGAGCCCGAGCTCGAGTTACATCTTGGGTAAGTCTTGAGCCCGAGCTTTGCATCTCGGCCATTCATGAGCCTGAGCTATGCCTCGGGCTAGTCATGAGCCCAAGTTATGCACCTCGGGCTAGTCATGAGCTCGAGCTATGCACCTCAGTTATTCACGTGTCATGCCTTGGGCAAGTCTTTAGCCCGAGCTTTGCACCTCGACTAGTCACGAGCCTGAGTCATGCCTTGGGCAAGTCATGAGCTCGAGTTATTTACCTCGGCTACTCACGAGCCGTAGCTATACCTTGGGAAAGTCTTGAACTCGAGCTTTGCATCTCGGCCATCGTGAGCTCGAGTCATGCCCCTCGGGCCAGTCATGAGCCTGAGTTATGCATTTTGACCATTCACGAGCTCGAGCTACTTCTCGAGCCTGAGCTACTTCTCAAGTCAATCATGAGCCCAAGCTACGTCTTGGGTAAGTCATGAGCCCGAACTATGCCTTGGGTAAGTCATGAGCCCGAGCTACACATCTTGGTCAGTCCAAAACCTGAGCAGTTGTGTTCAACTAGTCCAAAACCCGAGCAACAACGCTCGACCAATCCAGAAATTGAGTAATAGTGCTTGACAGTCCAGAAATCGAGTAGTAATGCTCAACCAATCCAGCTACTGAGTAGCAGTGCTCGGCCAGTTTAGAACTCAAGTAGCATTGTCCAATAGTCCAAAACCCGAGTAGTAGTGCTCAACCAGTCCAAAACCCGAGTAGCATTGCTTGACTAGTACAAAACTCGAGCAGTAGTGCTCGGCCAATCCAGAACCTGAGCAATAGTGCTCCTTGGCCAATCACGAGCCTTGGGTAAGTCATGAGCCCGAACTATGCATTTTGACCATTCACGAGCTCGAGTAATAGTGCACATCTTGGTCAGTCCAGAACCTGAGCAGTTGTGTTCAACTAGTTCAAAACCCAAGCAAAAACGCTCGACCAATCCAGAAATTGAGTAATAGTGCTTGACAGTCCAGAAATCGAGTAGTAATGCTCAACCAATCCAGCTACTGAGTAGCAGTGCTCGGCCAGTTTATAACCCAAGTAGCATTGTCCAATAGTCCAAAACCTGAGTAGCAGTGCTCAACCAGTCCAGAACCCGAGTGACATTGCTTGACCAGAACTCGAGCAGTAGTGCTCGACCAATCCAGAACCCGAGCAGCAGTGCTTAACAAGCTCCATCGGGCTTTTAGTCCCGACCAGCTCCAACGAGCTTTTAGTCCCAACCAGCTCCAACGGATTTTCAGTCTCGACCATCTCCAACGGGCTTTTAGTCCTTATTGGCACCGGGCTTTCGATCCCGATCAGCTCAATGGCCTTTTAGTCCTAGGCAGCTCATACCAGCTTCACCCGACCTGACCTCAGTTCGGCCAGCTCATACCAACTTCGGCCCGATCAATCTGTGTCAATTCCAGATCATTAACTCACTCCCAATCGACTCACAGCAGCCTCAACATAAGTGAGGCTACATCGACTTCAACTCAATCAATGTGTGAAGGCCTCGACCTCAGCTCGCTCCTCCACCCATGGCTCCAGGTAAAGATAGGAACATATGAGACTAAATTTGTAATCAAACGAGCTCCAACAATGGATGGCCCCTAAGTATAAAGGCCACCCTTTAGAGCATCTTAGAAGACTCTCTCTCTCTCTCTCTCTTTGGAACTCTCTCTACATATTGAACACTCGAGATCATCTCAGTCGGGGCACTGATTTGATCGTTAGAGGGGCCATACCGAGCGTATCCCACCCCGACTATGCCTTTGTGAAGAACCTCGCGGGAGCCTCCAAGTAAGAGCATCTCGAGACACACATTCGAATAGAAGTACTATAGGATGAGCTTGTGCACACGGGAGAAACTAAGTTGAGCTAATCCCTCGACCACGGGATAAAGTCGTTGCTTTCTAAGTGGTCTTATGAAAATGATGAAATGTTTTTTCCCTATCCTTTAATCTATTGATTAGGTTTTAGATAAAATATTTCAGCATGAAGATTGGTGTGAACGTAGTCAAACACGACTCTCGACGAGACTTTGGATTCTCAAGACATTTAGTGCAAAAAGTGCCGCTGAATAGCACTCTTTCCACACAAAAAGGAAGTGAGAGGAAAAAGTGGCGTCGCCCGGACTCGAACCGGAGACCTTCAGTGTGTTAGACTGACGTGATAACCAACTACACCACGACACCTTAGGTAATGAGGTGTGGCTTCAGTCTCTTTATTCTTATTTCTCTTATTTCTTCATACCACGACACCTTAGGTAATGATTTCTTCGGGTGCGTTCATCTCCAATGTTTCCGATAGAGCACTCGACCGCGGCCGCTTCTTCAGCTACGAAGGCGCAGAATCCGCTAGAGTTGTGCGAGGTAAACAGAGGCACAGATGAAGAAGAGAAACCTGTTGTCGATTGCATCGTCTTGGTTACTTTGGATCTTCGAAATTTCAAGCCTGTCGCCCTATCTCACTATTGTGTTCAAATAGTTTCTTTAAATAAATATACATGGATTACGGTTTGCCTTGCTTTGTGTGACTTGATTTGGTATTGAATCCCGCGGTCTCCAAAGGCTTTCTACGAACAGTACTGGCACAATTATGTGAGGTTTTAACAGTTGATCAGCAGATTAATATGTTTGATTATGTAGCACATCATATCCAACATATGGAAGACAGTCGATAAGTGGCACACTGATATGCTCATTATTTTCAATAACTAAGAGTCTGATACACGCAAACCAATCAATATTTACTAGGCATGCCACGTCAACTTATGAGAGAATGAGCTAGATGTGTCACATTTAGCTTAGCATCAAAAGAATATATATTCCCTCATTAAATCAAGGATTTTTTTCACTTTTTATTAAATGTAAATATATTTATGATGTTAGGTATTTTACAATTAATGGATGAGATTCTAGAGATGTCTAACCAGGCCTTCTTCTTAACAAATGTGTAAGTATAAAAAATAATAATATATTATATAAATAATTTTAATATTCAAATTTGAAATCAAATAATAATAGATTTAAATTTTTGATACATATATTTCGATAGTTCTTGGATAATCTTTTTCGATCTGCAAGCATCTAATTATTGAATCCAAAAGTTATAACGATATTGATCTATAAGGAGAACTAAACTTGTCTTCTCTTCTCCTTCTATCCTTCAAATGATTGCTACGAGCAATAAATTTAGAAATAAATGGGAGCTGAGAAAAGATATATAATCTCCCATGTATCCAAAATTATTCATGTTGAGTCTATAAGAATATCCTATCCTTTTATAAATGAGAGCAGAGAGTTCAAGTAGTAAGGATAATCTCTTCCATTAAGGTTATATCCTAAGAAATGTTACCATAATTAAATTTTATTTTTATTATTCGATAACGGTAATATCTATTATATCTATAATATATCTTAACCAACAAAGATAGGACAACATAATCTAACTTTTTTTTCACTTAACCTATTAATTGGTAAGATACAAAAAGTATAATAAATAACTAATCTATTTAAAAATAATTTTACTCAATTAAATTCTAAAATTTAAAATTATTTATACATGCCTGAATTTTAAAAAATAGATCAACAAATCTAATAAATGTAATAATACTACATGAAGTCTAATGCGAGTCATAACTATTGTATGTCATCTATATTATATTTCAGTCTATGTATTACAACATTGTTAGTCTGTCCTAATATAGTCTAAAATGACTATTGTAATTTATCTTGTTAAGACAGTCATGTTATCACATTTAGCTATAATATATATATATATATATATATATATATATATATATATATATATATATATATATATATATATATATATATATATATATATATATATATATGAACTAGCAAAATAAATAACTTTAAATATATAGGCAAGAATATCAATATAATATTCATTAAAATATATATTACTATATCTTTTATAGGTTTCTCACAAACTAAATCATAAGAATATATTCTTTCAAGTATTTTAATTTAGAAGTCCTAAGTGAATAGATCAACAATTAGTACAGTGAAGCTCAAGTTATTAATTGATATTAGTTATTTTTGGACTCTTTTCACTAACCATTACTTTATACTATAATGCATAGAGCTACAATATTTTTTATCATTTTTAGAGAAGAAAACTATTACGATATATCACAAAATATAATTAGCGATTTAGCAATTAAGTTTGACCATATCAAATCCTAAGATAAAATTTTACAGTTATTATTCTTGATTAATAGTATTAAATCATTTCACAAAATCAACTTTTATTGTTAATAGTGTAATAGTATGTTGCTTTATATTTTTTCTTTTTAAATTATCCCTCTAACCAATATAGATATAAATCATAAAACTAACTTCCTATTATTAAGATAATTTATAAAATCATCACTTAAAAATACTATCATTTCAAACTGATTTAATTTAATATATAAGAGCATATACTGTTTTATCCCTTCTAAATATATTATTACTTTCTTCATAGTATTTTATTTTTTTATTCCTAAATTTATCATCTACCCATTATTTCATTTGCAAAACTAATATCTAATATGGCATAAGATTCAGCATATAATAGACTTCCAATAGCGCATACATAAAAAATATTTTTATTTATTTCTTAAATTATTTTAAATATACTTTTTTGAATAATATTTTTTTACTTTTATCATTTATTGAATAAAATTGTATACTAAATCTCTCTAATACTCGATCAATGTATCCTTTATGAGATAATCTTGATAATTCTTAAGATCTATCCCTGAATATTTCAATGGTAATAATATAATATACCTCATTCATATCAATAATATTAAAATTCTTAGTGAGAAATTTTTTAGTTCAGTACAATAAACCAATATCACTACTAGCAAGCAAAATATTATCTATATATAAGATCAATATAATAAACTTACTTTCTTTGATCTATAAATATAAATATTAATCAATAGTATTTTCTTTTCTAAATTTAAAGTAAATAGTGATATCAAGAAACTTTATGTATCCTTGTCTAAGAGCTTATTTAAGGTCATAAATAAATTTTCTAAATTTATATACTAAATTTTATATTTCTTTCATTTTTATTGTGAATCGTTTAGATTAACATATATAAATCTAGATACCTAATCAAAAAAATTATTTATACATCCTTATTATATAATTTAAAATCATAATGAGTTAATAATATCATGATGATTCTTAACGAGTTTATTTTAAAAAATTAGGGAAGATATCTCCTTATGATTGATTCATTCTTTATTAGTAACAATTTACTTAATTCATCGACTATGAATGTACTAGGTCATTACGCCATAGTCCCTAGATGGTACGGGAGGATTTTATCTATTTGACTTATCTATCCTTAGTTACAATGTATCTATAGTCTCTCATCCATCTAATATATCAAAGATCGTATATCGGGCATGGTACTATCAAGCCTCATACTAAATCCATCCAAGTCTCGCTCTAATCGAATTCTCCCAGGAAACACCTCTCTCATCCGAATAACCCTAGCAAGAGACTTGCTTGAGCGAGAGCACACAATATATTCTTGTCATGATACTAAGAGTGAATGATCCTCTATTGACACTCAATTGCCTTCGTAAGGTTGGATACTAATTATGATAACCGGTTATATCAAATTCGATACTTCTAGACCTATAAGTCTGACGTCAATGAAAAAAGTACTTAAACAAGGGTGTCTCAAGTCTAAAGACTAGAAACGCAATTGAGACTACATAATTATTATTTGAGGTTAAGTATCATTAATCATTTAGCATTTCGTAAGTAGATCAATCAGTTAACTCAATCTCCAATGAGCATTTTGTGTTATACCCTTAGTATCCACACACGAGCGACTATGAGATCAACCGCTTCTATCATATGAATGAGTATATAATATAACAATCTATCTGATTATCTCGATGTCCCTCTTGAGTAATCTTTGATTGGAATTATTTGGACTCTATGTTTAAAGGTAAACCAGTCTCATTATTGTGATCTCATCATGATCTAATTTATATTGCATGGATCCAAGAACATCATAATATATATGCAGTAAACAATATATATTAATATAAGAAAATATCAATAATGATAATTATGTAAAAAGATTGTGTAGCATGTCACACGTGCCATTACTCACTTAATTGGCTTATAGGGCACATAGAACCAGCAATCTCCCACTTAACCAAAAACCAGTTACCTATGTATCTGATCCCCATCAGACCCTTGTGACGCTCAAAGATAATATGAGACAATGGCTTCATTAGTGGATATGTAATGTTGTCTTCAAATAGAACTCTTTTCATTGCTATATCTTTATAGATTATGATCTATTTGATTAGGTGGAACCTCCTCATAATGTGCTTATACTTCTAATGAGACATGAGTTCCTTTACTTGAGCAATCACTTCGTTTTTGTCATAATATATGGGAATCGACTCCTTGCTGCTCAGTATAACTCTCAAATTCATAATGAACTTCTTTATCCATACTATATTTGTTGTAGCAATATACTCCACCTTTGTGGTCGAATCAGTAATAGTATTTTGCTTAGAACTCTTCAAGCTTACTGGTCCTCCATTTAGGGTGAAGACATATCCTGAGTTTGTCTTACTCTCATCAATATCAGATTAAAAATATCGAGTCCGTGCAACCCTCAACCTATAGACTATCTTTGATCCTTAGTCTTTCTTAAGTACTTACGGATGCACTTTACTGTCTTACAGTGTTCTAAACCTTGGATTTGTCTAATACTTGCTTATGACACTTAGGGCATATGTTATATTAGCCCTAGTATATAGTATAATATATATATAATAAACCCTATCACTAAGGCATATGATATTTTATCACTTTAGGAGTCTTTAGGGATATACTCCTAAAAAGTGATGTCTCATGTTTTATCGATATGAAACATCTCTTAAAGTTTTCTATGCCAAATATTTTAACAATGGAGTCTATGTACATGGATTGGGATAAGCCAAACATCCTCTTGGATCTATCTCTATAGATTCGAATGCTCGAAATATAGAATGCTTCCCTTAAGTCTTTCATGAAAATTTTTTTAGATAGTCAAGCCCTAAACTATGGAAAGCATTCGTACATCATTCCCAATAATCAGGATGTCATCCACATATAACACAAGAAGGTGATAGTGCTCACACTTACCTTCTTATACACACAAGACTCATCTTCATTTTTAATAAAGTCATAAGGTCTAATCACCTCATCAAATCTTATGTTCTAACTTTAGAAAGTTTGCTTCAGTTCGTAGATAGATCTAAGCAACCTGCATACCTTATGTTGACTCTTCTTGGACACGAATCTCTTAAGTTATATCATATATACCTCCTCCTTGAGGAATGTGATTTTCATGTCTATTTGCCAGATCTCAAAGTCATAGTATAGTATACTACAATGGCCAAAAGAATTATAATGGATTTCAGTATGGCTATGGGTGAGAAGGTTTCATCATAGTTAGCTTCTTGCCTTCGATGACACCCTTTGACCATCAATCTTGCCTTATAGGTCTCACATATCTATTTACTCTGATCTTCTTCTTGAAGATCCATTTATAGCCGATAGGTATGATACCCTTAGGTGCATCTACATACCTAGAGAAATTATTAGTGAAATTAATGAAGTAGGAGTAACCACCTAAGGTCTAAGTTAACATTGGACCACACACATCGTTATATATAAGTTCCAATAACTTAGTGGCTCTCTCTGTAGTTCCTCTAGATGAAGAGTCGATCAAATTTCATAAAGATAAGATTCATAAGTTACATATGAGTTGAATGGATCTAAGTATTAATCCTTCAGCAACTTTTGAATTTTTCCCTTATGGATATAACCTAGCTTATAATATCACATGTATGTACTATTCACCTCATCTCATTTCCTCTTGGACATATCTATATTCATAATGTATGAGCAATGTCTAATATATGGTGATGATCTCATCATCTAAAATCAATGAACAACTATTGTTCTCAAACACTAATTTATATTCCATAACTATCAAAAATGAAATGAAGATAATGTTTTCGATAATAGAAGGAATTTAATAACATACATCTAATGCAAATAGTAGCTTAATTAAGTAGATATAGGATAACCTCGTCACATTAACTGCAACAACTCTTGCTCTATTGCTCATCTTGAGGTCCATCTTACTTCTCACCAATCTTCTAAGCTTTGCCAAAACCTGCAACAAATTACAAATATGATAAGCACTCCTGGTATCCAATACATATGTATTATTATAAGAATCTAACAAATGAAGACTGATCATGAATATACTTAAAGCTTCTCTAATATTCTGTTTCGTATTCTCTGCAAGATACTCTTTGCAGTTTCTCTTCCAATGCCCGTCTTTGTCGTAGTGGAAATGTTGACCTTTATCTTTTGTTAGGTCTTTCTTGGCAACCTTTGTCTTACCTGGTTTGCTCTTGCCCTTCCCCTTCTTAAGAGATTTATTAGCCTTCCTTTCTTTTTGGTCTTACCAATGTAGAAAATTAGCTTCTCTTTCTTGATGGTGCTTCTCAACCTCCCTCAACATATTGAGGAGCTCGAGGAGAGTCATCTCAAGCTTGTTCATATTAAAATTCATAATGAACTAAGAATAAAAATTTGGTAAGTGCTAAAGTATAAGCTCAATGCACAAGTTATCCTCTAGGACCATTCCTAGACTTATGAGTTTCTCAATCAACTTAATCATCCTTAGGATATGGTTCTGAACTGATATCCTATCTATCATCCTAGCATGAAAGAGACTTTTGGATATCTCATATCTTTGAGTTTTCTCCTGTTCCTCAAATAGTTGGCGAAGATGAAGAAGAATGTAATTGGCATCCATGCTCTCATATTGCTTCTGTAGCTTAGGAGTCATAGAGGCTAATATATAACATTTAGCCAAAGCGAAATTGTCTAGATACCTCACATAGCGAGTGATCTCATCCTCACTTGCCCCTTTCTCCAGCGTGGGTGATATAGTGTTAACGATATATGTGGTTTTCTCCGTTGTGAGAATGATTCTCAAGTTGCAGAGTAATCTATATAGTTTGGATTAGTAAGATGATTGGTATCAAGTATGCCATGTAAGGTGTTTGTAAGTGACATGTTTCTAATAAATAAAGATATAGCATAAATAAATAACATATAAATTTTATAAAAAAATAAATAATTAAGATATAGACTTCTATTTTAATCTACTCATACTATTTTTTTAGCAAGTCGACACCCTCAACACGTGAAATAGAAGTCTTCGGCAGACTTCTAATGGGGATCAAGATCTAACTAGTGTCTTAATATAACCTCGAGCGACTCAACAATCATACTAAGCCCAAAAGGTAGGTAACTCTTGCCAATCACAACTCTATGTGATTTTTATCTTGTTTGACCTCTGAACCATCATGGTCTCGAGGGACTCGACCAACCATGATATTCGATTAAGTTATCACCATCGTTACTAGATGAGTTTTATTTGATTATATATTCTCGAGGGACTTGACCATGCATGTCATGTCCTTAGGTCATCGGTGGCATCTTTATGTCGTAGGTAATATCTTAAATTATGAAAAATAGGTAAGCCTCGAGGGACTCAACTAACTCAACCTATGTCGGGATTCAATTTCTTCCTATAACGATGAAAGGCCACATAAGTTAATCTAATTACATCATGCTTACTGACTTAATATTATCATGGGAGGGCTTTTTGTTTTGATCTCCTAATATATTATGTCACACACAAACATATTTAATATATATTTATATCATATAAAAAAATGTATATCTAGTAGGTGTATAAGCAATCACATATCACATATACACAATAACATTGGATGAGTATGAACCATCACCTATGTGATTAGGGCCAAGCCAATGGGTCTAATCACTCACAATAGGATCTATGTGTATATTAGCACATCTCCATGTCCTATGATCGTCTATCTCATCATCATTGGTTCCACTAGCATCTCGATGCATCTTCATGCATCACGATCGTTTGTCTCAATATCATGGGTCCTGTTGGTACCTCCACGCTCCTACTACATCTCTTCATGAAATTATAACATAATCATAGGTTCGCAGGCTCAATAATAAATAAGAAAAAAATCAGAGGCCATTAGGCCCCAATAATAATAATCATAATATACACATCACATCACATGATTCATAATCATTTATCCACTTCATAGATCACATGTATATATCATAATGTAGGACTAATTGATATATAGTAACTAATTAATTAAACATGTATACATCACCCTACCATATGGTGCCCCACATGACAGGAAAAATGACCTATACGTGGTTAGGAATCCCTAGCCGCCAAGGGTTCCCCATGTGGCTAGAACTCCTTGGCTGCATGGGGGTTGCTGCTTGGCTTAGGGAAGCATGGTTACTCTCAGTTTGTAATAGGTGGCCATGGCATAGTCTCTTCCGGGGCTCTTGACCAAGGTTGCAAGTAGCCTTCAACCAAGCCTTAGGGCCGCAATAATTGCTGCCCTTTTTCTCCTCTTTTGCATTAATAATTTTGACATCAAAAGCTTCTCTATAACACCTCTCAACAATGAGAAAGAGTACTATCAAGATCTGGGAATTATGACAAAATTGCAACAAGTTACATATAAAACAATCTACGCGATTTCTAATAACATATGCGGTTAATATACCAATCATTACATTATAAACCTGGCTTTGATACCACTATCGAGAAACCTAATCAGAAACATCACATGCACTATAGAAAAATAAAACAAAAATATCTCTTACGTTGGTTAAATTATCATGTGATAATTGGTGTGTAAAAACTATAAAATTAAAAAAATCTATGCATTATATGTCAGATGTTTTAACGATGGAGATCGTATATTCCTAAAAAACCTAGATCCATAGGTGTAGATAAAGAATGTCAGATATCCTCCTCTCTAGCGGTATACATACGAGAAATCAATTTAGTGATGCTCCTCCAATCGTAGTGCGTTCATCCTCTTCATGCACACTAAAAGGCTGCACTTTCTCTAAGAAGGGGCCAGCCCTTGTTATTGTCCACATGCCCTAGATAGGGGCTATTGGTAGAGGAGGAGAGAGAGGGAGAAAAATATGAGGCAATCATAGAGAGCTATAGTTTATGAGTCCTGTGGCTCCTTCCTATTTATAGAGGTGCATGACAACTTAACCCTAATGGATTTTGCTCTATCGGGTACTAGATCTCTATCCAACTACCCAAGTCTCTTAGATTAGTAGATCTCTATGTAATAATATCTTATTAGCTCTTATTGAATCTCATCCATAGGATCTAATAAAATAGGGACTTATTGGATATCCAATAAAACAAGAGCTCCAAGGATATATTATATTCAAACCTCTACTTATCATAATATCTACTATATATATATGACCCTCTAGGCCTAATACTGTGTTAGCCGTGAGTTGCACTTGTCAAAACTCTTTTTGACTTAGTGAATTATTGTCTCATAACAATTCACTCAACTTATCGACTATGGATGTACTAGACCACTACGCTATAGTCCATAGATTGTATAGGGGAGATCTATCTATTAGACTTATTTATCCTTAATTATTATGTATCTATAGTTCCTCATCAATCTAATATCTTAGAGATCATATATCAGGCATAGGACTATCAGTCCTTATTCAGAATCCATCAAAGTCTCACCTTAATTAGATTCTCCCGAAGAACTCATTCTCTCTCAATTTGAATGACCCTAACTAGAGATTTTTCTAAGTGAGAGCATACAAGATATTCCTCTCATGATACTGAGAATAGATAATCTTTTATTTACACTCAATTGCCTTTGTAAGATGGGCTACTAATCCCGATAATCGATTATATCATATCTAAAACTTTCAGACCTGTGAGTCCGATGTTTAAGAAAGGAGTACTCAAACAAGACATCCTTGGTGTCTCAAGTCTAAGGACCAGAGATATAATTGAGACTACAAAATCGTTGTCAGACTCAGGTATAATTAACTTTCTAACATTCTATAAATGGATCGATTAATGAACTCATTCTCCAATGAGCACATGTTTTATACCCTTATTATCCCCACACGAGCGACTATAAGATTAGTCGTCTCCATCACATGGACGGATATATAGTATACCGATTTGTCTAGTTATCTAGATGTTCCTGTTAAATAACATATGACCGAGATTATTTTAGATCTTTGTTTAAAGATAAATCAGTCTCATTATTATGATCTCATCATGATTTGATTTTCATTGCACAGATCTAAGGATATCACAATATATATGCAGTATATAATATATATAATATGAAAAATACTAATAATAATAATTATATAAAAAGATTGTGCAGGGTGTTACACATGCATCAATCATATGATTGGCTTATAGGCACCTATAAACAACATGCTACACCTTATAGTGCTTGCACTGGGTATGCAACCACTGCCTACAACTAGGCTAGTGACCATCGAAGGTCATTGCCCTCAATAATACTATCTCTGACAATAAACTATCTATAGTTGTCTATCAATCGAACACGAAGAATCTTATAACGCTTGTAGTAGGCGATAGGATGAACATGATAAAAAGGTAGATCGACAATTCAAATTAATCATTCTTGTATCATAAATAAAAATCAATTGATACCATTTTGAGAGTGAAAAGGTGCTAACAAATATATATAAAGTATTTGATTTTACAATCATGACTTGATATCAATTGTAAGTATAAAAATTCTACTTTTATATAAAAAATTTTAATGACAAAATATGAAATCAAATAATAATAGATCTAAATTTTTTATATGTACATGTTGATAATTCTCAAAAAATATGTCTTGATATGCAACCACACCATTGTAGAATCCAAAAGTTATAGTGATTCTACAAGGAGAACTAGACTCACTTTCTCATCTCTTCATATCCTCCATACGATCAATATGAGTGATGAATTTAGGGACAAAGGGGAAATAAGAGAAGATATGTAATCTCCCATTGGTTCACGTGATTAAAATCAAATGAGAGAATATATATAATATTTTAATAATATCATATATCTATATATCCTTACTTATTTTTATATCTGTGTATATAATTATTCACATATCTAATTATTTGAGCTAAATCTCTAAGAAATCATTCCCATCAATATAACCTTCTAAATAATTTTATCATAATTGAATTTTCTTTCTATTGATTGATAAATATAAATAATATATTTTATCATATAATCTAATAAAATAAACCTAAATATCAATTGCACAAAACAAAATTAATATGTAGAATCAAGCATCACCTGAGAATGATCAGTACACTCATTCCTATCTTACTTCCAAACTCTAGTATTTTCATCGATGAGATACAGTTGAATGTCTAAATATGTTGGAGGTATTTTGTCTCGTTTTCAATCCTACGAAAGTTTCTTAGAGCTGGTGTGTGAACTCTTCTCAGATATTTGATTCCTTTAGCAGTAGCAGTGGTTCAAATATCCGCAACATCTTTTCGTATTTGTAGAGATTTGATCTCTATGGAGAAGTCCATGAAAAGAACGGGATTGTTCTTTTTAAAATAATTTTTTCATTAAATATCGTACAAGACATAATAAACCAGTCATTGGACTATCTCAATAGAGATACTAACCACTCATCTCAATTAGACTCGATGTGATTCTTTGTTGAGTCTCTGTGTAAACCCCAAGACCAATTGATCTGTCTTTTCAACGGTATCAAACTAGTCTAATCCTCATTCTTTTCTTCTAATCTTTATGTTCTAAGATTTTATTTTCCAGTCAAAGTTATACAAGAAGGTTAAAAGAATTTTTTTTTTTTTTTTTTTGTGAATTAGAACTTCGACTTTCCTAGGAAAACGAAGGCAGAAACAGAAACTAGAAACTTTAACGTACATCTATTATACAATGTTGAAATTCCAATTAAACATTTTAAAATAAGAAAATTCCTTGACTACTTATTGGCCACTAATTGGTGAAAAATGATATAATTTTAATGTGAAAATTATATAGGATCTCTAATCGTCTCTTCATCGTTCTAATTCGATCAAATGTCTCCGAAGAGATGAAAAATATAATGGTGAATTGAATAAAGTGTTTTGCTTGCACAGCTATCTGGAGCTTAGTTTTCCAATTATAAGCGACACCATTATGTACTTTTACTTTCAACAAATTTATGATTAATGCACCAAATTAGGCTCCTCCACAATGTGTGCAAACCCGGCCTTTTATTATGATAATCACATTTCATGTATTCCTCCACAATCTGCTTCATTTCTTCAATTAACAAAAGAAAAATTGCAATTTGCTTTGACTCAACAACAATAAATCCAAAAATTTTCATGGATTAAGCAAATTGAATCCGATACTCGTGATGGCAACTAAGTCTGCGCATGAGCAAGATGATACCGAATTATCAAGCAAAATATTCCGATGAATTATAACGCCCGTTATAATATGATATCTCTTATTGTAACGGCCGTTACATGATAGGATAACAGCCGTTCTCAAGTTTATCGATTAAAGACTTCTCCTAAAAGCGCATATCACTCTACTTTCAATGATGATGATAATACGGAATGGCATCAAAATTAATTTTTCGTTCAATAGAAAACAGGTTTTTACTTCCCCTTCCCGAAAACGTGTCGCCGACCGCGTCTCACGCGCGCTTCAAATCGCGTCAAGATCAAAACAAGAGAAGCAAAAAATAGAAAACGAGCGAGGACCAAAAGCCGAGAGTTCACTCGTCCGATCGCGATGGACCGACCGATGAACGGCCCTGATTGGCCCCACATGGGTTCGGCCTTCAACCTCCTTGACCAAGAATCCGGATCTTAAAACAAAAGGCGGACAACAGAAAACAGAAAACAAAAACAAGGCTGCAAAGAGGTACACAGAGAGGAGGGCGGGGAAGAAAGAAAGGGAGCAGGAATTGGGTGTTGCATTCTGTATTCCTCTCCCAACCTCCTCCTCCTCCTCCTCCTCCTCTTGTGTCTTCTTCTCTTAGCCCCTTTTTCTTCTTCCCGATCCATTGCGGATGGAGGAGAAGAGAGGGGAGGGAAGGAGTTCTTCTTGAGGCGGAGGGTTATGGTTTGGAGATCTCGAGGGTGGGGGGGCGGGCGCGAAACATGCATATGATGCGGCGGCTCAAGAGCATCGCGTCGGGGCGGTCCTCCGTCTCGGATCCGGTAGCTGACTCTTATGAATTTTCTCCTATTTTTGTTTTTAATTTACCATATCCTCTTCTTGGTTCCTCAACGTCATTGGTCATTGAATCGATTTCATTTTGATTTTTGGTTTGAAATCAGAGATTGATTATACTCATTCTTGCTTCTGCGTTTAATGATCATAGGGCTTCATCAATGTTGCTAGGGTTTTCTGGAAATCTCTACCGTTGTTTGCTTGGTTGGATTGTTACAGCTAAAGCTGTTTTCTTACAAAGAAAATGTTTTCGTTCATAAGATTATTTACTTTCATCAATCTGTCCACAGTGGATTTAGGATGGTCATGTTGTTAAGTCTGATCATTGGCATGGAAGATACCGAAATGCACCAGGGAGCTCTTTTTAAAGTTTATTTGTCTATGGCTTGATAATGATGATAACACGAACTTGATCATTCAAAGCCGTGAATACACAGAATATGGCATGCCGAACTTAACGTGTGTAATTTCAAAATAAAAATAGATCAGAAACTGACCTAGTATTGCTGTTCAAAAAACTGGTTAAGCATCACCAACCAATTGCCATAAGTGTCCAGATTAGTTAAGTTCAAGTTATAAAGATGGTAAATGTCATGGTCTTAAATAAGCAGACATCTCAGGGACTTTTAACACAATCTTGTCCAAAGCTTGTGCAAGTATAAAATAGTAGTCATTTTAACTTGTTGCACTTCACCTAACATTTTCCTGTTGCAAATCATTCACTCTTGTGGTTGCATCATTTTGCTTCTTGACTTAGGCAGGCTGAAGACATATGCCTTTGAGTTTTGATATGCTACAGTTTACATACAATTGTGGCTAATGAAGTCTAATAGTGCTGCAACCAAGGCAGCACATGGAGGTTCTTTTATATTCTGCACTTAGTCACATTCTTTTTCACTGCTTATTCAGAATCCTACACTGGACTGGCCAAAACCGGACTAGAAGCTCACTTGACATCTAACTATTTTGGGCCTTTCTAAGTGTGGTGAAACATTTGTAGTAAAATTTTGGCTCATTGGCCCTACTGTGGTGTCTTTAGTGGCCTCCCTGTTTATTAGGATAGGGCCTCATGCATATGGCACCCTTTTGCGGTTAAGGCTCCTTTCTTTTGTGGGCAATACTCCATTTTTCACAACAACCAGGAAATATCCTGTTGCTGTTGCAAATTATGAGCGAAAATGACCTAGCTGAGATGACTCCTATAGTTGACCAAGAGAAGGCAAAGTGGATCTTTATTTTGGTGAAAATCTTTTTGGCATCCTTGACTCAGATTATATAACTGGCCATGTTTGCTGAATCGAATCTCAAGTTGGTCACTTTCTCATCCCGGATTCACCGAAACACTAAGCTTTCTTGACTGATGTGTCACCCATAATCAATATAACTTTAGATCTTCCTTTCTGGAAAAGAAAATCATTGAAAATCTCTATTTTCTTCTTTAAAAATTTTATTCAAAGATTGTAGTTTGTACTATGCCTATAAATCATGAAAACACACCAATGCAAAGGCAAAAAAGGAAAACATATTATTGCAACAAATAATCTCTTTCTATTTCATTTTCTAGTTTAACCTGTTCTTTAAATCTGAGGCTCTTTATATTGTCATGTAAGGGTGGGGACCTAGGTACAAAAAGAGCAAAGTTTGATCAGGAAGGAGGAGAAATTCTTACGGAACGGCATTTGGTAGAAGACAAGGTTTCTACTATGGATCAGCGTATATCCTTGTATCATTTGGATCTTGATGCAAGCACATCGAGCACTGACCCTCCTGCAAGATTTGAAGCAGCAACAATGGATCAACTTCCAAGGGAAATGCATGGAATGACAATCAGAGAAGATAAACCTGACGGTCACAATGAGAAGGTATGAATCTGCATTTCTTTTTCGTTCGAATATTCCTGTTATGTGGAAGTAAATCTTTTTTTTTGGTTCATCCTTGCTTTTAGTTGATGTAGTTCATAGTAATTGTTGCAGGAACTGGATGGGTCGATGACAAATGGTAAAGGAACTATGACGGGACAGATAATTGCAACAACAATAGGTGGCCGGGATGGTCAGCCAAAACAGGTGTGTTTACATTTCTAAATATAAATTAGGCAGTCTTGAACACCTTATAAGATGGTTCTTGATTCTATGGTACCATTGGTCTCTTAACTTACTGGACTTGTAGTCATACTTGCTTTTGCCAGACCTTGTTGGATGCATTGAGGTGCTTTTATGGCAACTTGTTTAGTGACTGGTATCAAATCTTGACTTTCATGCTACTAAAGTCACTAGCTTGTTGGTCGTAAAGAACTTCATGGTTTTTTTTTGTTGAACTTAAGCTTTCATAAGTTTGTGGATGACTTCACTTTTAAACTGGCAATTGTGACAGATCTATGAGGTTTGTGTCAGTAGCTTCTAACTTGTACTTGCTTTATCATTTGGAAACATTATTAAACTCTTATATCTGGGGATGCATCAATTTTTTGTATCCATAGTTTGGAACTTATTTGTTCTTGGATGCTCCTGGGGTTGTATAATATCTCATGGTTTCATATTGATCAGTTGGAATCAGAACTTGGTCATTATAGTAACTTATTAATTTTTTGTCAGACGATCTCGTACATGGCCGAACGTATTGTTGGCACTGGTTCATTTGGTGTGGTCTTTCAGGTAATTCAGTGCTCTTTTTGGTGGAAACTGTAGCTTTAATTCTGGACAACTGTTGTATATTTAATAGTTATATCTTATTTAAATTTCTTGGGCAGGCTAAATGTGTGGAAACAGGGGAAGCTGTTGCCATCAAGAAGGTTTTACAGGATAAGAGATACAAGAACAGGGAACTACAGATTATGCTCTTGCTTGACCATCCAAATATAGTTCAGCTAAAGCACTATTTTTTTTCTACCACTGAAAAAGATGAGATCTACCTAAATCTTGTTCTTGAATATGTCTCTGAGACTCTTTATCGCATTGTGAAGTATTATAGCCGGATGAACCAGCATTTACCTCTCATTTATGTCAAGTTGTACACATACCAGGTGAATATCTATCTAGCATTTTAACATTGTCTTTTTTTTTAAATATTTGTATCACTGTCTGTTAACAATCTTTCTTCACTGAGATAAATTATTACTTGTTTGTGATGTAGATTTGTCGTGCACTTGCTTATATTCATCGTGTTATAGGGGTGTGCCATCGGGACATTAAGCCACAAAATCTTCTGGTGAGATCCTCATAATTTCTTGTTATTTAAGATTCTGTGACAAATTTCGTTTTCTTTCTTAGATTTGTCAGTATAACTTATTCTATGCGAAGGCAATTTTTGTGATGGTGCAGATGTAGTAGCATGATAGAATATTGAGGAATTATGATATGTTGATCTCATGCATGGGGATGAAATATTTACTCTAGGCCTCTATTAGACAATAAATCCTGAAAATTATAAGCTTTCGTTCAAATATATTATAGCAACTGTTGTAACACAGGGCTGGTTGGGGCCAGATGATTTCAAGATGTGACAGTTTTCTTTGAAATATTTTTTTTTACTTTTCATGATATATCTTCTTCATTTTTTTCAATATAAAGTCACTTAGCAAATGTTTTATGAGACCTTTTGAATGTTAACATTGTAAGGAAACCATTTCCTAGTTAATTTGAGCCAATTAAGAGTTCCAATGGTTGAAGGAAAGAAGCCAGTTTGCCAACATAATGCTGGCATAGAAGTTTTCCATTCTGTGCAAGTGAGATGCTGTCATAGTGCTGGTAGACACAGACCAGGCAAGCAGTCATGGGCATTTTATGGGATGACATGTTAAGGGCACATCAATGTGCTTTATAGTTGAAATGATCTATTGCAAGATCTGAATAAATAAGGATTTGAATTCAAAACACATATGGAAGTTGATTTTGACATTGTAATAATCAACGTTTTACTTACCGGTCCGTACCGGCATACCAACATTTTGTCGGTCCCGGTATGGTACGATACCATGGTGGTACGCACTGTGCATACCTCCTGGTATTATTAAAATATTATATAATATAATATTATAATAATTTAAAAATATTGAAAAAAGAAATAAATTGGCGATGTCGTCCTCGGTCTCTCCCCGCGGAGACGTTTCATCTCCTCACAAACGTCTCCGCTTGACGATAGTTGCCGGGCGCGGGCGGCGCTCGCATGACGCGGGCGCATGGGCGCATGCGTGAGGACGGCGCGTACTTATTCTTTTTCTTCTTTTCCTCTTCTTCTTTTCTCTTTTCTTCTTCAATCGATCGACGGTTGATTTCTCTCAATTGACCGTCCGAAATCGATCGCCATGCCAAATCAACCGTCGATGTCCGGCGGTACCCGGTACCGATCCGCGATCGTCTTGTCGGACGGTATGTACCGGCGATGGGCTCTACCGTAAGGAAAACCTTACTAATAATATCATTTTGAATTGTTGGCTCATTTTTTTCCAGGTCAATCCCCACACTCATGAAATAAAGCTTTGTGATTTTGGTAGCGCCAAGAAGTTGGTAGGTCAGATATATGTGCTTGTTCATTGTATGGTGTTATTCTCATATTTGACATCTAATGATCCAATTTCAGGTTCCAGGAGAGCCTAATATATCCTACATTTGCTCACGGTACTATAGGGCACCTGAGCTTATTTTTGGAGCTACAGAGTATAGCACAGCTATTGACATGTGGTCTGTTGGTTGTGTGTTAGCTGAGCTTCTCATAGGACAGGTAAGCACTGTTGTTTTTATTAAACACATAATTTTTATAATGAGGCAATCGAGCATTCAATGTTTCAGTTAATTTTTTTTCGTCTAGTCATCAGGTGTTGTTTCAATAGTACGAATTGAATAGATTATCCAGCTAGACACACACTTCTAAAATAAAGATTTATCTAGCCATTTTTAAGCTATTTGTTGCTCCTCAGTGGAGAAAACAAATGGCTTAAGTTCTTGGAATTTCATGTTTGATGGAATAGAGAACAAGAATTTGAGCAGCAGCGAGAATTATTGACTGATGATTTGACTGCAGACATGCTGTTTATTTGTGTTAATTTTCTTGAATTGGTTGGCATTGAGTAACCTGCTCGTGTAGTATACTTTCACCAGACTCCAAAAAGTTTATACTTGTATCATTGTATTATTTTATAGAAATAATTTATTTTTAGAAACATTTTCTACATGCTTTACCATCGTGTAGCATATATCATCACAGACCATTTGTGATGCAGTATCTCATCATCCTTGATGCTACCTGCTAGTTCATGTCATGCTTTTTCTGCAGTTTCTTGGTTTTAGTCTTTCCTAGGCACCGTCTTACTGAAGCATATCATCATTTTTCTTGCAGCCTATATTTCCTGGGGAAAGTGGTGTTGATCAGCTGGTGGAAATTATAAAGGTGTTGTATCCATAAATTATATTTAAGTGCATCTTATCTCAAGTAAATTCTATCCACTTGTTGATCTTAATTCTACATGATTGTTTTTGCTTACAGATTTTAGGTACACCAACACGAGAAGAAATCAAATGTATGAACCGAAATTACACGGAGTTCAAATTTCCTCAAATCAAAGCTCATCCTTGGCACAAGGTTAGTCAAGCTAGCATGTTTTAGTAAAGGTCCTATAATATATCCAAATGATTAAATCACCATCCCTTTCCAGCTTTTTCACAAGTGGATACCTCCTGAAGCAGTTGATCTTGTGTCGAGGCTGCTTCAGTACTCACCTAATCTGCGTTTTACGGCTGTAAGAGTTCATTCTGCACAAATTATTTAGTGTTTTGCTGATCTGGCCTCTATTAGTGGTATCATTACTATTTTTGGTTACAATATCTATTACTCTGATGAAATTGTCATCATTTGTGCATCTTGCATAATGATGCTCAAAATTATTTCTGATAATCTGGAACATTTCTTGTGAGTGATTTTTAATGGATAGGGTTCTAATTGGAAGTTGTGTCATGCATAGGTTACTTTAGTTGATTGAAGCTCTAAACTTCTGACATAGACAAACTTGTCAGTATTTACAACTTGGTTTTGTTTCTATCTGTTTACTTTGTAAGAAACATCTTTCATCATGAATTTTCTACTCACCATTGTTCTACAAGCCAAATTTTTCGTCGGTAGGTTTCTTGTCAATACTTGTACGATTGAAGGTATCAGCTAGTTTTTGCTGATAAAGACTTTGACAACTTATCACAAAGTCCTGGGCACAAATTCTGTCTTTGTTACTTACCCTTTGCAAAAAAATACTTGTGCTGTTGATCTATCTTTTGTTCAAACAATTTGATGGCCTTATCTGTCATGAATTGCCTGTAAAAATGTTGATTAACCAGTGTTTTGTTGTTCAAATCATTGAAAATTAATCAACTGTACCTGTACCACTGTGTGTATATTTGGTTTTACCTATTAATCAATTTCATCAAGTTGGTCCACAATGAATTGGCTTTGCCTTGTAAACTGTTAATGGTTGCTACTTGAAACAAACAGTATCAACCTGAAATATAAGCAATACTAGTGATGGTAAGATTTTTCAATATTATGCATCTACAATTCAGTAATAAATGCCTTTTTCAAGGTAAGATTTGAGAATTTGCAATGGAACACATGCCTTGTTTCTGCACTTCACAGTTTGCTCACTGGTTGGTGATTGTATTTGTAGCTACAGATATAGCCAATGAAACTAGTATGTTACAGAATATTGTATGTTTTGGTCAAAGAAACCTATGTTGTCTAGCATACACTATTGAGAAAGATATCAATCTCATGGTTCTGAAATTCTCCTTGTGTTTTATGTCCTGTATATGTTAATAAGGTTGGCTTGTTGTGCTGGCATCTCATGGAACTAGCTTTTTCTGCTGAGTACATTGCCTGGTCTTTCTTGCTTATGGTCTTAAAACTCTTAGCTATTGTCAAATTCAACATCTTATTTGCAGAGCGTCTATTAGTATCTTATCATTGATTGACAGTGGCAGTCATGACATTTAACTGTGAGATCATATTATATTTGGTTGTACTTTATATCCTACATCACTGCACCTTGTATCTGTTGGCATGATTTTTAGATTAGCAACAGAGATGATAATGAAGCCATCAAAATTTTGTCCATGGATATTGTTATTAGGTTTGAGAAGTAAAGGTTAAATTATTTTCAGAAGTAGCTATTCATCTTACGTATGATGATGATCTCCATGATGTTGACTTTTACTAAACTTTCATTTTTATCATCTCACACCCTAGTTCTGATCTCAAATCTCATGAAGAATGCTTGATGCAAACTTTTATGGGAGACCATTGCAGTTGCTTAGGCCTTTTGTCTTAAGCATTCTACTGTTTCCTGTTGACCAAATCATCATGGTGTCATGTCTATCAATTGCACTAACTAGGCAAGTCTGTTTTCCTTTCTCGATCACCTTAAATTTAAACAACTATCAGGTTATTTGATCCTGACATCATCTTTACCTTCTTATGAAGGCATCTTATGCTATATGGTTAAGGCTAGGGTTTAAACCTGCGTAGTGCTTGCATGTTTTTCTGTACTGTTCACCCCCCTAGTCAATGATGTATGGTGCAGCATCTGTTTAGTCATTGTGTTTGTGGTCTTTTCATCCATGCTGCAGCTGGAGGCCTGTGCTCATCCATTCTTTGATGAGTTGAGAGACCCTAACACACGTTTGTTGAATGGGCAGCCCCTTCCTCCTCTGTTCAACTTCACGTCTCAAGGTAAGATCATGCCTGTCTTATTGTTTATTGGGTTCTCAAGGAAAGCTGTTGATAAGTCATCTAAACATCTAAATTTGTTTGCAGAGCTTGAAGGTACTTCCCCGGAACTGATTCAACGCCTCATTCCTGAGCATGTAAGGTGCATAAAATGATTGGAAGAAGTTTAAAGTCTGGTGTTAGTCTGAAGAACTTAAAAAGTGGTTCACGTATTTACAGTATTCTTACCTTGTATGGAGCCCTGAAGTGATTGGTGATCAAACGTCAATCTGATTGGTAGAACACTGAGACAAACATGTTGGACGGAGATTGTTTGTGGAGGTCAAGGAAGATATATTTGACTTCTAGGTTTTCCTTTATGGGCAATCCCGAGAATGGAAAAGATATTAATTTGTGACAAACTGAGGTGGCTTCAGGGATCTGGGCAAGAAGGATAAGAGTTATAATTTTCAGCAATTCTCTACGTTTGTAATATGTGAAAGAAGGATGATAAACCATTTACCAGTTTCTGTAGCTTCACGATCCAAGGCTGATGTAAGTGTCGATTTGTTGTTGAAATATTATTGTATGTAGTATTTGAATTGATTTAAAGGTGCTTCTGAGACACTGGTATCTGCCTTCCTATCATCCATCAGTTGTGAGTGCTGTCGAAGATCTTGGTAGCCGCCGATTTATGGCGTATAACGTGATTGTGATAAGAACTAGGAATTTTTTGTACAATGGCGTAACGGATGATGTATTCTAAATCAAAATGGTTTGTAACCCTCCAAGTGCGATTAAAAAAAAAAACAAGAAACTAAGTTTACTTTTCGCTGGCTGCTACGACACAGCACGGTGGTGTCCGCACTTGCCGGTGAACGTCCGACCTTCTAGTAGGAAGATCAAGTGTGTCGAAAAAGAATTAATATCGGCCCAAAATCGTCCAAAGATTACGATCTTTGTCTGCTTAGGGAGACTTAGGTACTCGAGGGAATTCCATGACTACAAGTGGATCAATCAATGCCCAAAGAGAAAAATTATGATATATATATATATATATATATATATATATATATATATATTTAAATCTGAAAATTTGAAAATTATGATATATATATATATATATTTTTTAAATCTGAAAATTTACTTGTTCTTCAATGCATTACTTCCGTTTTGGTAGTTACACCAAATCATGTGTTCATATGTAGTTCTTCTGTAGAGCATCCAATCATTTTTTTCTCTGCTCACTTATAACTGCTTCCTGTAGGTATATCAACATCGGGCTCTACACCATCTTCCTACACATCTCCCTCATCACCATGATGTACTAGAGGAGTAATTAGGTCATAGTCTGCTAATCCTTCTACAGAAGTCTTGGCTGGTGTCGTCTTCTTCAAATCCTTAAGGGTTTGATCCTTAAAGAAGACTATATCTCTACTTCTAAATACCTTATGCTTTTCTAGATCCCAGAGCCTATAACCAAACTGATCATGTGAGTAGTTAAGAAAAATACACTCTTTTGTCTTACCATCTAGCTTAAACCTCTCATTTTTTGAAACATGTGTAAATACATGACAACCTAACTCTTTTAAATGCCTATAGGAGACATCTTTCCATAACCATACATGTTCTATAATATTACCATCTAGAGCTATACAAGGTGACAAGTTGATCACATCAACTGCAGTCCTCAAAACCTCATCCTAAAACTTTTTAGGTAATTTGGTCTATGAAAGCATACATCTGATCTTTTCCATGATAGTGCGATTTATCCTCTCTGCAATTGCATTATGCGGAGGCGTACTAGGAACTATCATCTTATGTTGGATGTCATGTGGCTTGCAATAATCATTAAACAATCTTTAGTCTTCAAAACATATGTCCAAACTTTTCTAGAAAAGTCATATGTAAGTGACAAAATAAAGTGCACAACTAATACTAGGAACATTAATAGATCCACTAGGAGTTTTTGTCTTCAAAGGACAACATATATCTGTATAGATACGGTCCAAGACATGTATTTTTCTAGACAAAACAGGACCAGTAAAGGAAACTCTATATTATTTGTTAGCCAAATAATCAATACAAGGGTTCAAACGTGTACCTTTGAGGTCTGGCAATACTTCTTTTTTGGAAAGAACTTGCAGCCTCTTCTTGCTCATGTGTCCTAGTCGCTTATGCCACAACTCTTTATTAAAATCTTTCTCTGTAGCATTTAACTACTCACTACAAGCTTTAGCCTGTAATCTGTATAAAGTGTGATATTTTTTTCCACTAGCTACAATAAGAGAATCCTTACTGAGCTTCCACTGCCCTATGTGAAATATGATATTAAAGTCTTCATCATCTAACCTTCTAATTAAAATTAAATTTAGTTGTAAGTCAACCACATGCCTCACATTATTAAGCACCAACTTGTAGCCAAAGTTGTTCTTTATGTGGATATTACCCATGCCGATAATGACTGTTGTGCCATAGTTGCCCATCTTGATAACTTTAAAATTTCTAGACCTCTAGGTAACAAAGAACTCCCTCCATACTGTAGCATAAGAAGAAGCACCTATGTCAATTATCCACTAAAGATCCTGATGCATATAAGAAAAAATATCATCAGAAGTAGACAAAATCAAATAGTCACTACCGTATACTATAGTTGTGGTATTCTCCTTTGACTTTGTAGGCTCCATTTTTTTCTCCTTTTTCTTACTCTTTTTAGGTTGCTTGCATTGATTCTTATAATATCATTTGTCATCAGAATTATAGCAAACAATATCTTTTCTTGATCTTGACTTGCTTCTACCCATGCGTGAACCATTATATCTTTGGATTTTGACACTCCTCTATTCTCCGAGACAAGTGCTTGTGAATCAATCTAGACAAAATCAAATAGTCACTACCCTATACTATAGTTGTGGTATTCTCCTTTGACTTTGTAGGCTCCATTTTTTTCTCCTTTTTCTTACTTTCTTAGGTTGCTTGCATTGATTCTTATAATATCATTTGTCATCAGAATTATAGCAAACAATATCTTTTCTTGATCTTGACTTGCTTCTACCCATGCGTGAACCACTTATATCCTTGGATTTTGACATTCCTCTATTCTCCGAGACAAGTGCTTGTGAATCAATCTGAGTTGTTACTAAATTCTTTCTCCTTAACTCCTTGTTCACCAAATTGCTTATTACTTGACTCATGGTGAAACACCATATGGTGCAATATTACTAAGGGAGACCACTAGTGTCTCGCAACTTTCTGGTAATGAATTGAGAAGTAACAATAGTTGAAACTCATCATTAAGAGATATTTTCATAGATGATAACTGGTTAGTAATACTCTATATTTTATTCAAACTCTTAGCAATAGAAGTGCACTTTTTATATTTCAGGTTCACAGGTTTTCTGATCAAGAAAGCTTTGTTACCAGTTGTTTTTCTTTTATAGAGACCTTCTAACTTTTTCCAAAAAGAGTATACAAAATTTTTAGCAGAAACATGGTGAAA
Organism: Ensete glaucum; assembly: GCA_021527575.1. Lineage (NCBI taxonomy): Eukaryota > Viridiplantae > Streptophyta > Magnoliopsida > Zingiberales > Musaceae > Ensete > Ensete glaucum. The sequence goes on from CM038551.1 coordinate 21,161,874, forward strand.
GACACTATTATCGAGCTACTATCGAATGAACATAACTATTTTTCAGTCTAATCTCTTCTACTCATCATCTGTCATAGTTGTGGGCTTTGCATTATCTTCTTGTAAAGGCCTATACAAATCATTGCAATACAACAGATCTTTCATTCTTGAAATCTATATCCTCCAATTATTTCTATTCAAGCTAATTATGTGAGAAACATTACCGACCTTTATGTTTGAATACAGAAATTAAATATCACCAAAATATACTCTGATACCAGTTGATGGGATAAAATAAAATGATTTTGTATACGAACAAATACTAATAGGCCGTAACACAACAAAATTAAATAGAAATTATAATCAAATAAAACACTAAGATTTACGTGAAAAATCCTTCCAACTCGAAAGGTAAAAACCATGGGACAGCTAGAGAAAATCCACTATAAGATAATGGATGTATAACTCTTAAAACTTCTTGTCCAAGACAAGCAACAATCATAAGAGAATGACAAAGATATAAGGATTATTTTACTATGTACAATATTCAAAACATCTCCAACTGATCATAGTAAGAATCCACTACAAATCTTATTTAAGCTGAGGTGAGAATAATATTTGAATGATTAAAAATAGCCTGTGTTATCCTTGTCTTCTTCCCTTTTTTACTTCTCTTATTTTTATGCCCTCAAATTCTACTACTACTTATTCCTTTTTCTCAACCTTAGTCACCAAATCTAAGTTAAAAATATTAAGATGTTTATTAAAAGAAAAGGATTAATGCTAAGCGCTTTAATAAAGCACAGTATAAGATAAATAGGGCTATCTGCTCAATAAACAAAAATCGATAATGTAAATATCATCATCACTCAAAACCAACCTACATATCAAATTTTCTACATCTTGTTTGCTAGGTAAGCAACCTATAAAGTATTTTTAAACAAATAACCTAAAGTCGTTGTTTCAACATCTACCACTTGTCCATGGCTAGAAACCCCTAAAATCAAAGCAATATCACTTTGGCTAAGCTCAATTAGGACACCACAAACATAAAACTGGATCCCTACATCTACTATTCCAAAATACTATACAAAACATATTGACATGTTGGAATGCCAGGAATACGTCGTAGATATATTTCCTCCCAAGAATAGATGACACAGCTTAGGAAAAATGGATCTCATGTGGCCAGGACTCTTAGCAATTGATTCATAAAAAAATACTAAAAACTATTAATATAATTATAACCATTAATTATGTATTATGGAGGGGTGATGAAAGAGGAATGGATGATTTAGGCATCTTTTAACTTCACACCTAAAATAAATAATTTAATTAGTTATTTATAAATTAATAATGATTAATATAAATAATTAATTACGAAATATATTACTTATAGTAGGCATTTCATATGTTTTCTTTGTTAGAATCCTAATGGCCCTATCGGGGGTGAATTAGTATTATCGTAAAAAGATTTCAATTCGAAAATAAGTATAAGTGAGGATAATGAGTGATGTAAATCAGTAAGTGCTGGTTACAAGTGCCCTGCAAACCAATTACGTGAGTGATGACATGTATTACACGTTATGTAATTTTTTTTCTTATGATTATTATTGGCATATTCTCACATTATATTATCTGTTGCATATATATTGTGATTTTCTTGGTTCCGTGGAATGAGATTCGGTGCGTGATGAGATCATGATAATGAGATCGATTCACCTTTAAACATAAATACTAAATAATCCCAGTCATAGGTTACTCGAGAGAGACATTATGATAATCGGATAGATCGGTATATTATATACCCGTCTATATGATAGTGGTGGCTGGTCTCATAGCCATATGTGTGGAGACACTAAGGATATAGTACAGGTGCTCATTAGAGAATGAGTTCACTGATTGATCCGCTTATAAAATATTGTATGGTTAATGATACCTAAGGTCATACAGTGATTCTATAGTCCCAGTTATGTATTTGGTTTTTTGACTTGAGACACTAAGGATGCCTTATATGAGTACTCCTTTTTTTGACGCCATACTTACAAGTTTGAAAAGTTTTAGATTTGGTACAACTGATTATCGAGATTAGTAGTCAACCTTATGAAGGCAACTGAGTATCAATAAAGGATTATCCACTCTCGATATCATGAGAAGAATATCTTATATGTGCTTGCTTAGACAAATCCCTGGTCAGGGTCATTCAGATTGAGAAAGAAGAAGTTCTTAGGGAGAATCTGATTAGAGTAAGACTATGATAGATTTCTTATGTGACCTGTCAGTACCATATCTAATATATGATCTTTAGGATATTAGTTGGATAAGGGATTATCGATACATGATAACTGTGGATAGATAGGTCCGATGGATTTGATCCCCTTGTATCGTCTGAGGACTATGGCATAGTGGCCTAGTACGTCCATAATCGATGAGTCAAGTGAATTATTATAGGGATAATAATTCACTATATCAGAAGAAGTTCTGATGTGAGTGACTGACGGCTAGCTCGATATCGAGCTTAGAGGGTCACACACATATGGTGGATGCTTTAGCAAATAGAGAATTGGATGGAGATCCAATTAGCCCTATTCTCATTAGATGAAACCTTATACTGATGGACTCCTTAATTGAGACCCAATTAGAGGCCTAAGGAGATTATTGAATCTAGATCCAATAATTCATGATTAGTGGATAATCGGATGGAGATTCAATACCCACTAAGGCAGAAGCCCTAGGTTTTTGGTGGCCCTCTATAAATAGGAGGGGAGACTCATGGTTGATAGGCTGCAACCTTGGCCTTCACCTCTTATTCTCCTCCCTCCTTTTGTAGGAGTTACAAGATCAGATTGGAGGAGATTCATCGCAAAGATTCATCGTATGGATACTGCTATAAAGGAAGACGCTTGACTTCCTTCATCTTCTTCATTCGGATCTGGAATATAGGGATATACGATCTCCCTAGGTAAAATAATCTCTTACATGATGTAATTTTTTCAAGGTCTATCCTATGCACAAAATTTTGAAAATGCCCTCAATAATTCTAAAAATCCCAAGGACTATCCTCTTATTCAGAATTCTAAAAATACGCTTGATAATTTTAAAAATTTTGAGCATATCCTGATTTTCAAAAAAAATAATTTATTAAATAGTTTAATTAATTATTATATATCTAGTAATCCTATATATGATGTGATGTTTACATGTGTTGTATGTTTTGGATAGATGATTATGAGCTATGTGTGGTGATGTGTACAATTGTTGTTGTTATTATTACTAGGGCCTGCGAGCCTCTATTTTTCTTATTTATTGTCGGGCTTGTATGTTTGTGATTATTTATAATTACATGAAGAGATGCGGCGGGAGCGTGGAGGTGACATCGGGACCTACGATGCCGTGGCGAGAGATCACGACGTATAATGATGCGACGATCTGACGAAACCTATGATGATGAGATCAACAATCATAGGGTATAGAGATGCGCTGATGCGTATATATATCCTATTGTGAGTGATTAAGCCTATTGGCTCGAGCTTAATCATATTAGGTGATATAACATAATCATCTGGTGTGGCTTGCATATGTGATATATTATACACCTACTAGATATATGTATATATATTTACATGCGATATAGATATATATTAAATATGTATATATGTGACAAAACATATTAGGAGATTGATACAAAATGAAAACTCCTCCTATGATAATATTAAGTCGCTAAGCGTGAGGAAATAAGATTGACCCACATGGCCTTCTATCGTTATATGAAGAAATTAAATCACGATATAGGTTGAGTTGGTCGAGTCACTCAAGGCTCACCTATCTACGTGATCGAGTTCTTGCTTATGACATATAGATGTCAATGGTAACCTGAGGACATGGTATGACTTAGTTGAGCAATCAAAAGTATATCCATCAAATTAGACTCGTCTTGTAACGATGATGATGACTTAACTGAACTTTATGGTTAGTCTAGCAATCGAGACCATGATGATTCGGAGGCCGAACATGACGGGAATCACAAGGATTTGTGATCGGTAAGAGTTGCCTACCTTTTGGACTTAGTGTAATTGGTCGAGTCCCTCAAGATTGCACTAAGATGCTGATTGGATCTCAATCTCCACTACAAGTCTGCCGAAGACTTTCGTCTCATGTGTCAAGTGTGTCGCGTGATTCACTAGAAAAATAGTGGAAGTATATTAAGATAGAAGTCCATATCTTAATTAATTTTTTCTATAAGATTTGCATGTTATTTATTTAAGCTATATCTTGTTTGTCACTTGCAAAACCCTTATGTGGTATACTTGATGTCAATCGCCTCATTAGTCTAAAAGCTCCGTAATTTGAGAATTATTCTCATGAAAGATAAAATCATATGTCCTTAATATGATTGTGCCCACACCGGAGGAAAGGACAAGCGAAGATGAGATCACTTGCTTTGTGAAGTTTAAAGATAGTCTTAAGGGATAACTTGTATGTTGATCTTATACTTCAGTCCCTACCAGATTCCTTTTCATAGTTTATTATTAACTTTAATATGAACAAGTTTGCTTTTCATAGTTTATTATTAACTTTAATATGAACAAGTTTGAGGTAACTCTACCTAAGCTCCTCAATGTGTTGAGGGAAGCTAAGAATACCATTAAGAAAGAGAAGTCAGTTCTCTATATTGGTGAGACTAATAGGAAAAGGAAGGTAAAGGTTGCCAAGAAATACTTGACAAAGGATAAAAGACATTACTTCTACTATGGTCAAGACGGGTATTGGAAGAGTAACTATAAAGACTACCTTGTAGATAAGGTGAAATAAAAGCTTGGAGAAGCTTCAGGTATATTCATGATCGGTCTCCACTTGTCAGATTTCATGATAATACATGGGTATTAGATAGCGAAAGTGCTTATCATATCTGTAATTCTTTGCAGGTTCTAACAAGAACTAGGAGATTGGCCAGAGGTGAGATGGACCTCAAGATGGGTAATAGAGCAAGAGTTGCCATAATTGTTGTTGGGGAGGTCACCCTACATCTGCCTGGTAGAACTATTATTTACATTGGATGCATGCTAATTTGTTCACTCTATTATCAAAAATATTATTTTTATCTCTTATTTGATAATTAGTAGATATAAATTAGTTTTTTAAAATAATAGTTATTTAATAATTATGGATGATGAGATCATCACTAGAGGGACCCTGATAAATGGCTTATATATGTTAGACACTTCTCCACATATCATAAATATAAATACGTCTAAGAGAAAAAGAGATGAGATGAACAATGCATACCTATGACATTGTAGGCTATGTCATATACATGAGGGAAGGATTCAAAAATTACTAAAAGATGGAAACTTAGATCTATTTGACTATGAGTCATATGCAACTTGCAAACCTTGCCTTCATAGGAAGATGACCAACTCTTCTTTTAGTGGAATTGGAGAGAGAGCCACTGAGTTATTGGAACTCATACATAGTGATGTATGTGGTACAATGTCAACTCAGGTTATAGGTGGTTACTCATACTTCATTACATTCACTGATGATTTCTCTAGATTTGGATACGTGTACTTGATGAAGTACAAATCCGAGGCCTTTGAGAAATTCAGGGAATATAAGAATGAGGTAGAGAATCAAATTAGAAAGAGTATTAAAACTCCTTGATCTGATCAAGGATGAGAGTACTTGAGTATGGAGTTCACCAATTTCCTCATGGACAATGGGATTCTGTCCCAATAGACACCTCTTTATACATCTCGGCTTAATGGTGTATCAAGAAGGAGAAATCGCATGTTGTTAGACATAGTGCGGTCCATGATGAGTTTCACTGACCTACCTATCTCATTCTAAGGGTACGTCATAGAGACCACATCTTACCTTCTAAACAGAGTTTTATCAAAGTCGGTAGTGTCTACACCATATAAGATATAGAAAGAAAAGAAGTCCGATCTTAAGTTGGTTAAGATTTGAGGCTGTCTTGCCCACGTTATAAGACATAATCCTGACAAGTTGAAATCAAGGACGGAACGATGCACATTCGTGAGATACCCTAAGGAGACTTTGGGGTATTACTTCTATCATCCTGAGGACCAAAATGTCTTTATTGCTAAGAGAGCTATGTTTCGTCTTAAGGAACACATTCTTGGTGGAAATAGTGGGAGTGAGATAGAGTTGAGCAAGGTTAGAGAACCTAGCTTAAGCACAATTCTAGAATCCGAGTCTGTTCAGGTACCTAACACACAAGTTTCAACTTTGTGTAGGTTTAGTAGAGTATCTTACCCTCCTGAAAGATATGTGGGACATATCAGTGAAGAGGACTCTCAAGATGTTGATTTTCAGACCTACAATGAGGCTATTATGAGTATAGACTATGGGAAGTGACAAAAAGCCATGAATTCTGAGATATATTCTATGTATTCTAATAATGTTTTAAACCTTGTGGATGTACCTGAGGGTATCGTACTCATCGATCGTAAATAAATCTTTAAGAAGAGGATAAGAGTATATGAAAAAGTGGAGACCTATAAGACAAGGCTGGTAGCTAAAGGATATCGTCAAAGATAAGAAGTTGACTATGATGAAACTTTTTCACCTGTAGCCATACTTAAATTCATTAGGATTCTTTTGGCCATTACATCACACTATGACTATGAGATTTGACAGATGTATGTGAAAACGATATTTCTCAATAGCAACCTCTATGTATATGGTAAACTAGAGGGATTCATATCTAGAGAGAGTCCAGATAAAGTGTGTATGTTGCTCAGATCCATTTATAGATTGAAGCAAACTTTTCAAAATTGGAACATAAGATTCGATAAGGCGATCATATATTATGACTTCGTTAAGAACAAAGATAAGCCTTATGTGTACAGGAAGGTAAGTGGGAGCACTATCACCTTCTTGATGCTATATGTGGATGACATCCTAATCATTGGGAATGATGTAGGAATGCTCTCCACAGTAATGACTTGGCTATCTGGAAACTTCCCCATGAAAGACTTAGGGGAAACATTCTATATTTTGGGGATTCAAATATATAAAGATAGATCCAAGAGGATACTTGGCTTGTCTCAGTCCAAGTACATAGACTCCATTATCAAAAGGTTTGGTATAAAGAATTCCAAGAGATGTCTCATACCGATAAGACATGGCATATTACTTTCTAGGAGTATGTCCCCAAAGACTCCTAAAGAAAGGATAGACATGGATAGGATACTCTATGCCTAAACAATAGTGTCTATTTATCATATATGTTATACTTTATACCAGGCCTGATATAGTACATGCTCTGAGTGTCATGAGCAGGTATTAGGCGGATCCAAGTTTGGAACACTAGAAGGCAGTAAAGTGTATATTTAAGTACTTAAGAAGGACTAAGGATATTTTAGTGGTATATGAAGAAGGTAGTCTCCAGGTTGAGGGCTATATGGGCTCGAGTTTTTAGTCTGACATTGATGATAACAAGTCAAAGTTAGGGTATGTTTTCACCCTAAATAAAGGGGCAGTAAGTTGGAAGAGTTCCAAGCAAGATACTACTGTTGACTCGACCACAGAGGCAGAATACATTGCTACACTAGAAACAACAAAAGAAGGGGTGTGGATGAAGGAGTTAATTAGGGATTTGGGAATCATTTCGAGCAGCATGAAGTCGATTCCCAAATATAGCGACAACGACAAAGCGATAGCTCTAGCAAGGGAACCCAAGTCTCATCAGAATTATTCTGAGGAGGTTCCACTAAATTAGATATATCGTAGCCCGTAAAGATATGACAATGAAAAGAATTTCATCCAAAGATAACATTGCAGATCCATTGACGAAGTCGCTGGCTCATATTGTATTTGAGCATCACAGGGCTCTGATGGAGATCAGACACATAGGTAATTAACTTTAGGTCAAGTGGGAGATTGCTGATTACAGGTGCCCTGTAAGCCAATCACGTGAGTGATGGCATGTGTGACATGATGTGTGATTTTTTTATTTATAATTATTATTACTAAATTCTTATATTATATTATTCGTTGCATATATATTATGATGTCTTTGGTTTTGTAGAATTTGAATCGGATTGTGATGAGATCATGATAATGAGATCGATTCACCTTTAAACACAGATCCTAAATAATCCTGGTTATATGTTACTTGAGAGGGACATTGAGATAACCAGATAGACTGGTGTACTATATACCCGTCCATATAATGGAGGTGATTGGTCTCATAGCCACTTGTGTGGAGACATTAAGGATATAATACAGGTGCTCATTGAGAATGAGTTCATTGATTGATCTGCTTATGAAATGCTATATGGTTAATGATACCTAATGACAAACAACGATTCCATAGTTCCATTTGTGTATCTAGTCATTTGACCTGAAACATCAAAGATGTCTTGTATGAGTACTCCTTTCTTTGATACCAGACTTACAGGTTTAGAAAGTTTTAGATCTGGTACAATTGGTTATCAGGATTAGTAGCTAACCTTATGAAAGCAATTGAGTATCAACAAAAGATTATCCATTCTCGGTATCATGAGAGGAATATCCCATATGTGCTTGCCCAGATAAATCTTTGTCCAGAGTAACTCGGATTGAGAGAGAAGGAGTTCTAAGGGAGAATCCGATTAGAGCGAGACTATGATAGATTTTGTATATAACCTAACAATACCATATCCAATATACGATCTCTGGGATATTAGTTAGATAAGGGATTATAGATACATGGTAACTATGAATAGATAGGTTTGATGGATTTGATTCCCTTGTATTGTCTAGGGACTATAGCATAGTGGCATAGTATGTCCATAGTCGATGAGTTGAGTGAATTATTATAAGAATAATAATTTATTATATCAAAAGGAGTTTTGATGGAAGTGACTCACGGCCAGATCGGTATCGAGCCTAGAGGGTCACATACATATGGTGGATGCTTCAAAGAATAAAGGATTGGATGGAGATCTAGTTAGCCCTTATTCTCATTAGATGAGACCCCATGTTGATAGGCTCCTTGATTAAGACCCAATTAGAGACCTAAGGAGATTATTGGATAGAGAATCAATAATGCAAGGTTAGTAGGTAATTAGATAGAGATTCAATACCCACTAAGGCAGAAGCCCTAGGGTTTTTGGTGGCTCTCTATAAATAGGCTCCTCCCTCTCTCTACAAGAGTTGCAAGATCAGATTGAAGGAGATTCATTGTAGAGATCTATCATGTGGATACCGCTAGAGAGGAAGACGCTTGACTTCCTTCATCCTCTCTATCCGGATATAGAATACAAGGATATATGATCTCCCTAAGTAAAATAATCACTCACATGATGTAGTTTTTTCGGTTTTTGTGATTTTCTCATGACCCAATCTTTTGCATGATGATTTAATCTGCATAGAAAATAAGTCTTGTTTTGATTTTTACTGCTTATGTGATGCTCCCGCTGAGATTTCCCAATAGTAAGCAATAATAAAGCAAAACAAGAAAGAAAATGCAAACTGATTTATAATGGTTCAATCATCCCGATCTATATCTACTCCTGATTCTTCTTCTCTTGAGGCCATTGGCTTTCACTACCAATCTTCTTTCTAATGGGGGAAGATTAATTACCCTTGTTATAACCCTTCTTATTTTACCAAGCTCAAGAGATAACCTTTACACAAACTCTTCCACACAGGACCTTACACATTCTTAGAAAAATCGCTAAACTCAATAAGGAAAAGACTCAAATATTTTCAAGAGTTTATAACACTTTTAACCTCAAGAATTCTTTTTTTTGTCACCCTATGTTCACACTTACATCAAGCAAGACAAGTGAGATATTTATAGACCCCTAAAGGTTTCAGAATTAGAGCTAAAAATTTAAATCCTTGAGTTTTTGGGGTACTGACGATACCACCATCGGTGCCCGATGGTACTATCGCTGAACAAAGCTCGGGAATCTGGGCTTTAGTGGTACTATCATCGGCCTAGGTGGTACCATTCATCGCTTGGGCGATATCACCATCGAATGTCCCAAAAAAGCATAAAATAGTGCTTTTTGGCTATTTAAGCAGTACCACCTCCTATGCTTGCTCTAGGTCATCAAATTATCCTTATAATAGGCCCAATTCGACCTTAGATTAGGCCTACTAGGCTCATAATCAAGTTGATATAGTTTCGACCTAATACCAACTTAATTTGAGTCTAGATGACCATGATCAAGACTTAACTACTCAATCACATATCTAGCATAATCACGAAGCAATCCAGTATTCTGACATATTATTTGATCATCCGACACTTTGTTTGAACCTCTGGCATATAATCCTTTCCTTCGATGTATCATCCGATCTATTGATATGTTGACTTCCCATAACATTTGATCTTTTGACGCAATACCCAATCCTTTCGCCTGATGCTCGAACTAATAGCAGGAAGCCCATCCTTCGGCATATCGACCAATCCTATGGCCCGACATCCAATCTCTGACGTGATGTTTCTCCGACCCAATGTTTGATTCTCTTGCTTTAATAATATGCCCTTGTTAGGATCAATTGGTATTAAGAGGGGGGCGGGCGGGGTGGTGAATTAGTGCAAGTGTTGAAATCTTCGATTTAAGAAAAAATTTCACTCAAGATAAAAATGATATCTGAAGCATTTTGTTCAAGTAGAGTAAGTAAGCAATTTATAGAACGATGCTAAGTTTATTGCTTAAAGAAGGTTCAAGTAAGAACATGCAAATCTAAAAGAAAAGATAAGAGATACTCACATATTTATAATGGTTCGGCCTCAACTTGGCCTACGTCCACTCCTCGAGTATCTTCTTCGAGATCCACTAATATCCATTACCGATCTTCTTCGGGTGAAAACCAAACCCTTATACTTCCTACTCTCGTTTTCACAAGCTTAGCAGAGGAATTTTACAAGCTTTATACTTACAACTCACAAGGAGACTTTACAAAGATTACAACTCTTTTTCTCACTCCCTTGCCCGTTTTCTTTTCTTGCACAATTTTAGCACACTATTTTTCACAGAATTTTTAGTCTAATGTGTTGTACTATATGCAAGAAAACTTGAGGTACTTATAGACCCCAATTGGCTTCAGAAATTAGAGTAAAAAATTTAAACATATCTGAAAAATCCGAGTATGAACAGTACCACTACCGATGCTGATAGTACTACGGCCAAAAGCTGCCCAAAAATAGGGTGGCAGTGGTACAACCACTGACCTGAGCAATACGACCATCAATCTGGGTAGTACAACCGTCATCCACTGGTGCTACAACCATCGAAAATCCTAGAAAAGTGTTTCCCTCCACTTTTTCAATCCCAACTTATACCTTTAGTTGGCCTATTTTCAGGTTAACCAATTGAGCTCAATTTGAGCTCAATCCAAACCCAAGTGTGGACCCAGTTTACCTTATTTGAGTTAATTTGGATTCCTTCCAAATCTAACTTAAGTAGGACTCAAACCTTATCAATGCTAACTATGACTATTTATTTACAACCATTTTGGCCATCAAGTCCAACAAGACCCTCCTAACTCCCATTAAGCTTTCTGACAACCCATGACGATCTTCTAGCGAGTCTTGATCTTCTTCCAGCGAAATCCCAATGCCTTTCTGGCAAGCTCCTAATCACCTCTGACGAGATCTCGGTGAACTCTCGACAAACCCTTGATACCTTTGGCAAGCTTTTGTCGAGTCTCTCGACGAGTTCCTACTACATCGTCCGAACTCCGGCCCGATGCTCGGACTTAATTCTGCCTAACATCTGATTGTAATTTTCTGTCATAGTTAATATTGTATCAATCATCTCTAATACACATGTTAGATCAATAAACCATCAATTGATTTTATCATCAAAATTTGAGATTCAACAATCTCCCCCTTTTGTATGATGACAATTAATTGATGACGGGAGTTAACCTTTAATCTCCCTATATCCATATCCCCTATATCCATGTCATTATCAAAATAAGGAAAACTTAAATTCAAGAGAACCATATACTCTTGAATTCAAGTATCATAACATCCATTTATCAAGTTTTGAAATGATATACTATGAATTTTAAAAATCTCAAAAATATTCAAATCATCAATGATATATGATATAACATTAATTTCAACCATCATGAAACATTAAATTTTCAAGAATATTCTAAGAATTTCAAAATTAATACATTAGTTATACAATTAAAAAGAAGAAATACATCGTTTTATCATTTTTCATCAATATGTTATTTCTTCCCGTTTGTCATATGTATCATTTTTTATATTTATGTCATCAATATACTATTTCTCCTCTTTATCGTCAACAAAAATTAGAAATGCCTATTACCATTCTTATTCTACATTTATCATCAAGATACCATTCTCCCCCTTTGTCATCAACAAAAGATGAAATATTGAGCAAATAATTTCAAGACAAATGTTCATCATATTTCAAGTTTCTCCCAATTTTTTATCAACAAAATGAGAAGTATTGATTATATATCTAAATATTCAATACATGAAAATTTTATTTCATTACTCTCCCTTAGTAAAATAGGATAAAAATTTCTCATCAAACATTTTTCTTTCCCTTTGAACAACAAAGAAGAAGAAAGGGGAGTGAAATAAAAGATCCAAGCATTTAGTGTCCCAAAGATATTAACGAAGGAGGAAATACTTAAGTTATTTATAAAAGATCATAAAAATCTCATCACAAAGAATTGCTTTGAATCTCAATTTTATAAATGTTAATTTTGAAGAGAATTATTTTGAAGATGAGCTAAAAAATTCGAGAAATCCAATATCCACTTATGCATTCATCTTATGTAAATTTCAAGCAATTCAAAAAATCTAAAAATAGTAAATCATGCATTTGAAAATCATCTTATGTAAATTTTGATAAGAAGCTCAATTTATAAAAGTAATAAATCTAAAAGAAAATATGAATATTATCTTATGTAAATCATGCATTTCGTAAGTATTTAGAAAATTTAAAATTCTAAATTTTCTTCTAAGCAAATTGTTCCTCATTCAATATTATAAGATTCATCATATCCAATTTTCTTCTAATTATATTGATAATTTTATCTCTTCCTTTGGTCATTGTAAAAAAAAAAAAAGAATATGATAGTATAATTTTTCATTTTACATCTTGTCCTAATAATGATCATAATTAAACAGGGATCATATCATTAAGGATGAAAAATCAAATTATAAGTACCAAAAGACATGATTTCTTTTAAGAATTATCTTTTCTTTTTCTTTATAAATAATAAGTCTTAGAGGTTTAAACAATCTTACTTAATCCAAGATAAATCTTAAAATACTCAATTCATTTAGATAAATCTTTTTGACAAAATAGAAGAATGATCTTGATAAAAATTTAAATTATAATTATTAAGATTATAAATCCCTTTTTTATTAAAAAATCATATAGATTAATTTTCATAAAGGATAAATCAAGTCAAGAAATCAAAGGAATGTTCATGATAAAACAAATCTCATATAATTTTCAACTTATCACGAATTTAGAAAATATTAGTTTTGGTGATAAGTTATACTAAGTAAGAAGGAAGTCATAAATAAATCGTCATACAAGATATTAATATTAAATTATAAATACCAAAAGACATAATTTAATTTTGACAAATCTCCTCTTAGATGACAAAAAGAAATTTTAGATGATCTTGATTCATATAGAAATATCAAGTTATAAATATTAAGAAGTCAAGATCATGATTAGGATGAAAACTTTTCTTTAGTAAGTTGCAAAGGAGACATAGGAGATCAAAATCATGGTTCATAATAAAAAAATCTCATGTTATAATTTCAAAAGATCAAAAAATAACTAATAATTCATTTGGATAATTTACTTAAATAAAATATATGAATTATAGTAAACTATCTTGATTTATATGAAGATCTAAAGTTACAAGTTTTAAGTTATAGACCCGAAGAGACAAATTATGATTTATTTATATAATTTTCTTTGAACAAACTTGATTTATATAATGATTTCAAGTTGTAATTTCTTAAGATGTCAAAATCATATTTTAAGTTATCAAATCATCTAAATTGAAATATTAATAAAGTTTAATATATTCATCAATCTCTTTAAAAATATATCCAAAATCATCATCAAAATCTCTTTTCAGAAAATTTGAATGAAGGCAACATAGATTATTTTTCAAAAAAAGCTAAAGTTCTCTAATTCATTTTTGTAGTTAAGAGATTCAACAATAATTATATTGTTTTACTTATTGAAGGATTAATAGGATAAAAGTATTTTCAAGAAGAATTGCTTTAATGAAATAATTGTATCATTTTATCTGATTTATTTTAAAAATATTTTTTAAATCAATGAATTATCATTTAAGACCAAAAACCAAACTTTATTATAGAAGGAATCATCAAGGCCATTACTGTAACACATCAAAATAATAAACCGTCTTCAAAACAAAAATTTAACCTATCTCAATTTTAATATTTAAATAAGTCTAACTCTTTATAAGGAGTTGATAAACTCATTTTTAAATTTTTATTTTTTTACTCAAATTCAAAAGTGATCTATCATTCAATTATATAACCTTCTTGAAGTCAATATATAACCCATCCAATATTTCAATCATTCACGCCAATAAATTTTAATTTATCATCAAAGTCATTTTTTTCATAAATTTTAACTTACATAATTTTACATAAAAAATAGCTAAAGTCTCCCCCTTTTTTATATATTATTATTCTAATTCATATTTATAATAGCATGTTGAAGTTAAAGTAATCAAGATTAATTATAACAATGAATCATTCAAAGATTCGTTACCAATAATTTTTTCTAATATTTTTTCTATTATTACTTAGGCTAGTGAGCTTGAAAGTGAGTTACATCTTAAGTCATATGGCTTGAGCATCCACTATCAAGATATCATTTCTGTTTGCTCTTAGCCTTGTTATGAGGCAACTATACAAGATTGGAGGTTTTAGTTTATGTACCCATTTGAGTTTGGGTCCCTTATGATATATTCTTCCTATTTTATCTAATGGCTTGTGGTTGTTTATGATTCCTTTACAACCCAAATTAATTTATGTAGACTATATTTTCTAAATAAACATCTATATGCAAAGTGTACACATCTACCACAAAAATTATATCTATTTTCGGGCAAAGAGTGTAATATGGATCTTCTGATAAAGGTAGTTGGCCTTTGATGAGTATTGCTCATAATATCAATACTTTCCTTATGAACATGACCATTATCAACATGAATCGTGTTTAGAGACTTATTGTCTATCTTAAGCCTTTTTAGATTTTATTGTTATAGATTATTTTCTTGTTTAATTACCTCTAGTGACTCACACTTAGAACAATAAATACATGATGTTGATGCATCATTCAAAGTGTCATGTTTAGTGCATGAATTGTGTGACGGTGCATATATTTTTTCAAGTTTACTAACTAGTAGTGTATGCACTTTTTTAAGTAGTTTATAGGATTTGCTAATCTTTCTAAAATTATCATAAAGCTTATGAAAAGAACTTAACAACTCATTAAAGGTAAAAGAACTTTCAGGTGGGTTACTTACCTCATTGTGGTTATATACCTTCATCTTTAGAGTGCCTCAGCTTCTTACGTTAATAGCAAGAGGTTTTATCTATTTGAAGTTCATTTTTATCGTTTTTGTTCATTAGTTTATTTGTTTCATTTATCAAAGGTTCAAAGTTCTCATACTAGTTCTCATCACTCAAGATTTCACTTGATAAGCCATATGTTCTTCTTAATTCAAATTCATTCTTATTCTTTGGAAGGTGTTCTTGGGTTCTTAATATCAAATTCTTCCTGTTCTTTGAAAGGTATTCTTCTTGTTCATTTTTATAAATCATTTCATTCATCGATTCATTTAATTTAATTATACTTTCATGTATTATTTTTTAATATATGCCAAATATTAAAAGTCGAATCACAACAAGAAACATGATTAAATTCATTCTTATCAACTACGTAAAATAAAGCATTCATTACTTTTGCATTTAACAAAATTTTTTTTTATTCTAAATTATTCTATTCATTTATTGGTTTGGAGGACTTTTCAAAACTGTTTTCAATAATCTGCTATAAATCAAAATCTATAGAAATGAGAAAAATATATATTCTTATTTTTTAATATGTGTAATTCGTCCCATTAAAAATAGGAGGATGTGCAATGGAATGCCCCTTGTTCATGCCCAACAAAGTCATTTACTCAATTGGGTGTTTTGTCCAATGAGTAAAACCTCACTCTGATATCAATTGTTAGGATCAATTGGCACTAAGAGGAGGGGGGAGGAGGTGAATTAGTACAAGTGACAAAAACTTCGGTTTAAGAAAAACGTTCGCTCAAGGTAAAAATGATATTGGAAGCATTTTGTTCAAGTAAAGTAAGTGAACAATTTATAGAACGATGCTAAGTTTCTTGCTTAAAGAATGCTCAAGTAAGAACATCCAAATCTAATAGAAAAGATAAGAGACGCTCATAAATTTATAGTGGTTCGGCCTCAACTTGGCTTATGTCGACTCCTCGAGTCCTTTTCTTTGAGGTTCATCGGTGTCCACTACCAATCTTCTTCGGATGAAGACTAAACCTTTATGCTTCCCACTCTCGTTTTCATAGGCTTAGGAGAGGAACCATACATGTTTTACACTTGTAATTCACAATAGAGACTTTACAAAGATTACAACTCTTTTTCTCACTCCCTTACCCCCTTTTCTTTTCTTGCATAATTTTAGCACACTATTTTTTATAGAATTTCTAGCCCAATGTGTTATAACTAAATGCAAGAAAACTTGAAATATTTATAGACTCTAATTGGCTTTAGAAATTAGAGCAAAAAATTCAAATATATCTGAAAAATTTGGGTACGACCGGTACCCCTATCGATGCCGATGGTACTGACACTGAAAGCTACCCAAAAAAATAAGATGGTGGTGGTACAATCATCAACTTGGGTGGTACGACCATCGACTTAGGCGATACAACCATCTAAAATCTCATAAAATTGTTTTCCTCTACTTTTCTAATCCTGACTTGTATATTTAGTCACCTCCAGCGAGTTCCTAGTAAACTCCTGACTAGCCCCCGATACCTTCAGCAAGTTTTTGACGAGTCTCTCAACGAGTTCTCACTGCATCATCCAAACCCCGGCTCGATACTCGGACTTGATTCTAGCCCAACATCTGATTGTAATTTTCTATCATAGTTAATCATGTATCAATCATCTCTAATACACATCTTAGATTAATAAATCATCAAATAATTTCATCAAAATTCAAGATTCAATCGTCGTGTGATGATTCGTGTCAAAGTTTTTCATATATATATTAGTCCATAATCTCATCAATTTATTTTATCATCAAAAGCATGGTTTAATATTCTTATTCCAAAATTGAAGGGACCTAAGTAATGGTATCATTTTATTTATACACAAAATTAAATATTATGAATAGGAGGTATTATATAGAAAGTTTAAGATATAAAAAAGAAAGAGGAATTCAAACAATAGATATATCATAAAACCTAACATGTGATTTCCGCACCCCTTACATTCTATTCAAGTGATATGACTAGTTAAAGGAATTTCATAATATTTCATGTACTATATATACTCTATCGCTTCAAGAATCTAGTAAAAGATAACCTGAAATCTTCTTCCATAGTCTGTGATAATTAGATCAATGCATTAGAATTTTTATCAAGCATCATGAGCACTTCAATTTTGAACTAGCAAACAGATAACAAACATCTAAGAGGGTATATTATGTTTACTTCAACATGGCAAGTAGAAAGACAATAACAAGATGACAAACAAGCATACATTGAGATGTGCCCAAAACAAGCATCTTTTGTGACAAAGAATAGAATTTAAGTGCTCTTGTTATAGGTCTTCGCATCACCTTAAGCCTTAAAAAATACAACCCCATTACAGAATTGAATTGCCCTAAAAATTACTCAATTAACATAGCATTTGAATATCTACAATTCTATCTTGGCAATTAAACTAAAATCAGATCAAAAAGAGGGGAACATAGATAACAAATATCATGAAATGCTCACGATCTATGAATCAAAACCTTGGATCTTCACAATTGAATAACTATTTGATAAATTAAAGTGCCCTAAAAATACTATATTCATTTTGATCTTCACAATTCAAACTTTAAATCACCTAAATAATTATATATTAGAGGATAATAATCAGAGGGGAGACAACCGTCTAAGGGTTTTCAAAGACAACACACAATAACCTATGAGGAAGTTATAGAGGGCTTGGTGATGCTAAAGGAGTCATCGAGGATCTTGTTGGAGAGAAATCGATAATAACGAAGCTAGATATGAAGTAACCAAAGTCAAAGAGGATATGAAACCAGAAAGGAGAGGATTTTGCCACCTAAATAGGAGCTGACAAGGATGAAAGGGACAAAAGCTGAGTCCTATTACTGTCGACAAAGCTAAAGAAACCAAGTTCAATCGTGGAAGAGGAGAGAAGTTAAGCAACGCCTACACTGGGGAAACACTCATTAAATGTAGCCAATAGATCAGTCCAACTTGAATCAGAATAGTTTAAAAATATTAGAGAGATTTTAATAAAATGAGTCCCCCTTATTGAAAACCAAATAAGGGGTGTGTCATATGGTAAAACCCTAGTATTATGGGTTTTTTTAGATAAATTTTCATATATATATATGCAAAGTTTTGTTTTCCTCCAAGGAACAGAGGCGAATAATTTTTGACTCCTTATTAGATATTGAATAATTAATTTTTAAATCAATACAAGATTAAATACGATCTTATCTAATAAATTCTTTAGAAAAACGACATTATGATGATCATCCCTTCTTCCTAGAGTGAAAGGAAAGGAACTCATCAGCAAGTCTGAGTTACCAACCAATGGCTCCGCCACCGTTGGATGATATGCCTCGTTGTCGTCATCATGAATATTGAGAATATATAGATGATTAGTGTCTCTAAATAACAATAATATCATGGAGTCAAAATGTTAAGAGGACTGTTCCTGCTGTCCAATTCCACTGTTCATATCATGGAGTCATTGCAGAAACAACTTCCAGAAGCACCCTTGTGCTGATGATAACGACCCTTTTTGGAGAAAAACTAGTCAGCCATGGATCTGCTGCTGAAGTATGAATGCGCATGTAAAAAGGTCCTTTTGTGCTGATGATAACGACCCTTTTTGGAGAAAAAACTAGTAAGCCATGGATCTGCTGCTTAAGTATGAATGCGCATGTAAACAAATATATGTGACCTACATAATCCACCAGAATCATATGAATCAATATCAAGTCTAGAAAGTAGAGGAAAAAAGTTTAAATAACTCAACCACCACCAACAAATATGGGTCTCAGTTGAACAGAAAAAAGTCCTGCCTTCTGATATCCATGTCCTACCATATTAGGCTGGCTCTGCAGTGACCCATGCAATGTAGAACCCTACCCAATCATGCAATGACTGCCATGAGTTGCAATGAGAAGTTCGTGGGAGGAGGAGGCTGGCCCAAACTCAGACCTCATAAAAAATCACCACCCACCAACATCAACTGAAATCAATAATCCACTCAGAAAGGAGCTCCACGATGCCCACACAAGACACCTGAATGCATCCACAAACATCAAGTCTCAATAATCCACTCAGAAAGGAGCTCCACGATGCCCACACAAGACACCTGAATGCATCCACAAACATTAAGTCCCCACATGGAGAACCAACCTCCAAAGCAGGCCAAAACATGAACACCCATGAAAAAACATAGATGAAAGAATCTGTATAATTGAATGAAATTTCTCTATCCAACAATACAAGCTAACCGGCAGCCATCATCTGCCACTCATCGGTTCCGACAGTACGGATGATTTTTACACTCATGTTTGTCACAGTGCTTTTGCAATATATCTTTAAAATAACAAAAGGTGTCCAAAGATGAAATAAAGAAAACACCAAACCCCAAAATCTCACCTATACTGCACAAATTTACAAAAAATTTCAGTCCGTCTTGGCCTACCACAATCTCTTGAAGGTGAGACTATCTTCAAGGACCAGTTGGTCAAAGTACAGCTCCAATCCATACAGAATTTACAGGAGCACCGAGCATGTGCTCCCTCATACAGTTTGGTTACAGAGCAAATCAGCAGTGTCAATTTTGCCAATTGCCAGGTTCTGGAAGAAAGAGGTACCACCAACTGCACATATCATAATATTATGGTGAAAAGAGAGAACATCGACCATATGAAAGCCAAACCGATCAAAAACATTGTGGCAATCCATAATTCTGGTACGACCTGATCCATCCATCCACTCCAGCAGTTACTATCACTTGACCCCAGGCATGTGAGGTGTTTTGGCAAGAAGTCCTCAGGAACTTGTAGTGGGACTTGTCCAAGGTAGATGAGGCAAAGCTTGAAGGAAGTTTCTCCTCCGGCCAAGTCGCAGAGCCCTTTGGCAGACACTCCAAGAATTCATGGCTCAGAGAGAAACTTCGGGAAGGTGATAGATAAAAGGTGTCATTGCCGCACAAGTCTTCTACGTGACGGTCAGAAGCACAACTTGAGACTGCAGCTTTATCTCTGAAGACATCCTTCTGTGAAAGGAGAACCTCAGAGGTGGCAGGGACTGCTGATTTTTCAGATTGTAAACCATACCAAGGTATTGCAATAGTTGCATCACTAGAAAAGAAGCGCTCACTACACCAAGTGCTCTTCCCATGCTTAGATGAGAGTGCAGCATGGGTGGCATAGCTCCACCTGTAGACATTAGAGTCCTCACCGGCAGAAATAATATGCTGTCCATCTGCAGTGAAGGATGCAAATATCTGACTTCCAGATTTTCGGCTACCTGAAGATAGCAATTATACAAGATATTTTAGGGCTCTCTCTATGTGCAAATGATCGTCCTGGAAATATGTGGACCAGGTTAAGAGGATGACAGTTTTCCTACCCTTGAATTTAGAAGTCACATCAAAGCCATCAAGGACTCGAATTTGTGAGTCAGCGGAAGAAACCATCAGTTTATGAGGATCACTTGGGCAAAACTGGAGGTGGAACCAAGAATTAGCAAGAAGTCATAAATGATGCCAGACAAACAGCATATAAGAAAGTGATATATATTCACATGTCAGCTATGCAGGAACAATTTTTTGGACAAAATTACCTGAATTCCTGTTATCCTCTTCAAAGCAGACTTCTTTTTCCCCTGCAGGAAGACTTGAGCATCTAATTGTGGATGATTATCTGATCCACACAAAATGTGAATGATAAGCAAAACATACAAACATATGAAGAAAACTAATTATAGTGAGAACATAGATAGTGAACATTTAAATAAGGCTGCGTACAAATATTGAAAGGTAATTCTTTACAGGGTTCGAGTTATGGAAACAGCCTCTTTAAATATTTAAAGTTACATTAACCCTCCTCATACCCCACATTGGGAGGAGCATCATGCATTGGGTATGCCCAATTTTTATGGACAATGAAAATAAGGTTTCCAAGTTAAGAAGTTGTTACCCTAAACAGGTTGTAGACATAGTCAAAATGACAGAATCAGATTTCAAAGATCAGATGAAGTGAAAATAAGGATGGAGATGATAGCATGATATATGATAAAAATGTAGAGACACAAGATAAATTGCAGCAAGAAAATATCTAAATAATGTTTCCAGAATCTAGGTGAAAGTATTTTCAAGTATCTCTAAGTGATTAGCATGATAAAAAAAATATTCATGGTCAATGTAGCAGAAAAGGAATGAAGTCTTTAATAAGGTGTAAACAAAAATTCCATTACTGGTAAATATTTTGACAAAAATTTGTTTTCATAACAAACACGATGCTAGAAAGTTCATGTCTACCTGATGCATCATAGAAGCGGCAATTGCCAACCATGGTGCCAACCACTGCACCCTGAGAAAACCAAATTGAAAACACTAATTACTACAAAATATCATAACCATCAATATTTTATGTAGAAATATAAAGAAGGTTAACAACACACCTTCCCATCAGGACGGTAGCAAACAGCAGTTATTATTTCTCTAACATCAACCCAGTTCATGACTTGACTTCTTGGAATTTCCCATATACGAACTTTTCCATCTATAGAGCCACTGATGAAGTAATCCTCATTATTAGGATTAAACTGCACACATGTCACTGCATAATTTATCAGATAATGCGAAAGAGCTTGTGAGATCAACAAACTAATTCGAGCTAAAATTCATATGAAGGATGGGATATGGTGATATAACAGTGTTATAAGGAATCACACACCATAATTGTTGTGAGGGAAAACTTTGACACAGGTGTCTGATCCAATTTTCCACATGCGAACAGTTTTATCCACGGATGATGATAGCAAGCACTGCAAGAACCATAATTTCACAGTACAAAAGGAGTTCAATTACTCTTGAAGTCAGTTTAAGTAGATACTATCATGAAAAAATTAACTAACCTTATTATTTGACCATGAAAGATCCAGTACATCCCCACAATGCCCATGGAACTCATGAAGTGGTACCTCTGACAACCGAAAAGCATCTGGAGGTATAATGACACACACCGACTTTGAGGTTATCCTTGAGATCGTGGACTTAGGTTTTTTATCTTTATCAACATATAATGGGGTTAGCTCAGAACTTTGATTCACTGTGAAGTATATACACGAAGGATCATTTCCAGGAATGCACATTTCGCCAGTTCTTCTGCATTTCATCATGTGCCATACACGCACAACCCCATCTTTACCTCCAGTAGCTAAATACTCACCATCAGGGCTAAACCTCATGGTTAAGATTGCACCATCATGGGCTTTGAAATTTTGCCCATTGTAGACTGCAGATAATTCCTTAGATTGCTTCTTATAAAGATGGACTTTAATCCTTCCAGGTCTCGTGCTTCTTCTCCCATAAAAATCAGAAATACTGGAACTACTATCCTCCTGTTGCCTATCGACAATGCAAACTGCAGCACCCAATCTCCTCAGCCATCCAGTCCTTTTCCTTCTTACTGACTTCTGGGAGGTGCTTGGTGCATCAATGTCTCGCCTCATAAACTGCTGGATCAAGGATGATGGGCCAAAATTTCTCTCAAACTCATGGAAAGTTAGAGTGCGGTTAGAACCAACCTCTCGAAGACTTCTCAGACCACCATCTTTGTCCAAGTCATCCACCACAAAGACTGTGCCATCATCCAAATTTTTTATTCTGCACACAAAACTTTCTTCGAAGACCCCATTGCACAATGTGCTCGTATCCTCACTGGACCAGCTGGACATTGAATACTTGTTCCTGGAACAAGAGCTTCTTAGCACTGCACCGCGATTGGACATGACTCTATCGATACCTGGCTGAATCTCGCCATCCAACTTAAGCTCCTCATCAACATTGTCAGATCCACGAGGAAGGTTGTTTATGATATCCACGCCCAGAATTTTCATGAACTTGTCCCTGCGTTCCCTCACGCTGACAGGATCCTTAATCCAGACCTCAAAGTGAGGATTATTCGATGACCAACTGATAAATTGGTCTTCAGGCGACAAACCATTCGTGGTCGGGCTGCTGGGGCACGAGTCAGACATGGAGGAGATGTCATCTCTCGAGTCGAAGAACAGATCGTCGTCTTCTTCTTCAAAGATGCAATCTTGGTTCATGATTCCTCACTTCAAAACCATAAGACAAGCAAACACATCTCAGTAAAACATCCCAAGACCCTCATAACCAGCATGCAAGTCTACGGAATCATGAGCCAGAAGAAAAACGGGAAGAATGATCAGAAGGACCAAATCTCTGCAAAATCTCCACTCCGGATTGCTCCAATATTTTACCACATGCCCCAAAAATGTACGGGCAATGAATTGGACTCGCAGTTGTTTCCGATTACAATTAAGACACGATTCATATAGAAAATGAGAAAAAAAGGCAGATTTCGAATTAAAAGGCTCAATCTCCGACAGTAAGGAAGGAGAATTAATGGGCTCAAAGCACAAAATGGAAAGATAGCATAAAAATCCGATTTTGGCGAAGATGAACAGGAAACCACGTCAAAAAACGAACGATTTACCTAAGAAGAAGAGGATATGAACGACACCGCTAAGATCAAAAGAAATCTAGAAACGAATCGAAATAGAGGAAAGGAAGGGATGGTCACCTCGTTGGCCATCCAATGGTCCTGGAATCCGGCGTCGGATCCAAGCAATCTCTCTCCCCGACCAGGGCGGCCTCCAATCCTTTCCAATTTTCTCCCCTTCTCTCCCGTGGGATGAACCGGGCTCTAAAGAATTTAACCTTTACCAATTAAAAATCCGATTTTTTAACCTAAAAAAATCGGAGAAGAGATTGGGGAAGTCTCAATCTGCGCGGTCGGGTGGCCCGAGGAACGGGATTTGGAGGGCTTCGCGTGAGCGCGCTTCTCCTCTCCTCTCCTTCTCCCGGCCCTCCCGAATCCGGCGGTGTCACCCCCGCTTTCCAATTTACCGTGTTGATTCAACTTTCGACGGAATTGATCCCTTCTCCCTGCTCGCAATTGCTGCCAAAAATCTGATTTGGGGGCAGAAAAGATTTATTGAGATCCGGCAACCGTTGGATCCCTCCCCTTATTGCGGCCACCACGCGCCCCTCGTTTACCGAGTCGCAAAGGGTTGCAGTCCCTCCCTAGCAACACCTCGGCTCCGCGACTCCTCACGCGAACCCTCACACCTGGTTCGGTCAAACAAGGAAGTCGATAAGGCATGTAAGCTTATTGGCGCATGTCCTCTTTCATGTTTTCACAAACAAAAACCATTTGTGTTTTGTTTCTTTGGGAATTACTTTTAGTCTCTTCAAACCATTTATGCATCTTTCTAAAAGAACCATATATTTGTCATTAGAACAAATATACCTTTCTGTATATTAAGATCCGCAACGCAAGTATCATTATCGTTGATATTTATCCGAAAACATCTAGGTTACTTTTTAATTATCAGTAACATCTCGTTGTGAGCATTTATCCTTTACAAAGAAATAGTAGTATATTTAAATTATAAAAAATATAAATATAAAACACTTACTATTTTTTAAAAATTTGGAAGAATATGGAAATATATGAACATCAATGTCTTTGGAGAGATGCACAATTCTATCAAATAAGTAAAATAAATAATTTAAAGACATCCTTCTTAAAAATGCTTGCTTTTATGAATAAAATAAGGAAAAAAATATTTTGGTGTTGTTAATTTTTTTTTCTCGAATATCCTTGTACATATATTCATGATTAGTAATTATACTCATCATAGCAGTCGGCGTTGTTAATTATGGACCACCGCTCATTGCCTTTAGTTTGGTTTTTGTCTCCTTATAACATATCAACTCAACAGAGAATAGTTTCAAGATTTCATCACAAAAACACCCTTTTTCAAATTATATGTTACCGATCGAGATCGAAAGAAATATGATTAATGCACTTTCTGGTCATCCAAATTATGAATTTGCAGTGGTAGGTATTTGCAGCCATTTGGAAATTAAAGGTGGTGTGGTGACGTGTTCTTTTAATGGGCAACTTTGTCCTTTCATACAAGTACAATCAACCATGCAAAATCTTTAGTGTATGCAGGCACGTTGACGGCCCGACGGCGTGGCCCCCGCCATCGATCGCGCAGCGTGTCGCGGGATGTACCACCTGGGACGGCCGGTGGCGTAGAATTCAACCGTCGATTGGCGCGCCGGCCGTGGATGATCTATGCCGCGAACGGATGACCAGAGCTAGTGATGGCAAATTGATAAGCAGCACCGCACATCATCGTGCTTTTTATGAATATGAATAATAATAATAATGGTAGGCGTCAAAACTACTACTACTACTACTACTACTAGTACTGATAAATAATATAAAATCTTAGAAACAATAGGACTTCCAAAAACCTACATATAATAATAATAATAATAATGGTAGGCGTCAAAACTACTACTACTACTACTAGTACTGATAAATAATATAAAATCTTAGAAACAATAGGACTTCCAAAAACCTACATATATGTTGCGAGTCTCTACATTTCAAATTCTAAAACGTAATGAGGAGTTATATTATCAGGTAGAAAGTATGTTTTTTATTGCAGCGGCTTAGTGCGTGAGATTGAAGTGGGTGCAGTCAGAGGCAGTGGGTTGTTGTCTCCAAAGAGTCACAGTTCTTCCACTCGGATGGAAAGGGTTGGAATGATGGGGGGAGAGATCTCGAGGAGGCTTTTGGATGAGAAAAGATTTGGGAGTGTTGGGATCATATGCTGCACAAGACGTAGCTCTCACTACCACCTACCTACAATCACACCTTCCATGTGCAGGCATGTTCTTAGGGTTTCGGCCGAGGTAAACGACGAACATCGATGCCGAGTCCGCTGGTAATGTATTCATCTTGGAGCCTAACACCATGAGTAGTTAATGAAACTAAGGAGGATTTTAGCTTCGAAATGCTTCCCTCGAGCGTGGATCGTCCATATTATAGTACTACAGACTTATCCAATCATTCCCTACTGCTGCTATTGTCTTGACATCCGATCAAGTCTTGTTTGTCAAAATGCTGCTGCTCGCTATCACAAGCTGTGCATGTGATGGGAGACACTGAACCTTCCTTCCTTCCTTCCTTGTCTCCCATCTCATGCAAAGCCGAACTTTGATCTCGGTCCTGGTTAACAACTCGATGTATATTACTTTTGTCTTTGAAACAGCTGAGCCTTTCTTGCTCCCTTGTCATGCAAAGACAAACATCGCTCATGATGATTAAAACATGTGTTTCTTTCTGTCATCGTCAACTCTGTTTATTATATGACTTATCCTTGAAAACGCCAAATAGAATATCAAAAGGGAAGACTCTTGTGGGAGACATGGGCATGGCAAGCCACTGAGATGAAAGGTGAAGGTGCTTTGTCTACCTTTACCACAACACATGAATTTAATTTAGATGGATCATATCTTCCACCTTTTAAATGCTTGGGATTCCAGCTGAACATGCGTGACTCCTAGAATTTGCCACTTGGAGACTTCAGCAGCCACTGTGCAGTCAGTCTCTCATCGTGCGTTGTAGCTTTGGATCCCCGATGGGAAAAAATAGTATATTATTCAGCAATGGGACATCATTCCTGCTTGACTTGTATAGGTTGTGCTCTCAAGCTACAGTGCTGCTCTTGGGGATTCTCTTCCTTCGTGATGAAGCACCTTGAACTCTTTATATATTAATTCATATGAATATTAGTAAATTAGCAGCCCTTCACATGCATGTATATTCATTCTTGGGTCGAGAGGGTGTGGAGAACCAGCAGCTAATTAACTTCATAAATGAGTATGGAAATATCATGTACATTCAATTATTCACGTATATTATGTATATATTTTGTGTAATAATATATCGTGTATATATCATTGAATAAGATCGATATACTCTGTGCATTTAACAATATCCTTCCTTACCATACACAAAAACGTAATGTAAGAGGTACAACATGATACCAGCAGGAAACAATTTACTATGCGACTATAAAGAAAAAAAAAAGATAAACAGTAAGTATGCGGCTACGAATCCATAAAAGAAAAACAAATTAAAATGTGGACATGGCCCAGAAATGACTCAGTATGAGAGTTCTTGTACTTATTATAGATAGAATATACTTGAAAACAGTGATCTACTTCGAAATCATGATACAGTATAAGCAAGGGACAGGAGTGGATGTCTTCTCCGAGTACCCTTTGACCTATTTGATGTATGGAATGTGCTTGCTGTCCTACTCAATGGCCGTCCATCGGACACACTTTTGTCTGTTGTTGTGGATACCATGTACAACTCCTTTAAGATGAAGGATATAGCACCAACAGGTGGAGGATACCAATTGCACCGATGGATAGCTTTTTTTTAAGTTCCCACGAGAAGGAACTTTAAATGATATGATCCAATTAATTTATCATAAATTTATCAATAAATTTTTTATTATTTATGAAAGATTGATAATAAAAGTAAAAATAAAAAAAATGAAAGAAATCTTGTTGATTAGAAGATATTTGGAAGTTGATAAAAATTTGGTCAAAGTTCTATGAATTCAGAAAAAGTCAAAAAAAATATATCAATATAATTCAGATGAGTTTATACCATGAAGAGAAAGTCCAGTCGAATTACAAAATTTAATCTATATTTTGAAGAATAAAGATAACTAGTGGACCAAAAAATTTGGAATTGTAGATAATTTTATTTTTTAGTTTTCAAAACAGAATTAGTAAATGATCTACATTCATAAATATGAATGTTATTTAATATATTTAACTAATTTATTCTCTTTGTACTTTGGTTTGCTCTATATAAACAAGGTTGATCCTCTTTGTAAAGAATAATTTAGAGAAATATAATCAATCATCTTCTAAGTTCACTGGTGAGTGTTTGTTATTAAGTTTTTGCATGAACTTTGGAACTTATCAAGCTTTTCTGCTTGTGGCATTCAAAAATCTTAGATCTTTGCTTTTCTTCTTAACTTATTAAACTTTTTAGTTTGTGATATTTATGGGAATCAAAGTGTTATTCTAATCTTTTATCATTTTTTCTTTGATAAAGTGATTATAATAGCTCCTCTTACTTCAATCTTGAACGATCCATCTTGTTTCAATTCGTTAGAGGGTGTCCATTTGCATTCCATATATATCGTAGCTCTTTAGCTATTAGGGTATATAGTTGCTGAGTTGATGATTTCTACCATTTGGTATCAAAGCTCGGCTTAAGTTTGAAGTTTGCATATCTATTTATTTGCTATCTTTTAGCTTTTCCTTTTCTCTTCAACAACATAACTATAATTTTTGTTGTTATTTCATTGTTGCTTTTATTCTTATTCTTTGTTTATCCATATTTTATATTATAAAAAAATTAGAAAGTTAAAAAAAAATAGAAAAGTAAAGGAAAAAAGAGAGAAAATTAAATCAAAGGTAAAAAAAGGAAAGATTATGAATTCAAAAAAAATCTTGCAAATTACATAATTCAATCTTGTTTATTTAATTCTTGTTTCAATTTAAAAATCTCTCATAATTCTAGATTTTTTTATGTTCACTTAATATTTCAATTCTAATTCTTGAATGGTCGAAGTG
This sequence comes from Ensete glaucum, assembly GCA_021527575.1. NCBI lineage: Eukaryota > Viridiplantae > Streptophyta > Magnoliopsida > Zingiberales > Musaceae > Ensete > Ensete glaucum. The sequence goes on from CM038551.1 coordinate 21,190,936, forward strand.
TAATATGTACATCTTTAAATTGGCCTCTCTTTTTTTTGTTGTTATACCTACCCAATATTCACTATTCTTGAATTGCCATAATCTGAATTGTTTGTTTAGATACCTTAGTTTATTTAAGAACCCAAAGAACAAAACAAGAATGGTAAAAGACAAGAGTGGTGAGATTAGCATCAAGAAAAGCCAAATCTTGAGTGAGACACTTGAGAGAATATTAGTGAAGTTATTATAATTTTATTTTTTAGGTTTTAACATATCTAAAGAAAAAGAAATGAGTTCTACATCAAATGATCTTTTGGTTCATGCAATGCAGTAACAATTTGAATATATGTTCAAAATAATAAAAAATATAAGAGCATCTAGAAAGGCATGATGATGTAATTAATAGATTACAAGGAGGATCATGACGTGGGAAACAACTAAAATTTGTCAACGATGAATATAATGGAGAAGAAGATATGGATGATGATCAAGTAACTCTAATTGCCTAAAAAGTTAATCCTAGGAGATAAACTAGGAGAGGACGTTTTGATGGTGTGGACAAAAACATTGGCAGCATCAAAATGAAAATTCCTTCTTTTCAAGGGAAGAATAATCCAGATGCCTATTTGGAGTGGGAATGAAAAGTGGAGTTGATCTTTGAATATCACAACTACTTCGAAGAAAAAAGATAAAATTAGTTGCTATTGAATTTTGTGATTATGCTATTGTTTGATGGGATCAATTGTATAAAGACAGGCGAAGAGATAGTGAAAGGCTCGTGGAGACTTGGTTGGAGATGAAACAAATCTGAAGGAGGAGATTTGTTCCTAGTCATTACTATAGGGATTTGCATCAATGGCTGTAAACTTTGACACAAGGTTCCATGAGTGTTGAGAAATATCACAAGGAGATGGAGATAACCATGATAAAGGCTAATATAGATGAAGACCGTGAGGTCACCATGGCTAGATTCTTGAGTGGATTAAATAAGAACATTGATGATCTTGTGGAGTTGCAACACTATGTGGAGATTGAGGACATGGTAAATGTAGCCATGAAGATTGAGAGACAACTCAAAAGAAAAGTCACAAGGTATGATTCAAAACCTTATTTGGTTTCTTCTTCTTCTTGGAAATCTAATTGGAGTAAAAAGGATGATAAACCTATTATTAATCCTAAATTTGATGAAACTAAAGGCAAAAATGAATTAGACAATAAGGGTAAAGGTGAGAATTAACTAAATTAAACTAGAGACATTAAGTATTTTAAGTGCCTTGGGCATGGACATATAGCACGTGAATGTCCTAATAAGAGAGTTATGATCATAAAGGATGAGATTATAGAATCTGAAAATGAGAAAGAGGATAATGATGACCCTCCATCATTAGATGATGCTAGTGATATAGAGTATACTAAAGGTGAAATTTTAGTTGTTCAATGCACACTTAGTTTTCAAAACAAAAATGATGAACATGGTGAACAACGTGAGAATTTGTTTCACACTCATTGTTTGATTGCTAACAAGTTATGTAATATGATTGTTGATAGTATAAGTTGTACAACTATGGAAAGTACCTTGCTCATGGAGAAACTGAAATTACCTACTATCCAACATCCAAAACCTTACAAATGATAATGGTTGAATGATAGTGGTGTGGTGAAGGTAAAGTATTAGTTTATTTCTCAATTGGTAGATATAAGGATGAAGTTTGGTGTGATGTAGTACATTTATATGCTGGTCACTTGTTGTTGGGGAGACCATGACAATATGAACAAAGGGTAACATATGATGGGTTCAAGAATTATTATTTTTTGCTCATGGATGGACAAAAAAATCAACTTGAACCTTTACCTCCAAAGATCATTTTTAAAGACCAGATGCACATAAAACAATAGTATGAGAAGCTTGAATTTTCATTAACCAAAACTTTGGGAAGGGAGCAAGAAAGAGAGGGGAAAAAATTTGAGTTGAGTGATAAAAATAAGAGTGATGGGAAACACAAGGGGAGAGAAAACAAGGAAGACCCGAGTGGAAAAAAAATGAGTACTTATGCCAAAATGAGTGATGTAAAGAAAACCTTAATCATGAGGCAGCTGATACTTATACTTATGTATAAGGATATTTTAATTGTATCTAACGAAATTAACAAAAATTTGCCTAGTGTTATTGTTGATCTTTTGCAGAAAAATGAGGATCTCTTTCCTGAAGAAATTTAAAATGGTTTGCAACAAATTAGAGGAATTGAGCATCAAATATATTTTATTTCGGGAGTAAGCATACTAAACAAGCCAGCATATAGATGCAACCCCGAAGAGACCAATGAAATCCAAAAGCAAGTAAATGAGCTTATGAAAATGGTTTATGTTTGAGAAAGCATGAGTCCATGTGTAGTTCCAGTTTCATTAGTGTCAAAAAATGATGGATCTTGGAGAATGTGTGTTGATTGCAGAGCCATCAATAAAATCACGACATCCTATTCCTAGGCTAGATGACATGTTGGATGAATTAAATGGATCTTATGTGTTTTCAAAAATTGATTTAAAATCTATATATCATCAAATAAAAATATATGAGGGTGATGAATGGAAAACTAATTTCAAAAACTAAACATGATTTATATGAATGTTTGGTGATACTTTTTGGCCTAACTAATGTACTTAGTACTTTCATATGAACCATGTTTTGCGTGGTTACATTGAAAAGTTTGCCATCATTTATTTTGATGATATACTTGTGTATAACAAAAGTTTGGATGAGCATGTAACACATTTACAACCATTTTTGATGTGGTTAAGAAAGAAAACTTATATGCTAATCTAAAGAAATACACTTTCTACATTAATAAACTTATTTTTCTTAGTTATGTTGTTAATGATAAAAGTGAAAATAATTAAGGAATGACCAAAACCCACTGGTGTTAGTAATGCTAGAAGTTTTTGGTCTTATTAGCTTTTATAGAAGATTCATTAAGAATTTTTCTATAATTACTGTATTATTATTAATGCATCAAAAAAATGTAGGATTTAGGTGGGATAGAGAACAAGATGATGCTTTTAATTTGCTTAAAGACAAACTTAGTTCAACTTTAAACACCTTTGCTTGCTTTACCTAACTTTGCTAGAACTTTTGAGATCGAGTGTGATACAAGTGGGATAGGTATTAGAGGAGTCTTAATGCAAGAAGGCAGACCCATTACGTTCTTTAGTTGGAAGCTAAGTAGAGCAAGTCTTAACTACCCGACATATGACAAGGAGTTTTACGCTTTCGTAAGAGTGTTAGAGATATAATAATACTATCTTTGGTACGAGGAATTCATTATACATATCGATCATGAGTCCTTGAAATATCTCAAAGGACAAGGAAAGCTAAGTCTCAAGCAGACAAAATGGGTGGAGTTTATTGAATTCTTTCCATACATCATCAAGTACAAACAAGGTAAGGAAAATATAGTTGCCCATACTCTTTCTAGAAGGTGTGCTCTAAATTCTAAACTTGATGCAAAATTATCATGATTTGAGTATATTAAAGATTTATATAATTTTGACTATGATTTTGCTAATGTTTATGGACATGTGAGAAAGGGGGTTTTGATAATTTTTTTCAAGCATGATAGCTTTCTTTTCAAAGAAAATAAGATGTGTATTCCTCAATATTCAATGAGAGAATTACTTGTGATAGAGGCATATAGTGGTGGTTTAATGGGGTATTTTAGGATTAGAAAAATTTTAGATGTGTTAAATAATCCTTTTTTTTTTGCCACACATGAAAAGAGATGTTGAGAGATTATGTGAGAAATGAATTACTTGTAAATAAGCTAAATCTAAATTAATACCTCATGGGTTGTATACTCCTCTTCCTATACCTAGTGAGCCTTGGGTTGATATATTTATAGACTTTGTTTTGGGTTTACCTAGGTCAAAAGAAGGAATAGATTTTATTTTTGTTATTGTTGACAGGTTTAGCAAGAAGACACATTTCATTCATTGCCACAAAATAGATGATACAACACATGTTACATAATTGTTCTTTAAAGAAATTGTGAGATCACATATAATAGAATTCCAAGGATAATTGTAAGTGATAGAGAAGTAAAATTACTTAGTCACTTTTGAAAAACAAATTGGAGTAAGTTGGGTACAAGGCTGTTATATTCAGGACAAATGGAGATAGTAAATAGAACTTTATCAACACTTTTGAGAGCCATAATTCAAAGGAATTTAAAGAATTGAGAGGAATATTTGCCACATATCGAGTTTGCTTATGACAGAAGTGTGCATGCTATAACAAATCATTCCCCATTTGAAGTTGTGTACGGGTTTAATCCATTAAATGGATTTGCTACCGTTACACTTGAAAAAGGCTAATTTAGATGGTAAACAAAAAGCTGATTTTGTCAAAGCATTGTATGAAAGAGTCCGAACACAAATTGAAAAGAAAACTCTACAATATAAGAAACAATATAACAAAGGCCGAAGGCAAGTAGTATTTTAACTTAGTGATTTGGTTTGGCTACATTTGAGGAAGGAAAAATTTTCCAGCTAAAGGAAGTCTAAAATAATGCTAAGAGGAGATGGTCAATTTTGAGTCCTTCAAAAAATCGATGACAATGCATACAAGCTAGAACTACCAGGCAATTAAGGCACTGATTCGATGATGAATCATTTCGAGGAAAAGGAGAACGATATGGCCCAATTAGGTGATTATAAATCTACCAAGGACTCTTTTGTTATTCATGAAGAACCAATAATAAGAACGAAAGTTAAAAAGATAAAAGAAGTCATAACTTGTTAATTGGAAGATACTTGGAAGGAATAAGCTGATCAAGATTTGGTCAAAGTTCTATAGATGCAAGAAGAGCAAAAAAATATCAACGTGATTCAAATAAGTCTATACCATGAAAAGAAAGTGAAGAAATTATGAAATTTAATCCATATTTTAAAGAATAAAGGTAATTTAGCCATGGACCATATTTGGAATTATGGATAATTTTATGTTAGATTTTTCAAGACTGAATTCATGAATCATCTACATTCATAAATTGAGAATATGAATGTTATTTAATATATTTAATTAGTTTATTCCCTTTTATACTTTGTCTTGCTCTATATAAACAAGTCTAATCATTTTTATAAAGAACAACTTAGAGAAATATAATCATCTTCCAACACCGATGAGTGTTTATTTTTAAGTTATTGCATCAATTTTGGAACTTATCAAATTTTTCTGCATGTGGCATTCAAAAATCCTAAATCTTTGATTTCCTTTTTAACTTATTAAACTTTTTAGTTTGTGGTGTTTATGAGAATCAAAGTATTGTTCTAATCTTTTATTATTTTTCTTTTTAATAAAGTGATTAGAATAGTTCTTCTTACTTTAATTTTTAACGATTCGTATTGTTTAAATTCGTTGAGGGTGTTAATTTGTATTCTATATGTATCATAACTCTTTAGCTATTAAAGTATATACTTTCTCAGTTTGATTTCCACCTATAACTACAGTAGAAAGCTTATAACAAGATGATACGATGCAGGAGAGACCTGCCATAAAGATCGAGAGGAGTGCAAATTAAGTGGATGTCTGGCACATTCGAATGGTTCAATTACTGGATGTCAGTTAGCTTATATATATACTGCGGTAGAATTAATTGGTCATCGCTTGAGCCTGCAGCAATTTTGCATCTGTGCTTCAATTTTCACCACATTGCCTGGGGGTGAAACTAAGCATTGGGCTTCATTGGATACAACTATCCAAAAATCCAAAGGCCTAATCCAAATCACTTTCCAACTTTTGCAGCCCAACTCTACAACAGTTCCCACCTTTTTGGTGGGAATCTTGTTGACCTGTGGTTCTTTATATGGTTCTTGGATCTTAATTGATGTACCCTGAGAAACCATGCTTTTTATTCTCCATTATTCTGGTTTTTGTTTGAATTTGCTACTTGTTATTTCCAGTTTCTACTCTTTCCTCTATTGTTCTTGTGCTGGTCTTTTTGCTTATTTGTTTATATTTCTTCTGAATAGATTCAATAGCAGGTTGGTGCCTTGTTTACATACTTTTTCTGCCAATGAAACATGCTTGATTTCCTAGTTCTGCTGCAGTTCTTGCGTCGTTCATCTCTTCCGGGGCTCAGCCATTAGAGGCAATTCCTTGTTTGGTGACTGCAAGACTTATCAAGTTGTCCATGGCATCAATGGAGGTCCGCAGATTTTTAGGAAACAGGGATAAGAATAATTGGTTCCTGCATTAATCGTAAGCTTATACATTGTATAATAAGTCTATCTGAATAATATCGTAGTTACAGAAAGCAACAGAGTAAAAAAATTAATGATGATGCATGAGAGAAATAAAATTAAAGACTTCTTCCTACACTACACCAGAATATGATTAAGCCGGTGACTTGACTCTCAGATGATTTCAGAAAGAGAAGCTTTGGCCTGTAACTCCATTTCTTTCCGCACTACCAAACACCTCTTCATATTTAATGTGCTGAATAGAATGTTACATTTGGAGGTGCATGTCTACATCTGCTGCTTTGTTGTTGAAGAAAATATTGGCTCCAGCAACCATGCTGTTTTAATCTTTTCCTTCAGTGTGAGACATATTAGGTGAGACGTGGACTGGGATTCCAACTTACCATCCACGATGAATGTCTGCATAGTGGACAGATCATGAGGAACAGATTGAAGTGGTGGTGGGGAAGACGACGGTGATGGAAGCTGGACAGTGGCGCTCCGCTCCTTTTTCAACATCCGCTGTCTCTGTCCCCATTTGCCTCCTGACATAGGAAAATACTTGCCAATAAGCTCGGTATTCATACGAGCGTATCAGCAGCATCTATGGTTTTAGAAGCATAAATGAAAACTGGAGGCAAGATCATTACAGAACAGGGGATGCATTCATCATGCATGTATTGACAACAGATGCAATCAGTAAAAAGAAGATGCACTTAAACATGATCAACAGCAACAGTGACCATGTCCTTGTTCACTGTGAATGACACACCAGATAAGAATGGACTATGGACGGTCATTACTTCACTAGTACTAAATGGATGGGTGGCGGTTAAACCAACCATTCATATAGAAAACAAAAAACAGGAGCACAAAACACCCACATATTTCTTTCCTGCTCGCATCCGGATTGAAAGTGGCAGTTGGGCTGCCTGAAAGAGATTTATATGGGTGGTGTGCTCATCTGCCGAAACAAAAAATGCATCCTAAAATCCAAATTGTAATGTCATTTTGATGATTTAATTGCATGTATCTGATAAAAGACGGGAAGTTAGACATGCATGCAAACCCATCCTATATGAGCCGTTAAACGTGTGCACAACACACACACTCTTTCTTTCTTTATATATATATATATATATATATCCTATTTTTATATTCAAGAGATTGTCGAGCCCATAATGTTTCGGACCATTCGGCACATCGCTAGGGCCCGATATGTGATACGCATCCAGGCCCAGGTCGTAAGTTTTGTAATCTTTGAATGTCGATAATATGAATTGGTGTGGCTCGCTCAATCGACTATTGCAACAATCTTAAATTTGGAGCAAGTTGATCGAATAGAGTAGATTACTTGGTTTGGCCTCATTTCGATATTAAAATTTTTATGATTAATTAGATTTTTTTATAAATATGATAAATCCTAATTTCATGTTTGATTATAGTTTCATGAATAAATTATAATGTTTTTTTATTTATTATTGTTGTTATAACTACATCTTGAGTTGAAGGACACTAAATATATCTACATCTACATTCATATATGAAAATTATGATTGAATACCGGATCAAATTCAAGATTATATGTATATATATTATAATGGAAATACACATACCTATTTTGAAGATGGTTTTTTGTATATTGAAAATATTGAAAGAAAAAGAAGAGGAGAGTAAATCAAGTTAGATTTGTTGACCCATCCCAGTCAAATCGCCACAAACAGTACAAGAGTCGAGAGATAGAAAGAAGGGATGGGTAATTGAAGTACACGTTAGTCAATAGGAAAAGTTCGAAGCCAGGGTTAGGCATGATACATCCAATCAAACCAGGTTTAGTTGCTAGGTCAACATCTATGAAACAGGAATTTTTGTGGCAGCCATACATGTGGGATTGACTTTGAAGGGGGGCATTCATCTTGGTCGGTTCCTACTCTTTTTTTTGTTTTCAAGTCAAAACCTAAATCCTACACATATATCCTAACATGATTCCTATGGATTTTGGTAGAGGGAAGGTGGAAGAAGACAAACTAACAGCTCGATCGGACTTCTTACTGCCAATGCGATTCATTGGTTATTTGTTCCATTGAACTAGTTGGACTGGTTTGTCTTTTACAACCTAGAGTGTCATTTTCGTCAAACCCACCATGCTTCCTAGAGTCAAAGTTAGCCCATTAAGCTGTAGCTATAGTTATCGCATGAATCACCGTTGAACACTTATAAATTGTTATCAAACCCACTAGATTAATAACATCCACCATCATGATATGTAAGTATACCAAAAAGCCACTTTGAGACCTTTTGTCTCGTAAGCGTCCTTTTTCCATTATCTCACATGCACGCAATAACCTGTTTCTCATCATGCATGCGATTGCTAATACGAGCTAGCCATTGCGGCTCCTACGTGCATGCGTGGTAATTGCTAAGTTCCTAAACTCCCACCAGTAGCGTCTGCTGTGCCATGGCAGATTACAATTTCTACAGACCCCAAATCCATCGCACACGCACCCGTGCATGGCTTCCTTTATCTAAACAATACAACACTTGTACAAAGAATCAAAGGCCCAGTGGGAAAGATATCTAATCTCACCACATACAAGGAAACAGATATCCATTCATACCATGCACCACTTTGATCCCTAAAAAGCGAAGCCTATAGTTGGCACTACGGTGGACCATGAGACGTTTATTAATGTCCAAACTCCAAAGTTATTCCAGTTTAGCTGCCATCTCTTGTATCGGAAGGCGGAAAGTTTATGTCGAGGGTTCATCCCAGTTAACCTATGGTAATTCTTTTCTATAGTCTTATAAGTATATATCCGATGACATGGTATAGATTTCAATAATGTTTCTTCTCAAGAGCCGGTTGTTAGAATAATTTAAATAGTTAAGATTAGATAAAATAAAAGATAAAAATTTAGATTAGATAATGATTAGATTTATATGGTAGATTTTTTAGTATTTTAAAATATTTATGTTATATTTTTAATTAATATAAATAATTATTTTTAGATTGATCTAATCTAATGTAGATTGCAAGTACTCCTAATTTCTCTACTATTCTCTTATTATTTATTATCTTTGAAGTTATGTAGAAAAATCAACAGTGATATCAGAGCCTCGATTAAAGGGAGTATATGAGTCTTTATTTCCTAGAATCATGATAACATAAACATCAATAAAAGCTTACAAGATATAAAAAATATTTTTGGAGGCATAGATAAGATAAAAATTTTAAAACTTCTAATTCTTTGATGTGAATACGAAACTCTTATAATAAAAGATTTTGAATCTATCATTGATTTCTTCTCAAAAGTTTTTCTAATGTGAATCAAATGAGATCTTATGATAAAAATATAAAAGATCAAACTGTAATAGAAGCAAATTTAGGAATTTTATCTCCAAAATTTGATATAATTTCTACTACTACAGAAGAAGCTAAAGATATGAGTATATTATCTATTGATAAATTAATAAACTCTTTTTTAGTTCATGAACAAAAAGTAAATAGTTTATCAGATGAAAACTTTAGAATGTATTCTTCAAATGAAGATTGATAAAAAAAAGGATCAAAAGAAAAATTCAGAAATCAAATCCCAAGGGAGATATCAAAGTGACAGAGGTTGTAATCGATCAAAGAAACATTAGAGAATATGAAAGAAGGTAACAAAGAAACTCATCGATGTTTTTAATGTAAAAAAATTGGACATGTTGAAAAAGATTACTAGTACAAAGATAAAAATCCAAATATCCTTATATGTTCTTACTATAAAAAATATGACCATCTTGAAAAAGATTGTTCGAATAAAAATCAAATAAACTATCATAAGGAAAATAATGATGACAAAAAAGATGAATCTTTTTATAGCATTTGATAAAGAATATTCTAGATAGTAATCATATGAAAGGAGATAAAAAATTATTCTTGAGATTTAATGATTCAGTTAGATCTACTGTACAAATAAAAAATAACAATAAGGTATAAATGAAAGGAAAAAGAGCAATTGTTGTGAATACCAAATCTAGAAAAAAAAGTTATTGATGATGTGATGTTTATTCTTGGTTTAAAATAAAATCTCATTAATATAGGACAACTAATGAGAAAATAATATTATTCTACTTTTGATGATAAAAAAAAACTTAATTTATGATAAAAAATTAAAAAATTAATAGCAAATGCAATGATGATAAAAAAACAAAGAGTTTCCGTTATTATTTTACTACTATTACTAATGAATCAATATTATGACATAAAAATTATCATCATATAATTTTTTATAAATTTATGCAAACTATCTCAGATGATGAAAGTTATGATAATTGAAAAACTATAGTTGATGAGACACTATACAGAAAAAGGATGAGACCATAAACTTGAAGGATAATAATGAAGTTGCATATATAGTGAAGATTTAAGTTTTTAAAGATGTGAAGAGAGAAAAGAGAAAGAAAAAAAGAAGGAAGCATCAATGTTCAAAGAGATTCAATCCTGTAAATACAGATGTACCTCCATTTCCTTAGAGATGACTATCAAAGAAAAAGGTTATGCTTAATAAAAAAATAAAAAAAATATATAAGAGATTCTCAAGAATATATGGATGAGGATAAGTATAAGACGACTCTTGTAATACCAAAGATCTTGCTAGTATATTTACAATGCTTTGGCAAAAAAAAATATTTTGAAGATAATCTTAAATTATAACTATTTAAATTGAGAAAATATGTTAGAATAATTCAAATAGTTAAGACTAAATAAAATAAAAGATAAAATACTTATAATGTTAGAATAATTTCATCCTCATCTAACCTTAGATTAGATGAGGATGAAATTTATTGAGATATGTTAGATTTTTAATATTTTAAAATACTTATAATTTATTTTTTAGTCAAGATAAATAAATACTCTTGAATTAATCCAAAGTATTGTACACTCCTAAATTTTTTTACTATCCTCTTATCTTTCTCGTTTAAGATAAAAAAAACATTAGTTGGGTTGAAATAGGAGAGGTTTTATGAAAACGGGTTCAGCAGCCACCTTCACGAGTCACCCAGCACTTGGCCATCTGACTATATCTCCAATCCATCAAGAGGGAGAGTGGTTTAGTTCAAACATGACACTGATGGGCATAGGAACTAATATTGATGTTAAATATAATATGAGATTATGGAATTCACTGTGGAGTTTGCTAGAGCTGATAATGATGTTTCAATTGGGCTGTTCTTCTGGTTAGTGCATCAGTAGGTGAAGAAGGAAGAAAAAGTCAGCATTCAGTGTTAGGCAAGTGCAGTCTCACATTCATGGGAAATTTCATAGTTACAAATTCCTAGCTCTATTGGATGTAATGATGACCGAATTTAATAATCAAATAAAGAGGTGACTAAATTCATGTATCCTATGACTTTTTGGACACTCATGATTCTTGAATTGGGTGCGGTCAGATGAATATATATATGTTTTAAAGTATTCATATCTATTGGATTTACCTTTACCAGATTCACGTTAGAAAATAGATACGATGTAACATCATTTGTTATTATCGGTATAAATGTATGAACCACACCGAACTCCTCACTCTAGGAGTTCCTGTATGGTTATTTTTTAGAGGTGTAGGACAATACAAATGGAGAGTCCAAAAGTGTAAGCAATACTGGACTCTTATGAAGCAAGGATACTGGTAATAGAGTTTAATTAACGTTGAAGATGTCGACATAAAAGTTCAAATTGATTTAGGATACTTAAATAAAATTATGATGAATTTTAGACCATAAACAGGGGTATAATCACCCCTTATGAAAACACGATTGAGAGAGGAAAAGTTTGAGTTGCAAGAGTATTAGTAGAGGTTGTAGTTAGGTTTGTTCTATTAATATTTTTTCTTTATATTTAAGTCAGTTTAGTTCATCCAATGATGCTTGATTTTTTTATTTTTTCCTTTTTATCCTGGTTATAGAAATTTGGGAAAATATCAATTGCTCGTCGAATGAAATAAAGGGCGTACAGATACTTTAATTCTCATTGATAGTTCTTCTTCAATAATTTTCATAAATTTTCGCTTCGACATTTATATATGAAATAATTATTTGTTCTAAAAAAATTAAGACTATTAATAACAAAGATCCCATGACAACATCTTCGTCACTCCTTGTCATCCCGAACAAAAAAATATGTTCTGATATCTTGTAAACTATGATCGGAAAGAGAAAAAAAACTCAAGCACAAAAGAACTAGAATAACTCAAAATATAAAAAAACTTCATTAATAGAATAAACCTGATTGCAATTGCTCCTCTCTTGACCTAATAATCTAAAAAAAAGCATACCCCTATTTATATTATAGATTCATGACACTTCAACATATTAGTACTCATTATAATTTTATCTAAATTAGGTATCATAAATTAATTAAAAGTTTATCTTGACATCTTTATCATAAATTAATAGAATATATTCTATTAGCATTATCTTTAACATGTGGATCCGTGACATTAAATCCTTACAAAGTCCTCAATCAGTCATAAATTTTAATTGTTTGGATGTTACACTGTCATATCAAATTCTAGTTTTATATATATGTGTGATGTGTGTGTATGTATGTGTGTATATATATGTATATATGTATATACATATATATATATGTATACACATATATATATATATATATATCTTTCAAAGGAAATGGTACACAAATCTAAAGCTATCGCTTATCATAGTTTGCAGCCCCTCATATTATCTTTCTTAGCAGCACGGAAACATAGGTCTTCATCTGCCACCATCTCTGTTCTCTTCATGCCACAGCATCTCTGCTATCATAAGCTCGCATGCGCTCTTCTTGGTCCTATATCTACCCTTGTCGCGTGTGGTGCACCTGAGTTGCGATGGTCTTGGCTTACGTGTACACGTTTCTGTAACAAGACAGTTGACTCCCACTGTATCAGCCAAGAGGCCGCAGAGATGAACGAGATGGCTACAGAAGAAGTAATTTTAGTATCTATGAAGTGGTAGTTTAATATTGCAGAATAGAATCATCCACCACACCATCTCTCACAGGATATGAGAGCCAGCAACCACATCAACATCATGTTCCATCCTTGTCTTGGCCCATCATCTAACCATCTGCAAGCACTCCACTCCTGCAGATAGAGCTTCTTCTTCTTCCTTCTCCTCCTGGTCTTCTTCTCCCTTTTTCTCTTCTTTGGTGTCTTGGACCATTTGTGAAGCTTTCCATGGATACTACACAGTGGTCTCAGGTAAAATTCAACCATGAACGTTATTTTGTTTGATCCTTCTTTTTCCTTTTTAGATCGATGCAATAATCTTATGTGGGGCGGATCTGATGAGTTTTCCAGGGTTGAGGCTTGAGATTGATGTAGGTCTTCTTTTTCTTACGCTGATGACCTTTAATACATATCTCCGGGCCAGTTAGTGCATCATCTCCCTCTCTCTCTCTTTCTTTCTCTCTCTCTCTCTCTCTCTCATCCTTTCCTTTGGCCTTAAGCTTTTGATCCTGTCGCCCCAACCCCTTTTACTCTTGAAAGCAGCAAACCACTTTATTTTTCCTACCTTTGTCTTCTTCCTTTATCGGTCTTCTTGCTTCCTTTTTATCGTATGCAGTAAAGCATGCAGTGACATGAAAAGGCGTTGCTTTGCTTGGATCTTGTATCCAAAGTTTGTGATTTCTCTTTCATCTTTTTCTGGCCTTTTCTCTCATTCTTCCCCTTCTTTTTTCTTCTTGTACGCTTCTTCTTGGTGGCTTTGTTTCTTCAGAGATCTGTCTACGGCTATGTATGCGACTCTTTAACTCTTTTCCTCCCACTTCCTCCCTGATTTAGTTTGTCCATATGGGGATGTTGTGTGGTTGTTGCTGGCCAGGGCATAGGATTGGTGAAGCCCGTCAAGGAGTTTGCTTCCTCCACCACAATCACCAGCGGCAGCGACACCTGCAACACCACCAGGACACAGGTGACGGAGAGGCGCCCAAGGCCGCACAAGGAGCAGGCCCTCAACTGCCCCAGGTGCAACTCCACCAACACCAAGTTCTGCTACTACAACAACTATAGCCTCACCCAGCCCAGGTACTTCTGCAAGACTTGCAGGAGGTATTGGACCGAGGGTGGGTCGCTCAGGAATGTCCCTGTGGGCGGTGGCTCGAGAAAGAACAAGAGGTCATCCATGTCCTCCGCCACTGCCATCTCTTCCTCCTCCTGTAACTCCATCACGGAAGCGTTAGCTACTGCCTCAGCTCCCAAGAAATTCCATCCCGACCTCATCCCTCCATCCATCTTACTCGCCACCAACGCTGAAACTCCAAAGCTCCTTGAGAAACAGGACCTCAGCCTGGCCTTCCGCCAACATAGCATCCCCGAGTACAACGACTACCTCAACCTGGAAATCAGCAATGCCAACAACATCAGCAGCAGTAACAGCAACTATTGTGCCGCTGTTCGCGCTCTCTCTGACATGGAGATACTGAAGAATAATATGTCCGCAAAAGGCATCGGGTCTTTGATGCCGCTGCCAACGACGGCGTACCCAACGGGATTAGGATTGCAGGGATTCAGACCACCTACTCTTAGTTTTCCTTTTGATGGAATAAGCGGAGGGGGCGGGGGAGGTAGTGGTGATGGTGGGTATGGGGACTTGTCCGGTATTCAGGAGAGTGTTACTGGCAAGCTGTTGTTTCCTTCGGAGGTCCTGAAGCCAGAAGTCCCCTCAAACAATGTCGCAGATCAGTTCGAGGTGCAAGGTGATGATCCTCCCAGGTATTGGAACGGTGTCATCGGAGGAAGCTCATGGTAGAACAAAAAGAGACAAGACCTTCTAAGAGTAACAACGTACGATTATCCAAGTTAACTCCTGATGGTGGTGCGGATCACTTTGTTTGCAGTCGTTCAGCCTAACAAACAGATCATGATGCATAAGTTCCTTCTCTTTTTAACTTCACTTCTAATTTACTCATTCTAGTTAGTCTATTCTCCTCACTGTTGATATCCGAAGCCTCATTTTATGCTGGCTTCAAAAGATTGTCTTAACCAGAAGACTTTGGTTGTGTGGTGATCGGAAGAGAGCTGTCTTTTCCATTTTTCTCTATTTCTTTATGCTGGATAAATATGGGATGTAACGTATAACCCTTTTGCAAATATATGCATAGGCATTGCGCCATTGTCTGATTCATAAAGGCAGGAAAAAGAAAAGAAGTGTGGAAGTGCTTGTGTGATGTTTTGGTGTGCTTGGAAACGTTGTGAAGCTTGTTTGTACTGTGGACTAGTGCAAAGATAGCATGAAACAAAGGGAAGGGAAAAAGAAAAGAACTATAATTTGTTTGTCTATATGTCGATTGCATGTAGTATTTCCATGAGTTCCACTTGAAGTGTTGCCTTTTTTGTTCCGTCTTTTTTACTTTCCCTTCTTGTCTATCAGGTCTTAGATGTGTCATGAAAGTAGAAAGAGGAGCTTGAAAGAAAGAGAATAACTAGGTATGATCATGCTCTCTCTCTCTCTCTCTCTCTCTCCTCTTAAAAATACTTGCTTTCTTCTGGGAGTATTATATCTCGTATTATGTTTAACTTCAATCCCAACCTTTTTCTATATCCTATTGCTATAAAGTAAAACCATGGTGGAAGAATGGCCTACATTGGGTGAAAGCTGCCAGCCAGTTCATCTGCCACAGCAAAAAGCTTCTCACCTAATAATTCCTGCAGCCACTAGCATATTGGCCACTGCTTCCACGTATGATTGCATCCTAACGTGCCTTTCTATTTAAACATTGCCAGACCTGACAACAGCTTTTCCCATACAGCATCCTCTGTGTTCGCGAGGTTTAGGTTCCCAACCAACATTCCCCTGGGGATGGGAGCTGAAGAACCATTTCCTACGTCTTTCATGCTAAGTTTGATACGTAGAGCTTCGTTTCTCACATAATGCCTTCTGTTGTACAGTAGAACATAAATAATTGATGAGTTTGATATCTGCAATCTGAATGCCTGTAGGTTCTGATTGATAAAATAAAACATAAAAGTAAAATATGATGAAAGTTTACTGATGCAACATCTACTTATGCAAGTTTAGAGGAGAGGATTTTTCTTATCAGGGAGATTTTATCATATAGTTGAGAAAATTTTATCTAATATCATGCCCTCGTAAAATTGAGATCCTATCAAGGAAGTCGATCTTGAACCGATACAGTGAAAAAAATTTGTGGGCGAGAGACTTCGTAAGCAAATATGCTAGTTGATCAACTATATGTATATAAGAAATATGTAGTTGATGTCTAGCAATTTGATCTCTCACAAAGTGAAAATTGATGGTAATATGTTTCATATGGGAGTGAAACACTAGATTGTTACAAAGGTAGGTGGCTCTAACATTATCACAATATATTGTAGGAGTAAGAGTGAAGTTGATATTTAGTTACTTGAGTAGATTCACGATCAAATTGAGTTCTACAGCAGTGCTGGCAATGGCATGGTATTCAGCTTCAGTTGTAGACTGTGTGATCATCTTTTGATTCTTAGAACTCTAATTGATTGGATTAGCTCTAAGAAAAATAATATACCCCGACATGAATGTCTTATCATCAAAGTTCCCTACCTAATCAGGATTAACAAAGCCATGACGATGAAGTGGAGAGTGTTTGCGGAGAAAGAGGCTATGATTGATGGTCCTTTTAACATATCGCAAGATTCATTTGACTATAGACGAATGCATAGTAGATGACTGATACATGAATTATGATAATTTATTGACTACAAATGAGATGTCCGGACGGGTGAGAGCTATATATTGTAAGGAGTCAACTACTTGTCGATATTGGGTAGGGTCTATAACAGGACTTTGATAGAACCCTACAGGATTCTATCGAGGATGTAGATGAAAAAAGAGGATAAATGATCACTTCGAGGGGATCAGTGATAGAACCCTAGGGTTCTATTGTGAAGGAAGAAGGTGGAAAGGGGGATAATTGATCTCTTAGAGGGGATCAAGCCTCCTAGATCGCTTCGAGGGGATTTGCTTCATAGAGTTTCTATCTATTGATCAAAATAATTCTTTATTGATTGATCTCCATAAAAAAGTTTATAGTTTTATTTTATAGGGCTCTGCCAAGAGTCCCACTAATCTTCGACTCTTAACTAACTTAATAAACTTCTAACTAAAAATAATAATTGACTCTATCATAACTGAAGATAAAAGAAAATCAACTATAAACACTTATAACTGACGTGATAGAGTTCATTCGATCCATAACTGACTCTGACTAATATGACTCAACCTGAATAGATGGACCCAACTTAGCTAAGGTCCTAACAGACCCGCCTTCTTCAAATCAGCCTTATCCTTAAGGTTGAGCAATATCGAACTTCGGGAGTACTTTGGTTTAGGATATTTACCATGCATCATAATCTTTTGATCAATTAAATAAGGTCTTCACTTTGTGTACGCAATAGGTCGACCTTCTGGTGCACTTGTTATTGAAGTCTTATGAGGAAGCCTCCCTATTCAATGGTTCCTGGTAGAGGTGATCTTGCTTCCACATCTTCCTTTGAGGATCACTAGCTTTTCATTAATAAAAAACTTCATAATTAGTTTAGAAAGATTCCAGAAGACATCACCCAGGGTTGACAACCATTCAATTTCAATCACAATTTCGATGTCCTCCAAGGGTATCAGAAAGAAATCCACTCGCAGTTCTTGGCCTTGTACCATCAGTTTGATTTTTGAGCACTTACTATTACAAGTTAGAATTCGACCATCAACAACCTTAACTTCAAATGTGTCACAGTCTTTAATTTGATAGGCCAATCGGTCAGTAAGCCTTCTGTCCATGAAGTTGTTAGTGCTACTAGTATCGATTAAAATAGTAACAGGCTGTTGTTTCAAAACTCCTTTAATTTTCATAGTTTACAGGCTAGAGTAGCCTATTAATGCATGTACTGTATGTATGAAAGGTCTAATACTATTATCAGGATTCATACCTTCTTTATCAGAGTCCACACCATCATTTTTTGATTCCTCCTTCATCGATTCTATCATTAGAAGATGGCCCTATTTGTATCGATGTCCTATACTCCATTTTTCATCATAATGCTAGTATAACCTCTTTGCTGATCTTTCTTGGAGCTCTTCTCTAGTAAGTCTTTGAGGGTTTTGAGTGGAGAGAGGTGGGACAATCGACTTGCTTACTACTGATTGATTTATGCTTTTATTTCTGTGATTGTCCCTGTTGAGCTTTTCTGCATGTATACGAGTGAATGATACGACAACCATCACAGTATGGGGTTGTTAAGCCTTAACTTCACACTAGATCTTTGGATTGAGCCCTTCAATAAATGTTTCCAATAGTTATTTTTCAGATTAGTCTTGGGTTTGGTTTGAGAGGCACTCAAATCTGCTATGGTATTCTTGTACGGTAGAAGTCTGGTGGATTTTGGCGAGTTATCCATCCATGTTTTCATACTCTGATGGTCTGAAGCAAATAAAAAACCTATTTTTGAATTGCTCCCACGAGGGCTCTCCACGAGTGTATTCATACAAATCGTACTACTATATCATATCTCCTTCAAGTTGCATGGAGGCGATCTCCATCTTAGATTCTTTCGGAGTCTTGTGAAAACGAAAATTTTTTTCAGTATGTGAAATCCAGCCGATCGGATCTCCATCTTCCCATTTGGGAAACTCCACCCCCATGCATGTGTATCCTGTGTCTTGCCCATGGTCATATTTTTTAGACCGACTCTCTTTGGAACTTTCACCATGTTGAGTTTTGTTGGGGCTCTTTGATCGGCTTCTTCTAATTTCCCGGAAGAGCTCTTGAAATCTATCTTCCATGTGGGCCTCGAAGGCTTTAAACTTTGGATCAAGTGCATTATCTATAGTTATCGTATAAGATTATAGATCAGTGATATTCAATTCTTTTTTTTGTTGTCGAGTCAGGGGCATGAGTTCGATGTGTAGGACTTGGTCGCAACAAGAACGTCGACATAATAATCACCAATATGTTGAAAAGTTGGTTGGAGATGGTGGGGCAGTAGTGGTAGCAAGAGGAGGTGGCGGCAAGGAGGGGCAGCGATTGCTGCATCAACTGCGTGAGGAGTAAGGAGTGACAAGGAGGGGCAGCGGTGGTAGTAAGGGGGTGCAGCGACAAAGGGCACAGTTAGAAGCAGCTGCGGCAGCGAGGGCAGCAACGACAAGGGATGAGGCAGCAACGTCATGAGGAGCACTCAACAAGTGGGGAGCAGCAAGGTAGCAGCACCACTATTGGTGCTTCAAAGGGAAGGGGCCGACAACAATGGAGGAAGAGGGCTGGATGGCAAATAGCAGCGAGATCAAGAGGGTTGGCTGACGACATATAAGGAGAAAGGAAGGGGTGTGGTTGAGAGTGGCTGGGCAGCGACGAAGGGCATGGCTGGGAGTGGCAGGTAGTAGATGGGCACTGGAGAGGAGGAGCGTGGGGTCGATGGTTGGTAGCGATGGTAGGGATGGCAAGGGTAGGTGACTGCTATGGCAGGGAAAGAAGAAGGGGGTGATAGATGAGGGAGGAGAGGAAGAAGGGGCGATAGTGACGGGGGAGGGCACAACCGAGGAGGTTGCGGCAGCAGCGAGGGCTGTAGTAAGGGAGGTGGGCTGTGGTCGCGAGGGGAGGATGGTGAGGATGCGGATGCGGCTACGATTGTGATTGAGGAGGAAGGGAGATGGTGGCTGGCGACAATGGGAAGGGGCCGATAGCAATGGAGGATGCGGCTTCAAAGGGAAGGGGCCAACAGCAATGGAGGAAGAGGGCTGGATGGCAAATAGCAACGAGATCAAGAGGGTTGGCTCACAACATATGAGGAGAAAGGAAGGGGTGTGGTTGAGTGGTCAGGCGGGCGTGGGAGTGGCGGTAGTAGATGGGCACCGGAGAGGAGGAGCGTATGGTTGGTAGCGATGGTAGGGATGGCAGGGTAGGTGACTATGGCGGGGAAAGAAGAAGGGGGTGATAGATGAGGGAGGAGAGGAAGAAGGGGCGATAGTGACGGGGGAGGGCACAACCGAGGAGGTTGCGGCAGCAGCGAGGGCTGTAGTAAGGGAGGTGGGCTGCGGCCGCGAGGGGAGGATGGTGAGGATGCGGATGCGGCTACGATTGTGGTTGAGGAGGAAGGGAGATGGTGGCTGGCGGCTTGGAAGAGAAGCGACTGTGGAAAGGATGGGGAGTGGTTGCCATTTCCTCCTTTTTTTTTCCTTTTTTTTTATTACTGCAGCAAGGTAGAAGGGAAGGATGAGAGATGGTAGTAGCAAGATGGTGATGATGACAATGATAATGATGGTGATGACGATGACGACAAGGGGGGCAGCTGCGGAATTACAGTAGAAATGCTGCTCTGATACCAATTGATAGAACCTTAGAGTTCTATCATAAAGGAAGAAGGTGGAAAGGGGGATAATCGATCTCTTCGAGGGAATCATGCCTCCTAGATCACTCCAAGGGAATCTACCTCCTAGGGTTTCTGCCTATTGACTAAAATAATTCTTTATTGATTGATCTCTATAAAAGAGTTTAGATCCTTATTTATAGGGCTCTACCAAGAGTCCTGCTAATCTTCGACTCTTAACTAACCTGATAAACTCCTAACTGAAAATAATAACTAATTTCATCTTAACCGAAAATAAAAACCAACTCTAACCACTTATAACTGATTTGATGAGGTTCACTCGACCCATAACTGACTCTGACTAACATGACTCAACCTAAATAGATAGACCTGACTTAGCTAAGGTCCTAATAATTGGGCCTTCTTGATCATTTCGAGGGGATCTACCTCCTAGGATTTTTGCCTATTGGCTAAAATAAGAATTCTTCATTGATTACCTCATGAAAGAGTTTACATCATTATTTATAGTGTTCTACCAAGAGTCCCTCTAAGCTTGTATTCAGAGTCCCACTAAACTTGGACTCTTAACTAATTGATAGACTTTTAATTAAAAATAATAACTAACTCCATACTAATTGAAGATAATACCCAACTCAAACCAACTCATAACTGATCTGATTGGGCTCACCCAACCTATAATTGACTCTGACTGAATAGACTAACATGACTCAAATTGAATTAATTATGAACCAATTGACTCGACCCTATTAGGGTCTTATTAGACTACCGTCATATAACTTAAGTGATGCACTGGTAGAAAGGGGTGTTGTGACCTTTTTCATGTTTTGCATGTTCATTTTTAATAATAAATCTTGAATATACTTTCTTTATGAGAGGAAAAGTCCTGAAGATGTATATGTTACTTCTACTCCCAGAAAGTAGCTTAAGATTCCTAGACATTTGAGAGAGAATCGATCTACCTATTGCTTGATGAAGGCTTGAATATCTAGAAAAATATTACCTATGATAATAATAACATCAACATACAACAAGAGATATATTGTGCCTGAATATTGTTGTCGTATAAATAATGAGGTATCAAAGTTAGAATTGATGAAGCCAATTAAAGTAAAAAACAAGCCAAGTTCAGTATATTAGGCTCTTGCAGCTTGATGAAGTCCATAAATAGCTTTTTGTAGTTTACAAATATGCCTTGGATGCTGAGGATGGATGAAGCTAGGAGGTTGCTGCATAAAGACATCTTTAGTTAGATTCCCATATAAAAGATTGTTAACATCTAGTTATCGTAAGTGCTAGCCTTTTGAGATAATCAAACTTAGAATAAGTTGGATCATTGTGGGTTTAACAATGAGACTGAATGTCTATGTGAAGTCAATACCAGACGTGCTTTATATCTAGCAACTAATCTATTTGAGTTCTGTTTATTTCGAAAGAGTCACTGACACCCGATGATATTTTTTGTGTGATAAAAGAGAATAAGGGTCTATGTAGAGTTATGGAGGATAACATCAAATTTTTCACACATGGCTTTATGCCAATGTGAAGATTTTTGGGCTTGAGTAATTGAAGTGGGTTCAATAGTCTTAGGTGAGGATTTTGTGCTGGCATGTAGGTCAAAGATGTTACATGGTTTAAAAATATCATTGTTGAAGCGTGTTGTCATTGGATGCCAAGGGCTATGAGATTGTTAGTTGGTATAGGCAGTGGAGAGTCACAGACACGATTCGAGTTAGGTTGAGGAACTTTAGTGGCACTGGGTCTAGGAGAAAGTAAAGATAGTGATTGTGTCTCCATCGGCAATGCTTCATCAATAGGAGAAACAAGGGGAGTAATGGAGGGAGTGAGTAGCTACTGAATCAGAATAGCAAGATAGTGGGGATTCAGAGGGGAAGGACTAGACAGTATTGTGGGAGGCTCGATTGATAGGAGTGGAGGTGTATTCCAATATTGCATATTTAGTGGAGTTCGATGCACGATAGGAGACTCATGATTTTTAAAAGGAAAGATAGACTCCATAAAATTAACGTGATGCGAAAAATAGATTTTATGAGTATGAGGGTCATAGCATCGGAAGACATTATGTTTAAGAGAGTATCTGATAGAAACACAAGGTTTAGACCTAGGTGTTATCTTATGTAAAGCATAGGGATGTAACAATGGATAATATGGACAGCCAAATATTTTGAATTTATGAAGATTTAGACATTTGTGAAATAATTTTTCAAATGGTGATTGATATTATAGGACTGGAGTGAGTATATGATTAATGAGGTAGACTGCAGTTTGAAATACTACTGACCAAAAAGTTGATGGCATGAAGGATTGATATAGAAGTGTTGGACCAGTTTCAACTATATGTCAATGCTTGTGTTCAGTAGAGCCAACTAGTTGGGTAGTATGTGGGGGTGACTTGAGGTGTTAGATACCATAAGGTGACAGGCAAGATACGAGGGCTTAATATTCACCTCATTCATTAAAGTAGACTGTTTTAATTATAGATTGAAAAAAAATTCTCGACCAACTTTCTGAAGTCGGTAAAGATTGTTGTAACTTCAGATTTATGATGAAACTAATAGAACCATGTGTACTTAGTGAAATAGTTCACGAAAATAACATAAAATCTAAACTTATCAAAAGACATGGTTAGGGCAGGGCTCCAAACATTGATATAAATAATTTAAAACTTTTTAAAGTAAGTTATGAAGGATGTTCCAAATGGTAGTCTATGACTCTTATTGCTAAGACATGTATCACAGAGAGTTATAATGCTATATGATTTAAAAGTAGGAAGAGAATAACGAGAAAATAATTTCTACTAGATAAATGATGAGGGATAACCAAGATGACGATGCCATACATTAAATGGAGTGACAATGAAAAAGTGAGCAAAGGGCTGGGTTATTTATGAAGCTGACAGCCACTCGTAAAAGATAAAGCAAATAAAATTATATATATATATATATATATATATAATTTTATAAAATTATAAATATATTTTTATCATTAAAAAAAAGGAGAAGGGGGTTTAGGATTACCCTCCTCATAAAGGAAGAGAAGAGAGATTGTGTTTATCTTCCTTGCCCTAATGAATGAAAAAAATCATTGGTAATTCCCTATCAATATCGGTTAGAGTTCATGTACAATGAAACAAGATATAAAATTAAAAATTAAAAAGATAAAGCAAATAAAATTATATATATAATTTTTCTTCTCCTCCTTCGAGTGTATAAAAACGTATCTTAAATAAGAAAAAGATAACTCCTACATAATAACTACTCTAATTGGGACCTTAGATTACTAAATTATCAAAGGGACTGGGTTGAGAAACCTCTCGCATCCTCAATCTTGATGCAAGTGGTACCTTGGAGCTCAATACCTCAAAACTTGATACCTTAGAGCCACCTCGGATCCACCTCGGGAACATGACATTTTCACCTTAGAGGCACCTTAGATATTTCTACACACGTGGATCTAGACCATATCGAGCTGATCAAGATGTCAATGATATTTTTTCCTAATAGTTTATTACTAGAAGGAGGACCTAATATTACAGACACATCCATCTACCCATCCCCTCAACATATGCTTCAGTGAGGAAGCCCTACCTCCAACTTATAGCACTCTTTTCAAGGAAGGGAATTATTGTCCCTCCTATACGTTGAGGCATCCACCTCAGCGTACATGCCAGTAGGGCACTAGCGTTTGTTCAGCAACCCAGGCCCCTCACCCTAGGGATGAACTCGAGCCATATGCTCATTCCTACTTAGGTGTTCCTAAGCCTTGCCAACCAAATATAGATGTTCATGGGTGTATTACAAGTTATTGCCCTATTCCTACCTCAGTTAACCCAACATACAACACCACTATCTCAGCCATGATAAATGCCTCAACCACCGTTAGCATCGACACCTTTGAAGTCTCCTTGACTAATGCAATGCCAATATCTCAATATCACTTGAGGTTCGTAAAGATGCCAACTTAGGGAGCCCTCCACTCCCGACCGTAGAATTTAACACACCACCACACTACCATTTTGCTTCGCTTAAGTTTGAGACTTAATCAATGACTTCAATGGATAATTCCTTGAAGGTTCAACTAAGACAAATGGACCAACGTTTGGACAAGATGTGATGGAATTCCAATAGTCCAAGAAGGAGAATCTAGCTGATCTTACTTTCAATCTGTCCTTATTCACCTAATATATTTAAAAGGAGCTGATTCCCACCAAATTCCACCTTGTATCAATGGAAACCTCTGATGGTAATTATTGACCTAATTGAACACATTGCTACCTTCCACACCTAGATGTCACTCAATCACTTGCTACCGTTACTCAATAGTTTTCTGTTGAGGTCTATCCCATCGAGGTACCCAAATTGGATCAGTGATCGATTTCTAGGTTTCGTCGTAAACCTAATTGGTTACTTCCAATTACGTAAACCAATAGTTCAAACCGCACTCAAAGGTAGGGCATTTCCCATTGATATAGGAACTTATGTACCATAAACAATGGTATCTCTAATTATAGCCCCTTTGGGATGTAAATATATCTCTTCTCACCATCCCTATAGTGTATGAGACAAATGTATGTATTTCGATTAGGGTCATATTCTATGGTTAGGATTCTACCATATATGTCTTTTTCATTCTGTCGAAAATCAATTTTACGGTATAGACGCTTATGACCTCTCCCTCTATGCCATGTGGTAATGATTCCTCTGGCATTATGACCTTTACTTCAACGATGTTGTCCATAGGACGTTCTGAGGTGTCGTACATTCTCAACAACACTAAGGGGCCTAATGTGAGAGTGGTACATTCACCTGAAGCCACTCTTGATCACCTTCGTCGCTCAGCTTGTAAAGAAGTTCGAGCTCCACTTCCTTGGAAATGTATGCCGAAAGCCCTTAATGATAATATTGATTGAACTCAAGCAAGGGGAGGAAGATATACTCTTCAGCTTCGTCACATGATTCACCAATAATATCCAAAGCATACAAGTAGCTCATTCATCGCTTGTGATTCAAGTCTTCATGATGAGGCTTAGTTCTTCTCATCTTTTCTAGTTATTGGTGGAAAGCTCACCGATGACTATACCCTAGGCACTCCAAAAGGACAACCAATTCATAGTAGCTGATCTCTAGTAGGTGCGAGGAGACATGTAAAGGTTATGACCAGAGTGACCATCGTTGGTCCTGACTTCGAAGTCACCATGATGGAGAAAACTGACTTGAGCTACCCTACTCGAGATTAAGTTGATACTCCTTAACATGATAAGAACCAATGTCTTCTTACAAATAAAGAAAAAAAAGATTCTTGAAAGACTCACAACGTATGAAGATGCCATTGGAAAGGAGGGATGGATGTAAACATTATTGTTTCCGCCGTGACTATGGGCACAACACAAAAGATTATCAAGATCCGAAGGAGCAAATCAAGGAATTCATTTGTCAAGGGCACCTCAGGAGATTTATTCAAAGATCTTGAGAACCTTCACCCCAACCTTAGGCCTTAATCGAGAGGTAGATTGATGTCATTATTAGGGGGCTTGTCTCAAGAAGGGACAACATCTTTGGCCATAAAGTCTATGCTCGAGCCACCACTAAAGGCACTTGAGGTCAAAAGATGACTCAAAAATAACTTTCAAGGGCAAGGAGATGAAGTGCCTTAGCTCTAACCATGATGATGCCTTGGTGTTCTTTGTAAGAATGATCAATGCTCAGGGAAAGAGAGTCATGATTGATATAAGTAGTTCAACATACAATACGATCATAGATCGATCCACACTCAACAAGCTAAGGGCTATAGTGTCAACATATCATATTGTAGTGAAATTCCTAACAACAACTAGTGTTAGGGAATTGAGAAGTGACCCAAAAGAGTCTCGTCAGTGCTATCTTACCATAGTACGCTATCGAAGAAGGCCCGACTTAAGACACCAATGTTGCATCCTCAAGATTTGGCTAAGCCCCTTCCACATCTTAAGACAATAGAGCCACTAGTTGAGGAACCTCTTGACAAAGCCCATCATAACCAAGTTAAGGAGAAGTAGATGCACCTTGTCAACTTTCTCTAAGAAAACACCAAGGTGTTCACATGGTTGTCAAGAGATATGTCAGGATCTCAATACCACCTAAATATTTCTTCTAAGGCCTGGCCTATGAAGCAAAAGCCTCCTAAGTTTGTTGTCAAATGCCAATAAATAATTAGCAACGAGGTGGATAAATTTCTACAAGCGATGTTCATCACCAAAGTATGATACCCCCAATGGCTTGCTAACATTGTAATGGTTAAAAGGCCAAATAAAAATTGGAGAATGTGTGTTGATCACAATGATCTCTACAATGTATGTCCGAAGGGCAGTTACTCCCTTCCCCAAATCGACTAATTGGTTGATGCTACCTTAGGACACAAACTTCTCACCTTCATGGATGTGTTTTCTAGATACAATCAAATAAGGATGGTGCCTTGGGATCATAAACACACCTCCTTCATCACAGACTGAGGTATATATTGCTATAGATTTATGCCATTTGGTTTAAAAAATACAAGGGCGATGTCCAAAAGATAGTAAATAAAATGTTCAAATATAAGATCAAAAGGAATATTAAAGTATATGTGGATGATGTGATAATTAAAATAAGAACAAATGACTCACATATAGTGAACTTGGTCGAGATATTTTAGGTTTTGAATAAATACAACATGCACCTCAACCCAACCAAATGTGCCTTCGGAGTCAACTGAAAAAAGATTTCTCGGATTCATTAGATAGAAATATAAGCAAATCCTAAAAAGATACGTGCCATATTGGAGATGCATCCACCTCGATCAATGAAGGAAGTGCAATAGTTAATAGGATGAGTAGTGGCGCTTAGCTAGTTCCTATCCTAGTCAAACGACAAATGCTTGCCCTTCTTTTGGGCACTAAAAAATCCAAAGGATTTCCTATCTACCGAGAAGTGCCAAGAGGTATTTGAGAAACTAAAGTACCACCTCGCCTAGTTGTCATGACTCTCCTCCTCCGTTCTAGGTGAGGCCCTCAACCTCTACCTCACCACAACCAAGCAAGTTGTCAGCTTGGTGCTAATGCAAGATATATCAATTTTGTATTAAGTAGAACTGAGGAGTGATACCACCCCTCATCGAGAGCTCGACTTTTGCATTGGTACTAGCTATAAGGAAGCTCCACCCCTATTTTCAAGTACATCTTATATAAGTGGTCACTGACCAACCACTCAAATAGATCCTTTCGTGATTTGATGTTTGGGGCAAATATTGAAGTGGTCAATAGAGTTAGACAAATTTGACATCCAGTATGTGCTAAGTGTTGCCATCAAAGCTCAACCGTTGGTAGATTTCATATCAGAACTAACTCACTCGCCCGAAGTCAAAGTTGGTGAGCATGCCCCTTTGACATGGATCCTATTTATAGATGGTTTTACCACTTCAGGAAGGGGAGGCACAAGACTTTTCCTGAAAGATCCAAACAAGTAGGCATATGAGTAAGCTATATGGTTTGAGTTCAAAATTTTCAATAACAAGACCGAATATGAAGCACTTTTCTCGGGGCTCCGACTTGCTCAAGAGCTTTAGGTTCATAACTTGACAGTGTTTAGTGACTCACAACTATTCATGAGTCAAGTTACTGGAAGCTACAAAGCCCAAGATGAAATCATGGTGAAATACCTTATCGAGATATGATGGTTAACCCAAAGAGTCACCTGACTTAATGTGTCGCAAGTACCTTGCATAAAGAATACTCGTGCCGATGCATTAGCCAAGTTATCCTCTGTTGGTTACAGGTGCCTTGTAAGCTAATCACATGAAAGATGGCACGCGCGATATGCTGTATAATCTTTTTACATATTATTATTATTGTTAGTATTTTCTCATATTATATATTTGTTAGAATCAATTGATACTAAGAGGGGGATGGTGGGGGGGTGAATTACTACAATTGTGAAAATCCTCGATTCGAAAAACTTGCTTAAAATAAAGAAGAAAAAAAATTAGAAGTGTTTCTTTAACTTCATTGAAAACAAATAGGAAAACGATTTAAAGGAAAGTCGAAAGATGATGTTCGTTCCTTTCTTTAAATTAATTAAGAATAATTAAAAATAATAAACAAGATAAGAGTAGAAAGCTCACAGATTTATAGTGGTTCAATCATAACTTGGCCTACGTCCACTCCCCGAGTTCTCTTCGCCGAGATCCACCGGTGTCCACTATCGATCTTCTTCAGGTGAAGACCCAACCCTTACACTTCACACTCTCCTTTTCATAGGCTTAGGAGAAGAACCTTACAAACTCTTACTCTTACAACTCAAAGGAAGGTTTTACAAAGATTACAACTCTTTTTTTCAATCCCTTGCCCCCTTTCCTTTACTTGCACACCTTTAGCACACTATTTTTCATAGAATTTATAGCCTAATGTGTTGTTGCTAAATGCAAGAAAGCTTGGGGTATTTATAGAATCTAATTGACTTCAAACATATAGCAAAGATTCAAACGTATCCGGAAAATCTGGGTATGGGCGGTACAACCGTCGGTGTCGGTGGTACAGTCGCTAAAATCTACTTGGAAAATAGAGCGATGGTGGTACAATTGCCAACATGGGTAGTATGACTGTCGACTTGGGCGATACAACCTATTGAATCTCAGATTTTGATAATGAAATCAATTGATGAGTTATTGATCTAATATATGTGTTAGAGATGATGATACAAAATTAACTACGATAGAGAAAGAAAGTTATAATAAGATGTTGGGCCAGAGTCCAGTTTAGGGCATCGGGCTGGGGTTCGAATGATACAGTGGGAACTCACCGAGAGACTCATCGGAAGCTTGCCGAAGTTATCAAAAGCTTGTCGAGAGTTCTCCGGAGCTCTTTGAAGGGATCAGAGGTTTGTTGGGAGTTCACCAGAAGCTTGTCGAAGGTATCAAAAGTTTGCTAAGAGTTCATCGAGAACTTATCGAAGGTGATCGGGAGCTTGCCAGGATGGCATCAGGAGTTCGCTAGAAGAAGACCAAGTGACTAACCGAAAAATCATTGGGGGTTGCCGAAGAGCTTGTCGGGAGTCAGGCTTCGTCTTGTAGACTTGATGGTTACATTGATTATAATTAATTAGTCATAATTAGCATTGTTAGGTTTGAGTCTGACTTAAGTTAAGTTTGGAAGGAATCCAAATTAACTAAAGTGAGGCAAACTATGTCCACTATAGGGTTTGGATTGAGCTCAGGTCAAGATCAATTGTTTGACCTGGAAATTGGTTAATAGGAGGTACAAGTCGGGTTGAAAAATTGAAGGAAATTACTTTTTCGAAAATCCTGGCGATTGTACCACTGCCACCGCCAAGGAATCTGGGCAACAGGTGGCGGTTGTACCACTTAGGCTGCCCATACCCTTTTTTTAGGGTGGTTTTCGGCGGTTGTACCACCGGTGCCGATAGTTGTACTGCTAGTGCCGATAGTTATACCGCCTATACCTAATTTTTTTCAGGTCCATTTGAATTTTAGCTCCATTGTTCTAAAGCCAATTGAGTTTTATAAATATCCTAAATTTTCTTAGGCATTGTTCTGAAGCCAATTGGATTCTATAAATAAGCCAATTTTGGCTTTATTATTTTGAAGCACAAATATTCACACAAGTCATTGGGCAAAAATTTATAAAAAAAAATATATGCTAAAATGGTGTAAGAAAAAGAAAAGGGAGAAGATAGTGAGCCAAGAGTTGTAATTCTTGTAAAATGTCTATTTTGTAAGATTCAAAGGCTGTAAATGTTTAGTCTTCACCAAAAGATGACCAATAGTGGACATCAGTGGGCCTCGATAAAGAGGACTCGGAAGTAGACGTAGGCCAAGATTGGGGCCGAACCACTATAAAATTATGAGTGCTCTTTACCTGTCTTATTTGCTATTTTTAATTATTCTTAATTAGAAAGGCAAGAGCATCATCTTTCAATTGTATTTTAAATTATATACTTATTCATCTTCAAATCCAAGAAATGGTTCTGATTCTGATTTTATTTAAATGAAAAAATTTCTTTAAAATGTGATTTTACACTTACACTAATTCATCCCTCCCCCTCTCTTAGTGCCAATTGATCCTAACAATTGGTATCAGAGCAAGGTAATTACTCATTGGATTAACACCAACTTAAGTAAATGATTTTGTTTAGCATGAATGAGGGACATTTAATTTCACGTCCTCTCATGTTCAATGGGATGTATTACACATATTGGAAAACAATGATGTATATTTTTTTATTTCTATGTATTTTGATTTATGGCATATTGTAGAGAATGATTTTGAGAAATCTTCCAAATCAATAAATGAATGAAATGATTTGGAAAGGAAGAATTTTTCTATGAATGCAAAGGCTATGAATGCCTTGTTTTGTGCACTTGACAAAACTGAATTTAATCGAGTTTCTGTTTGTAAAACTGCTTATGACATTTGGTATACACGAGAAATCACATGAAGGCACTAGTAGAGTTAAAGAATCTAAGATTAACATTTTGGTTCATAGTTATGAATTATTTATAATGAAATTAATTGAGTCCATTGGAGACATATATACCCATTTCACGGATGTCGTCAATAATCTTAGGGTACTTGGTAAATATTTTTTGAATTTTGAACTTGTGAGTAAAATTTTAAGATATTTTCATAAAAGTTGGGATCCCAAAGTAACTACTATATAAGAGGCCAAATATCTTAATAACTTGCTTCTTGAAGAACTTATTGGATCTCTTATGATATATGAATTGAATAAAGCTCATGACGAGCTTAATGAACCCCTTCCAAAGAATAGAATGATGTAGCACTAAATATTGCAAATAACTCCT
Organism: Ensete glaucum; assembly: GCA_021527575.1. Classification (NCBI taxonomy): domain Eukaryota; kingdom Viridiplantae; phylum Streptophyta; class Magnoliopsida; order Zingiberales; family Musaceae; genus Ensete; species Ensete glaucum. The sequence continues at coordinate 21,222,357 of CM038551.1, forward strand.
CGAGTGAAATCTCGAGTAATGAGGACCATGACATTACACTATTATTTAGAAAATTTAAAAAATTTATAAAAAAGAATAAAAATATCAAAACAATAATGAACCCAAGAAGGATAACATCATATGCTTTGAATGTGAAAAATTGAGACATTTCAAAAGTGAATGTCCTCAATTGAAGAAGAAGGCACCACACAAGAAAAAGGCTCTTTCGGCAACTTGGGATGACTCAAGCTCATTGGATGAAGAAAACCACTCTAAGGAAGAAGTAGCCAACTATGCTCTAATAGCAATCCAAGATGAAGTTAGTGATTAATTAAGTATTTCTTTTACCGAATTATTAAATATGTTTTATGAATTGTTTGATGAATTTAGAAAAATTAGTAAATCTTATAAGTTGCTTAGGAATGTATATGATTCATTAGTTAGTAGATTTGATCAAATGCATGATACATTATCATCACATAATATAATAGAGAATAAATCCCTTAATATAATCCTTGCTAATAAGGGTTATGCTAATAGAATAAAGTATATAGGCTTTATTGGTAATATTCAACAAAAACTAATCATTTTTGTTAAGGGATCTACCTTAAATTCACCATCAAAAGTTAAATGTAATTTTTATAGTAGATTAGGACACATGACTTACAAATGTTCATTTAAGAAGTATAGTCTTCACAAATTAGTTTGGGTTCTCAAAGGAACTACAAATAATAAAAAACCATTAGAAAAGAAAGATAAAATTCTTCATGAAGGACCTAATGTAAAATGGGTACCTGAACCTAGACCCTCCCACACTATAAATTTGTCTCCTAACAAGACTAGGAGCACTAAAAAATATTTTAAAGATAGATGCTCAAGACATAATTTGACACTCTTTCAAGCTCACTAGCTTAAATAATAGGAAAAAATATTAAAAATAAAATTATTGGTAAATGAATCTTTGGATGATTCATTATTTTGTGATTTCTCTCAATGATATATGACATTTTACGTAGCTAGAGCATGCTAAAATTAGAATAAAAAAGTTTAGCTATTTTTAATGAAAAATTATATGCATTCAAAAGAGAGACTTTGATAATGATTATGCTTGTAATAGTTAAATGAGTGTGCGTTATCTTAAGATAAAATTGAATGAAATGATTAAATATTGAATTTGAACTTAAAAATTATATATATGAAATCATGCTTTATTTTCTAATGTGGATGACAAATTAAAAAATTTTAAATAAGAAGAAAAATTTCTTGGTAACATATTAGACTCATTTAAAAGTTAAAACTGAGATAGGTTAGATTTTTTAATTTTTTTGCTTTGAAGATGTTTTATTAATTCATTAATTTGAAAATCATTCTTCAAAAAAATCACATAAAATAACTAAAAAAGGATAATTCTTTATGAAAAACTTTTATCCTATTAATCCTTCGATAAGAGATAATATGATACCATTATTGTTGAATCTCTTACAAAATGAATTGTAGAACTTTAACTATTTTCTTTTGAAAAAAAATCTATGTAGCTTTCATTAAAATTTTCTGAAAAGTGATTTTTGATAATGATTTTGGATATGTTTTCATTTTTGATGAATCTATCCAACTTTATTGATATTTCGATTTTAATGATTTGATAACTTAAATCATAATCTTGAAATTTTGATTTGAGATCTTTATATAAACTAAGATCGTTTACTAAGATTCTTTCCTTTTATTAAAGAGAAGTTTATCTTTTTGGAGCTATAATATGAATCTTTTTATAAACAATGATCTTAATGATTTAAAATCACACATATAAATTGAGATTCTGTATTTCTATATCTTATTTTGTAAATCATTATCTTAATTTCTTGATATTTATAACTTAATTTTGCTTATAAAATTGATCTCTTAAAATTTCTTTTTGATATCTAAGAGGAGATTTATTAAATTAAATCATGTCTTTTTGTTATTCATGAATATCTTTTTATATTAATATCTTTCTTGACATGATTTATTTTATAACTCATAAATGGTGTAGGTTATCACCAAAATTAATATGTTTCAAAATTGTGATAAGTTGTAAATTAAATGAGATTTGTTTTATCATGTATATTCCCTTGATTTCATAACTTGACTTATCCTTTATGGGAATTACATTTAATCTCTATGATTTCCTTTTTTTAAAAAGATTTATGATCTTAATAATTATAATTGATTTTTTTATCAAGACCATTCTTCAATTTTATTAAAAATATTTATCTAAATGAATTGGGGTCTTATGATTTATCTTGGATGAATTAATATTATCCCCTAAGACTTATTTTCATTATACATAAAAAAATGGGAGAAGATAATTCTTAAAAGAAATCATGTCTTTTGGTCCTTACTTTTGATTTTTTCATCCTTAATGACATGATACCCTTATACTCTTGGGTGTAATTAGAACTTTGATGTAAAAAGAAAAACTATACTATCGTATTCATTTTCTTGGCAATGACAAAAAAGAGGAAATAAAATTATTAATATGATTATAAACAAATTGGATATGATGAATCTTATAACATTGAATGAGAAATAATTTACTTAGAAGAAAATTTAGAATTTTAAATTTTCTAAATATATATAAAATACATAATTCATAATTTGAGCTTGATGTATTATCATATTTTCTTTTGGATTTCTTGAACTATACAAATTAAGCTTCTTCTCAAAATTTACATTAGATGATTTTCAAAATGCATGATTTACTATATTTCGGATATCTTGATTTGCTATTATGTTTGAAATTCTACATAAGATGAATGTATAAGTGGATCTTGGATTTATCAGATTTTTGAGCTCATCTTTAAAATACCTACCAAAAAAAAATTTAAAATAATCATTTTGAAATTTACATCTATAAGATTGAGGTTAAGAGCTAAGAATGCTAAACTATGAGAATGTTTGAATTGCTTGATTTGCTATTATTGTTTAAAATGAAGTGAATTAAATTGAATGGATAGTTTTTAACTTTTAGATTTTAAAATTTACAAGATTTAGTTTTATTTTTGTGATATGATGTTTTTCACTCTCTTTTGAAGAGAAATTTTCATAAGAAAATTATAATTTTATCCTATTTTATTGACGGGGAGTAATTGAAAATTTATTTTATAAAAATATGAAAACTTTGGCACATGATGAACTTATGTATCATAAAATTACTTGCTTATTATTTTATCTCTTTTTGATGATGACAAAGGGGGAGAAATAGCGAATTGATGACACAAAAATAATACATGCATGTCAAAAAGAATAAAAAATTTTCATGAGAAAATTATTGACATATGTGCCTTGAAATCATTTGCTCTAACATTTCATCGATTTTTGTTGATAAACAAAGGGGAAGAAATAATTGATAACTTAAGAAAGAGAATTTGAACTTAATGTATGATTCATGATTTGTTGAAATTAATGTTATATCATGATGATTTTTGAAAGAAGGAAATTTTGCATAAAATTCTTAGAATATTCTTAAAATTTTGATAATTCATGATTAGTTGTAGTAAATATCATGTATCATGTATGATTTGATGATATTGAAATTCATGGTATATCATTTCAAAATTTAATAAATGGATATTATGATACTTAAATTCAAGAGTGGTTGGTTCTCTTAAATTTAAAATTTTCTTATTTGAATCATGGCATGGATGCAGGGGGAGTAAGGTTTAACCCTCATCATCAATTGATTGTCATCATAAAAAAGGGGGAGATTGTTGAATCTCATATTCTGATGATGAAATCAATTAATAGATTATTGATCTAACATGTATGTTAGAGATGATGATGTAGGATTAACTATAATAGAGAAAGAAAGTTATAATAAGATGTTGGGCTAGAGTCAAGTCCGAGGCATTGGGTCGGGGTTCGGACGATGCAGTGGAACTCGCCGAAAGACTCGCAAGAAACTTACCGAAGGTATCAGAAGCTTGCTAGGAGTTCGCCGGAAGCTCGCCAAAGGGATAAGAGGCTTGTCGGGAGTTCATCGGAAGCTTGCTATGAGTTTGTTGAGAGCTTGTCAAAGGTGATCAGGAGCTTGCCAAGATGGTGTCGAGAGCTTGTCGGAAGATTGTTGGAGGTTGCCGAAAAGCTTGTCGAGAGTCAGAGGGTCTTGTTGGACTTAATGGTCACATTAATTATAATTAATTAGTCATAGTTATAATCGTTAGGTTTGAGTCCAACTTGAGTTAAGTTTGAAAGGAATCTAAATTAACTTAAGTGAGACAAACCGGGTCAATTATGGGATTTGGATTGAGCTCAAGTCGAGCTCACTTGGTTGAGTTGGAAATTGGTCAATAAGATGTATAAGTCGGGATCTGAAAAGTGAAGAGAATCACTTTTTCGAAAATCCTTGTGGTTGTGCCATGGGTGAGCCGCAGTACACCGCCCAGGAATCCGGGCAGCTTAGGAATCTGAGTAGCAGGCGGTGGTTGGACCGCCTAGGCCAGCGGTTGTACCTCTCGTACCCTATTTTTCAAGGTGGCTTTCGATGGTTGTACCGCTTGTACCCGATTTTTTCGGATACTTTTGAATTTTGGCTCCATTCTTCTAAAGCCAATTGAGGTCTATAAATACCTCAAGTTTTTTTTTATTTAGCACAAGTACTCACACAAATGAGTGGGCAAAAATATGTGAAAAAAAGTGTCTACTAAAATGGCATAAAAAAAAGGAGGAATTGAGTGAGCTAAGAATTGTAATATTTATAAAAGGTCTCTCTTGTAAGATTCAAAGGATGTAAGGGTTTGGTCTTCACCCAAAGAAGATCGGTAGTGGATACCAGTGGGCCTCGATGAAGAGGACTCAAAAGTGGACATATGCCAAGATTGAGACCAAATCACTATAAAATTGTGAGTGCTCTTTACTTATTTTATTTGCTACTTTTAACTATTCTTAATTGGAAAGGCAACTCATCCTACTTTCAAATCCAAGAAACACTTTTGATTCTAGTTTTATTTAAATAATTTTTTTTTAAACGTGATTTTACACTTGCACTAGTTTACACCCCCCCTCTTAGTGCCAATTGATCATAACACAATCGATGTCCAACGTTAGTACAATCACCAAAAATTCTAAAAATGTATTTCCCACTATTTTTTCAATTCTGACTTATACCTTCAGTTGACCCATTTCCAGGTCAACTAATTGAGCTCAACCTGAGCCCAATCCAAACCCAAGTGTAGACCACGTTTGCCTCACTTGAGTTATTTTTGATTCCTTTCAAATCTAACTCAAGTAGGACTCAAACCTTATCGATGCTAACTACGACTAATTAATTATAACAATTGCGACCATTAAGTCTATCAAGACCCTCATAACTCCCGATAAGCTTTTCGACAGCTCCCAACGATCTTCTAACGAATCTCTTGGTCTTCTTTCGGTGAACTCTTAATGCCTTCATGGTAAGATCCTGATGAACTCCCAATAAGCCCCTGATACCTTCGACAAGCTTTTGATAAGTCTCTCGGTGAGTTCCCACTTGATTGTCTAAAACCCGGCCCAATACCTAGACTTGACTCTAGCCCAACACCTGATTGTATTATCTTGTTATAGTTAATCAATCCTGCATCATTCATCTCCACACATGTTAGATCAATAAACCATCAATTGATTTCATCATCAAAATTTGAGATTCAACAATCTCTCCCTTTTTGATGATGATAATTAATTAATGACGAGAGTTAAACTTTACTCCCCTTAATTTATTGCTATAATCTAAATAAGAAAAACTTGAATCCAAGAGAACCAAATACTCTTGAATTTATCTATCATAACATCCATGTATCAAATTTGAAATGATATACTATGAATTTTAAAAATCTAACAAGTCATCAGATAATCAATAATACATGATATAACATTAATTTTAACTTATCAAATCATGATCATTAAATTTTTAAGAATATTTCAAGAATAGATGCCTCATTTTTAAGAATATTTAAAGAATAAATGCCTTAGTTTCAAGAATACTTTTGAAAAATTTCCTCTTTATAAAGAAGAAATACCTTATTTTATCATTTTTCATCAATATGCTATTTCTTCCCCTTTGTCATATATGTATTATTTTTCATATTTGTATTATCAATATGCTATTTCTCTCCCTTTGTCATCAACAAAAAGAGATGAAATAACGAAAAGGTAATTTCAAGATACATAAAATCAACATGCATCAAAATTTTTTATATTTATACAAAATAAATATTAATTAAATATTTAATTCTTCATTACCCCACCCTTAGTAAAATAGGATAAAAAATAATTTTTTCATAAAAATTTTTCTTTCCTTATTGTAAATAGAAAATAAGTAGAAACAAGGGAGGAGAATAAAAAAATATCATATCACAAAAATAGGGCTCAATCTTATAGATTCCGAGATTCAAGAAAAACTTTAGAGCTATCTATTTATTATATGTAGATTTCAAACAAAAGTAGCTAATCAAGCAAATCATGCATTTTGATGGTTTAGCATTTCTAGCTCTCTTCTAATAAAGTCAAATTACTCTTCATTTAATGGTTTAGTAAAAGTGTCTGCTAATCGATATGTAGTATTAATAAATTCCAAAGATATTTCATGATTATTCATATGATCCCTAATAAAGTGATGTCTAATATAAATATATTTAGTTATTGAGTGTTGAATGAAATTTTTGGTTAAGTATATTGCACTTGTATTGTCACATTTTATAGGGATATTTTTTAGATAAATTTCATAATTTTCTAATATGTTTTTCATCCAAATGACTTGAGCACAATAAGTGCTAGCTGCAATATATTCAACTTCAGCGATAAATAAAGCAACTTAATTTTGTTTCTTGGAAGACTAAGAAATAAGAACATGCCCTAAAAGTTGACATATCCCGATAGTACTTTTTCTATCTATTCTACATCCTCCAAAATTGTCATTTACGTAAGCAAGTAAATCAATATTTTTAGATTTTGGATACCATAAACCTAAGTTAGATGTTCCTTTTAAATATCTAAGTATCTATTTAATTGCTTTAAGGTGAGAAAGTTTAGGATTAGATTGAAATCTTGTACATAATCCAAAGCTAACCATTATATTCGGTCTAGTAGCAATTAAATACAAGCAGCTACCTATCATTCCTCTATAGGTTATTTGATCAAAATTTTTTCTCTCATTATCTAAGTCTAACTTTGTAGAAGTTTTCATGGGTTTGTTTATGGTCTTAGCATTTTCCATACCAAAATATTTTAGCAAGTCTAAGATATACTTAGTTTGACTAATAAAGATATCATTATTTAATTACTTTATTTGCAATCCTAAGAAAAAGTTAACTTACGCATTAGACCCATCTTAAATTCTTGGCTTATATTTTTGGTAAAAGATTTACATAAAGATTCATTTGTTGAACCAAAAATCATATCATCAACATAAATTTGAATAACAAAAAATCATTTTCAAAATGCTTACAAAATAATATGGTATCAACCTTACTTTTCAAAAAATTATTTAAAATAAGAAAAGAACTAAACCCGAGGAGGTTGTTTCAATTTATAAAGAGCTTTAGAAAGTTTGAAACATGATTCAGAAGAAGACTATTTTTAAAACTATGAGGTTGTTCAACGTACACTTCTTCAAAAATAAAACTATTAAGAAAAACACTTTTAACATCAATTTGAAATAACTTAAAATCTTTGAAAGACGCAAAGGCAAGGAGCATCCTTACGGTTTCAAGTCTAGCCACAGGAGTGAAGGTTTCTTCATAATCAATCCCTTCTTCTTAGTTAAATCTTTAGCTACTAATCTAGCCTAATTTCTAACTATGATACCCATTTCATCTTGCTTGTTTTAAAAGATCTATTTAATACCAATCACTAAGGGTCATTACGTCTAGGAACAAACTCCTATACCTTATTTCTCTCAAATTGATTTAACTCTTCATATATTGCAATAACCCAAGAGTCATCTCTTAGGACTTCATCAATAAATTTTAGTTCAACTTGAGAAATAAATGTGGCATTAGCATAAATTTTTTTAAAAGAATAACGAGTTTTAACATCGCTTGATGTATTTCCCATTATAAGCTCCTTAGGATGAGTATTTAAATACTTCCATTTCTTGGGTTAGGATTTGAAAGTAGATTCATCCAAATTACTTTTAGGAAGATTATGATTTAAATTCAAAGAACCAAAATCAAATTTATCATCAAAATTAATTTTCTTAAGTTCAAAAATCTCATTTAAAACAACATGAATAGATTCTTCAATTACTAAAGTTCTTTTATTGAATATACGATAAGCTTTTGAAATAGAGGAATAACTAAGAAAAATACCTTCATCGAATTTTACATCAAATTTTCGTAAGTCATCCTTTTCATTTAAAATAAAACATTTACAACTAAAAACCTTAAAATATGAAATATTAGGTGTTTTATCATTCCATAATTTATAAGGATTTTTAGAGAGTAATGGTCTTACAAGAACCCTATTTAAAACATAGTATGCCATGTTAACGACTTCGGCCCAAAAATATTTGGGTAGACTATATTCATTTAACATGGTTCTAGCCATTTCTTGTAAGCTCCTATTTTTTCTTTCTACTATATTTTGTTATGAATTTCTTAGAGTAGAGAAGTTGTGGATATACCCATTTGACTCACAAAAATTTTAAAAGTCATTGTTTTGAAATTTATGATCACTATGTATTCATAAAATCACAAAACCTTTTTTATTTTAAATAATTTTACAAAATTTTGAAAAAATATTTAAAGGAATCAGTTTTGTGTGCCAAGAAATAAGTCTAAGTATATCGACTATAATCATCTACTATAACAAATATATATTTGCTACCTTCTAAACTTGTAGTATCAATTGGTCTAAATAAATCCATATAGATCAATTATAGTGGCTAGATATGCTTATTTGATTTTTTGACTTAAGACTACTTTTTATTTGTTTCCCTAATTGACAAGTATCACATACTTTATCCTTAATGAACTTAAGGCAAGATTGTTCTCTACTAAATCTTTAATTAAAATATGGTTTAGTAATTTCATGCTAGCATGGCCTAATATCCTATGCCAAATCCAAGCATCATTATTTAAGGTCAAGAAGCATGTTGCATTATAGAAATTTTTAATATCAATGTACACATTATTATTTCTTAAAGCAATCAAAGATTTGTTTTTGTGTGGCATATCAATTATATAAGCATTAGGTTCAAATTTAACAATATATCCTTTATCATATAAGTGGCTAATACTAAGTAGATTATGTTTTAAACCATTAACTAATAGCATATCTTCAATCAAAATGTTTGATATGTTATATATGGTTTCCTTTCTAAAAGTGACAACTTCTTCATTTAGGCTAGTGAGCTTAGAAAAATAAGTTGAATCACTGGTCATATGTCTTGAGCATTCACTATCAAGGTACCATTTTGTGCTCCTAGCTATACTTCTTTCTATTTTACTTTGGGTCTCTCAAAAAGAGCTTTACTAAATTTATCTAAAGGTTTTTGGTTATTTATGGTTCCTTAAGGAACCCGTATTAATTTATGTGGAGTATACTTTCTAAAAAAATATTTATAGACTTTATATCCTAATCTACCACAAAAGTTATATTTAATTTTTGATGATAAGTTTAGAGTGGATCATTTAATGAAGATAGTTAGTTTGCTTTTGTTGAGTATTGCTAACAAAATCTATACATTCTTTCCTATGAACATGACCTTCATTTGCAAGGATCATGTTTAGGGATTTATTTCCTATTTCAAAATTTTCTAATATTTGTTTTAGTATAAAGTTTCTTTTCTAAGTTTATCTAAAGTTACAATTGGTACATGAACTAAGTGATAATGATGCTTCATGTATTTAATCAAATATACTAACTAGTAAATTATGGTCTTTCTTAATATTTTATTAACAAGTTCAAAATTAGAAAAATATTTACTAAGAGATTTTAGGCCAGTGACGACATCCGTGAACTGGGTAAAGACATCCGTGAATTGGGTAATGATATCCGTGAATCAAGTGTACATGTCTCCAATAGTCTCACTTGGTTTCATTCTAAATAATTTATTATTATGAACTAAAATATTTATCTTGGACTCTTTAACTCTACTAGTGCCTTCATGTGTGATTTCAAGTGTATGCCAAATATCATAAGTAGTTTCACAAACAAAAATCTGATTAAATTTATTCTTATCAAGTGTACAAAATAAAGCATTCATTGCTTTTACATTCAACAAAAAAAGACTTCTTTTCCAAATCATTCCATTCATTCATTGGTTTGAAAGACTTTTCAAAATCATTTTCAATTATATGCCACAAATTAAAATCTATAGAAATAAAAAAAAAAATATTCTTATTTTCTAATATGTGTAATTCATCCCATTGAACGTGAAATGACATGCAATATAATGTCACTCGTTCATGACAAATGAAGTTATTTACTCACTTAGGTGGTTAGTCCAATGAGTAGAATCTCACTCTAATACCAATTGTTAGGATCAATTGTGGGTGGGGGGTTAATTAGTGCAAGTGTGAAAATCCTTGATTTGAAAAACTTACTTAAAATAAAGAAAAAAATGGAAACGTTTCTTGAATTTCGTTGAAAACAAATAGGTAAATAATTTAAAGGAAAGTCGAAAGATGATGTTCGTACCTTTCTTCAAATGAATTAAGAACAATTAAAACTAGTAAACAAGATAAGAGTAGAAAACTCATAGATTTATAGTGGTTCGACCACAACTTGGCTTACTTCCACTCCCCGAGTCTTCTTCGTCGAGGTCTACCGGTGTCCACTATCGATCTTTTTTGGGTGAAGACCAAACCTTTATACTTCTCACTCTCATTTTCATAAGCTCAAGAGAGGAACCTTATAAACTCTTACTCTTGCAACTCACAAGGGAGACTTTATAAAGATTACAACACTTTTTCTCACTCTCTTGCTTTCTTTCCTTTTCTTGCACACTTTTAGCACATTATTTTTCATAGAATTTCTAGCCCAATATGTTGTTGCTAAATGCAAGAAAGCTTAGGGTATTTATAGATCCCAATTGGTTTTAGAAATAGAGCAAAAAATTCAAACGTATCCAGAAAATCTGGGTACAAGTGGTACAACCGCCGGTGCCAACGGTACAATTGCCGAAAGTTGCTTGAAAAATAGGGTGACGATGGTACAACTGCTAACTTGGATGGTACGACCATCGACCTGGGTGGTACAATCGTCGTCCACCGATGGTACAACCATCGAAAATCCTAGAAAAGTGTTTCCCTCTACTTTTTCAATCCTTACTTATACCTTCAGTTAACCCATTTCTAGGCCAACTAATTGAGATCAACTTGAGCTCGATCTAAACCCAAGTGTGGACTCGATTTGCCTCACTTGAGTTAATTTAGATTTCTTCCAAATCTAACTCAAGTAAGACTTAAATCTTACCGATGCTAACTAAGATTAATTAATTACAACTATTGTGACCATGAAGTCCATCAAGACCTTCCTAACTTCCGATAAGCCTTTTGGCAAACCTCGATAATCTTCAAGCATGTCTCTTGGTCTTCTTTTGGCAAACTCCCAACGCCTTCTTGACAAGCTCCCGATCACCTATGGTGAGCTCTTGGCGAACACCCAATAAGCCCCTAATACCTTCGGCAAGCTTTTGACAAATTCCCACTACATCGTCTGAACCTTGGCCTGATGCTCGGACTTGACTCTGGTTTAACACCTAATTGTATTACCTTGTCGTAGTCAATCCTCCATCATTCATCTCTAATACACATGTTAGATCAACAAACTATCTATTAATTTCATCATAAAAAATATGAGATTCTATAATATTATCTACTATGTCCTTGGATCTTAGCAATAAGAATCGGATCATGATAAGATTATGATAATGAGATCGATTCACCTTTAAACACAGACTCTAAATAATTCTGGTTGTAGATTACTTAAGAGAGACATCGAGATAACCAAATAGACTAATGTATTGTATATCATTCTATATGATGGAGGTGACTAGTCCCATAGTTACTCATGTAGGGACACTAAGGATACAGTACAAGTGCTCATTGAAGAATGAATTCATTAATTGATCTACTTATGAAATACTGAATGATTAATGATACCTGATGGGACAATGATTCTATAGTCTCAATTGTATGTTTGGTCCTTAGACTTGAAACACCAAGGATGTCTTATTTGAGTACTTCTTTCTTTGATATTGAACTTATAGATTTAAGAGTTTCAGATCTGGTACAACTAGTTATCTGGATTGGTAGCCACCCTTCAATAGAAGATTATCCACTCTCAATATCACAAGAGGAATATCCCCTATATTCTTGCTTAAGCAAATCTTTGACTAGGGTTATTCAGATTCAGGGGCAATAGCACCACCCATTAATGGCAGTGGTACCACTAGCACCTCGGGAACTTTGATAATTTAGGTTTTGGCTCCATTTTGGAGGCCATTTGGGGCCCATAACTATCCCACCCATTCTTTCTTGGGATAGTAAGATTTGAGAGCAAAAACTTGTGAAAATTTTATTATAATTCCTTAAGAGCTCCCTTCTTTTTTGTAAGTGTAGTTTCTATTTAAAAGGGAGCCAAGAGAACCGTAAATGTTGTCTTCTAAACTTGTGAAAAGGAGAATAGAGTTGTAAGAGGGTAGTTGATCTTCATTTATTGAAATAAGATCAATAATGAAAGCTGACGACCTCAACGGAGGAGGAATCGGGAGTGGAGTAGGTCACGACCACCGAACCACTAGAAAATTAGTGTACCTTCTTTTCTTTACTGTTTAATTACTTTGCATATTGCTTTACTTGCGCATTATAGTCCCATAAATGTTTTTAAGTTTAAATACTTTTCTAGTATAAGCTTTATATAATGAATCCATCAAATCGATGAAAGTTTTTCAAAAGCACTAATTCCCCACCCTCTTAGTGTTGATACGATTCTAATAATTGGTATCAGAGTAAAGTTTCTTTCTATTTAGTTTAAAACCTAAGAGAGATAGCTTTTGCCAGTAATTAAGAGGGACTTTCTATCACTCATCCTCCCATTTTTAATGGGACAGACTAGAGAATTTTTTAGCTTTTTATGGATTTTGATTTATGGTTGAAAGCAGTTCTGAAAAGTCCTCCAAATCAATAAATGAATGGAATTATTTTGAAAATAAGACTTGCCCTTTGAATGCTAAAGCAATGAATGTTTTATTTTATGCTCTCGATAAACATAAATATAATTGGGTTTCCATATGTAAAACTATGTACGAGATTTGGCACACACTTGAAGTTACACATGAAGGCACTAGTAGAGTCAAAGAGTCAAAAACTAATTTTTTGGTACATAGCTATGAGTTGTTTCATATGAAACCAAGTGAGACCATTAGAAACATGTACACCTGTTTTATGGATGTCATCAATAGTTTAAATGCGCTTGATAAAACTTTTTTTAATTTTGAACTTATTAACAAAATATTAAAATCCCTTCCAAAAAGTTGGGATCATAAAGTAATGACAATATAAGAAGAAAATGATCTAAATAATTTTCCACTTGAAGAACTTATCAGGTCTTTGATGACCTATGAAATGACGTGTATAACACATGATGAACTCGAGAACAACCTTCCAAAGAATAGGAAGGACATGACATTCATAACCAAGGAAGACAACTTGCAAGAAAACTCAATTAACGATGATGATGAGGCCTTGACACTTTTTACAAAAAAATTTAAGAAATTCTTAAAAATGATAAAAACAAAACAAGATGCTAAGAATAAAAGTGAACTCAAAAGGACTCAATAATATGCTATGAATGCAAGAAGCTAGGACATTTCAAAAGTAAATATCCTCGAGTGAAGAAGAAGCAACCAAAGAAGAAGAAGACGCATAAAGCTACTTGGGACAACTCAAGTTCATCCGAATATAAGGAGCCAACCAATAAGGAAGAAGATGCAACTTACACATTAATGATATTTGACAATGAGGTAAGTAACCTAAATGAGTCTTCCTTATCTTACAATGGATTATTTAATACATTTAATGACTTATTTGATGATTTTAAATTAGTAAAAAAATAAATTGTTAAAAAAAGATCATGCTTCTCTTGCTAGTGAATTTAAAAAATTAAAAAATAAGTATGATAAATGTATGTTAACTTCTTGCACTAGGTGTGAGGAGTTAGATACACTTAAGAAAGAAAATATTTCATCACAAGAAACATTGAAAAAATTTAAAATAGGTAACAAATTCTTAAATATGATCCTTGATAATAAGAGCCATGTTCTTAGAAAGGAAAGAATTGGCTTTGTAAGTAATACTCGGCAAAAGCCAACCAGTTTCGTTAGACGACCCATATTAATGTTTCATCCATAAATAAATATAATTTTATGGTGAATTTAGACATTATGCATTTGTATTCGTTTGCACCCGTTGTTGTTAGCTCAACTGCCTTGAAATAAAATCAATATTGTCTTATTCCCCTTTGTTTAAAAGGTTTATAAAATACATCGTTATAGATATTCATTTAAAAGACATAGTCCACACAAAATTAGCTTGGGTTCCTAAAGAAACATTGAATAACTCAATGTCAATTTTAGGAACATTGAATAACCCAATATCAATAACTAAGATAGGTAGATCTACTTATGAGAGATCCAAAGTTAAATGAGTATCTAAAAGAAAATTCATTTTCTTGTAGATATGTTTATCATCAAAACCTAGGAGCAAGAGATTATACCTTGATAGTGGATACTTAAGGCATATGACCGAAGATTCAATATACTTTTCTAAGCTCACCAGCCAAGATAAAGGATATGTCACCTTCAGAGACAATAATAAGGGAAAAATTATTGGCAAAGGAACCATAGGTAACAAGTCAAATCTCTTGATTGAAGATGTGTTACTAGGAGATGGTTTAAAATATAATCTACTAAGCACTAGTCAATTGTGTGATAAAGAATATATCACATTTGAATCTAATGCTTGTATAATTAAAATACCACACAAAATAGATCTATGATTGTCTTAAAAAATAATAATATGTATACTATTGATATTAATGATTTTTATGATAAAATGTATTGTTCATCTTTAAAGGATGATATATGGTTTTGGTATAGGAGATTAGGTCATGTTAGCATGAAATTATTCTCTCAAATTTTAACTAGTAAACTTGTAGGAGGTTTGCCTAGTATCAAGTTTGTCAAAGACAAAATTTGTGATGCATGTCAACTAGGAAAACAAGTAAAAAGTAGTTTTAAATTAGAGAATCAAATAGGTACTTTTAGACCACTTTAATTGATCCATATTAATATATTTGGACCAATTCATACAACAAGTCTAGGAGGTAGTAAATACACCTTTATATTATTTAATGATTATAGTAGATACACTTGGACATACTTATTGGCACACAAAAGTGATTTCTTTAAATATTTTTTAAAATTTAATAAATTTGTTTAAAATGAAAAGGGCCTTATGATTTAATCTATTCATAGTGATCATGATGGTCAGTTTTAAAACTATGATTTTCAAAACTTTTGTGAGTCAAATGAGTACAACCACAATTTCTCTACTCGAAGAAATTCATAACAAAATGGATAGTTGAAAGAAAAAATAGGAGCTTACAAAAAATGACAAGAACAATTTTAAATGAACATAGCCCATTCAAATATTTTTGGGTCAAAGTCATTAACACGATATGCTATCTCATGAACATTGTTATCGTAAGATCATTACTTTCCAAAACTCCTTATAAATTATGGAATGATAAAAGACCCAACATTTTATATTACAATTTTTTTGGTTGTAAATGTTTTATATTAAATGAAAAAGATGCCTTAGGAAAGTTTGATGTAAAATCCGATGGAGGCATATTTCTTAGTTATTCCTTAAGTTCAAAAGCTTATCATGTTTTTAATAAAAGAATATTAGCTATTGAGGAATCTATCCATATCGTTTTTAATGAGATTTTTGAATTTAAGAAAATTAATTTTGATGATAATTTTGATTTTGGTACTTTAAATTTGAATGAAAAATTTTCTCTCAAAAGTAACTTGGATGAATCTACAGCTAAGAAATCCTTACCCAAGGAATAGAAGTACATAGATGCTCATCCTAAGAAGCTAATAATTGGAGATACATCAAAAGATGTTCAAACTCATTCATCTTTAAAATTTTTTTGTGCTAATATCACCTTTTTATCTCAAATTAAACCAAAATACATTAATAATGCCATAAAAGATGATTCTTAGGTTGTTGCAATATATGAGGAGTTAAATCAATTTGAGAAAAATATGATATGGACGCATGTTCCTAGACTTAGTGACCAACTTGTAATTGGCACTAAATGGGTCTTTAGTAATAAGCAAGATGAATCGGATATCGTGGTTTGAAACAAGGCTAGATTAGTGGCCAAAGATTTTTAACCAACAAGAAGGTATTGATTATAAAAAAACTTCGCTCCTATGGCAAGACTTGAGCCATCAGGATGCTCCTTACCTATGCTTCTTTTAAAATTTTCAAATTACTTCAAATGGATGTTAAAAGTATATTTCTTAATGATTTTATTTCTAAAGAAGCTTATATTAAACAACCACCCATATTTGAAAATAATCTTTTTTTAAATCATATTTTTAAATTATTAAAGACACTTTATCGATTAAAGCAAGCCTTAGGTCTTTGCATAGGGCTTGGTATGAGAGACTTAGGTCTTTTCTTATTTAAAATAATTTTTTGAAAGGCAAGGTAGATACAATATTATTTATTAAATATTTTGAAAATAATTTTTTTATTATTTAAATTTATGTTGATGACATTACTTTCGGTTCTATTAATGAGTCTTTATGTGAATCTTTGGCCAAAAGTATAAGCCAAAAATTTGAAATGAGCTTGATGAGCTAATTAAAATTTTCTTAGGACTACAAATTAAGTAATTAGAAGTTGACATTTTCATAGGTCAAACTAAGTATACTTTAGATTTGTTTAAAATATTTAGTATGGATAGTACTAAGGCTATAAATACATCTATGAGCACCTCTACAAAATTGGATTTAGATAACGAAAGATAAAGTTTTGATAGAAAAACCTATAGAGGAATAATAGGTAGTTTACTATATCTAATTGCAACTAGACCATATACTATATTTAGCGTTGGACTGTGTATAAGATTTCAGTCTAATCTAAAACA
This sequence comes from Ensete glaucum, assembly GCA_021527575.1. Taxonomy (NCBI): domain Eukaryota; kingdom Viridiplantae; phylum Streptophyta; class Magnoliopsida; order Zingiberales; family Musaceae; genus Ensete; species Ensete glaucum. The sequence goes on from CM038551.1 coordinate 21,239,520, forward strand.
ATCTCATTATAAGACAGTTAAACAAATATTTAGATATTTAAAAGGAACTTCAAATCTAGGATTATGGTATCCTAAATCTAAAAATTTTGATTTAATTACCCATGCTGATGTTGACTTTAGAGGTTGTCGAATAGATAGAAAGAGTATATCTAGAACATGTCAATTCTTTGGATAGACACTTATTTCTTGGTCTTCGAAGAAACAAAACTCTGTTACATTATTTACAACTGAGGCTGAATATGTAGTAGCATATGCATGCTATGCACAAGTAACCTAGATGAAGAACACTTTAGAGGATTATGGATTTTACTTAAAAAATATTCCTATAAAATATGATAATACAAGTGCAATTTGTTTAACAAAGCATATTGATATTAGGCATCATTTTATTAGGGATCACGCTAGAAATCATAATATATCTTTAGATTTAATTGATACAAAGTATCAATTGATAGATATCTTTACTAAACCATTAAGCGAGAAATAATTTGATTTTATTAGGAGATATTGAATTTACTAAATGCATGAACTCTTTACATATATACTTTGATCATTATTTTGGCTTCTCATTTTTCATGGCTTAAGTTCTTCTTTTGAATCAAGATTAATTTCTATGATTCCTCTTCTTGCTATTGATTCATTACAAAAGGAGAAATTTATCGAAATGATTCATGTATTTTTTTTCACGATTTGATCTTTCATGTGATGACGTTGATGTAAATTTTTGCACTATTGAATCCTTCCCTTCTCTTTCTTTTTGACAATGGCAAAGGCGGAGAAAAACTTACAAATTGCATATCTCAAAAGAGAAGACAAAACTTGTATGTTACACTCCTTTTCTTTTTGTTGATGATAAAGGGGGAGAAGTTATGATGATTTAAGCATGCATGTATGATGTGCTTTAAGGGAGAGAAGTTATTATGAAAATTTAAAACTTGAATCATGCATAATATGATGTAATTTGATGATTTGAAATTATGCATGAATAACTTATGCTTTTATGATGCAAGTTATGATATTTCAACTATGATTCAGATTGTTTCAACTTGAATTCAAAGGTTATTACTCTTTTTGAATCAAAATTTTTTTTTGTTTCAATATGACATATAGATAGGGGGAGTTTAGTTAAAACTCCATCATCAATTCGTTATCATCTTGAAAAAGGAAGAGATTTTTGAATCTTGGATTTTGATGATGAACCAATTGAGAAAGTTATGATCTAATCTGTGTTCAAGAAAAGTGATGCAAGACTATCTTTGTTCATGAAAAGGTAAAACAATAAAGTAGAAAATTCAAACGTTGGGCCAGAGTCAAAGAATGAGCATCATATCAAAAAATCATATATCACATCAATATTAGATGTTGTGGGAGTCAACATGTTAATAGATCAAGTAATATGCCAAAGAAAAGTATGATGCATTAAGGGTTTGGATAAACAAATGACATGCCTAACAACAAGATTTTTGTTTTTTAAATGTTTATGTCATGAATGCATAGTTTAGGTCCTAATTGAGTTAGTTTTGGGTGTAACTATGCTAACTCAATTAATCATATATTGGACCTTAATTGGGGCTAATTTGGGCCTATTAGAAGGCTCATTTCAGTGACCCAAAGTTGGACCAGGTGGGGCTATCACCTATAAGACACAATCTTCGAGAAGACACAGTCTCCGTGAAGATAGTCTTCAAGACTATGTCAAGCGATAGTACCCCCCAAGCTAGTGGTACTACCATTAGTGCCCAGTGTCTGAGGCTGTCAGGGGGTAGTAGTACCACCCATTAACGGTGGTGGTATCGCCAACATCTCGAGAACTATGATAATTTAAATGTTGGCTCTATTTTGGAGGCCATTTATAGCCTATAAATACCCTACCCATTCTTGTTTGAGATAGTAAGATCTGAGAGTAAAAAACTTGTGAAAACGTTATTATAATTCTTTGAGAGCTCTTTTTCCTTTTTCTAAGTATAGTTTCTATTTAAGGGAGAGCTGAGAGAACTATAAAGATTATCTCCTAAACCTATGAAAAGGAGAATAGAGTTGTAAGAGGGTAGTTGATCTTCACTTATTGAAAGAAGATCAATAGTAGAAGTCGGTGACCTTAATAGAGGAGAAATCAAGAGTGGAGTAGGTCATGACGATCAAACCACTATAAAATTGGTGTGTCTTCTTTTCTTTACTATTTAATTACTTTAGATCTTGCTTTACTTATTATAGTCCTATGAACGTTTTCAAGTTTAAATGCTTTTCCAGTACAAGCTTTATCGAATGAATCCTTAAGTCAATAAAAGTTTTTCAAAAGCACGAATTCACCCGTTGACCCCTCTCCCCTCTCTTAGTGCCGATTCGATCCTAATAGTATCGAGTAGTGAGAAGTTGATTCCCATATATTGCGACAATAATGGAGTAATTGCTTAAGTAAAGGAACCCAGGTCTCATTAGAATTATTTTGAGGAGTTTCCAACTGATTAGAGAGATCGTGGCCCGTAAAGATATAACAATGAAAATAGTTCCATCTGAAGATAACATTGTAGATCCACTGAGAAAGTCACTATCTCAGATTATCTTTGAGCATCACAAGGGTCTAATGGTCATCATTACTTGCTTCACAATCCTAAAAGCCCTCATCACTGACAACGAGACTCATTTCAATAATGTAAAATTCAAAGATTTTTGTCAGTCCTACCAGACCCAATTGAGATTTAGCTTAGTAGCTCACCTCCAAAATAATGGTCTTGTTAAGGTTAATAATCGAACCATTCTAAAAGAACTAATGAAAAGGGTAATGGGAGCAAAAGGCACTTGGGTGGATGAGCTATCAGGCATTCTATGTGCCTCTCGAAATAACACCTAAATTTGGCTTGGGAGAATCATAGTTTAGCTTGGTGTTCCACACTAAAGCTGTCCTATCACTTGAGATGGCCTTTTCGACACCTCGGATTAAAAGCTTCAATGAAGAAACATTTGAAGAGGACTCCAAGCTGGACTTACCCTCATTAGTGAAGTATTTGACACTTAACGCCTGGGTTCCGGTGAGCACCCAGGTGGCGCCTCATTGAAGTGCACCGCCTGGTCCACACATGACACACTCAAGCCTTGCCTCACCGCACCCAAGCCCTTAGGCAAGTGCTTAAGTGCCTATTTAAATCAATGAGTCATCATTAATGAAACATCATTTGTTATGATAATTACTTTTAACTATGTATATATTATTTTCAAATAAATTATGCAAGATATGTTACTTTCAAAAAAATTGCTTAAAATTTTCTCTATTGAAGGTGTAAGACTTCTAAGATATATGTAGTTTAATTTTGCAAAAGATATGAATTATGTAATGATTTTATTTAAGCAAAAAGAAAAAAATATATTCTTATGTTTTTTAAGGTAAATGATTGGTTGTATAATAATTTTTATGTTTTGATAAAAATATTTTATTATCATTTTAATTAGTATGTGAGTTGTTGGTGCTTACTGATATGTAATTTGTTCATGTCCATGTTTTAATTTTTTTTTCATATATTGAATAGTAGATCATACATGAACATGCTTAGTAGATCATCTTAGGAATGTTTTTAAGTTCGAACTTAATCTTAGTAATGATGTGATTTAAATTCAAGTATTGTGAATAACTGAGGATATTATTAAATTTGCTGAACATCATGATAAACCTTTTTATTGTTAATTAATAGTCTATTATATTCTTAGAATTGGAATATAAATTATGTGTAAAGGTTTAGGCCTTGCTACCTCACAAGTCATTATTTCAATATTTTTTGTTCTATTGGCCTAATCTAGTACTAGGAGATGCTCGAGTAGAGAAAAGTTAACCTTGGATGACACTAATAAAGCATGTCATGACATGAAGCTATTGTTGAATCCTGAATTTTGATGGTGAAATCAATTGATAAATTTATGAACTAATATTCATCTGAGAGAAGTGACATATGAAACACATCAATCAAGGACTCAAAATATTAAGAGAAATTATTGAAATAGGAGAATTAAATATTATGCTGATAAAAGTATCATGTCGAAAATTGAACATTGAGCAGATGATTGATTGATATGTCGAAGATTGAAATTTATGCTATAAGTTTCGACATTGTGCCAGAAGGGTCAGATATTACACTGAAAAATCATATGTTTTGGGAAAGTCAATATATTGATAGATCGAATGATATATTGAAGGAAAGGACGATGTGTAGGAGGTTCGGAAGATATGTCAGAATTGTATACAATGTGCTAAAAGTTTTGTAATTATGCTAGATATGTGATTGAATTGTTAAAGTCTTATTCAAGATCTTTCTAGGCCAAATTGAGTTGGTATTGGGCCAAAATTATGCCAACTTATTGAGAAGACCAATAGGCTTGGACTCGGGCTGAATTTGGCCTATTAGAAAGCCAAAATAATGATCTTGAGCTGGGTTAGTGGAGATAATGCCAAGCCTAGGTGATGGTATCGTCTAAGTTAGCCAACAAACACAAATAGTGCTTGTCAGCACTACCGGTGCTATTACTGCCTATATAGGCGATATTACCACCTAGGGCGATGGTGGTATCACCCAAAATTTTAAAATTGTGATGGTGATATCACCCAAAATTTTAAAATTATAGTGTCAAAACTAGCGATAGTAGTACCACCATGTGTTAGTAATAGTACTACTGCCCATACCCCAAAATTTTGGGGATTTAAATTTTTAGCTCTATTTTTAAGCCTCTTGGGGCCTATAAATATCTCAATGAGGCTTGGTTGATGGAGTATCAAATTCTGAGTTTGTGAAAGGGTCTAAGCATTGTTTGAGTCTCTTCCTCCTTCTTGAGTTTAAATGTAATCCTAAGTTATAAGAGGTGAGAGATCTTGTAAAAGAGTGAGTGTAGAGATTCTCTCCTATACATATTAAAAGGAGAAAAGTTGTAACAATAGTAGTCGATCTTCATCCATAAGAAATAAGATTAGTAGTGAAAGTCAATGATCTTAAGAGAAGATGAATCAGGAGTGAATGTAGGTGAAAAAGACTTAACCACTATAAAATAGTTTATATTTCTTTTCTTGCTTTTGATGTATTGTTACTTATTTACTTTACTCATAGCCATAAGTCACATTTTTGGTTAATTATATTTCTAATATGAATTTATCGATCAATATTTAAAATTGAATAAAAAATTATTATAGTACTAATTCACCCCTTCTCTTAGTGCAATTATGATCCTAACAATTGATATCAGAGCTCAGTTCCTTTAATTGGATTAACACCTAAAAGAGATCTAATAGCTTTTTTAGACAACCAAGAAAGTCAGTCTATTACTCATCCTTCTATATTTAATGGGATAAACTACACCTATTAGAAAACATGAATACAAATTCTTTTGCTTTCTATAGATTTTGAATTATTGAATATTATCGAGCTTGGATTTCAAAAATCTTCTAAACTGATGGATGAATAAAATGATTTTGAAAAGAGAACATTTTCTTTAAATGCTCTATTTTGTGCCATAGACAAAAATGAGTTCAATTTCTACTTGTGATACCACATATGATATTTGGCACATATTCGAAGTTACTCATGAATGTGCAAATAAAGTAAAAAAATCTAAAATTAATCTTTTGATTTATAGTTATAAATTATTTAAACTAAACCAAGTGAATTCATTAGTGACATATACACCCATTTTACGGATGTTGTCAATGATTAAAAATCTCTTGGTAAAAATTATATCAATCTTGAATTAGTGAGTAAGATTTTAAGGTCTCTTCCTAAAAGCTAGGATTCAAAGATAATGACAATCCAAGAAGCTAAAGACATAGAACAATTTTACTCTTGAATAACTCATAGAATCTTTAATAACTTAGTGCTTTACCAAATAGGATCTGATTTTAAAAGTTTGATAGGAAATATGTTTAACTAAAAGTTCAAGTAAAGGTAGCGAGTGAAATAAATTAGTAAGCAATTGCAAAGCAAAGGAAAAAAAGAGATACAAACTGATTTATAGTGGTTCAATCTTCCTGACCTATATCCACTCCCGATTCCTCTTCCCTCAAGTCCATCGACTTTTACTACCAATCTTCTTTTTAATGGTTGAAGATCAACTACCCTTATTACAACTCTTCCCCTTTTAATAAGCTTAGGAGAGAACCTTTCTTTTACAATAGACCTCACACCTCCTACAACTTAGAATCACCTATAAACTTAAGGAGAAAGAGACTCAAACATAACTCAAAAAGAGTTTTTATAATACTTTTGTGCTTAAGATTTTGTTCTTGCATAAAAAAAACATGAGTGGGTATTTATAGACCCCAAAATAGTTTAAGAATGGAACCAAAATTCAAATCCTAATAATTTCGGGGTACTAGCGGTGCTACCGCCAACACTGGGTGATAATACCATAGAAACAGGGCTAGGAATCTTGCTCTAGAGATACCAGACCACTACTATCGAAAAAGCACTAACACTACTTTTTGGCTCTCAAGTGAAACCATGGTCTAGGCTTGCTTTAGGTTACTGATTTGGCTTTCTAATAGGCCTAATTTAATCATAGTTTAAGCCCAATGGATTTCTTGATAAGTTGGCATGGTTTTGATCCAATACCAATTCAATTTGACTAAAAAAGATCTCAATTAAAACTTTACAAATCCACCTATATATCCAACATAATTATGAAGCTTTCATCATGTTGTCCAGCATTTTAGCATATCATACAATCATCCGATATATCATTCAAACCTCCAGCACACAATCCTTTCCTTCGACATTACACCCGATCTATCAACATATTGACTTTCCCACAACATTCGATCTTTTAGTGCAATACCGATCCTTCTAGCATGATGCTTGAACTCATAGTACAAAGTCTAATCTTCGTCATATTGATCAATCCTCTAGCCTAAGTCTAATCTCTGACATGATATTTTTCCACCCCAATGTCTAATTCTTCTGCTTTGACAATTTGCCTTTTGATGATTTGAGTCTGTGATCAAAGTTTTTCCCACATCACTTATCTTAAAAGCATATTAGTCCATAAACTCATCAATTGATTACATCATTAAAATCTAGGATTTAACAATTTATCCTTTTTGATGATGCAAACTAATTGATGACAGAGTTTTAATCAAGCTCCCCCTATTTATATGTCATTTTGAAGGATTATAATAAACTCTGATTCCAATGATCATATATCATTTAAATGCATATATCAAATTCAAGTTGAATGAAATTTGACCTTGTTAATATTATGATTCAATCATTCAGGCCTAGAAATCAATGTTCAATCAAGTTCCAAAAATCATAATCATTGAAGTTTTAAATTTTAATAATTAAAAAAACATAAGTTACTACTTCTGCCCCTTTTTCATCATAAAGAAGAAGAGAGTGATACAATGGTATCATGGTGCCACTTCTCCCCGTTTATATCAATGCTCCAATTGTAAAAATAAAATTATTTTGATATTATAACATGAAGGATCTTAATATCAAAAATAAGTTTAAGTTATTGACACTGAGGATGGAGTCTTAACAAAACTCCCCCTATCTATATGTGATTTTAAAAATATGATAAACTTGAATTCAAAATAAAAATTTTTCAATAGTACTCTTAAATTCTAGTTGAGATAAATTCAATCTTATTTCAAGCCCAGATATTAAATCAAGTTTCAATTTTTAAAAAATAATTAATAAAATTTATACATGAGTCACTTCTGATAAAAAATTATAAAAGCATCATAAGTCTCCTTGTTCAACACATAAGCTAGGCCTTAATTGCTACTTCTCTCATTTTTATCATCAACACACAAATATGAGTTACTTCTTCTCTTTTGTCATTAACAAAATGGAGTATACAAGTCATGAATACAAAAAATTTATACAAAATAAATCTCAAGTTGTGAATATCGAAAGATAATGATTCATTTAGATAAATTTTCTCCTTAGTCATTAGCAAAAAGAAAGAATTATTGAATCTTAGATTTTGATGATGAAATCAATTGATGGGTTTATTTATCTAAGATGTGTGTTAGAGATGAATAATACAGAATTAACTAATATAAGACAATATAATTCAATGTTGGGTTGGAGTCAAGTTCGGGCATCGGGCTAGGATTTGGACAATGCAGTGGAAACTCGCTGGGAGTTTGCCGGAAGCTCGCCGAAGATATTGGGGGCTTGTTGGGAGTTCGTCGGAAGCTCGTTGAAGGTATCGGGGGCTTGCTGAGAGTTCGCTAGGAGCTCGTCAAAGGTCATCAGGAGCTTGCTAGGAATGCACCGGGGGTTCACCAGAAAATGATCGAGACTCACTGGAAGTTTGTCAGACTAGGAAGATCATCGGGAGTTGGGAAAGTCACTTGACACATTGGTCAAATTGATTGTATTTGTATGTCTCAGTATGTCATAGTTAGCATCGGTTTGGTTTAAAGTACAAATTAAGTTATACTTGGAAGAAATCCAAATTAAATCAATGTGAGGTAATTAGGTCTACTTTGGGTTAGATTTGAGCTCAGGTTGAGCTCATTTCATTAACCTGGGAAGGGGTCAATAGAAGGTACAAGTCGGATATATAAAAGTACGGAGAAATGGCTTTTACAGGATTCCCGATTATTGTACCATCGGTGGGTGGTGATCGTACCGCTCAGGCGATGGTTGTACCACCGCCACTCTATTTTTCGAGCAACTTTTGGTGATTGTGCCATCGACACGGGCGATTGTACCGCCCATACCCAGATTTTTTAGATACATTTATATTTTTGGCTCAAATTTTAGAAGCCAATTAGGGTCTGTAAATACCCTAAATCTTCTTTCATTGATCACAAAAAATTAGGCAAAAAATTGAGAAAAATAGTGTGCTAAAAGTGTGTAAGAAAAAGAAAGGGGGCAAGAGAGTAAGCAAGAAAGTGTTGTAATCTTTGTAAAGACTTCTCTTGTGAGTTGTAAGTGTAATACTTATAAGATTCCTCTCTTGAGCCTATGAGAAGGAGAGTGGGAAGGGAAGTGTATTTAATCAATTGATGAGTATTTAATCTAACTTGTGTATTAGAGAAAATAATGTAGGTCTAACTATGATGGAGAAATTGAGTTACAATTAGATGATGGGCTAGAATCAAGTTTGGGCATCGGGCCAAGGTCTGGACGATGTTATAGGAGCTCGTCGAGAGTTCGCTACAAGTTCGCCAAAGGAATCGGGAAGCTCACTGGGAACATGTCGGGAGATTGCCAGAGGAAGACTATAAGACTCACCATAAGAATGTTGGAGGCTGCCTGATTGGTGAGAGTTAGGTCATTATTTAGCTTGATGGTCCTTATGGTTGTAATCAGGGAGTCGTATTTAAGGATTGAGTCCTAATTAAGTTTGATTTGGAATGAATCCAAATTAACTCAATATAAGGCAAATGGGTCCACTAAGGGGATGGGTTGAACTCAAGTTGAGTTCAATTGGTTGACCTAAAAATTGGTCAACAGGAGATACAAGTCGAGATTGGAAAAGTGAAGGGAATCACTTTTTTGGAAATCCTAGCGGTTGTATCGCCAGATTTTTCAGGTACATTTAAATTTTGTCTCCATTCTTCTGAAGCCAAATGAGATCTATAAATACCTCAAGTTTTCTTATATTTAGCAAAAGTAGTCACACAAGTCATTGGACAAAAATCTGTGGAAAAAGTGTATGCTAAAAGTGTATAAGAAAAACAAAAGGGGGAAAGGAGTGAGCTAAGTGTTGTATTCTTGTAAAGAGTCTCCCTTGTAAGTTGAAAGTTTGGAAGGGTTTGGTTTTCACCCAAAGAAGATCTATAGTGGACACCAATGGGTCTCAACGAAGAGGACTCGGAAGTGGACGTAGGCCAAGATTGGGGCCGAACCACTATAAATTGTGAGCGCTCTTTACTTGTCTTATTTATTACTTTCTATTGCTCTTAATTATTTCAGAGAAAGATACATTCATCATTTTCATGACTTTCTCTCTCAAATCAATTTCTTAATCATTTCCAATAAAATATAAAAGATCAATTTTATTTATTTACTTTTTATAAGTAAAGTTTTTGAATCGAGCACTTTCACTTTTGCACTAATTCACACCCCATCCCCCCTCTTAGTATCAATTGATCCTAACAATTTGGTATCAAAATAAGGTACTTACTCATTGGATTAACACCTACTTGAGTAAATGACTTTGTTTGGTATAAATGAGAGACATTCCATTTCACGTCCTCCTATGTTCAATGGAACATATTACATGTATTGGAAAACAAGGATATGTATTTTTTTTATTTCTATGAATTTTAATTTATGGTATATTATAGAGAATGAGTTTGAAAAATCTTCTAAACCAATGAACAAATGGAATGATTTGGAATGAAAGAATTTTTCTCTGAATGCAAAGGCTATGAATGCCTTATTTTGTGGTCTTGATAAAAACAAATTTAATTATGTTTCCATTTATGAATCCGCTTATGATATTTAACATACACTAGAAATTACACATGAAGGCACTAGTAGAGTTAAAGAATATAAGATTAATATTTTCGTTTATAGTTATGAATTATTTAGAATGAAACTAAGTGAGTCCATTGGGTACATGTACACCCGTTTTACAGATGTCATCAATGGCCTTAAACGTCTTGAAAAATATTTTTTAAATTTCGAACTTGTGAGTAAAATTTTAAGATTTCTACCTAAAAATTGGGATCCTAAAGTAACTGCTATACAAGAAGCCAAAGATTTAAATAACTTATCTCTTGAAGAACTTATTAGCTCACTCATGACATATGAACTAAACTGTAAAGTTCATGATGAGCTTGATGAACCCCTTCTAAAGAACAGAAAGGATATAATACTAAGAACTACAAATGACTTCTCGAGTGAAACCTCGAGTGATGAGGACTATGATATTGCACTATTATAAAAAAAAAAGTTTAAAAAATTTATAAAAAAGAATAAAAACTATAAAAATAAAAATGAATCAAAAAAGGACAATGTCATATACTTCGAATGTAAAAAATCAGGACATTTCAAAAATGAATGTTCGCAATTGAAGAAAAAGATATATTATAAGAAGAAAGCCGTTTTGGTAACTTGGGATAACTCAAGCTCTTCAGATGAAGAATACCACTCTAAAGAAGAAGTTTCTAACTATGCTCTAATGACAATCCAAGATGAGGTTAGTGATTTTTTAAGCATTTCCTTTACTAAGTTATTAAATATGTTTCATGAATTGTTTGATGAATTTAGAAAAATTAGTAAATCTTATAAATTACTTAAGAATGAATATGATTTGTTAGTTAGCAGACTTGATGAAATGTATGATTCATTGGTATCACACAATCCTTATTCTAAATATGAAATACTAGATAATGTTAAAGAAGAAAATATAATGCTAAAGTAAACCTTAGGAAAATTTGAAATAAGGAATAAATCCCTTAATATGATTCTTGCTAATAATGGTCATATTAATAGAAGAAATAGTATAGGCTTTATGGGTAATACCCAACAAATGCCAATTACCTTTGTTAAAGGACCTACTCTAAACTTGTAATCAAAAATAAAATGTAACTTTTGTAGTAGATTAGGACATAAATTTAACAAATATTTATTTAAAAGTTATAGTCCTCACAAATTAGTTTAAGTTCCTAAAAGAACTATAAACAATAAAAAACTATTAGAAAAAAGATAAAGTTCTTTGTGAAGGACTCAATGTAAAATGAGTACCTAAATTTAAATCATCTTTCCTTTAGGTTTGTTTTCAAACTAAAGCTAGGAGCATCAAATGGTACCTTAATAGTGAATGCTCAACGCATATGACCGGTGATCCAACTTATTTTTCTAAGCTCACTAGCTTAGGTGAAAGAGTTGTCACCTTTGGAGACAACAACAAGGATAAAATCATTAGAAAGAAACCATAGGTAACACATCAAACATTTTGATTAAAGATGTGTTGTAGTTGATGGCTTGAAACACAATTTGGTTAGCATTATCTAATTATGTGATAAAGGTTATATAGTTAAATTTCAATCTAATGCATACATAATTGAATTGTCACACAAAAGCAAATCTTTGATTGTCTTAAGAAACAATGTGTATACTATAGATATTGAAAAGTTATATGATGAAACTTGCTTTTCGGCCTTGAATGATAATGCTTGGATTTGACATAGAAGACTAGGTCATGCTAGCATGAAACTTCCAAACCAAATTTCAACTAAAGATTTAGTAAGAGGATTACCTAGCCTAAAATTTATCAAAGATAAAGTATGTGATACTTATCAATTAGGAAAATAAATAAAGAGTAGCTTTAAGCTAAAAATCAAATAAATACCTCTAGGCCACTTCAATTGATCCATATGGATTTATTTGGACCAATTGATATTATAAATTTAGGTGGAAGCAAATATGCATTCATTATAGTAGATGACTATAGTAGATACACATGGACTTATTTCTAATATATTTAAATATTTTATAAAATTTTATAAAAAAATATTCAAAATGAAAAATGATTTATGATTTCATCAATACATAGTGATCATGGTGGTGAATTTTAAAATAATAACTTTAAAACTTTTTGGGAATCAAATAGGTACATCCATAATTTTTCTACTCCAAAAAATCCACAACAAAATGAAGTAGTAGAAAGAAAAAAAATAGGAGTTTACAAGAAATAGCTAGAACCATGTTAATGAACATAGCCTTCCCAAATATTTTTGGAACGAAGGCGCTAATACGACATGCTATGTTTTAAAGAGAGTTCTTGTAAGACTATTACTCACCAAAACTCTTTAATTGTGGAATGGTAAAAAACCCAATATTTTTTATTTTAAAATATTTGATTGTAAATGTTTTATTTTGAATGAAAATGTGTCTTAAGAAAATTTGATGTAGAATCTGATGAAGGAATTTTTCTATGTTACTCTTCTATTTCAAAAGCTTATCATGTATTTAATAGAAGAACTTTAGTAATTGAAGAATCTATTTATGTTGTTTTCAATAAAATTTCTGAACCTAAGAAAATTGATTTTGATGATGAATTTAATTTTGGCACTTTGAATTTAAATGATAACTCTCCTAAAAGTAACTTGGATTAATCTATTTCTAAATCCTTACCCAAGGAATGGAAGTATGTAAATTCTCATCTTAAGGAGCTTATAATAGGAGATACATCAAGAGGTGTTTAAACTTGTTCTTCGTTTAAAATTTTTTATGCTAATATCGTATTTGTTTCCCAAGTTGAACCAAAATGCATTGATGAAGTCCTAAGAGATGACTCTTTGCTATGCATGAATAGTTAAATTAATTTAAGAGGAATGAAATATGAGAATTTGTTCATAGACCTAATGACCATTTAGTGATTAGTACTAAATGAATCTTTAGAAATAAACAAGATGAAAATGGTATTATAGTTAGAAACAAGACTGGATTAGTGACTAAATGTTTCAACCAAGAAAAAAAAATCGATTATGAAGAAACCTTCGCTCCTGTGGCTAGGCTTGAAGCCATAAGGATGCTCCTTGCATTTACATATTTTACATATTTTAAGTTATTTTAAATAAATGTTAAAAGTACTTTTCTTAATAGTTTCATTTCCGAAGAAGTATATATTGAACAACCCCTTGGTTTTAAAAATAGTCATCTTCCTAATCATGTTTTCAAACTTTCTAAAGCTCTTTATGGATTAAAATAAGCCCCTAGGGCTTGGTATGAAATACTTAGTTTTTTTCTTATTTCAAATAATTTTTTGAAATGCAAGGTTAATACCATATTATTTTTTAAGTATTTTAAAAATAATTTTTTTATTATTCTAATTTATGTTAATAATATTATTTTTTATTCTATAAATGAATCTTTGTGTGAATCTTTTACCAAGAATGTGAGCCAATAATTTGAAATGAGTTTAATGGGTGAGTTAATATTTTTCTTAGGATTATAACTAAAACAACTAGATGATAGTATCTTTATTAGTCAAACTAAATATACCTTGGACTTGCTAAAACATTTTGGTATAAAAAATGCTAAGGCCATAAACACTCTCATGAGTACATCTATAAAGTTAGACTTAGACAATGAAGGAGAAAATTTTGATTAAAAAACTTATAAAGGAATGATAGGTAGTTTGTTATACTTAACTACTACTAGACTGGATATCATATTTAGTATTAGATTGTGTGCAAGATTTCAATCTAATCCTAAGCTTTCCTACCTTAAAGCAGTTAAACTAATATTTAGATATTCAAGAGGAACTTTAAACCTAGGATTGAGGTATCCAAAATCTAAGAACTTTGATCTGCTTTCTTATTCAGATGCTGATTTTGGAGGATGTAGATTAGTTAGAAAAAGTACTATTGGGATATGTCAATTTTTTAGGGCATGTATTTATTTCTTGATCTTCCAAAAAATAAAATTTGGTTGCTTTATCGACTATTGAAGTTGAATATATTACAGCTAATGCTTGTTGTGCTCAAGTCATTTGAATGAAAAATATATTAGAAGATTATGAAATTTATCTAAAAAATATCCCTATAAAATGTGATAATACAAGTGTAATATGCTTAACCAAAAATCTCATTCACCACTCAAGAACTAAATATATTGATATTAGACATTACTTTATTAGGGATCATGTGAATAATCAAGACATCTCTTTGGAATTTATTAACACTAAGCATCAATTAGCATATATTTTCACTAAGCCATTAAATGAAGAGCAATTTGACTTCATTAGAAGATAGCTAGGAATGCTAAACTATGAGAATGTTATGAATATTTGATTTATTATTTTAAATCAAGTTGCATGAATGATTGGTTTATACATTTGTTTGAAATGTATGAATAATTCCTAACTTTGGATTTCAAAATTTACTAGATTAAGATCTATTTTGTGATGATGTTTTTTAAATCCCCTTCCATATTTCTACCTTTTTATTTATGAAAAGGGAAGACAATTTACATGAAGATGATGATTTGCTATGTTTGCTTGAAATTACATGAGATGATTTTAAATGCATGAGTAGCTCTTAAATTTTTGAATCTTCTCGGATTTCTTGAAATTTTTGAGCTCATCTTTGAAATATTCTTTTCGAAATTCACTTCTATAAAATTGAGAGCTCTTTTAAATGATGCTTTACAACTCCTCTTTTGTTTTCTTTCTTCTTTTTTCATAAGAGGAAGAAATTTTTTTATGGCTCATATCCTATTTTACAAAGGGGGAGTAAAGACTCATGTGGCTTGAAATGATTAGTTCTACATTTCACCTTTTTGTTGATGATAAAGGGGGAGAAATAGATATTGATGTCTTTTGTAAATTTTTATATGGGCATTTCTCTTTGTTTGAAATTTTTACATAGGAATTTCTCTTTATTTGTTGATAAACAAATAGAATAAATGATTAATGACTTAAGAATAGATTTTTATGTGTGACTAATACATAATTTTTAAAATTTATGAAAATCTTTGATGAGTTGATGACTTGATAATTTAAAGCAAATTTTTGTTGATGTATGAGTATCTCATTGCATCCTTGAAATATTGTTTGCTTAAAATATTAATTGCTTCATGATACTTGAATTCCAGAGTGTAGTTCTCTTGAATTTAAGTTTTTCTTATTATGGTATGGATTTAGGGGGAGTAAGGTTTTAACTCCCGTTATCAATTGATTGTCATCATCAAAAGGGGGGAGATTGTTGAATCTCAGATTTTTTATAATAAAATCAATTGATAAGTGTTTAATCTAACTTGTGTGTTAGAGAAAATAGTGTAGGTTTAACTACGATGGAGGAATTGAGTTACAACTATATGATGGGCCAAAATCAAGTTTGGCATTAGGCCAAGGTTCGGACGATGATAACTTTTAGCAATTGTACCACCCATACCCAGTTTTTCTAGGTGCATTTGAATTTTCATTCTTCTGAAGCCAAATGGGGTATATAAATACCCTAAGTTTTCTTGCATTTAGCATAAGTATTCACATAAGTCATTAGGCAAAAATTTGTGAAAAATGTATGTGCTAAAAGTATGTAAGAAAGGAGTGAGCCAAGTGTTGTATTCTTGTAAAGAGTCTCCTTGAAAGTTGAAAGTTTATAAGGGTTTGGTTTTCACCCAAAGAAGACCGGTAGTGGACACCAGTGGGCCTCGATAAAGAGGACTTGAAAGTAGGTGTAGGCCAAGATTGGGGTCGAAGCACTATAAATTGTGAGAGCTATTTACTTGTCTTATTTACTATATATTGCTCTTAATTAATTCATAGAAAGATATGATCATTATTCTCATGACTTTTTCTCTTAAATCAGTTTCTTAATCATTTCTAACAAAATACAAAAGACGCTTCCAATTTTATTTCTTTACTTTTTATAAGCAAGGTTTTCGAATCGAGCACTTCTACTTTTGCACTAATTCATCTTACCCTCCCCCCTCTTAGTGCCAATTGATCCTAACACGGTCTTCACCTGAAGAAGATCGATAGTGGACACTGGTGGACCTCGAGGAAGAGGACTCGAGAAGTGGATGTTGTTAGGATCAATTGGCACTAAGAGGGGGGGGGTTGAATTAGTGCAAGCTAAAATTTTTCTTTTTAAGCAAAAGCTTTTCGAATAAGATATAATAGGAAATCTAAAGCTTTTTATTTTTAATAAAACAAGTGAGTGAATAAATAAGTTGTTAAGGAAGCCGAAAAGATAATCACATTTGAGGAAAAGAACTTATCGTCTTGCTTTCAAGGAGTTTAGTTAAGTTAGAAGTATCAATTCAATAACATTCAAGCAATGCAAGTATAAAACACTTTTAATTTTATAGTAGTTCGGTGCCAATGGCCTACGTCCACTTTCGAGTCCTCCTTCTTGAGGGACACGACATCCACCACTAATCTTCTTTGGGTGAAGATCAAACCCTTACACTTGAGCTTACAAGAGAGACTAGATTTACAACTCTAAGCTCTCTCCCTTACACTTTTTTTTTTCCTTACAATTCTCACACAATATTTTCTCAAAATATAATCCCCCAAAAGTGTTGTCTAAATATAAGAAAACTTGAGATATTTATAGGCCCCAAATTAGCTTCAAAATCGAAGCCAAAATCTAACCATATCTGAAAAATTTGGGTACGGGTGGTTTCCCTGCCGACCTGAGTGGTTTACCAACCGTCAACAGATGGTCGTCACCTAGATTCTATGGTACGGGTGGTTTACCCATCGAAAGTTGTTGCCTGCCGCCCGGATTCTATAGTACGGGCGGTCTAACAATCTCTCACCTGCGGTTTACCCGTTGAAATTTTCGTAAAAGTGGTTCCCTCTACTTTTTGAATTCTAGCTTGACTTTTACATTAACTATCTCTATAGTCAACTGATTGAGCTCAACGAAACTCAATAGTAAATCTGGTTACCTCATTGAGTTGATTTGGATTCCTTCCAAATCCAACTCAATTAGGATTCTAACTTCTAACTATGTTTAAATGATTATAATACTTAATGACTAATTAAGCCTAATTAAGACCTAACTCCCGTATACTCCGACAACCTCCGAAAATCTTACGGTAAGTCCTCTGGCCTTCTTCTAAGCGATCTCCCTTCATGTTCCAGCGAGCTTCCCGATTCCTTCGGTGAATCTCCTAGTGAACTTCCGGCGAGATCCCATCACATCGTCCGAACTCGGCCCGATGCATAGGCTTTATCTTGGCCCATCATCTAGTTGTAGCTTCATTGATCCTGTCATAGTTAGACCTACATGATGCTAATTATAACTTAATTAAATATAATCATAATTACCAAAAATATCTATTACAAGACCATCCCGACTCTCGTAAGCTTTTAGGCTACCTCCAACAATCTTCCGACAAGTCTCAGTCTTCTTTTTGGCGAACTCTATTGCGTCATCCTGGCAAGCTCCTGATACTCTCGGCGAGCTTCTGACACACTCCTGACGAGTTCCCAGACGCATCGACTCGATATATGGACTTAACCTTGGTCAATCTTGATTGTAATAATCCTTCTGTCGTAATTAATCCTACATCAATCAACTCTAACAATCCTATTAGATTAATAATCCATCAATTGATTTCATCATCAAAATCTGAGATTCAATAATCTCCCCCTTTTTGATGATGACAATCAATTAATGACAAGAGTTAATCCTAACTCCCCCTAAAACCATACCACTTAAATTTAAGAGATGCACTCACTCTTAAATTCAAGCAATCAATCATTCAATATAAATTTCAACACAAATTTACAACAAGTCATCAAATCATGAATTGTAAAATATCCAAGTTATATCATCAAGTGTTATCGATGAATATTTTTTAATATTATATGCCATCAATATATATTTCTCCCTCTTTGTCATCAACATAAAGGTGAAATATAGAGTTAATAATTTCAAAACACATTATGACATTACTCCCCCTTAGTATATGCATTAATATAGAAGACTTAAATTCAAGAGAGTCACATTCTCTTGAATTCAAGTGAATCAAAGCAATGAGCGTTTTAAGCATATAACCTTTCAAGTATAACAAAGATTTGCTTTTTAAACTTTTCAACTTATTAAGAATTTTCAAGGATTGCCATGAAGTTGAAAATATTTGAGAATTTTTTTTCAAATCATCAAGCATAGAAAATTTTCAAATCAATAAGCTAGAAAATTTTCAAGTCAAAGAGTATAGATGATTTTGAAGTCATTGAGCATAGAAAATTTTCAAGTCAGAGAAAATTTCATGTCATAGTGCATAGAAAATTTTTAAGTCATAGAAAATTTTAAGTCATAGTGCATAGAAGATTTCATCAACTATACCTTTTATAATTAATAAATAGAGAAACAGGGAAGGTATTGTTGAATCATTTCATCATGAGAAGAGCTCTTAATAAATTTTAAAAGTAATATTAAGATGAGCTCAAAAGTTCAAGATATTTAAAGATGACTTATATATTTCAAATATAGCAATAGTCATCTCTTGTTATATAAAATCATCTCTTGTAAATTTTAGATGTGACATATCTTGATGCATTTTTTGAAAATAATAAGATACCAAATCATGGAGAAAGTTTTCAAAAATGTTATCACAAAAAGCTTAATCTCATGAAATCTAGATTAGTAATTTATATATTTTCATAATTTAGTATTTTTAGGTCAACCTCAATCTTGTAGATATATAAAATTTGAATATGAGTTCAACACATTTTTCTCATGTAAATTTCAAGAAAATATAATAAATAAATCTAGTAAATTCTTTCTTCTCTTTTGGGAAGTGCAAGATAGCAAATTTTTGCTTCTTTTGCATTGTTCAAGCTTGTAATTTTACAAGCTAACAAATTTTACTCCCACTTTGTCATTGTTAAAAAGAAGGGATGATTGCAATAGTGCAAAACTTTTTCCATTTCACCATTTTTCAATATCATCATGTGAAATATATAATGAAAGATTAACATAGTGATGAGATGTACAATTCATGAAGGTAAATTGTGAATATCAAGAGATAAATTCGTAGGATAAATAATTAAAAATAAAATCTCTTAATTTTTCCATAAGAAATCTTAAGTTGTCAAGTTCATGATTTATATAAAAATCTCCTTTTAAATAAAACGAAAACACATAATAAAATATTTTGATTTATTAAAGATTTCAAGTTATAATTCTAAGAAATCAAAATCATGATATCATTTAATTTCAAAATCATCAAAATCACTTTTAAGAGATTCAAAATGTAATTAATAGACTTATTAGTCTCTTAAAATGCTAGTGATTTTTTTCTCTATTTTGTGTGAATAAGAAGGTAGAATCAAAGTAGAGAAATAAAAAATATTATATCATAAAAATATTTAATTTTAATAATATAAATTTTATAGATGTGAATTTTGAAATTAAGCTCAAAACTTCAAGATATTCAAGGAAATTCAAAAGTTTAAGAGATACTCATGCATTTAAAATCATCTCATGTAATTTGAATAAAAAGCATCAAGAATTTCATAAGAAGGCATGATGGTAGATCAAGCTTAAATTGTAAATCAAGTATTTTATATGCATTTAGGAAGTTCTAATTTTATTCTAAGCACTTGTTCATCATTCAATGTTTGCTTCTAATAATATTAAAAATTTTATCTCCTACTTTTTGTTATTGTCAAGAGAGACATATGATTGCATAATTTCTTTTCATCCATATTCAATTTATGTCAAAAAGTATAAGAGATATCATGCAATTGAAAATTCAAATCTAAAAGACATGATTTCATTGAATAAGTTTTCTTTCCCCTCTTTTGTAAATATTACAAATGAGTCTTAGGGGATAATCTTAATTTATCCAAGATAAATTTTTTTAATAGAAAAGAAGAATGATCTTGATAAAAATTTTAATTATTATTGTTAAGATCATAAATCTCCTTTTAAAGAAAATCATAGAGATCAATAATGCGATTCTCATAACATATACGCCAAGTCAATAAGTTAAGGGAATATCTATGATAATGCAAATCCCTTTTAATTTTTAACTTATCACAATGTTAAGAAATACTAATTTTGGTGATAAGTTATACTAAGAAGAAAGTCATAAGTAATCATGTCATAAAGAATATTATTATCAAATCATAAATGCCAAGAACATGATTTATTTTGACACATTTCTTCCTAAATAAAATTTTAAGTCTTTTGAAATCTTATGAGACAAAGTAAAAATGATCTTGATTCTTATTGAAAGATCAAGTTATAAATATTGAGAAGTCAAGATCATATTTAGGATGAAAGGAATCTTAGTAAAGAAAATAATCTTAAATTATAATTTTTAAGATTTCAAGATCATGATTTAAGTTATCAAATAATCAAAAGCAATATAATAATGAAGTTGGATAGATTTAAACATATCCATTTTTTAAAACAAAATTATTTAAAAACATATCCAAAATCATTATCGAAAATCGCTTTTCGAAAAATTTCAATAAGATCATTATAGATTATTTTCCAAAAGAAAATAACTAAAGTTTTATAATTCATTTTTGTAGTTAAAGAGATTCAATAATAGTATCATTTTATTTGAAGGATTCATAGGATAGAAATATTCTTTCAAGAAGAATTATCCTTCTTTTGAAATTTATTTTAAGAATATAATGATATTTAAGATTAATTACTCTCCTTTTGGTTATTTCATGTGATTTCTTTCTCTCTCTTTTCTATATTATTCTATGCTAAAATTTTATCATTCAAATCAATCATAGCATTTCAATTAATGTAACATTTAAATCAATCAGTCCATAGACTTTGTCAATATTCAAATAATTTAACAATAGTTTTTACATTTAAACTAATTTTTAAATCATCATCAAAATCTCATTTATATAAATTTCAATATGAGTAATTTTTTATTAATAATAACTTGGGTTCTTTTAGTTCTAGTCTTAGCATGCTCTAGCTATGCATTATCAAGATTAATTATATAATGATGAACTATTTTCAATAAAAGGATTTATTATAATAGGAACAAGGATCATTAAGCTTCAAACATCTTAATTCAAATAATTATTTTCGTTATTGTTACATAAGTTAGTGAGCTTTGAAAGAATATTAGATCTCAAAGTCTTGAGCATCTACTTTCAAAACATTACTTAGTGCTCCTAGCCTTATTATAAAATAACTTTATATTATGGGAGGTTTTGATTTAGGTACTCATTTGACGTTAGGTCCTTCATGACATATTTTTTCCATTTTTTCTAATGGCTTAAGGCTGTTTATTGTTCATTTAGGAATCCAAATTAATTTATGTTGACTATAATTGCTAAATGAACAGTTATAGGTATTATGTCTCAATTTTTTACAAGAATTATATTTAACTCTTGGTGGCATATTTAATGTAGATCCTCTTATGAATATGGTTGGCTTTTGCTGAATATTTTCAACAAAGCCTATATCATGTCTATTATTAATATGACCCTTATTGGCAAGGATCATATTTAGGGATTTATTCTCTATCTCAAATTTCACTAATGTTTTTTTAAGCATGCAATTCTCTATTTTAACATTATCTAGCATATCGTATTTTAAACATGATTCAGGTGAAGTTAAGGAGTTATGCATTTCATCAAGTCTTTTAACTATCAAATCATGATCAACTTTAAGCAGTTTAAAATACTTGCTAAATTTTCTAAACTTATTAAATAAATCATTAAACATGCTTGATAATTCTAAAAATAAAAAATCTAAAGACTCACTAATCTCATCTTTGATGGCCATTAAAGCAAGGTTCTCTACTTCTTGGTTGAGCATTTGATCTTTGGAGCTCCTTGGCTTCTTGCATTCATAGCAAGAGGTTGTGTCCATAATCTTTATAAGGTTCAAGTTCATTAACTTTTCTAGTTCATTTTTTAAAAGTTCATATCCAAGGTTCTCATCACTTGAGATTTCACCTGAGAAGTCATATGTTATTCTTAGTTCACAATCCTTCCTGTTCTTTGGAAAGTGTTTTTCAAATTTATTTTTGTAATGTATTTCATTAAATGATTCATTTATATTTGTTGTGCTTTCATGTGTGATTTTCAAAGTATACCAAATATCGAAAGTTGAATCACAAGCCGAAACACGATTAAACTCATTCATATCAAGAGCACAAAGCAATGCATTCATAGCCTTTGCGTTTAAAGAGAAAGTATTCTTCTCCAAATCATTTCAATTATTTATTAGAAGAAAATACTTTTCAAATCCGTTCTCAACTATATTCTATAAATCAAAGTTCAAAAAGATGAGAAAAATATGCATCCGTGTTTTTCAATATGTGTAATCCGTCCCATTGAATATGGGTGGACGTGAAATGGAATGTCCCTCATTCTTACCAAAATAAGTCATTTACTCAAGTGGGTGTTAATCCAAGGAGTAATAACCTTGCTGTGATACCAATTGTTAGGATCAATTGGCACTAAGAGGAGGAGGAGGATTGGGGGGGGGGGGGGGGTGAGGGTGGTGGGTGGTAGGGGTGAATTAGTGCAAGCTAAAATTTTTCTTTCTAAAACAAAAGCTTTTCAAATAAGATAGATTAGGAAATCCAAAGCTTTTTATTTTTAATAAAATAAGTGAGTGAATAAAAGTAAGTTGTTAAGGAAGCCGAAAAGATAATCATGTTTGAGGAAAAGAACTTATCGTCTTGCTTTAAAGGAGTTTAGTTAAGTTAGAAGCATCAATTCAATAACATTCAATCAATGAAAGTATGAAACACTTACAATTTTATAGTGGTTCGGTGCTAACGGCCTACATCCACTTTCGAGTCCTCCTTCTTGAGGCACACCGGCATCCACTATCAATCTTCTTTGGGTGAAGATCAAACCCTTACAATTGAGCTTACAAGGGAGACTAGATTTACAACTCTAAGCTCTCTCCCTTACCCCTTTTCTTTTTTTTACAATTCTCACACAATATTTTCTTAGAATATAATCCCTAAAAAATATTATATGAATGTAAAAAAACTTGGGGTATTTATAGGCCCCAAATTAGCTTCAAAACTGGAGCCAAAATTCAATCATACCCAAAAAATCTGAGTACGGGCGATTTACCCACCGACTTGAGCAGTTTTACCCACCGTCAATAGCTGGCCGCTGCACTATGGTACGGGCGGTTCACCTACCACCTGAGCGGTTTACCCACTGAAAGTTGCTGCCTGTCGCTTGGATTCTGTGGTACGGGCGATCCAATTATCGCTCACCGGCGGTTTACCCGCCAAAATTTTCGTAAAAGTGGTTCCCTCCACTTTTCAAATTTCGGCTTGACTTTTACATTGACCAGCTCTTTGGTCAATTGATTGAGCTTAACCATAGCTCAACCAAACTCAGTAGTGGATCTGGTTGCCTTATTAAGTTGATTTGGATTCCTTCCAAATCCAACTCAATAATAACTCTAATTTCTAACTATGACTCAATGATTACAATATTTAATAATCAATTAAGCCTAATTAAGACCTAACTCTCATATACTCTGGCAATCTTGCAGCAAGTCCTTCGATCTTCTTCCCGGCGATATCCCTTCACGTTCCGAGTGAGCTTCCCGATTCCTTTGGCAATTCTCCTAGCGAACTTCCGACGAGATCCCACCGCATCATCTGAACTCGGCCTGATGCCTAGGCTTTATCTTGGTCCATCATCTACTTGTAGCTTCATTGATCCTTCCATAGTTAGACCTGCATGATGCTAATTACTACTTAATTAAATACAATCATAATTATCAAAAATATCTATTATAAGACTATCTCAACTCCCGGCAAGCTTTTCGGCTACCTCCGACAATCTTCTAGTGAGTCTTGGTCTTCTTTTTGGTGAATTTCCTTGTGCCATCCTGGCAAACTCCCGATACCCTCGGCGAGCTTCCGATACACTCCTGGCAAGTTCTCAAATGCATCAACTCGATGCATGGACTTAACCTTGGCCAATCCTTATTGAAATAATCCTGCTATCGTAATTAATCCTATATCAATCAACTCTAACAATCATATTAGATTAATAATATATCAATTGATTTTATCATCAAAATCCGAGATTCAATAGATGTAGGCCAAGTTGTGGGTGAACCACTATAAACTATGAGTGTCTTTTATCTTTCCATTTGGATTTGCATGTTCTTACTTAAGTCTTCTTTAAGCAAGAAACTTAGCATCATTCTATAAGATTAAATTGCTCACGTACTCTACTTGAATGAAACACTTTTGATATTATTTTTATTTTGAGTGAAAGTTTTCTTTAAATCAAAGTTTTTAGCACTTGTACTAATTCACCCCCCTAGTGCCAATTGATCTTAACATTTGGTATTAGAGCCACATTTTACTAATTGGATTAATACCCAAGTGAGTAAATAGCTTATTTAAATTATGGTATTAATAAAGGTCAATGTATCATAGGTCCTTATATGTTCAATGGGACGGACTACACCTCTTAAAAAATTCGAACGGGTATCTTTTTTATTATGATAGGTTTTAATTTATGGTGTATTATTGAAAAAGATTTTTAGAAGTCATCTAATCTGATAAATGATTGGAATAATTATGAAAAATAAATATTTTTTTTAAATACCAAAGCTATAAATGTTTTATTCTATGCTTTAAATAAAAATGAGTTTGATTAGGTTTCTACATGTGATTCGGCTTTTGAGATTCGGCATACATTAGAAATGACACATAAAATCATAATTAATCTAAATGAATCATTAAATGATAAGACTTCCAAAAATAAATTTGAAGAATATCTTCTAAAGAACAGAAAATATAGTGAATTGAGAATAGAAGAAGACCTTCCAAAGAATAGGAAGGAATTTTAAGTGAGAATGACATCTGACTCCTTGAGTGAAACCTTGAGTGATGAGAATCTTGAACTTGAACTCTTGACAAAAGAACCAAAAAATTTAATGAATATGAACAAAAAAATTGAAATGGACAAAACCTCTTGCTATCAATGCAAGAAGCCGAGGTGCTCTGAAGATGAAGAGCATAATCAAGCAGAAGTAGAGAATCTCATGCTTATGGCCATCGACAATGAGTAAGTGATTCCTTCAATGTCTCATTTAATTTTGATGAATTATTAAATATTTTTCATCAGCTTTATGATAAATTTAGAATAATTAGCAAATCCTATAGACTACTTAAGAAAGTGCATGCATCATTAGTTAGTAAACTTGAAGAAATGTATGAAGTAGCACCATCACATAATTCATGTACTAAACATGAAATCTTGAATGATGTATCAACAACATGTATTTCTTATTCTAAGTGTGAGTCACTAGAGGTAATTAAACAAGAAAATGACATACTACAACAAAATCTAAACAGGCTTACGATAGACAATAAGTCTCTAAATATGATCCATGTTGAGAAGGGTCATGTTCATAGGAAGGTATTGGCATTGTGAGCAATACTCATCAAAAGCCAACTACCCTTATTAGAAGACCCACATTACACTCTTTGCCCAAAAATAAATATAATTTTTGTAGTAGATGTGGACACTTTGCCTATAGGTATTTATTTAGAAAGTATAGTCCACATAAATTGATTTTGGTTCCTAAATGAACTATGAACAACCTCAAGCCATTAGAGAAAATAGGAAGAACCCTTAATGAGGGACCCAAACTCAAATGGGTACCTAAACCAAAACCCCCTATATTGTAGAGTTGTCTCCTAACAAGGCTAGGAGTACTAAATAATATTTTGAATATAGATGCTCAAAATACATAACTTGAGATCTAATACTTTTTCAAGCTTACTAGCCTAAGTAATAACAAAAAAAGATATTGATAATAAAATTATTGGTAACAAATATTTGGATGATTCGTTGATATAATTAATCTTAATTGCTCTTAATAGTGCATGACTTTTGCGAGCATGCTAAAATTAGAACAAAGAAAGTTTAGTTATTTTTAATACAAAATTATCTAAGTTGAAATTTATGGAAAAAAGGATTGTAATCATAGATTAAAAATTATTGGCGTAAATGATTGAAATATTGGATGGGTTATATATTGACCTAAAGAAGGTTGTATAATTGAATAATAGATCACTTTTGAATTTGAACAAAGAATAAATAAAAATTTAAAGATAAGTTTGTCAACTCCTTGCACTATCGGTAAAGATTAAAACTCATTTAAATGTTAGAAATGAGATAGGTTGAATTTTTGTTTTGAAGATGTTTTATTATTTTGATGTGTTATAGTAATGACCTTGATGATTTTTTCTAGAATAAAACTTGGTTTTTGGTCTTAAATGATAATTCATTGATTTGAAAAGTATTCTTGAAGCAAATCATATGAAATAACTAAAAAGGAGGATAATTCTTCTTAAAAATATTTTTATCGATCAACTCTTTAACTAGAGATAAAATGATATCATTATTGTTGAATCTCTTAAACTATAAAAGTAATTTGATGATTTAAATTTAAAAAGGTTATTTATCCAAATCATGATTTTGATATCTTGAAAATTATAATTTGAAATCTTTATATAAACTAAAATCATTTACTGAGATTCCTTCCCTTTATTCAAAATAATTTTATAAATGAATCATAAGTTTATCTTTTTGGAACTATAATATGAATCTTTTTATAAATAATGATTTTGATGATTTGAGATCACTTATACATAAATTAAGATCTTGTATTTCTATATCTCATTTTACAAAATCTTTATTTTTGTAACTTGATAAATGAAGACCCTTCTTATTATTTGATCTCTTAAGAATTCTTTTTATTATCTAAAAATAGATTTACCAAAATAAATCATGTCATTTAGTATTCATGATTTAATATCCTTCATGAAATGATCATTAATGACTTCCTTCTTAGTATAACTTATCACCAAAATTAATATTTCTTAAATTTATGATAAGTTAAAAATTAAATAAGATTTGTTTTATCATGAATATTCTCTTGATTTCTTGACTTAACTTATCCTTTTATGGGAATCACGTTTAAATCTCTATGATTTTTTAAAATAAAAAGGAGATTTATGATCTTAATAATTATAATTGAGATTTTTGGTAGGATCATTCTTCTATTTTATTAAAAAGATTTATCTAAATAAATTAGTATCTTAAGATTTATCTTAGATGAATTAAGATTATTTAATCACCTAAGACTTATTTTATTATTTACAAAGAAAGAATAGGTGAAGATAATTCTTAAAAGAAATCATGTCTTTTGGTACTTATAATTTATTTTCATCCTTAATGATATGATTCCTTTGTACTTATGGTCGTAATTTGGATATGGATGTAAAATGAAAAATTATACTATTTTGTTTTTTTTTACAATGACCAAAGGGGGAGATAAAATTATCAATATAATTAGAAGAAAATTGGATATGAAGAATCTTATAGCATTGAATGAGTAACAATTTACTTAAAGGAAAATTTAGAATTTTAAATTTTCTAAATGCATATAAAATGCATGATTTATAATTTGAGCCTGATTTACTATCATATTTTCTTTTGGATTTTCTAACCTTTACAAATTGAGCTTCTTATCAAAATTTATATGAGATGATCTTCAAATTGTATGATTTACTATTTTTTAGATTTCTTGATTTGCTATTCTTGTTTAAAATTTACATAAGATGAATATATAAGTAGCTCTTAGATTTCTTATATTTTTTAACTCACCTTTAAAATGATTCTCGTTACAATTCACATTTATAAGAAGGGGATTCAAGATTTTTTGTGATGAGACTTTATCTCGGTTTATAGACCTTATATGAATATTTTTTAATGTACCTCCTACCTCAATTTCTTTGGAACACTATACTTTTGAATCTTTAATTTTAGCCGCCGACCCCTCGTTTCTTCTTCTTTCTTATTCAAAAAGGGGAGAAAATCTTTAATGAGAAAATTATATCTCTTATCTTATTTTATTAAGGGAGAGCAATGATGCACTAAATATTCAGATATATAATCAATATTTTACAAATACGGAGAAATTTGACACATGATGAGATTATGTGACTTCAAATTATTTGCTCAAAATTTCACCTTTTTATTGATGACAAAGGGGAAGAAATGATATATTGATGACAAAAATAGAATGAAAAATAGTAAAATAGATATTTCAATTTTTTTGTTGATAACAAAGGGAGAGAAATGATTGATGACTTAAGGGGGAGATTTTCAAATTAATGTATGACTGATGCATAAAATAAAATTTTGTATACTTGCAAATCTTTGATGATTTAATAACTTAAGGTAAAATATTTGAAATTGATGTTACATCATTTCAGAAGTTTATAAATGAATGTTATGTTACATTATTTGATGAAAATTATTTGGAAAATTATATCATGATACTTGAATTAAAGAGTGATTAGTTCTCTTGAATTTAAACTTACTCTATATGAATTATAGCATAGACAAAGGGGGAGTTATGATACTTGAATTCAAGAGTGGTTGGTTCTCTTGAATTTAAGCTTCCTCTATTTGAATTATAGTATAGACAAAGAGGGAGTTAAGGTTAACTCCTGTAATCAATTGATTGTCATCATCGAAAAGGGGGAGATTGTTGAATCTCGAATTTTGATGATAAAAGCATTTGATGGGTTTGTTGATATAATATGTGTGTTAGAGATGAATGATGTAGGATTAATTATGATAAGGCAATACGATCAAGTGTTGGGCCGGAGTCAAGTTCGGGCATCGGGTCAGGGTTTGGATGATGCAGTGGGAACTCGTCGGGAGTTTGTCGGAAGCTTGTCGAAGGTATCAAGGGCTTGCTAGGAGTTCGTTGGGAGCTCGCCAAAGGTATCAAAGGCTTGCTAGGAGTTCGCTAGGAGCTCGCCAAATGTGATCGGAAGCTTGCTAGGAATGCATCGGGGGTTTACCAAAAGATGACCGAGACCCATCGGAAGTTTGCTAGAGGTTACCAGGAAGATTACCGAGAGTTGAGAAGGTCACTTGACACATTGATCAAATTGATTGTATTTGTTTTATGAAACCTCAGTGGGTGCATCACATGTGCAGCGAAAATCAAAACAAAAATCAATTTCCCACGCAGTTCAAATCGTCATGTAAAAGATTGGGATCGCAAGAAAAATCATAAAAACTGAAAAACCATGATGTGTGAGAGATTGATTTTACCTAGGAAGATCATATATCCCTGTATTCCAGATCCGAATGGAGGAGATGAAGGAGGTCAAGCGTCCTCCTCTTTAGTGGTATCCATATGATGGATTTTTGCAGCGGAACTCTTCCAATATGATCTTGCAACTCTTGCACAGAGGGAGGGAGGAGAATAGGAGGTGGTGGCTAAAGTTGTAGCCTATCAACCATGAGTCCCCCCTTCTATTTATAGAGAGCCACCAAAAAATCCTAGGACTCCTACCTTAGTGGGTATTGGATCTCCATCCAATAACCTACTAACATTGCATTATTGGATCTCTATCCAATAATCTTCTTAAGCCTCTAATTGGGCCTTAAGCAAGGAGCCCATCAGTATAGGGTCTCATCTAATAAGAATAGGGGCTAATTGGATCTTCATCCAATCCTCTATTCATTGAAGCATCCACCATATATATGTAACCCTCTAGGCCCAATATCGAGCTGGCCATGA
Source organism: Ensete glaucum (assembly GCA_021527575.1). NCBI lineage: Eukaryota > Viridiplantae > Streptophyta > Magnoliopsida > Zingiberales > Musaceae > Ensete > Ensete glaucum. Next base: position 21,269,515 of record CM038551.1, read on the forward strand.
GTCACTCCCATCAGAACTCCTTTTGATATAGTGAATTATTATATTCATAATAATTCACTTGACTCATCAACTCTGAACAAACTATGCCACTATGCCATAGTCCCCAGATGGTACAAGAGGATCGAATCCGTTGGACCTGTCTGTCCACAGTTATCATGTATCTATAATCTCTCATCCAAATAATATCCCAGAGACCGTATATTAGACATGGTACTGTCAGGTCATATATGAAATCAGTTTGCCTTACTCTAATCGGATTCTACCAGAGAACTCCTTCTCTCTCAATCCGAATGACCCTGGCCAGGGATTTGTTTGAGCAAGCACATATAAGATATTCCTCTCGTAAGGTTGGCTACTAATCCTAATAACCAATTCTACCAGATCTGGAGCTTTCCAAACCTATAAGCCTGGCGTCAAAGAAAAGAGTACTCATACAAGGCATCCTTGGTGTATTAAGTCTAAGGACCAGATATATAATTGGAACTATGGAAGCACTATCTAACATCAGGTATCATTAACTATATAGCATTCCACAAGCAGATCCATTAGTGAACTCATTCTCCGATGAGCACCTGTACTATATCCTTATTGTCTCTACACAAGTAACTATAAGATCAGCCGCCTTCATCATATAGACGAGTATATAGTACACTGATCTATCCGGTTATTTCAATGTCCCTCTTGAGTAACTTATGATCAGGATTATTTAGGATTTATGTTTAAAAGTGAATCGATCTCATTATCGTGATCTCATCACGATTCAATTCTCATTGCACAGAACCAAGGACATCACAATATATATATAACAAATAATATAATGTGAGAATATACCAATATTAATCATAAGTAAAAAGATTACATAGTGTGTCACACGTGTCATCACTTATGTAATTTGCTTGTAGGGTAACTAGCAATCTCCTACTTGACCTAAAGCCAATCACCTATGTGTCTGATCTATATCAGACCCCTGTGACACTCAAATACAATCTTAGCCAATGTTAATGGATCTGCAATGTTGTCTTTGGATGGAACTCTTTCCATTGTTATATCTTTTTGGGTCATGATCACTCTAATCGGATAGAACCTCCTCAGAACAATTCTGATGAGACTTGGGTTCCCTTGCTATAGTTATCACCCTGTTGTTGTCATAATATATGGGAGTCAACTCAACGCTGCTTGGTATGGCTTTCAAATCCTTAATGAACTTCTTCATCCACACCCCTTCCTTTGCTGCTTTTGCTACAACAATGTATTTCACCTTTGTGGTCGAGTCAGTACTAGTATCTTACTTGGAACTCTTCCAGCTTACTGCTCTTCCATTCAGGGTGAAAATATACCCTAAATTTGACTTACTATCATCAATGTCGGATTAAAAACTTGAGTCCATGTAGCCCTCAACCTGGAGGCTACCTTCTCCGTATACTAGTAAAAGATCCTTCATGCTTCTCAAGTACTTAAGGATACACTTTACTGTGTTCTAGTGTTCTAAACCTAGATCTGCCTGATACCTTACTATGACACTCAGAGCATGTGCTATATCAGGCCTGGTACGTAGCATCGCATATATGATAGACTCTATCACTGAGGCATAAGGTATCTCATCCATGTTTGCCCTTTCTTCAGGAGTCTTTGGGGACATACTCCTAGAAAGTGATATTTCATATCTCATCGGTATGAGACATCTTTTGAAATTCTTCATGCCAAATCCTTTGATAATGAAGTTTATATACCTAGACTGGGACAAGCCAAGTATCCTTTTGGATCTATATCTATAGATCCGGATCCCCAAAATATAGGATGGTTCCCCTAACTTTTTAATGGAGAAGTTTCTAGATAGCCAAGTCTTTACTATGGAGAGCATTCCTACATCATTCCCAATGATTAGGATGTTATCCACATATAGCACCAAGAAGGTGATATCGCTTCCACTTACCTTCCTGTACACACAAGGCTCATCTTCGTTCTTAATGAAGCCATAAGATCTGATCACCTCATCAAATCTTACATTCTAACTTCGGGAATTATAAAATGATCTAAGCAAACTGCACACTTTATCTGGACTCTCTTTGGATACGAATCCCTCTGATTGTATCATATACACCTCTTCTTCAAGGTTGTCATTGAGGAATGCCATTTTGACATCCATCTACTAGATCTCATAGCCATAATATGCTACAATGGCCAAAATAATTCTAATGGACTTAAGCATGGCTACAGGTGAAAAGGTTTCGTTATAGTCAAATCCTTGTCTTTGACGATGTCCTTTAGCTACCAGCCTTGCTTTATAGGTCTCTACCTTTCCATCCACTCTGATCTTCTTCTTGAAGATCCATTTGCAGCTGATGGGTACAATACCCTCAGGTGCATCCACAAGGTTCTAAACCTTGTTAGAGTACATGGAATCCATCTCATAATTCATGACTTCTTATCATTTTCCGAAGTCTATACTTATAATAGCCTCCTCGTAGATTTGAGGATCAACATCCTGAGAGTCATCTCCACTGATATGTCCCACATATTTTTCAAGAGGGTGAGATACTCTACTATACCTATGAGAAGTTAGAATTTGTATATTAGGTACGTGAACAAACTTGGGCTCTGGAATGGTGGTTGAGCTAGGTTCTCCAACCTCGCTCAATTCTATCTTACTCCCACTGTTTCCACCAAGAATGTGTTTCTTCTCAAGCAACACAGCTCTCTTGGCAACAAAGACCTTTTGGCCCTCGGGATGATAGAAATAATACTCACAAGTTTGCTTTGGGTATCCACGAATGTGCACTATTCTATCATTGATTCCAACTTATCAGGGTTGTATCTTCTAACGTGGGCAGGACAGCTTCAAATCTTAACAATCTTAAGATCGGGCTTCTTTCCTTTCCATATCTCATATGGTGTAGACACTACCAACTTTGATAGAACCCTGTTCAGAAGGTAAGCTATAGTCTCTAGGGCGTACCCCCAGAATGAGACGGGTAGGTCAGCAAAACTCATCATGGATTGCACCATGTCTAATAGCGTATGATTCCTCCTTTCTGATACACCATTGAGCTGAGGTGTATAAAGAGGTGTCCACTGGGATAGAATCTTATTGTCTCTAAGGAAATGGGTGAACTTCATACTCAAGTACTCTCCTCCTCGATCTGATCGAAGAGTCTTAATACTCTTTTCAATTTGATTTTTTACCTCGTTTATATTTCCTAAATTTCTCGAAGTCCTTAGATTTATACTTTATTAAGTACACTTTTCCATACCTAGAGAAATCATTAGTGAAGTAATGAAGTATGAGTAACCACCTATAGTCTAAGTCGACATGGGACCACATACATCACTATGTATAATTTCCAATAACTCTGTGGCTCTCTCTCCAGTTCCACTAAAAGGAGAGTTAGTCATCTTCCCATGAAGGCAAGGTTCACAAGTTGTATGTCTCATAGTCAAATGGATCTAAGTATCCATCTTTCAGCAACTTTTGAATCCTTCCCTTATATATATGACCTAGCCTATAATGTCATAGGTATGCATTATTCACCTTATCTTTTTCCTCTTAGATATATTTATATTCATGATATGTGAAGAAGTGTCTAACACATATAAGCCATTTATTATGGTCCCTCTAGTGATTATCTCATCGTCCATAATTATTGAACAACTATTATTCTCAAAAACTAATTTATATCAACTAATTGTCAAACAAGAGATAGAAATAAAGTTTTTGATAATAGAGAGAACAAAATAGCATGTATCTAATGCAATAATAGCTCCACTAGGCAGATGTAGGGTAACCTCTCCAACAACAACTACAGCAACTCTTGCTCCATTGCGCATCTTGAGGTCCATATCACCTCTAGCCAATCTCCTAGGTCTTGCCAGAACCTGCAATGAATTGTAGATATGATTAACACTCTCAGTATCTAATACCCATGTGTTATCATGAAAATCTGACAAGTGAAGACTAATCATGAATATACCTGAAGCTTCTCTAAGCTTTTGTCTCGTCTTCTCTGCAAGGTAGTCCTTATAGTTTCTCTTCCAATGTCCGTTTTGGCCACAGTGGAAGCATTGTCCTTTGTCCTTTGCCGGGTATTTCTTGGCAACCTTTGCCTTACCTGGTATTTCTTTGCCCTTGCCCTTATTAAGGGTCTTGTTGGCCTTCCTTTTCTTTTTGGTCTCACCAATATATAGAACTTGCTTCTCCTTCGTAATAGCACTCTTAGCTTCCCTCAACATATTAAGGAGCTCAGAGAGAGTCACCTCAAACTTACTCATGTTAAAATACATAATGAAGTGAGAAAAGAAATCTGATATGGAATGAAGTATAAGATCAACGCATAGGTTATCCTCTAGGACTATTCCTAGACCTGAGTTTCTCGATCCACTCTATCATCTTTAGGTCATGGTTCTCAACCGATGTCCCTTCTGTCATTCTAGCTTAGAAGAGTTTCTTAGATATCTCATATCTTTGAGTTCTTCCCTATTTCTCAAATAGTTGGCAGAGATGAAGAAGGATAGAATCTGCATCTATGCTCTCATGTTGCCTTTGTAACTCAGAAGTCATGGAGGTTAACATGTAACATTTTGCCAATGTGGAATCATCTATGTACTTTATACAACGAGCTATCTAATCCTCTCTTACCCCTTCTTCTTGCATGGGCACAATTATATCAAGGACGTATGCGATTTTCTCCGTCATGAGAATAATTCTCAAATTGTGAAGCCAATATATATAGTTTAGACCAGTGAGGCAGTTGGCATCAAGTATGCCACATAGGGGGTTTGTGAGTGACATGTTTATAATAAAACAAGATATAGAAAAATTAAATAATATACAGATTTTACAGAAAATACTAATTAAGATATGGACTTCTATCCTAATATACTCCCACAATTTTCTTAGCGAATCACGTGACACCCTCGACACGTGAGACGAAAGTCTCTAGTAGACTCCTAGTGGGGATCAGGATCCAATTGATGTCTTAATGCAACCTCGGGGGATTCAACCAATTGTATTAAGCCCAAAAGGTAGGCAACTTTAGCCAATCACAACTCCTTGTGATTCTCATCATGTTTGGCCTCTGAATCATCATAGTCTTGAGGGACTCGACCAACCATGACATTCAATTAAGTCATCACCATCGTTATAAGATGAGTCTGAATCAATGATATACTCTTGAGGGACTCGACCAAGCATACTATGTCCTCAGGGCACGAGTGACATCTCTATATCATAGGGAAGAACTCGATCACGTAGATAGGTGAGCCTCGAGGGACTTAACCAACTCAACCTATGTCATAATTCAATTTCTTTCTATAACGATGGAAGGCCACGTGGGTCAATCTTATGGCCTCATGCTTACCGACTTAATATTATCATAGGATGGGTTTTTTGTATCGATCTCCTAATATGTCATGTCACACATATATATATTTAATATATATCTACATCGTATGCATATATATATATATATATATATATATATATATATATATATATATATATATATATATATATATACACACACACACATACATATATCTAGTAGGTGTATAACATCACATATGTAAGCCACACCGGATGATCATGAGCCATCACCTAATATGATTAAGCCCGAGCCAATGGGCCTAATCACTCACAATAGGACTATGTGTGCATTGGCGCATCTCCATGCCCTATAATTGTTGATCTCGTCATCATCAGTTTCATCGGATCGTCGCATCACCATGCATCGTAATCTCCCGCCACGGCATCATGGGTCCCACTGTAATCTCCATGCTCCCCCTGTGCCTCTTCATGTAATTACAAATAATCACAAGCACGCAGGCCCAACAATAAACGAGAAAAACGTAGGCTCGCAAGCCCCAATAATAATAATAATCATAATTACACATATCACAACATATGACTAATGATCATCCGTCCACATCATACATCACATCATATATAGGATTACTAGATATATATAATAATTAATTAAACTATTTAATTAATTATTTTTTTGGAAATCAAGATATGCTCGAAATTTCTAAAATTATCAAGGGTATTTTTATAATTTTGGATGAGAGATAGTCCTCGAAATTTCTAGAATTGTCAAGGGTATTTTTATAATTCTGGATAAAAGGGTAGTCCTTGAAATTTTTAGGATTATTTAGGGTATTTTTGAGATTCTATACATAAAAGGGACAGAGTTGAAATTTCTTAAATTCTAAGGGGCATAACCATCTTTTTCTTAAAATGATGCCCTAGCCCTCCTTCACCCTCACCGCCACCGCCACGCCTGCAGTTTGCAGGTGACTTTGCTGGTGCCGCCTGTGGCTAGTCGTGACGCCCGCGGGTGGCCGACCCTTCCGGCACACCGCAGTGCCTTATGGCCCGGCCACGGCCCGCATGCACACCGCAGTGCCTGCGCTGCCATAGCCGTGCCCGTGGGCTTGCTTCCTATGGTGGCCGCCTGCAGACGCCTTGCATGGGGGCTATGACTGCAGCTAGCCACCGCCTCCTTACAGGTGGTCGGCTACCCTTGCTAGCCATGCCCGGCTATCCCTCCTCCTTGCTGCCTATGCTACGAAAATGTAGCAAGAACGTGTAGAACGATTCAACGCAATTCAATCTTATTACATGCAGTTTAAAACCAATCTTTAATACGAAAACCTTGGCTCTGATACCACTATTGGGAAACCTCAACGGGTGCATCACATATGCAGTGAAAATAAAAAAAAAATTGGTTTCCATACAGATCAAATCATCGTGCAAATGATTGGGGTCGCGAGAAAAATCACAAAAACAAAAAAATCACGATGTGTGAGAGATTGATTTTACCTAAAGAGATCGTATATCCCTGTATTCTAGATCCGGATGGAGGAGAAAAAGGAGGTCAAGCATCCTCTTCTCTAGTGGTATCCATACGATGGATCTCTGCAGTGAAACTCCTCCAATCTGATCTCGCAACTCTTGCACAGAGGGAGGGAGGAGAATAGGATGTGTTGGCTAAAGCTGCAGCCTATCAACCATGAGTCTCCCCTTCTATTTATAGAGAGCCACCAAAAAACCCTAGGACTCCTGCCTTAGTGGGTATTGGATCTCCATCTAATAACCCACTAACCTTGCATTATTGGATCTCTATCCAATAATCTCCTTAGGCCTCTAATTTGGTCTTAAGCAAGGAGCCTATCATTATAGGGTCTCATCTAATGAGAATAGGGGCTAATTGGATCTTCATCTAATCCTTTATTTGCTGAAGCATCCACCATATATGTGTGACCCTCCAGGCTCGATACCGAGCTGGCCATGAGTCACTCCCATCAGAACTTCTTCTGATATAGTGAATTATTATCTTCATAATAATTCACTTGACTCATCGACTATGGACGTACGAGGCCACTACACTATAGTCCCCAGATGATACAGGGGGATCAAATTCGTAAGACTTGTCTATCCACAATTACCATGTATCTATAATCCCTCATCCAAATAATATCCGAGAGACTATATATTGGACTGGTACTGTCAGGTCACATATGGAATTAGTTTGTCTTGCTCTAATCGGATTCTATCGGAGAACTTCTCTCTCAATCCGAATGACCCTAGCCAGGGATTTGTCTAAGCAAGCACATATAAGATATTCCTCTCATGATACCGAGAGTGGATGATCCTCTATTGATACTCAATTATCTTCGTAAGGTTGGCTACTAATCCCGATAACCAACTGTACCAGATCTGGAGCTTTCTAAATCTATAAGTCTAGCATCAAAGAAAAGAGTACTCATACAAGGCATCCTTGGTGTCTCAAGTCTAAGGACCAGATACATAACTGGGACTATGGAATCAATGTCTGACATCATGTATTATTAATTATACAACATTCCATAAGCGGGTCAATCAATAAACTCATTCTCCAATGAGCACTTGTACTATATCCTCAGTGTCTCCACACAAATAGCTATGAGACTAGCCGCCTATATCATATGGATGAGTATATAGTACACTGATCTGTCCGGTTATCTCAATGTCCCTCTTGAGTAACCTATGACCAGGATTATTTAGGATCTATGTTTAAAGGTAAATCGATCTCATTATCGTGATCTTATCATGATTCGATTCCCATTGCATAGAACCAAGGATATCACAATATATATGCAACAAATAATATAATGTGAGAATATACCAATATTAATCATAAGCAAAAAGATTACGCAGTGTATCACACGTGCCATCACTCACGTGATTGGCTTGCAGGGCATCTGTAACTAGCATTTGTATGCCTTAGTATGTCGTAGTTAGCATCGATTTGGTTTAGAGTCCAAATTGAGATAGATTTAGAATGAATCTAAATTAACTCAATGTGAGACAATCGGGTCCACTTTGGGATGCATTTGAGCTCAGGTTGAGCTTTTTTTGTTGACATAGGAAGGGGTCAACAGGAGATATGAGTCGGGTACATAAAAGTATGAAGAAATAGATTTTATGGGATTCTCGGTAATTGTACCATTGGATGGTCATACCGCCTAGGTGGTGGTTGTACCGCTTAGGTCGGTAGTTGTACCACAGTCACCCTATTTTTTGGGTAGCTTTTGCCGGTAGTACCATTGACACTAACAATTGTACCACCCATACCTAAATTTTTTGATACGTTTGAATTTTTACTCTAATTTCTAAAGCTAATTGGGCTCTATAAATACCTCAAGTCTTCTTGCATTGAGCACAAGAAATTAAGTAAGAAAACTAAGAAAAATAGTATGCTAAGAGTGTGCAAGAAAAAGAAATGAGGCAAGGGAGTGAGAAAGAAATTGTTATAATCTTTGTAGAGTCTCCCTTGTGAGTTGTAAGTGTAATACTTGTAAGATTCATCTTCAAAGCTTGTGAAAAGGAGAGTGGAAGTGTAAGGATTTGGTTTTCACCCGAAGAAGATCGGTAATGAATACTGATGGACCTCAAGGAAGAGGACTCGAGAAGTGGACGTAGGCCAAGTTATGACCGAACCACTATAAACTATGAGTTTTTGTTATCTTTCCTATTGGATTTGCATGTTCTTACTTAAGCCTTCTTTAAGCAAGAAACTTAACATCATTCTATAAAATTAAATTGCTCACTTACTCGAACAAAACACTTCTGATATTATTTTTATTTTGAGCGAAAGTTTTCCTTACACCAAAGTTTTCAGCACTTGCACTAATTCACCCACCTCCCCCACTCTCCTCATAGTGCCAATTGATCCTAACAAGAATCATAGGAGAAAAAAATAATAAAAGATCTTAATTTATATAAAATAAATCTCAGATTATAAAAATCAAAAAATTAAGTGAAAGATTATGATTCATGGATAAGTTTCCTTTCTAGTAAATAGCAAAAAAAAATAATTATAGGAGAATAAATAGTAAAAGTTCTTAATTCTTACAAAATAAATCTAAAGTTGTAAACATCTAGAGGTCAAGTAAAAGATCATGATACATTTGGATAAGTCTCTTCTTTAGTAAATAGTAAAAAAAAATAATCATAAGAGAACAAATAGTAAGAGTTCTTGATTCATGCAATTAAAAAATTTAACATGCATATTTATCTTCTAATAAAATCAAATTGTTCCTCACTCAGTGGTTTAGTAAAAAATCTGCTAATTGATGTTTCGTATTAATAAAATCTAAAGATATATCATGATTGCTAATATGATCCCTAATAAAATGATGGCTAATGTTAATGTACTTAGTCCTAGAGGAGGAGGAGGAGGAGGAGGGAGGGGGGGTGGTTGGGTGGTGAATTCGTGCAAGTGTAAATTTTCAGTTTGGATGAAATCTTTTTCAATTAAACCAAGATAGGAAATCCAAAGTTTTTCATTCTTAGTGAAATGAGTGAGTGATTAAAAAAAAGTTACTAAGTTAATAAGCAAACTGGAAAGATAAGCAACGTTTGAAGGAAATAACTTATCATGAAAACTTTGATTTCAAAGAGTTGAGTTAAATCGGAAATGTTAATACAAAAATATGTAAGCAATGAAAGTAAGGAAACACTCATAATTTTTATAGTGGTTCTGCGCCAACAGCCTACGTCCACTCCAGAGTCCTCATTCTTGAGGCACATCAACGTCCACTATCGATCTTCTTTGGGTGAAGACCAAATCCTTACACTTTGCTTACAAGGGAGACAATATTACACTCTTTAATCACTTCCTTACCCCCTTTTCTTTTTCTTATAATTCTTACACAATATTTTCTCATAAAATAATCTCAAAAATTATTGTATAGAATGTAAGAAAACTTAGGGTATTTATATGCCCCAAATTGGCTTCAAAACCAGAGCCAAAATCCAATCATATCCAAAAAATCCGGGCAGTTCACTCGCTGACCTGAGTGGCTTAGCCACTCGAACACGGGTGGTTTACCCGCTGACCCTGGGCGGGTCAACCACCGAAAGTACCAAGATTCCTGGGTATGGGCGGTTCAACCACCCAGCCTAGGTGGGTTAGTTGTCGTTAGTCACCCGAAAGGCTAGGCGACGGTGGTACACTCGTCAAAATTTTTGTAAAAGTGGTTCCCTCCACTTTTCGAATTTCAGCTTGAACCTGATGTTGACCAACCCCTTGGTCAAACAATTGAGCTCAACTTGAGCTCAATCAAACCCCAATAGTAGACTCAGTTGCCTTATTAAGTTGATTTGGATTTCATCCAAATATAACTTAATTAGGACTCACTTCTAACTATAACTTAATGATTACAACGCTTAAAGACCATAAGCATAAACTAAGACCCAACTTTCGCCAATCCGATAACCTCCGACATTCTTGCGGCAAGTCATCCAGTCTTCTTCCGGTGATCTCCTGGTGTACTCCCAGCGAGCTTCCCGATCCCTTCGATAAATCTTTTAGCGAACTCCCAGCGAGGTCTCATTACATCATCCAAACCCAGCCCCATGCCTAAGTTTGATCTTGGCCCATTATCTGGTTGTAACTTCATTGTTCCTATCATAGTTAGTCCTACATGATACTAATTATGACTTAATTAAATACAATTATAATTATCAAACATCCATTACAAGACCATCCTAACTCCCGACAAGCTTTTCGGCTACCTTAATAATCTTCTAGCGAGTCTCGATCTTATTCTAGTGAACTCCCTTGTACCATACTAGTAAACTCCCGATACCCTCGATGAGCTCTCGATACACTCCTAGTGAGTTCCCAACTGCATCGACCTGATGCATAGATTTGGTCATGGCTAATCTTGATTGTAATAATCATTCTTTCATAATTAATCCTACATCAATTAATTCTAACAATCCTGTTAGATCAATAACCCATCAATTGATTTCATTATCAAAATCCGAGATTCAACAATCTCCCCCTTTTTGATGATGACAATCAATTGATGGCAGGAGTTAATCCTAACTCTCCCTAAATCTAGGCCACTTAAATTTAAGAGAAGCATACACTCTTAAGTTCAAGCAATCAATATTTTATGCAAATTTCAACATAAATTCGCATCAAGTCATCAACTCATGGGTAAAAAGGAATTAAGCATCTATATCCAAGATGTCCAATTCATATCCTTATCCAAGATATCTATGTATTTCAACAAGATCATGTGTCATCAATATATATTTCTCCCCCTTTGTCATTAACAAAAAATATGAAATATAGCTAATAATTTCAAAGCGCAGGATGATATTACTCCCCCTTAGTATATACATTATAAAATTTTCTTCCCCTTTAATAAGGAGAGAAATAAGGGAGGTATTGAATCATTGCATCATAGAGAAGAGCTCTTAATAAATTTTAAAAGCAATACTAATATGAGCTCAAAAGTTCAAGAGATTTAAAGATTACTTATGTATTTCAAATGTAGCAAAAGTCATTTCTTGATATAAAAAATTATCTCTTATAAATTTCAAATGTGGTATATCGTCATGTAAGTTTTTCTCTTTTTTGAAAACAATAAGATAAAATCATAAAGAAAGTTTTCAAAAAAAATATTATCATAAAAAAGCTTCATTTTATGAAATCTACATTAGCAATTTATATATTTTCATGATTTAAGATTTCTAGGTCTCAACCTCAATCTTGTATATATAAAATTTCAAATATGAGCTCAATAAATTTTTCTCATATAAATTTCAAGAAAATATAACAAATAAATCTGAACAATAACAAATCATTATCTTTATGTAGATTTTCAAAATTAGCATTACATACATGATCATCATACATGATTCCACATCATTATACATTCTCCCTCTTTGTCATCAACAAAAGGAGAAGTGCAATTAGCAAGTTTTTGATATATAAAAGCTTAGCAATTTAATAATTTTTTATTACTTTGGAACATGTAAGCCAGTGAATTCATTCTTCTCATTTGAGAAGTGCAAGCTAGCAAATATTTGCTTCCTTTCTATTATTAAAGCTAGCAATTTTATAAGCTAACAAGTTTTGCTCCCCTTTTGTCATTGTCAAAATGAAGGGATGGTTAGAATAGTGAAAAAGTTTTCCCATTACATCATTTTTTAAGAAATAAATCAAGAAATATACCAATCACCACATGAAATATATCAAAAAAATTAACATAGTGATGAGATATTCAATTTATGAAAATAAATTATGAATATCAAGAGACAAGTCATAGGAGAAACAAATAAAATCTCTTGATTGTCCATAAGAAATCTTAAGTTGTCAAGTTCATGATTTGTATAAAAATCTCCTTTTAAATAATATGAAAACATATAACAAAAGATTTTGATTCATAAAAGATTTTAAGTTATAATTCCAAGAAATTAAAACCACGATATAAATAAATCACTCATTCAATTTCAAAATCATCAAAATCACTTTCAAGAGATTCAAAATGTAATTAATAGACTTATTAGTCTCTTGAAATGCTAGTGATTTTCTTTCTTCACATGTGTGAGCAAGAAGGTAGAATCAAGGTAGAGAAACGAAAAATATCATATCACAAAAATACTTAACTTTAAAGATATAAATTTTATAGATGTGAATTTCAAAATTAAGCTCAAAACTTCAAGATATTCAAGGAGATTCAAAAGTTTAAGAGCTACTCATATATTTAAAATCATCTCATGTAATTTTAAATATAGTAAAAAATCATCGATTATAAATTTTGATAAAAGTATCAAGAATTTCATAAGAAGGTATAATAATAGATCAAGCTCAAATTGTAAATCAAGTATTTTACATGTATTTAAAAAATTATAAATTTTCTTCCAAGCAAATTGTTTCTAATTCAAGGTTATCATATCCAATTTACTTCTAATCATATTAATAATTTTATCTTTCCCTTGTTTTGTTATTGTTAAGAAATAAATGTGATTGCATAATTTTTTCTTAGCATTCATATTCAAATTACGCCAAAAAGTACAAGGAGATCATGTCATTAAAGATAAAATCAAATTTTTAAATATCAAAAGACATGATTTCATTTAATAAGTTGCTTTCCCTTTTTTTTGTGAATAATAAAATGAGTCTTAGGGGATAATCTCAATTCATCCAAGATAAATCTTCTTAATAAAGAAGAATGATCTTGACAATAATTTTAATTAATCTTATTAAGATCATAAATCATATTTTTATTTAGAAGAGAAAATTATAGAGATCAATAACATGATTCACATAATATATAAGTCAAGTCAAGAAATTAAGAGAATATTCATGATAATACAAATCTCTTTTAATTTTCAACTTATCATAAATTTAAGAATTACTCATTTTGGTGATAAGTTATGTCATTTATGAGCTTTAAAATAAATCATGTCAAGATAAATATTGATATAAAAGACATTCATAAATATTGAAGATATAATTTAATTTAATAAATCTCTTCTTAAATGATAAAATAGAAGATTTTCAAGTTTTATTTTCTAAACTTGCTAAAATCATGATAATAATTTATTCAAGTTCAAATCATCAAATCGTCAAAATCACTTTCATAGTTCAAGAGAGTCATAAAAATAACATAATAGATTCATTAATCTCTTTTTAAAATAAAATCATTTGAAAACTTATCCAAAATCATCATCAAAATTCACTTTTCGAAAAATTCAATGAAAGCATCATAGATTATTTTTCAATAGCTAAAATTCTCTAATCCATTTTTGTAGTTTAAGAGATTTAATAATAATAGTATTATTTTGTCTCTTATTAAAGGATTAATAAAATAAAAATTATTTCAAGAATAATTATCCTTGTTTTGAAATTTATTTCAAGAATGCAATGTCATTTAAAGTCAAAAACATAATTTCATTAACCTCATTGCAATAAAATATTTTCAAATGAAAATTTTGATTTATTTCAATTCCATTGATTTTTGAACTTAGTGTAGTGAGTTACCATGCTCATTTCATTCTCATTAAATATATTTTTAATTTATAAAATTCTAGAAAATGAAGTATTATTTTTATCTCCCTTATATCATTCAACACAATCATTCAATCATAGCATTTCAATCATTTAAATCAAATCATTCCATAGACTTTGTCAATATTTGAACCATTTAACAATAGTCTATACATTTAAACAAGCCAATGATCATTCACTCAAAATATATTCTTCAATAACTAAGGTTCTTTGGTTCTAATTTATTTTCATACTTATATATTAATTATATAATGATAAACTATTAAAAGATTTATTATCAATAATTTTAATTCTAATAATTTTCTTATTACTACTTATATTAGTAGGTTGAAGGAGTGTTGGATCTCAAGTAATATGACTTGAGCATCTACTTTCAAAATATTTTTATTGCTCCCAGCCTTGTTAAGAAACAACTTTATATTAAGAGAGGTTTTGATTTAGTTACCTATTTAATATTGGGTCATTCATAATATATTCTTCCCATTTTCTTTAATGACATAAGATTGTTTATGGTTACTTTAGGAACCTAAACTAACTTGTGAGGACTATAATTTTTAAATGGACATTTGTAAGCCATATGTCCTAATCTTCCATAAAAATTACACATGATTCTTAGTGGCATATTTAAAGTTGGTCCTTTAACAAAAATGGTTGGCTTTTGTTGAATATTACCAATAAAGTCTATGTCATTTCTTCTATTAATATGATCCTTATTGGCAAGGATCATATTTAGAGATTTGTTCCCTACTTCAAATTTTACTAACATTGTCTTAAACATGATATTTTCTTCTTTAATGTTATCTAGTATTTCACATTTAGAACTAGGATTGTGTGATGCTAATAACTCATGCATTTCTTCAACTTTACCAACTAACAAATCATGTTCATGTTTAAGCAACTTAAAAGATTTACTAAGTTTTTTAAGTTCATCAAACAAATCATGAAGCATATTTAATAATTTCAGAAAAAAATTACTTAATGAATCACTAACCTCATTGTCGATGGCCATAAGAGCAAGGTTCTCCACTTCTTGGTTGTGCATTTGATCTTTGGAGCTCCTTGGCTTCTTGTGTTCATAGCAAGAGGTTTTATCCATCTTTAGATTATTTTTAAGGTTCAAGTTCATCAATTTTTATGGTTTATTTGTCAAAAGTTCAAGGTCATCATCACTCGAGATTTTACTCGATGAGTCATATGTTCTTCTTGGTTCATATTCCTTTCGATTCATAGGAAGATATTCTTCTTGTTTATTTTTAGAAGTATTTTCATTTAATGATTCATTTATATTAAGTGTGCTTTCATATATTATTTCTAATGAATGCCATATATCAAAAGCTGAATTAAAACAAGAAACCCGATCAAATTTATTTTTATCTAAGGCGTAAACTAATACATTCATAGCCTTGGCATTTAAAGAGAAAGTCTTCTTCTCCAAATTATTCCAATTATTCATTGAAAGAGAAGACCTTTCAAATCTATTTTCAACAATAGTCCATAAATCAAGGTCTAAAGAAAGCAAGAAAACTCTCATCTGAGTTTTCTAATAACTGTATTCTGTCCCATTGAATATGGGAGGGTGAACGATAAAAAAATCCTCTTGAAAGCCAAAAAGAGCCATTCTCTTGGGTGTTGAACCAAATGAGAAAAACGTGACTCTAATACTAATTGTTAGGATCAATTTGCACTAAGAGGGGGGTGGTAAATTAGTGCAAGTGTAAATTTTTAGTTTAGATGAAATCTTTTCGATTAAACCAAGATAGGAAATCTGAAGCTTTTCGTTCTTAGTGAAACGAGTGAGTAACTAAAAGAAAGTTACTAAGTTAATAAGCAAACCAAAAAGATAATCAACATTTGAAGGAAAGAAATTATCATGAAAACTTTACTTTCAAAGAGTTAAGTTAAATCGAAAGCGTCAATACAAAAATATGTAAGCAATGAAAGCAAGAAAACACTTATAATTTTTATAGTGGTTCGGTGCCAATGGCCTATGTCCACTCCTAAGTCCTCCTTCTTGAGGCACACTAGCATCCACTACCGATCTTCTTTGGGTGAAGACCAAATCTTTGCACTTTGCTTACAAGGGAGACAAGATTACACTCTTTGATCACTCTCCTATCCCTTTTCTTTTTTGTATAATTCTCATATAATATTTTCTCAGAATATAATCTCCAAAATTGCTGTATAGAATGTAAGAAAACTTGAGGTATTTATAGGCCCTAAATTAGCTTCAAAATTAGAGCCAAAATCTAACTATATTTGAAAAATTCAGGTACCAGTAGTTCACCCGCTGACCTGGGCGACTCAATCGCCCGAATACTAGGGTATGGGCGGTTTACCCGTCGGCCCTGGGGGGTCAACTGTCGAAAGTACCCAGATTCTTGGGTATGGGCAATTCAACTGCCCGACCTAAGTGGGTCAGCCACCGTCGGTCACCCGAAAGCTTGGGTGGCAGCAGTACACCCGTTGCTCGCTGGCGGTTTACTTATGAAATTTTTGCAAAAGTGGTTCCCTCCACTTTTCGAATTCGGGCTTGAACCTGATATTGACCAACCATTTGGTCAACCAATTAAGCTCAATCAAACCCTAATAATGGACCCAATTGTCTTATTGAGTTGATTTGGATTTCATCCAAATCTAACTCAATTAGGACTCACTTCTAACTATGACTCAATGATTATAATGCTTAAAGACCACAAGCTTAAACTAAGACCCAACTTCTGCCATTCTGGTAGCCTCTGGCATTCTTGTGGTAAGTCATCCGGTCTTCTTTTGGTAATCTCCTGGCATGCTTCTAATGAGCTTCCCAATCCCTTTAGCGAATCTCCTAGCGAACTCCTAGCTAGGTCCCACTTCATCGTCCAAACTCGGCCTAATGCCTAAGCTTGATCTTGGCCTATTATCTGGTTGTAACTTCATTGCTCATGTCATAGTTAATCTTGCATGATGCTAATTATGACTTAATTAAATATAATCATAATTACCAAATATCATTTACAAGACCATCCTAACTCCCGGTAAGCTTTTCGGCTACCCCCGACAATCTTCCGGCGAGTCTCGGTCTTCTTCTGTGAACTCTTTTGTGCCATCCTAGTAAACTTTAGATGCCCTCGACGAGCTCCCGATGCACTTCTAGCGAGTTTCCAACTGCATCGACCTGATACATGGACTTGACCTTGGCCAATCTTGATTGTAATAATCATTCTATCGTGATTAATCTTGCATCAATCAATTCTAACAATCATGTTAGATCAATAACTCATCAATTGATTTCAACATCAAAATCTGAGATTCAATAGTTTTATCACATTTATAGGGATATTTTTATGTAAACTTTATAACCTTCTAAAGTATTCTTCATTCAAATTAATTACGTATAGTATGCACCTACCACAACATATTCGACTTCAACTATTGATAGTGCGATAGAGTTTTACTTTTTGGATGATTAAGAAAAAAGTGTATGACCTAGGAATTGGCAAGTACCAAAGATAGTTTTTTCTATCTATTCTACATCCTAAAAAGTCAATGTTAACATAAGTAATCAAATTAAAGTTATTAGGTTTAAGATACCATAATCCTAGAGATTATGTTCCTTTTAGGTACATAATTTTTTTTTACTACTTAAAAGTGAGATTACTTGGGATTGGATTAAAATCTTGAATAAAGCCTAACACTAATCATTATATCATGTATAATTGTAGTGAAGTATAGTAAACTGATTATCATACATTTATACGTTTGTTGATCAATGCATTCTTCTCCATTATCCATATCTAATTTAGTAGAAATGCTCATTGGTGTATTGATGGCATTAGTGTTGTCCATGTAGAATCATTTTAATATATCAAAAGTATGCTTTGTTTGACTAATAAAAATCTCATCAAAAGTATACTTAGTTTGAGTAATAAAAATATCATCAATTCACCTAGTAAACTCATTTTAAATTCTTGTCTCATACTATTAACAAATAATTCACATAAAAATTTATTATTAGAACCAAAAATAATATCATCAACTTAAATTTAAATAATAAAAAAATTATTATTAAAATATTTAATAAATAATATAGTATTGACCTTGTCTTTTAAACAATTATTTTAAATAATAAAGGAGCTACACCTCTCATGCCAAGCCCAAGGGGCTTACTTTAACCTACAAATAGCCTTATATAATTTATAAACATGGTTTCAAGAAACATCATTTTCAAATATTGGTGGTTGCTCAACATAAATTTCTTCAAAAATAAAACCATTAAGCAAGGTACTTTTGACATCTATTTAAAATAATTTAAAATTTTTTAAACATGTATATACAAGGAGTATCTTTATGGCTTTAAGTTTTACTATAAGAGCGAAGATTTCTTCATAGTCTATGCCATCTTCTTAGTTGAAACCTTCAACTACTAATTTGGTCTTGTTTCGAACCATAATATATTATTCATCTTGCTTATTCCTAAAGACCTATTTAGTGCTAATTACAAGATGATCACTAGGTCTAGAAACAAGTGTCGAAACTGATTTAATTCTTCATATATTGTCCAGACCCATGAGTTATCTTTGAGAGCATTGTCAATGCATTTAGGTCCAATTTGAGATAGAAAAGCTGCATTACACAAATATTTCTTAACGAGGAACAAGTTTAAATATATTTTAATATATCTTCAATAATTAGCTCCTTATGATGTATATCTATATACTTCCATTCTTTGGGTAAGATTTCTTTGGAGATGTATCCAAGTTGCTTTGGAGAGGATAATTCTCATTTAAATTTAATTTATCAAATTCAAAATCATCATCAAAATTATTTTTCTTAGCTTTGGGAGATTCATTAAAAACATGAATAAATTACTTAATAACTAAAGTTTTCTTATTGAAAATTTGATAAACTTTATAAACATAGGAATATCCAAAAAAAATGCCTTCATCGAATTTTGCATTCATTTTTTCTAAGGCATCATTTTCATTTAAAATAAAATATTTGCATCAAAAAACTTTAAAATATGAAATATTAGATATTTTATTATTCCATAATGCATAGGGAGTTTTAGATAGTTGAGGTCTTATTAGAACCATATTCATGACATATCATGTTGTGTTAATAACTTCGGTCTAAAAGTATTTAGATAACTTATGTTCATTAAGCATAGTTCTTGTCATCTCTTGTAAACTCCTATTCTTTCTTTCAATAACTCCATTTTGTTATAGATTTCTTAGAGTGCAGGAATTGTGGTCATACTCATTCGAATCATAAAAAAATTCTTGAAAATTATGATTTTTAAATTTACCATCATGATCACTACGAATATAAGGAATCATAAAACCTTTTTCATTTTGAACTTATTTATAAAACTTTATCAAAATATTTAAAATAATCACTTTTATGCACCAAGAATTATGTCCAAGTATATCTACAATAGTCATCAACAATCACCAAAGCATATTTGCTACCTCATGGACTTGTGATATCAATAAATCTAAATAAATCCATATGAGTAAATTGTAGTGATCTAGAGATACTCACTTGGTTTTAGGTTTTAAAATACTCTTTATGTGTTTTTCTAGTTAGCACACATCACAAATTTTATCTTTGACAAATTTAATTTTAGGCATTCCTCTTACAAGTTCTTTAGTTTTAATTTGTGATATTAATTTTATACTTACATATCATAATCTCCTATGCGAAAGTCATACATCATCATTTAAAATAGAATAGTAAGTTTTATCATGAAAATCATCCACATCTATAGTATAAATATTATAACTTTTTAAAGCAATATAGATTTACTTTTATTTGGTATTTCTATTATGCAAGCATTACAGTCCAAATTTAACATTATACCTCTTATCACAAAGTTGACTAATGCGTATTAAGTTATGTTTCAAACCGTCCACTAAAATAATATCTTTAATCAAAAGATTCGATTTGTTACCAATATTTTCAATATCAATAATCTTTCCTATATTGTTGCTCCGAAGGTAACATATCCTCCATCACAACTAGTGAGCTTTGAGAAGTGTGTTTGATCCCCAATCATGTGCTTTGAGAATCCACTATCAAGATACCATCTTTTGCTCCTATCTTTTGTTTGAAGACATACCTACAAGAAAGAAAGATTTGCTTAGGTACCCATTTTAATTTTATATCTTTTATGATTAGATATACTGATATAACCTTAGAAGGAGCTCTATAAATTTTGATCCTTAAGGGGGATCAACCCTTGGAATGTTGTAGGGGTTCCTCCCTCCTAAATTCGACACAAGGCTAAAATAAAATTGATAATTGCTCGATTCAAGAGAGGGGGCGGTTATATCATTATATAGGGATCAAAACCCTGGCCTAATGGGGTGCTTACCTAAGTAAAATTATCCATTTGTCCCTTTTATAGCCAACCTACCTTAATAGGAACAAGGGGCGACTAAGTTGACTCTATAATCGACCTAAGCAGGGGGAAACTCTGACCAACCAACCCAATAAGGGGGCGACGACCACTAAGCCCTAAGAGCTAATCTAAACCCTATCCATACTCATTTATAAGATAGAAGTGGCTTTATTACAATCTAGTAGAGTTTTATTGACTACTTCTAGGGAGATTAGGACTCAACCCTACTAGAGTCCTATCAAACCTGCCCTCTTAAAATCAACCTTATCCTCAAGGCTGTAGTTTCATGAACTCAGGAAATCAGGTCTTTAGCTCCTTATCAGCTTGGGTGTCAGTTGGAAGAACTTGAGCTGAGTCATCATCTTTAAATTTTCATTGGAGGTGGGATACTTAGAGGATCAACTATAATTTCGATTTGGTGCACGGATCTGATCTCCAGGTTGGGGCTCCAATATGATCCTCAATTTTGCAAGGCCTAGAGAAATATAGAGACCACTTTCTTGAGGCTTGAATTTTATGTCGTTGGAGTTGGAGATAAAGGGGGACTTGATCTTTCTCAGGAAACTTTCTTCTACTCTGGCATTTGTCAAGGGAAGGATTCTTCCTTACATGGGCTGCCACATGGTTAGTCTTTAGTGATAGCCAATCTTTCGTTTGGAATGGTAACTGCCCTCTGGTATAGTTCAAGATGATGAGAGCCTAATCTGGCGTGAGCATGGATTGTAATTCTTCTAATTTAACTCCTCTTTCATACCATGGACCTGTATCCATCCATATTTTAAATTTGGTAGTAATTAGTATCTCATGTAAAAACCTTGTATGAATTATGGAGGAAGCCTCAGTGTAAATTAGGAGTCGACCATCCTACATAAGAATATCCCAATTTTCAACTCCTAATGCATCAACCTCAATGACCAAAGTGCGATCGAAATCGGGTAGCGCTAGGATCGACGTCATCGTCATGGTTACCTTGAGTCGTTCGAAGGCTACGGAGGCTTTATCCGATCATAAGAAGTAGTCTTTCTTCAGTAAGGAAATGAGCAGGGCACTGATCTTGCTATAATCTTTCATAAAATTTTGATAGTAGCCCTTGAGTCCAAGGAAATCACGTAATGATTGTACGTTTGTAGGTTTCAAGCATCCTTGCATTGTCTTGATCTTTGTCGGGTCTATCGCCACTCTATCCTCTAATATAATGTGCCCAAGATACTCCAATTTACATTGTAAGAAGCTGCACTTTAACTGTTTAACATAAGGAGTATTCTCCCGAAGAATTGTTAGAACAGTTTGTAAGTACTGAAAATGTATATTAAGCATAGGGCTATAAATGAGAATATCATCAAAGAATACCAATACGAACTTATATAGAAAACTCCGGAAGATGTCAATCATCAGGCTATGGAAATTAGAAGGAGCATTCGTAAGTCCGAAAGGCATTACCAGAAACTCGTAGTGGCGGTTATGCGTACAGAATGTAATTTTTAGAATATCTTCAGTGCATACTCGAATCTGATAGTATCCGGATCAGAGATCCAATTTAGTAAGAACTCGGGCTCCTTTTAATTCATCCAAGAGTTCATCATCTTTCTTGTGCACTAGCAACACCGGTGAGGAGTAAGGGCTGCAGCTCGGTCGAATCACCTCGGTATCAAGCATCTCTTTAACAATGTTCTCGATCTCATCCTTCTGCAAGTAAGGATAGTGGTATGGTCACAAATTTATCAGTGGTTTGCCTAGCAAAATAGGAATACAGTGGTCATGCGACCGGTTCGGGGGCAGCCCGCGTGGCTCTAAGAAAACATCCGTAAATTCATTCAGGCAAAGGGCAAGCTTAGGATTTGAGTTTTGTATGTTCTCCCCTATAGATGGCTGCTAAATATACATCAAGAGTGCACCATGTGCTTTGTGTAAAACTTTCTCTATTTATTGCGACGAAATGGTGGAAATTTGGCTCCCGCACTTGCCTCGTAACGTGACCTGTCTCCCTTTATAATAAAATTTCATAATTAATTTAGAAAAATTCCAGGCAATATCACCTAGTGTTGTGAGTCATTCAATCCTAAGTATAGCTTCATAATCATTGATGCGTAGGAGGAAGAAATTAGCTACCACTTCTTGGTCTTGGAGGAGTAGCTTCATCCGCGGGCACTGTTGGTCATAATTAAAGATTCGACCATCAGCGACCTTTACGTCAAACTTGTTGCAACCTTCAATTTGAAGCGCCAAACGTATAACAACCTTATTATTGAGGAAGTTATTGGTGCTGCCCATGTCAATAAGAACAGTGATGAGTTGTTATTTTAGAAGTCCTCCAACTTTCATCATTTGCGGGTTGGAATAGTTGGCCAATACGTACACTACGTAGTTGGCCGGTTGGGACTCTTCCTTCATGGCTTTTTCTTTAGGTTCAAGGGCTTCTTCAGATGTTTCATTGTTCTCATCCTCCGCTGGTTCAATCATGAGGAGCCGGCCCTTTTTGTAATGATGTTTGTGGCTCCATGGTTCGTCGCAATGCCAACATAACTCCTTAGCCGATCATTCATGAAGCTCGTCTCTTGTTAACTTTTTTAGTACAGGGGCTTAGATGTTAGTAGAGGGGGCAGTAGGCCTCAGCATGGCTAGTCGGGGAGTGACCCTTGTCCTTCATACCTCGTGGTTCAATTGTTCTTCTTGTATACGTGTGAAGAAAATCACCGCCATAAGAGTGTACGGTTACTGTGCCTTTACTTCTCTTCGAATCTCCGGCTTTAGACCCTTGATAAAAGTACTTAAAAGTTATTTCTCAGACCAATTCTCAATTTGGTTAGATAAATACTAAAACCTTGTTTGGTATTCTTATATTTTAGAGGTTTGATGAATCTTTGCCAATTGTCCATCGATATTGTTGAAATCAGTTGGTCCGAAGTAGTCTAGTAGTCCTTCCTTGAATCACTACCAAGAGAGTCCTCCATTGGTATGCTTAAACTAATTAAACCACTGAATAGCATCTCCCTCGAGGTGGATGGCAGCAATCTCCACCTGTGTGGCATCGGTAGTTCCGTAGAACCGAAAATAGCACTCCGCGTGCAAGATCCACCTGATCGAATCTCTTTCTTCTCATTTAGGGAAGTCAACCTTCATGTGTGGATTATTGAGATCAGAGGTGATGTGGTCATGTTCTTGAGGATCGTTTCATCGATCTAAAGTTTCTCCGTATTGTGATTTCCTCGGGTTCGACAGTCGACCAATACTGAATTCAGCAAAAAGGGATTGCATCTTCTCTTCCATATGATTTCTAAAGGCTTCAAGCATTACATCGATAGCCTTCTCTAATGCCATAGTATACGCCTCTACATCAGAATTCTAAATCAAATGTAGGGGGCAGTGGCAGACTGATTTGATATGCTGCTAGGGTGGAAGGTGGAAGCACATGTCGTAGCAATTATAGGAATTGCTTGGGAAGGTGGAGGCGACTGAGATGGCTATAGGGGCAGCAAGATTGCTGCTCTAATACCAGATAATAGAACCCTAGAAGGAGCTCTATAAATTTTGATCCTTGAGGGGGATCAACCCTTGGAACGCTGTAGGGGTTCCTCCCTCCTAGATTCAGCACAAGGCTGAAATAAAGTTGATAATTGCTTGATTCAAGAGAGGGGGCGGCTACATCATTATATAGATATCAAAACCCTAGCCTAAGGGGGTGCTTACCTAAGTAAAATTATCCCTTTACCCCTCCTATAGCCAACCTGCCTTAATAGGAATAGGGGCCGACTAGGTTGACTCTATAGCCAACCTAAGCAAGGGGAAACTCTGGACAACCAACCCAGTAAGGGGGCAACGCCCACTAAACCCTAAGGGCTAATCTAAACCCTAGTCATACTTCTTTATAAGATAGGAGTGGTTTTATTACAATCTAGCATAGTTTTATTGACTACTTCTAGGGAGATTAGGACTCAACCCTACTGGAGTCCTATCATATACCTTTCTTGATTTTTGGCATCAAATCATTTTTGGTTCTTTTAGAAATACAAACTAATTTATGAGAGCTATAATTTTTAAAAGAGTATGTATATTCATAGTGATTAAATCTTTCATAAATATTATATTTAACTTTAGGGAAATATGTAGTGCATGTCATTTTAAAAATTTTGTTAGCTTTTAATGAGTGCTATACTTAAGAAGCTGATTCCTTCCTTTCTAAAGACACAACCTTAGATAGCAAGAATTATATTTAATAATTTATTTTTTAATTTTAATTTTTTAATATTTATTATAATAATATATTTTTCTTTTAAGTAAATATAACTTCACATATTTAGTATAAGATGTTAACAAACAGTTGCTATCCTTATTTTTTAATTTATTAAATTCATTAGAGAGAATGTGGTGGTAGAGGGAAGTGGGGGCTGGAGTGCGGGAATGAATTAGTGCTACAACAAATAGGATCTGATTTTAAAAGTTTGATTGGTAACTCTATATCGAGAATGTTTTTAACCAAAAATATGAGCAAAGGTAGCAAGTGAAGTAATCAATAAGTAAATAGCAAAGCAAAGGTAAGAGAAGAGGTGCAATCAATTTATAGTGGTTTGATCTTCCCGACCTACATCCACTCCCGATTCCTCTTCCCTCGAAGCCATCAGCTTTCACTCTCGATTTTTTTTCTAATAGACAAAGTGCTGAGAAACCTTAGCGGGAGCATCATAAGTGCAATAAAAGATAAAAACAAAATCAGTTTCCCACATAGATTAAAATCATCATACAAAAGATTGGTGCGCAGAAAAAGTCACAAAACTAAAAACTGTATTGTTGAGAGATTGTTTACCTAGGAAGATCGTATATCCTTATTTTTCTAGATCTGAATAAAAAGGATGAAGGAAGTCAAATGTCCTCCTCTCTAGCAATATCTATATGATGGATTACTGTAGCGATACTCCTCTAATCGTAGTCTTAGGTCTTGCAACTCTTGCGCAAAGGGAGGGAGGAGAATAGGAGAGGACGGCTAAAGGTGTAGTCTATCATCTATGTGCCTCCCTCCTATTTATAGAGAGCCACCCATATAACCTTAATGGGTCATGCCTTAGTGGGTATTGGATCTTCATCTAATTACCCCCTAACTTTGGATTATTAGATCTTTATCCAATAATCTCCTTTGGCCTCTAATTGGGTCTCATGCAAGGAGCCCATTAATGTAGGGTCTCATCTAATAAAAATAGGGGCTAATTAGATAACTCATATCTAATCTTTTATTCACTGAAGCATCCACCATATGTGTGTAACCCTCTAGGCCCAATACCGAGCTGGCTGTGAGTCTTACCTATCAAAACTCCTTCTGACTTAATGAATTATTATCTCATAATAATTCACTTAACTCATCTACTATGGACGTATTAGGTCACTTCGCCATAGTCCATAAACAGTATAGGGGATCTTATCCATTGGACCTATCTATCCTTAGTTATCATGTATCCCTCATCCATTTAATATCCCAAAGACTGTATATAAGGCATGGTGCTATCAGGATACATACGAAATCCGTCTAAGTCTCGTTCTAATCGGATTCTCCAGAAGAACTCATTATCTCTCAATCCGACCAACCTATTAGGGATTTACCTGAGCGAGAGCATATGAGATACTTCTCTCATGATACCAAAGTGGATGATCCTCTATTGACACTCAGTAGCCTTCATAAAGTTGGCTATCAATCTCAATAACCGACTGTACTAGATATGGAACTTTCCAAACTTGTAAGTTCAGAGTCAAAGAGAGGAGTTCTCAAACAAGACATCTTTGGTATCTCAAGCCTAAGGACCAGATACATAATTGAGACTATAGAAGCATTGTTTAACATTAGGTATCATTAACCATATAGTATTAGATAATCAGATCAATTAGTGAACTCATTCTCCAGTGAGCATCTGTACTATATCCTTAGTGTCTCCACACAAGTGGCTATAAGACCAACTGCCTCCATCATGTGGATAGGTATATAGTATACCGGTCTATTCGATTATCTCAATGTCCCTCTCCAACAACTTATAATCGAGATTATTTAGGTTCTATTTTTAGATATGAATCGGTCTCATTATCATGATCTTATTATAATTTGATTCTCATTGTACAGAACCAAAAACATCACTATATATAAAAATAGATAATATATATATTATATATTATATATATTTAATAGATAATATCATGTGAGAATATACTAATAAATAATAATGTAAAAAGAGTGTGCAACATGTCATATGTGTCATCACTCACATGATTAGCTTGTAGGGCACCTTTAACCAATAATCTCTCATTTGACCTAAAGCCAATCACCTATGTGTTTGATCCCCATCAGATCCTTGTGATGCTCAAAGACAATCCAAGATAACGGCTTTGTTAGTGGATCTACAATGTTATTTTAGGATAGAAGTCTTTCTATTATTATATCTTTACGGGCTATGATCTCTCTTATTAAGTGAAACCTCCTCAAAACATGCATAGACTTCTAATGAGACCTAGGTTCCTTTGCTTGAGCAATCGCCCCGTTGTTATCGTAATATATGGGAATCATCTCTACACTACTTGGTATGACTCCCAAATCCCTGATGTACTTCTCCACACTCCTTCCTTTGCTACTTCGACCACAGCAATGTATTTCGCCTCCATAGTTGAGCCAGCAATAGTATCTTGCTTGGAACTCTTCTAGCTCACTACTCCTCCATTTAGGGTAAAAATATATCCTAAGTTTAACTTGCTATCATGAATGTCAGAGTGAAAACTCGAGCCTGTGTAGCCCTCAACTTAGAGGCTACCTTCTCCATCTATCAATAAAAGATCCTTAGTCATTCTTAAGTACTTAAAGATACACTTTCTTATCTTATAGTGTTCCAAACCTAGATCCGCCTGATACCAGCTCGTGGCATTCAAAGCATGTGCTATATCAGGCCTGGTATATAGCATAGCATACATGATAGACCCTATCACTAAGGCATAGGGTATCTAATCCATGTCTGCCTTTTCTTTAGGAGTCTTTAGGGACATACTCTTAGAAAGTGATATTTCATGTCTCATAGGTATGACACCACTCTTGGAAGTCTTCATGTCAAACCTTTTGACAATAGAATCTATATACCTAGACTGAGATAAGCTAAGCATCATCTTAGATCTATATCTATAGATTTAGATCCCCAAAATATAAGATGTTTCCCCTAAGTTCTTAATGGAGAAGTTTCTGGATAACTAAGCTTTTATTGTGGAAAGCATTCCTACATCATTTCCAATTATTAGGATGTCATCCACAAACAACACCAAGAAGGTGATAGCGCTCTCACTTACCTTCCTGTACCTACAAGGCTCATCTTTATTATTAATGAAATCATAAGATCTAATCACCTCATCAAATCTTATATTTCAACTTCGAGAGGCTTGCTTCAGTCCATAGATGTACCTGAGCAACCTGTATACTTTGCCTAGACTCTCTCTAGACACGAATCCCTTTGGTTGTATCATATACATCTCCTCCTCGAGGTTATTATTGAAGAATGTTATTTTCACATCCATTTGCTAGATCTCATAGTTATAGTATGCTATAATAGCCAAAAGAATTTTGATGGATTTAAGCTGGCTATAGGTGAAAAGGTTTCATAATAACTCTTTGCATTTAACGATATGTTTTAGCCACTAGTCTTACCTTATAGGTCTCCACCTTTCCATCTATTTTGATCTTCTTCTTAAAGATCTATTTGCAATCGATTGGTGTAATAACCTTAGGTGTATCCACAAGGTTCCAAACCTTATTGGAGTACATGGAATCCATCTCAGATTTCAAGGCTTCTTACCACTTCCCGGAGTCTATACTCATAATAGACTCCTCGTAGGTCTGAGGATCAACATCTTGAGAGTCCTTTTCATTGATATGTCTCATATATCTTTTAGGAGTGTGAGATACTCTACTTGACCTATATAAAGTTGAAACTTATGTGATAGGTACCTGAACTAACTTAGACTCTAGAATGGTACATAAGCTAGGTTCTCCGACCTCGCTCAACTCTATCTCACTCCCATTATTTTCACCAAGAATGTATTTCTTCTCAAGAAACATAGCCCTCTTGGCAATAAAGACCTTTTGGTCCTCGGGATGATAGAAATAGTACCCACAACTTTTCTTGGGGTATCCCACGAACTTGCACCATTTTGTTATTGATTCTAACTTGTCAAGATTATGCCTTTTAATGTGAGCAGGACAGCCTTAAATCTTAACCATCTTAAGATCAGGTTTTTTTCCTTTCCATATCTTATATGGTGTAGACACTATCGACTTTGATAGAACTATATTCAGAAGATAAGCTATGGTCTCTAGGGCGTATCCCTAGAATAGGTCAATGAAACTCACCATAGACCGCACCATGTCTAACAGTATACAATTCCTCTATGATATACCATTGAGCTGAGGTGTATAAGGAGGTGTCCACTATAATATAATCTCATTATCCTTGAGGAAATGGGTGAACTCGATACTCAAGTATTCTCCTCTTCGATCTAATTGAAGAGTCTTAATACTCTTCCTAGTATGGTTCTCTTCGATCTGACCGACTTATACTTCATCAAGTACACATGTCTATTCCTAAAGAAATTATCAGTGAATGTAATAAAGTATGAGTAACCACCTATAGCCTGAGTCGATATGGGACCACATACATTATTATGTATAAGTTCCAATAACTTAGTGGCTCTCTCTAGTTCCACTAAAAGGAGAGTTTGTTATTTTCCCACGAAGGCAAGGTTTGCAAGTTGTATATGACTCATAGTCAAATAGATCTAAGTATCCATCTTTTAACAACTTTTGAATCATTCCCTTATGTATATGACCTAGCCTACAATGCCAAAGGTTTGCATTGTTCACCTCATCTCTTTTCCTCTTAGATGTGTATTTATATTCATGATATGTAGAGAAGTGTCTAACACATATAAGTCATTTATTAAGGTCCCTTTTGGTGATGATCTCATCATCCATAATTATTGAATAACTATTATTCTCAAAAAATAATTTATATCTATTAATTATCAAACAAGAGATGAAAATAATGTTTTTGAAAATAGAGGGAACAAAATAACATATATCCAATGTAATAATAGCTACACCAAGCAAATGTAGGGTGACCTCCCCAATGGTAGCTGTAGCAACTCTTGCTCTATTACTCATCTTGAGGTCCATCTCACCTTTGGCCAATCTCCTAAGTCTTGCCAAAACCTGCAATGAATTGCAGATATAATAAGCACTCTCAATATCTAATATCTATGTGTTATCATGAAAATCTGACAAGTGAAGACTAATCATAAATATACCTGAAGCTTCTCTAAGCTTCTATTTTGTCTTGTCTATAAGGTAATCCTTACTGTTCCTATTTCAATGCCCGTCATTGCCATAGTAGAAGCATTGGACTTTGTCCTTAGTCAGGTCTCTCTTAGCAACCTTTGTCTTACCTGTTTGCCCTTACCCTTTGCCCTTCTTAAGAGTCTTATCAATTTTACTTTTTTATTGGTCTCACCAACATAGAGAATTGGTTCTCGTTTTTAATGGTGCTCTCAACTTCCCTTAACACATTGAGGAGCTTAGGTAAAGTCACCTCAAACTTGATCATGTTAAAATTCATGATAGATGAGAAAAAAAATCTGGTAAGGATTGAAGTATAAGATCAACACACAAGTTATTCTCTAGAACTATTCCTAGACCTGTGAGTTTCTCAATCCACTCTATCATCCTCAGGACATAGTTCTGAATCAATGTCCCTT
The DNA here is from genome assembly GCA_021527575.1 of Ensete glaucum. NCBI lineage: Eukaryota > Viridiplantae > Streptophyta > Magnoliopsida > Zingiberales > Musaceae > Ensete > Ensete glaucum. Next base: position 21,300,001 of record CM038551.1, read on the forward strand.
TTGTCATCCTGGCTCGGAAGAGACTCTTGGATATCTCATATTTTTGAGTTCTTCCCTATTTCTCAAATAGTTTACAGATATGAAGAAGGATAGAATTGACATTCATGCTCTCATATTGCATTTGTAACTCAGGAGTCATAGAGGCCAACATGTAATATTTTATCAACGTGGAATCATCTATGTACTTCACATAGCAATCAATCTCATCCTCGCTTGCCTTTTCCTTCGGCGTGGGCATAATTGTATCAAGGACATACATGATTTTCTCCGCTGTGAGAATAATTCTCAAACTATAGAGCCAATCTATGTAGTTTTGATCAGTGAGGCGATTGGCATCAAGTATGCCACATAGGGGATTTACGAGCGATATGTTTCTGACAAATAAGATATAACATAAATAAATAACATGTAAATATTATAAAAAAATAATTAAGATATAGTTTTTATCTTAATTTACTTTCACTAATTTTTTTGATGAATCACATGGCACCCTCGGCACATAAAGCAGAAGTCTCCGGTAGACTTCTAGTAGGGATCGGGATCCAATTGGCATTTTAGTGCAACCTCGAGGGACTCGACCAATTACACGAAGCCTAAAAGGTAGGCAACACTTGTCAATTATAACTCTTTGTGATTCCCGTTATATTCAACCTCCAAATCATCATGGTCTCAAGGGACTCGACCAACCATGATGTTCAGTTAAGTCATTACCCTCGTTACAATATGAGTCTGATTGATGATATGCCCTCGAGAGACTCGACCAAGCATACCATGTCCTCAGGTCATCAGTGACATCTCTATGTCATAGGTAAGATCTCAATCATGTAGATAGGTGAGCCTCAAGGGGCTCAACCAACTCAACCTTTGTTATGATTCAATTTCTTTCTATAATGATGGAAGGCCATATGGGTTAATCTTATTGTCTTATGCTCACCGACTTAATATTATTGTAGGAGAGTTTTTGTTTTATATCAATCTCCTAATATATTATGTCACACACATACATATTTAATATATATCTACATCGCATGTATATATATATAGTAGGTAGTAGGTGTATAACACATATCATATATGTAAGCCACACTGGATGATTATGAGTCTTCACCTAATATATGTTGAATCTCGAATTTGGATTATAAAATCAATTGATAGATTATTGATCTGACATGTGTGTTAGAGATGATTAATGTAGGATTAACTATGATAGAGAGAGAATTACAATCAGATGGCTAGAATCAAGCTCGGGTATCGGGCGCCGAGATTCAGACGATATAGTGGGAACTCATCGAAAGACTCACCGAAAGCTTGCCGAAGGTATCGGAAGCTTGTCGGGAGTTCGTTGGGAGCTTACCAAAGGGATCGGGGGCTTGCCGGGAGTTCATCGAAAGTTTGCTAGGAGTTCGCCGGGAGATTGCCGAAGGTATCGGAAGCTTGTCGGGAGTTCGTTGGGAGCTTGCCAAAGGGATCAGGGGCTTGCCAGGAGTTTATCGAAAGTTTGCTGGGAGTTGTCGGGTGTTGTCGGAAAGCTTACCGAGAGTTAGAAGGGTCTTGATTAGACTTGATAGTTATGTTGATTGTAATTAATTAGTCGTAGTTAGTATCGGTTAAGGTTTGAGTCATACTTGAGTTAGATTTAGAAGGAATTTAAATTAACTCAAGTGAGGCAAACTGGGTCCACATTTAGGATTAGATTGAGCTTAGGTTGAGCTCAATTAGTTGACTTAGAAAGGGGTCAACTGAAGGTACAAGTCGAGATTGGAAAAGTAGAGTACGGGATTCCCGATAATTGTACTGTCGATGGGTGGTGATCGTACCACCCAGGTAGTAGTTGTACTACCCAAGTCGGCGGTTGTATCTCTGCCACCCTATTTTCATGGTGGCTTTCGGCGGTTGTACCACCTATACCAGATTTCTTTCAGATATGTTTGAATATTTAACTCCATTTCTAAAGCCAATTGGGGCTATAAATATCCTAAGATTTCTTACATTTAGCACAACACTTTGGGCTAGAAATTTTATGAAAAATAGTATGCTAAAATTGTAAGAAAAAGAAAAGGGACAAGGGAGTGAGGAGAAGAAGTGTATTCTTATAAAGGCTCTTTGGTGAGTTTGTAAGGTTTCTGTTCTGAGCCTATGAAAATGGGAGTGGGAAGTGTAAGGGTTTGGTCTTCACCCAAAGAAGATTAATGGTGGATGCAAGTGGACCTCGAAAAAGAGGACTTAGGAAGTGGACGTAGGCCAGGTTTAGGCCGAACCACTATAAATTTGTGAGCTCTCTATTCTTGCCTTATTTATTATTTTTAATTGCTCTTAACTAGTTTAAAGAAAGACACATGTATCATTTTATGACTTTCTCTTAAATTACTTGCTTATTTATTTTCGATGAAATTCAAGAAGCGCTTCTGATTTTCCTTTCTTTACATTAGCAAGTTTTTCATATCGGGCACTTTCACTCTTGCACTAATTCACCCCTCACCCACCCCCCTCTCCCCTTTTAGTGCCAATTGATCCTAAAAGTATGATTAAGCATGAGCCAATGGGCCTAATCACTTACAATGGGATCTAAGTATGCATCAACGTATCTCAATGTCTTGTGATCATTGATCTTGTCATCATCATCTCATCGAATCCTCGTCGCATCACCATGCATCATGATCTCCCACCATGGCATCGTGGGTCCCGCTATCACCTCCACGCTCCCACCATGCCTCTCAATGTAATTACAAAATAATCACATGCAAGGAGACCGGATAGTAAACAAGAAAAATGGAGGCTCGTAGGCCCCAATAATAATAATAATCACATGCACACATCATATCACATGGCTCATGATTATCCGTCCACATTATACATCACATGTATATATCACCATGTAGGATTACTAGATAATAATAATTAATTAAACTATTTAATTAATTATTTTTCTAGAATTTAAAATATGCTAGGAATTTCTAGAATTATTAAGGTTATTTTTATAATTCTGGATAAAAGGATAGACCTCGAAATTTTTAGAATTGTAAAGGTATTTTTTGAAATTCTGCAAAGGAGGATAGACCTCGAAATTTTATAAATTCTAAAGAGCAGAATCATCATTAGACAAAAAAGAAAACCCTAACCCTTTGCTTTATTCTTGCAATCACTACCATCGCCCTTGCGTAGGCAACAGTGCTGTGTGCCACTAGCAGCAGCCCCTACCCGTGGGTGACCGTCCTCGTGAGCGAGCGGTACTACCCCAGTGGGCGGGCGGGCGTTGTTGCCCTCAGGTGGTGCCTCTGCCCATAGGCGACCTGCCGAAGGCGTTATGCCCACAGGCACTGCCTCCACAAGTGTTGCCCCTACTAGCAGTCATTCCTATGAATGGTCACTATTACAGGAATAGCCCTAGTTATGGGGCGGTTGCCCCTTGCAGCCTAGCTGACCCTACAAAGGCTGGCCATAGGCGATCACCCTTGAGGGCGACCCTGGCCGCATGTTGCTGCCCTTGCATGGGTCCTAGCTACAACCACTGCCCCTGAGGTGGCTAGGTCATGGGTGGCCACCCCTACGGGGGCTTGATCGTAGGTGGTTGCCCCCCTCCTCATTGTCTTTGTTGCGAATCGCATCAATGAATGCGCAGAATAGTTCTACGTGATTCAATCTCTTCACATGTAGTTTAAAACTAATCTTTTACATGACCAATCTTGGCTCTGATATCACTATTGGGAAACCTCAGTAGGAGCATCACATGCATAGCGGAAGATCAAAAGTGAAATTGATTTCCCATGTAGATCAAAATCGTCGTGTAAAAGATTAGTGTGTAGAAAAAGCGACAAAATCGAAAACTACGTTATGTGAGAGATTGTATACCTAAGGAGATCATATATCCCTATTTTTTCAGATTGAATGGAGAGGATGAAAGAAGTCAAAGGTCCTCCTCTCTAGCAATATCCACACGATGGATTTTTGCAATGATACTCTTCTAATCGCAGTCCTAGGTCTCACAACTCTTACGTAAAGGGAGGGAGGAGAATAGGAGCGGGGAGATAAAGGTGCAGCTTATCATATATGTGTCTCCCCTCCTATTTATAGAGAGCCACCCATATAACCCTAATGGATCCTGCCTTAGTGGGTATTGGATCTCCATCAAATTATCCACTAATCTTAAATTATTAGATCTCTATCCAATAATCTCCTTTGGCCTCTAATTGGGCCTCATGCAAGGAGCTCATCAATGTAGAGTCTTATCTAATAAGAATATGGGCTAATTGGATAACTCAAATTCAATCCTCTATTCGTTGAAACATCCAACATATATGTGTGATTGTGGACTACTATTTTTTGCATGATGATTTTGATCTACCAATCTTTGCACGACGATCTAACAGCATATATAGATCAACCAATCTTTGATGGCGATTTTGATCTACCTAGGAAACCAATTGTGTTTTAATCATCTGTTGCGCATGTGATGCTCCCACTGAGGTTCCCCAATAATAATAAGCCACTGCGCCATAGTCCCCAAACGATATATGGGATCTTATCCATTAGACCTATCTATCCTCAATTACTATATATCTATAATTTCTTATCCATCTAATATCCCAGAGATCATATACCGGGTATGGTACTATCAAACCACATACGAAATTTATCTAAGTCTCGCTCTAATCAGATTCTCCCAGAGAACTCTTCTCTCAATTTGACCAACCTGATTAGGGATTTACCTGAGCGAGAGCATACAAGGTATTCCTCTTATAATAGCAAGAGTGGATGATCATTTATTGGTACTTAATAGTCTTCATAAGGTTGGCTATCAATTTTGATAATTGATTGTACTAGATCTGAAATATGTAAGTCCAACCTCAAAGAGAGGAGTATTCAAACAAGACATCTTTGGTGTCTCAAGTCTAAGGACTAGATACATAACTAGGACTACGGAATCCCTGTCTAATATCAGGTATCATTAACCATACAATATTTCATAAGCGGATCAATCAGTGAACTCATTCTCCAATAAGCACCTGTACTGTATCCTTAGTGCCTACACACAAGTGGCTATGAGACCAGTTGCCTCAATCATATGGACATGTATATAAAAAACCAGTCTATCCAGTTGTCTCGATGTCCCTCTCGAGCGACCTATGACCAGGATTATTTAGGATCTATATTTAAAGGTGAATTGGTCTCATTATCGTGATCTCATTACGATCTTATTCCCATTACATAGAACTAAGAATATCACAATGTATATATTCAACAGATAATATAATATGAGGACATACCAATAAATAATAATATAAAAAGGTTATGCAATATGTCACATGTGTCATTACTCACGTGATTGACTTACAGGGCATATGTAACTACCATGAAGATCAACTACCTTTGTTACAACTCTTTTCCTTTTAATAGCCTTAGCAGATAATCTTTACACCTCTCTTTTACATTAGATCTCACACCTTCTATAACTTAAAATCACCTTTAAACTTAAGGACGAAGAGACTCAAATGCCACTTAAAGAGAGTTTTTACAATACTTTTGTGCTCAAGATTTTGTTCTTGCATCATGCAAGCTTGAGTGGAATATTTATAGACCCCAAAAGGCTTCAAGAATAGAGTCAAAATTTAAATCATTGTAATTTCAGGTTACTGATGATACTACCATTGACACCAAGTGATACTACCATTGAAACAGGGCTAAAAATCCTAGCTCTAGTAGTACCACCATCAGCCTAGGCAGTACTACTGCCACCCTAGGTGGTACCACCACCAACACTGTCAAAAAAGCATAAATAGTGCTTTTTAGCTTTCAAGCATTACCACCATCTGGGCCTACTTTATGTCACCAATTTAGCCTTCTAACAAGCCCAATTCAGCCCTAGTTCAAGCGCAATGGATTTTTTGATAAGTTTATATGGTTTTAGCTCAATACCAATTCAATTTGACCTAAGAAGACTTAAAACAAAACTTTACAAATCCAACCATATATCGACACAATTATTAAGCTTTCAGCATGTTGTTCAACATTATGACATGTTATTTGATCATCTAGTACTTCATCTAAACCTTCGGCACATCATTTTTTCTTCGATATATCGCCCGATCTATCGGCATGTTGACTTTCTCACAACATCCGATCTTTTGACGTAATACTCGATCCTTCCGGCATAATGCATAAACTCATAGCACGAAATCCAATCCTTGGCATCTTGACCAATCCTTTAGCCCGACTTCTAATCTCTGATATAATACTTTTTTGGCCCAACATTTGATTCTCCTACTTTTTACAATTTTTCTTTCGATGGTTTGAGTCCATCATTAAAGTTTTTCCTGCATTAATTATCTTAAAAACATATTAGTTTGTAAACTTATTAATTGATTTCATCATTAAAATTTGGGATTCAACAGAAATAAGATAAATTTTACAAGACAAGAAGGTTAGAATAAAAGTGAACTCAAGAAAGATAGTGCAAAAAGCCAAGACTCTTTAAAAATGAATGTCTACCATTAAAAAAGAAAATGTTAACCCAAAAGAAGAAGAAAACACTTTTATCATCAACATGAGATGAATCAAGTAAGTAAGAAGTCCAAGAGCAAATCAATTAAGGTGGCAAACTATGCATTAACAACCTTTAATGATGAGGTATTTGACTCTCCCAAAACACTTTTATCGTATGATGAATTTACCTGAAATATTTCATAATTTATATGATGAACTTAAAAAGATAGGATAAAAATTGATTGATTTTATAAAAATGAGATATTTGTGCTTAATATTCATTAACAAGAGTGTCACAAAAGAATAATATCCTGAAAGGCATAATCATACCCTTATAGATATGGTCATGATGAGTTTTTTCTTCTAGACCTAACTCATTGTGGAGTGAAGTTCTTAGACCTATTATATATAGAAAAAATAGGGTCGCTAGTAGGTCAATTTCATCAACTCCATTTGAGTTATAAATTGGTAGGAAACTCAATCTAAGATATTTTTATATTTAGGATTGTTTAGTAGAGATAAGTCTTTAACTCATAAGAAAAAAATAGATCCAGAAACTATATATGAATATTTCATTAGTTATTTAGAAAAAATTAAGAGGTACAAATTTTATTACCCTAATCACAACATGAGAATAATTGAGTCTAGTAATACAAGATTATTATAAAATGATAAAACTAATAGGTGTAAAAAATCTTGAAGATTTGATATTGAGGAAATACATGTTGATACTTCTTCATCATTTTCACTTCAAGAAATTATTGTTCCTCAAATTACTAAACAAATTGAGGTAAATAAATAACATATTGACATTGATGAACCTCCACATAATAAAGATATCACTATTAATGAACTTGTAGAACAACCACAAGTAGCACATTTGCGAAGATCTCAAAGACAAAGGAGACATATCATTTCTTATGATTATATGATATCTACAAGAATCATATTATGATATAGGAATCAGAAATGACCCCTTAACATTTTCACAATCTATGAAAGGTAGTGATTCTAAAAAATTGATATGATACCAAGAAGGAAAAGATGAAATTAATAGACTAGAATATTTAAGAACTCATCAAATTATCTGATAATTATAAAAGAGTTTGTTGTAGATGCATCTTTAAGACAAAATTTAATTTGAATGATAAAATATTAAATAATTTAAAGTTAAACTTGTGGCTAAAAATTTTACTCGGAAAGAAACATTGACTATAACGAGACATTTTCTCTCATATCTAAAAAGGACATATTAAAAATTTTATGACCCTAGTAGTTCATTATGATCTTAGCTACATCAGATGGATATGAAAATAGTTTTACTAAATGAGAATTCAAATAAAAAAATCTATATGGAACAATATGAAGGGTTCACAAAAACGTGAAATGAATATTAGGTTTGCAAACTTAAAAAAATTATTTATGATCTTACATAAGCTTCAAGACAATGATATTTCATAATTACTACATTCGAAAATACTGTTATCAGTGTATATATAAAGGTTAGTGGAAGAAGTTTATTATCTTAGTCTTATTTATGGATAATATTTTGCTCTCTAGAAGTTTATTATTTTGGATGATTAATATGAATGAGACAACTTATGTTACTAGTGTAAAGATAATTAGAGATCAATCTAAAGGATTGCTTGGACTTTCTAAGAAAGGGTATATTAATCAAATCTTAGAGAAATTCAATATATAGTTTTGCTCGATGAATGATGCACCTATAACTAAATGTGAAAAAAAATCAATTTAAGCAAGTAACCTAAAATTGATTTGGAAAGAAATCAAAAGAAATATATTTCGTATGCTTGTGTAATTAGAATTCTATTATATGCTCTAATTTGTATGAGACCATATAACAATTGTACAATTAGAATACTAGGAAGATACCATAGTAACCAAGAAACAAAGTATTAGAATGCTACATGAAAGTAATGTGATATTTACAAGAGTCGAAGTATTATATGCTCAATTATAAAAGGTTTGATCAGCTAGAAGTAATAGGATATGCAGATACTAATTTTATGAGTTACCTCAACAGCAAGAAGTCTGCTTCATGATATATACTTTTGCTAACTAGCAGGGTAATTTCTTAAAAAGGAACTAACCAATCTATAATTGCCTCATCGATAATGGAAGTTGAATTTATGATATGCATTGAGGCTATCAATAAAATATTATGGCTTTGAAATTTTATCTGGGGAGTTGGTGTGATTGATTCAATTGTTAGGTCACTTGATAAGTGTTTAAGTCATTTGAAGCATAGTGAGATAAAATATTTGGTTGTTAAAGAAAGAGTTCAGAAATAAAAATTGTTTACTATAAACTTAAGTACCTTTTAATGATTATTGATCTATTGACTATGGCTTTACAACTAAAATATATAAATAATATTAAATTAGAATGCGTCTTATGAGCAAACTGTACACATTTGTACAAGAGGTTAGTTCTCAAAAAATTAATTTTGCTCAGATCAGAATTCTATACAAAATGTTATAGTTAAAACAAGGTAGATAAATTAGAATTCTCAAAAATTCTAAATTAACAAATTTGTAGCTCAAATGAGGTTAATACCATTAGCAAGGGCAAAAATCTATAAAGTATCCATAATCAAGAAGAAATCAAGGATAAAAATTATTATAGGGCTAGAACACTTGACTTAGAATAATTTAATTCCAAGTGTAAATAATTAATATAAAACCTCAAGCCAAGCAACACTTCTACTTCTTCTTAATTTCCTTTTCTCTTCTTTTCTCTAGTTCAAGATGGGTTGCAGCAAGGTTTTCATTTGATAAATTCTTTACACTAATTTGCTTCGGTTTAGCTAACACAAAGATGGTAAAGTGGCAGGCATGGATTAAGGGAGCATAGGTGTGATCAATAACACAAGCACAAGTGGTACTTAGCTAGTGACACATGTTCTTCACTTTTTCTTTTAACTTAATATGAATATTTCATAAATTATATTTAATTTTTAATATTCATAATTAAGTCCCTAGTAATAAGTTTTTAATATAAAATTATTTAATATAAAAATTATTAAATAATCCTCAAATTAAAATAATTAAAAAATTAGACATCATGAATCATTTAAAAATAAAGGATATTACACTCTCTTCCCTTAGTGAGCACTTTCATATAACATAAGTCTTTATTAATCATAATTGACTCATACTTAATGATATGGGAGGGATTAGATATATACTTTTTTAGCATTGAAACTTGAAATACATTATGGATATGACACAATGATAGTGGTAAGGCAATCTTATAAACAACAAAACTAATCCTCTAAGTGATTTTAAAACATTTAATAAATCTAAGGTTTAACTTTTCTTTTTTCTCAGATCTTACTACACTCTTAGAACAGGAGACCTTCAAGAAAATAAAATCCCCTAGTTGAAACTCTTTTGATGACTCTGAATAATCTTTAATCTCTTTCTTATAGTTTAATTTTTTTAGTAGTCTCTTCTACTTTTATAAAAATATGCTATAAAAGCTTTTTGTCACCAACTCTTTCCAACCTAAAGGCATTGTGTACTTTCTCTCTGGTAAAGCTTCATAAGGATTCATTTGAATGATTGAATGATAACTATTATTATAAGTGAATTCAATAAGAGAAATATTTTTATAACATTCAACTTTCCAATCCATAATATAAGCTCTAAGTAAATTCTTAAGTGTGAATTATTTTTTTGATTAATCATTGGTTTGAGGGTGGTAAGCTGTGCTAGACTTAATTTTAGTGCTCATAAATTCCTATAATCTTTTCAACAGTCTAAAAAAAAAAATAGGATCTCTATCATAGATAATATCTTTTAGAACACCATGTAATATTACTATTTCATCAATATATAAGTCTGCAAGTCTATCAAGAGAATAAGTCATAAATAAAATCAAGAAACAATTAAATAGAAAAATTAAGTTTGTCATATCTGATAGGAGTGGTGAATTTTATAACAAACATGATGAGTGTAGTTAGAATCTTAGTCTTTTGTTAGATTCTTAGAAAAGTAGGGTATCTATACTCAATATATCTTACCAAGTGTATTATAGTAAAATGAGGTTACTGAAAATCAAAATTATACTATTATAGATATGATTAAGAGCCTCTATACCTGAGTCAATATGGGGTGAAGCTCTTAAGACAGTTATGTATATCTTGAATATGATTTCTAATAAATTGATTTCGTCAACTCTATTTGAGTTATGAACTAGTAATAAACTCAGTTTATGATATCTATATATTTGGAGTTATATAATAGAGACAATAGTCTTTAATTCACATTCAAAAATTTTGGATTCAGGAACTATTTTTAATTATTTTATTAGTTATCCAAAAAAGTCTTAGGAATACAAATTTTATTACTTAAATCATAGTATGGGATAGTAGAATTTAGTAATATAATATTCTAAAAAATGATGAAATCAATAAGAGTAAAAAATGTCGAAAGATCAATTTTGAGATAGAGGAAATACATATTGATACTCCTTTATCATTTCCTATTTGAGAGATTATTGTTCCTCAAATCATTAAAAAAATTAATGAGGATGCATAATAAAATAATATTAATAAACTCTTATATGATATTGATGTCACCGCTTATGATATTGTAGAGCAACCATAACTGATAATTTTGAGAAGATCTCAAAGGAAATGAAGACCTACCATTACTAATTATTAGATAGTATATCTATGAGAATCAAATTATGATATAAGAATAAAAAAAAACTCATTATCATTTTCATAATCTATAGGAAGTAGCAATTATGAAAAGTAGTATAATATGATCAATGAACCAAAATGATGTTTGAGAACTCATTGAATTGCCTAGTAAATATAGAAAAATTTCTTTTCGAAAGAAGACATTGATTATAATGAGATATTTTTTTTAATTTCTAACAAAACTCGTTGAACATTATCATGATATTAGTAGCTCATTATGATCTTGAGTTATATCAAATAAATATAAAAATAGTATTTGTGAATGAAGATCTAGATAAGGAAATCAACATGAAACAACATGAAAGATTTACAAAAAAGAAAAGGAAAACTTAGGCTTGTAAACCTTAAAAAATCTCTTTAGAGCCTCACACAAGCTTCTAAACAATGGTACATAAAGTTTCATGATATTATTAGTTTCTTCAAATTAAAAAAAATACTATCAATTAATATATATATATATATATATCTAAAGTTTAATGGAAGAAAGTTTTTTACATTGGTCTTATAAGTGAATGATAATTAGTTTACCAGCAATAATCTTGATTTATTGCATAAAACCAAGATTTTTTTATTAAGAATTTTAAGATAATTATTATAAATGAGGTCGCCTATATTATTAGCATTAAGATATTTAGAGATAGATTTCAATAACTGCTTGGACTATCTTAGAAATAATATATTGATTGAATCTCAAAGTAATTTAGTATACAGTTTTATTCAACTAATGATACACATATTACTAGAAGTAAAAAATTTAATTAAAACTAATATTCTAAGAATAACTTATAAAAGAATTAAATAAAGTATATTCTTTATACATGCGTAGTTGGAAGTTTATGATATACTAAAACTTATATAAGATCATATATCAGTTTTATAATTAAAATGTTGGATAAATACTAGAGTAATCCAAGAATAGAATATTGAAAAGCTGCAAAGAAAGTGATGAGATATCTATAAGGGACAAAAGAATATATGCTCACATGCTAAAAATTAAATCAACTTTAAATAATAATATTTTTAAATGCTAGTTTGTAAATCATCTCAATAATAAAAAGTTCATTTTATGATTTATATTTATATTAATCATAGGGGTAATGTATAAGAATAGTATAAAATAAATTATATTATTAATCATAGAAGCTTATTTCGTGGTAAGCTTTGGGGCGACTAATCAGACTTTATAATTGTAAAATTATATCTTAGGACTTGTGTAGTCAAACTCAATTATGAAATCATTAAAAATACTTTATGACATAACACAATATCTTCCCTATCAAAGAATGATAAGTATTATAATAATTCTAAGCATATTGGTATAATGAGTTCGACTATATCCATTCATTCAAGCCTTACAACCTAGAGTATTTGAAAGAGTATGTTCTTATGATTAGATTTGTGAACAATCCATAAACGATATAATGATGCATGTTTTAGTACATATTATAAATAATATTTTTGTTTACATAATTAAAGTTATTTATTTGTATATTTATGTTTAATTATATTATAATTGAATCTAATGATAAAATTATATTGATAAGATAAATTACAACAGTTATTATGGATTAAATTAAAAAAATAATGGTATTGTGATATATAAAAGGGAATATAACATTGATGATATAAAATATAACCAATATACTCACCTTGATAATTAAATTTAATATAATTATTATTATACTTATTGGACTTATTAGTTTATTATAAAATTCATGATCATGTATAAAATACTTTTAAAATTTTTTAAAATCTAATTAGATAAAATTATCTTTAAATAAAATTTTAATTTATTTACTTTGATTTTAAATTTTTAATATATTTTATCAATTAATGGACTAAGTGGAAGAATATTAGATTATTTGACCCTATCTAATTAGATAAGATATATTGTAGATTTAGCTAGATTTTAATTTTGATTATCAACCAATATAAATGAATTTTAATTATTGTAGAATTTCTCAAGAGAAGATTTTGATGGAAGGGAATCTTCTAATTATTATCCTTAAATCTTTGCTTTCACCTATAAAAAATAAGACCTATTCTAGATTCTTCATATTATTATCTTATACTCTTCTGGATTATCATCATAGGGATGAAAGAATAAGTTATTGACATTATAAATCTAATTCTTTGCTTATAGAAATCGGTTAAAAGGAGAAGGTGAATATAATTTTTATTATATATCAGTATCATTATAATTTTCGAATTCGACAACAGTATACATACATATTACATAAAAAAAATTTTAGGAACCACCCACGATATGACAATCTACTTTATCTCACCTCTGAGATCCACGAGCATACTCTAATGCCAGATAGAGGCCATGCGTTAAGGTCTTGGTTATTCCTTCACTATTTGAGAGGTTCTGCAACTATTTTTCATCCTCTAGCAGTTACTGCACTTCCATCATAAGGTAAGGTATCCGTTAGAATAAAAAAAATAAAAAAGTATTCTGATCAAGAAATATAATAAAATAATATTAAGATTAAATTTTTTTAAAAAACCCAGAGGCATGAACGCTATCATACAATAATATTCTCTATCAGTTTACATGTAAATTTGATTATGAAAAAAAAAAAACCGTCTCAAAATGTAATCGGCCTTCCACTTGTCGGTGAAGACATCACAGTACCAACAGCAAACCGGATAAAAAGAGAAAAAAAAAACCATCAGAAAATAATAAGATCAAAGTAGAAGTCTTAAACGAGGAATAGATGAAAGAATCTTTGTGACCCCATTGGCTGCAGGTAGTGGAAAGGCTTTTATAGCGATTTCCACAAATCTAAACATGCCACATGGCAGCCTACATGAAGCAGCAATTCCTGGTCAAGCGGGCAACGTGGGTGCAACCTGCATGTGTGACGGGACCAGAGGCTCGCACAAAATTAAAGCAAGAACATGAATGTAAATAAATATAAAAAACTTGGAGCGTAGAGAGAAAAATTTTAGTGTTTTCCCCAACAATCCACACAAAGCATAAATTCCTTTTATTTAAATATATAAATAGTTAGAATAAATAAATGATAAATAAATATTATTATGATCAATAAAGTATGTTTCAAAGACTTAATTTTATTTAATGGTAAAAATATTCATCTATGAAAAACGGAATGAATCTATGGTTCTTTTATCCAATTTTCAACCAACTCATGGTATGAAAATAGTCTTCGTGTGTTTGAGCTTTTAAATACCATGCATGAGTATCTTTTTTATTCATGAAAATTTCTAAAAATTGCTCATATCCCTAATCGCAATTCTTTTATATAAGAGAGCTTCTCAAATCTCACAAAAGAAAAAATAAGTAATATGTTTTCTATTCCTTTATGTCAGAGCATTAATCACCGTAGGAATGGATGGGGTTGGGGTGATACTCCTAATAAGATTGCACAATTATACTCACAAATGTGCTCACAAGTATCCTCCTTCACTAGATCTCCTATCATAGGGGGGTAGGTTCCCCATTGGAAGACTCATTCAAAGCTAATACTTGTCTCCCTTTATGACATCAACATAAAGGTCCCATAAATGTTCTTGCTAAGATAATTATCAATATTGTGATAATTAGCTTTAAGTCGCATGTCAAAATTTACGATTGTAAGATTAGATACTGAAACCTTCAATTTAGCGAGCCCGCATTTTTTCTTAAAAATTTAACACTTCAAAAGCGGAGAAATATAGACATGTATGTATGCTATCCTAATTAGCAAAGCCCATTAAAACAATCAAGGAAGGTGATATGTTGGAAAACCTTCGATTTCATATACATGATGGGAACCAAACAAATATTGAGGGATATATGTTTTAGGGTAGGAGCATATATAATTTTTCCTGAGGAACCTAAATCCATGAGCTCAGGAAGAAGAAAAGTTATGCAATCTAATTTTTCTTGTGGAATTACATCCACGTAGAAGTTTCTTAATCGAACAAAAATTCACGGTTTAATATTTCTCAATAAAACTTGAACACTTTAATATTTCAAACACAGAAATAGAAGAAAGATAAGTCAAATAAGATGGTTTCAAACAACAATGGATCCATTTTTGTAGAAGAAAACAATTAATGTATTAAACTTTCATTAGGTATATTTAACCAAGATATCAAAACAACTTTGTTAAAGCATGCAAGTAATCCATATCAGTTGTTGCAATATTTATAGATTAACATGACCAGCACATAATAATTATGTCATTAATTTTGATAAAGAATATTGCACGATATCTATCTTTAATGAAGGTGCAACACCAAAATGTTTTAGAAAGATATGGTACTTAATAAAAACATAGCATCACAATCAACTAGTATGTAGAAAAGTCAATCTGAGTTTTATACATGGAAAAAAAAAAACAAACTTCAAAAGAATTTTATCCTTTGGCCCCCACCCACACTCCAAATGTTATATAAGTTTACAACGCAACCAAATATATTTCAACGTATTATCAATAGTATACAAATAGATTTTTGATCCTTTGGAATTTATATGTCATTCACAATTATATTTGGTCCACGACCAAAATACATTGTGACAAGATATTTTAGAGATAGTTGAGCCATAAGTTGATCTACCATTGAGAGAACCATAATACGCCAAAGCATGATAGAGAATAATAAATTATGTGAGATAACATATAAGACACTCACAACAATAAAATTAAATTTAAGAATTGTACTTGCATAATCATGGTATCATTCACTTAAGCCATCATTTTTCAAACTTAAAGAACAGGAATAGATTTTTTTTTTTTCAAGGTGCAAACCAATGCATTACCTAATTGATAACTACCAATGATTATAGATGTACACATTATAACAAAGTATAATGACCAAAATAATAATTAAAAATTTTATGGCACATGAGCATTCTCTAAGCGCCAATTTTTTCTTTTTACTATTTTTGCATGCGTCCAACATAGCAAGGATTGATCAAGGTGTAAACTCCACTGCACACCTTGCTCTATGCATGCCAACCACCATTTGCTAATTAAGGTACTACCATGAAACACAAATGTATATGGCAAGTTGTGTATATATAGATATAGTGCCATGCTTGAAGGTCAAGACCCTCGCTTCCTAAGCATAGTATGCTTGAACAAGTGTGGGAGTTTTCATTATAGCAAATGGTTGAAAAGGCAAGATCATATTTCATGTCATAGATAAAAAAATAAAAAAAAAGAAAAATGTAGATGAAACAACCAGATTCATAATTGCAACAACAATTTTAGTAAATACGGCAAATTTAATGTTTGAGATATGGAGAAGGTATCAAAATATCATAGCTTAACATTCCTAGAAATGCACCGCATGATGATTGCTACGAAAATAAACACATACAACCATTTGAATTAATGAAAAACAACAATAATAGGAACATATACACGAGAATAGATTGCGATATCCTCGATACACTAAATTTGTCACAGGTCAGTGCTGATCATCCATTTTAAACAAATGATGTTTAAAGAATTTGGATGATGACACCCACATAGGATTTCAGCAATTAAGTATAGGACACTTGAAAATTGCCACATAATTTTAAACAAACTAGAAGAGGATTATTGCTGCACTATATTACTAAAAGAAGATCAACAGATAGCCCAACAAGTAAAGCAAATTCACTAACGAAATCAAGAAGGTTGTCTCTAACAGGAACAATTAAGTTCACCTGTGAACCTAGCAAGTTTTAGAACATAAGAGACAATAATTATATTTATATATATATATATATATATACACCCATCGACTTCAGCTGAAGCCATGGCAAAAACAGTAATGGCTAGTAGGATCGAGGGACTCGAATCTTTTCAGAGTGGTTCATTTGGTGTTCGAATTATTGGTCCCCTGAGGAACCATAGCAAAAACCTCAAGTATGGTGGTAGCAAACATGATCCCGGCATCAACTGCGTTTGTTTGATGCCCAATACCTCGACCTCTACTGGATCTCTGAAATCTATCAAGAACACATCTCACCCTTCCTTGGATGCAACGGTGATCGCGGTATCAGGATGATTGCCGGCAAGATTTGCGGAGGGGAACGCGTCAGTGGATCGACAGGGGCAGCCACGGAGAAGAGCTCAGTGCACGCCTCATTGGGGTCGCAGAAATGGTGGAGGAAGCCATGGGTGCAGCACCGGCAAGCGGGCGCCCCTCATCAACATGCGGCAGCAGTATCGAGGGTTTCTTCAACCTGCCCGATCCGGTGGGAGGACGAGGATCGGCGGGTAAACTGATGAGAGCCTCGTCTTCATGTGGTGTGACGTCGCCTTCTTCTGCCACCGCGACGAGCACTCCGCCGCTGTCCATACCCTTGAGCCCGGTGCCGCAGGATACGTGGAGAGGTAATTGCGTTTGATCGAAGCTCCTCTATGATTTCCCAATTCCATCCTCTTAGACTCAAAACTCGTTGATGAAAACCCTAGAGGAAGTTGCAACGAACAAGCCAATAAGACATCGCAGTGTCAGCAGCAAAACGAATAGAAAAAAGGAACCATCAGAAAAATAACTGTAAGAAGATCAAAGTGGAAGCCTTAAATGAGGAATAGAAGAAAATGAATCTTTCTACCCACGTTGGTTGCAGATGATGGAAAGGCTTTCATGGCCTTTTCCACAGATTAGGACATGCCACATGGCATCCACCATGAAGCGATGTCAAGTCAAGCGGGCGACGTGCGCGCATCCTCCCAACTATGCGATCACGAATCTGTAAGCTTTGGCCGCAGCACCTCCGCTTCTTCGTTGAGTTCGTCCAGAAGCCCTCTGCTACGTGCTGGTGCGACACGCCCGTCGCTCGCTGTTCGTACAATCGAATTGCAAGGACAAAGGGGCTTCTTGTTCGGTTTCCTCCGCCTCGATCTCGCCTTCTTTTCTTGGCATCATACTTCGACGCGATCCTCCCTCCTTTCTTCGGCTCCCAACGTCGATTCCATCTCGCTCTGGTATCCAACGTGGGTTCGACTTCGCCTTTTCTTCGCAGCCAACATTGCGAGGGTGTTGCTTTCTTTGGCTTCCAACGTCGAATCCATCTTTCTTCCGTTGGCATGCAAACGCAGGTTCGATCGCAACTTTTTCTTTGGCACCCTCGATATGATCTTGCCTTCGCTTGGCATCCAGCACTGATCCGTCTCTCTTCGATCTCGACTCTCTTGACATCCGACACCGACATCATCTTGCTTTCATACTACGCCGGCCCGATCGCACCCATCGCCGACACATATTCGATCTCATCTCACTTGGCATCCGACGTAGACATGACCTCGCTTTCTTCGGCCTCCGCCAGGAGATCGAATTCGGCGTCGGCTACCTTAGAGATATCGGAGGCCTCGCCAATTCTTGAGCACCTTACATATATATGTATGTGAAAAGGCCCAGATCATCATGGCAAAACATGGTGAAAAAGAAAATGAAATGATAGGTAAAACATTCAATAAGAACAACATATTGTTTCAATCGACTATTTTTAATCATGATAAGAACTATTTTTATACAGAGGATTTAAATATTCTTTTTAAATTAAAAAAGATTATATTAAATGATGGCACTTACGGAAACTTAAACCTAATACATAATACCTAATACTTAATACCTATCGCTTGTATAATAATATATTAACCAAACAAATGTTTTGACGTAGATAAGATCTAAATATTTAAAATATATATATGGTACATTAAGATTTATAAGGTCAGATATGTTATTTCTTAATTTAAAAAAATAAATATAAAACTTTTACAATATTATTGAAGGGTTAAAACAATTCAATCAAGGGCTGTAGTGGAAAAAACCAAATCCAAAATTTCTCTCTTTTACCATTTACAATCTCACTTGAATTCTAAACTATCCTTTTGCAAACGAACGTTCTTCCTTTTTGGAGGACAATGTCAAAGGGGTGACGAGCGAGGTCGAAAGGCATCGATGATGAATGATGTTGATATCAAGTGACGGTGATGATGAGCGACGTCAACGATAGCAATAAGCCATTGGTAACGAGCGACATTGGCAATGATGGTGTTGGTAGCAAGTGGAGATGCGATGAGCATTGTTACCTCCGACTACACTTGTGATGAGTGATGAGGACATGCATTAATGATGTCGACAACAAAAAGAGAGATGTCAAGGGGTGACATGTGACATCACATAGATGATGAAATAAAAGGTTATGGGAAAGGAAAAAAAATAAAATCGATAAAATTAAGACTATAAATAGTAAAATAATATTTTAAAAATATTTTAATATTTCTAAGAGAAAGGTCATTAGCGTATCACGTGCGCACAATATCTTTTACAAGTGGAGACATGATGGATACGGGCTTCCTTTTTTTTTATTTTTTTTGTGGTTTCCTTATGAACATTGTTAGCGTAATTTATATGCAGAAACGTAGTATTTTAAGAGGAAATATACGTAAAATAAGAAAACAAAATGATTGTTCCACGTGAATTAAATATCTGGAGAACATAAATTTGGTTGTCATAGCAACATACCTAAATTAGGTGTGTTCAAGTTGTTGTGCTCATCATATATCAATCCAGAGTTTGGCGCTTCTTGATGATCTGACTGCTTAGGTTGGTTCAACTTCCCGCGCGAACTGCCGTCTGCTATTGCTCTCAAACTGCTTGCTTAAATGCCCATAACCCCAGCGCTGTCAAGGACGAAGTCACCAAGACAACTCCCCAATTCCTGGATTCCGAGGCACAAACAGCGGCCATGGGTTCCCTTGTCACCGCCAACGAGGAGCGGAGAGGTGCCGAGATCATCTACGCGGCGGAGGAATACTGTCGCCACTCCGTGAAGATGCTTGAAGAGCTTGGCTTCCCGAAGGGCGTCCTCCCACTGAAGAACCTCCAAGAGTGCGGGTGGGTGCAGCAGACGGGTTTCGTGTGGATGAAGCAAAAGGTCCCGTACGAGCACTTCTTCGCTGGGACCAAGACGCGGGTGCGGTACGACGCCGAGGTGACCGCGTACGTGGAGGAGAGGAAGATGACGGGGGTCAGGAGCAAGCAGGTGCTATTGTGGGTACCCATCACCGAAATGAGCATCAATGACCCCAGCGCAGAGAAGATATATTTCAAGTCGGCCGTGGGTGTCGGGCGGTCTTTTCCCAGCTCCGCCTTCGTGGATGAAGAGCAGACTGAAGGAGAGGCGGATGCTTGACACTGTTGGAAGAAGATTAAATATAGCAAGCTTTAAGATCGATGAGATTGGATATGATGTGGAGTTTGTGATCAAAACAAGAATGATTGGTGAATGTAAGAACTTCCATTTTCTTCTAAATATTTATGTAATGAATAATTAAATTAATTGGCTGTTGTTAATTTTTTGCTAGTTTATAGTGGTAGCTCATTCTACACTGGAACAACTGAAAGAATAAAATCTGAGTTGCCAAAGCTTCAAAGGAAGTGGAGACATTAACATGCTATCATTGCATATGACTATAATTTTAAAAGCTTATAGGGGATAAATAATTCATTCACTTTGTTAAACAAACCAGGAAGAGGATAGTAGCTACTTGTAGATCACATGTTAAAGCCATCACACCAAACTAGTAATGAGTTTTTGGGGGAGCAACAAGCAATATACATTCATCAAAAAAGCAGAAAAATATAGTTCACTCATCTGGTTTGAAAGATGTTCTGGATCATCTTCTTAGGGGAACTCTTAGCTGAGGACTCTAGCTCGAAAATCTCATCCGAGCTTAGGCGCCAGCCAAGGGAACCCAGGTTCTCCTCAGCTTGCTTGACCGATTTCACACCAGGGATTGGAATAGTTCCCTTGCAAATGCACCAGTTTATTGCAACCTGCAAAAGATGCCCATAATGATGTTTCAATAAGCCAGGAGAAGGCTACTAGTCTGGAACTTAATAACGAAAACCATGCATGATTATAAACAGAAGCAGTTCAAGTCATTCATAGGTTTAAGTTGATCATAGATGCTCTGTCATACTGGTTGTCACTATTGTTACACACCAAGGGTCCTTATTTACCTCTTTGGTTTTGGTTCACTAGGTGCATTATATCATACTTCACTGCTTTGATTTCCTAATATCTTTTGGATGAAACATGTACATGGTGGACCTGTTGTTCCCTGCAGGTGAGACAAATCACTCGATAGTTGCATCCAAGACAATCCAGTGTGTTCCTCACATAAATAAATAAATAAATAAATAAATAAAAATCTCATCTAATCCATCAATATATCATAGTATAGAAAAGGTAGCTAGTATTAAACCAAAGATCATTTTGTATGGTACCCAAAAGGGCAATATTTAGTCTAAATGAGAAGGCTCATCAGGCTAAAGCCAGGTCAATCAGAGAAAATTTACATTAGGAAGATACCTACAGAAACACAAGCACATGCCATCATGTGTTGCATTTGTCAATCATCAATTTATGCCATGATCTTGACTTGATTCTAAAAATTCACTTTAAGTTTTTAACTTCACTGTAACCCTTTCATCATCATATATTTATTTAACATCTTATTTGCTTGAATTTGCAAGGCACACCAATATAGAACAATTTCATATATTGAACATTGTAATTGAACTTAGAAAAAGAGGCATACTTGTGACATGGTTTTCTGCCTCCTTTCTGAAATATCTTTCAAGGAATTGAGTAGAGGATCCAAACCAGGGAGAACTTGACGAAATAGCAAAGCTCTGCAATACAATTAAGATAGATCCTTTAGTCAACCTTTACCCTTTCTTGTCTTACAATTTTGCACTTTGCAGCAAAAGTTTGTTCCATTACCGTGGCCCACGTGGAAGCCTTGATGTTGTATATTTTCCAGTGAGCATCCCTAGCCCAAGTGGACTATATGCAATCAAACGGATGCCTAGACAATTGCAGACTTCCTTGAGCTCCATCTGGGCATCACTCATGCTCAGCAAAGAAAACTGGACCTGCATGTTTAAAAAGTCTTATGATCAGATGCATGCACTATATCAGACCACACAAAAGAGTACGTGTGCAGAAAATAATAATTGTCTCTTAGTCATCAAGTACCTGAGCAGAGCATAATGGCACACCTCGAGATTCTAGGTAATCATGAATCTTAATAAGTTGCTTTGGACCATAATTACTAACACCAACAGCACGAACTAAACCCTACAAGGAACACATAATTAATACATGTTCTAAGTCATGTTAAGGTAGCTGGATATTAACATGACTAAATTATTTAGGATAGGCACAAGAAAAAGCTATGTTCAGTGGTTATACATGACAAAAGACAAGGAAACACAAATAACAGAATAGTTGAATATTATAAGGAAAGCATCAATGGAGTAGATAACAACGGCAATATGACAGCAACAGCTATTGATGTGCTAAAACCAATTCTGAAAAGTATTTAATGTGTTCTGATTATACAAGCAGAACATTGTTTCATTGACGATGCAGCTTTAGGCATGAACAACAAGATATTGATGATTCTTAGCTCTGAAAGAACATAAAAGTTTTATCAAATAAGAGCAGTTTTATCAATAGATATTTCATAAAAAAGGAGAGTGTTACGATCCGGATTGATGGGATGATGAGATAAATGGCCTAAAAGTTGATAGTAGCGCACCCATCAGACTCTTATAAGTCAATCTTCAATTTCTAATGTGGGACTAATTGGAGTGTTACAATGTTTCTCACTCAAAGGCTTAATATCCCCGTCCACTAACCAAAATACTTAGACTGAAATTGATAATAATACACTCATTAGACCCTTATAAGTCAATCTTAGTCTTGCCCACTTCTGATGTGGGACTAATTGGGGTATTATAGAAAAAATATAGCATACATCTTCAGTGTTTTCAGCAATCCAGGCAACGACTAAAACTAGACCAGTATACTCAAAACTCAGCACATTATTTCTGAAGATTGTTCAACAGGTCACTAATACCTATGGTTTTGGTTTTATCATATCATGGAAAGGTTTTTCATAATTGTCTTCTCAAGATTTTAATCGATCCTCCAGAGCTTCAAACAAACCAATGCAACATAAACCAAAATCAGTCTTAAAAATAGCTGATAATTTGTCAGTTTTGGAGTTTGCTCAAGTTCCAAAAGCATTAAGTCAAAATTAATTAGAGAAGGTTTGCTACAAAACTCAGAAGGCTTTGCAATAATTAAACTCAAAAAAGTTGAGAAGTGAGTAATTTGGTGTTATATTTTGCCAGCACAAGAGTTAGTTCTCATTGTCATGATAAACAGTACTGCCTTGTGTTCAGTAGCTACTAAAAGCTGCAATAATATCTACTCCAGAAATAATGTGGAGTAGATTTCTACTCTGCCAAAATTTCTCTTTGAGAAGACTAATGCACTTTATGAATGCTTATATATGTTGGTAGAATTCTATTTATCATATATAGTTAGTCATGTGTCATAAAAAGCAAGTTGAATGAGCTATTTTTGGTGTTACTGTGATTTTGAAGATAAACAAGCAAATCCGATCAAGCATAAGTAAATAACCCTGAACACATAAAATTCAACTACTTATATGCCCTCAACACACGATTAGCATCTAAAATTTTAAACCTACACTTTCCTATAGATGAATTTAACATTCTAAAAGTGGTTTATCAAAAGTCAGCCTGAAGAAAATTATCTGTAGAAGAATATCACATTTGAGACAAAGATGACATGAAACTTCTTTGATTCATTAATCATCACTAAGAGTATATTTTCCCTCCAGTTGATCATAAATTAAGGACACCAGTAAAAGAGTACTCTAACGGAAGCATTTACTATTTTCAGCTATAACCTAAATGTAAAATGTAATTTAAGAAAAAGTTCACTATATTTAACTAGACTTAAGCATCTGTAAGTGAAGCTGAGCTTTTTGGTTGGTTACTAGAAAAGTCATTCCGTCAGAAAGATAATGCATATGTTGCTTGAGATGACGAGGCAGATACAAGTATCTAAATTTGGTGAAGACATATCACTGACAATCTGGTTGAACTTAAAAAGTAAGCATAATAACCTCCTCATACATTGCAACTAGGCCATCCCAAAGAGCTTGCTCCTGTAAAGGAGCATAATTTGCAGTTGACCAATGCAATTGTCCTATACCAATTTGATCAAGTTGCAACCGCTCTAATGAAGATCTGCCATGAAAATTATCGATTTTAAATATCCCAACAACCTTATGTATTGAATTGAGACACAAATTAAAAAAGGTAACACATTCAAAATTGCAAATCATGAAAACCATCAAAGAAGTCTGTGCATGATAATAATAAACATGTTGAATGATTTTCAGATAAGCAAGAAGCACATTTTTGCCTATTACTGGAAGCTCAACGATATCATGCCAAACATAAACAGTGATGCAAAATAGGTATTGACTTTTAGCACTTCAATTAAGTTCATGAAAACAGAACGTGTATGTGTATCTACTTGTCCATCTGCATGAAATTTAAATCAGAGGGAATACTTGCAAGCTTTAACAAATTGTCCAGGCGTTAGGCGCCAAGGATATGCTGCAAACTTTGTAGCAATGACTATGTTGTCTCCAATATTTCGTCCTACAACACAGATGAACAAACAATGAGTCCGTGCAATAGAACAAAATCTGAGAGTTCATATAGAAGTTTCACAAAACATAAAAGAATAAGAAATAATCTTCAAGGATCAGCAGATTCTAACTAGATGGAGTACAACAGTACCCAACTGCTACATAGAAATTGTACATCGGATACTGATTGTGAGGCTAACCTTCAAATTCACGAATGAACTTCCCAAGAAGCCTTTCACTTTGACCATTTAATCTTCCAGTCCCATATGAATCAGCAGTATCAAAGAGAGTGATTCCGTTCCTTAGTGCCAAATCAAATGTCTCTTGCAATAAGGCATCCATTTCTTCTTTATAGCCCCAGAGCAATTGGTTTCCCCAAGCCCATGTCCCAAATCCCATTGGAGAAACAACTAAAGGACCAACTTTAACCTAGTTTGGGCAAAATAGAAGAGTCTTATTGTCTAAACAGGTAAACTGAAGAAAAAGTAATAACTTATTCACAGGCATAGCTAGTATACCAAGCCAACATGGATCATCGATAAGGAACACAAACATCACACCAACTATCTTCCAATTTCCATAATGCGATCCTATAATTACATTAGAAACCCACTGTACACATCACATCACATTACTTAAAGAAAAACTATATATGAATAGACGGACAATGGTCTTCACAAACAAACTTGTTGGACGTGGCATGCATAAATCATCACCAAACATCAAAGAACCCAGCAAGATACATTTTTTTTCTCTTTATAAAATTGCATGCACGAGATGGACACATCAGGTGGGAAAGGTTCGTATCGCCATGTGAAATACAACTAATCTCATCAGCAACCTTATCAACATAGCCACGGGTGGACCAAAGAGGCCTCTAGTTAAGAATCATGTGGTAATTAGCTAGCTTCATGTATCCTTAAGCGCTTAACATAGTTCATTGTCTTACAACCAGAAATAACAAGAAAAATGGAGAGAATCACAAGAAATGTGGAAAGAAAGGAAAACAAGAGAAGGGAGAAGGGAGGAGAGGCGACCTTTTCCCAGGGCCAGAAGAGAGGGCCGATTCGAGGAGGGAACTTGAGAAGCTTAGCGGCGGGCGAAGGTGAGGGCGGCGGCGGGCGAATCGTCTCCTTCTTCGAGGCCCTGCACCCGAAGTGGGCTCCTGTTGCTGCGGCTGGCCACCATAAAGCCATAGCCTGCCGCTTTCGCCGCTGCCAGTCCTTTTAGTTCCGTTCCCAACGACACGGTACAAATGAGATAAGGCCCGGAGCCGGCATCCCCGTAATTTTGATCCCAAGCACACATTGTTAGTGATGTCACGCTCACCCCATAAATCATTTATAAAAAGGAAAATTTATTAAGATACGTCTCGTCCAATTTAGTCGAGAGACTTCGATTTATTAAGATCAAGTTATATTATTGTATTTTGTGGCGTGGATTTAGAGTCATTACCATTTGGTTCGGCCTATATACATAAGATCATTTAGGTCAAACTAGGAAGATAGGCGAACCTCAGTCGGGGTTTGGGGTGACGCTAGGTAACGACACCTCAAGTCGGGAAGTCTGTGATAGAACCTCAAAAGGAGCCCTATAGAACTCGGCACAAAGGCTGAAGAAAAGATTAATCATGTTTGATTAAAAGAGGTGGAGACTATATGCTTATATAGGACTCCAAACCTTAGCCCTGGGGGATGCTTCCTAAGTAAATTTTCTCTTTTGTCCCTTCTATAGTTATCATGCACAAATAAAAGGGATGACGACCTAAGTGTCTCCATAAGCCACGCCCCTCTGCTAGAAACCCTAGTCAACCAGCCCAATAAGGGGGTTGGTGGCTAGGAAGCCCTAAGATCCCAAAATAAACCCTAGTCACACTTCTTTATATGATAGAAGTGACTAGGTAGGGTTTTATTACAATCTCACAGGGTTCTTATTGACTACTTCTAGGATGATTAGGACTCAACCCTATTGGAGTCCTATCAAGCCCACTCTCTTTGAATCAGCATTGTCCTCAAGGCTGAGGATCTATAAACTCTAGGAACCGAGTCTTCAACTCCTCATATGATTCTCATGCGATCATTAATTGAACTTTGGCCTCCTCATCAGCTTGGGTGTTAATTGGATGGATTTGGGTTGAGTCGTCTTCTTTAAATTTCCATTTGAGGTGGGATACCTGGAGAATCAACTATAATCTTGATCTTGTGCGTGGATCTGAGCTCCAAGTTAGGGCTCAAATGTGATCCCCAATTTTGCAAAGTCCAAAGAAATAGAGAGACTACCTCCTTAAGGTCAGGTTTCCTTTTAATCAGGCTGGAGGTATAGGAAAACTTGACCTTCAATTTTTTGTCCATAATGTAGTTTATCGGGAAGCCATTTCTTCTTTGCATGTGCTGCCATGTTGTTAGCCCTTTGTAATAGCCAATCTTTCTTCTAGAATGGTGATTGCCCTTTGGCATGGTTCAGGATGATGAGAGCCCAATCTAGCATGGGCATGAGTTACAATTCTTCTGGGCTTACTCCTCTTTCGTGCCATGGACTTGTATCCAGCCAAATTTTAAATTTGGTAGCAATGAGTATCCCTTTTAAAAACCTCATGTAGAGTGTGGGGGAAGCCTCGGTGTGAATTAGAGTTAACTATCTTACATAAATGTGATGTTAATCCCAACCCTGGATGTGTTTGCTCCAATCATAAACATCTGGCCACGACTTGGTGGGGATAATATCATGGTCGTGAGGGCTATAGTTCCACTCAGCCAAGGTGATACATATTTCTTCACATTGAGAGGGATAATGTTTTGTTGAGATCTACGAATGATCCTTTTCTTATTCTAATTTTGCCACTAGAGGGGCTCAATTTTTTTATGATCTTGGGTCATAGATCAGAGGTCATCATTAAGGAGGTCTATAAGTATCATGGTCTGATCTTAAAGAAAGTAGTGGAAGTCACTTGAGATCTGGAAGTGCTACATCAGCAACCATGGTGAGTTTGACGGGATGTAACACTTTAGAAGTAGCTTATCTCTAGGGAAAAGAATGTAGGGATGTGTCATAGCAGGAAATAAGCATGGTCAAATAATTCGTGTCTCTGTCATCGCTTGGGTGACCCTTTTATCTTCGACCTTTTGAGGTTGTAGGAAGCAATATAGCCAAGCAACAGTTGGTAGAAGTTTTGACCAGTTCACCATAGGAGGGTCGAACAGCTTCAGAGGAGGTAGTCGGCTCAGTTTGGTGGAGACGCACAAAATTTCAGCAAGCTGAGAGAGAGGATTCTTATCTTCAATCTCATGAAACTCTTGAATTTGAATTGGGAAACCACTGGATTCTTCTTTTGGTATCCCCTCCAAGTGTTGTGTTGTGGTTGTAGTCGTTGGGTTCTCTCGTAGAATCACTTATTTTCCTTTTCTAAAAAAATTTATGGTTAGCTTCGAAAAATTCCATAAGACATCTTCAATTATGAACAACCAATCAATTATAAGCATTATATCAAAACCATCAAGAAGGAGGAGGAAAAATTCAGTAACTATGTCTTTCTCTTGTAGGATCAGTTTTACCCACGGGCACTTCTGGTTGCACTTTAAAATTTAGTCGTTAGCTACCTTGACTTTGAACCCGCTGTAATTTTTTTTTTTGGAGCATTAAGTAGGCAGCAACCTTACTGCTCATGAAGTTATGTGTGCTCTTGGTGTCGATGAGGACGATGATGGACTACTACTCGAGAGACCCTTCGATCTTCAATATTTGGAGGTTTTTGTAGCCGACTAAGGTAGGGACCGTGCAGGTGACCGGTTGTAATGTATCCTTCTCCTTGAGCTCGGGAGTCATATCTTCAAATTTGGGTTCTTTAGTGGGTGCAATCATCAATGATGTCTCCTTTTTATATTGGTGTTCTAGGCTTCATAGTTTATTACAATGCCAACATAGGCCCTTTGTCGATCTGTCACGAAGCTATTCTCTTGTTAACTTTTTCGGTTGAGGTGGATAGCTGGTGGTAGATGGGGCCGAGGGTCTCTGTGCTACTAGTCGTGCAATTGCTTTGGTCCTCTAAGCATCTTGGTTCAACTTGTCTTGGTGTAGTCATGCGAAGGAGATGACTGTCTTAAGTGTGTATGGTTGTCGCACTTTAATCTCTTCCCGGATTTCTGGTTTCAAGCCATCAATAAAAGTCTGCTATATTTATTTTTTAGTCCAATCGTAAGTTTGATTAGATAATCTTTCAAACATGGTTTGGTACTCTTGGATAGTGGCGGTTTGACAGATCATCACTAGTTCTTCCTCAAGATTCTTGTAATTGATTAGTGCTGAAGGTTTATATGTTTTTGGTTGGGATGTGGCTCTCATACTCTGAGCATCTTGATTGAGATGTCCTTCCTGAAGTTGTACGAAGGAGATCAATGTCACTGAAGTGTAGGGCTGTTGTTTCTTAACTTCGCTTATTATCTCTGGTGGGTTCTTTTTGCATTTAGATTTTGCTCTATACTATGATCTTTATGGGCTCGGTGATCATCCCAATCGAAACTCCTTGAAAAGAGTGCATAATTTAGCATTCATACGCATCTCGAAAGCCTCTAATTTGGCTTCGAATAAGCCCATCAATATCATGACATAAGGATCTCCAACCTGTCAAACAAATCGACTGAAGAATGTAGCTGCAATTTTTAGGTTGAAGGCAATGAATGACAGCAATATCAGGATTGCAGTGGTGAAGGCTCCAATTGGAGGATGACAGCTAAGGGTAGCAGCGATGGTGGAGGAAGAAGATGGCAGTAGCAACACCAGTTGCGTGTCTACGGTGATGCTGCAATGTTGATGTTGTAATGTCGTCAAGACTATGATTTTTTAGGTGGCTGATATCTACTTGAAGATGACAGTCGAGAGATCTAAGTTGAAAGGCAGCAGTGATGATGGAAGAAGAAGGGGGCGACAACAATGTCGGCTGCGGCTGCACTGTGACTTCATGGCTGCAGGTGGCATTGGTTGCAGTAAGGGTGTGGTTGTAATAGGAGGAAGATGGGGCAACGATGTACACGGATGTTGTAGAGGAGGGCATCGGCGTTATGGAGCAAGAGATTGTTGCTATTGTGTTTGATTTTTTGCTTGCCACGATCAAGATAGTTGGCAGCGAATGATTATTGTGGGCTGCAATGTAAATAGATTATAGTGAAAGACCACTACTGGTAGCTTCTTGCCACAAGGATCACTATTGGCTATGATCAAGGAGGAAGGTAGCGAGAAGTCGCTATTGGCAATGAAGGGATAAGGGAGATTGAGTGGCTGAAAGGTGGGTGGATCGAAGGTGGAAGGCTGCGATTTTCTTGTGCAGTTTGTGGCTATATTGGGTGTAGTTTGGGGTTATAGTTTTGTAGAGTTTTGGCTACAAATTAGTATGGTTTTAGGGCTGTGATAGCAGTAGATAAAAGATAGGAAAAAAGGTTTTGGATCTGGGATAGATGGCAGTAAAGGTTTGATAGGGATCAGTAAGGGTATGCTGCAATAGGTGCTGGTTGTAGAAGGCTGTGATTTTAGATTGTTTTATGGCTGATTTGGGTATGGTTTTAACTGTAATTTGGTAGGATTTTGGGACTATGACAGTAGAGGGTGAAGGTCAGGGAAAGATAGTTTCAGATCTAGAAGAGATGGCAGTGAAGTTTTGATAGAATTTGGCGAAGTTCGCTGCAACTTATGCTGCCTTGCATAAGCAGAATTATCATTGAAGAAACAACAGTTTCTCAATGAAAATTCCAGGTGAAAATTATGAAATTTGGCGCTATGGTGTTAAGGGATAAAGATGAGGAAAAGGGAGTCTCAAATCTAGAAAAACAGTAGCAAAAACCTGATAGGATTCGACAAAAGATCGTTACATATGTGCAATTTTGCCGACAGAATTTACGTTAAAGAAGTAGTGAGTTCTCGATGTAATTTATAGTAGAAACCCAAGAAAAGTATATAGAATTTCAATTATAAAACCTCAGTCTAGATGACACCAAGGGAGTCCAAAAAATAAAAAAAAATAGTACTCAAATTTGATGTAATTCGGCAAGGAAATATGCTGCGATGTGCTGTCCTGCCGAACAGATTTTACGTTAGAGAAATGATGAATTCTCAATGTAAATTCTAGATAAAAACTCAAGAAAAATATATAAAAATCCTTGGTTATGGTCAATATCAGTAAAAAGTTTGATAAAATTTCGGTAGAGTAATAGTAGGAAGATAGGGTAAAAGATAGAAGGCAGATCATTCATCGTAAAATTCTAGCGCTGAGTGATGACGAATAAAGGCATAATAAAACTAGTTCCAGAAGGATTTTTTTTTTCATAGATCAATCTCAAATGAAAGCTAAGTTGATCTATGGTATTATATAAAAATTTTGGCTAAAAAGGAGAAGCAATCTCAAATGAAAGCTAAGTGGCTGCACAAGCCACACCCCTCTACTAGAAACCCTAGCCGACCAACCCAATAAGCGGGGTGGCAGCTAGGAAGCCCTAAGGCCCCAAAATAAACCATAGACACACTTCTTTATAGGATATAAGTGACTAGGTGAGGTTTTATTATAATCTCACATGGTTCTTATTGATTACTTTTAGGGTGATTAGGACTCAACCCTGTTGGAGTCCTATCAGTTTGCTAGAGCACCTCGTTGGTTCTAGAATCAATCCTACAAGGAGGCCTTGGTCGAAGTGGTGTGTGCCCCGATATGGCCCATCTAATGGCTAAATTAGCTCTTGAGTGTGAAGGAAGATCGAGGTGGTAGTCAGGAGTTCGGTCCCGAGGGAGATCTCTCTCTCTCTCTCTCTCTCTCTCTCTTTGAGCTACAGGGAGGTTATTTTTACCTGGGGGGTGACGGGTGGTCGTACCGAAGCAATTAATAGGGGCACGTCTAGCGCCGATCCTATTGTATGGTCTCGCACCGAGCGCTGCCTTTGTTGGTTTCCGGGACTTTGTTCGGTGAGTCTGGCGGTTGCTAGTATGGCCTCGAACTAGTCCTACGGTGCTGCATCATATGTCTTTAGAGACTACCGAGGATGTTATCGATATGGCTCAGCCATCCGAGGTGCTAATCCGATCCTCGAGCTAACATGGTCGATCTACTTAACTATTGATGTGGTCCTCGGATCCAATATGGCTAGGCTGAATGGATGGACCCATCCCTCATTTTCTCTCCCCGCACCCCACCACCACAAGGAAGTGCTTGACGAAGTTCCTCAAGGAAGGATCCTGGAGAAGACTTTCTCAACTCAGATTGGGGTGCTGAGGTTGGGATGGTCCCAGTTGGAGTGGGGGCATGTCCAGTCATGGATGCGACTTTGGGTGTTTGCTCGTGGTCGGGGTTGCGAGCCAGGGGCTGCCACACACCTATTGTACTGGATTTGTCAGGGACTGTGAGCTTGTCTGGAATGTTGCTCGGAACTAAAAGTCCATATGATCTGGTCAAAACTGAGGGCCCGTTTGAAATGTTGCTCGGGATTGAAAACCTATATGATCTAGCTAGGACTGAGACCCTATCTGAAATGTCGCTCGGGACTGAAAGCCCATATGATCTAGTCGGGACTGAAAGCTCGTACGAAATGTTGCTTGGGACTAAAAGCTCGTATGATCTGGTCAGGACTGAAAGCCCATATGAAATATTACTTAGGACTAAAAGCCCATATAATCTGGTTGAGACTGAGAGCCCATTTAAAATATCGCTCATGACTGAAAGCCCATATGATATGGTCAGGACTGAAAACCCGTTTGAAATGTCGCTCGGGACCGAAAGCCTATATGAGTCATCGAGGGATGATGCACTCGGGCACGGGCCATAAGGTTCATACCTGAGGGATGCCTTGGGTGCTTTGTGTTGCTTGGGTGTGTGGTCTTATTGCATAACCAATCTTATCGTTTGTGTCATACCGATGTGTCACATCGGTTGGTAGGTAGATATCAGATAAGATCCTGCTTCTGATGTCGGGATATCCTCGGGACATGTGGCTGGTTAAGGGATGCCTTAGATCCTTTACATTGTCGGCACACACAATTTTGTCATGTAGTTGATATTGCTATGTTTGCTACGCTGAAGCGTCACGTTAGTTGGCCGCATGTGTCTGGTGAGATTTTGGTTCTAACACCGGGATATCTTCGAGACACGTGGCTCATGGTGAGCATGCAATTTGTCTAGTTTTTCCGCCTCTTCTCAGTCACCATTGATGTCAAGCGCGGCTCCCGAGGTAGTGGCTGTGAGCTATCACGACTTCGGATAGCCAAAGCGTCGTTTAGGCAATGGGGCTCTGCTATAAATACACTAACACCCCACCCCCTCCCCCTCCCCCTCCCCCATGCCTTCAGAAACCCTCTGCTTATACAACTTATCTTTCATCCCTCCTCTTTCGTTCTTAGCCTTCAGCTCTCGCCCCTCAGACCTTCTCCTTCTTGGTTGCCCCTCGAGCAGGTCAAGATGAGCTCAAGCATCTCTGCTTCCTCCTTATCTTGGTCTACCATGAGCTCATCCGTAAGGGTCATGGATGGTGCCTCGGACACAACTGTGGAAGTGGGCCTGAGGCCTGAAGTAGTAAGCCTCGTGGGTAGCCCTGAGGCTATTGCTATCAGTTCATCTTTAGGGGTCATGTCCCCTGTAGGCACCAAGGTCTTTATGGCCATGGCAGTGATGTAGTCAAGCTATGGCTATGACTCGACTATGACAGTTCAGCACCTAGCTAAGATTTGACAGTGCTTCTTTATCCCTGGGGAATATGAACTATATGTTCCCTTACTCAGGCAGCATCCCTACGATGCCTTTTCGATGGGATTTGGGCTATCTATCGATGCCCTTGAGACAGGACTTCGATTCTCGCTTTACTCTGTGATCGAGGCTTGCCTCGATGAGTGGTGAATCTCACCCTCCCAGATGGTGCCCAACTCGTGGTGCTACATGGTAACATTCCTCAAGGAGTGTCATAGGTCAGGCATTGTTCCGACCAGGGACATGTTTATGGTTTGCTTCCGCCTATGTTGGGGGCAGGCCAGTTATTACCAGACTTCTCGGAGCGAGTTCCGAGTAAGTGGGACTCCTTCCAACAATAAGGGTTGGAAAGCCCATTTCTTTTTCAGTTCTTCTGATCAGCGGTGGGACTTTTAACCCGAGTGGTCGGCTTAACTTACAAGTTGTACCCTCCCTAGTCTCTCGGATGAAGAGTCTGAACTGGTCGGGAAGCTCAAGGGCATCCTTCCCAATTCTAGGGCCCTAAAGGGCATGATTGAGGCATGGCTAGTTGAAGCAGGGTTTAGTCTAGCACCTTGGAGTATGATCCTGCTCATCGATTTTCTTTTTTCAATGCTAACCTTTGTCGTTCCTTTGTCCTGATAGACATGGATCTTCGAAGGATAAAGAGTGCATGCTAGTTGCCTCAACCAACTACAGAGATGACTCTGATCGAGAAGGCTCCTATTGTGTTGACTAGAGAACATATGACTGAGAAGATCGAGGGTGCTTGGGGTGGGAAGTGTCCGCCGAGGGGGATAGTGAGCCCTCTTCGAGGGAGAAGAAACATTTGGCATAGAAGGCTGATACGGGGGTCGACAACGAAAGCACAGGTCAAGAATATGTTCCTAAGTCAAGGAGGAAATCAAAGGAGAAGGAATCAGCTAACGAAGTTATCGGGGATCAACGTCACTCCTTAATGATGAAGGAATTGTGTGAGATGGGAAGTCGATCGGGCGAAGATAAATACTTCACTATCTAAATGACCGATCTACCGGTCCCAGAGATCGGGGCTCCGATGATGGCACAGTGGCTCAACCTCTCAGGGCTTGCCCCATTCTAGAATGACAGGGAGATCATTGCAACCTACAAGATGGGGGCACTACACCCGACCATCGCAAGACAACTCTACGGGTCACCCTCTGAGGAGCTCATCAATCAGTCGATAAAGTCAATGATCTGGGTAAGCATCCTCAATCTTTTGCTTAGGCTTGTGCTTCTGTCTTATTCATTTCATCATTCTTTTCTTACTGGACTCTTCCCTTGCCATAGAACCTCCACTTCGCCACTGCCTCAATCGACCGATTTTACGACTCGAGTCGTGTCCTGAAGATGTAGTCTGACAGGATTCTTTCCCTTCGGAATGAGGTCCTTAAACTAAAGGCTAGTGTGGGCCCGAATGTGGTGGCCATTATGGAGAAGTGAGCCACTGACTTAGAAATTGAGGTTGATCGGTCGAAAGGTGCACTTAGGGATGCTGAGCAGGCGACGAGCCAGGTCCACCAGGAAGTGGAAGACTTGAAGGCTGCCCGACACAACCAAGATGATGAGATGTTAAAGATGGCTCAGGATGTCGAGGCACTATGAACCGAACTCTGATCAGCGAGTGCCAAGGCGATTGCTGAATACAAGCAGTTCCGAGGCTTCGTGCTCGGACTGGATAGGATGGAGCGGGTCATGTACGAATCCAGGTATCAAATGGCGTGGGAACACTTTCGGGTGCTACACTCGGACCTAGCCATTGAGGAAGACCCATTCGTGGACCACCTTGAGGATGCTAATGTTCCAATGAAAAATTGCCCGCCTTTCGACGATAGTGTAGAAGACTGATTTTCTATTATACTGTTCTACTTGTCGGGCGATAATTTCGACTATGCTCGGTTAGGTCGACCATATTGTAAAAACATTTTGAATATAGCACCTCGCTTCTACTTCTAGTTGTGTTTTCTAATTTTGTACTTATTAATACAAGATATGCTTCTCTGTGTTTGTTTCCTAAACTATGCTCGACAGACCGATCGTTGTGTAGAAAGCGCCCCCGATTGACTAAAGTCCTTGGTCAATTGTTCGCTTGTCTTCATCGTGACCTCGATCTGGGTGACCTCGATTTGCTCCTCAAATGTAGAACTTCTTTATATTTGAAATATGCCATGTCCTGGCAGTGCTTTGCCATTCATCGTAGCTAGCATGTGTGTCCTGTCTCGGATGGTGCAGATGATTCGATAGGGTCCTTCCCTATTCGGGGCCAGCTTGCCGTAGGTGCATCTTGGATCATTGACCTCAGCTTTCCTTAAGACTAGGTCACCATCGTCGACCGACTAGTGGCGGACCTTTCAGTTGTAGAGTCAGGCGACAGCCCTTTGATATGCAAGGGTATGTAAGTGTGCTTCATCCCTACGTTCTTCGATGAGGTCAAGGTTTGCCCATAGGCCATGTTTCGAGGCTCCTCCCTCGAAGTTCTCGGTTCGTAGAGTAGGAAAAATCACCTTGGGTGGTAGGATAGCTTCGGTGCCGAAGGTGAGGCTGAAGGGAGATTCACCTATCGATGTCTTTGGAGTTGTTCAAGATGCCCACAATATGCTCAGGAGTTTTTCCACCTAGATGCCTTTTGCCCCAATGACTCGCCTCTTCAACCCTTCGAGGATCGCCCAGTTGGTAACTTCAGCGAAGTTGTTGGCTTGGGGATGTGCAACTGAGCTTAATTTTAGCTGTATCTAGTATCTTTGGCAGAAGGATTTGAACCTCGGGTTGCTAAGTTGGGTCATGTTATTGGTGCATATTACTATTGGGATGCCAAATCAGGTGATAATATTTCTCTAGACAAATCCTTTGACTTGTTTCTTGATGATCGATGCTAGGGGCTCGGCCTCGACCCACTTTGTGAAATAGTCAACCCCGACGATCAAGAAGCTTCGTTATCTTGAGTCTGGTGCGAATGGGCCAAGGAGGCCCATCACCCACCATGTGAAGGGCCGCATGCAGTCAATCAGTGTGAGGGGAACTGCTGGCTGATGTTGGATCCAGGCATGTTTCTGGCATGGCTCACACTTCTGGACATAAATGACCACATCTTGATGCGTAGTCGACCAATAATATCCCTACCAAATGATCTTGAAGGCTAGAGTGTGGGCTCTATTGTGTTCTTTGCATATCCCTTCGTGAACTTCAGCTAGGACAGTCTCGGCCTTGACCATTTATAGATAGCAGAGCAGCAGTTGGCTGAAAGCTCTTCGATAGAGCCATCCATTGACCTCGTAGTATCGGGTCGTAGTCCTTTTGACTCATCGGGCGGTCGCTCGATCGATCGACAATAATGCTTCTATTTTTGTAACAGAGCATTTTATCCATCCAACCTGGTTTGACCTTAGTTGTAGCCACCTCGGTGACAGTGATGGTTGGCTTATAGATCCTTACACTTCTAGCGGGCATCCCGTGATGTCCATGACGAAGTGAGCTTTACCAACACATCTTCTCTCGAGTTGTCAATCCAAGGGACCCTCAAGATGGTGAAATGTTTGAACGCCCCAATGAGTCAATGCGCTTCAGCCAGGTATCTAACCATGGTTGACTCTCAGGCTTCATAGTCCTCGCTAAAAAGTTAAGCGTAGCTCGAATAGAAGCATCTCGTACTCTACTTTGTTCGTGGTCCTAAACTCGAGGTAGAGGGTATGCTCATATGCTTGATTGGAAGGTCCCTCTAGAACAAAGTCGGTGTCGCCTCGCTCGGAATTGACCAACCCGTCGATGTGAAGCATCCAAGTTGGCATTGGTTGGGGGGCAAGTTCAGGGATGGTAAGCTCTGAGATGAAGTCGACCACCACTTAAGCCTTTATTGCTGTCCTCGGGACATGTTGCAAGTCAAACTCTCCCAACTTGACTAACCACTTGAGCATTCAGCCCGTCATATCAAACTTGGAGAGAACTTAGCGTAGTGGTTGGTCGGTCACTACCTTGATTGTGTTGGCTTAGAAGTATGGTCTCAGTTTTCTTACTGCAAGGACTAGGGCTAATGCCAGTTTCTCGATTGGGGGGTAGCACTCCTTGGAGCTACTCAAAATATGGCTGGAGTAGTACACGAATTGTTGCTTCTCCCCATTCGGCTTGACCAAGACCGAGCTGACTAAGTGCTTGGATGCGACAAGATATAGCTCAAGGAGCTCTCCCGTGGCGACCAAGGAGAGCTGTGGTAGTCGGGTGAGATGGGATTTGAGGTCCTAGAAAGCTGCTTCATAATTGGGAGTCTAATTGAAATCCTTAGTGCACTTCAGCGCTCGGAAGAAGGGTAGACTCTTGTCGCCCGCTCGGTAGATGACATGACTTAATGCAGCCAATCTCCCGGTGAGTCTTTGGACTTCCTTGACCATCTATGGTGATCGCATTTCTATAATCACCCTTAATTTATTTGGATTTGCATCAATTCCCCACTAGTGGATGACAAAACCGAGGAACTTGCCTGAGGCTACCCCGAACACACACTTGGCGGGGTTGAACCTCATCCTGAACTTCTTAAGGGTTTGGAATGTCTTAGCGAGCTTAGAAATGTGAGAGTGGGTGAGTCTGCTCTTGGCGATCATATCATTAACATAAACCTCCATGTTCCTCCCAACTTGGTCCATGAATAGGCGATTAACCATCCTTTGGTATGTGGCCCCTGTGTTATTTAACCCAAACAACATTACCTTGTAGCAAAAGGTTCCTCGGTGTGTGATAAAAGCTATGCTTTCCTGGTCTGTTAGAGCCATTTGGATTTGGTTATAGACTAAGAATGCATCCATGAATTAGAGCAGCTCATGGTCCGACGTTGTGTCTACCAATTGGTCAATCATCGAAAGCATATAACAATCTTTCAGGCATGCCTGATTGAGATTGGTGTAATTAACACATATATGCCAGCTTCCATTAGTTTTCTTAATGAGTACTATATTAGATAGCTAGGTTACGTATTTGACCTCGATGACAAACCCTGCTTCCAATAATTGATCCACCTCATCTTTGATATCCTTATATCGGTCTAGAGTGAACCTTCTAGGCCTTTGCTGCATAGGTCTAGTCCTAGGCTCTAGCCTTAGGCCACATGTTGAAGTGATGCTAAGCCATCTCTAGGTTGATGCCCGATATGTCTCTCGATGACCAAGCAAAGATATTTGCGTTACATTCGAGGAATTCGATGATTTGGATGCGCTCATCCTCGGGAAGTGCCAACCCAACTTTGACGATCTTCTTGGAATACTTTGGGTCGAGGGGAACCTCCACCACCTCTATTGGCTCAAGGCGTGGGGTTGACTTACTAGGCTCCCAAGGATCGATGATCGGTGCTTCAGGCCTCATCTTCTTGGGAAGGGTTGTTGCTGTCAGATGACACTACCTAGACTCTCAGACGTTGCTGTTGGCCTTGCAACTCTAGCATTAGTCGATAATTTCATGGTCTGGTGATATGTGTGGATAGCTGCCCTTTGATTGTTGAGGGTTAGGCAGCCGAGAATTACGTTATATGATGAGGGGAGCTTGACCACCATGAAAGGGACCATCAGTGTCTTTGACCTTGGTTCCTACCCTACCATTACTGGAAGGTTGGTGATGTCAAGGGGAGAGATGAAGTCCTCAGTAACCCCCGTGAGAGTAGAAATAATGGGAACGAGGTCCCCATCAGTCAAACCAAGTTTTGAAAAGCATCAAAATATAGTATATCAGCCAAACTTCCTGTGTCGACTATGATCCTCTTGACTTGGGCATTTGCAATCCATGCTGAGATCACCAATGCATCATTGTGATTCTAATATTCCTACTCCACTATCTAAAAGGTGATCTCGGGGTAGTGTTCCCACTACTAGAGCTCAGGCATCTGCTTTACATGCAGAGGAGCTATCTCCCCCAGACATGGGTCCCTCAACAATGACATCAATTTGTTTCTCCACCAGACCCTTCAGGCAGAGCAAGGATTCACATGGCTTTCTAATAAAGTGACCGAGGTGTCCTTAGCGAATAAGGTCTTTGGTCTAGTTCTTTAGGTTGTGACACTCCTTGGTGTCATGGTCGTAGTCACTATTGTCACGGGCTTAGCTAAAGTTTGCCTAAGCCGTGCGGCACCCTCGCGGAACTCCCGAAGACTTAGCTGAAATTGCCTAAGTCGTAGAGCAACCTTGCTCACTATTCCGGACTTAGCTGGGATTGCCTAAGTCATACAACGCCCAATGCGTTTCCGTCAAAGGGTCAGCCCTCTTACAACCTCTTAAGGCCCCGTAGGACCTACAAAGAAGAAGTTGATTAATTCAGAAGCGAGCGACGGACACATCCCGACGTCTCGCGAAGCGGAAAGCTGTACAAGCAATTTATCGAACACCTTGAGTGCAGCAAAGAAAAGAGAGAAAGAGAGCGAAACAGGACTTTGGAGGGTTGTAGGAACGGTCGCAAGTCCACAAACGACGGTTCCCAAGGTATCGGACGCAAGACAAGTTCAATTCGATGAAAGCCTCACGACATATACCCGAACCCCATCCAGCCGGTGCCACCGGGGTTCCAAGGTGCTGAAATGGCTGACATTTCGCTCAAAAAGGTTGTCGTGGCACATGAAAAAGACCCAAAAATGGGGCTTTTGGTTTTGGCTCCAGTGAGCGATCGCTCAGCCTTCTACACTACTTTCGCTCATATTTCTTAGGTAAAACATGTAAACTCAAGGCAAAACAAGCTGCCAAACATATGTACAAGCAAGAAAAAGTGACGAACGGTTCAAGGAGCAAAGGCATTACGGTTGAGCGGCGCTCGTGACATTCTCCCCACTTAAACTCGGCGACGCTTGTTGGTAGGCTTTGATGCGAGCTTCTTCATGTAGGGCATCTTGGCTCCCAACTAGCTTCTTTGAGGAAGCTTTTGCCACTTCACCAAGTACTCTATATGTTGCGCTCCATTGGGTAGCTTTATTATACGATCCGCTAGAATGGTTTCAACTCGTTTCTCGTAAGAGGCTCGTGGGGGTAGTCGAGTTGGAACATTTCGAATCATCTCGCGGATCGAGTGGTAGGCTTTCAAGTTGCTCGCATGGAAGACATTGTGAATTGAACCATCGCGGTTGCAACTTGTATGAGACATTGCCTACCTAGCGATGATTGGGAAAGGCCCTTCATACTTGCGTATCAATCCTTTATGCACTTTGTGTCTAAAGAATTGGAGTGATCTGGTTGGAGCTTCACCAACACCATGTCACCAACTTTAAATTCTTGTGGTCGCCTTCCCAAGTCTGCCCATTTCTTCATCTTTTGGCCGCCTTCTCCAAGTAAGCCCGCAATATCGCATTACGATGCCATTCCCTTACAGTGATAGGCTGATGGGCTACTCCTGTATAACCAATAACTGTGGTATGAGGAGTTGATGGTCATTGTCCCGTAATAATCTCAAATGGGCTTTTGTTGGATGCAGAGCTCAGCAAGTTATAGGAGAACTGGGCGATGTCCAACTTCACCCAATCCGTTGGTTGGCACTCACGTAGTCAAGATATTGCTCCAAGAGCGAGTTAATTCTCTTTGGCCGTCCGTTTGAGGGTGGAGGCTTGTGGAGAAGTATAATTTCGACCCCAACAACTTGAACAACTCACAGAATCGTCCCAAGAACCGAGAATCCCGATCACTAATGATGTTGTGTGGGACTCCCAATACTTAACCACATTCTTCATCATCAACTTAGCCGCCTCCTCCGAGCAATGTAGGGTGCAGAATGAATGTGCTTCAAAATCGGTCAACTACCACGAGTACCGATCCAAGTCCCCTCTGGGCAAGCTTGATATGAAGTCCAAAGAAATGCTCTCCCATGGCCTTTCGGTATGGGCGGTTCCAAAAGTCCCAGCCTGGCTCTATCTTGTCCTTGACAAGTAAGGCATGTTCGAACATATTCCTCCACATGTCCCCATCTTTGGCCAATAGAAGGCCCTCTCCACGAGAGCCATTGTTCGGTGGATACCCGGATGTCCAGCCAAAGGGAATCGTGACACTCTTTCAAGAGTTCACGCCTCAAGTTATCTGCTCGTGGGACATAAACTCTGTTCCCCTTGGTGTAGATGAGTCCCTCCTGGACCCAAAATCGTCGTGCCTTGCCCTCTTTAATGAGTTGAATCAGAGCCACTGCTTGAGGATCTCGGTACAGTCCAACCCTGATCCTGGAAAGAAAGTTGGAGCGCAATTGACTTGCTTGGCCTCCACAACTATAGCATTCACTAGCTCCACTTTCCGACTCAATGCATCGGCCACGACATTTGCTTTTTCGGGTTTGTACTCCATCACCATGTCGAACTCAGCCAAGAAGTCCTGCCATCGTGCTTGCTTTGGGGAGAGTTTCTTTTGAGTTTGAAAGTAACTCAATGCGACATTGTCGGTCCTTAGCACAAATGGTGCTCCCAGAAGGTAGTGTCGCCACACTCGTGAGTGGACTACGTCATCTCCTTCTCATGTAGGATATCGCGCTCGGTCTCGTTGAGCTTGCGACTCGTGAGGCCACTGGATGACCCTCCGCATAAGAACTCCTCCAATAGCAAAGTCAAGCATCGGTATGGACTTCAAAAGACTTTCCATAGTCCGCAATCGAGTCTGAGTTCTTCTAACACAGATCTTGGTCTTGAAATGCCGCCTCACATTTGTCCGACCATCTCGGGGCTCCTTTTTAGCAGCTCCGTCGGTGGGCTGCCAATATCCAGCTATGAAGCGCCGATAATAGTTGACAAACCCAAGGAAGGATCTCAACTCGCACCTTCTTTGGTGTTCGCCACCACCACTTGCACCTTAGCCTTGTCCATTCGAATGGACCCATTCCCAATTCGATGCCCCAAGAATAAAATCTCTTTGGCGGTAGCACTTTTCCTCTTCACGAATAAGGTGTTCTCCCTGAGAACTTTGAAAATTGTTCGGAGGTGTCTAACATGCTCCTCAAGTGTTTGGCTATAGACGACGATGTCGTCTAAGTAGACGACCACAAACTTATCCAGATATTCTTTGAACAGCTGAGTCATGAGAGTGCAAAATGTGGCGGACGTTGGTTGCGAAGGCACCACCAAAACTCGAATGCTCCATACCGGTCACACAGTAGTCTTCGCCTCATCACCTTGCGATGCGCACCGATACCACGACCAAGGTCGAGTTTGGAGAAGTACTTTGCCTTGCCCAATTGATCGAACAAGTCCGCGATGAGTGGGATAGGGTACTTGTTCTTCACCGTCATCTTATTGAGGGCTCGATAATCAATGCATAATCGGAGGCTCCCATCTTGTTTCTTCTGAAAAAGGACTGGAGCTCCGAAAGGTGCTTTGGAACTGCGGATGAGACCACCGCTTAGCAGTTCATCTAACTGCTTCCTCAATTCTGCCAACTCTGGAGGGGCCATGCGGTATGGTGGTCTCGCTGGAGGCTTAACTCCCGGCTCCAGCTCAATCTGATGATCCACGCCTCTGCGTGGTGGTAGAGTTCTCGGCAACTCTTTTGGCATCACATCCGAGAACTCCTTCAGGATGTTCGCCACAATGGCAGGTTCCTGAATGGCCTCCCCGTCAAGTGTCTCTAGCTTCATCGCAGCTAAGAAGGTTAATTCACCTTTTCGCACCCCTTTCTTCAATTGTAAAGCCGATATTTGTTGTAGGTCCTTGGTTCCTACTCGAGAAACTGGAACCATGCAGGGATCATCGCCTCCCATTAGACACAAGAAGTTCAGGAACGGTATTGGCACCAACTTTGCTGCGTGCATAAACTCCATTCCGAGAATCACTTGGAAGTCGTCCAATGGCACCGCCATCAAGTCTGTGCTCCCATTCCATGTCCCGATCTTGATGGGGACCCCCTTTGCTTGTCCGGAGATCCGCTTGGCCTCCGAGTTCACCGCCTTCATACGACTTGGGCTCTTCTCCAAGATTAGTCCCAGTCGCTTAGCTTCGCGATCGGCAATAAAATTGTGGGTCGCGCCCGTGTCCACCATTGCACGGGTTGTTCGGCCATTGAGCTTGATGTCCACATACATCAACTCGCTGTTTCTTGCCTTCGGTGGCTTTGCCATTGTATTCTCCCCCACTTGACCCTGCAATGCATTCAACAAATGCATTGCTCCCATCCTGGGTCCTTGTGATGCCTCACTATCGCTACTGGAGTCGAACTACTCGAACTAAGGGCGATTGCTTTGCCCTTGTCGACTTACGGGTAGAATCGATGCCGTCAACGCATTGAGTGCCTGTTTTGTGGGCACTCCTCACCATGTGCGGTCCTCCACACAAGAAGCATCCAGAGGTTTTGGGACTCTACCTCTTGAGCCCGGTCCCTTGTGGAAGTTATTCTTCTTTGCTCGCCCCACTCCTTCGCCGAGAGTATTTAGATGGGCGATTTCAAGATTGTTTCTTCTTTCTCAAATCCTCCAAGAAACAAAGTCGTTAGCCTTTCCATGGCAATTGCCCGACTACATCGGTGACATTCCTTGATGTAGTTCTTGTTGTGCCCATGGCTTCAAGCCATCGAGGAAGCTGAATAGTTTGTCTTTCTCGGACATGTCCCGTATATCCAGATCGCTGAAAATTGTTTCACATAGTCTCGGATTGTTGTACTTTGGCGGAGTTGTCTCGGTTTCCTTCTTGCGACAAACTCGTGTTCTCCAGAACTGGGTCCTCAAC
Source organism: Ensete glaucum (assembly GCA_021527575.1). Classification (NCBI taxonomy): domain Eukaryota; kingdom Viridiplantae; phylum Streptophyta; class Magnoliopsida; order Zingiberales; family Musaceae; genus Ensete; species Ensete glaucum. The sequence goes on from CM038551.1 coordinate 21,344,070, forward strand.
TCTCGCTTCAAGTCTCCCCATGTATCCACTTGACATCGGCCTTGTTGGATCTCTTCCCAACGGGTTCGCCACCAAAGTTTTGCATCCCCATTCAGATACATTGTTGCTATAGCAACTTTGGTTTCTTCGAATCAAGCCTTGTAGCACGGAAATCTGTTCCATGTCGAACAAGAAGTTTTCGAGCTCTTTGGCATCTCTAGCACCTCCGTAACCTGCTCTCGTGCCCAAGTTTTGTGGTGGCGCCTGGTGTTGCTCCCTCCCGCATCAAGAGTCCTTGTTAACACCATCACCTTCGCCGTGAGTTCCGCCACAACTTCATGTAGGTGTCGACGGAATCTTTGGTGTCCTCTATCGTTGATCCATCATAGATTCAACTTTCTCGATCCGAGATTCAGCTTCTTCTAGCGAGCTCTCTACCCTAAGTAGCCCTCGCTGGCCTTGGTAGAGTTCCTCCACGCTTGCTTCAAGAACATCAAGGCGGGTCTCCGCTGCTATAATTCTCTCCTTGTGTCCCGGTTGGCGCTGCAGATGGCGCCTCCTCCCCTCGTGGAGAATACCCAACTTCACGCTCGTCTTGTTCACTATAGAGCTCCTCATGAGTGACTCCCATAGTTTGCGAGCGAGTTTGCACTTGCATCCACTGCGATCGCTTGGAGCAAGGGTCCAGCTTGCCCCATCTTGCTCGATTCACCACGATGTTTCACCATGGCGAGATTGCGAATCTTCTTGTTGTTCGTATGAATTGCTTGCTCGATACCACACATCACGGGCTTAGCTAAAGTTTGCCTAAGTGCACCTCATGGAACTCCCAAGACTTAGCTGAAATTGCCTAAGTCGAGAGCAACCTTGCTCACTATTCCGGACTTAGCTGGGATTGCCTAAGTCATACAACGCGTTTCCGTCCGCAAAGGGTCAGCCCTCTTACAACCTCTTAAGGCCCGTGGGACCTACAAAGAAGAAGTTGATTAATTGAGCGGGACACATCCCGGCGTCTCGCGGAAAGTACAAGCAATTTATCGAACACCTTGAGTGCAGCAAAGAAAAGAGAAAGAGAGCGAAACAGGACTTTGGAGGGTTGTAGGAGCAGTCGCAAGTCCACAAACGACGGTTCCCAAGGTATCGGACGCAAGACAAGTTCAATTCTTGATGAAAGCCTCGCGACATATACCCGAACCCCATCCAGCCGGTGCCACCGGGGTTCCAAGGTGCTGAAATGGCTGACATTTCGCACCGCTCAAAAAGGTTGTCGTGGCACATGAAAAGACCCAAAAATGGGGTGTTTTGCTTTTGGCTCAGTGAGCGATCGTTCGCAGCCTTCTACACTACTTTCGCTCATATTTCTTAGGTAAAAACATGTAAACTCAAGGCAAAACAAGCTGCCAAACATATGTACAAGCAAGAAAAAGTGACGAACGGTTCAAGGAGCAAAGGCATTACGGTTGAGCGACGACCGTTCGTGACACTATGGAAGTGGTAGTAGCGTCTCTAGTTGCACTCTTCGGATGAGTCTTTATTAGGTTGGGTGTCCAAAGGAGCCCTTTCTCCCAGATCTAAAGGAAGATCTCGGTTTGAGTGGAATTGAGAGGGATCAACAGCGGGCTTGGGATAGCCGGCTCAGGTCTTTCCATCCTTCTCCTCGAGGGTACCGAGGGTGGACCTCGGGATGATTCGACGCGAGACCGCTTTTGGTCTTTGTGCTTCCTAGCTACTAGCACTTCGATGACCACATATTGATTCACCCTCTGAAGCATCTTGGGGATCGTTACCGGTGGGCGCTCAACCAATGACTAGAAGAAATGGGATGGTCGAAGCCCAAGTAAAAAGGCCTAAATCACTAGCGAATAATGAGCATCATGCATCTCATGGATCTTGAACGCGAAGCGTGTGACGAGGTGGGCTAAAAGCTTGTCCTCCTTTTGGCTAATCTTGAGAAGGGACATGGCTGTCGGCTTTGGTCGGGAACTGGCTAGAAAGTTTAGCTCGAACTCCTTTGCAGGTTGATTGAAGCAAAATATTAAAGAGGATTTCAAGTAGTTGTACCACATCTGGGTGGGCCCACGTAAGGTCCTCGGGAACACTTGGCACATCAAGCCATCCGAGTGGGTTTCAAGGGAGCACCACAGGTCCTCGTTGTCAAATTCCTCGGGACTGGGGTCATCCTAGTGCAGCCGAGGGCCCTTATTGCACCACTCAGGGTTTGCTGGAGTTGGGTCGACTGTTGCACCAACTAAGGGACATAAGGGATGATGTTCTGGATCATCCCCATCAAGGCTTGTACTTAGTGAGTAAGTCTAAGGAAGGCCTCTGGAGAGATGACAAGGAGAGCAGGATTGAATGCCGGAGGGGATAGTCCTAGGAGTATGTGTCGGTAGGCCTCCTTCCCTAAGGATCGAGACAAGAGGTTGTCCTCCGACTCCGGGGTTTTGTTGAGCGATAAGGGCTTCCTCCCAGAGTTGTTGAGTATAAAACGGTCTTGTGACATCAGGCCCTCCTTCTAACATCAAAATATTATTAGATTTTGTGACAAGTCCTACAAGGAGGTCTTGGGACAAGTTATTGGAGTGAAGCTAGGTGACTTCAAAATGTTGTTGGAGTGACACTAGGTGATGTCACTTCAAGTCAGGAAGTCTGCTATAGTGCCTCACCAATTTTGGGACAAGTCCTACGAGGTCTTGTTCGGGGTGGTGTGTGCCCGATGTAGCCCCTCCAATGGCTAAATTAGTTCTCGAGTGTGAAGGAAGATTGAGGTAGTAATTAGGAGTTCGGTCCCCGGGGAGAGATCCCTCTCTTTGAGCTACAGGGAGGTTATTTATACTTAGGGGGGGGACAGGTCGTCATACCAGGGCGATTAATAGGGGTTCATCCAACACTAATCCTGCTGTATGGTACCGCGCTGAGTGCTGCCATCACTGGTTCTCAGGACTTCATTTGGCGGGGCTGGTATGATCCTGTAACGGTCCTACGATGCTGTGTCAGATGCTTTGGAGACCGGAGGATGCTATCGACATGGCTTAGTCATCCGATGTGCCAATGCAATCCTCGGGCTAACATGGCTAATCAACTTTGCTATCGATGTGGTCCTTGGATTCAACATGGTTGGGCTGACTGGATGGGCCCAATATTTTCCCTATCAAATTACAAGTCAATCCATGCAAGTTTAGAAATATGATATTTCTCATACAAATTTTAATATAGTAAATATTTAAAAATATCAAAATATAAATATCTTAGTGTCTTGGTTGAATTTTCTTAAAAAAAACCTCTAATTTTGACTTTTTTTCCTACAGAGCTTCTATTTTAAAAAATATCCTCTTGATGAGATATTTTACTTATTTACCCTTGGATAGCTAAGCCATTATTTTTTCACCCAAAACAATGGCTTTGGACCGTCGATTCAGTAAGACTTTGTTGATTGATTTGAATTGAGATTGTTCACTATTAGTTTAGTATTTTAATTCTATTAAGAGACCTACAAAATGATTGGTATAATATACGATAAGTTGTTATCATATCTCGATGAAGTAGCAAAAATATTTTTTTTATCACTTTTCTTCTAATTCATTTCTTTTTTATCTTTTTCTTTTTGTTGAATCAAGAAGACAAAAATCATGTAAGTATATTGATGTCTTTAAAAAAAAATCTATTTCATATTATATTTTTTAATGGAAAACAATGTGTTATATATTTGACTGTTATATTAGTTTATTGATTCTTGAAAAATAATATATTTAAATCTAATGATCTTATTGTAGGGAGGATCCTATTCCAAATTAAGTGTTTTTTAGTTTTTGATGATATTGATAGATAGACATTATGTGAGACATAAGTTTGGATGAAAATCATTTATCAAATAGAGGTTTTGAGACTCTTCCCATATACTTGAATAACCCATTTTATTATCATGAAGATGGTGATAATGGTGATGTTTTCAAAAATAAATTTACTAAAAAAATATTACAAGAAGAGGTTAAAGGCAACATAAACTCTAATATTTATAATGCATTAGATATTATTGGTCAGTGAGTTATTTTAAGGGAGAATATGTATGCTAATGTTCAATAAGTACTTATTGAATACGATTGTAGCCAAGATAATAATATTGTTAAACACACCAATTCCTTTTGATGAGTCTTCATATAATGGTATGTTTGTTGGCTAGGTATGGTATTTTAATGTCATTAAAGTTATTTTATTATATTTTTGGATGTATATTATTTTATAACCCAAATAATATCTTTGTACATATGTTTTAAGGTAGAGCTAAATTTCAAAAAGCCCTGAAAGGCTATGTCATTCAAAGAAAATTTACGATTAAACATTTTGCAACTAAAAGTTATAAGATGAAAGCAAAATGCAAAGTGTTCGATTGCCAATGGATGATAGTAGCTCATGATGGAACTGATAGTCTTCAAATTATCAAGTTTCATAAAGAGCATAATTGTAATTTGCTACAATTAAACAGGGATTACAAGGAATGTAATAGTTCTTTCATCAAATCAAAATTCAAGTTATAATAAATGTTAATTATATTGATATTTTAAAAAATTAGAATTGTTATTTCATACAAAAAGGCTTATCTTGCATAGGAGATTTTACTTGATGAGGTTCGTGGTACCTTTGACCAGTATACTGATATAATTTTATTTTTATGGAAGTTAAAATTGCATGATTATGAGACGCCTGACCAAGTGATAGTTTTATCATAAAATTATTTTCAAAGAATAGTTTGGGCTTTGGGAGTTTGTCTTAGAAATTTCATATTATTTATCAGACCTATTTTTGGTATTGATATTGAACATCTATCAAGCAATGTTTTGTTGATGGCTACATAGTTGCAATAAATTATTTCTAATTATATTTGCTATAATAAACATTGAGTGTAGTGATTTATGGGAGTATTTATTACTATTGAATCTTAAATTTTGATAATAAAATCAATTGATGAGTTTATAGGACTAATATACCTTTGAGATAAGTAACACTGAAAATACTTCGATTATAGAATTAAACCACTAGAAGGAACAACTGTTGAGTAAGAGAGTTGAATGTTGTATCAGAAAATTATCGTATCAAAAATTATATATTGAGCCAAAGGATTAATCGATGTGTGGAAGATAAAACTTCATACTAAAGTTTTAAGCATCATGTCGAAAGGATCAGATATTATGTCGAAAGATTAGAGTTTATAGGAAAGTCGACATACTGGTGGAATGAGTGATATATCGAAGAAAAGAGCGATATGCTAAAAGTTTGGATAGAGTGCCAAAATGACATATTGGGAGAGCATATAATGTGTAGAAAGCTTTGTAAATATGTCAGATGTGTGGATGATATGTGAAGGACTCAATCAGGGTTATTTTAGATTAATTTAAGTCGATATTGGATCAAAACAAAGCTAACTTATTAAGAAAGTTATTGGGCTTAATGTCAAGCTAAATTAGGTCCATTAGAAGGCCAAACTAATGGCCTAAACTAAGTTTAGATGGTGGTACTATCTGGCCCAAGCAATAATACCACTTGAGTTAGTAGATAAGTACTATTTGTACCTTGTCAGCTTTTATGATAGTGGTATTACCTATGGCAGTGGTAGTACCATCTAAAATTTAAAAATTGCAATGATAGTATTGCAGAGTCTAGAATTATAATTGTGTCAAAGTGTCGATGGTAGTACCACCAAGGTAATGCCGCTTGTATCTTGAAATTTCGAGGATTTAAATTTTTTGCTCTATTCTTGAAGCCTTTGAGGGCCTATAAATACATCACTCAAGCTTGGTTGATGGAGCATTCATTCTTGAGATAGTGAAGTATTGTAAGCTCTCATTTTGAACATAGTTTGAGTCTCCTCCTCCTCTTGAATTTAGTTGAAATGCTAATTATAGGAAGAGAGAGATCTCTTGTAAAAAGAAAGTATGAAGGTTATCTCTTAATCCTAAATAGAGAGAATTATAACAAGAGTAGTTGATCTTTACCTAATGAAAATAAAATCAGTAATAAAAATTGATAACCTCGAAGAAAAAGGAATTGAGAGTAGATGTAGGTCAAAAGGATCGAATAACTATAAATTAGTTTATCTCTCTTATCCTTGTGACTAGTTTTATTCTTTTTACTTGTAACTTTAACTTGATCAATCAAGTTTTCAAAATATGTTGGTTTATTGAATGAGTTTTAAAATCAATTAAAAAATACTATTATACTAATTTGCCCCCTCCCCCCTCTTAGTGCTATTAAGATCATAATAATTGATATCAAAGCGAGGTTCTTTCAATTGGATTAATACCTAAGAGAGATCTATTGACCATTTTAGGTAATTAAGAGGGTCACTCATCACTCATCCTCTTATGTTTAATGAGATAGAATAAGTATACTAATTGAAAAACTAGAATGAGAATATCCTTGCTTTTTATGGATTTTGATTTATGAAATGTGATCGAGTGTGATTGTCAAAAATCTTCTAAGCTGATAGATAAATGGAATGGTTTTGAAAAGAGAATGTTTTTTTAAATGTTGAAGATATGAATGTTTTATTTTGTGCTTTAGATTAAAGTAAGTTCAATTGAGTTTCTACTTGTGACACTACATATGATATATGACACACATTTGAAGTCACTCACGAAGGCACAAGTAGAGTAAAAGAATTCAAAATTAATTTTTTTGTTCATAGTTATGAATTATGTAAGATGAAACAAAGCAAATCTATTAATGATATATACACTCGTTTTACGGATATTGTATAGATTAAAAGCTTAGGTAAAAACTATACCAATCTTAAATTAGTGAATAATATTTTAAGGTCTCTTTCTAAAAGCTAGGATCCAAAGATAATGATAATCTAAGAAGCTGAAAACTGAATAACCTTCTTCTTGAAGAACTCATAGGATCTTTAACCTATAAAATGACTTACATGCACATGATAAAAAAAAGAAAAGCCTTCCAAAGAAAAAAATAATATTACTCTTTAATCTAAAGAAGATTACTTGAATGAAAACTCAAGTGATGATAATGACGACATGACACTTCTTATAAAAAGATTCAAAAAGTTCATAAGGAAAAATAAGACAAATCTAGTAAGGAGAGAAGAAAAAAATATAAAAATCAGCCTAAGAAAGATGCAATCATATGCTATGAGTGGAAAAAACAAGGTCACTTAAAAAATGATAGTCTATAATAAAAAAATCATCAAATAAAAAAAAAGCACTCAAAACAACATGGGATGAATCAAGCGAGTTAAAAATAAAAGAGCAAATCAATGAAGATGTGGTAAATTATATCTTAATGACTTTCAATGATAATGTATTTTAGTCTCTCGAAAATTTCTTGTCACATGAAAAATTACTTTAAGTATTTCATGATTTATATGATAAGCTTAAAAAGATTATAAGAAATATTATTCACCATAAAAGGATTATGCATTATTGCCTAATAAATTTAATATATTAAAAACTACACATGACAAATATACATCAACATCTTATACTCCTTATACTAAATATAAAGATTTAGAATTATCTAATCTTAAATTTTAAAAAAAATATTTTAGAAATTACATGCTTTGAAAAATATAAAAAAGAACTTAATTGTCATGAATGAGAAACTAAAATATTGTTGAGAAGAATCAATTGTTAGTAATGATTTAATAAAATCTCTTCAAAAATAAGTTCCTATAATAAATATTAAATATTAAAAATTAAAAATTAAAAATTAAAAATAAGTTACCTGATATTATTCTTACTAAATAAGGTTATATATTTAGCAAAGAAGGTATTGGCTTCACAAGCAGTAGCACAAATAAAAAACAAACCAAATTTATAACAAGATCGATCCCACATACTCCTTTTAAAGTAAAATATAATTTTTATAAAAGGTTGATCACTATGCTTATATATGTTCTCTTAATAAATATAATTATCCTAAACTAGTTTAGGTTCCTAAAAGAACCATAAATGATCTAACCATGAAAGATCCAAAGTTAAATGTGTTAGGATCCAACGGGTGAAGATCAACTACTCTTACAATATTTTTTCTTTTTATCAAGCTTAGGAGAGAACCTTTAGACCCTCTTTCTCACAAGACCTCGTACCTCCTTAATACATGATAACTATAGATAAATAGATCCAACAGATTAGATCCTCTTGTACCGTTTATGGACTATGGCGTATAGTACATCCATAGTCGATGAGTTGAGTAAATTGTTATGAGATAAAAATTCATTAAGCCAGAAGGAGTTCTGAGTTAGAATGAGTTCTGATAGGTGCAACTCATAGCTAGTTTGGTATTGGGCCTAGAGGGTCATACACATATAGTGGATATTGTAGCGAGAAGAGGATTAAATATGAGTTATCCAATAAACCATTGTTTCATTAGATGAAACCCAATATTAATAAATTCCTTGCATGAGGCTCAATTGGAGGTAAATTGAAATTATTAGATACAGATCCAATAATCCAAGAAGTGAGGGTAATTCGATAGAGATCCAATACCTACTAAGGATTTAAGAGGCTCTCCATAAATAGGAGGTAGGGGCTGCAAGAAAGATGATAAGCTGCATCTTTGACCACCCCTTCCTATTCTCCTCCCTCCCTTCTCTTATTAGCTGACCACCTTTCTTCCTACTACGTGAGGACAATGAAGACGAAATGAGTTATTCTTCCATGTTCGCTGTAAGGTGGTGCAAAAGAGCTGCGAATAAGTGCACATAAACTATGAATTTTGCATTGGGATTGGAGGAGCATCGCTGCATCGATCCACCATGTGGGGACCGCTAGAGAGGAGGATATCTGACCTCCTTCATCCTCTCCTATTAGATCTAAAAATTTCAAGAATATATGATCTCCCTATGTAACACATCTCATACGATTAGTAGTTTTTCAATTTTATGATTTTTCATGCACTAATCATTGCATGATGACATGATAAATGTGGGAGATCTTTTTATTTTATTTTTCATGCACATGTGATGCTTCTGATAAGGTTTTCCAGTAATAGTATTAGAGCCAGGTTCATCGTGCTATTATTGAATCATAAACTACGTGTGTTGTGTTGAATTACGTAGAATTATTCTACACGATCTTTTTATGCCTGAGGCTGCTTAGGAAGAGGCGGTGTACGTGTAAGGCTGTGGGCAGGGACTACTTCTTGCAAACACGGTGCCCATGATGCCTGCAGAGTGGCGCTCGCCCGCCGCCATATTGCTTGCAAGGGTGGCCACCTATGGCTAGGTTGCCTACAGGGGTGGTGCCAATGGCCAGCCCCCCTGTAGTGTTGATCGGCTATTACTAGGCTGCAAGAGTAGGCTACTTGTAGGGGCACACTTGTAAGTACGGGCGATTGCCCGAGGGTATGGGTGGCCACCTATCGCGCATAGGTGATGCTGCCTGCGACAAAGGCATCGTCGCACTAGCGGCCACCTACATAGGGTGGCGCTTGCCACAAAGGGCAGTGGCCACCAGTGAGAAGGTGATGACCACTCACGGGAAGGTGACAATCGCTTGTAGGCCCCCAATTGGAAGGCAACATAAGGGGTTAGGGTTTCTTTTTAGTAAAAGGATGATTTTATCCTTTGAAATTTGATAAATTCTATGATCTATCTCTCTATCTAAAATTTCAAAAATACCCTTAATAAATTTAGAAATTCTTGATATATCTGATTTAGAAAATATAGTTAATTAAAAGATTTAATTAATTATTATTATTTTCTACTAGTCCTACATGATGATGTGTATATATGTGATGTATGATGTGGATGGATGATCATGGACCACGTGATATGATGCGTGTATTTATGATTATTATTATTATTATTATTGGGGCCTACGAGTCTCCATTTTTCTCATTTGTTGTCGAGCCTACGTGCTTGTGATTATATTGTAATTATACGAAGAGGTATAGTAGAAGCATGGAGGTGCCAATAAGACCCATGATATCAAGATGGATGATCGTAACATATTGTCATGGACTTAGCTGAATTTGCCTAAGCTGTGCAGCACCCTAGCAACACTCTCGAAGACTTAGCTAAAATTGCCTAAGTCGTGGAGCAATCTTGTCCACTGTTCGAGACTTAATTGGGATTGCCTAAGTCATAAAATGCTCAAAGCATTATTTGTCCGCAAATGGTCAGCCCACTTGCAACTTCGTGTGGTACCGTAGGACATGCAAAGAAGAAGTTGATTAGCTTAGAAACGAGATGGATAAGTCCCGACGTCTCGCAAAGTGGGAAGCTATACAAGCAATTCGTCGAACACCTTGAGTACAACAGTGAAAAGAGAGAAAGAGAGCAAAACAGGATTTTAGAGGGTTGTAAGAACGGTTGCAAGTCCACAAACGATGGTTTCCAAGGTATCAGATGAAAGATAAGTTCAATTATTGATGAAAGCCTATGCTCGACATATACCCGAAACCCCATCCAGCCTAGTGCCACCCGGAGGGTTCCAAGGTGCTGAAATGGCTGACATTTCACACTGCTCAGAATGGTCATCATAGCACATGAAAAGACCTAAAAATGGGGCTATTTTGGACTATTTTGGCTCCACATAGTGAACGATTATTTTGCAGCCTTCTACACTATTTTCGCTCACATTTCTTAGGTAAAAATATATAAACTCAAGGCAAAACAAGCTGTTAAACATATGTATAAATAAGAAAAAGTGACGAACGGTTCATGGAGCGAAGATGTTACGGTTGAGTGATGACCGTTCGTGACATTCTCTCCTACTTAAACTGTCGATGCCCTCGTCGATGCTTGTTACTAGGCTTTGATGTGGGCTTCTTCATGTCGTAGGGCATCTTCTGGCTCTCAACTAGTTTATGTTCAAGGAAGCTTGTGCCACTTCACTAAGTACTCGATTTGCTGTGCTCCATTGGGTAACTTGGTTTTGCGATCCGCGAGAATAGTTTTAACTCGCTTCTCGTAAGAGACTCTGTGGGGGGTAGTCGAGTTGGAACATTTCAAAAATCATCTTGCAGATCTGAGTGGTAGGCTTTCAAGTTTCTTGCATAGAAGGCGTTATGAATTCTGAACTATGTTGGCAGTTACAACTTGTATGAGACATTGCCTAACCTGTGGATGATTGGGAAAGGCCATTCATACTGCATACCAATTCTTTATACGCTTTGTGCCTAAAGAACTAGAGTGATGCTGGTTAGAGTTTTACCAACACCATATTACCAACTTTAAACTCTTGTGGTCGCCTTCCCAAGTCTGCCACTTCTTCATCTTTTTGGCCGCTTTACCCAAGTAAGACTGTGCAATATATGTATTGCGATGCCATTCCTTTGTAAAGTGATAGGCTGATTGGCTACTCTCTATATAACCAATAACCAAGGTGTAAGGAGTTGATGACTATTGTCCTGTAATACTCTCGAAGGGGCTCTTGTTAGATGTAAAGCTCCGTTGCAAGTTATAGGAGAATTGGGCTATGTCCAACAGCTTCACTCAATCTCGTTGGTTAGCACTCATGTAGTCTCGGAGATATTGCTCCAAGAGTGAGTTGATTCTTTATATTTGACCATTCTTTTGTGGGTGGAGGCTTGTAGAGAAGTATAATTTAGATCCCAATAACTTGAACAACTCGGTCCAGAATCGTCCCAAGAACCGAGAATCTCGATCACTAATAATATTGTGTGGGACTCCCCAATACTTCACCATATTCTTCATCGTCAACTTAGCTGCCTCCTCCGTTAAGCAATGTAGGGGTGCGGCAATGAATGTTGCATACTTCGAAAACTGATCAACTACCATGAGTATTGATCCAAGTCCCCCTACTGTGGGCAAGCTTGATATAAAGTCCAAGGAAATGCTCTCCCATAGCCTTTCTGGTATGGGCAGCAGCTCCAAAAGTCCCACTGGCTTCTACTACTCTGCCTTGTCCTGTTGACAAGTAAGGCATGTTCGAACATATTCCTCCACATTTGTCCCCATCTTCAGCCAATAAAAGGCTCTCTCCATGAGAGCCATTGTTCGGTGGATACTCGGATGTCCAGCCCAAAGGGAATCGTGACACTCTTTCAAGAGTTCATGCTTTAAGTTATCCACTCATGGAACATAAACTCTATTCCCCTTGATGTAGATGAGTCCCTTCTGGACCCAAAATCGTCGTATCTTGCCCTCTTTAATGAGTTGCATCAAAGTGACTACTTGAGGATCTCGATACAGTCCATCTCTGATCCTGGAAAGGAAGTTGGAGCACAATTGACTTACTTAGCCTCCACCCTCTAACTATGTAGCATTTACTAGCTCTACTTTTTAGCTCAATACATCGGCTACGATATTTGCTTTTTTGGGTTTATACTCCATTACCATGTCGAACCCAGCCAAGAAGTCCTATCATTATGCTTACTTTAGGGAGAGTTTCTTTTGAGTTTGGAAGTAACTCAATGCGATATTGTCTATCCTTAGCACGAAAGGTGCTCCCAAAAGGTAGTATCGCCACACTCGTAGATAGTGGATCACCGCTGTCATCTCCTTCTCATGCACAGGATATCGTCGCTTAGTCTCGTTGAGCTTGCGACTCTCGTAGGCCACTGGATGACCCTCTTGCATAAGAACTCCCCCAATAACAAAGTCAGAAGCATTTGTATGGACTTCAAAAGACTTTTTCATAGTCTAGTAATCTGAGTACAAGTTCCTCTAACATAGCAGTCTTTAAGTCTTGAAATGCTACCTCATATTTGTCCGACCATCTTCAGGACTGCTCCTTCTTTAGCAACTTTATCAACAAAGCTGTGGGCTTCGAATACCTAGTTATGAAGCGCCAATAATAGTTGACGAACCCAAGGAAGGATCTCAACTCTGGCACCTTCTTTGGTGTTCGCCAGTCTGCCATAACTTACACTTTAGACTTATCTATTTAGATTGAACCATTGCCGATTTGATGCCCCAAGAACAAAATCTCCGTTTGGGCAAAGTAGCACTTTTCCCTCTTTATGAACAAGGTATTCTCCCTGAGAACTTTGAAAATTATTTGGAGGTGCTGAACATGCTCCTCAAGTGTTTGGCTATAGATGATGATATCATCCAAGTGTTTGGCTATAGATGATGATATCATCTAAGTAGACGATCACAAACTTATCCAAATACTCCTTGAACAGTTGGTTCATTAGAGTGCAGAATGTGGCTGGAGCGTTGGTTAAGCCGAAAGGCATCACTAAGAACTTGAATGCTCAATATCTGATCACACAAGTAGTCTTCACCTCATCACCTTCTGTTATGCACACCTGCCAATACCCCGATCGAAGGTCAAGTTTGGAGTACTTTGTCTTGTCCAATTGATCGAACAGGTCCATGAGAGCAGGATGGGTTACTTGTTCTTCACCGTCATCTTGTTGAGGGCTCGATAATCAATACATAATCAGAGGCTCCCATCTTGTTTCTTCTGGAAAAGGACTGGAGCTTCAAAATGTGCTTTTAGACTATGGATGAGACCATCACTTAGTAGTTCATTCAATTGTTTCCTCAGTTTTGCCAACTCTGGAGGGACCATACGGTATGGCGGTCTCGCTGGAGGCTTAACTTCCGGCTCCAGCTCAATCCAATGATCCAAGCATCTACGTGGTGGTAGAGTTCTTGGCAACTTCATGGGCATCATATCTGAGAACTCCTTCAGGATATTTGCTACAATAGTAGGTTCTTGAATGGCCTCCCTGTCAAGTGTCTCTAGCTTCATAGCAGCTACAAAGGTTGATTCATCTTTTCATACCCCTTTCTTCAATTGTAAAGCTGATATTTGTTGTGGGTCCTTGGTTCCTCCTTGAGAAACGGGAACCACGCATGGATCGTTACCTCCCATTATACATAGAAAGTTTAGGAACGACATTAGCACCAACTTCGCTGCATGTATGAACTCCATTCTGAGAATCACTTGGAAGTCATCCATTGACACCGCCATCAAGTTTGTGCTCTTACTCCATGTTTCGATCTTGATGGGGACCCCTTTTGCTCGTCCGGAGATCCGCTTGGCCCCCAAGTTCACAGCCTTCATATGACTTGGGCTCTTCTCCAAGATTAATCCCAGTCGCTTAGCTTCTCAATCGACAATAAAATTGTGGGTCGTGCCCGTGTCCACCATTGCATAGGTTGTATGGCCATTAAGGTTGATGTCCATATATATCAACTTATTGCTTCCTGCCCTCGGTGGCTTTACCTTTGTGTTCTCCCTCACTTGACCTCGTAACACATTCAACAAATGTATTACTCCTATCCTAGGTCCTTGCAACACCTTACTATCGCTACTGGATTTAGAACTACTCGAATTAAGGGTAACAACTTTGCCCTTGTCTGATTTATGGGGCTGTATCGATGCAGTTAAAGCATTAAGTGTCTGCTTTTGTGGGCACTCTCGCACCATGTGTGGTCCTCCACATAAGAAGTATCCACCAGACTTTGGGACTTTATCTTTTGAGCTCAGTCTCTTGTGGAAATTCTTCTTCTTTTGTTTGCCCCCAGACTCCTTCGCTCGAGAGTATTTAGCTGGGCGATTTCCTAAAGATTGTTTCTTCTTCTCAAAGCCTCTGAAGAAACAAAATCAGTTAGCCTTTCTGCGACTGCAATTGCCCTGACTATGTTGGTGACATTCCTCCGATATAGTTCTTGTTGTGCCCATAGCTTCAAGCCATTGAGGAAGTTGAATAGCTTATCTTTTTCAAACATGTCCTGTATATCCAACAGTGGTGAAAATTGTTTCATATAGTCTCAGATTGTAGTACTTGGTGGAGTTGTCTCAGTTTTCTTCTTACGATAAACACTATGTTCTCGGGCAAGAACTAAGATCTCAACTCTCGCTTTAAGTCTCCCAATGTATCCACTCGACATCGGCCTTGCTGGATCTCTTCCCAACGGGTTCGCCACCAAAGTTTTGCATCCCCATTTAGATACATTATTGCTATAGCAACTTTGGTCTCTTCAGAATCGAGCCTTGTAGCATGAAAATATTGTTCCATGTTGAACAAGAAATTTTCAAGCTTTTTGGCATCCCTACCACCCCCATAGCAATGCGGCACCAGTGCCCTGAAGTTTTGTGATGCGTAGCATGAGTATTATTCCCTCCCGCATCAAGAGTCCTTGTTAACACCATCACCTTAGCCGTGAGTTCTGCCACAACTTCATATAGATGTCGTATAAAATCTTTGGTGTCCTTTGTCAGTTAATCGATTAGGGATTCAACTTTCTTGATCTGAGATTCAGCTTCTTCCTGCAAGCTCTTTACCTTAAGTAGCCTTTGTTGGCCTTGGTAGAGTTCCTCCAAGCTCGCTTCAAGAACATCAAGGTGGGTCTCCACCATTGTAAGTCTCTCCTTGTAGCTCTTTTTTTCGGTTGGCGCTCCAGATGGTGCCTCCTCCACTCATGGAGAATACCCAACTTCACGCTCGTCTTGTTCACTGCCATACTCCTCATGAGTAGCTCGAACAGTTTACACTTGCAGCCCACTTGCAGCTGCTTGGAGCAAGGGTTCACTTGAGTTTGTGAATCTTTTTCGCTATTCATTTAAATTGCTTGCTTGCTCTGATACCACACTATCACGGACTTAGCTGAATTTGCCTAAACTGTGCAGCACCCTAGCGGCACTCTCGAAGACTTAGCTGAAATTGCCTAAGTCATGAAGCAATCTTGTCCACTGTTTCGAACTTAGCTAGGATTGCCTAAGTCATAAAATGTCCAAAGTGTTATCTATTCACAAAGGGTCAGCCCACTTGCAACCTTATGCGGTCCCATAGGACTTACAAAGAAGAAGTTGATTAGCTTAAAAATGAGCGACGGACAAGTCCCGACGTCTCACAAAGCGGGAAGCTATACAAGCAATTCATCGAACACATTGAGGACAGCAGAGAAACGAGAAAAAGAGAGTAAAACAGGACTTTAGAAGGTTGTAAGAATGGTCGCAAGTCCATAAATGATGATTCCCAAGATATCAGACGTAAGACAAGTTCAATTGTTGATGAAAGCCTACGCCTAACATATACCTGAAACCCTATCTAGCCCGGTGCCACCCGGGGGGTTCCAAGGTGCTGAAATGGCTGACATTTTGCACCACTCAGAATGATCACCGCAACACATGAAAAAGACCCAAAAACTGGGCTATTTTAGGTTATTTTAGCTCCACGCAGCGAACAATCGTTCTACAGCCTTCTACACTACTTTTACTCATATTTCTTAGGTAGAAATACATAAACTCAAGGCAAAATAAGCTGCTAAACATATATACAAACAAGAAAAAGCGATAAACGATTCATAGAGATAAGATGTTACGGTTGAGCGACAACCGTTCGTGACAACATGGAGATACACCAATGTACCGATGGAACCGACGATGACGACATGGACGATCACAAGGCATGGAGATACGCCAATGCATATATAGATCCTGATATGAATGATTCGGCCCACTAGCTCAAGCCTGATCACATTAGGTTATGGTCCATAATTATCTGGTGTGATTATGTATATATGATATGTGATATGTGATGGCATATATACCTAGAAAATATGTATATATATTTACATGTGATGCAGATATATATTGAATATATATGTGTGTGACATATTATGTTATAAGATCAAATCAAAACTTTATCCTATAATAATATTAAGTCGGTAAGAGTGAGGCAATTAGATTGACCCATATAGCATCCCATCATTATAAGAAGAAATTAAATCTCTACATAGGTTGAGTTAGTCGAGTCTCTCGAGGCTCACCCATTTTCATGATTTGAGATATATCCTATGACATAGAGATGTTGCAGGTGACCGGAGGACTTGGTATAGTTGGTCGAGTCCCTCAAGGGCATATCATCGAATTAGACTCATCTTGTAATGATAGTAATGACTTAACTAAACATCATGGTTAGTCGAGTCCCTCGAGGCCATGATGGTTTGGAGGCCAAACAGAACGTGACAAGAGTTGCCTTCCTTTTTGGGTTTAGTGTGATTGGTTGAATCCCTTGAAGTTACACTAAGGCGTCGATTGGATCTCAATCCCCACTAGAAGTCTACTGAAAACTTTTATTTCACATGTCGAGGGTATCACATGATTCATCAAAAATATAGTAGGAGTAGATTAAGATAGAAGTTTCTATCTTAACTGTTTACTTTTATGTAATATCTGCATATTATTCATTTATGCTACATCTTTTTTTGTCAAAAATATGTCACTTGCAAACTCTCTTCACGGCATACTTGATGCCAATCTCCTCACTGGTCCAAACTATATAGATTGACTCCATAACTTGAGAATCGTTCTCACAGCAGAGAAAATTGTATATGTCCTTGACACGATTTTGCCCATGTCAGAGGAAGGGACAAGCGAGGATAAAATTGCTCGCTACATAAAGTACATAGATGATTCCACTCTAGCTAAGTGTTATAGTACATGTAAGCCTCTATGACTCCAAAGCTACAAAGGAAACATGAGAGCATGGATGCCAATTTTATCCTTCTTCATCTTTACAATATATTTGAGGAATATGGAAGAATTAAGAGATATAAGATATCCAAGAGACTCTTTTGTGCTAAGATGACAGAGGGGACATCAGTTGAAAACCATGTCCTGAAGATGATTAAGAAACTCACAGGTCTAAGAATGGTCATAGAAAATAACTTGTGCACTATTCTTATACTTCAATCCCTACCAGATTTTTGTTTTTTAATTTATTATAGATTTCAATATGAAAGAGAAGCTAGTTATCTACATTGATGAGATCAACAAGAAAAGAAAGACTGATAAATCCCTTAAGAAGGGTAAGACAAAAGTTGCTAAGAAAGACCCGACAAAGAACAAAGGTCCGTACTTCCACTATGGCAAAGATGAGCATTGGAAGAGGAATTGCAAAGAATATCATGCGGAGAAGGTAAATAGAAGCTTGGAGAAGCTTCAAATACATTCATGATCAATCTTCATTCGTCAGATTCTTATGATAACACATGGGTATAGAATACCGAGAGTGCTTATCATATCTATAATTCATTACAAATTCTGATAAGGCCTAGGAGACTGCAAGAGGTGAGATAGACCTCAAGATACGCAATGAAGCAAGAGTTGTTATAGTTGCTATTCATAAGGTCAGCATACATTTGCTTGGTGGAGCTACTATTGCATTTTATGCATGTTATTACATTCCTTTTATCATCAAAAATATTATCTCCATATTATGTTTAATAGTTATAGGATATAAATTAGTTTTTTAGAACAATAGTTGTTCATTGTTTTTAGATGATAAGTTCATCACTAGAGGAATATTGCATAATAATTTATTTGTGTTAGATATAGCTCCACAAATCATGAATATAAGTGCATCCAAGAGGAAATGAGATGACATGAACATGCAGAGTACTTGAGTACAGAGCTAACCTATTTCCTTAAAGACCATAAGATTCTATCCCAATGGACACATCCTTATACACCTTAGCTCAATGATGTATCAAAAAGGAGGAATTGCATGCTATTAGATATGGTGCGGTTCATGATGAGTTTCACCGACCTACTCATCTCATTCTATCCCAATGGACACATCCTTATACTTATCTCTTTCTGAATAAAGTTTCATCTAGGTTAATAGTGTCTAGATCATATGAGATATAAAGTGTTGGTTACAAATGCCTTATAAGCCAATCATATGAGTGATAGCACATATGGCATGTTGCACGATCTTTTTTGCTTATGATTATTATTGGTATATTCTCACATTATATTATTTATTATATATATATATGTATATATATATATATATATATAATAAGTTCAATTCGTCTTTAAAAATATATCTCAAATAATCCTGATCATAAGTTACTCGAGAGGGATATCGAAATAATTAGATAAATCGATATACTATATACTCATCCATATGATGAAGATGGTTGGTCTCATAGCCACTTGTTTGGAGACATTAAGGGTATAGTACAGGTGCTAATTAGAGAATGAGTTTATTGATTGATTAGTTTATGGAATGATGTATGGTTAATGATACCTAATGTTAAACAATAATTTTATAGTCTTAGTTATGCATCTGATCCTTAGACTTGAAATACCAAGGATACCTTATTTGAGTACTTCTTTCTTTGACGTTAGACTTATAAGTTTAAAAAGTTTCAAATCTGGTACAACCAGTTATCGGGATTGGTAGTCAATCTTATGAAGACAATTGAGTATCAATAAAGGATCATCTACTCTCAGTATCACGAGAGGAATATCCCTTATGTGCTTACTCAGACAAATCCCTAGCTAGGGTCATTCGGATTGGAGAGAAGGAGTTCTCCAAAAGAATTCGATTAGAGCAAGACTCGAATGGATTCCGTATATGACCTGATAATACCATGTCCAATATATAGTCTCTGGAATATTAGTTGGATGAGCGATTATAGATACATGATAACTATAGACAAACATGTATGACAGATTCGATCCCCTTGTATGGTCTAGGACTCTGACACAGTGGCCTAATACGTCCATAGTCGATGAGTTAAGTGAATTATTATAGGGATAATAATTCACTATACCAGAAGGAGTTTTGATGAGAGTGACTCACGACCAGCTACGTATCAGGCCTAGAGGGTCATATACATATGGTGAATGTTTCAGTAAATAAAGGATTGGATATGAATTATCCAATTAGCCTATGTTCTCATTAGATGAGACTCTACATTGATGGACTCCTTATATGAGGCTGAGTTAGAGGTTAAAGGAGATTATTAGATAGAGATCTAATAATCCAAGATTAGTAAGTAATTGAATGAAGATCCAATACCCACTGAGGTAGGATCCCTTAGAGTTTTTATAGGTGGCTCTCTATAAATAGGAGGGGCGGCACACATAGATCATATGCTGCATCATTAGCCACCCCCTCATATTCTCCTCCTCTCCCTCACCTTCTTAACTGACTAGCCCCTCTCAAGTATGAGAGGGCAGCAAAGAAGATAAAGGATCTTCTTCCACGTTCATTACTAGAAGCTATTCTAGAGTTATGAGACTTGAGGCTGCGATTAGAGGAGTATCGTTGCAGCGATCCATCGTGTGGATACTGCTAGAGAGGAGGACACTTGAACTCCTTCATCCTCTCTATCCGAATCTAAAAAAAATAGGGATATATTATCTCCCTAGGTAAACAATCTCACACATGATTTAGTTTTTTGGGCTTTTCTCGTACCAATCTTTGAAGGATGATTTTGGACTACTTGGGAAACTGATTTTGTTTTGATCTTTCACTGTACATGTAATGCTCCTGCTTTGTTTCCTAGCATGAAGAAGTTTGATCTTAATATTATTAAGATTTGGGGCTACCCTATCCACTATTAGAAGGCACAACCCCGATAAGTTAGAATCAAGGATGGAGCGATGCAAGTTCGTGAGATACCCAAGAAAATTTATGAGTACTATTTCTTTCATCTCGAAGACCATAAGGTCTTTGTTGTAAAGAGGGCAGTGTTCCATGAGAATGAATATATTATTGGTAGAAATAGTGGGAGTGTGATAGAGTTGAGCGGGATTAGAGAACCCAGCTCAAGCACTATTCCGGAGGTCGAGTCTGTTCATGTATTTAACACACAAGTTCCAACTTTGCATAGGTCTACCAGAGTATCATCTTCCTGAAAGATATGTGGGATATATCAGTAGAGACAATACTCAGGATATTAATCCATAGACATACGAGGAGGCTATTATAAATATAGACTCCAAAAAGTAGTAAGAAGTTATGAATTCTGAGATGGATACAATATACTCCAATAAGATTTGAAACCTTATTGATGCACTTAAGGGTATTGTACCTATTGGTTGCAAGTGGATCTTCAAGAAGAAGATCAAAAAAGATGAAAAGGTAGAGACCTATAAGGCAAGACTGGTAGCTAAAGGATATCGTCGAAGGAAAAGACTTGACTTTGACAAAACTTTCTCACTTGTGGCCATGCTGAAATCCATCAGAATTCTTTTGGCTATTGTAGTGTACTATGACTATGAGATCTGGCAGATAGATATGAAAATTACGTTCCTTAATGACAACCTCGAGAAGGAGGTGTATATAATAGAGCTTGAGGGATTCGTGTCCAAGGATAGTCCAGATAAGATGTGCAGGCTGCTCAAGTCCGACTAAATCAAACTTTCCAAAGTTGGAATATAAGATTTAATAAGCCAATTAGATCTTATGACTTTGTTAAGAATGAAGATGAGCCTTGTTTATGTACAAGAAGGTAAGTGGGAGTGCTATTGCTTAGCTATCCAAACACTTCTCCATGAAGGACTTAATAGAAGCATTCTACATCTTGGGGATTCAGATCTATAGAGATAGATCCAAAAGAATACTTGACTTATCTTAGTCCAGGTACATAGACTCCATAGTCAAAGGTTTGCGATAAAAATTTTTAAGAGAGATTTTATATAGATGAGACATGAAATATTATTTTCTAGGAGTATGTCCCCAAAGACTCCTAAAAAAAGGACAGACATAGATAGGATACCCTATGCCTTTGCTATAAGGTTTATCATATATGTTATGCTATATATCAGGCCCGATATAGCACATGCACTAAGTGTCATGAGCAAATATTAGGCGGATCTAGGTTTGGAACATTAGAAGATAGTAAAGTGCATCCTTAAGTGCTTGAGAAGGACTAAGGATCTTTTATTAGTATATGGAGGAGGTAGCCTCCAGGATGAGGGCTATACGGACTCAAGTAATCAGTCTAATATTGATGATAGTAAGTCAAACTTAGGGTATGTCTTCACCATAAATGGAGAAGCAGTAAGCTAGAAGAGTTCCATGCAAGATACTATTGTTGACTCGACCACAAAAGTGGAGTATATTGTTGTGGTAGAAGTAACAAAGAAGGAAGTTTGGATGAAGAAGTTCATCATAGATTTGGGAGTCATACCAAGCAACGAGAAGTTGATTCTCATATATTGCGATATCAGAAGTATTCTAAGGAGGCTCCAACAGATTAGAGAGATCGTGGCCTATAAAGAGCTAGCAATGAAAAGAGTTACATCCGAAGATACATTACAGATCCATATATGAAGCCTTTGTCTCAGATTATATTTGAGCATCACATGGGTCTGATGAGGATCAGACACATAGGTGATTGGCCTTAGGTCAAGTGGGATATACTGTGTGATCTTTTTGCTTATTATTATTGATATATTTTTACTTTATATTATCTATTATATATATTATAATGTTCTCTGATCTGTGTAATGAGAATCGGATTGTGATGAGTTCATGATAATGAGACTAATTTATATTTAAACATAAATCCTAAATAATCTTGGTTCTATGTTACTAAAGAAGAACATCAAGATAACCGGACAAATTTGTATATTATATAACTATCCATATGATAGAGGAAGATAGTCTCATAGTCACTCATGTGGGGATATTAAGGGTACACTATAAGTGCTCATTGGAGCATAAGTTTATTAATTGATCCGCTTATAGAATGTTGGATAATTAATCATACATGATGTTAGTTAGTGATTCTATAGTTCTAGTTGTGTGTTTGGTCCTTATACTTAAGATACCAAGAATGTCTTATTTGAGTACTTCTTTTTTTAACACTGGACTTATAGGTTTGGAAGTTTCAGATCCGGTTCGACTGGTTACGGGATTTATAGCCAACCTTATGAAGTTAATTGAGTGTTAATAGAGGATTATTGACTCTTAGTATCACAAAAGGAATATCTCGTGTGCTCTCGCTCAGGCAAATATCTAACCAGGGTCACTTGGATTGAGAGAGAATGAGTTCTCTAGGAGAATCCGATTAGAGCGAGACTCAGATATATTTTGTATGAGGCATGATAGTACCATGTCCGATATATAGTCTTTGGGATATTAGATGGATGAGGGACTATAGATATACAGTAACTATGGATAGATAAATCTAATAGATTATATCCCCCTGTACCGTATAGGAACTATGATATAGTGGCCTAGTATATCCATAGTCAGTGAGTTGAGTGAATTGGTATGATATAATAATTTCATACCAATTCACTCAACTCGGAAGGAGATTTGAGTCATAAGGAGTTCTAATAGGTGCAATTACGATCAGCATAGTATTGGACCTATATGGTCATACATATATGGTGGATGTTGTAATGAGTAGATGATTAGATATTAGTTATCCAATAAGCCCCCAACATTAATGGATTTGAGACTCAATTGAAGATAAATTGAGATTATTAGATAAAGATCTAATAATTCAAGAAGTAAGGGTAATTGGATAAAGATACAATACCCACTAAGGCAAGATCCATTAGGATTTAAGAGGTTCTCTATAAATAGGAGGTGGGTGCGACCAAGAAAGATGATAGACTATATCTTTGGCTGCCCCTTCCTATTCTCCTCCCTCCCTCTCTTCTTAGTTGACCACCCCTCTCCTTGTGTGAAAAAAAAGGAGTTCTTCCATATTTGCTGTAAGATAATGCGCAAAAGATATAAAGAAGGTGTATAAAAGCTACGAAGAAGATGCACAAAAACTATGAGTTTTGCACTGGGATTGGAGAAGCATCGCTGCATCGATCCACCGAGTGGATACCCCTAGAGAGGATGACATCTGACCTCCTTCATCATCTCCTATTGATCTAACAATTTTAGGGATATATGATCTCCTAAAGTAACATATCTCATATGATTTTTAGTTTTTCGATTTTATGATTTTTCATGCACCAATAATCACATGATAATATGATAAATGTAGGAGACCTCTTTGTTTTGTTTTTCTACTACACATGTGATGCTTCTAATAAGGTTTCCTAGTAGTTACAATGAGACATAATAAACTATATATTATGCCTCTATATGATAATTAATTTAGTGGAAATACTCATTGATGTGTTGATAGCCTAAGCATTATCCATGTAAAATTATTTGGTCAAAATTCTTGTTGACCTCCCATACTATGCCTCAAATGAAAGTCACCCACTATATTTTAAAACTCATATAAATGACCATCGGTACTACAATTTCGCATCAAAATGGCCCCCTACATTATTTTGTAGACGTTAACTAAACTCTCTCTGTTAATAAAAAGGGTAACATCGTTTGTTTTTAAAATTGAAGGGGTCTATTTGATTTTCAATATAGCCAAACTATGCAAAGATAACTTAAAAAATAAAAGACACCCCTGTACTATAATATGTTAATCAAATATACCTTCGGTACTATCATTATTTATCAAATTTATCTTTTAAACATTAATACAATGGTATTAAGTCATAGAAAAGTCATGAAAAAAATTAGTCTTAACTTTTAGCATTTTTTGAATTTGTTTTACACTTTAAGCTCGAATGATGATGATTTTTATTTGTTATATACTTAATTATTTAAGTAATTAAAAATTAATTTCTTAAAAATCTTAATGTGCTGGATTGTTACGATTGTTTACTTCTTTTAAGTGTGAGTAAATTTTGACAGCACCTCCCCTAAAACTCGAACATATCTCATTTACAACCAATCACAGAACCTATAAAGAACAATAAGATATAACTAATTGATTGAACTATTACAAAGTCAGAAACCTTGTCAATTAAACATGTCATACAAATATCTTATATACACAACTGCTAGTAATTCAACAACCACGTCAAGTAGAATGTACATCAATAGTAATCTATCTCATATACCCTTATTTCTAATAGAGTGGGCTACTTTGATGCAAAATCGTAGTACATGGGTCACTTATATGAGTTTTAAAGTATAGGGGTGACTTTGATTTTGAGGCATAGTATAAGGGGTCAACAAGAATTTTGACCATTATTTTATCTAATGATGTAACATTATTTCTAATAAAGGAGGCCACTTTTATGTAAAATCATAGTAAAGGAGTCACTTATATGTGTTTTAAAGTACGGGGGTGACTTTGATTTTCTAGCATAGTACGGGGTCAACAAGAATTTTGACCCAATTATTTTAATATAACAAGAGTATACTAAGTTTGATTAATGAAATATACATCATTTAGTTACTTAATTTATAATCCTAAAAAAAATAGCAATTCACTTATTAAACTCATTTCAAATTATTACCTCATGTTCTTAGTAAATGATTTACATAAAATAATATCGTTAATATAAATTTAAATAATAAAAAATAATTAAAATATTTAATAAATAATACGATTCAACCTTATCTTTTGAAAAAAGATTTTGAATAAAAAAAGAGCTAAGCCTCTTATACCAAGCCCTAGGGGAATGCTTCAACTAAGAGAAAGCCTTAAATAATTTATAAACATGGTTTAAAAAAGATCATTTTCAAATCCAATTAGTTGCTCAACATAAATTTTTTTAAAAATAAAATATTTAAGAAAAATACTTTTGATATCTATTTAAAATAATTTAATTTTTTAAAAACATGTATAGGTAAGGAGTATCATTATGACTTCAAGTCTGACAATAGAAACAAATGTTTTTTCATAGTCTATATCTTCTTCATTAAAACCTTTGGCCACTAATATGGTCTCGTTTCAAATTATAACACCTTGTTTAGTTTGCTTATTCCTAAATATTCATTTAATGCTAATTACAAGATGATTACTAGGTCTGGGAACAAATGTCTGATCTTTATTTTTTTGAAATTGACTTAACTTTTCATGAATTGTGAAGACTCATACGTCATCTTTAAGAGCATCATCAATGCATTTAGGCTTAATTTTAGATTAAAAAAGTAGCATTTGCATAAATATTTTTAATAAAAAATAAGTTTGAATACATTTTTAATGTATCTCCAATAATTAGATCCTTATGATGTGCATCTATATACTTCATTCTTTAGGTAAAGTTTCTTTAGAAATAGATATATCCAAGTTGCCTTGAGCAAAAGAATCATTAATTATATTCAATTTAACAAATTCAAAATATCATCAAAATTATTTTTCTTACCTTCGAGAGACTTATCGAAAATAATATAAATAGATTATTCAATAACTAAAGATCTTTTATTCAAAACTCAATAAGCTTTAGAGATAGAAGAATATCCATCAAAATCTATGGAAGGTAAGAAAATCATCATTTATGTTTTTCAATAAGTGTAACACATCCCATTGAATATGGGAGGACGTGTGATAGGTGGTACCATTGGATTAGGATTTTCAGATAATCATGCTGTAAATATTGACTCTGGTAGTACTACCACTAGATTAGGTAGTACTAGTGCTTATCAGCATAGGTGGTACCACAATCGGAAAAGCTAACAAAGCACAAGCAGTGCTTGTCAACTGACTCAAGTGATGCTACCACGTGGACCTGATGGTACCACCACTTAGGCCTAGTTTAGGCCATTGGTTTGGCCTTCTAATATGTCCAATTCAGTCTTGGTTGAAGTCAAATGAATTTTTTAACAAGTTGGCATGGTTTTGATTCAATACTAACTCAAATTGACCCACAATGACCTTGATCAAGATGTTGATAAATTAATCTCACATGCAACATATTTATGAAGCTTTCGACATATTGTACACTATTCTGGTATGTTTTTTGATCTTATAATGCTTCATTCAAATCTTCGACAATCTCCCTTTCCTTCGGCATATCGTCCATTCCATTGACATATCGACTTTCTCATAACATCGTATCTTCTGATGCAATATTCGATCTTTCTAGCACGATGCCTGAACCTATAGCATGAAGTCTGATTTTTGACACATCAACCAATCCTTCGACTCGACTTCTAATTTTTGACATGATAATTTCCCGACATAATGTTCATCTCTATTACTCAACAGTTAGCCTTTCGGTGGTCCGAGTCTATGATTGAAGTTTTTCCTGCGTCACTTATCCTAAAAGTATATTAGTCCAATAAACTCATTAATTAACTTTATTATGAAAATCAAGAATTCAACACCCTGACTATATAATAAACCAAAAGTTCAGATTTTAAGTAGAGACACAGGAACCCTCGAAGCTCTATCACAAACAATGTTAGTTGTCTCTATAGTTTTGGAACCCTAGAAGTAGGAAACACTCGACACTAGAATCCTCCTAGTAGTAGTGATGGAATAGAAGCTCAAAAGAGTCAATGTCACTGGCGGCAAAAATCAAACCCAAACATAATGACACATGTGGAGTATACTACGACAATGACAATAGAATATGGAGCTACCGTGGATGAAAGATCATACAACATAGGTTGTGTCAATTGATAAATATGAAATAAGGATGCATAGTATAAATAAAAGAACCTTAAATTATTTTTTTAGTTGATTTAATTCTAGGTGAACCCAAGCGAATTTTAAGGTTAATATTATCTTTTAAAAAATAGGTTAGTGTCTTTAACTTTTTTTTTTCAGGACTTGATTCACGGCAAATGATATGGTAAGGTCTTTTGTAGTTAAACTAGTCAACTTTTTTCAAAAAAAAAAATTGAGATAAGGTTTCAATCCCAAGTTATCTTACATAATTTAGGTAAATCATCATTATATTAATGTTTTAGGTGTAAGAAAATTGTAAGATGATGCAAGTATCCTTAAAAATTTTAATAGGTGTTTGTTACTTGTTAATTATATCTCACACAATCTATACACAAGTTAAAGTAACCCCACAAAGCGCATGAAGGCAAATCATCTAATATTTCAGCGAAAAATTTCATAGTATTCTCAACATGGGGAATCAAATATAACCTTTCCCACCCTCACGAGAGAGACTGATAGGTAGGTTTATTGCTTGAAAAGTATCCTCTTAGTTAGACTCGATTATGATTCGATTTGAAACAAAACTAAAGTAGCCATAAATCAGAACTCAATGATTCAGTGGTTTCGAAATGAACTGAGACCAGATTTTGCCGGTTCAATATTTTGAAACCAGAATCAACGGTTCCGATTCAACTCTGAACTGATAAAAAAAAAAGAACAAAAAAAAGGTCACATGACCATTGGTTGCCAAATTATCTCTTCGAATATTTGGATAAACAGATTAATTGGAGTGGAGGGGTATTTGAAAAAAAAAAAAGGATTCCGGGATCCGATTTACATCCCAAACCAATGTTTTCAAGCTCTTATTTTGTGATTGTGTAATCTTACGAGAAATACATGTTCTTGGATTGCATGCAAGATTTGATTTGCCGAACCACATAATTCTCATGTCTTTATTTAATTTTATTTTGTCTTTGTTTATTTTCTTCACTACAGTCTCACGAGTTCGATTGTGCCCACTACATCTCTAAGGTTGCTTGACAAGATGCCGAAATAAAAAGCATGAGAGTTGGAAAAAGCAGATGAGTCTGAAGTAACAGCAGGAAAAAACAGTAGTAGTAACATACATTAACAGTCAAAATTAAACACCTCTAAAAATTACTTGAATTTATTTTCCTATTTGATCATAGAAAATAATTTTGCAAAGTGTCGATCAATCACGTCATTAATTTATGGAAAACATTTTTAGGATAATCGATAACTTTCACCTTAGGCAGTGACATTTAAAGATGTTGGGAGATGAACTGATTATGTGCTCTGAGATGGGTTTAATCCAGTAAAAATATAGGGAGGTCTTCTAAGCTTCTCGAAATTTGCATGTAAGTTCAGTGCCCATGCATGAAAACTCTATAGCACTGTCAGCCTCTGTGGTCTGCTGAGGCCAGTTAAATTTTACCATATATCATACCATGATTCTTCTATAATCATCATATATACAGTTCACTTCAGACTGCACTGCACCACCCTTGTCAAGAAACAAGAGAGAACCATTCATTAGAACAAAGTTTTTATAACATCAAAAACCTTATGAGATCTTATGACGGAACCAATGCAAGCATGACAACTATTTGATGTTGGATGACAGACTAAGAAACACATGAATAATAAAGACAGTATTGCGGTTCCTTCAGAAGTTAACAGCTCATGTGAGAAATCAGTGCAACAAACAAAGAGATGAAAGCGAACCAAGCAAGACATGTGCATTTTGTGGTTTGCAAGTTTCCATGTTCTTGTGCATTGGTTGACTTGCAATCAAACACCGAAACTTTTGTGGCCATGGGTTCCCAACATATCACATCCCCAGATGATAAAGCTCACGTTCCCCCAGGCCAAGGGGCATTACTCCGCAACCCTGTACTAAGTAACAGTAGATAAAAAGAGTTCACGTAATGTTTGAAGCCATATACATATTATAAGTGATTGTGATGTAGATTCCAATGTGGTCTTCTCAAGCCTCGTGCTTAACAACGTAAAATTTTGTTTTTACTCCCTGAATTTGATACAGGACGGTGAGGTATTCGAAGAGCAACAGCAGCAAGAGAAAGGCTGTCAGTGATGTGAGCGAGAGATGGGATCCAATGCATGCATGGCGTTGGTCTCTATGGTAAAACCCTAAGAACCCATCACCCTAAACCCTATATTAATCCACTGTAGTTCCACAGTCCTTCGAGTGACCATTCCCGCAAGCTACATGACAAGTGCCACACGTGCCAACCCTCCCCAGCTTTCATGGCTTTATGAGTTGTTCTCTAGTGATCACACTCATATGTTGCCGTTTCTTCCGTAATGGAGTTCAATATTGCTGTACATCGATGGGGACTAAGAACAATGTGACAACCACACCACCATTATTATTTTCCAGTACAAACCCATTATTTTATGAGAACTGCATCGACTTTGTCTCTCACACTTTGTATAAAGTGAAGCAAAGAACTGAGCAACACCCATATGTGCGTCCAGAAAATTAATGGTGCAAGTGATCTACATATCGATGCAAGGAAATGTGCATGAAGAAATAGAAAGCTACTATGTGATGGGTGATTAGCTGTGATATATATGCAAACATGTTCCACACTGATTTCTAAGATACTTGTTTGCTCGCTTATAGCTGCATCAGTCATGCAATATGCACGGATTTCTAGCATACTTCTTCTTCATGTCTGTGATTCTTGGAAGATGAACTCTAGATTGTGTAAAACTTGCGTACAAGTAATGTGAAGTATGATGAAGGCTCAGAAATGGGTTTGTATATTGCAGAACTCCAGATATTTTTGTATAATCTGAGAACAGCAATTGAGAGAGACAATAAATACATAAGAAGGTCATGGATTATTTGCATCTGCAAATTTGGCTATGCCTTCGATCATGCTTTGCAAGAAGGCTAAATTATTTCAAGCATTAAAATGGGCCAAAAGGAGGCCAAAAAAATCATGTCGATGTGGTGAGATAGTAAGCGAATCAAAATAAAGTGATGAGCAATTTTCCTACTTTTTATTCAGCCTGAGGCCACCACAAGAAGTCTTTTGATCAATCCACCTGAACATATAGATCGCTGCCAAGTTTACGAGAAGATGTGCAGGAATCCAATAACTCGCAAGATAAAACTCCTACAGAGGCCAAGAGCTTGGATGCTTTTCATCAAACAAAAGAAAGTAGAAAACAAATATCAAGAGGAGGAACAAACAAGGGTACACTTTGACATGATCATCAAGGCTTAATCTGACTGTGGTGGATCCAAAAAGACAAAAAATAAACTAGTCAGCTTTCTTTTAACATCAAGAAGAGGAGAAAGAAAAGAATGATAAGGTAATGATGGAACCCTTTCCAACATCCTGTCAGAAAAGAAAAAGGTAATAGAATACAGAATATAGGAGCTGTAGGTCGACGCATCATCTGGTTACGCTGATCTGTTTCTTCTCCCTCTGTGGATGAACGATAAGGAAACAACAAAACAAAGTTAGCAACAACAAAGCAAATAGTAGATCCGGCAGACCTCTGCAGGGATCTCAGAACTTCATGATTACCGATCGAAGCAGTTCACTGTGACCGAGTTCAACGAGACGGAAGCTATGGTTGAGGGGAATGAAGCCTGGTCCGAGGTCTCCAAACATAAAAGAAGAGAAGAGACGATAGAAGATCTATCTATCTCAGGTTTTGCGGATGCCTCGACCCAGACAACATTCCCCTCAAAGGGAAAGCTTCCTCTTTCTTCTTCTTTCTCCCCCTGAAGTAGTCTCGGTGAGATAGAGAGAGAGAGAGGATGGTTATGATAGCTGAAATGATTACCAGAGAGAGAGAGAGAGAGAACGAGAGAGATAGTGGAAGTACTTGGTGGTGTTTGGAAGGGAAAAGAAGGAGAGGAGCTAAGACGTAATAAATTAAGCAGCAGGTGGCCCAGATCTACAGCTGGGTTTCACAGCATGACCAGGAGATCAACACAACATCTCTCTCTCTCTCTCTCTCTCTCTCTCTCTCTCTCTCTCTCTCATATGAGATTACTACGGCTCGAGTTCTCGGGATGTAGGAGGACATGGATCTGCCGTTTACTTTGATCATGAGACGGAAGAATGAGAGGCCAGAAACCCCAGATACGGAAGGGGGTGGAGGAAGCTGGCGACATAGGTTTCACGCTGACTCTCTATCCATTGTTTGACTTCTCGTTCGGAGTGATGTCACGAGACGATATATCATAGTGACCTGTTCACGATTGGTCCTTCGGTGCTCTCCTTAAGCTTGGATCAAACTTCTGGTCCTGGAAAGCAACCCAGTCAAATTCGCTGCTCTGAACAACTTAACATAAACATGTATGGATGTCCATCAGTATCATTCCTTTTGGCCATCTCTATATTGTTTGCATATCATTTACATGGAGTACTGACTAATATAGCGAAACTGTAATAACAAATGATAATGTGGATAAGGTAAGAGAAATAGGGCATTTTTCCTTTCCAGCACAATGTTAGTCTCATTAATGGATGCGGTAAGGGAGAGTGAGATGGAAAACAAGAAAAAGAACCCAACATTTGACAGAGTGAGTGGTTGAATGGGACATTCACTTCCTATACCTTAGCTTCGTAATCCCAAACCTTTAGAGTAACTCGCATAGATGACGCCCGATGCGAAGTATTCTATGTTCTTTATTCACTATTTCCACGATTTCAGGGCATGTGATACGTATATGAAGCTGTTCCAAGTTGGCCAGCCATTGAAGAATGGTGTCATTAAGAAGGTAGGTGGTGGAAAGTTACAGATGCTTGCGCTGCACATAAATAGCTGCTGCAGTAATTGACGCATGACACTGCAATAAACCATGCAGCAAAGAAGAAGAGCCTCGACTTCAATGACCATTAAGCAAGTGTTCAATATGCACAGGTAGGCGTGCACCTGTTTACTTTCATCGGTGGGTGATCACTGTGATTTATTTTGACGGGAAGTTTAGATGGCCATGTAAAAATGGAGAATAACAGTCCGTTATAATCATCATGGTGTCTTTTAGAATTCATCCATCCATCCATCCATCGACAGGCCATCACAACCCGACAACACGCAAAGGTCAATTCCTTCCCTCTCCAGTCCGCGCCTATCCAACATCACTGCTATATATATATACGTGTAATAGAGGACTAGTGCTACAGGTAGGTAACAGTGTTGGGCAAACGGGCGTCTCTGTTGTCTCTGGTCTCTTTCCCACATCTCAGAATCCAAAACCTCCAGGCCACTGTTCTTTGGAAACTGTTCAACCTGTCAAAGTCTATGCAAACGGAGAAATCAATGGGTAAGTTATCGAAAAAAAAATTATTAATGAACTTTTACTTAGATGATACCCATATTTGATTTTACATTTTGATTAAAATATTTTAATAAATTCATAAAAAGATAATAATTATTTTTTCTTATGTTGGACTTTATATTTTAAGACTAAATTAGTCTTTTGAGTTACACAAAATTGGATGGACTCAACTAAATTTTAATTAGTTAATTAATTTAATATCTTTTAATTATTTTTTCAAATTATCCTTGTCTCCCTTATCTTCACTTTGATTTTATAGAAATAAAAAAAAATAAACTTTATATAATAATAAATACTAACAAGCCGTCACACACACCATAATCAAATAGAAATCACAATCAAATGAACATCAAGATTACGTAGAAAACTCCTTTAACTTAAAGGGTAGAAACCACAGGACAAGATAGAGAAAATTCACTATCAAAATAATAAATATACAGATTTCAATACTTCTTCCCCAAACCCAAACAACAGCCACAAGAGAATTATAGGGATACAAGGACTATATTACTATGCACAATATCCAAAATCGTCCCAAGTGATCACAGTAAGAATCCACTGCAAACTGATCTAACCCGAGATATGAATAATTGAGAATAGCCTTTCTCTGTCTTTGTCTTCTTCCCTTTCTTGGATCTCTTATTTTTTATCCTCTACTATCAATCTGTAGTCTTCTTTCTCTTTCCCACGTTTTCAGTCATCATTGCCTCTTTTCCACAACCCTAGCTACCTAATCTAGAGTTTAGGTTAAGATAAATGAAGACTAAGATTGTGGATTTAACTAAAGCTCATTATGGATTGAATCTGGGCCATCTGCCTATCTACCCAATAACCTTCCTCTCAGCCCATAAAGGAGATTGTTTCATGACTCCTCAATGTGAAGCCATGTCGATCAAATGTCGACATATCTCCTGTCTCTCTTTCGGTAAAGTTTTTGTCAACATGTTTACCCCATTATCATCTGTGTGAATTTTTTGAAGTTGTAACTGCTTATCTTCAAGTACACTTTTGATCTAGTGATATTTGACATCTATATTCTTTGATTTAGAATGAAATATTAGGTTCTTGCATAAATAGATGGCACTTTGGCTATCATAATACACTACATAGTTTTTCTATTTTAGTTCCAATTCTTGTAATAATCATTTTGTTCATAATATTTCTTTGCAAACCTCTATAACAGCAATATATTTTGCCTCTATAGTGGAGAAAGCAATACACTTTTGTAATCTAGATTGTCATGATACAACTCCCTCTGTAAAGGTAAATATAAAACCTGATGTGAACTTTCTTGTGTCAATAAATATTCACTTCATTGTTGTCTAGTGCTTTTTGCTTGGATTTGCAAGAAATCTGCTAGCAACACCCACTGTGTATTCGATGTCTGGTCTCGTACATACCATTGCGTATATTAAACTTCTAACTACTGAAGCATAAGGAACCTTTTGTATTTTTTTTCTTTTTCCTCATCACTTGAAGGACTCTGATCTGAGCATAACTTGAAGTGACCTACAAGAGGAGAACCAACTGGCTTTGCATTGCTTATACTGAACCTGTCAAATACCTTCTCAATATATTTCTCCTTTGATAACCAAATCTTCTTATTTCTTCTATCATGAGAAATCTGCATGCCTAGTATTTACTTTGTTGGCACCATGTCCTTCATTGTAAAAGACTCACTCAATTCCTTCTTCAACCTATCAATCATAGATATATCTTTCCCAAGGATAAACATGTCATCAACATAAAGTAAGAGAATAATAAAATCCTTACCAAACTATTTGATGTACATACAATGATCTGAAGCTATTTTCTATATTTATTTTCAATCATAAATGAATTAAACTTTTTATACTATTGTGTTGGAGCTTATTTCAGCCCATTCAAGCTCTTCATCAACTTACATACAAGATTTTTTTTACCTTTGACTTTGAACTCTTTTGGTTGCTCCATATAAATTTTCTCCTCCAAATCACTATGAAGGAAAGTTGTCTTCATATCTAATTGCTCAACCTCTACGTCCAAGTTATTAGCAATACCAAGAGCAACATGGATAGAAGACATTTTAACAACAGGAGAAAAAATCTCTTCAAAGTCAATACCTTTTTTTTTACCAAAGCCTTTCACAACCAATCTAGTTTTGTACTTTGGTTGAGAACAATATTCTTGAGTCTTCAACCTAAAAACCCAATTGTTCTTCAAGGCCTTACTTCCCTCTGGTAGTTGCACCAAATCATATGTGTGGTTCTTCTGTAGAGAATCCACCTCTTCCTGCATAGTAATAAATCACTTCTTTTTTTGCTCACTTTCAACTGCTTCTTGGTAACTCCCTAGCTTATTTGCATCAGTAAGCATCACACTCTCATCTGTAGAGTATATTCTGGAAGGTTGGCATGGTCTAGAAAATCTTCTCAACTGAGGTTTTGTGGGAACTTGTTCTCTTTCTTCTTCTTGCTCAACATATCTTGCAGGTAGATTAACATCGGGCTCTGCACCATCTTCCTACACATCTCCCCCATCACCCTAATATACCAGAGGAATAATTAGATCCCAGTCTACAAATCCCTCTGCAAAAGTCTTAGCTGGTGCCTCCTTCTTCAAATCCTCAATGGTTTGATCCTCAAAGAAGACAACATCTCTGCTTCTGAACATCTTCTTCTTTTCTGGATCCTAAAGCTTGTAACCAAACTGATCATGTAAGTAGTCAAGAAAAATACACTCTTTTGTCTTACCATCCAGCTTGGACCTCTCATTGTTTGGAACATGTGTAATGTATGACAATCAAATACTTTCAAGTGCTTATAGGAGACATCTTTCTCTGACCATATATGCTCTGCAACATCATTATCTAGAGTTGTACAGGGTGTCATGGGCTTAGCTGAATTTGCCTAAGCTGTGCGGCACCCATGTGTGTCCGTCTGCAAATGTCAGCCTTCCCTGAGATCTCCTAAGGTCCCTCAGACTTACAAAAGAGAAAATAGGCCATAAGAAGCAACTTTATCGGGTGCCTACAAATCCCTCTGCAAAAGTCTTAGCTGGTGCCTCCTTCTTCAAATCCTCAATGGTTTGATCCTCAAAGAAGACAACATCTCTGCTTCTGAACATCTTCTTCTTTTCTGGATCCTAAAGCTTGTAACCAAACTGATCATGTAAGTAGTCAAGAAAAATACACTCTTTTGTCTTACCATCCAGCTTGGACCTCTCATTGTTTGGAACATGTGTAATGTATGACAATCAAATACTTTCAAGTGCTTATAGGAGACATCTTTCTCTGACCATATATGCTCTGCAACATCATTATCTAGAGTTGTACAGGGTGTCATGGGCTTAGCTGAATTTGCCGAAGCTGTGCGGCACCCATGTGTGTCCGTCTGCAAATGTCAACCTTCCCTGAGATCTCCTAAGGTCCCTCAGACTTACAAAAGAGAAAACAGGCCATAAGAAGCAACTTTATCGGGATCCATAAGCAACTGCTCAAGTAAATACTTTTTAAAGTTAGATACAAATTACACCCATGGACAATACAAAATCAAAAAGTTTGCACACAAAGGATAATAGTCCATTACAGACCGAAGTCCCCACAAGTGCTTACAAGACACACTCATATTTATAAGCCAAAATCAGTCACAAAGCAAATCAAACTAGGACTGCTAAGCCTACTACAAACCCACTTCTTGTTGTATAAGGTATGTACACAAATCGAAGGATACGGACAAACATGAACATTTCATCGAACACCTTATTTACATTATTGTCTATGACATTCTCCCCCACTTATTCCTTCGACATCCTCATCGAAGCCACTGTAGATGCTGCATCTCCTTGCATTTTGCTGAATCTTCAATCTTCTACTTTGGCTACAACACACCCCTTTGGCTCCCAGCCACTCTCCGCCACTACTGTTAAGTAGTTGAACTCTGATCTGCCATGCTACTTCAACTCACCAATGACTGAATCTAGTGTGGGTTTGACTGAGTTATACTGATCACTGTTGGTTCTCACGGATCTTTCTGATGAAGGAAAATACCTACCTTATTATGCACCAGTATCGTAGTATATTCATGTTGCCTGAACTGGATGGATGTTTGTTGGAACTTTGACGAGAATCACCTCTCAGACATTAAGGTTTTTTAGGTCCTTCCTTGATAATGTTTGCCCATTGATCTCTCTTCCACGCTTAGTTGTCACTTCCAAGTATGTTCGCATTACTCCCACTTTCGATTGGTCAATTGGCAAATGAAGCGGATAATCTACTCTCAATAGTACTGATCACCAATGATGAGGATTTGACAATTATTGTATATATATTTTTTTTTGAAGGGTCACTAAACTTATGCTCCTCTCTCGAAATAGGTACGAGAACCGGATACTCGACTTCACCCATTTTTTTAGTAGTTGAGAATGCAAGGTTACTTAGCTTCTCTCTCTCGAGTAGAGAGAAGGGGGGTAGTTTTTTTTGCTCTCTCTCTGAGAGAGAGTAAAGTTACTCGATTTCGCGCTTGCCTCATCGAGTTTGTACTTTGCATTTTTATTTAATATTCGCCCACTCTTTGTTCACACTTCTAAAGCAAAAAAAGTATTTGCACTGCTGTTGTTGAGTTAGCCGTGATTCGCCTTCCCACTACCATGAAACTTGAAATGCAAGAAGTTTTGAGTAAAAAGTAAAAAAAGTAAACCCCAACCCCCCCCTTAGTCCTTAGAGTAAGTTGGTAGATCTGGTTGATGCTTTGGATTGTACCATCTTTTTCATCACCTTTGTGTTGCCTATCTAGTAGTAGAAAATGTAAATGCACGCCTACTCGCCTACTTCATTCCTTACTTCAAGTCAATTCAAGTCTGCCCATCGACATTGATCTTATGAAGTTCCTTGGCCTCTGTCCTTCTGCCTTATCTTAGTACTTGGAGTTTGCCTTTGCATTCTCCACCTTCTTGGCCCCTTTTTTGACCAATGCTCTCCCTCCATGAGAGCAAAGGATCGATGACTCCATGAAAGTCCTGCCTCTATGGTATCATGGTACTGCCAAACCCATAGTCCTACTATCCATTATCTTGCATCTGTATCCCTTCCTTCGCGATCGGTAGATCCGCCTCTACGGCACTGTGGTGCTCCTTCAAGTCCATCTCCTTTCTAACCGACGCTTTATTTTTGGGTAGTTGAGCCCCACTGGACTCGTCATCTCTTCCTCGCCCCTTTCGACCACCTGCTTCAACACCACTGTGTCCTCCTAGTAGTCCTCCTTGGTCGATGGAAAGATAAACTACAACTCTCATGTATGGCCTCTGCTATCTTGTTGTAGGGCTCACGCCGATTCTGTTCTTCTTAGCTCCGTGGTAGCAACGTTCACTTACTTGGCCTTGTCCTCTTACTTATTGGGCTCCCTTAACTGAATGTGAGCACTGAAGCAGTCCAACTCTCCAGTCGCTTTGATCATACATTTGTATAATCAAGGCCCCTTCATAGGACTCATTGGCACTTAAAATCTGACTTCTCCCTCAGTGGTACACAGCCCCCATATGCTAATGACCATGGCTTTCATATGATGCAAGCTTCGATGCACACATATGGAAGACCCGCCTCTGCGGTACCATGACATTCACACCTTGAATCCGTAGCCCTTCTTGTCATTGCATTGTTCACCGAAGTGTAGCTCCCAATAGTTTCTGATCATTTATATGATCACGTCCCTCTCCATGGGACTCACTGGTACTTACACTTGGACTTTTTCCTTGGTGGTATATAGCCTCCATATGCTAATGACTAAGGCTTTCATCCAATGCTAGCTCTGATGCACACACGAAGACCCGCCTTTGCGGTACCATAGTATTCACTCCTTGAATCCATAACCCTTCTTCTTGTTGTGTCATACACTAAAGTGGAGCTCCTAGTTTACCCCTAATCATACCTTCGTATGATCCTGTCCCTCATGGGACATGATCGCCTGCATTGTATTACCATGAACTATTCCACCATGATCTGCTGCACAATGTCGCCTCTTGGTGACATCTCTATTGCATACAGATTCTCATGTGATGAAGCTCAGACTATGACTTTTCCATGTGTGGCCTCTGCTAACACATCGTAGGGCCTCCGCTATCTTTGAACCTTTTTTTTTTGTTCGCTCCCTTGGCAATTCACCTTCATCCACCCACTCTTGGGTCACACTTGGACGAAGCATAGCTCTAAGACAGTCTGTCGCCTAGTAGCTCATGAAGTCCCCTCTGACTTAGCTAGAACATTCTCTGGACCCTGGGCCTCTATCCCCTACCAGCATAATCTTTGCTATGCACCTCTTATTCCTAACAACTCGAATGGTAACACTATGACATATTCTTCAAGAGTACATGCCTCTGTGTCGTCTTGCCATGTGCTAAGGTCTTCTGAACCCAACTTTGCCTCTACAAGTTGAATCATCTTAGTTAGTCTGTTAAATGCATCTCTGAGGTAAGATGCATGTGCCTCGAAGCCCCCTTCATCTTTGGCACTATGCAAGATAAGTTCGCCCCATCAGAATGAAGAACTCATGGAATGACATGATCTCACTCTTGCCTCTATAAGAGTTCATGCCCTTGACCTCTGTCCAAGGAAAGCTCCGTGCCTCCACTCCATATTCCGTCTTCTATATCGACTCCCTTCATATGGCTTGGATACTTCACCAAGTTCCACCCAAGTCGCTCCTCTCCTTGATTAGTTGATAGTGGCCCTCGCGTCCACCATTCCACGGGTTAGCCCTCCGTTGAGTTCGGTTTCTGCATTGACTCTAAGTGTGCCTTCATATGATGTTGCCTTAGATTGCTCCTCCACTTGATCTCAAAATGCATCCACCAATGCATTACTTCATTCGAGATTATACGATGACTCTTCGTCACTCGCTCGGTCCGTTGAGTTTTGTAGAGATATTACCTTGAGAAACCCTTCCTCAATATGTGCGATCTATTGCACATGATTCTCCCTCTGGAGAACTAAGACTTATCCCTCTTGGATATCTGTCCTATTGGAGCAATTTTTCTTTTTACATTCTTCCCACTAGAAGTTTCGGAGACCACTATTCCTTTTAGACTACTCCGTCTTGCTGAACAACTTATACCTTATTCTACTCCCGCAAATGCACTTGCTAGATTGTAACTCTTCGCCAATACAGTCCCCACTGCACCCTTCAAAGTCTAGCAATGTGTTGAACTTGTTGCATACTTCAACCGCCTATGGACGTATCCTTTCCATATCAAAGAGAAAGTTCTGATTCTCCATGGTACTGAGTTCCGATCGCTCCTCAGGATGGCTATGAACACTTCATCGTACGTGTACAAGCTCTTGCATGAGTACCGAATCCTTCGAGTTAACAATTTCCCTCACCCCTGTGAGCTTTGCACAACTCTTTCGGTCGTTATGCAACATCTCCCACTTTGCAGCGTCTCATCTTTCACCAAGCACCTCGCTTGCCTTGAGCACCATCAAGTTTGGTTACCAACGTCGAGCTATAGCTCCAAATCAACCATCCCAATCTTTGTATGCTACACATTCTTCTTCACTTGCTTATTCTCGTGGTGTCTCTCGTGCAAAGAGTTGGCTATTCCTCTTAATGCCAAACTTGGATGCCCGCTCCTCTGAGCAACTCCTTTCCCTACATCTCAATGTTTATTTCCCTCAAATGCTTATGCATGCTGGCTATCCTCCACACAGCCCAGTTAGGTCCCCCATGTTTGTATGGTGAGTGTTTCTGTGTATGCTTGTCCCGCTCTGATACCACACTATCATGGGCTTGGCTAAATTTGCCTAAGCTATGTGGCACCCATGTGTGTCCATCCGCAAAGGTCAACCTTCCCCAAGATCTCCTAAGGTCCCTTAGACTTACAAAAAAGAAAACAGGCCAGAAGAAGCAACTCTACCGGAATCCATAAGCAACTACTCAAGCAAACACTTTATAAAGTCATATACAAATTACACCTATGGATAATACAAAATCAAAAATGTTGCACACAAAAGATAATGGTCCATTACAGACCGAAGTCCTCATAAGTACTTACAAGACACACTCATATTTATAAGCCAAAATTGGCCACAAGCAAACCAAACTAGGGTTGCTAAGCCTACTGCAAGCCCGCTTCTTGCTGTATAAGGTATGTACATGAACCGAAGGATACAAACAAACATAAATATTTCATCAAACATCTTATTTACATTATTATTCGTGACAAGGGTGACAAGTTGATTACATTAACTACAATCCTCAAAGCCTCATCCCAAAACTTTTTGGGTAGCTTAGCCTATGAAAGCATATATTTGATTTTTTTCTATGATGGCATAGTTTATCTTCTCTACAATTGCATTATGCTGAGGTGTACTAAGAATTGTCAACTCATGCTGGATGTCATGTGACCTGTAATAATCATTAAATAATCTTATGTACTCACCATCATTGTTTGATCATATATATTTCAATTGCCTTTCTATCTCCCTTTCAACTCTGGCATGAAACTCCTTGAAGACATTAATAACCTGATCTTTAGTCTTCATAGTATAGGCCCAAAATTTTCTGAAAAAGTCATCTATAAAAGTGACAAAATAAAGTGCACCACTGATACTAAGAACATTAACAGATCCACCAAGAGTTTTTATCCTCAAAGGACCACACACATCTGTATAGACACGGTCTAAGGCATGCATTTTTCTAGATAAAGCAAGACTAATAAAGGAAACTCTATGTTATTTGCCAGCCAAAAAATCAATACAAGGGTTCAGTCATATACCTCTGAGGTCTAGAAATACGTCTCTCTTGGTTGCAGCCCCTTCTTGCTCATGTATCTCAGTCGCTTGTGCCACAACTCTATGCTAAAGTCTTTTTCTGTAGCATTCAACTGCTCACCACAAGCTTTAGCCCGCAATCTATACAAGGTGTGACATTTCTTTCCATTAGCTATAATAAGAGAACCCTTACTGAGCTTCCACTGCCCTCTATGAAATTTACGTCAAAATCTTCATCATCCAGCCTTCCAACTAAAAGTAAATCCAACCTTAAGTCAATTATATGTCTCATATCCTTAAGCACTAACTTGCAGTCAAGGTTGGTCTTTATATAAATATCACCCATGACAATGATGATTGTTGTGCCATAGTTGTCCATCTTGACAATACCAAAATTTCCAAACCTGTAAGTAGCAAAAAACTCCCTCTGTGGTGTAGCATGATAAGAAGCACCTATGTCAATTATCAACTTAAGATTTTGGCATACACAAGAAAAAATATCATCAGAAGTAGACAAAATCAAATAATCACTACCTTATACTATAACTGTGATATTCTATTTTGACTCTGTATACTCCATTTCTTTCCTCTTTTTCTTATTATTCTTAGGTTGCTTGCATGGATTCTTATAATGTCCTTTCTCACCATAATTATAACAAATAATATCTTTTCTTAATCTTAACTTGCTTCTACCCATGTGTGAACCACTTCTATCCTTTGACTTTGACATTCCTTTGTTCTCTAAGACAAATGCCTATGAATCAATATGAGAAGTTGCTAAATTCTTTCTTTTTAACTCCTCGTTCAACAAACTGCTTGTTATTTGACTTATGGCGATAACACCATCTGGTATAGAATTACTGAGAGAAACCACCAGTGTTTCTCAACTTTCTGGCAAAGAACTGAGAAGTAACAATGCCTGCAACTTATCATCAAGAGATATTTTTATAAAGGATAACTAGTTAGTAATACTCTATATTTCATTCAAACGCTCAACAATAGAAGTGTCATCTTTATATTTCAGGTTCACAAGTTTTTTGATTAAGAAAACTTTGTTGCCAGCTGTTTTTCTTTTATAAAAACCTTCTAACTTTTTTCAAAGAGAGTATGCAGAACTTTCAGTAGAAACATGTTGAAAGACATTGTCATTAAGCTACTATCGAATTAACCTAACTATTTTTCGATCTAACCTCTTCCACTCATCATCTGCCATAGTTGTGGGCTTTGCACTATCCCTTTGCAAATGTTCATACAAGTCTTTACAATACAAGAGATCTTCCATTCTTGGTTTTCATATCATCCAATTGTTTCCATTTAAGCTAATCATGCGAGAAACATTACCGGCCTCCATGTTCAAATACAAAAGTTAAATGCCACCAAAACCTTACT
Source organism: Ensete glaucum (assembly GCA_021527575.1). Classification (NCBI taxonomy): domain Eukaryota; kingdom Viridiplantae; phylum Streptophyta; class Magnoliopsida; order Zingiberales; family Musaceae; genus Ensete; species Ensete glaucum. Next base: position 21,386,643 of record CM038551.1, read on the forward strand.
CTGATACCAATTAATGGGAATAAAATAAATAAATTTTGTATACAAACAAATACTAGTAAGCCGTCACACAACACCAGAATCAAATAGAAATTATAATCAAATGAATACAAAGATTACGTGGAAAACCCTTTCAACTCGAAAGGTAAAAACCACAGTACAAGCCAGAGAAATCCACTATCAAAATAATGAATATATAGATTGCAAAGCTTCTTGCCCAAACCCAAGCAACAACCATAAGAGAATCACAAGGATACAAGGACAATATGACTATGCACAATATCAAAAACCTTCCCTAGTGATCACAGTAAGAATTCACTACAAATTGATCTAACCTGAGATATGGATGATTGAGAATAGTCTTGCTTTGTCATTATCTTCTTTCCTTTCCTGGATCTCTTATTTTTTGCCCTTTATTGTCAATCTGTAGCCTTCTTTCTCTCTTCCATATTTTTAGTCATCGCTGCCCTTTTTTCTATAACCCTAGTCACCTAATCTAGGATTTAGGTTAAGATAAATGAAAATTAATATTGAAGGCTTCACTAAAACATATTATAGGCTGAATCTGGATCATCTGCCCATCTACCTAACATACCTCCCCTCATCCTCCTACTTCATCATCACCTTCTCTCTTTCTTTCTTGGCTTCCTCCTCCTCCTCCTCCTCCTCTCCTTTATCCTCCTCGTACTTCTCCTCTGGCTCCTCATCCTTTCCACTCAAACTATAATCTGGGCCATCTGCCCATCTGCCCAACATGCCTTCCCTCATTCTCTTACTTCATCGTCACCATCACATCACCTTCTCTCTTTCTTTCTTGGCTTCCTCCTCCTCCTCCCCCTTATCCTCCTCGTACTACTCCTCTGGCTCCTTATCCTTTCCACTCAAACTCTAATACTACTTCATCCCCCTCTCCCTCGACTTCTTACTCCACCATCTTCTCCCCCCATTATGTGGTCTCCTCCCCCTCTCCCTCGCTATCCTTCTATGTAATTTTGATTCCTTCCTCCTCTTCCTCATCCTCCTTTTCTCTTTATACTTATAGTTTACCTTTAAAGAAAGTTTGACTCGAATTATACTCAATCAATTTAACACAAAAATATATTATTTTAAAAATTAATCATCTTAAATTTGTATTACATCTCATCTTAATAATTTCAGAGAAGTTTTAGATTTGTTTGATGAAAATTTAAAAAATTATACTTTAGAATCATGTTACATTCAATTATATTCGATCACATATTTAACCTAAAACTATATTATTTAAAAATAATCATCCTAAATTCATATAAAATAGGAAAAAAATGAAATTAAACATATTACCATCTTACCCTAGTAATTTCTAAAAAGCATAGAAACATTTGATGAAAATTTAATGATTATTCTTAATCATCGATTCAACCCAGAGATATTTTATTAAAAATTTATTCACCCCAAAAAATAAAAAAAGATATAAAAGATTTTAGAATCATGTATCAATAGTTTTAGAGGAATTTCAATTGGTTTGATAAAGAAACCTCGGTTACACTTGTACTCATTTATAGATTTAATAAAATTTGATTTGATCCAATACAAATCGGTCTAACCCTGACAATCAAATCCAACTGAATCGACCTATTGTCTTGAAATAATCTAATTCAAAAGTATTATTTTTTTTAAAAAAAGGAAACAAAAGTATCGTATGATAAAAGTTTAATATTAGAGAATTTTTAATAAATTATTTTAAAAAACTTTGGAGAGTAGATGAGGGGATTATTATGGGTATTGATAGGGCATATCCTAGCCCATCCAACAAAGGTTGCCAAATCACCATAGTGAAGCCAACTAGGCACCTCCAAGTTAGCTTGGACTAAAGCCTTGGGACGGGACGTTGCTTCGTTCTCGCTGCCCAAGAAGTATGGTAAGGTGTGATGCACCCCGAATGACCTCAACAAGTAGATTATCGATCTATGCCACCATCCAAGGAATATGACAACGCACGATGCAACCCAGATGACATTGATACCAAAGTATGGTCCAACTATCCTAAGCCACCAGCATGCATTAACACTCACGTACAGTAGCGTCGCCAATTATTAAACATCCTTGTACAATGGCCCCCATGGTAGGAGATATAAAAGCCACCCTAATGAATAGTATAAAAGGGGGGACACACACAACACCACCACTATATTCCCCTGAGAGCTCAAGCTCGCAATTAATTTAACCATTGGAGGGGCCGAGTTAGAAGGACCATCCACTTGGTTTAGGCCTTTTGTGCAGGACGCAGTTGGCGAGGAGGAGGAGGAGTTGAACGTCAATCTGAGCTCGAGAAGACGACCCAGAGATTCAAAAGCAAAGTCATCAGCTTGTCATGCCCTCTCCCCGACACGTTTGAGCTGAGTGGACACCACTTCGGACTTGGCATAAAGAATGGCAACATTTTTTGCACCAGATGGAGGCTCAATGTTGTAAGAGCGCTAATAGCCAACCAACCCCAAGAAGCACTTGGGGGAAGAGACTCACACCGTACACCTAGTCCTTAGCCTTAGAGGACTAGCCTCTTTCCCTCCCTCGCTAGATAGGAACATCTCATCCCAAACCTTGAGCAGGTACTGGAGACTGTTTAATAACCAGGAGTTCACTCCCCCGAGAGAGGCACAACGTAACCCATCGTCTCGCTAGAGGCATTCCTTAGCCTCATGCAACAAATCAAGACCTTAAGTGGAATGATTTAGTCTATCATTCCTCCAATTCCCCAAGCGAGCCTTCTCCACTAGCTTGCTATGTAGACTGCACTATCTCAGGAACCATCACTAGTTCCCCAACTAAATCTATTCCATGTGCCCCTTGCATCCCAACTGATCCCTCTTCAAGCACCTTCGAATATGTCGATGCATGATAGGCCAACCTGAGGAGACAACCACCCGGATGAAGAGCCATCCGGAAATAGATGACCTCCACTCGAACATGGGACTTCGGAGGCTTGTCCGACCCCCCCGAGGCACCTGGAGTCAAACACCTTATCATCTGATTCCTCAGACTCATTTCAGGCCTAACTACACCAAGTCAATCATCGACTAGACGAAGTCTAGAGGGAGTTCCATATATCGAAGGAGGAATGTGGAGAGAGCTCTCTTTGTTGAATCTCAGATTTTGATGATGAAATCAATTGATGGATTATTGATCTAACATGATTGTTAGAGTTGATTGATACAAGATTAAGTATGATAGAAGGATTATTATAATCAGGGTTAGCCAAGGTTAAGTCTATGCATTGAGTCGATGTGTTTAGATACTCGCTAGGAGCATATCGGAAGCTCACCGAGGGAATCAGGAGTTTGCCAGAATAGCGCAAGGGAGTTTGCCAAAAGAATATCGAAACTCGTCGGAAGATTATCGGGGGTAGCCGAAAAACTTACTAGGAGTCAGGATGGTCTTGTAATGGATAGTTTTGGTAATTATGATTATATTTAATTAAGTCATAATTAGCATCGTGTAGGTCTAACTATGGTAGGATCAATGAAGTTATAACCAGATGATGGGCCAAGATAAAGCCCAGGCATCAGGTCGAGTTCGAACGATGTGGTGAGATCTCACCAGAAGTTCGCTAGAAGATTCGTCGAAAGAATCGGGAAGCTCACTGGGAACGCGAAGGGAGATCGCCAGAAAGAAGACCAGAGGACTTGCCACAAGATTGTCGGAGGTTGTCGGAGTATGCGGGAGTTAGGTCTTAATTGATCATCAAGTATTGTAATCATTGAGTCATAGTTAGGGTTAGAGTCCTAATCAAGTTAGATTTAAAAGAAATCTAAATCAACTCAATGAGGCAACCAGATCCACTATTGGGTTTGGTTGAGCTCAATCAGTTGACCAAAGAGCTAGTCAACATAAAAGTCAAGCCAGAATTCGAAAAGTGGAGGGAACCACTTTTTTAAAAATTTCAACAGGTAAACCGCCGGTGAGCGATGGTTGGACCACCCAGGTGGCGAGTGAACCACCTGTACTATAGAATCTGGGTGGTGGCTAGCTGCTGACGGTAGGTAAACTGCCCAAGTCAATGGGTAAACTGCTCGTACCCAGATTTTTCAGATACTATTGGATTTTGGCTCCGGTTTTGAAGCCAATTTAGGGCCTATAAATATTTCAAGTTTTCTTACATTCAATAAAACACTTTTGGAGGATTATATTCTAAGAAAATATTATATGAGAATTATAAGAAAAAGAAAAGAGGTAATGGAGAGAGCTTAGAGTTGTAAATCTAGTTTCCCTTGTAAGCTCAAGTATAAGGGTTTGATCTTCACCCAAAAAAGATTGGTAGTAGATGCCAGTATGCCTTAAGAAGGAGGACTCCGAAGTGGACATAGGCTGTTGGTATCGAACCACTATAAAATTATAAGTGTTTCATACTTGCATTGCTTGAATATTGTTGAATTAATGTTTCTAACTTAACTAAACTCCTTGAAAGCAAGATGATAAGTTCTTTTCATCAAACATAATTATCTTTTCTACTTCATTAACAACTTAATTTTAATCACTCACTTGTTTTATTAAAAATAAAAAGTTTCGGATTTTCTATTCTATCTTATTCGAAAAGATTTTGCTTTAGAAAGAAAAATTTTAGCTTGCACTAACTCACGCCTCCCCCCTCTCAATTGGTATCAAAGCAAGGTTAAATAACTTGTTTTGGCATGAATGAGGGACATTCTATTTCACGTCCACCCATTTTTAATGGTACAAATTACACATATTGGAAAATACGGATGTGTATTTTTCTCATCTCTTTGGACTTTGATTTATGGAATATAGTTGAGAACGGATTTGAAAAGTCTTCTCTTCTAATAAATAATTGGAATGATTTGGAGAAGAAGACTTCTCTTTAAACGCAAAAGCTATGAATGCATTGCTTTGTGCTCTTGATATGAATGAGTTTAATCGTGTTTCTGCTTGTGATTCGGCTTTCGATATTTGGCATTCTTTAAAAATCACACATGAAGGCACAATTAATATAAATGAATCAATTAATGAAATGCATTGCAAAAATGAACTTGAAGAACACCTTCCAAAGAATAAGAAGGATTGTGAACTAAGAATGACATATAACTCCTCGAGTGAAATCTCGAGTGATGAGAACCTTGGACATGAACTTTTAAAAAATGAATCAAAGAATTTAATAAACTTGAACCTTATAGAAATTATGGACATAACCTCTTGCTCTGAATGTAAGAAGCCGAGGATCTCCAAAGATCAAATGCTCAACCAAGAAGTGGAGAATCTTGCTTTAATGGTGATCGAAGATGAGGTTAGTGAGTCTTTAGATTTTTTATTTTCAGAATTATCAAGCATGTTAAATGATTTATTTAATGAGTTTAGAAAACTTAGCAAGTCTTTTAAACTGCTTAAAGTTGATCATGATTTTATAGTTAAAAGACTTGATGAAATGCATGACTCCTTAACTTACCTAAACCATGTTTAAAATGCGATATGCTAGATAATATTAAAATAGAAAATTATATGCTTAAAACTACATTAGAGAAATTTGAGATAGGGAATAAATCCCTAAATATGATCCTTGCCAATAAGGGTCATATCAATAATAGACATGACATAGGCTTTGTTATAAATATTCAACAAAAGCCAACCATATTCGTAAAAGTAACTACATTAAATGTGCCACAAAGAATTAAATATAATTCTTGTGAAAATTTAGGACATAATACATATAAATATTTATTTGGAAATTATAGTCCATATAAATTAATTTAGGTTCCTAAAGGAACCATAAAAAACTTTAAGCCATTAGAGAAAATGGGAAGAACATGTCATGAAGGACCTAATGTTAAATAGGTACCTAAATCAAAACCTCTCATAATATAAATTTGTTTCCTAATAAGGCTAGGAGTACTAAGTAATGTTTTGAAAGTAGATGCTCAAGACTTGAGATCTAATATACTTTCAAAGCTCACTAGCCTATGTAACAATAATAAAAATAATTATTTGAATTAAGATGTTTGAAACTTAATGATCCTTGTTTCTATTATAACAAATCCTTTTATTGAAAATAGTTCATCATTATATAATTAATCTTGATGATGCATAGCTAGAGTATGCTAGAATTAGAAAGAAGAAAGTACAATTAAATAAAAGTTATATGTATGAAAGAATGATTTTAATGATGATTATTGTATTGATGTGTATTAACTTGTGTTGATGATTTATGTTGTTTTTGAACCTAAAAATCATATATGAAATCATCATTCTTTAAAAGAAAATTTTCTTGATAACATGATAGAATCATTTAATATAGAAAAATCATTGGATTTTGGTTGAAAAATATCTCATAGTAATGACTCCACTTAAAAATAATTTACTCATTTGGATTTATGTTATCATACACTTGATTGATAATGCATAGCTAGAGCATGCTAAGACTAGAACTGAAAGAACTCAAGTTATTATTAATAAAAAAATACTCATGTTAAAATTTACATAAATAAGATTTTGATGATGATTGAAAAATTAGTTTAAATATAAAAACTATTGTTAAATGGTTCAAATATTGACAAAGTCTATTGAATGATTGATTTAAATGTTACATTGATTAAAATGCTATGATTGATTTGAATGACAGAATTTTAGCATAGAATAATATAGAAAAGGAAGAGAAAGAAATCACATGAAACAATCAAAAGGAGAATAATTAATCTTAAATGTTATTATATTCTTGAAATAAATTTCAAAAGAAGGATAATTCTTCTTGAAAGAATATTTCTATCCTATGAATCCTTTAACAAGAGATAAAATGATACTATTATTAAATCTCTTTGACTACAAAAATAAATTAGAAAAATTTTAGCTATTTTCTTTTGAAAAACAATCTATGATGACTTTATTAAAATTTTTCAAAAATTAATTTTTGATGATGATTTTGGATATATTTTCAAATGATTTTGTTTTAAAGAATGGATATGTTTGAATCTATCCAACTTCATTGATACGTTGCTTTTGATTATTTGATAACTTAAATCATGATCTTAAAATCTTAAAAATTATAATTTGAGATTTTTTTATTTACTAAGAATCTTTCATTCTAAACATAATCTTGACTTCTCAATATCTATAACTTGATATTTCTATAAGAATCAAAATCCTTCTTACTTTATCTACTAACATTTCGAAAGCTTTGAAATTTCATCTAGGAAGAAATGAGTCAAAATAAATCATGTTATTGTCATTTATGATTTTATAATAATATTCTTTATGACATGATTACTTATGACATTATTCTTAATATAACTTATTAGTATTTCTTAAATTTGTGATAAGTTGAAAATTAAAAGAGATTTGCATTATCAGAAATATTTTCTTAACTTCTTGACTTGACTTATACGTTATGGGAATCACATTATTGATCTCTATAAAAAGTAGATTTATAATCTTAATAATTATAATTAAAATTTTTATCATTCTTCTATTTAAAAGATTTATCTTGGATAAATTAAAATTATCCCCTAAGACTCATTTATAATATTTACAAAAGAGGGGAAATAAAATTTATTAAATGAAATCATGTCTTTTAAATTTGAATTTTTAATGACATGATATCTCTTATACTTTTTAGCATAAATTAAACATGGATGAAAAGAATTTATGAAATCATATTTCTCTTGACAATAACAAAAAGTGGGAGACAATTTTTAATATGATTAGAAGCAAACGTTGAATGATGAATAAGTGGTTAGAAGAAAAATAGAATTTTCTAAATGCATATAAAATACTTGATTTACAATTTGAGCTTGATCGACTATCATGCCTTTTTATAAAATTATTAATATTTTTTATCCAGATTAAATGAGATGGTTTTAAATGCAAGAGTAGCTCTTAAGCTTTTGAATCTCCTTTAATATCTTGAAGTTTTCAGCTTAATTCAAAATTCACATCTATAAAGTTTACATCTTTAAAATTAAATATTTTTATGATATGATATTTTTTATTTCTCTACCTTGATTCTACCTTCTTATTCATATAAAATAGAGAAAGGAAATCACTAGCATTTCAAGAGACTAATAAGTCTATTAATTATATTTTGAATCTCTTGAAAGTGATTTTGATGATTTCAAAATTAAATAATATTATGATTTTGATTTCTTAGAATTATAACTTGAAATTTTTTATGAATCAAAATATTTTATTATGTATTTTGTATTATTTAAAAGGAGATTCCTATATAAATCATGAACTGGACAACTTAAGATTTCTTATGGATGAATCAAGAGATTTTATTTTAATTATTTCTCCTAAAAATTTGTCTCTTGATATTTATAATTTATCTTCATGAATTGTACATCTCATTACTATGTTAATCTTTCATGATATATTTCATGTGATGATACTGAAAATGGTGAAATGGAAAAAGTTTTGCATTATTGCAACCATCCCCTCTTTTTGACAATGACAAAAAAAGGGAGTAAAATTTGTTAGCTTGTAAAATTGAAAGTTTGAACAATGCAATGGAAGCAAAAAATTGCTAGATTGCACTTCCCAAAAGAGAAGAAAGAACTTACTAGATTTATTTGTTATATTTCTTGAAATTTACATGAGAAAAATGTATTCAGCTCATATTCGAATTTTATATATCTACAAGATTGAGGTTGAGACCTATAAATGCTAAATCATGAAAATATATAAATTGCTAATCTAGATTTCATGAGATTAAGCTTTTTGTGATAATATTTTTGAAAAGTTTCTTCATGATTTGATATCTTATTATTTTCAAAAAATGCATGAAGATGTGCTACATTTAAAATTTACAAGAGATGATTTTATATATCAAGAGATGACTTTTGCTATACTTTTGAGCTCATCTTAATATTACTTTTAAAATTTATTAAGAGCTCTCTCATAATGAAATGATTCAATACCTCCCATGTTTCTCTCCTTATTAATTATAAAAGGTATGGTTGATGACTAGGGATTAATTTTCAAATATATTGAGAAAGGTATGCTCAATGACTTGCAAATCTTCTATACTTCTATACACTATGACTTGAAAATTTTCTATGCTTATTGATTTAAAAAATTTCTATGCTTGATGATTTGAAGAAAAATTCTCAAATATTTTCAACTTCATGGCAATTCTTGAAAATTCTTGATAAGTTGAAAAGTTTAAAAAGCAAATCTTTGTTATACTTGAAAGGTTATATGCTTGAAATTCTTATTGCTTTGATTCACTTGAATTCAAGAGTAACTCTCTTAAATTTAAGTCTTATATATTAATGCATATACTAAGGAGGAATAATGTCATCATGTATTTTTTAATTATTAGCTCTATATTTCACCTTTTTATTGATGACAAAAAGGGAGAAATATATATTGATGACACATGACATCAAAAAATATTTATTGATAATACTTGATATAACTTGGATATTTTACAATTCATGATTTGATGATTGATGTAAATTTGTGTTGAAATTACATTGAATGATTGATTGCTTGAATTTAAGAGTGAGTGCATCTCTTAAATTGAAGTTGTATGTTTTTAGGGGGAGTTAGGATTAACTCATGTCATCAATTGATTGTTATCATCAAAAAAGGAGAGATTATTCAATCTCATATTTTGATGATGAAATCAATTGATGGATTATTGATTTAATAGGATTGCTAGAGTTGATTGATGCAAGATTAATTACGATATAAGGATTATTACAATCAAGGTTGGCCAAGGTTAAGTCTATGCATCAAGTCGATACATTTGGGAACTCTCCAGGAGTATGTCGGAAGCTCACCGAGGGTATCGGGAGTTTGCAAGGATGGCCCAAGGGAGTTCACCAAAAGAAGACCGAGAGTCGCCGGAAGATTGTCAGGGGTAGCCAGCTGAAAAACTTGCCGGGAGTCGAGATGGTCTGATAAAGGATATTTTTGGTAATTATTATTATATTTAATTAAGTCATAATTAGCATCATGCAAGTCTAACTATGGTAGGATCAATGAACTTACAACCAGATGATGGGTCAAGATAAAGCCTAGGCATCACGCTAAGTTCGGATGATGCAGTGGGATCTCACCGGAAGTTCGTTATGAAATCCACCGAAGGAATCGGGAAGCTCGCTGGGAACGCGAAGGGAGATCACCAGAAGACTGGAGGACTTACCGCAAAATTGTCGAAGGTTGCCAGAGTATGCAGGAGTTAGGTCTTAATTAGGCTTAATTAGTCATTAAGTGTTATAATCATTGAGTCATAGTTAGGGTTAGAGTCCTAACTGAGTTGGATTTAGAAGGAATCTAAATCAACTTAATGAGGCAATCAGATCCACTACTGGGTTTGGTGGAGCTCAGGTTGGGTTCAATCAGTTGATTAAAGAGCTGGTCAAAATAGAAGTCAAGCCAAAATTTGAAAAGTGGAGGGAACCACTTTTGCTGAAATTCTGGCGGGTAAACCGCTGGTGAGCGTCAGTTGGACCTCCTATACCAAAGAATCCGGGCGGCGAGTAATAGCTTCCGGTGGGTAAACCGCCCAGGTGGCGGGTGAACCACCCAGGTGGCGGGTGAACCGCCCGTACCACAAAATCTAGGCAGGTAAACCACCCAGGTCGGCGAGTAAACCACGTGTACCCAGATTTTCCAGATATGATTAGATTTTGGCTCCAGTTTTGAAGCTAATTTGGGGCCTATAAATATCCCAAGTTTTCTTATATTCAATATAACACTTTTGGGGGATTATATTCTGAGAAAATATTATGTGAGAATTATAAGAAAAAGAAAAGGGGTAAGGGAGAGAGCTTAGAGTTGTAAATCTAGTCTCCCTTATAAGCTCAAGTGTAAGGGTTTGATTTTCACCCAAAGAAGATTGGTAGTAGATGTCGGTGTGCCTCAAGAAGGACTTGGAAGTGGACATAGGCCGTTGGCACCGAACCACTATAAAATTGTAAGTGTTTCATACTTGCATTGCTTGAATGTTATTGAATTGATGCTTCTAACTTAACTAAACTCCTTGAAAGCAAGATGATAAGTTCTTTTCCTCAAACGTGATTATCTTTTCGACTTCATTAACAACTTATTTTTAATCACTCACTTAATTTACCCTGCCTCCCTCCTCTCTCTTAGTGTCAATTGATCCTAACACTCTTAGGGGATCTCCTTCCATCAAGGAGATTCAATACAAGCCGATCCCCCCAAGCTTTCGTCTGCTTGCACTGGAAGCCTACGATGGGAGCTCCGACTCGGTGGAGCATGTTACCACCTTTTAAGCTCCGATGGCCCTGTACGGCACACTCGATGTGTTAATGTGTTGAGCCTTCCCAACCACACTTCGAGGCCCCGCTCAGATGTGGTACAACCGACTGAAGCTCCTCTCAATATCATCCTTCAACTAACTGGCAAGGGAGTTTGAGTTCAACTTCCTGGCTAGCGCCAAGCTGAAGCCATCTATAGTAGTGCTCCTCGGCCTAGGTCAAAAAGATAAGGAGCCTCTCTCCCACTTCGTCTCATGCTTTGCTATAGAAATCATGATAGTACCCGACGCTCATCCTTCCTTGATTATGCAAGAATTTTTAATGGGGCTGTGACCATCTAGGTGTTTCTGGTAGCTGATCGAGCGATCGTCGATGACCATGTCGATGATGCTCTAGCATGCCAACCAGTACACTCCGTCGAGGCACTGGTGGCAGGGAAACATGAGAATCACAAGAGGCCCCATGTAGAGAAACATTGAGACAACCTCTGGAGGCCCTGAGAAGATGGCTCAATCGACCAGAACCATCCTACCCGAGGCAACTCCTGTCTCCCCTAAACTCAACCATGACGAAGATTTTTCTCCATATCAAAGAAAAAGGACTCATGAGAACACCCAACCCCATGAAGAGTCCTCGAGAGCTTAGGGACTGAGCGAAGTATTGCTGATTCCACCAAGAATACAGCCACAACACGAGGGAATGTCATGACCTCCGGAATTAGATTGAAGAGAACATACGCAAGAGATGCCTCAAGCGCTACATCAAGAGACCCTAAGAGCCTTCCTCGCGCCCCTAAGGGCCAGTGGAGAAGCAAATAAACGTTATCGTTAGGGGACTGACATCTGGTGGGGATAGCACGTTAGGGCGAAAAGCTTATGCCCACACCATTGTGAAAAAGTACCCCCATCAAACCAATGAACCACAGATCACCTTCGAAGCTGGGGGGGACTAAGTACCCCAACCACGATGATGTATTAGTAATCTCGATCTGCATCACTAATGCACAAGTGAAAAGGGTCATGGTCGACACCGATAGCTCGGTTGATGTCCTATACCACAACGCCTTCCAAAAGCTCAGGTTAACCACTGTCGACCTATTGCCAATGAGCATCAAGTTTAAAGGTGAGACTCTATTGCTCACCTTGGGACAATCGTCTTACCCATCACTCTCGGGCAAGAGCCCCAGACCAAGACCATGATGGTCACTTTCATGGTAGTCAACCTACTTCCAGCATATAACGTCATTCTCAGCCAATCGACCCTCAATAAGCTAAGGGTAGTCATCTCAGCCTTCCACCGAGCCATGAATTTTCTAACCATGGTAAGGATCAGGGAGGTCAGAAGCGACCCTTGGGAGTTTAGGCGATGCTACTCGACTGATGTCACATTATCGAAGAAATCGAGGGCCAGTCATTTAGCTCTCGAGAGAATAGAGCTGTCGCCTTTTTACTACCCTCTTATTGACCCTTGGGAAGTGTATGAGGGCCCCCACAGGCCACAACCCATGGAGTGGGTCCTGAAAATTTCCCTCGATAAATGTCGACTTAATTGGGTTGTGAAAATTGGGTCCTTGCTCTCAGACAAGGATCAGGTTCAGCTCATCAACTTCCTAGTCAAGAACACTAATGTTTTTGTATGGTCACCTAAAGACATGCCAGACATCGACCCAATAGTTGTCAAGCACCACCTCAGCATCCCTCCCAGATGATCAGTGAAGCAAAGACCTCGAAAGTTCACCCTAGACAGATAGAAGGCTAGTAGCGACGAGGTAGATCACCTCATGGAGGCAGGATTTATAGCTGAGGCCAGATACCCTTAGTAGCTCTCCAATGTAGTCCTTGTCAAGAAATCTAATATAAGCTAGAGGATGTGCACCGACTATATCGATCTTAATCGAGCATGCCCAAAAGATTGATGCCCCCTTCCAAGGATAGATCAATTAGTCGAGCAGACTTCAGGGAACAAATTCCTCATGTTCATGGACACCTTTTTAGGATATAACTAGATTCATATGGCTCCGAAGGACCAAGAACATACTGCCTTCATCACTGATCGAGGAATCTACTATTACAAGGTCATGCCATTCGGCCTCAAAAATGTCAGTGCAATATATCAGATAATGGTGAACCAAAGATTCAAGCATTAGGTTGGGAGGAACATCAAGGTATACGTCAATGATATGATCATAAAGAGCGAGGTCACTGTGAACCACCTATGGGAGCTCATCAAGGCTTTCGAACCCTCAAAAAGTTTCGGATGCAGCTCAACCCTACCAAATGTATCTTTGAGGTCGGCTCGGGAAAGTTCCTCATATTCATCATTCACTATAGGGGGATTGACGCAAACCTATAAAAAGTTGTAGGCCATAATCACAATGCAACCTTCTCGGATGGTCAAGGAGACACACTGACTCACAAAGAGGCTAGCCACCATTTGTCAATTCATGTCCCGGTCTGGGGACAAATGTCTCCCCTTCTTTCGAGTACTAAAGAACACCAAGGATTTCTAGTAGAACTCTGAGTGTCAGGATGCCTTTGAGAAGCTGAAGGCGCATCTCTCCCGGCTATCGCAACTCACCACAACAAGCTTGGGTGAACCACTCAGCCTGTACTTAGCCACCTCCAAGCACATAGTCAGTTCAATCCTGGTCTGGGAAGAATCAGGCACATAGAGGCCCATCTACTACTCCATTCACATCTTAAACAAGCCCAAGGAGTGATGTCCTTCTATCCAGAAGCTAGTCCTAGACTTAGTGTAGATAGCTAGGAAGCTACACCCCTACTTTCAAGCCCACACAATAAGAGTGGTAACCAACTAGCCCCTCCGTTAGATTCTTTCTAACTTTGATGCATCAGGTCGGATGCTCCAGTGGTTGGTCAAACTCAGAGAATTCGATGTGCACTACATCCCGAGGATGATCATTAAAGCACAACCCTTGGCAGATTTCATCTCCAAGTTGACCCCCGCCTCAGTCAATGCCTACAAGGCTACGGAGCAAGAGTGAACCCTATTCATGAATAGGTCAACCAACACCGAGATGTGTGGAACAGGCCTTGTTTTGAAAGGATCATATGACCAATCATATGAGCATGTGCTCCGTTTTAAGTTCAAAGCAACCAACAATGAGGCCAAGTATAAAGTCCTACTATCTGGGCTATGCCTAGCCTCGGAGCTTGTCGTGAAGGAACTCGAGGCCTTCAGTGACTCCCAACTGGTGGTTGGTCATATCAACGGGGACTACGAAGCCCGCAACCCGATCATGATAAAGTACCTGGCTGAGGTAAGATGACTGACCAGTAATTTCCAGCACTTCTCCCTGGCCAGAATTCCCCAAGAGGAGAATGTTCAAGTCAGCGCACTGACCAAGAAGGCATCAACATGAAGGAGCGGAAGCTACCCCTTGGATGTGGAAGTGATCGCTACCCAATCCATCGCAAACTTAGACATTGTTATTACCAAGGACACGCCTAACTAGATAGAGGACATCCTCCGGTACAAGAAGGACGGGATGCTCCCAATCAACTTGATTGTCTCTCGATAGATAAGATGCATATAAGCCCGCCATTGCGATGTCAGTGGTCAACTCTACCGTAGGTTGTTTAGTCTGCCCCTCCTTCGATGCCTCAATCCAACAAAAGCAGAAACTGTCCTGGCCAAAATCCATGAAGGCATATATGGAGAACATATCAACGATCGAACCCTAACATTCAAGGCCATCATGTAGGGCTATTATTGGTCGACCATGCATCGGGATGTCATGGCCTATGTGCGGCAATCCCCGTAGTGTCAGAAGCATGCTCGGGTGCACCATCAACCTACTATTCCCCTAACACCCATCGAGTGCACATGGCCTTTTGTGTAATGGAGAATGGACCTACTGGGCCCATTCCCTCCAGCCAATAGGCAACAAAGCTTCATCATAGTCTCCATTGACTACTTCATGAAATGAGTCGAAGCCGAACCCCGAGCATCCATAATAGAAATGCAAGTCAAGAAGTCAATGTGGAAAAACTTCATCACCCAATTCCGCATCCCGAAGGCCATCATCACTAATAATGGAACCCAATTCAACAACACAAAATTCAAAGAATTCTGCATAGCCTATGGAATCCATCTAAAAGTTCAGCTTAGTAGCATAACCCCAGACCAATGACTTGGCCAAAGTGACCAATCAAACAATATTAGAAGACCTCAAGAAAAGGGTCGACAAAGCATAACGGACATGAGTCGATGAGCTCTTGAGTGTCTTATGGGCATTACGGACAACCCCAAAGACTGCCACAAGTGAATATCCCTACAGTCTGGCATTCGGGACCAAGGCAGCACCACCACCCGAAGTGCTCGTCCCGACCCCTGGATCGAAAACTATGAGGAGAACGTCTTAGAGGAAGGGCTCCAAGTGAACCTCAACCAAATAGAAGAATGAAGGGCCCACACTCACCTGTGGGCTTTGGCATACAAGAATGTCGTCACAAGACTCTACAACCAGAGGGTCCATCATCGACCCATCAAGATGAGGGACTTGGTGCTATGAAATACCGAAGTCAATGACCTAATTGTTCTCAAGAAAAGCTAGTCCCAAGTTGGGAAGGACCATATCGGGTCACCGACGTGGTTTGAGATGGAATGTATCGACTAGCTACTCAAGAAGGGGTCTCACTACCTAGAACATGGCATATATCCAACTTGAAAAAAATTTACACCTAAGTAATGGCTCTAGTGAGTCTTCCTAGGGATCCACATAGGAAAAGACAGGCAACAGGTTGAGATGTGAAGGAAAACCTTGCTAGATAGGCCGTCAAACCAAAAGGAGACCTCGTTCAGTTGAAGGAAGGAAGATTACATTGTTCATATGGTCAACATTCTATAGCTTGAGACATATCCCGACCACCATTCCTGACATAATGTGTCCCGACCCACAACTTATTAGGCATCAAATGCAATATCGGAAACAAAGCGGTCGGTCGAACCCAACCGGACATGAAGCTCATACCGACATACAACCTATTAGATACCCAACGTAGTATAAGGTGTGAATCTGATCGGGCACGGAGCATAGCTCGACAAATGACTTGTCTACTACAAGGGTTAAAAGAATGGGAGATACGCCATTCATTCAGTCAAGGCAAAACAACTAAGGAAAAATCAGGCGTTGGAAGATAAGTGCATGAAGTTGAAAGAAAAAGCTTTTATTGACAACAAAGCAAGTACGTTCTCGATCAGGCATAACCCCGACTAGGCTAGTTACAAAAAATACATAAAAAGAAGAAGAGGGGGAAGCACCAGTGAATCTATCGAGGAGCTTCTATGCTGCTGTAGAATCACGGTCATCAAAGGGAACCTCTACCTCCATCGGCATGTTGTCGTCCTCCGGAAGAGTGGTGTAGGAGTCCTCCTCGATCTCCAACTGTGGGTACCTCACCTGGAAGCATGCTAATATGACCCTGTACCCGTACTCGTAGTTGACCCAACCGATTTTCTCCAAGCCAAATTTAAAGCTGAAGGACTCCTTGTATTGGACAATGGTCGCTCGGGCTCTCTCGAGGGCTGCATTCCGCTTTGTGGCAAGAGGGCCCTCGACCTTCTCCAATGTAGCCCGGGTCGTTGCCAACGATTGCTTGGCCTCCCGAGTCTTCAATCAGGTGGTGTCCAAGTCATCTCCCAGACCTTGGCGGTGAACCTCCAGGACTTGGATTTGTTCCTGAGCCTTCGTCTCTTAGCATTGGGACTCCTCCACTAGTTGGTTAGTCCCACTGGCCCAAGCCTTGGCAGCCACCTTGCAACCAAGCCTGCCTCATCCTTGAGCTTTTGGACCTCAGCCCAAAGCTCGTTAATAACCCAAGAGAGCTCATCAATGACTCTCCCGGAGTCATGCACCTTGTCGATTAGTCCCATGGTGAAATGGTGGTACTATGGGAACACGACATCAACAATAGAGCTAGGAGAATATACATAAAAAAGCAAATGAGAAGGAACTCACCGTGACCAGATTCTTGGTGGCATTATCAAGTAGCACCTCTAAAGAAGTGGTGCAGATCTCCTTCGCGAGTCGGGGGTAGAAGACTGGTAGAATAGTTGGGCGTCAGCCCCACCATACCTTACTCTGGGGAGTCAGTGTGGCCTAGCGAGCTTCGAGTGAGCCCTCCCCAGACACCTCCGGAAGATCCGCCATCTCTCGGGAAAGAAAGGGCTCATTCTAGGAATGAGCCCTAATCTTGCAGAGATCCCTCATAGACCACGGAAAATATATGGCCTTGTCCCTTCGTCTGCTACTCCCCTCCCCATGAGGAGCCTCCGAGGGGGGGAGAGTGGGGTTTGCCTTCTTGGGAGTGACCATTGGAGGAGCATCTTTATGAGGTGCCTCCTTGCTCACAAGCACCTTAGTCTTCTTGGCGGAGGATCAGCTCTACGAGTGGGACCTGTCATAGGGCCTATCCTGGTAGGTTTAGCTCCACGAGTGGCACTTGCCCCGATAATAGGGATAGTCGGTGGCTGAGAAGGCTCAAGGCATGAGGCTTGTCCTACGAACATCTACTTCATTCCCTTAAGGTTCATGTTTGCAAAAATGAATACTTGATTAGTACACAATCAGTAGCCGAAGTGAACAACAGAGAATGATGAACAACAAAGCAAGACAAGTTATATCCATAGGGGCCAAACTAAGGCTCACCTCGACCAGCCAAGCCGCCTTCATGGACTTGACGACTTTGGAAGAGGAAAGAATCCCCCTCAACTGCACCACTTACTTTGCCTCATCCTTTGTCAAAAGGGAAAGGGAGTTAACAACGTCCTTGTCGGTCCACTTTAGGCCAAAGCCCCAGCCCCTTAAGCCACTGACAAAGAAAAAACAAGACTTCCATCCCTTATTGTTAGAAGGGGGGCTGCACATGAGAAAGCCACTCCTAACGATCAGATAGTAGCTCCCTCGCCCCTTGCTAAGGTAAAAACAGGCAAAAAACAGGGTGAGTGTTAGGACGAATCTAACCGCCTGACACTCCCCGATGAAGACTATCATATAATGCCAGGAGTTTAGTGATATTTGGGAGGGAGAAACCTCCAGTGGTGAAGGCACAACACCACCAGCAGAGGAAATCTCAACCCTGCCTCGAGGGTGTTGTTTAATAATTTGAATCCGTTCGGAAAAGGATCGAATGGTAGCTAGCCAACTTCTAGCACATACAAATCATACTCATCGAAAATTGGATACATGGTCCTAAGATGGGACAGGAAGGATTCAGATATGATCAAATCTTTGTTATGCTCCCGGAGCATAGCCTCTAAGGCTTTGGAAGCCTTTTCATCCATAGAGGATGACAACTCAGATGGGGAGCAATCCCCCAAATCTCTCTCGCTACTTAACGATGAGGGAGACATTACAAAAGAAACACGAGAAAGCGAAAAATACAAAGACTCAACTGTTGAACCAGAGACGACCGAAGGAGGCAGTGGGTGATGAGCACGAGAACAAAAGGAAGGTCGACAAAAGGCAAGGAGCAATAAGCCCTCCCTGCTCAATGGACAAGGCTTATAAAGACGAGCGAAGGTGATCAAGTCGAGGCAACCTTTCAACCGAAGGGACACCCTCGAGGTGCTGGATGCATCGCCCAAAGTAACCCTTCACCTCCCTGATGGGAAGATAGCACGATGCCCCCAGATCCTGAGGGGATTCACAATAAATTGGTTTGGTACCCTCTAGAAACCATTGCGATTCAAATTTCCCACTCAAAAGGGGTAAGTAAGTCCATTGCCGACTAGCCTTAGCCAGTTCTTGACAACTCAGCACCAGATAATCATAAGAGCGCCCCGCCTACAAAATCCCTCGCTCACACCATGACAACTCAGCACCACATAATCATAAGAGCGTGCCGAACTCTGAAAGGAGCAAGGTGATCGACTCACCATTTTGCCATTGACTCAGTCCTGATCGACTCGCCATGCCTCATCTGACAAAGACCACAAGCCCTAAGACAAGACCAACGGACAAGCAAACTCCTACCTCGTGCCATGCCCCTCGATTCTCCCGAGGCACGACTCCTTTAGGGGGAGAGAGAGAATGATATGATATATCCTGGCCTATCTGACAAGGCTCGCTACATCACCATAGCGAAGCCAACTGGGCACCTCTAAGTCAGGACCGTGGAATTAGGATCGGATGCCACTCTGTTCCCGCCACCTAAGAAGCATGGTAAGGTGTGATGCACCCCAAATGATGTCAGGGGGTAGATTACCTATCTGTCCCACCATCCAAGGAACATAGAAATGCTCGACGTAGCCCAGACGATATCGACACTAAAGTATAGTTCAACTGAGGCACCAATACACATTAACACTCATGTATGGTCGTGTCGCCAATCATTAAATATCCTTGTACGATGACCCCCCTCAGTAGGAGGTATAAGAGCTACCTCAATGAATAATATAAAAAGGGGGACACACACAATACCACCATTATATTTTCCTGAGAGCTCAGGCTCATAACTAATTTGACCATTGGAGGGATCGAGTCGGAAGGATCATTCCTTCGACTCGGGTCTTTTGTGCAGGATACGATCGACGAGGAAGAGTTGAACGCTAGTCCAAATTCAAAAAGACGATCCGAAAATTTAGAAATACAATCATTAACATGTCACGCTCTCTCCCCGACACATTTAAGTTGCATAAATAATGTTGCACACTCATATCAAATTAAGCCGATACCTCGACTTGCGTAAAAAACGGCAACAGGTATATATATCGGTAACTCGGCGTAAAGAACGCCAGACTGCTTTTAAATGCTTCGTTGCAGAGATATGGTCAATATAATGCCGTCAATTAGATGCTGGGCTGGCGCCTGGACTAGTGTGGTGTTCTGTGCCATGGGATTTTGAGCTTATAGACTAAAAACGAGGCTTCTAAAGTAGAGAGAGAGGGAGAGATAGAGACAAGGAGAGCTTTCGTAGTGTGGTGTTCACATCGGCACGTCTCCTCTCATCTGCTACAGCTACAGAGTATGAGCAATGCAACTATGACGTTTGGGATGTACAGGTCAGTGACTAATGGAGACACGTCGAGCCAGCATGTTGACTTTGTAAGGCACGGGAGAGTCTCGTGGGTGGCCTGAACCCATCATGTCAGTCATGGATTAGTCCAAAGCATCTTTCTGTGACTTATTGCGTGGGAATTTGTGTAAGTTTCAGACATATCTGACAGCTGAGTAGGTATTGGTGACAATGGGATCGTGTGAGCCCCGAGACATTCAAGTCCTTTGTCAAATGGGAGCCTCAAATGCAACACAATCTATATCAACAATTTATTTCCCCTTTAGATATTACCACATGTATTGCTGATGAATGTCTCAAATAACCACTTTATTAATTAAAATTTTGATATTAGGTTAATTATGTTTAATGTAACCAAGCTGAGACACAAATTAGCATGAGAAATGGGATGGAATTACTAAGCTCGAAGGAAAGATCGCATTGACAGTTCTATTTAAAAGTACAGGTCCATAAAAAAGAACTATCCATGGACTGCTAATGCCTTGTACAGTACAAGAATATATAATAAAGAAATTAGTTCTGGTGAAAACCAAGAACTGCCACAAAAGGAATATAATAGAATGGACAAAGAAGAAAACAAACAAACTGTAGGTTCCAATTCGAAGGAGTTAAAAGAACAAACAAAAAAAATCATCACTCGCAGATGCTGCCAAAAGCACCACACTATATACACCAGGAACAAGGTTTCTCTGATCATGTCTTCTAAATATTTCCCCTAAAGAAAGCGCTCGCTCCTAATAGAACTGCCGCTTCCACAGCTTATCCTGGGTCATGTTCTCGTTGATCTTTAATATTCTACTAGCACACAGCTTACCAAGTACTAGAAGAGATGGAGCACACTCCCGGCAGAAGCGCTGCTGATTTCAGAGTTTCTAACAGTCATTTACAGTGTTGGGCAGGACGTCCTATCAGTCTGCATTGATGGGAAAGCAAGGAACACATAATTTGCCCTTTGACATGAAGAAGTTCCCCATCGATACCACAGCCATTATGAGTGGTAAAGCCAGGCCTAATCTTCACGGACTTTACCTGCAATGTCATGATGCAATCAGTTCAACACTGAAGGTATATACTGCATGCGAAGGATGAGTTGGTGATGCAAAACACTCCCAGTAACAATATGCCATGCCCAGAAGCATGCCGGAACTTTATCCTGAGCTACCAAGCAACACAAATGAAAGGTGGGGGGGGAAGAAAATTACACAACAAGAGCATGGAGCAGAGACTAACCACAACTCATGAATCAAAAGCTGAGATGAAATAAGGAAAAAACAGATATGATGGGCATGCATAACAACTCACATAAAAGGAAACAAGTCGGCACATTGTAAACAAAAAAGAGCAGGATAATGGAGCCAAGAAGCAAGTTGGTGATATGGGTGACACACGTGAAATCATCAACAGTACGTCACAAGTGAGAAATTTTTCATGCTTTTCTAGCATGCCAAAGAAGAGAATTGTTTCTCATTCTTTTTTAGTATTGATCACAATGAAACAAGATCAAAGTGATGGAGCCAAGGACACCTGAACCTAGAAAGAAATGTATAAAGAATAATGGAAACTGTTCAGTGATTCAACCTACCTTTTTTCTTATGCATTAAAGTGTTTCTCATGACTCCTAATGTTGTAAGAATCTGAATATACTTTAAACAGATGGTGTTAGTCACAATTTGGAATTCTGGAGAAGTTCAAATATAAGAAAGATCATATAACTCTTGGTAAAAATTGTTTCCATTAGTGATATGAAAAAATATCATCTTAATATTAGATAATTGGAATATCTAAAATAACTAAATGTGATGCCACTAAGAAACTTCAAAAAAAAAAGAATGAAAGGAACTCAAAACACACTATCATTTGGGGTGGGGTGGGGGGAAGAGGCATCCCATACCTTAACATAGTCCACATAAGGCAGAGATAAATGCCTACCAAACTGCAAGCAGATTAAAAATCTTAACAATCTCAATCTCCCACTTCCACCAACTAATAACAAGTCCAAACTGTTATCATCATGTACAGCTTTTGGAGCCACAACCTGAGAACTCAAACTCTGGACAGTTTTGCATGAATGGTTGCAAACCAAAATGCCAAGAAATTTGCCCTTTTTAACAAACCACTTGTCCTCTAGACTTGGAACAGGTTCGAGCTTCATCCCTAGTTCTAAGTCGTCTGGTGGCCCTGGCAACTCAACAGGATTCTCACCTTCCCAGTTGGGCTCAGCATCCCACTTCGGCCCTGTATCCCACTTGGCTTCAGAGTCCCATATGGGTCCAGGATCAGACACCGTTGATGATATATCTTCTTTATCATACATTGAGGTGGCTCCCCTGGAACACCTGGAATCATTTGTGACAGTCAGGCCAGTCCAAGTTTTGTCTGTCCTTGACTTTGATCTGGTCCTTGGCCAATTAAAATTAGCAGAAAGGTGAGGTTGGGGGTGAAGTACTTCATCTGGTTCAGACACCAAGGAATTTCTCCCTGAAGAGAGGTGCTTTAGTTTCGGATCAAGCCCTCGGACATAGTCAGATGGCTCATTGCTAGCAACTGTGCTGCCTGTAGTGCCCATGTCTCCACCAGACATTCTATTTGGAGACATAATTGAATCAATACTGGATAAGCTGGAAGCCCTTGGGATGCCCTCTTTTCTCGACTCATGAATTATATCCGTATAAAGGTCTGACATAACAATTTTATCTTGATTTTCTAAAACCTTTTCCTTTGAGTTTCCCAACTCCTTTGACGTGGGAAGATACTCCAACTCAAAGCTGTATTTTGGCAAGCATAGGAATCTAAGAAATCCAGCCACAAAATAGCGTAGTGGACCAAATCGCTTCTGATATTTCTCAGACAGCTCCAGAACTGCAATTGTAGCACAAAAGCAAATCTTATACACAATATCTTACAAGATGAACATGGCAGAAAATCTAAAATGAAAACTGCTGACCAAACACACTATAGCAGAGAATTTAATCAACAGAAGAGAGTTTTATCATACTTCAGAGACAACTTTGGCACTACTCTCCATCGACTTTGGCACACTATAGCAAATATTATGATATATTTCCTAATCTATGTTATCAAGTTATAAAGTAGTCCAACCGATCATCAATGCTACATAGACATCCCTAGAAACTTTCTTTTGACATTTACATGAAATGTCTCACAATCAGAATTTTTGAAAGTCCCTAAGTCCAATTTTCCACTTCCAGACATCAGGAAGCTCAGCAAATAAATTTCGAATAATTTACTAAAAGAAAGAGATATCACTAAGCATACAGAAAGACTTTGATCAAGATTTTTGAATGATAAGTGGATTTAAAAGCAAAAAAAAAAAACAATTTATCACATGTTAACACTGCAACCTAAGAACATAATTATATATGGTAATAAAAGCTGAAAAATCTAGAACAACTCCTGGTCTTATTACAGAGGTAAGCAAAATATCATAGGAAGCAACGAGGACCTTAGGGGGATGTAACTGGCAGACGAGAATAAATATGAAGACTATGTACAAAATATTTATAAGGAGAGAGTTCAAGGGCCTTTTGCATAATGATACGACCCAGAGGTAAAGCATGACCTCCTTACCCTTGGTGCATGTGAATGCACATATGATACACATACAAGCAAACATCTACACCGTTCAGCTGACATCCAGAGAAAAAGCTGTCAGGCCAAAAATGAAAATGCTATTAGGTTTTTGACAAGGGAATTTAGAGACAAGTTCAACGAAAGTCGCCCTTAGGTCTTCATAAGAACCTATCTCTAATTTTTCTAAGATGCCCTGAGCAATGGGAACCAGAATAAACAACCCACATGCTTAAAAGTCTCAGTACATGTTTCATTATGAGTTTGGTAAATCATACACTAAACCCCTTAGGTCTTCATCAGAACCTATCTCTAATTTTTCTGAGATGCCCAGGGCAATCGGAACCAGAATAAGCATCACACATGCTTAAAAGTCTTAGTACATTTTCATTATTAGTTTGGTAAATCATACACTAAACAGTTATGCATACATATACTTAAAAGCAAGGTTTGTCATACCGCAACGTCCTGTCAAGTATGGGTAGCAGTACATACTGGTCCTACAAGGGATTGGTACAGACGGTATTTACTGGCTTGTCAGTATGCCCCACTGTACCATGTGTTGGTACATCAGTACGGTTCGATACATACCGTACGAACAATTGGTTAGTACATTGGTACAGACCGATAAGACGAACCATGCTTAAAAGTCCCAGTACATGCATTGAGAAGCTCAAAATAATTTTATCCTAGTGAATTAACCAAATTGGATTCAAACATTCTTCTATTGTAAGCGAACCGTCACCTTTTGGCTCCCGGTAAGTCTTAAGTAGAATGGTTACTTTAAAATGGAGTTTGGACTATTTATAATGGTAGCAGATAAAAGAATAAATGTAGTTTGGACTATTTATAATGGTAGCAGATAAAAGAAATAAAGCTGCAATTGACAGAAAAAACAGCATGCTAGATGTTAAGATCCACTTATTCAGGAGCAGTATTTCTGTCAATGGATCAGATATGAGTCAGGACTGATCCAGTTTATACACTATATGGATTAGTCTTTTGATCAGGTGATCTAACAATCAACTCAGTTTAAATTTAATCAAATAATCATCCATCTTTTTATCTGAACATGGGACCGATATTGACGGTGTTAGATATCCTCTCACTTATACCTTATACTCCTTTAGTGCAGATGTGTCAAAAGACAAAACCAAATCAGATTGCATCAATTCAACCCAACACTGACCGAGCTTCCAAGTGAAAATATTGCACTTCAGTGTAGGCATGTCTTGAATATTTTTAAAGTGGTGGTTAAAGATAAGTTGGTCCAATTTGGTATCTGTTGGCATATCCGTGTTGCAACCTTGTTCCTTCAAAAATTAGAACCTTACTCAACACTGCTATTATATCCAACAATCAGTAGATATATGCTGGTTTTACAAGGTTTTCTAAAGCCAAAATACCTAAATGACTGAGCAAATTATTAACACCAAGATCACCATATATATCACAATTTAGAAGAAGTTAATCTAGGCACGTGACAGTTTTAACTGAATATTGCATCAACCTTTAATTAGAAGTTGCACAATATGGAGGACATAGTTTACCCGCATATGTAGTTAGTTACGGACCAACATGGCAATAACATTAGAGGATCACAATCCTGTGGAACAAATACCACAATAAAATCAAAAGCAGATTGGTAGACATAGACATGAATAAGCAACCCATATAAGCACATCATTACCTAACTTCACAAGAATGAGTTTGACTGGGGCCAGCACCACAACATAGGTATGCCGATACTAAACTAACCAAATGATAAAGCTAATGGATTGCCCATCCAAAGATTCATCGAATAACTATTCATTTATAGAAAAAAAAGTTCATCAAGCTTTTCGAAAAGCACAATCTTTTTATTATCTAATATTGAGAGTTAAAGTCAGTATACGACTCGGCATCTTGGTATCATACCAGCTCAATAGGTTATCAAAACCAAATATCAGACCAGTTTTAAAACCTTGGTTACAACTCCCACTTGCACTTTCATTAGATGAGATGATAGAACCTCAGAGCTATAACTAGCTAACCGGAAGCCAAAGTAATGCTAATCATCATGAAAGGCAATATAATGTTATTGTCATATCTTGGCATATAGATTAAATCTCAAAGAAACTAGCATTTCCAGAAAGGACATAACTCAACATTGCATGATAAAAGGGGTATACTGCAATGATAATTACATCTATGAGTGCACAAAGCCAGTTGAAATCAAGTGAAGCTAAAGACGACAAGCAAAAAGGATCAAAGTACCATCACTGAGAAAACCAAAGTATGAAACAGTTGTCCCAAAATGGATAACTCCAGTCTGAATCCATTCAACAGCAAAAACATCTGTAGCAGTAAGTCCCCCCTGTACTAAGAAAGTAACATTAAAGGCATGGCAAGCAACGATATAAGAAATTTACATGAAGAAAGCTATTTTAGCAACAGCATTAGAAACTAGAAAACTAACATTGATTTAGTATCATCTGTTCCAAAGCTGCAAAATGAGACTAGTCAGCAAGCCTTTCACCAGGTTATATAAATTTATTTAGTGATCATATTTCATTTATTAATTATAAAGGGATGAATTATTCACCATAGGCCTTTCTGTAAAATCTTACTATTAAACTTTTTCCTACCATACAGATCCAATCTCTTATTCAAGCCATTTAGTTGTGCACATGATCATGCCACATAAACTGGATCTCTCCAATTTTATTTACTCGAGAGTTACCCGAAATGTTACATATGTAATCCTAATATAAATGCACATTCACCAAGCATTTTTCACTGACGCCATGCAATATGTGCTTTATTAGATTCTTATTTCTTGATAATTGGAGGTGCTTGTGAAATCATCATTAAATTTGCCTATAACTTTTCTGTATACTGCCTAAGTTACAATCACCAGGCAAGAAACAAATGAAAAATTCACTTCCATCACCATGCTGGGACTCTTTAATCTGTTTTTAAAATAAAAACTAATAAAAACCACAATCTCCCTAAAACTCTTTGGTTGAAGCTCCACCTAAATGCATGGTCCATATTTATGTCTAATAACATGGCTGCTTAATTTATCATATTGGTTAAATTGGAATTATCACTCAAACTAATCTTGGACTGTGCAAAGTTTCAAATTTGTGACGAGTAGAAAAGATTGAAGTAACAGCAATATAGTGGTAAGAGATTGCATGCAACAGATAAAAGATTGCAGCGTATCCTGGACATTAGAAGAAGAGAAAGAATGAAGTGCCAGCAATAAAGTAATAAAAGAATGCAGAAATTTACAGATAGATGATCAAATGACAATCTATAGAACTGTAGCACAAATAGTAAATCTGTCTCTCCAAAAGCATAACTCTTAAGTTGGAGATTGAGATACAAAACTAAGAGAGGTCCTCTTCCTCCAGCATTTTTACAAGTTAGGGCAGACAAATAATATCATTGAAATCCAGGATTTGAGTTATGGAAATAATATTTAAAGGTAAGGCTGCATACATTCACCCCTTCCGTATGCACCCCTCAGACACCATATTAGCAACAGCCTCATGCACTAGGTACTCTTTTTTTCTTTTCAGTTATCAAGATCCTATAAGTATGTTGTTAAAGAAAATCAATTATAGTTTTGATCCTTGGAAAAGTGATGAGGAAAAGTTCCAAATTCAGAGGAAACAGAAGAAATGAGAGAGATTGATAAACAAAGATCACTCTGCAAAAATGTGGATCTTCTCAGATTTCTCAATCTTTTATCTTGGAATTTTTCCTTCTTTTATAATTGTGAAAAAGATGAAAAATATTAAAGTGAGAACAACAGAAAGATATAGATAAGCTCTATATTTCAATCAATTAACTGCATAAACCTGCATAGATAGGATAGTTCTAAAATTTATGTGAAATAAATCGTGGTCACTCAACTTGCTTCAATATAGTGACATACTTTAGTTGGAAAAGGTTAGACACTAAAAGATTGGAAAGCAGAACTGAAACTTCGAAACTTGCAAGAGGATTGACAAGTTTTACTTGTAGTGTATACTAAGTTAGTGCATAATTACCTTTACTATAGTCATTGCAGCAGAAATAGGATCCCTAACCCCCAAAATGGTCCAGACAAGCGAATTGTCTGAACCAGCAGGAATTATACCGATTGGAACAGAAATAACTTCCTTCTGATCATCTCTATTCAAAAGACCGTTGAGCACCTGGATCAGCATATAACATAGTCATTAGGAAGTTACAAGTACATAATTCTTGGTTAAACTGACTAAATAACAGAGCAAAAGAAATGGGCTATCAGCCACAAGCAGTAAGGATCAATGAGTCAAGTTGCCTTTATTCTCAAATCCAGTAAAAGGAAAAGTGACCTTTGGGCATTTAATTTAATTGTCAAAATGAGAACTCAGCAGATCGACTCATGTCAGATATAATAGGAATTGCACAGCTCAAAATCCATTAATCCCAAGTTATTACTATTAAGCTTATGAAGCCTCATACCATCATGACTTTCTGTGAGAATAAATTATCACATCTGTTTTCTTGATAAATTATATATCATTACTTTTACATATTATCTTTACAAAATTTTCATCTTTTATATTTTACCTTTTATAAAAGAAGTTAGATATCACTTGGATATGAAGGAAAAAAAACCATCTAGCACATGTTATTTTTATTTTCCAAAATTAACTTTCATATTTTTCTAAATTTCTACTATAATTTTTTTAAAAACTTAATTTTTACCAATCATGTTGCTCTGGCCAAACTTGATGCTGAGCTTGCAAATCTTTCTCATGGGATCACTTCTTTCAATGTATTCAATCAACTTACTCATAGGATCACTTTTTGCAAATCTTTCTCATAGGATCACTTATTTTTGTGATCAAGTGACATTCTAGACTTCCAGAAGCTTAGCAATGTAGCTAAAATCCAGTGAAAAAGAATTAACAATTACTAACTACCAATTAGTTGGTTGCCTTAAGGTGGATACGTTACCTCTTTTAACAAGTAAGTCGAACAAGAAATTAGAAAGAAAACATGCTATACTTATGCTTGTAACCCACATAAACTATATCACACAGAAAGGTAAGAAAGCTGATATATTATCACTGCCCAATTTCGTGAATAAACATATTTTTTGGCTAAGAGTTTAGATTGCAATTCCATGTGCTTATTATATGGAAGGGCATCCCATATAAAGGAAGCTGCTATATGACTTTGTTGTGGAAGTTATTCCTTCATTTTTTAGTTTACTTTGAAGAATCATGGTCTGACTTTCATTATTCATTTAGCAATGTAATCAACTCAAAAATGACCAAAAAAATGATAAATGGTACCAAAAAACAAAAATGGTACAAACAACTTACCTCATTCACAATTCCATCCCCACCGACACATATGACTCCTGGAACATTTTTACAGTGAGACGAGAAAATTGTAATTATATAGCACAAAGTGAAGTCAATAATCTAGTGCACCATACCTTCAGGGCAAGTGCTGAAATCAATAGTTGAAACAAGTTCTCTTGCATGACCAGCATATTTTGTTTTAATCACTTCCATTTTGAAACCTGCAAGCTGTCACCAGTTTTCTTTGTGAACAAGCAAACATAAACATTTACATAATAGGGTTACAGCAATTTCAAGGTAAACCAAATTATGGCCCCTTTATGATAATACCTAGTTTCAATTCATGAGGAAGTTATAGCATAAATGGGCAAAGACAATAAGTTAGCAGTATGTGGAACACATAGAGGAGCTTGACATATCAAAGTACAAGCAGAATGTTGACTCTTGTAATTACAAACTACTTCTGAAAGACCGACACTTTTCATACAATTACCTACAAATAAGATATTTCCCATGCTGAAGATCAGACTATGATAGATAATCCTATAATTAAGAATTAAAAAAATCATATTGAGACAGAGAACATTGCTTCAAATAATATCATAAGAAAACTGCTGAATAAGCTGTTGTACTTGTTTCATACTATTGAAATGGCTGGTCCATAGTAAAAATTACATCTAAACAACTGACACAAGTACTGCAATCTTATCTCAGCATAAGCTCCTGCAACTGTTGCTTACTAATAATCCACTGCTCTCCAAGGGCAAGTTTGCCAAATGACAACTTCATGGTTTATCTGCTAAATGACATATACGGATATATCATACAGAAAAAGCCTCGTAATATTGAAACAACCTAACGAATTCATAGAGATAATCATAGATAGAAATCAAACAGAATGCTGAAGAGAATATAATCAATGTACAAGACCTAACACACCTTGAAAATTGGTTCTACTTGGTTGTGGAATACTTTACTTGATCGACCATGCCCAGAACGAGGATTCAGTATCACAAGTAACCTCAGTGGACTTTTACATTTTATATATGGCAGGTCATACAAGGCCTCAGTGACCACAAGATTAGAGGTCTGCTTCTTGGTAGACATCATTGGATGAGGTAAGCAGTTTATGTAGCATTGCTGATCTGCAAAGCTCTGGACCCACTTAATGGCTTCCTCTGAACTAGATGCTACGAAGCGGAAGTCCTTTTGAGATCTTTGTGGTTTCATGAAACAAGAAAGTCTATATGACCTCCTCCTGACACCGTATGAATGAACAGTAAAATGACGAAAACAAGCACCATAGGAAATCTGCCAAAATGAAAATAACACAAATAAAAAGGTGGTCTCAACAACAAAACTCATATCAAAAAGTTCAGCAAAAGTGAGTTGAATAAATTTGGGTTAGACTTACAGATATGACATCTTCAAGAGATAGCACATGAGAACCCCAAATCAGGGCTTTGGTTGTAAGCTTTGCATCAATGCTATCAGAGTTTCCAGTTCCTGAACCTGTTTGCTCATCATCCCCTGTAGTTTTGGTTTTCTTATCTAGAACAAGCTTCCCAGAGAAAACTTCATATCCTAGCAAGCTAGACTTTTCATCTCCAATATCTAATCTATGCTCATGTGCCTTTAGCTTTACAGGATCTTCACTGGTGCCATTGGCATCAATTTGCTCTAAGGATTTTACCTTGTCTCTTGTTTCAGAAAAAACAACTGGAGATGTGTGCTGTACGGTTTCTGTCTGAGAATGTTTGCCACTCATTCGGTGGACATATTGATGCAGAAATCCTGTTGGTGAAGTAACATTTGGGTGCTCCATGACTGACTTCAGCATCTCGCTTTGTAAGTAAAGTTTCAGGAATTGTGACTTGTGAGATCACAAATAGTGTAGGGACTCAGGACATGTGTTCAATATTGTACAACAGTAACAAAATCTGATACCATCATATGCTGCACCAGATATCATTTTACAAGCCTCATGTGAAAAATTCAGCATAACATCAAATCCTGCATAATTTGGCAATAACCATTAACAAGTAGGCATATGAATAATATAATCAGAGAACAGTTCTGAAGGGCTTGATGTGAACACAGTGAAATTTCAGATTCGTATGCACACACATTTGGTTGCCGATGAAGAAGATTCTGTCAGACAAGGAAGATACATATTGGTTGGCATTAATCATAAATCACGTAATGAGCTTCTGCCATATTACTCAATATGTCACATCCTATCTGCGATTCATTACAGTGCATAGGTTTGCCAAATATAAGACAACAGTGAGAGGAAGATTATCAATTCAAGGATATTAGTAGTTAGCACACAGAGCTGTCTTTGATATCTATATGCATTTTGCATTAGTTGATATTCTTGGTGTTTCCGCTTATCTGAACCTTTTTCTTATATTCCATTCATCAGTGTCTGCATGCAAGGATCAATGGATTCTATAATACATAATACTGCATCTAAGATGTTCCTATATATGGATGCACGAAGTGCGCAGTTAATCAGGGTTTGCCATACCGCCCGATACGGGTGGTACGTACCGGTCAAATAGGGAACTAGTACGTAGACTGCCCGCTACTAGGAGCTACCATAACCTGACCCCGTATTAGGCGAGACGGGGTCTGTACCAAATGGTAACGGTTGAAATCCAATTGTTACCGACCTGTACCAATTGGTAATGGCCAGATTTCGATCACTACCGATCAAAGGATAAGATCATCATATTTTGAACAATCAAATTGACCGTTTGAACCATAGGAAAGAGTTTTTAACCCTTTTCTCCCCCCTCTTTCGACTCATATCACTCTCCCAATCTCTTCAACTCTCTCAAACCCATTCTCACTCACATCTCTCTCTCATTCTCGTATTTTCACTCTCCTAAACTTAACAAAGCTTCGATTTGTGGAATGAATCAAATTTGGGAGGATTAAGAAGAAGATCCCCCTTGGTCAGAATGTGGTGGAAGAAGCCAGACAATCACGAGTCAAATTGATCGACGAACTAAAGACACCCAACCGTCAGAGTTGCCCACCCAACGTGCAAAAACAAAGGCAAAGGAGAAGACAGTAACATCAGCTGCATCATTGGAAAAAAAATAATCTAGTGCTTGAGGAACTAGATTATTTTCACTAAAATTATACAAAATTTATATTTATTTCCAGCTTAAAAAACCATAATTTAATTTTTTTATTTTTAGGTATTTTTGGAGCTATTTTTGATTTTTTTGGGCATACCGTTCATACACCTTGGTATGTCTCATACCCACTAATTGGTCAGTACATCGGAATGGACCGAAATTGTAAACCTTGAGTTGAATTAATATTTGCTTCTTGCAACCCTCGCAAGCAGGTATGTTTTATGCTATAGCCATGGCATAATTGAAACCATAGAATGGTTCCTTCAAGATCTGCAGAAGTTCCTTAAAGATCTAGCAGGGTAGAAGGGCTACAATTACGATATAAAAAGGCAACAACAACCATTAAGAAAAACTTAAATAATCTTACACATTGTTATTCCAGGTGTCCAAACGATTTCATAAGGTTGTTCTTGATGCACAGCCAAAATCTGAGCACTTCAGGCTTGCTTTTTGCTGTACATAAAGACATATTATCCACAGTTCGCTCGCTCGAACGAAACATTATGAGAAAAACATTTTTGCCTTATAAACCTAGCAAATGCACCACAAATTGACTATAAGACTAGTTAGAGATTATGCATGTAGAAATATGGAAAAATATTTAAAGTTTTCAGGAGAAAATGCTTGCCTTGAAATAACTAATAGACTTTGCAGAATATCCTACTTGACAATGAACAAGATTCTCCAGTGCCTTCGAGCAAGCTACCTAAAGAATAGCTGGGGCATCCTGGTAGGAAAAGCTAGTAAACCAGAAAAGATTCCCTAATAATAAAAGTTCAAAGTCATCCATTGACCTAACAACCTTAACCTAACAAAATATTTCTATTTTGCTGTCCTAACAACTAATAAGAAAACTTATTCTCGAAGAGGAAGCTCCTCTATGATTTCCACACGCCAACAAACGTGGTTGAACTCTTCGATTTCAGAAGCGAGCAATACATATAATTTGCAAGGTCAATAAACCCGCCCCTTATATAGTGCCAAACATTCTAGCAGATTACAATCGCTCCAGAAAATTCAAAGTAAGATTCGATCATAACGCAAAACAACCGAACGGAATCAGACGAAGTGATCCAATCGATAACATCAATTACTTGTCCATGAACGAATCCAAATGCACAATTGCAGACGGATATCATTCCGAACAAGACATGCCAATAATCAACAGGAACACAAGCGATTCCCATCATGGGAACGAGCGACGGAGCCGCACCTGACACGGAGCGCCAGTTCATGAGGCGATCGCGCGAGATCTGTTGGGCATGGCGTTCAAGAAGTCATCGGCCTTTTATCCCAAATTCCGGATCAAATAAACAGCAAGGGAGGGAGGGAGAGAGAGGAAGATAAAGACATTGATCGGATCGATTCGCCCGACCCACCACCACCACCCTCGACGCAACGGAGCAGAAGAACCCTAAGAACCGGGGTCAAACGAGCAAGATAATCCCCTTTCCCGACGAGAAGAGGTGAAAGAAAAGGAATTAGGGGGACCAAAGAAGGAAGAAAACAAACAGGAGAGGTTTTCTACTATTTATAAGTATTAGCGTATCCGACACGAAGC
The DNA here is from genome assembly GCA_021527575.1 of Ensete glaucum. Taxonomy (NCBI): domain Eukaryota; kingdom Viridiplantae; phylum Streptophyta; class Magnoliopsida; order Zingiberales; family Musaceae; genus Ensete; species Ensete glaucum. Next base: position 21,420,516 of record CM038551.1, read on the forward strand.
GGCGTTCCGGGGACATGTAGTAGAGAGGGACGACTTCGGTCTTTATTCACCGCAGCTCCTTTTATCCGTTCCCCCTCCTCCGCCGCCGCCTCCTCAAAATTTATATAAAGACTTCACGATGAAGCCCCTCGCTCCTCCCGTTGGAAGCAACGATGACGAAGACAACGACGTTCGTCGATGAGCAACAGCATGCGCCATGTAACAAAAGCTCGCTCTCGCGTTGCGTCCTTTGTTGACACGCCACGACGCCCGCGCGAGGGAGCGAAACGGCGACCCGGGAGCACCACATCCAGCGGAGAGTCATATCCTGTGTTACACGAGAGGCCGTGGGTCCGGTCACTCTCATCCGCAGCCAGTGAGGTTACTCCCGGGAATGCAACGCTGCGACACCTTGGTGACTACTTGGCTACGGAGGGAATGGAATGGGGGCACAGAGATTAAGGGAATCTTCCTTTAAATTAAAACAAGGCTTGTTTATTTTGTCAGATAGTTAAATGGCATCTTTCTTCCTTGGGTTATTTGATATATTTTTAATGTTTGAAATAGAAGTAGATCAGCTATGAAAATGAAAACCTAATAAAAAAAAATAATGGTAAGATTACTATGATCTCACTAATTTTAATTTAAACATCTAACCTAATTAGCTATTAACCTATTAACCCATTAAAAACTGACTGTTGATGGTAAGATCTTTTGATTAAATCTTGTTTTCTCTATTTATTTTTTATACAAGAGAATTAAAAAGATATAATTAAAAAAAAGATTTACAAAGGGTAAATGACAAAGACATGATTTGAGTTCAGGATGTTATGATGATGTGTCAAACTCTTTATCAACTAAGTTAATCATTATCTTCTGATTAAAATATTAATTACAATGATGATAAAAAATTTGACTTTGAATTGGCGCAATCATTAAGGGGTATAAGTAGGATGATCCATTTGATTGATTATGATGTTACTTAATGTGTATCGAGCTGGCATATGCTTCAGTGCAATACATATTCCAACTATTGGTATGACTTTGAAGAGTGATGGTAGTATAGAATTCATCTCTTAACAGAATATCCACTAGAAATGAATAATCCAAAATATTATCCATCATGAACCGCTCATAAGTCCAAAAAAAAAGATGTCATGGTCATTGAAAAACTAAGTTTCAAATGGATAGATATCATGATTGGAAATTCAATCCAATAAAAAAATTAGGGTAAACTTTCAACAATAAATTAAAATAAATACTAACTCAGGGCCAAGGATCACTTGAGCTAGATTGTGATAGCAATCACAAGCAATCTACAATAATTACTTCCATACCTTCGTACATAAATAACAAAGTGTATAACCTCAAATATTTTCTTTTATATATATATATATATATATATATATATATATATATATATAAGTATAAATATAAATATATATATATATATATATATATATAATCTTCGATATACCAAAGATTAAACTTCATACTAGAGGTTCAGACATTATACTTGAAAGATTAGATACTAGGTCTAAAGTTTGAATGACGTAGTAAAATCAATACATCAAAAAGGATTAGGTGATCCACCAACATATCAAAATTTTTGAAAATATACCAAATGAGTAGTTGATATATTAAAATCTTGATCGATATTATTTAGGATTAATTTAAGTAAGTATCAGACTGAAAATAAAGGTTAAGTTTGTAATAGTCATTAGGCATGAGGTTAGACTAGAATTGGACTCTTTAAAAGGCCAAACAGGTGCTCTAAAAAAAATATGAGTGGTAACATTGCCAAACCCAAGCAATAGTACTACCTAAGTCAGTTGATAAATATATTTATGTTTTGTCAACTTTTTAATGATGGTATCACCTATGACAATGTTACTTAGGGTGATGATGATACTGTTAAAGTCTAAATTTATGGTTATATATCAAGAGTTATCATGATAGGACCATTCAGAGTTAGTGATAATACCCTAAAATCTTAAAAATTTAAATTTTTTATTTTATTTTTGAAGTATTTTGAGAGCTATAAATATCTCATTTTGGCTTAACTAATGGGGCATCCAATCTTAAGTTTAAAAGTGTTATAGTTTTTTATTATTATTTAAATCTCTTCCTTGTTTTTTAGTTTTGTTGTAATACTAAATGATAGGAAATGAGAGATCTTTTATAAAAGACTGAATGTATAGGTTCTCTCCTAAGTTTAAAAAAGGAGAAAGTTTTAAAAGAATAGTTGACTTTCATCTTTTGAAAGAAAGATTGATAGTAAAAATCAATGACTTGAACGGAAGAGGAATAAAAAATAAATATAAGTTAGGGAGCTGGGATCATTATAAATCAATTTGTACTCCTTTTACTTATGACTTTTATGTTTTATTGTCTTTTATCATTCATTTTACTCATAACTCTTACTCACACTCAATATTTTATTAATTATATTTTTGATACATGTTTTCTTGATCAAAAATCGACTAAAATTTATCATAATACTAGTTGACCCTCCTTCTTATTGCTATTAAGATCTAAGAGAAAATTGATAAAACTCTAAAAGATTCTAACGTTGGATTGGGATCAGACCTCCTTGGAACTCTGTAGGGGTTCTTTTCTCCTAATACTCCACCACAAGACCGAAGAAAAAATAGATCTATTGCTATTGAAAAGTGGTGAGTGGCTATATGCTTTTATAGGATTCCAAAATCCTAACTCTATAAGACTCATATTTCTCGTAAAACTCCTCTCTTAACCCTAGCTGCCTCATCTCCTAACCTAGCCGACTCCCCTAAGCAAGGTGGACGGGGGCTAGTTATGATTTTATACATGATTTAGGATTTTATTGCTTATGACTCGGTTGATTAGGACTCGACCCTACTAGGGTCCTATCAAACCTGCCCTCTTTAGACCAGCCTTGACCTCAAGGTTGAGACTGAATGAACATTGGGAACCTAGATTTCAAGTCTTTATAGGATTCCCATGTGGTATCTTTGGTAGGTCAATTAATCCATTATACCAGCACTTCAGTATAGGAGCGTTGGCGGCGCATCACTATCTATCCTGTTGTCAATGCGTTTGGCTAGACTTGGATCTCTCCATTAGTAGCAGAGTCTGGCAGGTGGCTTTGGGCTGATTCGTTCTCTCCAAGCTTGAGTTTTAGGAAGGGCACGTGGAAGACAGGTTGGGATCTTGGAATCTGTAGGTAGGCCCAATCTGTACCTCACAACTCCAATGCACTCTGTAATATGATAAGATCTGTAAAAGCAAGGAGACAACATCATGGATGCCCGTGTGTTGATTGACGTTTGCTTGTAGGGCTGTAGTTGAAGGAAGACCCAATCTCTCATAGAGAACTCTATTTCCCTCAATGCGTGTCAACTTGTTGCTTCATCCTTACTTGGGCAGCTGAGAGGTTGTCCCTAAGTAATTATAATATCTTGTCCCTATCAATCAACTCTTGATCTACCCAATCTACTTTAGATATGTCAGTTATATATTTAGGAATTATATGGTGTGGCCGACCATACATAGCTTCAAAAGGAGTACATTTTATTGAAGAATGATAAGTTGTGTTATACCACTATTTAGCCCAAGGAAGTCACTTTGTCTATTGTCTTGGCCAATCATTATAAAGTATCTGAGATAAATCTTCAAGCACTTGTCTATTCTCTTGGCCAATCATTATGAAGTATCTGAGATAAGTCTTCAAGCACCTGTTCACTACTTCAGTTTGGCTATCGATCTGTGAATGGTATATTGTGCCCATCTTTAATTTTGTGCTCTGCAATTGAAATAGCTCTATCTAGAATTTGCTGGTGAAGACCCTATCATAATCATTTACAATAGATCTAGGCATCCCATATAATTTTATAGTATTATCCACAAAGATTCGAGCAATGTTGACAATGGTATAAGGATTTTGGACGACACAAAAGTAGGCATATTTAGTGAGATGATCGACCATAACAAGAATAGTACCTTTCCCTTGGGATGGAGGCAGTCCTTCGATAAAGTCTATAGATATATCAATCCATATCGAGTATGGGATGGGTAACGGCTACAATTTCCTAGGGTTCAACACGGTTTCACCTTTATGTTGCTGACACGTGTCATAGTGCACTATAAATTCAGCAATAGTGTTCTTAATCCCCTTTCAATAGAAGTTTTGTCAAATCCTTTTATAGGTATGAAGGAATCTAGAGTTCTCGACCACTAGTGAAGAGTGCATCTCCTATAGGATGGTGTTTAGGCATGGGGAGTTAGGCACCAATACTATATAACCCTTGTATCGTAGGTCCTTTAAATCCCAATTGTAGTGTGCTACGGAGCCCAGCTCTTCCTTCAATTTCTTGATTATCTCTCGGATCTCTAGATCATCTTACAACTCTTTCCTGATGTCTTCAAAGAGATCACTGATTAGAAAAGAGATGGCTAAAATTTCAGCATGTTTGAGCAGTTAGAAGAGTTCATCTGCAACCACATTTTCCTTCCCTTTTTTATAAGTAATTTCATAGTCATATCCAAGGAATTTTGTTATCCATTTTCGCTACTTAGGGGATGAAACTTTTTGCTCTAGGAAGTACTTAAGGCTCTTGTGGTTAGTTTTTATTTGAAAAAATTTACCAATTAAATAGGGTCTCCATTTTGTTACCGGGTGCACAATTGCCAACATCTCCTTGTCATAAATTGATAGCTTCAAGTGTAAAGGTGAGATAGCCTTGCTAGTGTAAGTGAGGGGTTGGCCATCTTACATGAGGACGATGCCAATTCTAGCTCCTGACGTGTCTGCTTCAATTATGAACATTTTGTCAAAATCAGGTAGCGAAAGCATGGGTGTGAATGTCATTGCAACTTGAGGGTGTCTAAGGCTGCAGTTGCTTTGTCTGACCACTAGAAGGCATCTTTCTTCAATAAGGATGTGAGGGGGGTGCTGATCTTTCCATAATCTTTTACAAATTTACAATAGTAGCCGGTCAGCCTAGAAATCCTCGTAGCGCCTTAATGTTTTTAGGCATTAGCTAGCTTTGCATCGCTAGCTTTGTATCGCCTCGATCTTTAAGGGGTCTACCGCCACTCCTTACTTCGAGATTATGTGCTCGAGGTACTCCACCTTGCTTTGCAAAAAGCTACACTTCAACTGTTTGACAAAAAGAATATGCTATTAGAGAATCGACAAAATAAGCCATAAGTGAGAAAGACAACTTTCAAGCAAAGGGCTATAAATAAGAATGTCATCGAAGAAAACCAGCACAAACTTACAAAGGAAAAATTAAAAAATATCATTCATCAAGCTCTGAAAAGTGGAGGGAGCAATGGTGAGACTGAAGGGCATTACCAAAAATTCATAGTAGTTGTTATGTGTTCGAAAGGTGGTCTTTGGTATGTCTTTGGTAGTTTCACCCGCAATTACTTTCGGTTATAATTCAGGACTCGGCCATCTGCAACTTTATCATTGCACCTATTGCAATCTTCAATTTGAAGCATCAACTGGGCATCAATCTTGCTATCCATGAAGTTATCAGTACTGTCAGTGTCAACGAGGATCGTGATGGGCTGGTGCTTGAGGAATCCATCAATTTTCATCGTCAACGAGTTTGCGTACTAGCTAAAGTATGAATTGTGCTGATGGCCAGCTATAGTACCTCCTCCACATCCTCCTTCTTGGACTCAAGATTTGCATCTTTGGGTTCTAGTTATTCAATTAGTTCAATCATCAGAAGTCTACTCTTCTTACAATGGTGATCGTGGCTCCATGGCTCGTCACAATGCTAATATAATCCCTTCGTAGATCTTTCGCGAAGTTCTTCTTAGGTCAACTTCTTTGGCTGGGAGGATCAACTGACAATAGGAGGAGCTGAAGGTCTAGGGGCTACTAGTTGGTTGGTGATCTTAGTCCTCTGAGTATCTTGGTTCAACCACTCTTCCTGAAGTCGGGTGAAGGAGATAGTCGCCATCAATGTGTAGGGTTGTCATGCCTCGACTTCTCCTTAGATCTCCGGCTTTAAACTTTCGATGAATGTCCCTAGCAATTACTTTTCAGACCAATCTCTTATATGATTAGAAAGACATTCAAACCTAGTATGGTAATCTTGGATGGTGGAGGTCTGGTGGATCTTTACAAGTTGGCCATCGATGTTCTTATATTCAGACGGTCTAAAGCAGACTAGTAGCTCACTTTTAAATTGCCTCCATGTAGGGACTCTATGAGTGTGCTCGAACCAGTTGTACCACTGGATCACATCTCCTTTAAGGTATATGATAGCAATATCCATCATGGACTCATCCAGGGTCTTGTGGTAGCAAAAATATCATTCCGCTCGCGAAATCCACCTAGTTGGGTCTCCATCTTCCCATCTAGGGAAGTCCACCCTCATGCATAGGCACGAGGAATCTGTCACTTGTTCTCCTCTCTCTGGGGGGTTCCCCTTGTGATATGAACTCTTGCTATGCTGAGATCTCCTCACACTCGGTGATCGACCCAATCCGAACTCCACAAAGAAGGCACTTAGTTTGTCTTCCATACATGTCTCAAAAGCCGCCAGCTTTGCGTCGATCAAATCTTCTGATGCCATGGCGTATGATTCCAAATCTATAATGTTAAGATTCTTCTTTTGCTATTAGGTTAAGGGCATAGATCAGTGGATGGGTTGTCGGTAGGAAGAGGGAAAGATCTGGGGCAAAAGGCTGTGATAGGCTGCTGTTTGGGGCTACATTTTGTGCTGCTATTGGGGTCGACTGTAAATGATACAAGGGGGCTATGATGGCAGTTACCCCTTAGAGTTGATGTTGATGGTAGCAACAAGTTTAGCAGAGATCAATTATAGATGCAACAAGAAACATTAAGAAGTATGGCAACAAATTTTTTCATCAAAAAGACATCAGTTTTACGATGAAAGTTTCAGGAATATGGCAGCATTATTTTGATGATCATGACAGTAAGAAATCGACAAAGATAGCAGCAAGATAGATAAGGGTAGTGATAGCAATATGGCAGCAAATATGGTAGCAAGATGGCAACAATATCAGATGCGACAGATGCAGTGAAATTATGACAAAGATGAAAGATCGATGCAATAATTTTACGATGAAGATAAAAGATGACACAGTAAGTTTGTAGTAAAGATATATATAGTAATATTGCAACAAAGATGAAGATAGATGCAATAGTGGTAAGGATTGCAATAGGGGTGAAGCAATACTAGATCCGACTGCGAGATAGATGGTAGCAGCACCTCTAGGGTCAACTGCAATAGGTGATGACAGCAAAGTCGGTAGTGGTGGCAACAGATATGGGATCGACTATTATTGATAATGGTGGGGATGATGATGGCAATGGCAAGGGTGAAAGAATAGCGAGACGCCAAGAACGCTACTCTGATACCAGATGATAGAACCCCAAAGGATTCTAATGCTGGATTGATCTCTGTAGGGGATCGACCCTCTTTGGAACTCTATAGGGGTTCCTCCCTTCTAGTATTTGGTCACAAGGCTGAAGAGAAAATAGATCTATTACTATTGAAAAGTGGTGGGCAGCTACATGCTTTTATAGGACTTCAAAACCCTAACTCTAGAGAAACTCCTACTTCTAGTATAACTCCTCCTCTCCTAACCCTAATCGCCTCCTCTCCTAACCCTAGCTGACTCCCCTAAGCATGGTGGGTGGTGACTAGTTAAGGTTTTATATATATTTCAGGGTTTTATTGCATCATGACTCGATTGACTAGGACCCGACCTTGCTAGGGTCCTATAAAAAATTTAATGATCTTTTACGTTATCAAGGTGATAATTTTATTACCTTTTATGGATTGTGATTTATTAAATGTCTTCGAGCTTAGTTTTCAAAATATATAAAACGTATAGACGAATTGAATAATTCTAAAAATAAAATATTATTTTTGAATGCTAAAGTTATAAATGCTTTATGCTATGACAAGAATGAGTTCAATTGAATTTTTATTTATATACTACACATGATATATGACACATACTTGAAGTTCCGCATGAAGGAATTAATATAGTAAAAGAATCCAGAATTAATAAAAGAATCCAAAATCAATCTTTTAGTTCTTAGTTATGAGTTATTTAAAATAAAACTAAGTGAGTTCATTGATGACATATACACCTGATTTATAGATACTGTAATGGATGAAAACACTTAGCAAAAGTTATACTAATATTGAATTAGTGAGCAAGACCATAAAGTATCTTCCTACGTGTTGAGATACAAAGATAACAATGATACGAGAAGCTATAGATTTGAACAATCTTCTTCTTGAAAATCTTATAAGATTTCTAATAACCTATAAAATGACATGTAAAGCTCATGAATAAGAGTTTTCTACTCAAAAAAATAATGATGTTACTCTTTAGTCCAAACAAGATAAGGCAAATGAAAGCTCAGTGATGATAATAAAGATATGACACTTCTTATAAAAAGATTCAAAAAATATTAAAAATAAGATAAATTAAATAAAAATATAAGACCAAAAACAAGCCCAAGAAAATTACAATCACATGTTATAAGTACAAATGTAAAGACACTTCAATAATGAATATTCATAATTAAAAAATCATCATAACTAAAAAAGAAAAAGATATTCAAAACAACATACGACAAATCAAATAAGTGAAGAGCGAAAGAGTAAATCAACAAAAAAAAAAGTTACAAATAATGTCTTAATGACTTTAATGAAGTATTTAATTTCCTCATGAAGAATTACCTAAAGTATTCCATAAATTATATGATGAACTCAAAATGATCGTTAAAAGATATAGTTTATTACAAAAGGAACATATCTTACTAATAGTCTGATATATCAAAATTGTGCATGACAAATATTTATTAATATTTTTGTACTCCTTATAATAAATATGAAAATTTAAAGTTATCTCATCTTGAACTTGCTAGTTACAAGTATCCTGCAAGCCAATCACGTGAGTGATGACAAGTGTGAAGCATAATATTTTTTACATATTATTATTATTGGTATTTTCTCATATATTTATATTATCTACTGCATATATATATATATATATATATATATATATATATATAGTGATGTCCTTGGATCAGTGCAATAGGAACTAGATCGTGATGAGATCACGATAATAATATCAATTCACCTTTAAACACAAATTCTAAATAATCTCGATCATATGTTACTCGAGAGAAATATTAAGATAACCAGATAGATCGATGTATTGTATATTTGTCCATATGATAGAGGTGACTGATCTTATAGCCACTCGTGTGAGACACTAAAGGTACAATATAAGTGTTTATTGATGAATAAGTTCACTGATTGATCCGTTGGATGATTAATGATACCTGACATCAAACAACAATTTTGTAGTTTTAGTTATGTGTCTGGTCCTTAGATTTGAGATACTAAGGATGGCTTATTTGAGAACTCCTTATTTTAACATCGGACTTATAAGTTTGAATATTTCAAATCTAGTACAATCGGTTATCTTAATTATTTAAGATAGAAGTTTGACTTACAAGTTTGGAAAAATAGTGAGAGTAGATTAAGATAAAAGTTCATGTCTAAATTGTTTACTTTTTGTAAATTCTGTAAGTTATTTATTTATGTTATATCTCTTATTTGTCACCCTACATGGCATATTTGATGCCAACTATGTCAGTATTCTAAACCATATTGATTGGCTCTACAACTTGAGAATCATTCTTATAGTAAAGAAAATCGCATATGTCCTTAACATGATATTGCCCAAACTAGAGGAAGGAGTAAGTGAGGATAATATTGCCCAATACATGAAGTATATAGATGATTCCACTCTAGTTAAATACTATATGTTGGCCTCTATGACTCTTGAGCTATCAAAGTAACATGAGAGCCTGGATCTTATACTTCAGTCCCTCGACTTCTTTTTATAATTTATCATGAATTTTAATATGAATATGCTAATTACAAGTGCCCTACAAGCCAATCACATGAGTGATGACACGTGTGACATGCTACATAATCTTTTTTATTATTGATATACTCTTATTTTATATTATATGTTGAATATATATTGTGATGTCCTTAGTTATGTGCAATGGGAATTAGATTGTAATAAGATCATAATAATGAGATCGATTCGCTTTTAAACATAGATCCTAAATAATCTTAGTCAAGTTACTCGATAAGGACATCGAGATAACCGGACGAACTGATATACTGCTTACCTGTCCATTTGATAAAGGTGACTAGTCTCATAGCCACTTGTATAGAGACACCAAAGATATAATATAGGTGCTCATTAGAGAATAAGTTCACTGATTGATCTGTTTACGGAATACTATATGATTAATGATACTAACATCAAACAACGATTTCATAGTCGTAGTTGTATATTTGGTCCTTAGACTATAGACACTAAAGTTATCTTGTTTGAGTACTCCTTTCTTTAACGCTAGACTTACAGGTCCGAAAAGTTCTAGATCTAGTACAATTAGTTATCAGGATTGATAGCCAACATTACGAAGGCTATTGAGTACCAATAAATGATCATTCACTCTCAGTATCATGAGAGAAATATCTCCTGTGCTCTCGCTTAGGCAAATCCCTGATCAGGTTATTCAAATTGAGAGATGAGTTCTTTTGGAGAATCCAATTAGAGCAAGACTTGGACGGATTCCATATGCCCAATATACGATCTCTAGAGTATAAGATGGATGAGGGACTATAGATATATGATAATTGAGGACAGATATGTCCAATGGATTAGATCTCGTATATCGTCTAGGGACTATGATGTAGTGACCTAGTATGTCCATAGTCGATGAGTCGAGTGAATTATTATGGGATAACAATTCATTAAGTTAGAAATAGTTTTGACATGGAGGACTCATGCTAGCTTGGTGTTGAGCATAGAGGGTCACACACATACGGTAAATGTTTCAATAAGTAGATGATCATATATGAGTTGTCCAATTAGCCCTTATTCTTATTAGATAAGACCCAACATTTATGGGCTCTTTGCATGAGGTTAAGTTAGAGGTCAATTAAGATTATTGGATAAAGATCTAATAATCTAATATTAGTAGGTAATTGGATAGAGATCTGATATTCACTAAAGCAGGATCCATTAAGGTTTTATAGTGGCTCTCTATAAATAGGAGGCAGGGGCGATACATAGATGATATATGGTCCTATATCGACAAAGTTGACTATGATTAAACCTTCTCACCTGTAGCCATTAGAATTATTTTGGTTATTATAGTACACTATGATTATGAGATTTAGTAGATGGATATGAAAATCATATTCCTCAATGGCAACCTCGATGAGGTATATATGATATAGCTAAAGGGATTCATATCTAAGGAGAGTCCAGATAAAGTGTGTCAGTTGCTCAGGTCTATCTATGGACTGAAGCAAGCTTCCCAAAGTTGAAACATAAGATTTAATAAGACGATCAGATCTTATGACTTTGTTAAGAATGAAGATGAGCCTTGTATGTACAGAAAGGTAAGTGGGATCACTATTCCTTCTTGGTGTTGTACGTGGATGACATCCTAATCATTGGGAATGATATAAGAATGCTCTTCATAGTTAAGGCTTAGCTATCTAGAAACTTCTCTATGAAGGACTTAGATAAAGTATCCTATATTTTAGGGATTTAGATCTATAGAGATAGATCTAAGAGGGTGCTTAGCTTATCCCAGTCTAGGTACATAGACTATATTATCTCCATATCTATAGAGATATGAAATATCACTTTCTAGGAGTATGTTCTCAAAAACTCCTGAAGAAAGGGCAGACATGTATATGGTACCACCCTATGCCTCGGTGATAGGATCTATCATATATGCTTTGCTATGTACTAGACCTGATATAGTACATGCTCTAAGTGTCACGAGCAGGTATCAAGCGGATCTAGGTTTGGAACACTAGAATGCAATAAAGTGTGTCCTTAAGTACTTGAGAAGGACTAAGGATCTTTTACTGATATATAGAGGAGGTAGCATCTAGGTTAAGGGCTATACAGACTCGAGTTTCCAGTCTGATATTGACGATAGCAAGTTGAACTCAAGGTATGTCTTCATCCTGAATGGAAGAGCAATAAGTTGGAAGAATTCTAAGTAAGAGATTACTGCTAACTTGAATACACAAGTGGAATACATTACTGTAGTTGAAGCAGCAAAGGAAGAGGTATGGATGAAGAAGTTCATTAGATATTTGGGAGTCGTACCGAATAGTATGGAGTCGATTCCCATATACTGCGATAACAATGGAACAATCACTCAAGCAAAGGAACCGATATCTCATTAGAAATTTAAACACGTTATGAGAAAGTTCCACCTAATTAGAGAGATCGTAGCCCATAAAAATATAGCATTAAAAAGAGTTTCATCTAAAGATAACATCACAAATCCTTTGACAAAGCCGCTAGCTTATATTGTGTTTAAGCATTATAGGGGTTTGATAGGGATCATGTTAGAAAACCTCAGTGGGTACATCACATGCGCAGCAGAAATTAAAACAAAAGCTAGTTTCTCACGTAAATCAAATCATCATGCAAAATATTGGGATCGCGAGAAAAATGTAAAAATTAATAAAATCATGATATGTGAGAGATTGATTTTACCTAGGGAGATCATATATCCCTACATTCCAGATCCAGATAGAGAAGATGAAGGAGGTCAAGTGTTTTCCTCTCTAGCGGTATCCATATGATAGATCTCTGCATCGAAACTCCTCCAATCTGATCTTGCAACTCTTGCTCAGATGGAGGGAGGAGAATAGGAGGTGGTGGCTAAAGCTGTAGCCTATCAACTATAAGTCTGCCCTCCTATTTATAGAGAGCCACCAAAAAACCCTAGGGCTCCTTCCTTAGTGAGTATTGGATCTCCATCCAATTACCCACTAATCTTATATTATTGGATCTTTATCCAATAATCTCCTTAGGCCTCTAATTGGACCTTAATCAATGAGTCCATCAGTATAGAGTCTCATCTAATGACAATAGGGGCTAATTGGATCTCTATCCAATCCTCTATTCGCTGAAGCATCCACCATATGTGTGTGACCCTCTAGGCCCGATACCGAGCTGGTCGTGAATCACTCCCATCAAAACTCCTCTTGATATAGTGAATTATTATCTCTATTCACTTGACTCATCGACTATAGACGTACTAAGCCACTACGCCATAGTCCCCAAACGATATAGGAGGGATTAAATTCATTGGAGTTATCTATCCACAGTTACTGTGTATCTATAATCCCTCATCCAACTAATATCCCAAAGACCGTATATTGGACATGGTACTGTCAGGCCACATACAAAATCCTTCATAGTCTCGCTCTAATCATATTCTCCCTGAGAACTTTTTCTCTCTTAATCCAAATGACCCTTGCCAAGGATTTGTCTAAGCAAGCATATATGAGATATTCCTCTCATGATACCAAGAATAGATGATCCTCTATTGACATTAATTGCCTTTGTAAGGTTGGCTACCGATCTTGATAACCAACTGTACCAGATCTGGAACTTTTCAGACCTGTAAGTTTGGCATCAAAAAAAGGAGTACTCATACAAGACATCCTTTGTGTCTCAAGTCTAAAGGTCAGATTTACAACTGGGACTATGGAATCACTGTCTGACATTAGGTATCATTAACCATACAATATTTCATAAGCGGATTAATCAATAAACGCATTCTCCAATGAGCACCTGTACTATATCCTTAGTGTCTCCACACAAGTGGCTTTGAGACCAGCCACCTCCATTATATGGATGAGTATATAGTACACTGATCCGTCTGATTATCTCAATGTCCTTCTCGAGTAACCTATGACTGGGATTATTTAGGATCTGTGTTTAAAGGTGTATCGATCTCATTATCGTGATATCATCACGATCCAATTCTTATTGCATAGAACCAAGGACATCACAATATATATGCAACAAATAATATAATATGAGAATATACCAATATTAATCATAAACAAAAAGATTATGTAGCGTGTCACACGTGCCATCACTCACGTGATTGGCTTGCAGGGCACCTGTAACCAGCAATCTCCCACTTGACCAAAAGTCAATCACCTATGTGTTTGATCCCCATCAGACCCCTGTGACGGTCAAATACAATTTGAGCCAGTGGCTTCGTCAATGGATCTACAATGTTAACTTTGGATGAAACTCTTTCCATTGTTATATCTTTACGGGCTATGATCTCTCTTATCAGATGTAACTTTCTCATAACATGCTTAGACTTTTGATGAGACCTGGGCTCCTTCGCTTGAGCTATCGCCCCATTGTTGTCGTAGTATATGGGAATTGGTTCTACGCTACTTGGTACGACTCCCAAATCTTTAATAAACTTCTTCATCCATATCTCTTCCTTTGCTGCTTCTATTGCAGCGATGTATTCCGCCTCTATGGTCGAGTCAATAGTAGTATCTTGCTTAGAACTCTTCCAGCTTACTGCTCCTCCATTTATGGTGAAAACATATCCTGAATTTGATTTGTTAGTCTGTGTAGTCCTCAACCTGGAGGCTACCTCCTCCATATACCATTAAAAGATCCTTAGCCATTCTCAAGTACTTAAGGATACACTTTACTACCTTCCAATGTTCTAAACCTGGATCTGCCTAATACCTACTCATGACACTAAGAGCATATGCTATATCAAGCCTGGTACATAGCATCGCATACATGATAGACCCTATCACTGAGGCATAAAATATCTTATCTATGTCTGCCCTTTCTTCAGGAGTCTTTGGGGATATACTCATAGAAAGTGATATTCTATGTCTCATCGGTATGAGACCTCTCTTGGAATTCTCCATGCCAAATCTTTTGACAATGGAGTCTATGTACCTAGACTGAGATAAGCCAAGCATTCTTTTGGATCTATCTCTATAGATCCAGATCCCCAAAATATAGGATGCTTCAACTATGTCTTTCACGGAGAAATTTCTGGATAGCCAAGCCTTTACTGTGGAGAGCATTCCTATATTATTCCCAATGATTAGGATATCATCCGCATAGGGTGATAACGATGGAGTCGACGATAGAGTTAGCAATTATGGGAATTGCTTGGATGATGGTTGATAGTTGGAAGGGCAACAAGGCACTAAGTTCACTACTCTGATACCAAATGATAGAACTCCAAAGAATTCTATCACTAGATTGATCGCTGAAGGGGATCAGACTCCTTGGAACTCTATAAGAGTTCCTCCCTCCTTAGTAGTCGACTACAAAGGCTGAAAGAAAGAGATCTATTGCTTTATGAAAAGTGGTGGTGGCTACATGCTTTATATAGGACTCCAAAACCCTAACCCTAGAGAGACTCCTACCTCAAGTAAAATTCCCTTTCACCCCTAACCCTAGCCGACTTACCCAATAAGTGGGCGGTTGCTAGGAGACTCCAACTTCTTCAAGGCTTCTCTCTCAAACTCTAGCTAACCTGCCCAATAAGGTGGGCGATGGCTAGGAGACTCCAATGCCTTTAAGGCTCCTTCCCTAAACCCTAGCCGACCTACTTAATAAGATGGGAGGTGGCTAGGTGGATTTTTATTATATCCCTTAAGGTTTTATTAATTGTCAAGACTTGGTTGAATAGGACCCGACCGTACTAGGGTTTTTAGTCCGACATTGATGATAGCAAGTCAAATTCAGGATATGTTTTCACCCTAAATGGAGGAGCAGTAAGCTAGAAGATTTCTAAGCATGATACTACTATTGACTTGACCATAGAAGTGAAATATATTGTTGTAGTAGAAGCAGCAAAGGAAGGGGTGTGGATGAAGAAGTTTATTAGAGATTTGGGAATTGTACCATGCAACATGGAGCCGATTCCTATATACTGCGATAGCAACAGGGCAATAGTCCTGGTAAGGGAACCCAGGTCTCATCAGAATTGTTCTAAGGAGGTTCTAGTAGATTAGAGTGATTATGACCCATAAAGACATAGCAATGGAAAGAGTTCCATCTGAAGATAACATTACAGATCCACTAACAAAGTCGCTGGCTCAGATTGGATTTGAGTGTCATAGGGGTCTGATGGGATCAGACATATAGGTGATTAGCTTTTGGTCAAGTAGGAGATTGCTGGTTACAAGTGCCATAGAGTGTTATTAATTGTTAGATCTGCCTGATACTTGCCCGTGACACTTAAAGCATATGTTATATTAGGTCTGGTATATAGCGTTGCATACATGATAGACCCTATCACTAAGACATAAAGTATCTTATCCATGTCTGCCCTTTCTTCAGGAGTCATTGGGGACATACTCCTAGAAAGTGATATTTCATATCTCATCGGTATGAGACTTCTCTTTGAATTCTTCATGCCAAACCTTTTGACAATGGAGTCTATGTACTTGGACTGGGACAAGCCAAGCATCCTCTTGGATCTATCTATATAGATCCAGATCCCCAAAATATAGGATGCTTCCCCTAAGTCTTTCATGAAGATGTTTCTGAATAGTCAAGCCTTTACTGTGGAGAGCATTCCTACATTATTCCCAATGATTAGGATATCATCCACATATAGCACCAAGAAGATGATAGTGCTCTCACTTACCTTCCTATACACACAAGGCTCATCTTCGTTCTTAACTAAGTTATAAGATCTGATAACCTCATCACATCTTATGTTCTAACTTCGAGAAGCTTGCTTTTATCCATAAATGGATCTAAGCAACCTGCACACTTTCTCTGGACACTCTTTAAATATGAATCCCTCTGGCTATATCATATACACCTCCTCCTCAAGGTTGTCATTGAGGAATTCCGCTTTAACATCCATCTGTCAGATCTCATAGTCATAGTGTGCTACAATGACCAAAATAATTCTAATGGACTTAAGCATGGTTACAGGTGAAAATGTTTTATCATAGTCAACTCCTTGTCTTTGACAATATCCTTTAGCTACCAGCCTTATTTATGAGTTTCTACCTTTCCATCCATTTCGATCTTCTTCTTAAAGATACATGTATAGCCGATGGGTACAATACCCTCAAGTGCAACCACAAGGTTCCAAACCTTGTTAGAGTACATGGAATCTATCTCATAATTCATAGCTTCTTGCCACTTCCTGGAGTCTATACATAATAGCCTCCTCATAGGTCTAAGGATCAACATCCTAAGAGTCATCTCCACTGATATGTCTCACATATCTTTTAGGAGGGTGAGATACTCTACTAGACCTACGCAAAGTTGGAACTTGTGTGTTAGGTACCTAAACATGACTCTAGAATTGTGCTTGAGCTAGGTTCTCCAACCTCACTCAATTCAATCTTGCTCCCACTGTTTTCACCAAGAATGTGTTCCTTCTCAAGGAACACGGCTCCCTTAGCAACAAAGACCTTTCGATCCTCAGGGTGATAGAAATAATACTCACAAGTTTCCTTTGGGTATCTCACGAATGTGTACTATTCTGTCCTTGATTCTAACTTATCGGGGTTGTGTCTTCTAATGTGGGTAGCACAGCCCCAAAATCTTAACAATCTTAAGATCATGCTTCTTTCCTTTATATATCTCTATGGCGTAGACACTACCAACTTTGATGGAACTATATTTAGAAGGTAAGTAGTAGTCTCTAGGGCATACCCCCAGAATGAGATAGGTAGGTCAGCGAAACTCATCGTGGACTGCACCATTTTAACATCATAGGATTCCTCCTTTCTGATATACCATTGAGCTGAGGTGTATAAGGAGGTGTCCACTGGGATAGAATCCCATTGTCCTTGAGGAAATAAGTGAACTCCGTACTCAAGTACTCTCCTCCTTAATCTAATCGAAGGGTCTTAATACTCTTTCCAATTTAATTTCCTACCTCATTCCTATATTTCCTAAATTTCTCAAAGGCCTCAGATTTGTACTTTGCTAAGTACATGTGTCCATAACTAGAGAAATCATCAGTGAATATAATGAAGTATGAGTAACCACCTATAGCTGAGTCGACATTGGACCACATACATCACTATGTATAAGTTCCAATAACTCAGTGGCTCTCTCTCCAGTTCTACTAAAAGGAGAGTTGGTCATCTTCTCATGAAGGTATGGTTCGTAAGTTGCATATGACTCATAGTCAAATGGATCTAAGTATCCATCTTTCAACAACTTTTAATTCCTTCCCTCATGTATATGACCTAGCCTATAATGCTATAGGTATGCATTATTCACCTCATCTCTTTTCCTCTTAGATATATTTATATCCATGATATATGGAGAAGTGTCTCACACATAGAAGTCATTTATAAGGGTCCCTCTAGTGATGATCTCATCATCCATAATTATTGAACAACTATTATTCTCAAAAACTAATTTATATCCACTAATTGTCAAACAAGAGATAGAAATAATATTTTTGATAATATAGGGAACAAAATAGCATGCATCTAATGTAATAATAGCTCCACCAGGTAGATGTAGGGTGACCTCTCCAACAGCAACTGCAGCAACTCTTACTCCATTGCCCATCTTGAGGTCCATCTCGCCTCTAGCCAATCTCCCAGGTCTTGCCAGAACCTATAACAAATTACAGATATGATAAACACTCCTGGTATCCAATAGCCATATGTTATCATGAAAAGTTGACAAGTGGAGACTGATCATAAATATACCTAAAGCTTCTCCAAGCTTCTGTCTCGTCTTCTCTGTAAGTTAGTCTTTACAGTTCCTCTTCCAATGTCCGTCTTGGCCATAGTGGAAGCATCGTCCTTTGTCCTTTCTCGGGTATTTCTTAGCAACATTTGTCTTACCTAGTCTTTCTTTGCCCTTTCCCTTCTTAAGGGTCTTACTGGCCTTCCTTTTCTTTTTAGTCTCACCAATATAGAGAGCTGGCTTCTCCTTCTTGATGGCACTCTCAGCTTCCCTTAACATATTGAGGAGCTCAGGGAGAATCACCTCAAACTTGCTCATGTTAAAATTTATGATAAAGTGAGAAAAGGAATTTAGTAGGGACTGAAGTATAAAATCAATGCACAGGTTATCCTCTATGACTATTCCTAGACCTGTGAGTTCCTTGATCCACTCTATCATCTTTAAGACATGGTTTTTGTCATCATCGGTTTCGTCGGATCGTCATATCACCATGCATCGTGATCTCCCGCCACGGCATTGTAATTACAAATAATCACAGGTACGTAGGCCCAACAATAAACGAGAAAAACATAAGTTCATAGGCCCCAATAATAATAATAATCATAATTACACACATCACAACACATGGCTCATGATCATCCATCCACATCATACATCATATGTACATCACATCATATATAGGATTACTAGATATATATAATAATTAATTAAATTATTTAATTAATTATTTTTTAGAAATCAGGATATACTTAGAATTTTTAGAATTTTAAGGGTATTTTTATAATTTTGGATCAAAGGACATTCCTTGAAATTTTTAAAATTATTGAAGATATCTTAGGAATTATATACATGAGGATAATCCTTAAAATTTTCCTAATTTAGAGGGGTATGATCGTCCTTTCTCAAAAGGATGCCCTAGCCCTCTTCCCTTACCCTTACTGCGCCGTCGCCACCGCCACCACCACCGCTGCGACTGCCCTGCGATAGGCATTGTTGCCCTCGTGCGGCACCTCATGGGCGGGGGGTGCCACCTTGCGTGAGCGCTTCCTGGAGGCGCCCTGCGACCACAGCGCAGTCTGCGTATGCTCGTGGCGCCACCATGCTCATGAGCCACGCGTCTTGGCGAGTGCCCTGCAAGGGGCTTTGGCCGTGGTTGGCTGCCCCCTTGCAAGGGGCCTTGGCCGTAGTCGATTGCCCCTTACAGCCAGCCTGGCCGTGGGTGGCCGGCCCTGCCAGCCTGACTGCCCCTCCTCCTAGCTGTCTTCGCTACGAAAATACAGCAATAATATGTAGAACGATTCTACGTGATTCAATATCATTACATACAGTTTTAAACCAATCTTTCGTATGAAAACCTTGGCTCTGATATCACTATTGGGAAACCTAAGTAGGTGCATCACATGCGTAGCAGAAATCAAAACAAAAACTGGTTTCCCACGCAGATTAAATCATCATGTAAAATATTTGGATTGTGAGAAAAATGTAAAAATCGATAAAGTTTACTCATTTTCTCAAGGACCATGGGTATCTATCTTAATGGATACCTCCTTATATACCTCAGCTCAATTATGGTATCAGAAAGGAAGAAACACACACTGTTATACATGGTACGATCCATGATGAGTTTCATCTAGGTCGGTAGTGTCTACACTATATGAGATATAGAAAGAGAAGAAGCTTGATCTTAAGGTTATTAAGATTTGGGCCTGCTAAGCCCATGTCAGAAGACACAACCTCGAGAAGTTAGAATTAAGGATGAAGTTACGCAAGTTCATAGGATACTCCAAGAAAACTTGTTGGTACTATTTCTATCATCCTGATGATCAAAAGGTCTTTATTACCAAGAGGGTAGTGTTCCTTAAGAAGGAATATAATTTTTGTGGAAACAATGGGAGTATGATAGAGTGAGTAAGATTTGAGAACCTAGCTCAAGCATCACTCCAGAGACTGAGTCTATTTAAGTACCTAGCATACAAGTTCCAAATTTGCACAGGTATGGCAGAATATCTCACCCTCATAAAAGATATGTGGGATATATCAGTGGAGAGGATACTTAATATGTTGATCCTTAGACCTACAAGGAGGCTATTATTAGTATATACTTCAAGAAGTGGTAAGAAGCCGTTAATTCTGAGATGGATTTTATGTACTCTAATAAGGTTTGGAACCTTGTTGATGCACGTAAGGGTATCATACCCATCGACTACAAATGAATCTTTAAGAAGAAAGTCGGAGTAGATGGATAGGTGAAGACCTATAAGGCAAGGATGGTGGCCAAAAGATATTGTCAAAGGCAATGAGTTGACTATGACAAAACCTTCTCACCTATAGCCATACTAAAATCCATCATAATTCTTTTGGTCATTGCAACATATTATGACTATGAAATCAGACAAATGGACATAAAAATCATGTTTCTCAATTAAAACCTCAATGATGAGATGTACATGATACAGCTTGAGGGATTCATATCCAATGAGAGTATAGATAGATATGTAAGTTGCTCAAGTCCATCTACGGACTGAAACAAGCTTCCTAAAATTAGAACGTAAGATTTGATGAGACGATCAGATTCTATAACTTCATTAAGAACGAATATGAGCATTGTGTATACAGAAAAGTAAGTGAGAGTGCTATCACCTTCTTGGTGTTATATGTGAATGACATCCTGATCATTGGGAATGATGTAGTAATGCTCTCCACAGTTAAGACTTGGTTATCTAGAAACTTCTCTATGAAGGACTTAGGAAAAGTATCCTACATTTTAGGAATTCAGATCTATATAAAAATATCCAAGAGGATGCATGGCTTGTCTCAATCAAGGTATATAGACTTCATTGTCAAAAGGTTTGGCATAAAAAAATTCAAGAGAGATCTCATACCGATGAAACATGAAATATCACTTTATAGGAGTATGTCCTCGAAGACACTTGAAAAACGGTCAGACATGGATAGGATACTCTACATCTGTGATAGGGTCTATCATGTATACTATGCTATATACCAGACTTGATATAGTGCATGCTTTGAGTATCACGTCCAAGTATTAGGTAGATCCAAGTTTGTGACACTAGAAAGTAGTAAAGTGCATCCTTAAGTACTTAAGAAGGATTAAAGATCTTTTACTAGATTCGGAGGAGGTAGCCTCCAGGTTGAGAGCTACATGAACTTAAGTTTCCAATCTGATGTTGATAATAGCAAGTTGAACTCAGGGTATATCTTAATCCTGAATGAAGGAGCAGTAGGTCGGAAGAGCTCTAAGAAAGATACTACTACTGACTCAACCACTGAGGCAAAGTATATTGTTATGGTAGAAGCAGTAATAGAGAGAGTTTGGTTGAAGAAGTTCATCATGGATTTAAGAGTCGTACTAAGCAGCGAGAAGCTGATTCCCAAATATTATGACAATAACAGAGCAATTGCTCAAACAAAGGAACCCAAGTCTCATCAAAAGTTCAAGCACATTCTGAGGAGGTTCCATCTGATCAGAGAGATCTTGGCCCATAGAGATGTAGCAATGAAAATAGTTTTATCATAAGGTAACATTATAGATCCGTTGACGAAACCATTATCTTATATTACCTTTGAGTGTCACAGGGGTATGATGCAGATCAAACATGTAGGTGATTGGCTTTAGGCCAAGTAAGAGATTGTTAGTTATATGTGTCATCCAAGCCAATCACGTGAGTGATGGCACGTGAGACACATTACATAATCTTCTTTACATATTATTAATAATAATATTTTCTTATAATATATTTTCTGCTATATATATATATATATATATATATATATATATATATATATATATATATTGGAAACCTTGGGCGGCCATTAAACCCTAGCTGCCCAACCAATCCTTGTGGCCAAGAGTCCCTAGCCGCAGGGTTACCTCTGGCGACCAAGAAACCCTGGCTGCCAGGGTCCCCCATGCGGCCAGGACTCTTGGTCGCATGAGATTGCTACTACCATGGCTGAGAGCTTGCTGCTCTCAGCCATGCTGCCTCCGATCAGGTCGAGAGCAATGCCCTTGCTCTAGGCCAAGGTTTCAAGTAGCCTTTGGCCATGCTGCAGAGTAGCACTGTTGCTACTACTCTCAGCCATGCTGCCTCCGGCCAGGTCAAGAGCAACACCCTTGCTCTAGGCCAAGGTTGCAAGTAGCCTTTGGCCATGCTGCAGAGTAGCAACAGTTGCTCCCTCATCTTCGTGTCAATAATTTTGACATCAAATGACCTCAAAAGACATCTCTACAGTGAGAAAATGTGATATCTAAATCTAGAAAATATTAAAAAATCACAGCAAGGTATGCAAAAAATATTTTACGTATTTTAATCTTATCACATGTAATTTAAAAGTCAATCTTTGCATGAGCAACCTGGCTCTGATGTCACTGTTGGGAAACCATGAGATAGCATCACATGTATAGTGGAAAAATAAAATAAGTTTCTCAAGTTTATCACATCATCATGTAAAGATTAGTGCGGAAAAAGATTATAAAACTAAAAATTATGACTAGTGCGAGATTGATTACCCAGAGAGATCATATATCCCTGAAACTTTCAGATCCAATCGAAGAGAATGAAGGAGGTCAGATGTTTTCCTCTCTAGTAGTATCCATATGGTGGATCGTCACAGCGATACTTTTCTAATCATAGCCAAAACCCTGCAACTCTTATATATCTTCTTGCATCAAATGTGAAAGAAGATCTCCTTTACTGCCCTCTTATAGTAGGGAGAGGATAGTCGGTTGAGAATATGAGGAAGGGAGGAGAATATGAGGGTGCGGCCAAAGATGAAGCCTATCACTCTATTGGTCGCCCCTGCCTCCAATTTATATAGAACTACCAAAAACCCTAATGGATCCTACCTTAATATTAGATCTTTCTTCAATTACCCACACCCTTGGATTATTGAAACTCTATCCAATAATCTCAATTGGCATCTAATTGGGCCTCATATAAGGAGTCCACTAATGCTGGGTCTCATCTAAGGGAGAATATGTGCTTATTGGATAACTCATATCCAATCCTCTACTGATTGTAATCATCCACCATATGTGTATAACCCTTTAGGCCTAATACCAAGCTGGCCGTGAGTTTCACCTATTAGTACTCCTTCTGGCTCAGTTAGTTGTTATCCCATAACAATTCACTCAACTTATCTGTTAAATCTCAGATTTTGATGATGCAATCAATTGATGAAGTTATGATCTAATATGTATTAGAAAAAAGTGATGTAAGACTATCTTTGATGATGAAAAGGTAAAACGATTGAATCAGTAAAATCATACGTTAGGCTGAAGTCAAAGATCAGGTATCGGGCTGAAAAATTGGATATTGCGTCAAGATTGGATGTTATGAGAGTCAAAATATTGATGGATCGAGCAATATGCCTAAAGAGAGCATGATGCACTGAGGGTTTGAATAAACCAATGACATGCCGAACAACACAAGATTTACGCTTTGTAATTATTTATGTCATGACATCATATTTTAAGTCTTAATTGAGTTAGTTTTGGGTGTAACTATACTAACTTAATGAAGGGGCCATTGGGCCTTAATTGTGGCTAATTTAAGCCTATTGGAAGGCCCATTTCAGTGACCCGAAGTTAGGTCTGGCGGTGGCACCACCCAGACCAAGGGTGGTACAACCCAAAAGATATAGTCCTTGAGAGTGTGTCAGGCAGTGGTACCACCCAGACATAGTCTCTCAGATTGTGTCAGGTAGTGGACCAAAACACAGTCTATGAGACTATCAGGCGATGGTAGTACCACCCATTAATAGTGATGGCATCGCCAGCACCTTGAAAATCTCAAAAATTTAAATTTTTGCTCTAACTTTTGAAGTCATTTGGGAGCTATAAATATCCCATTCATTCTTACTTGAGGAAGCAAAAACTAAGATAAAAAACTTTTGATTCTAAGTGTGCAAACGTTGTTGTAATCTCTTGAGAGTTCCCCTCTTAAAAGTCTAGAGTTTATTATGAGTGGATATAGGTCACGATGACTGAATCACTATAAAACTAATATGTTCTTTCCCTTGTGCATTATCCTTATTGCTTGCTTCATAGCTTAAACTCTCACTCGTATTCCAAGTCTAACATATTCTCGATACGAGTTTTGATCGAATAATTTTTTTAAATCGACATAATTTATTTTTCAAGCACTAATTCATCCTCGACTCTTAGTGCCAATATGATCCTAACAGTTGGTATAAGAGCCACGTTCACTTAATTGGATTGACACTAAAGTGAGTTTTTAATAACTTTTCTGGTATTAACGAGGGTCACTCTATCACTAGTTCTATTATGTTCAATGAGATGAACTACACTTACCGGAAAACACTATTGAGAATTTTTCTGATTTTTATAGATTTTGAGTTGTGGAACATTATTGAAAACGGCTTTAAAAAATCTTCCAATCCAATAAATGATTAGAATGACTTTGAAAAGAAAATATTTTATTTGGATACTAAAACTATAAACGCTTTATTTTGTGCCTTGGATAAAAATAAATTTAACCATATTTCTACATGTGACACTGCTAATGATATACGACACACACTATAAGCCACACATGAAGGTACAAGTAAAGAAAAAGAGTCAAAAATCAATCTTTTAGTATATAGTTATAAATTGTTTAAAATAAAACCAAGTGAAACCATTGGTGATATGTACACCTGATTTACAAATATTATCAATAGCTTAAAATCTCTTAGTAAATGTTATACTAACCTTAAATTAGTAAATAAAATTCTAAGATCTCTTCCTAAATGTTAAAACCCAAAAGTAATGGTCATACAAGAGGTAAATATCTGAATAATTTTTCTCTCGAAGAACTTATAGGGTTATTGATAACCTATGAATGACTTGTAAAGCACATGACGAACAAGAGGAAAACCTTCTTAATAACAAAAAGGATATTATACCGAGAACAAAAGAAGACTCCTCCAGTAAAAGTTTGAGTGATGAGGACAATGACATTGCACTTCTAACAGGAAGACTTAAAAAATTATAAAAAGGAACAAAAATCATAAGAATAAAAATGAATAAAAAAAGGATGTTATAATTTGTTACGAATGTAAGAAGCCACGACACTTCAAAAATGAGTATCCACAACTGAAGAAAAAATTATCGACTTAGAAGAAAAAGACATTCAAAGCAACTTGGGATAATTCAAGCACATCAGAAGATGAAGAGCACAACAAAGCCGAAGCGGCAAACTACATACTAATAGCCCTTAATGATGGGCTACATAACTTACCGGAAGCTTCTTTTTCTTATGATGAATTGTTTAATGCTTTTCATGATTTATATGATGAATTCAAAAATGTTAGTAAGAAATATAGATCACTAAAACAGAATCATGCAATATTTACTAGTAAAGTAGAAACTTTGCATGAAACACCAACATTATATACTCCTTGCTCTAAATATGAAGAGTTAAATGCACTAAGAAAGGAAAATATGTTATTACAACAAGCCTTTAAAAGTTTAAAATTAGAAATAATACATTGAATGTGATTCTTGCCAACCAAGTTTATGTCTATAAAAAAGAATGAATTAGTTTTATAGGTAGTAATACTCAATCAAAGTCAACAAAATTTGTTAAAAGTTTGACACTGTAAATTCCTCATAAAGATAAACATAACTTTTGTGAAAGATTTGGTCATTATATTTATACATGTTCTTATAAAAATTATAGCTCTCATAAATTAGTTTAGGTTCCTAAAGGAATAATCAATGACTTAATGCCAAAGGTCAAAAGATAGATCCAACGGGCACAAAGTTAAATGAGTATATAAAGTAAAATCTTTTTTTTTTGTAGGTATATCACTAAATAAAAGCTATTAGCAAAAAATGATATCTTGATAGTAGATGCTTAAGGCACATGATTAGAAATCCATCATAATTTTTAAAGTTCACTAGCCGAGACTGAGGATATGCCACCTTCGGAGATAACAATAAAGAAAAAATTATTAGTGAAGAAAATATAGGTAACAAGTCTAACCTTTTCATTGAAGAAGTCTTACTAGTAGATAGCTTAAAACACAACCTACTAAGCATTAGTCAATTATGTGATAAGGGTTATAGCATAAAATTTGAATCTAATGCATGTATTATAGAGATACCTTACAAAAATAAATCAATGATTACCTTAAGAACCAATAATGTGTACACTATCGATCTTGATGACTTCTATAATGGAACTTATTTTTTGACTTTAAACGATGATGCATGGCTTTGGCATAGAAGATTAGGTAATGTAAGCATGAAACTAATTACACAAATAACAACTAAAGAACTTATAAGAGGCATGCCTAGAATTATGTTTGTAAAAGATAAAGTTTGTGACGCGTGTCAACTAGGTAAATAAATGAAAAGTTATTTTAAATCTAAGAATCAAGTAAGCACCTCTTGACCACTACAATTACATATGGATTTATTTGGACCAATAGATACCATAAGTATAGGATATAGTAAATGTGCTTTTGTAATCGTAAATGACTATAGTCGATTTACTTAGATATATTTTTTTAATACACAAAAGTGATTACTTTATATTTTTTCATAATTTTGTAAACTAATTCAAAATGAAAAAGGTTTTATGATTTTGTGAATTTAAATATCATGATTTTCAAGATTTTTATGAGTTAAATGAGTATGACCATAATTTCTCTACTCTAAGAAATCCATAACAAAATAGAGTTATTGAGAGAAAAAAATAAGAGTTGACAAGAGATGGCAAGAACCATGTTAAATGAACATAACTTACCAAAATAGTTTTGGGTCGAAGCTGTTAACATAGCATGTTATGTCATGAATAAGATTCTTGTAAAACTATTACTTTCTTAAACTCCCTATAAATTATGGAACAATAAAAAAACCAATATTTCGTATTTCAAAGTTTTTGGTTGTATATATTTTATTTTAAATAAAAATATGTCTTAGGAAAGTTTGATGTAAAATCCAATAAAGATATATTTCTTGGTTATTTATTAAGTTCAAAAACTTATCATGTCTTTAATAAAAGAAATGTAGTTATTTAAGAATCTATCCATATTGTTTTAAAAAAATTAGTATTAATAATGATTTTGATTTTAGTACTTCAAATTTGAATGAAAATTATCCTCTCCAAAGTAACTTAGATGCATCTACTTCTAATGAATCTTTACCAAGAAATGAAAGTATATAGATGCTCATCCTAATGAGCTAATTACTAGAGATACATCAAAAAAAAGTATTCAAACTCATTCATCATTAAAAAAATAATTTATACTAATATCACCTTTCTATCAAATTGAATCAAAATGCATTTATGATGCCCTAAAAGATGATTCTTAGGTGTTTACAATGCATCAAGAGTTGAATTAATTTTAGAGAAATAAGGTATAGACGTTTGTTCCTATTAGGATCGTATTGGCACTAAGAGGGGGAGGTGAATTAGTGCTTTTAAAAATTATATCGATTTAAAAGAAAACTTATATGATTAAAACTCGTATTAAAAATATATTAGACTTGAAATACGAGTGAGAGTAGTGGTTCGGTTGTTGTGACTTACGTCCACTCCTAATTTGTTTATACAAAACATCAATTAGCAGATATTTTTACTAAACCTTTGAATAAGGAATAATTTAATTTCATTAGAAGAGAGATAGGCATGTTGAATCTTCCAAATGCATGAACTCTTTTCATATATATTTTTTGGATCATTATATTGATTTCTCGATTTTCATGACTTGGGTTTTTCCCTTAAATCAATATTATTTCCTATTATTCCTTCTCCTTGTTATTTACAAAAGAAGAAATTTGTTAAAATAATTTATGATTTTTCACTACTCACGATTTGATCTTTTATTTTTTATGTGATGTAAATTTTTGTACTATTGAATTCTTTCATTCTCTTTCTTGTTTTGATAATTATAAAGGGAAGAGAAAGAAGTGTGATCTTGCTCATCTCAAGAAAAGCAAAAAGAAGTGTGATATTTCACATCTTAAAAGAAGCAATGTTATTGGCTTACTAGTTGCACTATTCTCCTTTTTGTTGATAACAAAGGGGGAGAAGTAATGATGATGTGAAATTTGTTGAATCTCAGATTTTGAGGATAAAATCAATTGATGAAGTTATGTTTTAATCTATGTTCAAGAAAAGTGATGTAGGACTATCTTCGATCATGGAAAGCCAAAACGATTGAAGCAGTAAAATCGTACATTGGGCTGGAGTCAGAGATCGAGCATCGGGTTGGAAAAATCAGACATTACGTCAAGATCGGATATTGTCGGAGACAACATACTGATGGATCGAGCAATACACCGAAGGAGAGCATGATGCATTGATAGTTTGGATGAACCAATGATATGTCGAATAATACAAGATTTATGCTTTGTAATAATTTATATCATAATTGTCATAGTTGAAATCTTAATTGAGTTAATTTTGGGTGTAACTATGCTAACTCAATAAAGGTGCCATTGAGCCTTAATTAGGGCTGCTTTCGGCCTATTAGACAGCTCATTTCAGTGACCCAAAGTCAGGTCTTATGGTGGTATTGCCTAGAAGACATAGTCTTTGAGATTGTGCCAAGTGGTGGTACCATATAGGCTGGCAGTACTACCGCCAAAATATAGTCTTCAAGACTGTAAGGCTGCCAACACCTCAGATCAAAAATTTTAAATTTTGAATTCAAAAATTTGAATTTTGGTTCTAACCTTTGAAATCATTTAGAGTCTATAAATACCCCACTCATTCTTGTTTGAGGTAGTAAGAATTGAGATCAAAAACTTGTGATTCTAAGTGTGCAAACATTGTTGTAATCTCTTAAGTAATAAAATAAATATTTAAATATTTAAAAGGAACTTCTAACTTAGGATTATGGTATTCAAAATCCAAAAACTTTGATTTACTTGCCTATGCTGATGTTGATTTTAGTGGTTGTAGAATAGATAGAAAAAGTACTACTGAGATATGTCGATTTTTAGGGCATGAACTTGTTTCTTGGTCTTCCAATAAATAAAATTAGATTGTTTTATCTACTACTGAAGTTAAATCTATTGTAGCTAATGTTTGTTGTGCTCAAGTCATTTGGATGAAAAACATATTAGAAGATTATAAAATTCAATTGAAAAGTATTTCTATATAATGTGATAACAAAAGTACCATATGTTTAACTAAAAATCTCATTCAATATTCAAGAACTAAGCATATTGATATTAGGGATCATATGAATAATCAAGACATTTCTTTGGAATTATTGACACTAAGCATTAATTAGCATAAATTGTTATAAAACTATTAAATGAAGAGCAATTTGATTACATTAGAAGAGAGCTAGGGATGCTAAATCATTCTAATGCATGATTTACTATTTTTTCGATTTCTTAATTTGTTACTTTTACTTGAAATTTACATAAGATGGATGCATGAGTAGCTCTTAGCACTTCTTGGATTTCTTGGATTTTTGAGCTCACCTTCCAAAAAGACTTACCTTGATATTGATAAGAATAAGATTCAAAGTTCCTTTTGTGACAATATTTTTATCCTTTCTCAAAGATCATTCTAATTTATGATGAATATCTACGCACAAAAATATGTGATATAAATTTCTATGATGCTTGATATGAGCTTTTGATATTAAACTTTTGATAAATGTACCATTTTTTTTTTTAATCTTTGACATCCCCTCCTCTTTCTTGGTTCTACTTTCTTATTTACAAAAGGGAGAAAAATTTCCATGACAAAATTAGGTTTTTATCCTATTTTACTAAAGGGGAGTAATGTAAAATTTATTTTGTAAAAATATGAAAATATTGACATATGATGACCTTATGTATCATAAAATTACTTGTTTGTTATTTTACATCTTTCTAATAATGACAAAGGGCTAAAAATAACGAATTGATGACATATATAAAAAAATTTAAATTGGGATATCTTTTTTTTGTTAATAAACAAAGGGGGAGAAATAAATGTATAATTGATGCATAAATTCAAATGTATGTTGTATACTTGGAAAATTATTCATGATTTGATGATTAATAACTTAAGGTAAAAATATTTGAATTGATGTTATATCATCTCTAAATTGATGTTACTTCTTTGAGGTATTATTTAAAATTAATAAAATATCATATCATAATACTTGAATTCAAGAGTGTGTGGTTCTCTTGAATTTAAGTTTCTCTTATTTAAATCATGACATAGATTTAGAGGGAGTAAGGTTTAACTCTCGTCATCAATTAATTGTCATCATAAAAAAAGGGAGATTATTGAATCTCGGATTTTGATGATGAAATCAATTGATGAGTGTTTAATCTAATATGTGTGTTAGAGGAAGTAATACAGATTTAACAATGACGTAGAAAAGGAGTTACAACCAATTTTGGGCCAAGATCAAGTTTGGGCATCGGGCCAAGGTTCAGACGATGCAATAGGAGCTCGTCGGAAGTTTGCTATGAGTTCACCGAAGAAATCAGGAAGCTCGCTAGGGACACGTTGGGAGATCGTCGAAGGAAGACTGTAAGACTCACCGCAAGAATGTCGGAGATTATCAGATTGTCAGGATAGGTCGTTTATTAAGGTTGATGGACCTGTATGGTTGTAATCAGTGAGTCATAGTTAGGTTTGAGTCCTAATTGAGTTTGATTTGAAAAGAAACTAAATCAACTCAATGTGAGTCAATTGAGTCCACATTTGAGATTGGATTGAGCTCAGATTGAGCTCAATTAGTTGACCTGAGAATTAGTCAATAGAAAGTACAAGTCGAGATTGGAAAAGTGAAGGGAATCACTTTTCCAGGGTTATGGTCGTACCGCTCAGGTCGATGGTTGTATCGCCTAGGTCGGCGGTTGTACTGCCACCGCCTAGTTTTCCGAGCAACTTTCAGCGATTGTACCACCAGCACCGGCGGTTGTATCACTCATATCCAAATTTTTCGGATACAATTGAATTTTGGCTCCATTCTTTTGAAGCCAATTAGGATCTATAAATACCTCAAGTTTTCTTGTATTTAGCAGAAGCATTCACACAAGTCATCGGGCAAATATCTACGAAAAAGTATGCTAAAAGTGTGCCAAAAAAAAAGTAAAGGGGTAAGGGAGTAAGTTAAAAATTATATTTCTTATAAGAGGTCTCCTTTGTGAGTTGAGATTGAAAAGCTTATAAGGGTTTGGTCTTCACCCAAAGAAGATTGATAGTGGACTCCAATGGACCTTGACGAAAAGGATTCGGGAAGTGGACGTAGGCCAAATTTTTAGCCGAACCACTATAATTTATGAGTGTATCTCTCTTTACTTAATTTATGCAATCATTAGCTAAATCAAAATTTTTGATATTAAGTTTGATTCACTTACATGTTCTAATTTCAAGAAACGCTTTCGATTTTTCGATTGTATTTGAAATAAAAAATTTTCTTAAATCAAAATTTGTACACTTGCACTAATTCACCCACTTTTAGTGTCAATTGATCTGAACAAAAAGAATATATTATAGGATTAAACAATGTGTTAGAGGATTAAGTAATGTATCATAGGTTCAGACAAATTAACAAAAAATCTAACTACAAAGAGTGGATAAGATGTCGAAAGGCTTAAAAATATTTTGGTCATTTTGCATTAGTATCCGACTAAAATAAAGCTTAAGTTTACAATATAAGGTGATGATGATACCACCAAAGTTTAGATTTTAGACTTCATGTCAAAAATTATAATGGTAATACTATGAAAAGCAATGGTGGTATCTACCCTATAATCTTAAAAATTTAAATTTTTGACTTCATTTTTTAGCTAATAGAACATCTAATCTTGAGTTTGTAAAATGTTGTATCTAGTTTTAGCATTGTTTATGTTTTTTTCCCTCTCTTAAGTTATAATTATGATACCAACTGATAGGAGATAAGAGATCTATTATAAAAGATTAAGTGTGAAGATTTTCATTTGAGTCTAAAAAGAGAAAAAAATATAAAATAATAGTTTATGTTCACTTATTAAAAAAAATATTAATAGTAAAAATGGATGGTCTTATGGGAAAAGAAAATAATGTAGACTACAAAAACCAAACAATTATATATTATTTATATTCCTTCTCGTAACTCTTACTCACATTTAATATTTAACGAATCATATTTTTCATACATATTTTTTTATCAAATTTTAAAATCGATTAATTTGACATAACTTTAAGTCACTTTCATCTTAGTGTCATTAACATCCTAACACTATCGAGATCCCACTATACTTGAGTTTCTTATTATGCACACAAACTTAAATCAAATCGGAATGATCCATAAATAGCAGTAGGATGAGGGTTGTAAAGAGCTTTGACCTGGATTTTTATTTGTCATGCTTGTGATCAATTAGCAATTTCATAAATACGATTGGCACAAGAAACCTTATCTAAATTAGCAATACTATTTAAAAAGACTGGTCAAACAGTACTAACCTTGCATGATTGATACCTAAATCTGTTCACCAAAGCATAGTCCTCTGCTTGTCACATCAACTGTGAGAGATGGTCGTAGCTGCACCAGCCACATTAAACAGAGTGTTCCTACTTAAATCCACTATTGATCGCAAACTGTTTACGGCCATATTGATGATGTTATTAATCTGTGGTGTTACTGCTAACCCCCCAGTAGTAATTGATACAGTAGCAGACAGCAGCAGGTTGGTATTAGACCATGTTTATCTGGTCTTTTACCTGCTGGCCTTTGCAGGTTTTGTCTCTGCTGGTTTCGAAAACATGTTCCATAATTTTTTCATGTGATCTAATTATCAAGAACAAACTCCAGATGTTATCCTTACAGCAGCTTCTTGACCACCAGAGTGCCACTTCCTGCAGCTCCTTTTTCTGGCTTCTCAGTGTCCACGAGAGTATATTGTGATTGGTAGCATGCCTTTGGCACAGCTTCAGGTGGATTCCTATGCTGCGTGACATAGATTGTTGTGCACACGAGGTAGGAATGTGTTTTTCATGCCTGGGTACAGATCTTGTTTACCATTAATCAACCAAGATGCATGCACCTGAAGCTTGAACAGTTGAGTTGCTTCTTCTGCAGAAGAAAGAAGCACAACACCTGGTCATTGTTTGTGAAGCTTCTCACCTCTTTCTTGTTGATCCGGTTGTGCCTTTTTATCGTCGAATCGTGCATCGCCGTGTGCATTCATTGCACATAGAATTGACTAGTTGTGGACAACAAGATCGCATGTAATTGATTTGTTCAGATCACACACGTACATTAGTTCAGATGTCAGCTTCTCTTGTACCCAAAACAAAGGCCATTCTTTTTCCTCGATGAATTAGCTAATTATGGTGGGTTTTAATCAGTAAGGTGACATCCTATCCGACCAACGTCATCTTCTGAGTCCCCTTCCACCAAACCATCATCAACTCCTCTAAAGCCTTAAGATAGCAGAGGGCACAAGGTTTAGCAGTTGACATCTGACAACACATTTTCTTGGATGAATTCCAACCTTGTTTTTGCTTCTGTCGATGACATTTGTGATATGTATTGCATTTGGTTTATATTAGATAATCTGTGTTCCTTCGTCAAATGTTTCCTCTGCCCTAAGCCAAACATAAATATGTGAAATTGACTAGGCAAGTAGGTTGACAAAAGTTTCCTGCTTAAAGATATACAAGTCAAATAAAAATAAACTGACTGTTGATTAAAGAGTTTCCTGTGTCCTATATAGCAAGAAGTTTTGATAAGGACGGACTCTATATGGCAAGAAGTTTCCTCTGTCCTATGTATAGCATGCATACATGGGTATGTGAACCGACTGTTGATAGGTGAGTGCGTAAGTTTGACATTGAGAATAAACATGTTGTCAAAAGTTCTCTTGCAAAAGAAACACAAAGCTGATCAAAAGGTCCTTTCTTTCTAAAAGGAGTCTTTTCTTTGTCGAATCTTTTTTTCTTTTTTTTTTAATCTTTTGCGGATTGCAGTCGGATTTGTTGCTTGATTTCTGTCGGTGGGTTAAAGAAAAAGTATTGAGAAGCTTCTATTTCAGAGCCTCTTTTTTTTTTCTCTCTCTTTCTGATGCATCATTACCTAAAAGAGATGCTTTAAGTGGTGAAAATACAAGTCCAACTATATTCCATTCACTGATTAAGCATCAGACATCATCTGCTAAGAACTAAGACCAAAGATTTCCTTGTCCACTCACGTGTTTTGTCTTCTGCTCATCACACCTCTGTCCCACAATCTTCAAATGCAGCAAACCTTAAGTGTGTGTTCTCTTAGGCAGCTTTCATGAAGGTTGTAAGATCCAGATTTCCTAATTGCACTCAGAGATCATGTGAATCCCACAGTGTGTTTTCTGAGTCCTCGATTGGCAGCAACAGTATGTACCGTATACATTGCATAGTTTTGTGAACACAGGAAAAACAAAGGGAAGAACACTGGAAGTACGGTTCCTGCTCATTGTTTTGTGAACCTTCTTACTGATTTCTAACTCCGAGTGCCGTCTCCAAATGCCAAGCCAAATGGCACTTCTGCAAGTAACTCAACTTTAAAATGACAGTAGTTGGATCAGGAGATGCCCCACAAAGCTGGCTGGTTTGTCTTTGTGATTGCAGAGGATCTGTACTTGCTTCTTCTTGAGCTCAGCTTCGTTCTTCTTTCTTTATCATAAAAAAAAAAAAAGAAGAAATGTATATATCCTATAAACAGCAAATGATGAGGACACGATTTGATCTCAAAATCTGAAAATGATCTGATAAGTTCTATACTATCTTCTCAACCTATATAGGTGAGTGGATCACATCCTCATCAAAATTACATGTTAGATATAAACGAGTATAAAGATGAGATATTGAGACCTCAACCCAAGATAATTAAGTCAATACATCAGCATTAAATAATGTTTTTAAGTGTAAATTTATAGGATGAAATTTTAAATCCTCAATTTAGAGTAAGTCAACCACACCCTCATCGTCATACTAATGCTTTAGATTTATATTTGATGAAAGAGACACGTTTTATTCAATTAATCTACCACCACTATTAGTGTCTTTGAAATTCTCTAAAAACATTGACATATGTAATACTTGCATTTTCTACTGTTCTTTAGGATGGTTTAAGTGATGAAACACCGTTTTCTCACCAAGAATTTTGACTTTTTTTTGGGGTCCCTAAAGACTATCTATCTCATGTGATTAATATGGTTGATATTGTTTGTAAAAACACAATCTTTGGCGATAAAACAAATTACTTTATCAATATTTTTTTATAAATTTTGATATACATAAAAAAGTTAAAATATTTTTATCGCTGGATTTAATGTCGTGGACGGGGAATCAACGCGACATAGTTCAGACCATGTGCGTAAAGTCATTCGATGCATGTTAGATGCTTCATGTGGTTCGATCGATTCCAAAGCGGTATCGATTGATGTAGCCATAGGTTGAGAGATATGTCAATGAGATGCTCGGGTCCTCCAAAAAGGCTCTGGTCGGGGAGGTGTGTGTCTGACGTGGCCCCCTCAATGGGTAAGTCAATAATTAGGGTGTGAAAAAAGGAGACCGAGGAGATGTGGGATCAGAGTCCAGAAAAAATCCCCTTCTATTGGCTACAGTGGGAGTATTTATACATGGAGAGTGGAGGGAGATCGTATCGTGGCTATTGATGAGAGTCGTATCTTCGGCCAGCCTATAGGAATAGTTCTTCACCACTTATTGCCTTCGTTGATTCTCGAGACCTCACTTGACAGGACTGTCGGCTGGCAGTGTGGCCCATACTGAGCCAATGATGCTGCATCAGGCGCCACCGGGATTACTGAGGTGGCTACCAACATGGCCCGATGATCGCAAAGCACCTATTTGAATAGAAGTGAGAAAACAAAAGGCACACATTATTTATTGAGTGAACACTTATTTATACAAGATTCAATTGAAGATTTCCCTCAACTCATGAACGAGATCTTCTCGTTTAGTTACAATTCTGTTCAGCTAACATGCCCCCGCAAAATCGAGCTCCTGTCAAGGATGTCAATCTTGGACCGATGTAAAAAAAAAAGTTTACGGGCCAGAGACTTCGTAAGGGAGTCAGCAAGTTGATCAGCCATGTGAACATGAGAAACACGAAGCTGCTGATGGACAACTTGATCATGCACAAAATGAAAGTCAATGGCAACATGCTTCATATGGGAGTGGAAAACTATATTTGCACAAAGGTAAGTCACACTGATGTTGTCATAGTAAATAACAGGCATAGAAGTAAAGTGAATGTGAAGCTCCTTAAGTAAGTTGGTGATCCAATTAAGTTCAGTAGCAACAGTGGCAATAACACGATATTCAGCTTCAATAGTAGACCTGGCAACTATCTTTTGTTTCTTAGAACTCTAACTTATCGGATTAGCACCAAAAAAAATAATATAACCTGATATGGAGGTTCTATCATCAACATTTCTCGCCTAATCAGCATCGATAAAGGCATGAATCTGAGGGAGAGAGTATTTACGAAGAAAAATATCATGATTAATGGTCCCTTCAAGATAACACAGAATGTATTTGACAACAATCAAGTGTAAAGTAAATTCAGATAATTTATTAACTGCAAAGGAGACATCAGGACGAGTAAGAGTGAGATATTATAAGGAGCCAACTACCTATCGATACTGAGTAGAGTCTATAGTAGGACTACTATCACATAACTTTAATGATTCACTAGAGGACAAAGGAGTGGCACCCTCTTTTGCATTCTGCATATTCGTCTTCAACAGCAAGTCATGAATATACTTTCTTTGTAAAAGGAAGAGACCGGAAGACGTAAACGAGGCCTCGTCACCGAGAAAATAATTCAGGCGACCAAGATCTTTAAGGGAAAATATGTTGACCAATTGCTTAATAAACATTTGAACCTCCATAGAGTTATCACCGGTGACAATAATATCATCCATATATACCAGAAGATAGATAGTACACTCATGTTATTCGCATAGAGATAGAGAGACATCAGACTTAGAGTTAATAAAGCCAACTGAAGACAAGTATAGACGAAGTTCAGTATATCAAGCCCATGGAGC
Organism: Ensete glaucum; assembly: GCA_021527575.1. Classification (NCBI taxonomy): domain Eukaryota; kingdom Viridiplantae; phylum Streptophyta; class Magnoliopsida; order Zingiberales; family Musaceae; genus Ensete; species Ensete glaucum. The sequence goes on from CM038551.1 coordinate 21,458,086, forward strand.
CTGACGAACTTCATAAATTTTGGCCTTTTGGAGTTTATAAATATACCATGGATATTGAGAATGTATAAAGCCTGGATGTTGTTCCATAAAGATATCTTCAGTAAGAGTCCCCTGTAAAAATACATTATTAACATCTAATTGGTGTAAACACCAGCCTTTGGATATTGTCGGACTTAGGATAAGCCGAATTATAGTAAGTTTGATAATAGGACTAAATGTCTCAGTGTAGTCAATACGAGGGCATTGATGAAATCCTTTAGCCACAAGTCATGCTTTATAACAAGCAATTGAACCATCAGGATTTCGCTTAATTCGATAAACCCACATGCACCCGATAATATTTTTTGTGGATGAGAGGGGATAAGGGTCCATGTAGCATTATGAAGAAGAACATCATACTCCTCACACATGACTTTACGCCAATGTAGAGATTTTTGGGCCTGAGTAAAAGATAACGGTTCAGCAGAGTCGGGGGAAGGTTTGGTGCTAACATGTAGGTTAAGAACTTGATGTGGTTTAAAGACACCACTCCTGAAATGAGTTTGCATTGGATGTCAGGAGGGTATAACAGTATCGGAGGGTAAGAGCTAAGGGTTATCACTAGTGGATTCAGACGGAAGGATGATAGAATCACCTGAACGATATGAGGACAAAGGCTGGGGTTCTAGAAGAGGAGAAGCTGGAGGAGCCGGAGGAGAGGAGGAAGAAGAAAGGTGTGGAACAGAAGTAACAAGAGAGTGTGGATCTGGCAGAGGCATATAGGGGGATGAAGATGTGTCAGAGAAACTTAATGGGACGACAGATTGCCCATGATCTCGAAAGGAAAAAACAGACTCCACAAAAGTGACATGTTTGGAAACAAAGACTTTAGCAGAGTGAGGATTATAACATTGAAAAGTATTATGTTCAAGAGAATATTCGATGAAAATACAAGGGTAAAAACGAGACTACATTTTATTAGAATTATAGGAACGTAATCACAAATAATAGAGATAGCCAAAGACTTTTAATATTTATAGATTGGGGTATTTTGTAATTGATATTATAGAATAAGAGTGGGCATATGATTAATGAGGTAGACAACAGTTGAAAAGCTACGGACCAAAAGGTAGATGGCATAGAAGCCTGATGGAGCATTGTTAGACCAGTTTCAACAATATGACGATGTATACATTCGGTAGAACCAATCAGTTGAGGAGTATATGGGAGGGACTTAAGATGTTAAATATCGTAAACAGATAGATGAGATGCAAGGGCTTGATATTCACCTCGTCCATCAGAATATATAGTTTTAATAGTGGTCTGAAAGTAGTTTTCAACTAAGTTTTTAAAGTTAGACAAGACAACAGTGACATCAGACTTTTGACGAAGAGGATATCACCATGTGTACTTCATAAAATAGTCTACAAAGACAATATAGTATCTAAACCAGGAAACAACTGATGCAGGACCCCAAACATCAGTATAAACAACCTCAAATGATTTAGAGTAGGAAAGAGAGGATATACCAAAAGGCAGTTGATGACTCTTATTGCTAAGATAAGCACATAGTAAGTAATAACATTACTAGATTTAAAAACAGGAATTGAATATCGAGAAAATAATTTTTGTTTAAGAGAGGTAGAGGGATGACCAAGCCGACGATGTCATATGTCAACTGGAGCAGTAGTGGATGAGTTGGTAGTAGGTTGAGTGAGAAACAAGGCTGAAGGCCATTTGTAGATATTGTCTTTATTTAGACCGCGAACTAGGGATGCCCCCATGCTCAAGTCCTTGATAAAAAAATAATCATAAAAGAATTATATATAAGTATGATTTTGTTAACAGAATTGAGAGACTGAAATAAGATTTCTTTTGATGTGAAGTGCACATAAAACATTATCGAGTGTGAAAGAAGTGGTATTGGAATTAAACTTTATAGAACTAATATGAGTAATAGGAATCCTTTTACCATCACCGATGATGATGTCTTCATATTCGCCATAGCTATTGTGGAACGACAAATTTTGGAGATCGAAAGTGATATGGTGGAAAGCACCAAAGTTTATAATCCAATTGGACTGATTATCAGAAGTAGTTATGGCATTTGCCTAAGGTCAGGTTGATAGAGCTGGGAGGCGAGGTCGAGACCAGCAAAATTTGGCAATGTGACTAATTTTGTCACACAACTGGCAAATGATTGGTTGTTGAAACGTAGGAGGAGGATGATGTGGTGAAAATGAAGCATTCAGACGATGGTTGAGATATGGAGGATATAGAGGAGGAAGCGATGGGTGGTTGCTCATAGAGGTGGTAGGAAAGTTGGCCACACCTTTTGAAGCATTCTTATTATATTTGCAGTTGTGCCTTTTGGATGTATGGTTGAACTGAGCTATGATGGGAGGTCCTAGCAGAGGTCCTAGCAGCTTGGCGTCATGGTTCAAGTACATTTCATAGTCTATCGGCTTGTCATAAAGTTCTCCAAAGGAAATTGGAGAGTCGCACACGCGAAGTTCTGCTGCTAGTTCTTTGAACTATGGACTTAGTCCATTAAGCATGTGGATGAGTACCTCTTCATCAGAAAGTGAATGATCTATCAAAGCCAGGTCGTCGATCATTAGTTTGATATATTGTGAGTAGTCGATAATAGTACTACCCTCCTGCTTGAAGGTCATAAGGTTGGAAAGTAGTCCAAACATGTGAGTCCGGGAGTGGCTCGCTAAGGTAGTTTGTAACTTGGTCCAAGCTTCCACAACAGTAGTACAGGAGGACACAAGCAGGGCGATGGATCCAGCAACAGGAGCCTGAATTGCTTGGAGAATGAGCCTATCTTGGCATAACCATAGCTTGTAGGCTGAATTTGGTATTGGGTTAGGTTCTCCAGGAACTTGAATCATTGCTGATAGACAGCTGAGAGAGCCATCAATATAACCTAATAAATCATAACCAAATAAGAGATAAGAGAATTGAGCATGTCAGGACACGTAGTTGCTGCCTTTAGATAACTTAAAGGGAATGAGGGAGGCAGCATCAATGGAAATAAGTTTTGTATATGAAGAAAAAGTCCTAGCAAGTAAGAGAGTTATAGCATCATAAGTAGACGATGAGGAAGACATATGGAACAAATCAAAAGGAACTCAAGAGAAATGACAAGATAGTGTATAGAAGCAAATGGTGTCACAGTGATAAAAAGGTGACAATGATGAAATAGTGAAGAAAGAAGAAAATAACCTCTAGTCAGAGTAGAGAGACCTCAATCGGTGGAGGTTGTTGTTTTAGAAAGTTGCAATAGTCTAATACTGCAGCGTCAACCTCTATGAAGTGGGTCTAGATGCCAAAGTCGACAAATGCAATAAAGTGGATGTGTGAGCAGTTTTGCTCACTGCAAGTGGCGTAGGATTGAAACTGCTACTGAAGAGGGAAGGAGTAGAGGTCGAGATTGCATGCACACATATCATCAACTGAGGGAGGTTTGCTGGAAGCCAAAGTAATAGCAAGTGCTAGAGCGAGTTGTTGGCACATATATGTACACTAAAAGATACAGTGTGACGGGCTGGGAATGTGGCCACGGAAGTGCCACTATTCGTCGAGGCTGATGTGGCAGCGGTGAAGCACGAGGAAGACTACCTTGTGCATAACTCCTCGCTGATGAGGCGAGGGAGGACCAGGCAACCGAAGGTGGGGGAGGGATAATACTCCGTCGTCACCCATTGTATTAGGGTAGCAACAAGCGCCAATTGATGCCAGAACTACTGGAAGGGAGAGATAGCATCGAGGCCGAGGATAGGAAGAAAGCATATGAGAGAAAGTGTCTGGATCAATATGTTGCTAGTTTAAGTCATCGGTGCTCGGACGTGCATCATGCCCTTGAAGAGATGAAGGCTAAGAATGCAGTTCTACAATGTTCTGTTTGATGGAGTTGTGGTAGTGGAGTTTGAGGATGCGATGGCTGGTTCCTGTGTGAAGAAGACCACGGCGAGGTCTGCTGCACAAGTGGTGTTCTGACTGCGAGGTTGCTGCAACGAAAGAGAGAGAGATACCATGGAATCGTTGGATTTTGAGGATGTGGTGGCTGGTTCCTATGCAAAGAAGACCACGATGAGGTTTGCTGCACAGGCAGTGTTCTGACCGTGAGGTTGCTATAGCGAAAGAGAGAGAGACCATGGAATCACTGAGGATGGTACAATAGCAACAGCAACAGATGTCCTGTAGCCGACTTTAGAGTTGCAGATGGGAATAAGATCAGCGACCACCAGAATTTGCTAGAAGTGCGACATTTGTCTCCGCCAGAGGCTTCTTGGAAGTGTAGAATTTGGTGAAAGGTGCTTATGTCATCATCAAAAGCATCAAGGGTGCGGGGAGGTAGAGGAGGCAGGAGCTTCACTAGCAAGAGAAGCGGCAGTTGTGCCGCAGACTGCTTCTGTCGAGGATGAGTAAGAGAGCTGTGGCAGTGACCGACAAGGGTGGTTGGAGACACCAGGACTAAACAGATCTCTAGACCTATTTGAGGCAAGCAAGCACTTAAGAAGGGACGTCACAGGAGGATGATGGAATATCGTTTGACAGCAAGGAGGGCGCTGCTAGGAGTGAGGAGCAAATGGTAGGGTAGGACACTGCCGGAGCGGGAGGGTGCTACTGGGAGGGCATTGCTTATGCAAGTGGAGAAGAAAGTAGCAGTGAGTAAGAGGAGCCACCGAAAGAGAAGACAAGGAAGCAGCCGACGATGATGCATGACACTGGCTGCGAATAGAGGTGGGATGCCACATAAAGCAGGGAGGCTGAAGGAGAGGGTAGTGGTTGCAACGTGAAGCAGAGGAAGGGCAACAATTGCATCGACGTTTTGGAGCGACTGCTACGGCAGGGGAGGAAGAAGGGTTGGCCGGCAGCTGTAGCAGGTGCAAATAGAGATGGCCGACGAAAAGGGGTAGCAATTACTATGGCAACGACAAGGGTTGTGGCGAGGCGGGCAGAGGAGCAACAGCGGGCAAAGAAGAGATGGGTTGCAGAAGCGTGGCTGTGGCGATCGATAATGGCGATTCGCAGAGCCTTGTAAATGCGCAGTGAGAAGGTAGAGGAGGCCAAAGGAGAGGGCAACGATTGCGACGATGGACCGGTAGATGGAGAAGTATAGATGCCGATGGTGGGAAGGGTAATGGCACACGAGGTGGCTGTCATTTGACAGTGATAAGAGAAAGAATTTTTTCTATATATTATGGCTCTGATACCATGTTTGAATAGAAGTGAGAAAACAAAAGGCACACATTATTCATTGAGTGAATACTTATTTATACAAGATTCAGTTGAGAATTTTTCTCAACTGATGAACGAAATCTTCTCATTTAGTTACAATTTTGTTTAGCTAACAGCACCAACGTGGTCCTCGGGCTGACATTACCAAGCTGCCTGATCAGGCTGACATGGATAGACCACTTGGATGGGCCCAATATTTACAATATCAACTTTAAATAGCCACATTCAACATGAGAAATACATATTATAATGCTTTGAATTAAATAAATATAAAAATTTATGTTATTTTATCATATAATATCTTCCTCAACTTATATTCTAACATATAATATCTTCCTCAACTTATATTCTTTTGCATGTATATTATTGTGAACGAAATATGAATAATCAATGTTAAGAAAATATAAAATAATAGAAAATTCAATGTGGATTAACACATGGTTAGCATGTGAGATCAAGTCAGTTAATCGGTATGCATCCATCTATGTGAATAAAGATTTAAAGTAAAAAAATAACAGTTTTTCATTATGATAAGGAAAAATAATCACAAACTTTCTTCTCTTCTTTTATGAGAATGAAAGAGATCTTAAATTCTCTTCTCTACTTATGACAACAAAGACAATCATAAAATTTTTTCATCCTTTAAGCTATAAAAATATATCTTGAATGAAAAAAGGGGTTGGCTCTCACCTTTTTAGGGCTAGTCGAATCCACATTTTGGAACATCTGATTATTAACTTAAATATCAAAGAGATTAGATTTAAAGATCTCCAATGACTTTGATCTTCGTTTACATGATATCTCAGGAGCATGATATTTTTATATATACTTGAAATTCATGAGCATGATATTTTTACATGAAAGATACAATAAATATTCTTATGTACATAGATTTAAACTACATTGAGCTAACAATGTTAACGCCCTAACACAAGCATTAAAAAAAAAAAGTTATCGTTAGTTACCATCAATATTTTATTTTATCATGGCTGCACAATTCAGTCCCACAACGATCTATCAATTCCAAAAACATGGCTTTCCGATTAACCATGCCGATTCAAACCACAATGCGTCTGATGATGACAAAACGGATCATCCGATTGACATGAAATATTGACTGAAAATTTTACCACTTTAACCAATCATTTGTGACCACCAGACTCACCGCCCATTAGTCTCTCTTTGAATGCTTTCCCCAATGATGATTGATAGGTGACCAAACCCCCCCGCCCCCTGCCCTCTTCCCTATGGACCCCACTCCTCTCGCCAATTATTCCCTGTGTGACCTAACCAGCCACCTTAATCGAACTCCTTCCTCCTCTCCTCCCTCGATACCCATTTATTGCTTGCGTCACACAAGCTGATAGCCCTCCCTATATATAACTAATGCTCCTCTCGCCCACTCTTCCTTCATTACCTTCTCATCTCCCTCTTCCGTTCCCCCTCTTTCTACTATGCATCTTTCCTTGGCCATAAGCCTCGCTTCCGCCGCCGTCGTCTCCTCTATTATCCTCGTTTCCTTCGCCTACTTTAAGATGTTCCTCAGGTACAAGATACCCCTGTGCGGCTGGTGCCGCAAGTCCGACGACTTGGAGCTCGGCCCCGCCCAGGCCCGCGTTGCCGACGGCCCCGAAACCGTGTTCTGCAAGGAGAAAGGCTCCGCCGCCCGGAGGTTCGGATGGGCGGAGATCGAGTCGGTCACCGGGAAGTTCGCCCCCGACGCGGTGGTCGGCGAGGGCGGTTCCAGCACCGTCTATCTTGCTCGCCTCCCGGACTCCTCCCTCGCTGCCCTCAAGCTTCATCGCCCCAGCGAGCGCCTCCACCGCGCCTTCCGCCAGGAGCTCGATGTCCTCCTCCGTCTCCGACACCCCCACATTGTCCGCCTCCTCGGCTACTGCGACGACCGCGGTTCGTATCTCGCCCCCTCCCTACGCTTCCCCCTACCGGCTGGCTCGTCTTCTCCTAATTCGCTGAAGGCTTTGGGTTCCCGATCGCAGAGGAAGAAGGCGTGTTGGTGTTCGAGTACGTGCCGAACGGGAGCCTCCATGAGAGGCTGCACGGCGACGGCGAGATGCTGCCGTGGGCCCGACGCATGGCGGTCGCGTACCAGGTGGCGCAGGCGCTGGAGTACCTGCACGAGGGGTGCGACCCCCAGGTGGTGCACGGCGACGTGAAGGCCGCGAACGTGCTCCTCGACGGACGGATGGAGGCGAAGCTGTGCGACTTCGGGTCGGCCCGGGCGGGCTTCTCTGCGGCGGTGGCGGCCCCGCGCTCCGCCCACGCCATGATGGTGGGCTCCCTGGGCTACGTCGACCCGCACTACCTGCGCTCCGGGATGGTCTCCAAGAAGAGCGACGTGTACAGCTTCGGGGTGCTGTTGCTGGAGCTGGTCGTGGGGGCGGAGGCGTTCGACGCGGGCCGGGAGCTGCGGCTGACGGCGGCGATGGGCCCAGTGCTACGGGACCCGAAGGGGAAGGCGCGGAAGGCGGTGGACCCAAGGCTGGGCGGGGACTACGACGCCGGGGAGGCGAAGGCGGCTGTGGACGTGGCGGCCTCGTGCGTCGGCGACAACCCCGGGCTCCGCCCATCCATGGCGGAGGTGGTCAGGATGTTGCGGGAAAAGGCATCGTCTTCCATCGCAGCCGTTGCATCAAAATCTGACGGCAAAAGTGATTTGTAGATTAGCGGGGTCACATCTGTCATATAACCATTATGTAAATTAGATAGACTGTAGGGGGGGAGGGAGAGAGAGAGAGAGAGAGAGAGAGAGGAAATTTATGGATGTATACTGCAAATGTGAAATATCGTAGGGGGTTTTTGCGTAAGAGAAATGCAATTTATTATCCAGAAAGGTCCATTTGACATTTATCTCAGGAAGAAAGGCCACTCCAATTAAATAATAAACCAATAAGGGTCCAAAAGATGGCACATCTCATGCTGTTATCATCATCAGGTCATTAATGTTTGAACCTGTCAAGAAATCTAAAGTGAAAATTAGTATGTTTTAACACGTCCTTTTATGATATCAAATTTTATTAGTCTAAGTATATTCTTGGAGATGTGCAGATGGCAAAAATTAGGATAAAAATATTTACAGACCAAAATACAACTTTAAGTCAAAAAGCTCTCATAACCATATGGTGTGAATTAGAAACCTGGAATGACAGTTGCAAGTGCAACATCGGGTGGGCCATCTGCTATCGTCTTCTCCCTCTCTCTCTCTCTCTCTCTCTCTCTGTGTCTGTCTTAATGGTTGCCACGTCGTGACCGCGATCAGGTGAGTCGAACAAGTGGCCGTAAATTAAAGACCGGGCGATCGGAGGATGTGTGTGATCAATGTGACCCCCCATAGCGAAAGCTACCGTATAATAAAATATAATGGAGGTCCGTCGTTGACATATCAACCGATGAGCAAATAGGGACAGCTTCAGTATTAGAACAAAGAAGAGAAGGGGAAGCTTGTTTTTGTCACGGGGAAATACGTAGGCGGAAGGAGAAGGGCTACGTAGTGGTCGAGAACATTAGTGTCAACCCAGAACGAGGTGGGAGTGTGACACTTGAACTGAAGAATCCACTAAGGAGAAGAAAGAGAAGGGAATGGTGTATGTTAAAGGGGTGGCTTGCTTGATGGAGATGCTGCTGCTGCTGCTGCTGCTTTAAACCTTTGATCCCCTCGAACTTTATGCCTAGTCCAACTCTACTTTTTCTGTTTGCTTTATTTGCCACTGTCTCCCTGGGGTCCTTGTGCGCACTCGGGCTGGTAAAGCAGAGGAGTTCCCAAGTTCGGCGCCATGGGTTTTTGTTCCGTTGCTGACATGCCCGCGTGAACCGTGCAGAAACCTCAAACTTATAATTGTGGTTTAGGAGCTCTAGCTGCTGTGGAGAAAATGTCAACTACGGTCCAAAGAGCAAAGTCAACGATGCAGCTGCAGTGATGGGAAGTCATCCGCTTCGTCTGCCTCCCTCATCTCTTGGATCGTCTGTGAGCTGCAACGCAACAGCGGAACGAGGAACCGAGGAAGGGAGGGGAGGGTGGTGCATATGTAGGATACATGCGAGCACATGGACTTCTCTTCCAACTTTAATAAATAGTTGTCACGGAAGAGGGGAGCCAAAAAAACAAAAAAAAAAGGGACTTGAGAAGAGAGAATGGGGAGGAACTCGGCACACTCGATTCATGGTGGACATGTGATGGGGTGCGTGACGTGCAGCTCAAAAAGCCACACACACACCCAAGTCCCAGCTTTACAGAATGGTCCTAAATGCCAAATTGTGCATTATGGCTCTTAATAATGAATGCCCATGTGATTTTTCACCTACATAATATACTTTATTGCTTAGCTAAGGCAAATAAAAAGGATACTCGGTGGAGTGTGCTGTAATTCCAAGTAATAATTTGAGCGACTCAAATATCCAGCTCTGACTCTGATCTGTTCGGAATCTGCTTTAAGCAAACACTCACATGCCTCCTTTGCGGAGTTGCAGGCCATCATCCATAATAATACCAGCGGTTGCTTCCTGCCATGGATGTGCTTTATGTTTGGATGCATTTATGGCAGCGGGAAGACACATTGATGGGGATCATCACAAAACCCACTTTACCGAAGCTGGTACGGTCACAGATGAATGATGAATGATGAATGATGGGGTGGTGGTGGTGGTGGGGGTAAATGCTGTGAAGATATAATAAAGCATGATGAACATAAATGTTGGACCCTCCCTCCTGCGCCGTGCAACTTCTGCGGATGCCAGCGCAGCTGCATGGCGGCAACTCGAGAAAGCTGTGCATTGTTTTCGTATGAGTATGAAAATAATGCATATCATATTTCTGCATCTTAATTAATATAAATGAATATTGGCACTATGATTGATGTGTTCCACCAAATACGAGATCGACGCAGCTCCTGATGTCAATATTACAGAGTAAATTATAGTCAGGTAGAGAGATGAGCACGCAAAGGCACACGGATTTCTTAGAATTAAATGTTTGAACCATAGACGGCATCGGTGAACTCTATATATAGGAATAATAGTCCCCCAGTCGTATGTTTTTCATGTTTCGTACCGCGCTGCATTCAATTATAAGAACTCATGCCACAATATATAAATCTATCGGTGTCCTTTTCTAGAATGTGGAGGTGTTAACAGTTGTTCCAAAGAGGTAGGGTTCTGGAAGTCATAGGTTTGAGACGGGCGCCATGGATGGTATAATGCTCATGAAGCTAAATTATTATTGTGGGTCTCTCATGAAGCATGTCAGACCTGGAAATAAAATCTAGTATCACCGGAGAAGTCGCTGCATTCTTCCATGTGATAGCCGCAGAAATGTTTGGTCCATCATTCGGCCAATAAGCCAAAAAGCTATATCAGATCGCTGGAATACCTCCAAGCCTTTTTTTTTCTTTTTTTTTTTTGGATCTTTACTCTCAAATTATGAGCTTGCGGATGATAGAACTCGATGATTTGGCCACATGCATGTGCTTATCAGCATCAAAAAAAAAAAAAAAAAATACTAGTATTATTTTTGCACAAATTTTCACCATCTTCGTATGCAACAAAAGCTGGTTTGTTCTATAAAAGCTGTCTATGGTATCGACTGTCCATAACAGAGTTTCATTTGTTATGATGAACCTAATGCATAAAAATAGAAATGTATGTATGTAGATGCGATGACTTTGCTAATAATAATTTTGATGGTGTCATAAGTATCATCGGCTTTCCGATTCAACACGACACGTCTATCCGCACTGATGTGCATTAAATTGTTGACCTCTAAAAACAATATCACCATCTTTAGGCCCCTGCGCATACTGTTTCTGTTATAATAAATTTAGAAATATAGAGTAAGATACGAGATATGAATATTTTTATTCTTAGTCCTTTATTAATATTTTCTTAGGATCAATCAAACTTTTATGTCTTTACCCCGATATAACAGTACCTAAATAAAAATAATCACGAGTAAATACCGCATCTGAAGGAAACCAATTAATCCACAAGGGAATCAAACAGCAATTAATCCACATAAACTCGAATATATAACCTATAGAAAGTTATAGATATATTTACCGCCAGTACATCTACATCTGAAGGAAACCAATTAATCCACAAGGGAATCAAACAGCAAAACCCTGAAAAATTCAGAACATCTAAAAGGCATAGTTGTCTTCCATCCCTCTCCCAAGCCTCCACATTAGCTAACACCCACAGAAAAACAAACTAATGCCAAAAACACTCTTAGAATGTAGTCGACGGTACAGTGCAAACCAAATCATAATATTACAAATACTACTCATAACAGGCACAGAAGATTATATACATTACATAATACTTCAAACTTACAGCACAATTGAAGGACAACTAAACGATATATTACATGCTTTTTCAAACTCATCATCAGCATTAAGGAACTTTGCGAGCCCAAACCCAACAAAGCAATAAAAACCCATAGAACAATCCGACCACATCAATACCTGATGTCATTAATACTACTGTCTTGTGTTACAGCGGACACTCGAAGATTGCAAAGCAAAGCATCTCGTCCCGTTAAAATAATCTGAAAGAAGTCATTGGCTTGATTTGAGAGAGAACCTAGCTCATGGCCAAGCTTCTTTGCCGTGCCGTTCAAATTGGTAACACAGTCTTGCAACCTCCATCTTTCAAAATCAGTGTTCTTCCCTGGTGCAGGCACTTTATCTTCACGATTAATACCCCTTGTATCTTGTACAGGTTCTTCCTTGCAACTGACATGGTTGGCCAAATCATGTAACCGTAAAGCACATATTTTGACTGCTTCTATCTCTTTGAACAGTACCAACTTCCCACCGACAACTTTTCTCTTTATTTCCTCATTCACAATAGCTTGCAAGTCGCTGAAGGCCTCAAACCAATGGAAATCAGCAGAAACATGCAGGTCTATCAATGCTCTTGAGCAACCTGAGAGCGATGCTGAAAAGATGGCACAAATAAATACAGTCATGACCTTAACTCCATATAAGGCTCTCATCAGTGCCTTTGCTTTGGAGCTCTTGCCCTTGGGGAGATCAAGAGTTCCTTGATGAAGACTCTCTACAACGGCAGCAAAGTTGTCTAGTTTAGGGCTCTTAGAGATGTGTTCAATCCATTCATGAAGATATGAATGAGCTCGTACAAGCTGTTCAGACGAAGGATAACTAGCCGAGATGCCCGTTAGATGCAGCACATACTGAAGCAGAAGTTGGCCTTGATCCAATCTGGACAGCACAGAGCTTAATGCAATGCAAACATCAAGCAATTTCACACTGCTGTCCAAATATATGCTGATCCATTTCTCATCCCAGTCAGAAACAGGTAACCGAAGCTCATTAATGAAAGTTTTTATGCTATTATGAGCATCTGATAGGAAGTCCATGGCAAGACTCATCCAAGATAGAGTAATAACATCAGAGGCATCCTTAGGCTTGAGCTTTTTCAAGTTTTCTGCCAGGCCTTGCTCGAACGAAAACAATAATTCACGAATCTTCAGCGATTGAGAAGATCTTTTGGGGGAAATAATCCGAAAAGGATTTCCAAATGGAAAGAAAATCCGCTGTCCATCATGCGGTCGACTCATGTTGGTTCAACTGCTAACCAGATAAAAAATATTCTTCAGAAGAGCAAGCGCACACAAATAGAACAATCAAAACAAAAGCTGGAAATCAGGATTAAGTATTGCTATCGCAAATAGATTTTTTTCCCGTGGTACCCTAGCACTCAAGAATATAAAATCTTCATCTAGCACATCTGACTGCTGGGTTCAATGAGAATCTACATGAGCAGCTCTAGGCAAGCTTATCTAGGGATCAACAATTAATATGCCTAAGCCTTTGATGCATACATAATAATTAACTTTTGAATCAAAGAATTGGGAACATACAAATTTGTCAAAGGTCAATTTGAAGTTCTTGCAACATTCCATTAATCAATGTCTTTGCGAATCTAGGTCTATGTTCCCAGAAAGCCAATAGACCTAATGAAACAAGTTAACAAAAAGCATATAATTGAGCATTCCTTCCTAAATTTCAAAACCCTCCAAATATTGCTCCTGCATCAATCCCCCAACACTTTGATGATACTTTTCTCTAGTATATGCTTGTTAAGCAAGTAGGAAGGCATGGAACCTACACTAGAATGCTTCAAAAATCTTGTAATCTACTGCCAGAAGAATGTTAATGGTCACTGACACAAGGTCATCTTGAAATTCTGTTCAATGTATAAAGAACTGATGACCAAAATATCTATTAAGGTTTTAAGTAGACCAGACCATGTCAACATGCTTACAGAGCCGTGGGTTCTGAAACTGGTAACCACAAGCATCCAATTCAACTGGGTCTTGACAACTATTGCTCCCAAAGTTTTAAATTTAAAGAAAGAAGTGGGTATAGGATGTTTAGGAAGCACATTGAGAAAGAGCATCTTTCTCAAGCAAATCTTGACAAAAACCAAAGTCAAATTTCCAGCTACGTAACTAACCCTTCTCAAATATTTGTTTTTTTCTAAAAAAATAAAGGAATTAGTAAATTTTATTTACCATTGAACATTTCTCTTTCAATTTTGTTAAAAAACTTAGTTTTTATTAATTATTACCAAAATTCTTCAAGTCATGTCGCAGAACCTGTTCATAGGATCACTCTCACATGCACTATTCACAAACTTTATAAAAAAAGGAAAAATTTGTAAAATTTATTTCGATCTTTTTGATGGACCTATTGCTATTTGTGGTAATATTGGTGCGATCATTAGCAAATGCACTCTTACATGGAAATTACATGTCATTAGATTAATAGCGAGCACTATGCAAAATAGATTAATTGCCTTTAGCATTTTTGAGAAAAGACATTCAGACAACAATATTTATAGAATGATAAAAACCATTTTGAAATAGTATAATTTGTTTTTTAATTTTTTTATTATTTTGATAGTGCATCTTTAAATATTGCATCTAATCCTGAGTCGGAATAAATTTGACAACCGACCTTGGTAAATTTTTATCATATAATAAGCACATGTCATATTTTAAATTTGTGTACAATATTGTTTTAAATGTCTTGGTATTTTTTCTTGCTCATCAAGCAAGCACTTTAATTTTTGTGGACACATCCACAAGTAATGAAAGAGTAGACAAGATTTTGCAAATCAAATGAAAGACCCAAAAGATTTTCAAAAATATTTATTTCCGATGGAATTCAATGTATGACTGAATTATTTAATGAGAGTTTTGAATATAAGAAATTATTATATACCTTGGTTGTAAATAATGTGAGACAAGTGAATTTATATGCTCACTATTGTAATGTTCATAAGAAAAAATTAGAAATTTGAAAGTTTTTAATATCGCTTCTTATATTTTATGTTCACTCTATGTTTATTATCCTACAGCTCATTAAAAAATTGAATGTATTAATGAAATATAAAAATTGATAATGAGTTGAACTTGATCATTAAGGTTATTATAAGGACATAGTGGCTTAATTCTTTTGGAAATTATTCTACTTATTTATCATGTTGCTTCTATTTTTGGTTTGCATAATTATTTGGATATTTATTAAGATTGTTTACACTTAAATGTTGATATTAGTTAAATACGAGGCAAGCTAGAAATGTGATCATTGACTACCATCATAGTGTCATTGAGAACATTTCCTTTCACAGGAATCTCGGCGATATGATCAAGAACTAGACAGCTAGTTCAGCGACAAGAGATGAAAGCATCAAGAAACTCCAAAATCTCAAAATGGACATCGCCTTCGACGCCGACAGAAGCAAAAGAAACTGAAAAGAAAGAATCCAACTGTTGGCATCGGAGCCCTCATAACCCGAAAACAAAAAATGCATCAAACAAACCCAAAATTTCACAGAAATCATGGATTCAACGATCGATCAATCCATTCCACAACAAGGACGCGAGATCGAATGGGACAACACCATTCGCGCACGAATCAGGAAGCATTTAGCGATCAAGGGCGAGAGGGTTCGTACCTGAGAGATCGCAAAGAAGATGAAGAAGACGATAGCCTGGTTGGGCACCGACTCTTGATGAGTCCCCGCCACCACACCTTGCATTTGAGGCTCCAACGCGTTTCCCTATTCCCTAATCTTCGAATCCAACGGTCGAGGAGCCCGCTCCCAATCGTTACCTCCTGGTACTCTGTGTTCGGCTGTTTAGATCAGACACAATAAGTAGAGATGCTCCACTTATCATCTTACAGGTGACGAATCCGGACCCATTGCATCAAGTTCTTGAAGAGTTCGCTGTTTTCTTCGTTGCAGCTGATTCACGATAAACGATAGGCCGGCGAGATTGAAGATGATCTCAGATTTAATTTGTTATGGGAGTCGTTTCGAGTCCGAAAACAAGGTCTAGATGGGGCCCAGATGAGGACTCGTCTGACAGCGACTCGGATCGGGTAGAGGTGCGTGCCGAATGATCGAGACCCGGCCCATTAATCCAACTTTAGCAGGGCCCAATAGCCAGTGACGGGAACCGCGATACCAGTGTCAGGTACCCTCCATAGCGGTCCATCTCATCCGCTTGCATCTTCTCGACCGTCCATCCGATTTAAATTTTTGGAAGTTATAAGTTTATCACATTTCTCTGTCTAACTTTTAGTTTAGTTTATCCCTTTAAAACTCAAACACTTAGTTATTCATCATACATGCATGCATACATCATGGTGGGCCGATGTTTAAAGTAGAGATACCTTTAAAGCTCTATTTGATATTATTATCCATTCAAAAAATATCCTTTAAAAATAAAATAAATGAATAAAAATAAAGTGAGCGGTGACCGAGCCTAAAATCCTGGGAACCCTTCACGTCAATGCGGACGTTGTTGCATTGCATACATATGTGCCAAGGTTGACCACAAAATAGGCTACAAGATTATCGTATATTGACCCCAAGCAGATCAGAAGACAGGTCAAAACTTGTAATATTAGTAAACCTTTGAGCTCGTACTATTGTCAACCAAAAAAAAAAAAAAAAGGGTATTTGTATCAACTTTTTCTTTATAGTAAGTATATCTTGGACATGCATAAATAATACAAAGTGTGATAAGGAGTTGGATTAAAAGTAAGATGATATAATGGGCTTCCTCCCTATCACTATCTAACCCAGCCAAGATAGCATGCGGAATGCTACCATATCTCTTCCCCCAATCACTGTCATCCAAGCTTGCCATCGTAAGTAAGCACCGACTCCACTTCCATCACTTGTTGCTGGGAGCACACTAAGATCCCACTTCCATCATCTACCTTCAATGCAGTCCACTTGAAGTTAAAACTCCGCTAAACCTTCTCAACAATAGCTACTCGGACAACATGATTGCGCTCAAAGAGGATAAAGAAAACCATTCTAATATCTTCGCTTAACTCGAAGCACGCGTCCCTGATATGATAAATCCTCACACTGTTAGTTAATGATTGCATCATGTATCAAAGTCCGCGCCACATTTCTAATGTCAACAAGTGGACAAAGGGGATGCAGTAAAGAGCCATTTAGTCAGTCTACTTTGAGGTGAATGATCACATCGGCTACAGCAAATCTCTCTCTCTCTCTCTCTCTCTCTCTATCCGTATGGAGCTATTTAGATAGAAAATGGTGAGAGAGACCCCTTGTCGATTCGATGCTCGCCTTGCACGACGACCTCGCACCCAGCAACCATCGGATACGCAAAGTTTCATCCAACCTGTAGGCAAATCATATTCTATTACAACAACCTTACACAGCTTCCAGCTCACAGAATAGGAGTGGGATTGTGTTAGGTTTGGATTGGTAGGAGTAGGCAAGGAAATAGTGTCATCATGTGATCATCACAAATGAAAAATATTAAAAGTTGCAAAAGGTTCAACCCATGTTGAACATTCATTCAATGTTACAATCCAAAACAATCAACAAGAATGGTGTCCTGAATTCAAACAAAGAAATAACCAAGAAACTTCAGAGTCGGAAGCTGAAGCCAGTTCATTTGAAAGCTCATTAACCCATCACGAGATGTCCATTTGAGAACCGACCCCCCCCATACCAACTTCCTAACCATGTATATTGATGGAAGATATTACAGATGATAGAGATAGTAATACAAATCTTTCATCTAACGCTAACTCTCACTGTGGATTTTGAGCAGAAAAAAAGCAGTCAGGTCAATCATCTGAGTTCATAATAACTCGCTAGGAATCAATCTATCGTTTCTGTCTCCTACTCCCCATTCTGTGTGTTTCAGTGATAGTCCACACGAATATGATGTAGTCTAACCGGTGGTGAAAAAACTAGTAATAGAGCCGAACCTACCAAAGCTAGGGGACGAAGCTAAACCGCTACCTAAAAGAGAAGAAGACGACCCAATCCGTTACAGAGAGACTGCTACCAAAAGGGGAGGCGGCGGGGAAGCGGCAGGGGCCAGGAGCTCCGCCTCCTTCTTTCGGCGCATCTCCAGGACCTTGCGGTGGCTGTTGGAGTGTATGTGACTGACGAAGGTGGGGCTGCACGCCGGGCGGTACTCCGGGAGGAGCCTACCGGACTTGAAACGGACGCCGCAGGCGTTGCATAGGGTCTTGGCGCCGAGCGGGCCGGCCCGCCACTGCGGAGTCTTCTGGGCGCCGCAGTGGCTGCAGCGCCGCTCGCCGGAGGCGGTGGACAGCGGCGTTTTGGGCTTCCGACCGCGTTTCTTCGGCTTCTGCTTCTTGGGCTGCGGCGGGTGGTCGTAAAGGAGAAAGCTTTGGTCGAGGGCGACCGCGGAGGGGTCGTATATGAGGAAAGGGGAAGAGGAAGACGTCGAGGAGCAAGAAGAGGCGGAGGAGGTGGTGGTGGTGGTGGTGGTGGTGGCGGCGGAGGAGCACGAGGAGGAGTCCGCCAAGGACGGCGGGCCGGACATAGACCAGGCGGCGGTGGCGCTGCGCGAGCGCTTGCTCCGCTTGGCCTTGACTGGGACCTTCGCTTCGGTGGAGAGGGCGCAGACGGTGGGGATCAGGAAGGAAGGGCCTTGACCTTGTGGCTCGGCGGCACGGGCTTGGCGGTTCTCACGCTGGGCGCCGCTCGGCGGCGGAGAAAGGGATGCAACGCCGGAGCACGATGGGAACTCCGAGATTGAGTCGTCGATGATGAAGGAAACCCACTCCAGTTCTGCGGCATCATGCGCCTGAAGGCAGCAAAGCAGAACCCCTCAGAATGCATCAAAATCGCAACTATAGCCTTTTTATCTTCTATTATTCCAACAACAAATACAACGAGACTCACTGGAAGACATATGTCCGAAAGCGGCGGCGGCGGAAGCTCGAAGGTGAGACCCGAAGACGAGGAGGAAGAAGAAGAAGACGAAGAAGAATGCTCTGTTTTGTTATGCGCTTCTTGGGCATCAATTTGTGATATTCTTCCTGCTTCCTCCTCCTCCGCTTCCATCTCGTCCTCCACGAACTCACCAAGGTTGAGGAGGTCGTCGACAGAGAACGCCTCACCCATAATATTCCCCCTTTCGACAGCCCAACACGCCTCCTCACTCAAAACCACCTGGTTCTGCTGCTTCTGTTGCCCTGAGCACAAAATCTCCGGTCTCAAATTAGCATTCACCACTTCCATGTTGCTTTCCTTCTCTCCCTGCAACCCAACCAAACTTTCATAACCCCTCCGCATATAACACCAACAAGAAGAAGAAGGAAGAAATACATGTTTGAGGTGTAGAACGAAGAAACATGGTAGCAGAAGAAAAGAAGAAAGATTCCGTATTTCCTTCCATTTCCGTCCAAATATGTCATTTGAATCATATTTACTTGCGATCCATCCTACCTGAGAGCAGCGGGAGTATGCCAAGGGAGGAACAGGCGAATGAAGAAGGGATGAGGAAGAGAGCCGCAGCAGCAGAAACAGAGGGAGAGGAGGGGGGGGGTTGGGTGATGAGTGTTCTGTGAAGCATTGAATAGATGCCAATGTCTATAAGCGAAACAAAATGCTCTCTGTCCCACCCATCCCCATTCACCTGTCGTACTATTATTTTTCCACTTAATTTAATTTAATGGCCAGCTCGAAATTTCAGGACGCGCTTGCCAATATCTTCTTCACCCATTTTCCTTAAACAAAATATAATTTCAGAAAATATATAAATAAATTTTTAGTTTCATGGTCGCAAATTGCATCTCAAAATAATCGAAAATTACAAATTCCAGCAAAAATCTCGTCCTGTCATCACCGAGAGCGATTTGGGGCGGACCCATCTCCGTTGGGTACATCCCCCCATCCATCAATCCCCCCCCCCCCCCGTGGCACGTATCTTTTGAGTGACACACTGATTGATGACCTTTTTGCTTCCAGGGAGTGAATGGGTTCCGACCACTGCTATCTCCGGAAGTGAGATTTGTGTGGTCATATAATTCGTCAAGATTAGCGCAGCGCAATCCCCCGAGCACATTGATTCGAATTGGCTCCCACCACATCGATACATGACGGACAGCTTTTTATTACCGGTTCTGTCCTCACTCGTGTCTCAGAATCACGGAAGCATCAAAAGCAAGAAGCGGCAGCTTTTTTTCCGGAGGCAGACGCCTTATATGTGTTATCATTTCACATGTCCCTCCTCCATTCTTTTCGAAGACCAGTAATTAGATGCCCAAGAGAGGGGCATATTAGGCATACCACCTGCGCTAGATTATACTTGTATCACGCGATGGTAACCGGGGCGGGGCGGGAATCGTCGCAGGTTTCACGTGACGCGTATGAGTTGACGGAGGTGCCCCTCGGATTCCTTGACGCGTCGCCTCGACGATTCGTTCCGTAGATGACAAGTGATGTGTGGGTCCGGCGCGTCTCGGAGCGGCCGCCGAGCCGAGACGCTTTCGGCCGGGCCAGGAGGGTCATTTCACGCTTTCATGGCCGGGGCCGGCCGAGTCAAAGCGGCCCAACGTGGCGGCGGCCCGGGTCGCTTTCCCAGCCGGCGGACGATCCGTCACGACGGCCTTTGCACGCGTCGCCTTCTTATTGGACCGGAGGCGATAAATAGCTACAGGGAGCACGCCCTGCGAGCCATCAACCGGCGCATCCTCCGGCCTCCGAGGGAGAAAACCAGGTTGAACTCGTGGCTTAATTTACGAGACTCATACCTTACAAAATAATGAAGGTGGTCTTGGACCGATCCAACTTCTAGTAAATTAGACCGCTACATTTGGTGCATGCAACAAGGTGTTGATTACAAAATCAATCAAACGTGGCATTCGCATCACGATTTTGTGACGTATAGGATAAGTGGTATTCGAACCGCCACGTGGCGGGTACATGTTCCAGTATGCTGTTCCCGGAACCTGAGACGGCGTGCTTCTTTAGGATTCGTGCACAGAGGATCATCGTACCCCGGGAGAAGTCGAAGCTCCAAACTTAAAGAGTTCGTCCGACAGATAGCCACGTGTCCAAGATCCAAAAGTGTTTGCGAAACTGAGTGTTCCCCCGCAGAGAGCCACGTGTCCACGAGACGAGACCGCAGATTCCGGCTGTAACGGCCAAATTTTCGCCCCAAAGCGGCCGTCCGTTGAGAAAGGCCGGGTGATCGACGGTGGCAATGAAAAAGAGAAAAGCTTGGGGGTAAAACGGTAAAAGAGCATGGCCCCACGTCTCGATCACGAGCAGCGCACGCCGACCGCTTTTTTGAACCTTTGTGCCGTTTGACTGTAACAGTAGCAAATGGACGAGAAGGCCCAACAAAATTCCGAAGGCAGGCAGGTGGTTAGTTGGAATGGAGGGTGGTTTGGGTCCAACCAACCACCTACGTTTGGCTTCTCTCTCACCTCGCTGCCTCCATCTTCTTCTTCTTCTTCTTCTTCTTCTTCGTCTAACTTGCAAGGCACGGTTTCATCTCCCGACACAGCTGTAGCAGTTGGAGGAGGGGGGGTCCAAAGGGAAGCCTCCATCCCCATGAGACAAATCATTGACCTGGTCTCCACCAAGGCTCGATGATGCGTCCAAGTTTTGCTCGGATACTTGTTGCAAAATCACGGATGAAAAGGGCTTAAGAGTTCAAAGATTCTCCTTTTGTAATCGTCATTCTATAATCGATATCGATAATAGAATATTAAATGCATCAATTAAAAAAAATAGTCTCTTTGAATAATACCTTACTGAAATAAATATCTCTATTTGACATGACTAATTATCTTACCAAGTACAATAAATAATAAGAGAGAGATTGATTCACCATTTGAGTCTAATTGTTAGGCAGCTTTTGGGATCAATTCGGAATGCGATCGCCACCGAGGAGAGGCGTTGATGTTGATATTGTTACAAGTCAAATTTGACGGTGGGCACCAAAGTTTCTCTTTTTACGCTTATTCTCTTATATATTTATATTCATCTCTTACTTCTGGTGTTACCTTACCAGTCTCACGTCCCACGTCCAAGTCGCGCGCACGTCCCCTACGACATCGACTTGGTATACGACTGACTCAATGCAAACTGCCATGTGGCAAATTCTGATTCATGACAAAGGCTACACAAGCCTTTTTTTTATTTCCTACAGCTAAAATGGGATATAATTCCAAATTTTCTCTACTTGATTTCTAATATTCTTTTAATAATTTATATCATCTCTTTTTAATTTGTTCATATTGCTAGTGCCAAAATATCTTAATCGACTCTTCAAGATCTCACGGGTATATGAATCGAAGGTTCGTTGTATCTTAGGAGGGAGGAGTTATCCGATCAAATCTATACGATGATTCATAATATATTTTATGATAATAATTTGTGCCTCTAGATTTCTTTTATTTACCGCTTGATTGAAACGAAATAGGGCGGTAACCCGATAATAAAAAATATTTATTTATTTATGTTTTATCCCTAAATAAGTCTTCAATTAATTGCTAAAACAACTTGAATTAAAAGTATTTTGAAAAAAATATTTAAAATGGTTGTTCTCATGTTGTTATTCTTAATTATTCTAAATTGATACAGTGGTAAGTTTTTAATTTGATCAGCATTTTGAAATATATATATCTATTTTTTAGATTTAAACAATGTAGGTCAATATAAATATTTTTAAATCATTAGATCACTCCTTTAACTATCAAATATAATTAGACAAATATATTGAAGCTGAATGACTTTAAAATTTGATTTATTCTCTTTCAATGATTTCTACTCTTCCAATAAATTTTTTTTTATTGAGTAGACATATAAAGATCAGGCAAAACCAATTAGATGACTTGATTCTCAATTTATTATTATTATTATATTAAAATTGATAATAATCTAATTTACCGTTTTACTAATAACTTAAGCAGGACTAAGGTCCTGATGTAACTAAGGGATATAGATCTAAGCCTATAACGAGAATTCTAACGATGGGAACCCAATATTTTTTTTTATGATAAGATATATCTTGAATAAGATTTAAAATGGTAATAAAAAGTTGAGTTTAGTGGCTAAAGAGTATATATATATATATATATATATGTTCATTCCTTGATGAGATTAGTGTGGACATATAAAGTTAGAGGAATAATTATAACATTATGTGATTCTTTATTAATTGAATAAGATATATTATGGATTATTTAGATTTTGATAAAAGATATTAGTTAATATTAAATAAAGTACATATTATATTAGGATATTATAGGAGATACCATTGATGGAAATAACTCTCCTAATAACTTACCCTAAGCCCTCTTCTCTCGCCTATAAATAGACATGACCTGCTATAAACCAAAAGCACGAAAAAGACACAAAACGGCAATAGGGAATAGAGTTAGAGAGATTATGGTTATTCTCTCGATCTCCCCAAAACCATCAATTATAGTGGTCATGTGAAATGATAGGAAGAGAGAAGGGGTCTAGATCTATTCCAGTTCTCCTTGAAGATCGATATTCGGCGTTATTCAGATTCGACAAGCGGTGCTCTTGAAGATCTAATTGGATCTCAATCAGATGATATCTAAAGGTACGCATCGTAAATAGATCACGTATTATTTGATTTCAAATCCTAGCATAATAGCTTTTCTGCATAATAGTTTGTATAATTATAGTTTTTTATGTCAACAATTAGTATCAGAGCCTAGGTTTTGAGATCAAAAATATTATATCTATTATTTTTGTTTACGATACATTGATTTGAATATCTTATTGATCTGTTTTCCTATGTATTAATTTTAATCGTTTGCTTGTAAATAATTCTTAATGGTTGTTGTGCATCGTGAAAAAGTCGCAGCAATCTTGTTGTGTTTTTTTGTTGAATCTACTTGTGGCAATGCTACACTCAGCAGTGTGTGCGCAGACGATGGTTGTCACACTATCGACGACCCGATCGTGCATAAGCGTGGCCGCATCAAGCGGCGCATGATCGCCCGCATCAAGTGGCGGCCACGTGCAAAAAGGTCGACCTCATCGCCGATGGCGATGGCGCATGCTAGTGGTTACGTCCCAACGGACGACGCGCGAGCCATCTGTTGGCGCGCCAGTGGCGATGATGGCAGAAGGGAAGAGAAGTTAGGGTTTTTCTTAAAAAAAATTTATAATTTTAATATTAAGCGAAAATTATAGTTTTGTCATTCATCAAAATTACAGTTTTATACTTTGGCTGAATAGGATTATTTATAATTTTATCCTTTTTATGTTTTATTAATCCTATAATATTTTTACCCTTTAAAAATCTGTAATTCTTTTATATTCTTTTAGAATTACAATTATACCATTATAAAATTAAAAAATTATGATTTATTTTCTCAATTATAAAATTGATCAATATATAATCTAATAAAAGTTAATCATGATTATATTTTGATTATTTATTGATTATATTTTATTTTGATCAAATTAGAATTAATAAATTTTGATCAATTTTTGTTATTTGATCAATTTATTTAATTGTACTTATAGGCTTCTCCAATTAAATAAAAGTAATTAGTTTAATTAAAAATTATAAATTATTATTTCTTTATAGTTTTCTCATATGAATTATTAATTGCATGTGTTAAATCCAATTATTGGTTTTTGGATATTTATTCAGTTATTCACATATAAATATTAGTAATTGTGAAATAATATTTATTTTTCATATGAATGTATGATTTATATATTATCATGATTACAGTTATCATATGAGTTATTTTGTTGGTTAAGTATTTAATAATTATTATGGTTATTATTCTATTGAACTTTTTCAGTATAAATTAGTTCAAATGAACTTGATGAATATTATTTGTAGTTCATCTCCTTAAGTTATACATGACCGGTAGCTGCCAAAGTAGCCTGGGATGATAAGATTATAGGATATGAAATACAATTAAAGTCTTGTCATTCATAGGATAATTTAATTTATATTTTATATTATTGCATTAGTCTTATAGTCACCAAAGTGGCCTAGAACAATGATTTATAAAATTATATTGAGGAACAAATCCTCAATGACAGTAAGAAAATAATATTAAAAATTATATACGGAGATTTAGATAATCTAAAAGGATAATCTATTTCAAATAATTATATGATGGGGTAGGATAATACTATTTTGGATATCCTTGCAGTTTAAAATTGTATACCCAAATGTAGCAAAACTATTCCACAAGGATGGTATCAGTCCTCCATAAATGATCTTGAGTGAACACTAGATATGTCAATATTTTTACCTAAAGGTTAAATATTGATAATATCAATATATTTTGATAAAACTCAAAGCATTAATGTTATTTTATATTATGCAGTGGTATTCCCGTCCATACATTCTCATGCTTCTAGTGTCCCTATACTCTTCGGATCAAATTATTCAGAATGGTTAAAGCATGTGCAATTTACATTGGGCATATTAGATCTTGACTTTGCATTGCTTGTTGAAAAGCCCGCAGAATTAACTGACAAAAGTACTATGGAATAAGTCAATGAAATGAAGGCTTAGGAAAGATCTGATAGGCTCAGTTTAATGTTCATAAGGATGACAATTGTAAATAATATAAAGACTTCATTATCGGTTGCATCTAGCGCACGTAAATATTTAAAGGTTATTGAAGACAGACTTAAATCTACTAATAAGTCATTGGCTAGCACATTAATGAAAGAACTGACTACAGCTCAGTATGATGGTACTCGAGGAATTCAGGATTATATCCTCAATATGGCTGATAAAGTTACAAAACTTAAGGTGTTGGGAATGAATGTTGATGAATCTTTCCTTATGCAGTTCATTCTTAATTCTCTTCATTCTGAGTTTAGCCCATTCAAGATTTACTACAAATAAGGATAAGTGGGACTTGAATGAGTTAACTGTTCAGGAAGAATTAAGATTAAGATAGAAAATTTCATATAATGTATTAACTACTACTCAAGGAGTTAATAACAAGAAAAAAAAAATGGAGCATAATCCATCGAATAAATTTGTCGGGTTTGAAAGTGTTAGACAAACTATTGAAAAGAAAGCTATTTCAGTAAAATGCTTCTTTTGTAGTAAGAAATGACATATAAAGAAGGACTGCATTAAACGTAGGACTTGGTTCGAAAAAAAATGTATAAACTCAACTTTTGTATATTTTGAATCAAATACAACAGAAGTTCTTTCTAATACATGGTGGATTGATTCTGGTGCTTTAACTCATGTTATTAATAATATGCAGGGATTCATTTCAATCCAGAAACCAAAAGAACATGAAAGATTCATAATTATAAAAAATCGTCTCAAAGCAAAAGTGGTATCAGTAGGGACTTATCGCTTATGCCTAGAGACGAGTTATCTGATGGATCTAAAAGACACAAATTTTGTTCATTTAATTTCTCTGTATAGAATTGATAAGTTAGGATATTGTGTTTCTTTTAGTAATGGTAAACTCAACATATTTTATGATTCAAGAAAAGTTAGTTTTGAAATTTTATATGATGATTTATACAAAATTAATTTGAATCCTGAGTTTGCAAATACATTATTAACCCTACAATCAAGTATTGGAGTGAAACGTAATTCCAGTAATGAAAGATCTTCTATATTGTGTCATAGATGTTTGGGGCATATCTCTAAGAAAAGAATTGAAAGATTAGTGAAGGATAATATTTTTAAAAATATAGACTTCACTGATTTTGATGTTTATATATATTGCATTAAAGGAAATCAAACCAAGCGTACAAAGAAAAATATTACAAGAAATAAAAAACTTTTTAAAATTATTCTTACTAATATCTGCATACCACTCCATATTTCTTGTTTGAGTGGAGAAATGTATTTTATCACATTTATAAATGACTTGTCCAAATATGACTATGTTTATCTAATATATGAAAAGTCTCAGGCCGTTGACATTCTTGAAGTGTACATAAATGAGGTCGAGAGACAATTAGATAGAAAAGTTAAAATTATCAGATTTGATAGGGGTGATGAATTTTATGATAGATCTGATGAATCCGATCAGAAATATTGGTCCTTTTACTAGATTCTTAGAATAGTGGGGTATTTGTACTCAGTATATATTATCAGGTGTGCAATAACAGAACAGTGTTGCTGAGAGGCGAAATTATATTCTTATAGATATGGTTAGGAGCATGATGAGTTATTCCTCTATATCTAAGTCAATCTGGGGTGATACTCTTAGGACGACTATGTATATCCTGAATAGGATTTCTAGTAAGTCAGTTTTATTAACTCTATTTAAGTTATAGACTGGTAGGAAATCCAGTTTGAGATATTTATATATTTGGGAGTGTCCTGCAGAGATAACAGTATTCAATCCACATGAAAAGAAATTAGATCCAATAATAATTTCTAGATATTTTATTGGTTACCCAGAAAGATCCAAGGGATACAGATTTAATTGCCCTAATCATAATATGAAGATAGTAGAATCTGGTAATGTAAAATTCTTAGAAAATAGCAAAATCAGTGGGAGTCAAAAATATCAAAGTATTAATTTTGATATTGAGGAGATTCAGGCTTCTTCTCTTATATTATCCCCTATTCGAAAAATTATTATTTCTCAAATTAATAAGAATTGATGAGGGTGAACAACAAAATAATATTAATAAATTCTTACGTGATGTTGATGTTGTCGCTGATAGTCTTGTATAACAATCACAATTGGCAGATTTAAGAAAATCTCAAAGAAAAAGGAAACATGTCATTTTTTATGATTATGTGGTATATCTGCAAGAATCGGATTTTGATATAGGAATTAAAAGTGACCCTTTATCGTTTTCACAAGCCATAGAAAATAATGATTCTGAAAAATGGTATGATGCAATGAAAGATGAGTTAAAATTAATTAACCAGAATGGTGTCTGAGAACTCGTTGAATTGTCCAATAATTATAAAAGAGTCCGTTGTAAATGGGTCTTTAAGACTAAACGTGACTCGGTAGGCAATATCGAATGATATAAAGCCAGACTTGTGACCAAAGGTTTTTGTCAAAAAGAAGGCATTGACTACCATGAGACATTTTCTCCAATTTCTCGAAAGGACTCATTGAGAATCATCATAGCATTAGTAGCTCATTATGATCTTGAGTTACATTAGATGGATGTGAAAACAATATTTATGAATGAGAATCTAGATGAGGAAATCTATATGGAACAACCTGAAGGATTCATAGAAAAGAGAAAGGAAAGTTGGGCTTACAAACTTAAGAAATCCATTTATGGCCTTCAGCAAGCTTCCAGACAATGGTATATAAAGTTTCATGATACAATTACTTCATTCGAATTTAAGAAAAATACTGTTGATCAGTGTATATATCTGAAAGTTAGTGGGAGTAAGTTTATTACATTGGTCTTATATGTGGATGATATATTGCTTGCTAGTAGTGATCTTGGTTTGTTGTATGAAACCAAGATATTTCTCAACAAGAACTTTAAGATGGTTGATACTAATGAGATATTCTATGTTATTGGTATTGAGATATTCAGGGACAGATCTCAAGATTTGTTAGGATTGTCTCAAAAAGGTTATATTAATCATATCTTGAAAATATTTAATATGCAGCTTTGTAAGGCCAATGATACACCTATTACTGGAGGTGAAAAATTCAGCCAAAACAAGTGCCCAAAAAATGACTTAGAAAGGAATCAAATGAAGAATATTCTTTATAGGTGTGCAATTGGAAGTCTATTATATGCTAAAATATGTACAAGGCCAGATATCAGTTTTGCATTAGCAATGCTGGTAGATACCATAGTAACCCAGGAATAGAAAATTAGAAAACTACAAAGAAAATAATGAGATATCTGCAAGGGACAAAAGATTATATGCTCACATATAGGAAATTAGATCAACTTGAAGTAACGGGATATTCAGATGCTGATTTTGTAAATTGTCTCAATAACATGAAATCCACTTCAAGATTTATGTTCATGCTAGCTGGTGGGGTAATTTCTTAGAAAAGTATAAAACAATCACTTATTGCATCATCTATGATAGAAGCTAAATTTGTGGCATGCTTTAAGGCCACAAATCAAGCTTTATGGCTGCGAAATTTTATCTCAGTACTTGGTGTGGTCGACTCAATTGCCAAGCTGCTAAAGATATTTTATGATAATACTGCAGCTGTTTTCTTATGACAAGTACTCTAGTGGTTCCAAGCACATTCTGATAAAGTACTTGGTGGTTAGAGAAAGAGTCCAGAAACAACAAGTGTCAATTGAAAATTTGAGCACTACTACGATGATCGTTGATCCATTTACTAAGGCTTTTTAATGTAAAACATTTAAAGAACATGTTCTTAGAATGAGGCTTATAAGCAAATCATAAAGGATATGGTGATGCATGTTTAAGTAGATGCTATTATTGATATTTCTTTTGTATAATTAAAGTTTTTTGTTTGTGCTATCTTGTTTTTATTTATGATTATGCATATTATGGTTAAATGCAAGAAATATGATTGTCTTGATAATACAAATTACAAGGGTCATTATATACTATATAAGGAAAGATTAACAGTATTGTAGTACATAGAAGGAAGTATGATATTGATGATATATAATCGCTATAACTCACATTAATAGTTGGACTGAATATAGTATTATTGTGCTTATTGGACTTAGCTTATTTTTCAAATCATGGCCATGTATAAAATAATTTTTAAAATTTTTAGAATCTAATTATATAAAATTATTTTTAAATAAATTTTATTTTATTTATTTTGATTTTAGATATCTTTTATATCTTATCAATTAATGGGCCAAGTGAGAGAATGTAAGATTACGTGGCCCTTTATTAATTGAATAAGATATATTATGGATTATTTGGATTCTGATAAAAGATATTAATTAATTTTAAATAAAATTTATATTATATTGAGATATTTTAGAGGATGTCCTAGATTGAAGGAACTCTCATAATAACTTACCCTAGACCCTTTGCTCTCGCCTATAAATAAATAAGACCTACTATAAACCAAAAGCACGGAAAAAACGTAGAACGTCAATAGGGAATAGAGTTAGAGAGATTACGATTATTCTCTCGATCTCTCCAAAATCATTAATTATAGTGGTCCTATGAAAGGATAGGAATAGAGGAGAATGGGTCTAGATATATTTTAGTTCTCCTTGTAGATCGATATTCAGCGTTATTCAGATCTGACATGTGGTGTTCTTGAAGATCTAATTGGATCTCAATCAGATGGCATCTAAAAGTACACATCGTAAATAGATCTCGAATTATTTGATCTCAAATCCTGACATAATAGTTTTTCCACATAATTATTTACATAATTATAATTTTTTATGCCAACAACAACATGACTCTGAAACAGATCCAAAATAGACGATCATGGTAAAGAATAGACGATCATGGTAAAGAATTTAAAGAATCATTAAAGATTTTTATGAATAAATATTGTAAGATATTTTCATCAAAGAATGAGATTAATTTTTTAAAAAAAATATCTCATCCTAAGATACTTGAAATCTAAATAAAAGGAACGTCCTTTAAGACATGATTTACTTTATTTCTTTAGGATGAATACTTTCAAAGTTAAATGAACCAATAGTGATATTTATTAATTTATTATAGTTGTTTGTATATTTGAAGTGAAAGTGAAAATTTGTGTTTTGGCAGGGGATTATTAGAGAAAAAAATTTGTACCCTCATACTTTTTTTACATTTACACTCATATCCTTACTTTTAATTTTACATTTACGAGTGTCACGTCCCACATGTAAGCTATTGTGGGCACGTCGCACGCTTGACTTGCTGCATGGTTGCATGCAAGCTATCAGATCAAGTTTTTCCATTGCCTGCAACCAAGATGAGACAAAAATCCAATTTTACTATTCGCGATTGCTAATATTCTTTCAATCTTTCAGTGATTTTTATCCTTTCTTTGCTGGTACTGCAATGTGTTCCTCTATTACTAAAGATTATCCTATGATATTGAAGATCATTAAATAGTCACTTACATGATGTTTGACAATAAATATAAAAATCATCCTTAGAACAATATAAAGGATTAGACATAAAACATCCAAACACTCACAACATCATTCCATACTAACTCAAGTATTAGAGGAATCAATATAAAGGATTAGACATAAAACATCCAAACACTCACAACATCATTCCATACTAACTCAAGTATTAGAGGAATCAAGTCGGAAATCTCTCTTCTGAGTTTGATCTTTGCGCATGAACCTGACACCCCGGGGAAAGAAACAACCCTCAACTCTATCTCTAGAATCAGGTGAACGATGTCTTGAACCGATCTCGAATCAATCTCCTCTAAGTAAAAAATTATGTTGATAATTTTATACACTCTGATCGGATCAAACAAATGGTACTGTCAACTCTGCCATAGCTTGAAGCTTCACGACAAATTATAATGTTAATTCTACTAGCATTAGCATTAGAATCTCTACTTATATGCTGCACTAACTCGATCCGCGGTGGGTTATATTGCTGCATGCATGCGTGCGTGCATATTTTATTTCCCGTTCACAATGTCCAAAGTTGCAGCCGCGTCCATTCTTCGGATGTCTAAAACGACAAAGATTGATAATATAGTTGAATTCCTTTTAAAATTCCCGCGTACACACACCTACGCAATCACATTGTTTAAATGATCAAATCTCGAGAGATATACTCTGCCATGACTCAGATGTAGGTATGCTTCGCACGTGTAACACGTGACTGCGACGAAGGCCATCCTTCTCTCTGGTGTGGCACTCACTCTTCGTAATAATTGAGATATGGGATCACTCTTCGTATATATATATATATATATATATATATATATATATATATATATATATATATATATATATATATCGTAAGGGTTTTACTTTTCGACATATAAATCAAACCACTTACAGTAACGAACCACTTGGAAATGATGAGATGCCGTTATGTACAATGCAGTAGTCGACAAGCTCCCTTGGAGCCAACATTAATGTCCGATCGGGGACGACGGTGATACCCGCGAAGGAGAGGGAAGACAGACGTTAAGAAAGGTGAAGAGGTACGATCCCAATCAGGATTTTTTTCAAAGTGGAATAAACATAAAGAAATGGTGTATATAAATATAAATTCAATTGGTTTCGAAGTAGCTACCGTGCGTTTTGAAATTACTTAACAATTGTCAATCTCTGTTCACCCTTACCCGAGTGCCGTTCATTGTAGTTTCCATTTAATCTCGATCGTTCAGTCTTTCCCCCAAAAAATAAAAAAATAATATATATATATATATATATATATATGACTCGATCATATCAGGTGGACGGTCCCGGTTTGGGTCACTATAATTAGCGCCCTCGGGCGACTACGGGTCCTGCCCCTACCGCTGTTTGGCTTCGGTGTCCTCAGCCAGAAGAGTAGCCATGGATTGGTCTCTCGAACTCTCGTTCATGAGCTTCATGGTTGCTTCCTTTTTCATCCCACTCGCTCTCTTATCTTTCTTCTCCATGAGAAGCGGACGAAAGCTTCTGCTGCCGCCAGGGCCGCAGCCGCTGCCGATCATCGGTAACATGCTCATGATGGACCAGCTGACTCACTGCGGACTCGCGAGGCTTGCCGAGAGATACGGCGGTCTCTTCCACCTCCGCCTCGGCTCCCTTCACGCCGTCGTCGTGTCAGGCCGGAGATGGCCCGGCAGGTGCTGCAGGTGCAGGACGCGTCGTTCTGCAACCGCCCCGCCACTGCCGCCATCGCGTACCTCACCTACGACCGTGCCGACATGGCCTTCGCTAACTACGGTCCCTTCTGGCGCCAGACGCGCAAGCTCTGCGTTATGAAGCTCTTCAGCCGCAGGCGCCTCCAATCGTGGGCGTCGGTCCGCCACGAGGTCGACTCCGCCGTTCGCTTCGCCGCTAGACGGAGTGGGTCGTCCGTCGACGTCGGTGATCTGGCCTTCACCCTCGCCAAGAACATCACCTTCATGGCAGCTTTCGGGGCGCAGAGCCACGGGAACCAGGGCGAGTTCGCCGGCATACTGCAGGAGTACTCGAAGCTGTTTGGGGAGTTCAACATCAGCGGCTTCCTCCCATGACTGCGGTGGCTGGACTTGCAGGGCATCGACAAGAGGCTGAAGGTTGCAAGGCAGGCGATCGATCGTTACATCGACTTGATCATCGACGACCATTTGGCCAATCCGAAGGAGGCAGATGCGCAGAGCGCCGACATGCTTGCATTTCTTGGGGATTCTGGTGACACCGAAGAGGGTGGCGATCTCCATGGTGGTCTGAGTCTCACAAGAGCTAACATTAAGGCGATAATAATGGTACGTCTCTCTCTCTCTCTCTCTCTCTCTCTCTCTCTCTGACAGCTTTGCTAGTGTTAGAATCTCAAAATAGATTTGAGTATATATATGCAGACAAATACACGTTTTAACTCAGAGATCAGGTTTTAGTTTGAATAATTCTGTGGCATGTCAGTCGCAATCGTGTCTTGCATGTAGTCTTTCAGAGATGGAGACATCTTCTTCGGCTGGAAGTTGGCATCATCTTATGCAAGTGGGCAGCAATACCAGCTTGAAAATGTCATTGAAATTGTTGTATTGATCGATACGTCCAAACACATGCAAAATATAAACAGTTGGAGGTCGCACTCTAACATGCCTTCCGTTGGCATATATGGCTGTATGCCTATATCTATATATATTTTATTTCTTCCTCGCAGCGTTTAAAACGACAAAGAATGATAAAATAGTCGAATTCCCTTCAAATTACAAAAAAATAAAAAAAAATCGAATTTTGAGTGCAACGATTACATGGCACAATCTAATAATGTGTG
Source organism: Ensete glaucum (assembly GCA_021527575.1). Classification (NCBI taxonomy): domain Eukaryota; kingdom Viridiplantae; phylum Streptophyta; class Magnoliopsida; order Zingiberales; family Musaceae; genus Ensete; species Ensete glaucum. The sequence goes on from CM038551.1 coordinate 21,491,495, forward strand.
TGTGTCCGGCAATGCTGTAGACGTATATATGCTTGAATGTAATCTTGAACAAGCTCCATAAATACAGCCATAAAATGATTTTGGGCATGTAAGAAAAAGAAAGTAATTGTATTGGCCACTATGTAATTCTTTTATATTGCTCTTCCCATTTTTTCCTGAAATCTCATCCGACAACAAATGCTATAATGTCTTTACATGAAATTAAAATTGCTTCGTTGTGTCGATCGTATAGATTTTTGGCACGGACAGCATTTTTGTTGCACACATACAAAGCATCTGAGTATTATATTAAGGTCATACTGCTTCTATATACATTCATATGAGGATTGCAATCTGTACGTAACACACAGGATGTGATGTTTGTGGCGTTGGGCGTAGAGTGGGCCATGGCGGAGCTACTGAAGAGCCCCGGAGAGCTGAAACGAACGCAACAGGAACTGGCGAGCGTCGTCTGCCTCCACTGGAAAGTCGACGACAGTGACCTCGACAAGTTCCCCAACCTCAACTGCGCCGTGAAGGAGATGCTCCGCCTCCACCCTCCCATCCCCTTCCAACACCAGCCTATTCATGATTTCAAACTCGTCGGGTACTTTATCTCTGTTTAAATCGTTGAAAATTGATTCATGATAGTTATATAGTTGGTTAACATGTTTAGGAGTAAAGTCTCATGTTTAGGAGTTGTGGAGATAGTTACTATTATGTTATATAAATAGGACGTTATTGAATGATGTAGTAGTGCAGAGAAGAGATTGTGTGCATTTGGAGATAATCTTGTAAGTGTTCTTATTCTTTTACCTCATATTTAATACTACATCGTTTTCTTGATTGAAAGCATTTTCGTTAATTGGATCATAGTATTCTATTTTATCGTTTTCTTGCTCCTCCTTCTCCAACATTTGTGGTATCAGAGCCTTGTTTCAATCTGAACTAGGTATTATGGCTTTTAATGGTAATTCTATATCTCAACCCCTTATTCTCATCTTCTCGGATAAATCCTACGAATTTTGGAGTATCTTGATGAAGACTCTATTCAAGTCTCAAGATCTTTGGGACTTGATATAGAATGGATATGCAGATCTAGATGAAGAAACCAGGCTAAGGGAGAATATAAAGGACTCAAAGGCATTGTTCTTCATTCAACAAACTGTACATGAGACAATCTTCTCAAGAATTGTAGTAGTGACAACCTCAAGACAAGCTTGGTTGATACTTCAAAATGAATTTCAAGGTTCATCGAGGGTGATTACGGTAAAACTTCAAACCCTTCACCGTGAGTTTGAAATTTTATTTATGAAAAGCAATGAATCAGTACAAGATTTTCTTTCTCGAGTGACTGAAATTGTTAGTCAAATGAAATACTATGGTGAACATCTTCATGATCATATAATTGTTGCAAAAAGTTTTGAGAAGTTTAACTCTAAAATTTGATCATATTGTTGTGGCAATTGAAGAGTCAAAGGACTTATCTACTTATTCATTTGATGAACTAATGGGTTCCTTGCAAGCACATAAAGCAAGGATAAATAGGTCACTTAAAAAAAGTGAGGAAAAAATATTTCAAGTTAAGGGGGAGTCTTTTACTTCAAAAGAAGATAAAAAATCAACAGGAAGAGGACATGACAGAGGAGGATTTCATGGTAGAGGAAATGGAAGAGGAAGAGGAAGAGGACAATTTGATGGGCATGATGAAATGCAATCAAACTATGATCAGAAAGCTAACTATTTGAAATAGAGAATAAATTCCTTAATATAATTCTTGCTAATAAGAGTTATATTAATAGAATAAATGGTAGGCTTTGTGATAAGACTCAACAAAAACTAACTATTTTTGTTAAAGGACCTATCTTAAATTTATCATCGAAAATCAAATATAATTTATGTGGTAGATTATGATATAAAGCTTATAAATGCTTATTTAGAAAATATAATCTACACCAAGTAGTTTAGGTTCCCAAGGGAACTTCTTACAATAAAAATCAATTAGAAAAGAAAGATAAAATTCTTTATGAAGGACTCAATGTAAACTAGGTACCTAAATCAAAAATATCTTTCTTATAGGTTTATCACTAAACTAAAGTTAGGAGCACTAAATAATATTTTAGATACTTAAGACATATAACTTGAGATCTAACATGCTCACTAGCCTAAATACTAATAAGATAAATTATTAAAAATAAAAATAAATTTTTATTATGATGGTGCATAACCCTTTTGTTGTATGCTAAAATTAGAAAGAAGAAAGATTAGTTATCTTTAATGAAAAATTATAAATATGAAAGGGAGATTTTGATGACGATTAATGTATTGATTTGTGTTATACGTTGTCTTGAGATTAAATGACCAAATATTAAATTTGAACTTAAAAGTTATATACAAAATCATTATTTTAAAGGAAAAACTTCTTGATAACATGATAGAATCTTTCAACACAAAGAAAAAATTATTAGATTTTGGTTGAAGAATATCTCATTGTAATGACTCCACTTGAAAGTGATTTACTCATTTAGATTTATCTTATCATAACCTTAATTGATAATGCATAGTTAGAGCATACTAGTATGAAAATGAACTAGAAATAAGGAACCTTAATTATTGTTAATCAAAAATATTTATGTTGAAATTTATGAAAATGAGTTTTTATTGATGACATATTAGTCTCTATGATTTGACCCTCTTGACTCCCAAAGATAATTATCCAAACAAAAACCTTTCTATACGAGTCTAAAGTTTTTTTTATCGTGGTTATGACTAAAGATCTTTCTAAATAAATCATGATCTTTTAAAATATATTTAATGATTGATTTGAATGTTATATTAGATGGACTTGAAATATATTTCATGATTGAATATTAGATCATTCTTGAAGTGAGGCTTGAAATAAGTAAAATATTTACAATGAGTTTCTCAACTCCTTGCACTAAATGTAAAGAGTTAGACTCATCTAAATGTTGAAATTGAGATTGGTTGAGTTTTTTTGCATAAAGATGTCTTAATATTTTGATGAGTTATTGTAATGACCATGATGATGCATGTTTTTATTTGGCTGAAAAGACAAGGCATGCTTGTATGAAATAAAAAATTATATATTTTTCTTAAAAAAAATTCTATCTTATAAATTTTTTAAAAAGAGATCAATAAATCGATTATGTTATTTTTTATGAATCTGTTAAACTATAAAAGTGATTTTGATGATTTGAATTTAAATAAGTGTTTGCCCAAATCATGATATTGATTCCTTGATATTTATAAATTGAGATTTATTATGAGTCAAGATTTTTCATTCTTTGTACTCCTACGATTCCTTTGGCTATTCACTAAAAAGGAGAGATATCCTAATAAATCATGATATGCTACTTGGCATCTTAATAATTTATGACTTGAAGTTTTGTTATATATTATTTCCATCTTACTTCTTTATTATTTACAATGACAAAAGAGAGAAAAGAAATTACTAGCATCTCAAGAGATCGATAAGTTTATTTATTTCATTTTAAATTTCTTAAAAGTGATGATTTTAATTGTTTAAAATTAAATAAGTTTTTACCTATATCATGATTTTGATTCCTCGAAATTATAACTTGAAATCTTTTATGAATCAAAATCTCTTATTATGTATTCTTGTATTATTTAAAAGGATATTTTTATATAAATCGTGATCTTGACAATTTGAGATTTCTTATGCATAATCAAGATATTTTATTTATCTCTCTTATGATTTGTCTCTTGATATTCACAATTTATTTTCATGAATTATATATCTCATCACCATGTTAATGTTTCTTGATATATTTCATGTGATGATTTAAAAAATGATGTAATGAAAAAAGTTTTGCACTATTGTAACCATCCCTTCTTTTTGACAATGACAAAGGGGGAGCAAAACTTGCTAGCTTGCTCATTTCAAAAAAGAAGCAAGAAATGATATCTTGCAAATCTCAAGAGAAGCAAAAATTTTGCTTAACCTCACATTCTCAAAAAACATGCTAAGATAAGTAACACTTGTCAACTTGTTAGCTTGCATAATATAAAATTGCTAGCTTAAACATTACAAAGGAAGCAAAAATTTGCTAGCTTGCACTTCTCAAAAGAGAAAAAATAACTCAGTAGATTGCATGTTCTAAAGTGATGAAAAAAAATTGCTAAATTGCTAAGCTTTCATATCTGAAAAAATTACTAATTGTACTTCTTTTTTTTGTTGATGATAAAGGGGGAGAAGGTATGATGATGTGAAATCATGTATGATGATCATATATGTAATGATGATTTTGAAAATATACATGATGCTTTGGAATAATACATGCAATACTCATGATTTTATTATGATGATATGATGTATTGTATATGATATGATTAAAATAGTTTCAACTTGGACTTTTGAGCTCATCTTAATATTCTTTAAAATTTATTGAAATCTATTATTAATGATATAATGCTTTCACAACTCCTCCCTTGTTCCTCTTCTTCTTTATTCACAAAGAAAAAGAAAATTTTATAATGCATATTCTATTTTACCAAGGGGGAGTAATGTCATCATATGCTTTGAAATTATTGGCTATACATTTCACCTTTTTTGTTGATGACAAAAGGGGAGAAATGGACTAGTGATAACATATGGATATTGATGCACATATTTGGATATTAATGCATAATTTTTTGAAATTGATTTTGCTTTAATGACTTGATGCAAATTTTTATTAAAATTTGCTTGAAATATTAATTACTTCATGATACTTGAATTCAAGAGTGTGTGATTCTCTTAAATTTAAGTTTTCTTTATTGTGGCATAAATGTAGGGGGAGTAAGGTGTAGCTCCCATCAGCAATTTATTGTCATCATCAAAAAATGGGAGATTATTAAATCTTAAATTTTGATGATGAAATCAATTGATGGGTTATTGTCTAACAAGATTGTTAGAATTAATTGATGTAGGGTTAACTACGATAGAGAGAAAGTTACAATTAGATGTGTGCGAGAGTTAAGTCTGGAGCATCAGGCCGGAGTGAGGATGATGCAGTTGGGAACTCACTTGAAGTGCGTCGGGTGCTTACTGAGGGTATCGGGAGCTTATCAGGTTAGCATAAGGGAGTTCATCGGAAGAAGATCGAGACTCGTCTAAAGATTATCGGGGGTAACCGAAAAGCTTACCGAGAGTTAGGAAGGTCTTGAAGTGGATTTGTGGCAATATTGATTATAATTAATTAATCCATAGTTAGCATTATGTAGGTTTAATCATGACGGTGAAAGGGAGTTACATGCTAGACATGGACCTAGGATCAAGCTTAGGCATCGGCCAAGGTTTGGATGATGCAGTGGGAGCTCGCCGAGAGTTCACTAGGAGTTCACCGAAGGTATCAAGAAGATTGCTAGGAACACACTGAGAGATCGCTGGAGAAAGACCGTGAGACTTGTCATAAGAAATGTAAGAGGTTGTCGGATTATGAGAGTAAGGTCATTAATTAAGCCTAGTGTTCATGTATGATTGTAATCCTTAAGTCATATGTTAAGTTTAAATCTGAATTAAGTGTAATTTTGAAGAAATCCAAATTAACTCAAAGAGGCAACCGGGTCCACTATGAGGTTGAATTGAACTTAGGTCGAGCTCATTTAGTTGACTAGGGAAGTGGTCAACTGATGGTTCAAGTCAGGATTTGAAAAGTGAATGGAATTACTTTTTCGGGATTCCCAACGATTGAACCGCCGGTAAGCGATGGTTATACTACCACCGCGCAGGTTTTCGAGCAACTAACAGTGGCTGAATCACCCAGGTCAGCAGTTGAACCACCCGTACCCTATTTTTAGGGTATTTTCGATAGTTTCACCAGTAGCGCCAGCGGGTAAACCGCTCGTACCCAGATTTTTTGGATACATTTGAATTTTGGCTCCAACTTCTGAAGTCATTTGGGGCCTATAAATATCCCAAGTTTTCTTTCATTCCATACAATAATTTTAGGAATTAAATCTCTATGAAAAACTTATGTGAATTATAAGAAAAAGAAAAGGGCAAGGGGGTGAGCTTAGAGTTGGAAAAATTCTTATAAAGAGTCTCTCTTGTAAGCTCATAATGTAAGGGTTTGATCTTCACCCAAAAGAGATCAATAGTGGATGCCGGTGTGCCTCAAGGAGGAAGACTCGGGAAGTGGATGTATACCAAGGTTAAGGCCGAACCACTATAAATTATAAGTGTTCCTTGCTTCATTTATTACTTACAATTATTCGTAATTAGAAAAGCAAGAGTATCATCTTTCGATTATGTTTCTTAAACATCTACTTACTCGCCTTCAAGTTCAAGATATGCTTATGATTTATGGTTTTGCTCCAAACGAAAAGTTTTTACTAAAATATTAATTTACACTTGCATTAATTCAACCCCCCCTCCTCTTAGTGCTAATTGATCCTAACATTGTGACCTCCCCTTTCACTTCAGGAGGTAAGTGGTGGGCTCTCCATCTTCTGCTTCTAGGAGGGCACCGGTTTGGGGCCCCATCATAGCGAGTTCGACTTGACCACCATAGCGGGAGCGTGGATCCGTCGTACCATAGTGAGAGTGTGGATCTGTCGTAACGACTTGATTCGAGCATCGTAATAAGAGTGTCAATCTACCATAATGGCTTGGTTCGACCACTAAAGCGGGAGTGTAGATCCACCGTAATGGCTTGGTTCGAGCAGGAGTGTAGATTCACCATGGCAGCTTGGTTCGGCTACTAGAGTAGGTCTTGGAACCTTTTCACTTGGCGGATCTGGTCACCTTTCAAGTGGCCTTGGGTGGCGATGATGCGCTGAGTAATGTTTTGACATGGCTTTGTATCTGATGTGTGATGGGCGGCTTCGATCTATTAAGGTTTAGGATTCAAATCCCGCTTTAGTCATTCTTGGTGTCAGCACAAGGATTTCAATCGGTCCCAAGGTAGATACGTGCGAGGTTGTTTTAAGATATTGCTTTTTTTCTGTTGGCCACTCTTTTCTCTTAGTTGTATGCTTCTGTTTTAGTCTTACCTTTCTGGGTGTTGTCTAAGCCTTACTACTTAGCTTCTGGGTGTTGTCCAAGCCATACTACTTAGCTTCCATCCGCCACTCTGGATCTCATATCTTACTTGGTAGTATGAGTTTTCCTTTACAGTATCTTAGTCTACCACTCCATTGTTCAATTCTTATATTCTAGTTTCATTCTTATAAAGCGGGGGAAGTAGTTCATTCTTACTCCTAGCCGGACCTAGTCTATTTCCGAAGGTTGCCCTAGGCTCCTTGCTTTCATTCTTATACTCCTTGCTTTCATTCACGTCTCCTGCCTAACATTCCTATGTGTTAGGATTAGTCTTCCACTGTTTAGTCTCCTTCTTGCCTGTACTTTCCACTACTAATATTATTATTAGCCTAAATTCCAACTCCTCAAAATTATAACTTGAGAGTTCAATTCTAAGACTACTTAGCCCAACTCTTAACTTTTACCTTAAACTAAAGCTATTTTGTGGGAGGTGAAAACTCTTTCTATGTCATTTCGACTACATGTAGGATTTAGACCTCACTACACCCTTGTGCCTCTTAGCTTGGACTTTTGTTTCTTGTTTGATTTGTTATCGTTTGTGCTACCAGTGATCTTCCTTGTCATATAGGTATGAATCCTGCTAGTCAAGGTCTTTCAACATCCTCCCTTGGGCTCTCGAGCTCATGGGAGGTTGAGTAGGGGTCTCAGGTTGGGCTAGAGCCATTCGTAGAGTCGCAAGCTCTAGTACCTTTGGTGGGAGATGGAGGCTCGTCATGCTGGGGCTGCGAGGACTTGACGTACGCATGAAAAAGGTGCAAGTGTGCCGTGAAGACTGTTCCTTCGTCATAAGTGACCCATATAGAAACGGGGGACCATAAGGGTTGTTCTTCCCTCATTAGGGTTTCTCCTGGTGGGCCCGAGGCTTTAGTGCCAGGTGGGGGACGAGCTGTAGAGGAGCCATCACATGAAGACACGTGCACCAGCCCATCACAATGGCCAAGGTCTCCTAGCCTCAATCTCTTCATAGGTTGTGTTCTTGTCATTCGGGGCCTCTTATGGCCTTTGAGATGGCCAACTAACCCCCTCGTGGCCTTTGGGGTTCCTCTTAGGGCCTATTAGGAGGGGCTAACTTAGGATACGAGAGTGTTGGAGAGCTCTTCGACCATAGGCAAGTACTGTCGAGGGTTGCTTAGCCCTGCTCTGAGCAAAATGGTATATTTTACCCTAACAAAGTCTTTGGTCAACCAGTGTCTTCAAAATGAAGTTCTGGTAGGTACCTGTGCAGGTTACAAGTGCCCTGCTAGTCAATCATGTGAGTGATGATATATATGACATGTAATATAATCTTTTTACTTATTATTATTATTAATATATTCTTAGTTTATGTTCCTTGTTGCATATATTGTGATGTCCTTGGATATGTGTAATGAAAATTGGATCATAATGAGATCATAATAATGAGGCCAATTCATCTTTAAATATATATCCTAAATAATTTTGGTCATTGGTTACTCGAGAATGATATCAAGATATTGGGATAAACTAGTATATCATATACTCGTCTATATGATAGAGGTGGTTGGTCTCATAGCTGCTCATGTGGGGATACTAATGGTATAATACATGTGCTCATTGGAGAATGAGTTCATGAATTGATCCACTTACAAAGTGTGGATGGTTAATGATACATGATGTTAGACAGTAATTTTGTAATCCCAATTATGACTCTGGTCCTTAGACTTGAGACACCAAAAATGTATTATTTAAGTACTCTTTTATTTAACACCGAACTTACAAGTTTGGAATTTCAGATCTAGTATAACTAGTTATTAAGATTGGTAACGAACCTTATAAAAGTAATTGAGTGTCAATAGAGGATTATCGAATATCAGTATTATGAAAGGGATATCTCATATACTCTCGCTCAAGCAAATCCCTGACCAGATTCATTCGATTAAGAGAGAATAAGTTCTCCGAAAGAATCTGATTACAACGAGACTCTGATGGATTTCTTATGAGGCCTGACAATACCATGCTCGATTTATAGTCTTTAGGATATTAGATAGATGTAGGACTATAGATACATGTAACAAAAGATAGACAGGTTTAATAGATTAGATTCTCTTGTACCATATGAGGAATATAGCAAAGTGACCTAGTATATCCATAGTTGATGAGTTGACTGAATTGTTATGGATTAACAATTCATTAAGACTGAATGAGTGCTAAGTCAAAAAGAGTTCTGATAGGTGCAATTCAAAGTTAGTGGGGTATTGGGCCTTAAGGGTCACACACATATGGTGGATGTTATGACGAGTAGAGGATTGGATATGGGTTATCCAATAAACCCTTGTTTCATTGGATGAAACTCAACAGTAATGGATTCCTTGCATGAGGTCCAATTAAAGGCAAATTGAGATTATTGGATAAAGATCCAATAATCCAAGAGGTGAGGGTAATTGATAGAGATTCAATCCTCACTAAAGCAGGATCTACTATGGTTTAAAGGGGCTCTTTATAAATAGGAGGTAGGGGTGGTAAAGAAAGGGGTTGATACTCTTGGCCGCCCCCACCTATTCTCATCCCTTCCTTCTCTTCTCAGCCGACCACCCCCTCTCCTTAGTGTGTAAGGACAGTGAAAAAGAAATGGGTTCTTTTTCCACGTTTGCTACAAGGTTGTATGCAAAGACTACGAAGAAGGTGTATAAAAGCTACAAGTTTTTGCACTGCAAGGGACGAGCATCGCCGCTTCTTCCACCATGTATATACGGCTAGAGTGGATGACATCTAACCTCTTCATCTATGCCTATGGATCTAGATTTTTAGGGATATATGATCTCCCAAGATAAAACATCTAACACACAACATGCAGATTTTTTGGTTTTATGATTATTTGCACACCAATCATCGCATGACCATTTGGCCAACGTGGAAGATATTTTTATTTTATTTTTTTGTTGTGCATGTGATATCCTAACATGGTTTCCCAATAGTGGTATCAGTGCCAAGTTCATTATGTGATGCTTAGAAAATTAACTACATGAGTTATTAGAAATCATGTAGAATATTTTCTATGTAATCTACTGTGATTTTGTCATAGTTCTCATATCTAGACATTACTCATTCTCGCTATTGAGAGGTGTTATTGAAAGGCCTTTTGATGTCTAAATTCTTAACATAAAAGGGGAGAAAAAAGGGCAGCAACACTTGTTATTAAAAGGTGTTGTGGAGAGTCCTTTTAACATCTAAATTGTTGACACAAAAGGCGAGGCTTAGCCGAAGGCTACTTGCGATCTTGGCTGGGAGCCCCAGACAACAATAAGGCTCACTACCATGACCACTTGCTACAAACCGAGAGCAGCCATGCTACCTTGGCTAAGCAACATTCCCCCATGCAACCAAGGAGTCCTAGCCACATGGGGGTCCCTTGGCCCAGGGGCAATGGCTGCCCATGCCAGCTTACATAGGTGCAATGAGAGTTTCCTGGCCACCCATGACAGCTTGCAGCCATGAGTCATGATCTCAAGGGACTAGGGTTTCATTGCCGCCCAAGGCTGCCCTATGGCCAGGGACTCTTGGTCATAGGGGTGTCCCTAACAACTAGGGTTTCCTAGCCATATAGGATCCTTTTTCCTACCATATAGGGCACCCTATGGTAGGGTATACCAAAATTCCAGCAAGATAATTAATTAAATAATTTAATTAATTATTATTTATCTAGTAGTCCTACATGGTGATGTATACATGCGTTATATGATGTGAACATATGATCACGAACCATGTGATGTATTGTGTGTATGTGTAATTATTATTATTATTGTGGCCTGTGAGCTTTTGATTTTTCTTATTTATTGTCGAGCTTGTGTGCCTATGGTTATATTGTAATTATACGCAGAGATGCAACGAGAGTGTGGAGGTACCAATGAGACCCACGATGGCGAGATGAATAATCCCAACGCATAAAGATACGTCGAGGTGCCGGTAGAATCGATGATAACGAGATGGACGATCACAGGGTATAGAGATACACCGATATATACATAGATCCTATTGTGAGTGTTTAGACCCACTGTCCCAGACTTGATCACATTAGGTAATAGTTCATGTGCTGATTATAGGTGCTCTGCTAGCCAATCACGTGAGTGATGACACGTGTGACACGTTGCACGATATTTTTACTTATTATTATTATTGGTATATTCTCACTTTATGTTACTTGTTGCATATTATGTGATGTCCTTGGATCTGTGTAATGAGAATTATATCATGATGAGATCATAATAATAAGACTGCTTCACCTTTAAATATAGATCTTAAATAATCCTAATCATAGGTTGCTCGAGAAAGACATCAAGATAACCGGATAGATCGTTGTACTATATACACATCCATATGATGGAGGCAGCTAATCTCATAGCTGCTTATGTGGGGACACTAGAGATATAAAGTAGGTACTCATTGGAGAATGAGTTTACTGAATGATTCGCCTATAAAATATTGGATGCTTAATGATACCTCATCATTAAACAGTGATTCTATAATCCTAGTTTTGTATCTAGTCCTTAGACTTAAGACACCAATAATATTTTATTTGAGTACTCCTTTCTTTGATACCAGACTTACATGTCTAAAAGTTCCAAATCCGATATAATTAGTTATCAGGATTGGTAGCTAACCTTACGAAGGTAATTAAGTATCAATAAAGGATCATCCACTCTTAGTGTCATGAGTGAAATATCCCGTGTGCTCTCGCTTAGGCAAACCTCTGGCTATGGTCATTCGGATTAAGAGAGTTCTCTGGGAGAATCTGATTATAGTGAGACTTGGATGAATTCTACATGAGGCCTAATAGTACTATAACTGATACATGGTCTCTGAGATATTAGATTAATGAAAGATTATAGATACACGATAACTAAGGATAGATAGGTCCAATGGATTACATCTCCATATACCGTCTTCGGACTATGGTGTAGTGGCCTATACGTCTATAGTCGATGAGTTAAGTAAATTATTATGAAATAACAATTCACCGAGTTAGAAAGAGTTTTGAGTTAGAAATAATTCTGACAAGTGCAACTCATGGCCAGCTAGGTATGAGCATAGAGGGTCATACACATATAGTGGATATTGTGATGAGTCAAGGATTGAATATGAGTTATCAAATAAGCCTCTGTTTTATTGGATGAAACTCAACATTAATGGATTACTTGCATGAGACCCAACTAGAGGTGAATTGAGATTATTAGATAAAGATTCAATAATCCAAGAGGTGAAGGTAATTGGATAGAGATTCAATCCCCACTAAGATAAGATCCATTAGGGTTTAAAGAGGCTTACTATAAATATGAAGTAGGGGCGGCAAAGAAAGGGGAGAGGCTACACCTTTGGTCGTACTCCTCTTATTCTCCTCCCTCTCTTCTCTTCTCAACCGACCATCCCTCTCCTTAGTGGGTGAGGACAATGAAGAAAAAATGAGTTATTCTTCCATGTTTGTTGCAAGGTAATGAATAAAAGTTGCAAAGAAGGTATATAAAAGCTATGAGTTTTTGCACTGAAAGGGATGAGCATCTTCGCTTCTCTACCATATAGATACCGCTATAGAGGAGGACATTTGACCTCCTTCATTTATGCCTATTGATCTTAGTTTATAGGGATATACGATATGCCTAGGTAAAACATCTAATAGATAATGCATAAATTCTTTGGTTTTACGATTTTTGGTACACCAATCATCGCATGGTGATTTGACCTATGTGGGAGATCTTTTTGTTTTATTTTTTCACTACGCATGTAATGTTCTAACAAGGTTTGCCCACATCCTGCATTTGGATCTTTTTTTGTGGCTCTCTGATACAATCCATATGTATTGAGCAGCATCACCATTACATGGCAAACCTTACAGATTAGGCTCGTGATGTCAGGACGTTGGTGGACGAGTTATCCTGGGCGAACAAGGGTCTCTAAGTGAGGATTGGTGAGGTAGAGAAGAGGATTTTCTTAGTGATTATGGATGCCTCGATTACCAAGACGATTGGTCTCTTGGGGCAGGCCTTACAGTAGCTAGAAGACATTGAGTAGCGTCTGGTGGTCCTGTAGTGGAGGTTAAAATGCTTAAGAGAGGGGGGACCAATTGTAGGACAATTTGCAGATGTGCTCTAACGAGTTAATAGTCATCAGGGTGGAGGCCTAGGAGGCTAAAGAGCTCTTGTAGAAGGAGCAACATTGAGCTCACGATCTGGAGAGGAGGGCAATCGTAGCATATAAGGAGTCAGAGGAGTTCCAGTATGGCCTGTTGGGATCGGGAAAGACTTCGTATCAATATGGGTACCTCATTGCTTTGGGGCGCTTTAAGGCCAAGTACCCGAGAATAAAGTGTCGAGAAGGACAGCTTTAAACTCAACAACCCGAAGATCTTGATGTCCTTGGGAAGCGTAGGCCCCTTTTGATTACATCCTCGACTCGTCCTCCTCTTCTGATTGAATACTTATGTCGATGGCCTCATTTTCTATTCTTTTATCCTTTTTGAAGGGCTCTAGTCTAGGTCCACCGGATGCGAGCCCACGAAAGTAAGCGCCTCGCTGATGTAGGCCTCCTTCCTTTAATAAAATTTTCTTTCTCCATGTGTCATTTTGTCATGAGTTTTCAATTGAGCAGGTACTTTAAGGATATAATCGTTTTTGTTGATGTGCTATGCCTGAGGTAGAGCTCTACCTTCATAATCTCGAGGTGATGAGTTCCCTCGTGGGTGTGGCCTCATCGAAGAGTTTTTTTTGGGGAGTTGGAAGAGTAGCCTTGGGTAGAGGGATCTACCTAAGCTAACTTCATGAGTGGATTGGTGCTTAGCATGGTACCTCGGACCGAGCGTATCTCCTCTTGGGGTGATCCCGAGGTTTACATTGAGGTGGTGCCACCTTCCTGCTTAAAAGGGGTGGGGAGAAGGTGTCCTCATACGAAGAAGTTGAGTGTTGGAGGGGGCACGTCCTTGTTGGAGTATTTATTAGGAGTAGAAGATGGAGATTCTCACGACATTTGGGCCCTTCTTCTAGTGCAATTTGGTAAGTCATATTTTGTTCAGAGTCAAAATGTTGTTGCTTTAGAGCCATTGAGTGGAGAGCCAACATGATCTGGTGTAATCCCAAAGGCGAAGTTCCGTCCGCGAGGCCCACTCTGGGGCAAGGTTGCCACCTGATCATGAAGCTGAGATGGTAGATAGACTCCTGATGTATTGCTAGCTCACAATGATGGTCCTATGATCATCCAAAGGCACAACTTGCCTATTAAAGGGAGCTCGAGGTCGTCTCGAGTTGCACCTTGACCATACTTGGGAGTGTTTGATATCACGTCGAGGTGCTCCTTAGACACGCACAAATGGTTAACGACAAAAGGTTTCCCGCCTCGACCCCTTCGTCGCTCAAATTAATAATCCGAGATCTCCAAATATAGATTTAAATAGTTTAAAAAGAATGAATCATCTTTATTTCCCTATTTAGAATATGTTTTTATATGTTGAAAGAGAGGAAGAAAGTTGAAGGAAGAAAAAAAAATTCATAAGGAAGAGAAATAAATTTAAGATTATCTTTCTGGTCATAATGAATATATATATTTCTCATTAAACTTTGTACCTATAAAACTTGGATGACACATGACAGCTGCTTATCAATTATTGATAAATTCCCTATCAATATATAAATCTAACCGCTTAGAATAAGGAAACATATGCCACAGAACACGACCAAGAGCAGAACCTGTATACTCCACGTTTGCACTGAATTTCCTATAAGAGTTCTTGAAATCACAAAAAGTAATGATCCTAGCACAAGCTATATTACGAACACAAAAGATCTGGTACATGCATGACACTAGCATGAAGATGACAAGATTTCCAGTAAGTCAAGTCTGAGCCAATGGGCATAATTGGTTAATTTGTTTTGCAGCAGACCAGAGTCTTGGATGTTGTTGGTCATCTTTAAACATAATCAAATTCGCATCGGTTTCAATTATCCCCTGGCTAATCAACGTTGCTTTTTCAACATCATACAGTGATATCTTTCTCGTCCCCTGTCCAGGTGTAGCAATTGTCTTCCCACCTACAAAACAAGGTCTATATATATGGTAACAAGTTCCAGTGTTGGATTCTTCATGACCTTGAAGTTGGCTGTGAACTGGTCCAGCAGAGTTTCTGATGTCATAGAGATGTAATATTGGGTCCCTACTGGCTGATAGGATCAGGAAATTGTTCCATTTGTTCCATTCAACCGTGTTGACACCAGTAGTGTGCAGTGATTTGATGGTAAGAGCACAAGGCTCCGGCAACCTTGGATCGAGGACACATATCCGTCCATCGACTCCACAGTCGACAAGTCGTTCTTTTCCATCTCTGCAAAAATGTTCAGGAACAACATATCGGTACTCTGAAGCACTGAAACATACATGACAATTCATTTTCGTAAAACAAATCATTGTGTTGAAAATTATAATGCACTAGAGTGGAAAATAATTGTTATGATATTCTATTTAGATTATTCCAACTTTCAATTTAAAGTTTGTTTGCAGCTAAACTCAATGCATAGTTAAATTCAGAAATACATGTGCACACGATGGGTCAACAGAACTTTATTTCTGTATTTGTACGTTCCATAAACCACTCCTCCATAAATTTCGCCAGTCAATAGCAGCAAACCTCATCCTTAAGAAAGTTTCAGTCATTAAAAGATGACCAGATTGGGATATAAGTTGGCGACATTATGAACCAAGAGGTCTTTGTCTTCTATTAACATGTCACTTTGTATGTCCTTGTAGAACTACACAAGAACCTTGCTGCTATTTAGTGTATTCCAAGTTGTTGAGCAATAGCAAGATTACAATAGTTGAGCTGGAAACTCATCAGTTGCTGGCTTTCAGAAATGTCACGTAAAATATGCTACAACACACATTATTCATCCATTGCTTATTCGGTTATCCCCTTCTATGCAATTAAGGAGTGAATTTGAAGGTGAGTGTAATTGACTTAGAAAGAACAGAAAATTTAAGAGTCGATCTTCGAAAACAACAGTGCTACAACATACGATAGTATCCTCTACATTTGAATTTGTGAGATCATCCCCTTTTGGTAATGTAAGTTTTGAGTTTCAGGAGTCGCCTCATAGATCATAACAAGTTGATAACTAGTTTATAGATCATAACAAGTTGATAACTAGTTTATAGATCATAACAAGTTGATAACTAGTTTATTTTTGTTTAATAAACTGATTGAGTTGATGATCTGTGATACTTATGATAAACACACTATTGATCTATATTTTCCATCACAAATTGTAAATAAATAATCAGGATTTCAAGAGTTCACTTTCATACTATCAGGAAAAAAAAGATTAGAAATAGAAAACTGATTACAAGATTTAAATATCTAAATCATGAATTAAGACCGGAAATCTCCTTCAGAGAAGGTGGCATGGAAACCAATTCACCAACGAAAACCAGACATATGTTAGTAATAAAAGGGTTACCCAAAACAAACGCCCCTGATGACTCCTGAATGGTGGCCGGTAATGTTCCGCTCCGCCACCAGCTCCCCTGCAGGCGTCAGCCTCGAAACACCAACAGAGGAGTCCTTTGATGCCGTGGCTATCCAGCAACTGAACCGGTCCATGGAGTAAATCCCACCGGTGTGCAGTTCCGTCGATGTAGCAACCACAGGCGGCGACCAGGATGACAAAGAAGATAGCTGCTTCTTGAGATCCCAAACAACAACAGCACCATTGTTCGAACTCGACACCAGCAGCATCGGATTATCCTCCACAAACTTCACGCCCGAGACCCAGCTCGGGCTTCCCTTCCAGCTCATAAGAGGCCCATCCATCATCTCCCCTTCGGAGTTAATCTTTTCGCAATCACCCCATTCCCCTCCATAAACAGATATGAAGCCTCTGTGGCCACCGGCGGCAACCAAGAACCGATCTTTCTTCGAGGAGCACACGTCAATGGAGTAAATCCTGGCCAGAGAAGGATCGCGGAATGCCTTACCGGAAACCCTAAATCCCAGGATCGGAGAAGACCACGATGGAGACTCGGCAAGGTGGGCGCCAGGCCGCAGGGGAGCTTCTTCATCATCGCAGACATACTGGAAGACGGAGGAGTCGATGAGGCTGGGGTCAGGGAGTTCTGGCGCCGGGTCCTCCCATGTGGCCGCAGCGTCGTGGGGCGGGCGTTTGTTGCGGGAGCTACGGCGGAGGGGGAAGGACGAGGAGGGAGGCGGCCTGGGGCGCTTGGAGGAGGTGCGTTGGTTCTTGTGAGCAACGGCGGTGGCGGAGGCGATGCCGAGCTTTTGGAGAAACTCTTGGTTCCGGCGAATGGTCTCCCGACGGATTCGCTCGTAATCCGAAGCGGCTTCAGCGGCAGGGGTTTCAGGCTTTGAGATGGCGATGGGGTTTGGTCTGTGGTGGTGATGGTGATGAAGGAAGGAGTCCATGGAGGACTGCTTGAGATTGGAGGACGGAGACATCGGAAAAAAGGGTGGGCGCGAGAAGGGCGTTCGACCGAGGGGCGGCGTGGTTAGAAGTAAGCGTGGGTGGAACTCTCCTGTGTTGCGCGAAATAGGGAACAGGTATCATCGGTGCCGTCTACCGCTGATCACCAAATCAATCATAGGTACGGTTCGGGAGCCATGGCCCCGTTTTGCAGGGGAATTCCTGTTCTTCTCATGGGACGACGTTGGGAGCTGAAGGCGGGAAAAGGAACGGTTGGTGCACCCGGCGGTGCGTCATCCGCTGTGTGTATCCGATCCATATATATATATATATATATATATATATGAATTCTTTAAAAAAAATTATAATCTTAGTTTTTTTTGGACAGAACATCTTTACTTTGAAAAATATCCAAATAACACATCATGATGAGCAATTTTACGTATTTACCCCTAGATAGCTAAGTCATTTCATCCAAAATAATTTTTGGATCATGGGTTCACTAAGATTTTGCTGAGAATTTGAGTTGAGATGGTTCACTATTAGTTTAACATCCTAACTCTATTAAGGAGACTTGCAAAGTGATTGGAATAATAAACAGTAAGTTGCTGTTATTAGTATGGGTGCTTATCTTGATGAAGAAATAAAAAATTTCTGTTTTGTCACTTTTCTTCTTATTCATCTATATTTTTCTGTATTTTCTTCTTATCCATCTCTTTATTATGTATTTTCCTTTAGTTTCGAATCAAGAATATGTCTTTCATGAAAACTTATGTGTAATAACTTGTTTTATTATTATATTGGTTCATTGATTTTAAAAATAATATTTTAAATTTTAATGATCTCAATATAGGGAGAATCTTATTTTCGATGATATTGATAAACAAACATTAGGTGAGATGTCAAGTTTGAATAAAACTTATTTGCTAAAAAACTCAAGTTTTGAGACCATTTTCATAGACCTGAATAACCCTTTTTATTGTGATAAAGATGATAATAATGGTGACATATGTTCTAATATTTATGATGCATTAGATGTTATTGATTAATGGATATTTCAAATGAGGATATGTATGATAATGTTGAACAAGTACTTGCTAAATACGATTATTACTAAGATGATATTTGTTATTAAACATATCAATTCCTTTAACTGAAGATGATAATTATTCATATAATAATCTATTTGTTAGTTAGGCATGATATTTGAACGATATTAAAGTTATTTTATTACATATACGTATATTATTTTATAATCTAAATAATATCTTTATACAAGTGTTTTGATTGAATTTCAAAAGTATTTAAAGACTATATCATTTGAAGAAATTTTGAGATTAAACATGTTACAATTAGAAATTATAAGATAAAACAAAATATAAAGTTTTATAATTTGTCAAGATTCAATAGAAATCATAAGGAATGTAATACTTTTCTCATTGCAGATCAAATCAAGTTATGACAGATATTAATTATACTCTAAAGATGATCATTGCTAATATTTAAAAAATTAAAGTTATCATTTTATACAAGAAGGTTTATCTTGAATGGGTAATTGCATTTAATGAGGTTCATGGTGATTTTGAACTGTCATATAATTTTATTTTTTCAGGAGTTAAAACTACATGACTATAAGATGTATGTCCAAATAATAATTTCATCAAAAAATTATTTTCAAAGAATAAATAGGATCTTCGAAGTTTGCCTTAGAAATTTCAGATTATACATGTCTTTAGTATCAACACTATACATTTATTAGGTAAATATCCTGATGCCTTGATGATGGTTACAACTATTGATAGTCGTAATAGATTATTTTCAATTGCATTTGATGTGATGGAGATTAAGTATAGAGATTTATGGGAGTAGTTTCATTAATTGGGAATATGTAATATAGGATAATTTTTTAATTATTATTAGTGATCAAAATTCAATAATTCTTTCAGGTATATAAGAGATTTTCCCAGTAGTATATAATGGTTATTCTATAGTTTATCTATCTAAAAATCTTATAGCAATGTGTGAGATTGAGACATAAGATTATGGCAATGTGTGAAATAGAGACATAAGATTATGTGATTTTTTTATTAATTGAATAAGATATATTATTGATTATTTGGATTCTAATAAAAGATATTAATTAATATTAAATAAACTTCATATTATATTGAAATATTTTAGGGGATGCACTTGATGGAATAAAATCTCCTAATAACTTACCTTAGACCCTCTGGTCTCGCCTATAAATAGACAAGACCTACTATAAACCCAATGCACGGAAAGGCACAGAATGACAAAGGGGTGAATAGAGCAATAGATTACGATTATTCTCTTGATCTCCCAAAACGATCAATTAAGATGGTCGTGTGAAATGATAGGAAGAGATGAGAAGAGGTCTAGATATATTATAGTTCATCTTGCAGATAGATATATTATAGTTCATCTTGAAGATCTAATTGGATCTCAATCAGATGGCATCTAAAGGTACGTATCGTAAACAGATCTCCTATTTTTTTATTTCAATCCTGGCATAATAGTTTTCGCATAATAGTTTTTCGCATAATAGTTTTGCATAATTATAGTTTTTATGCCAACAATTAGTATCAGAGCCTAGGTTTTGAGATCAAAAATATTAGATTTATTATTTTTATTTATGATGCATTAATCTGAATATCTTATTGATCTGTTTTCCTATCTATTAATTTTAATCATTTGCTTGCGAACGATGTTGATGGTTGTTGTGTGTAAAAGATGCAACAATATGCGTTTTTGGCCGGATCTACTTGCGACAGCACCGAGTGTGCTTATAGATCGGCCGGCGGCGCAATGACAGCAGGCGTTGGGTCGAGACAGCGTGGGCGGCGCATCGGCCGCACAAAACAACCGCGTGCAATAGGCGACGGCGACCTCGTCGCCGATAGTAACCACACCACGGCGCGTCGGCCGGCGGCATCTGGCCATGTTGGCGCCATATTTGCCATTGAATCAAAAATCATAGTTTTATCATTCGTCAAAATTATAATTTTACCCTTCAATTGAATAGGATTATTTATAGTTTTACCCTTGTGATTTATTAATCCTATAATCCTTTAGAAAATTCTATAATTCTTTTATTTTTTTAGAATTATAGTTTTGCCATTATAAAATTGAGAAATTATGATTTATTTTTTTAATTATAAAATTGATCAATATATAATCTAATAAGATTTAATTATGATTATATTTTTATTATTTATTGATTATATTTTATTTTGATCAATTTATTTAATTGGACTTATGGGCTTCTCCAATTAAATAAAAGTAATTAGTTTAATTAAAAATTAAAAATTATTGTTTCTTTATAGTTTTCTCATATGAATTATCAATTACATGTGTTAAATCTAATTATTAATTTTTTGGATATTTATTCAGTTATTGACATGTAAATATTAGTAATTATGAAATAATATTTATTTTCATATAAATGCATGATTTATGTATTATCATGATTACAGTTATCATATGAGTTTTTTTTGCTGATTAAGTATTCAATAATTATTATGGTTGTTATCCTATTATTGAACTATCTCAACATAAATTAGTTTAAATGAAATTGATAAATATTATTTGTAGTTCATCTCCTTAAGTTATGCCTGATCGGTAGCTGCCAAAGTAGCCTGGGATGGTAGGCTTATAGGATATGAAATACAATTAAAGTCTTATCATTCATAGGATAATTTAATTTATATTTTATATTATTACTTTAGTCTTTTAATCACCAAAGTGGCCTAGATCAATGATTTATAAAATTACATTAAGGAGTAATTAATTAATGACATTAAGGAAATAATATTCAAAATTATATGCATAATTAGGATATTTAGATAATCCCAAAAGATAATATATTTCAAATAATTATGCGATGGGGTAAGATGATATGGTTTTGGATATCCTTGCAGTTTAGAATTATATATCCAAAGGTAGCAAAACTATTCTATAAGAATGGTATCAGTCATCCATAAATGATCTTATTTGAACAGTAGATATGTCCATATTTTTACCCAAATGTTAAATATTGATGATATCAATAGTTAATCATATTTTGGTAAAACTCAAAGCATTAATGTTATTTTATATTCTACAGTGGTATTCTCATCCATACATTCTCATGCTTCCAGTGTCCTAGTACTCTCTGGATCAAATTATTCAGAATGGTTAAAGCATGTGCAATTTATATTAGGTGTACTAGATCTTGACTTGGTATTGCTTATTGAAAAACTCATAGAATTAACTGACAAAAGTACTGTGGAACAAGTCAATGAAATGAAGACTTGGAAAAGATCTGATAGGCTCAGTTTAATGTTCATAAGGATAACAATTGTAAATAATATAAAGACTTTATTACCGGTTACATCTAGCGCATGTGAATATTTAAAGGTTATTGAAGATAGATTTAAATCTGTTGATAAGTCATTAGCTGACACATTAATGAAAAAACTGACTACAGCTCAGTATGATGGTACTCGAGGAATTCAGGATCACATCCTCAATATGGCTGACAAAGCTGCAAAACTTAAGGTATTATAAATGAATGTTGATGAATCTTTCCTTGTGCAGTTCATTCTTAATTCTCTTCCTTCTTAGTTTAGCCCATTCAAGATTCACTACAATACAAATAAGGATATGTGGGACTTAAATGAGTTAACTAGTATATGTGTTCAGGAAGAATTAAGATTAAAGCATAAAAGTTCATATAATATACTGACAACTACTCAAGGAGTTGGTAACAAGAAAAGAAAATTGAAGCATCGTCTATCGATGAAATTTGTCGGGTCTAGAAGTGTTAGACAGACTATTGAAAAGTAAGTTATTATAGTAAAGTATTTCTTTTATGGCAAGAAAGGACATATAAAGAAAGATTGCATTAAACGTAAGACTTGGTTCAAAAAGAAAGGTATAAACTCAACCTTTGTATGTTTTAAATCAAACATTGCATAAGTTCCTTATAATACATGGTGAATTGATTCTGGTGTTTCAACTCATGTTACTAATAATATGTAGGGATTCCTTTCAATCCAGAAACCAAAAGAACATAAAAGATTCATAATTATGGGAAATTGTCTCAAAGCAAAAGTGGTATCGGTAGGGACTTATCGCTTACGCCTAGAGACGAGTCATCTGATGAATCTGAAAGACACATGTTTTGTTCCTACAATTTCTAAAAATTTAATTTCTCTGTCTAGAATTAATTAGTTAGGATACTATGTTTCTTTTGGTAATAGTAAACTCAACATATTTTATGATTCAATAAAAGTTGGTTCTGGAATTTTGTGTGATGGTTTGTACAAAATTAATTTGAATTTTGAATTTACAAATACATTATTGACCCTACAATCAAGTATTAGAATGAAACGTAATTCCAATAATGAAATATCTTCTATATTGTGGCATAGACGTTTGGGGCATATCTCCAAGGAAAGAATTGAAAGATTGGTGAAGGATAATATTTTGAAAAATTTAGGCTTCACTGATTTTGATATTTGCATAGATTGTATTAAAGGAAATCAAACTAAGTATACAAAGAAAAATGCCACAAGAAGTAAAGAACTTCTTGAAATTATCTATACTGATATTTGCGGACCACTCTATATTCCCTGTTTTAGTGGAGAAAGGTATTTCATCACATTTATAGATGACCTATCCAGATATGGCTATGTTTATCTAATACATGAAAAGTCTTAGGTCGTTGACATTCTTAAAGTTAAGTAAAGTCAAGAGATAATTAGATAGAAAAGTTAAAATTGTCAGATCTGACAAGGGTGGTGAATTTTATGACAAATATAATAAATTCGATCAGAATATTGATCCTTTTGCTAGATTTCTAGAACAGTGGGGTATTTGTGCTCAGTATGTATTACCAGGTGTGCCACAGCAGAACGTTGTTCATGAAAGGTGAAATTGTACTCTTATGGAGATGGTTAGGAGCATGATGAGTTATTCCTCTGTACCTGAGTCAATATGGGGTGATGCTCTTAGGACAACTATGTATATCCTAAACATTGTTCCTAGTAAGTCAGTTCGATCAACTCCATTTGAGTTATTAACTGGTAGGAAACTTAGTTTGAGACATTTACATATTTGGGGGTGTCCTACAAAGATAAAAGTATTCAATCCACATGAAAAGAAACTGGATCCAAAAATAATTTTTGGATATTTTATTGGTTACTCAGAAAGATCCAAGGGATATAGATTTTATTGCCCTAATCATAATATAAGGATAGTAGAATCTGGTAATGCAAAATTCCTAGAAAATGGTAAAGTCAGTGAGAGTCAAAAATCTCGAAGGATTAATTTTGATATTGAGGAGATTCGGGCTTCTTCTCCTATATTATCCCCTATTCGAGAAATTGTTGTTCCTCAAATTAATAAGAGAATTGATGAGGGTGAACAACAAAATAATATCGATGAATTCTCACATGATGTTGATATCACCGCTGATAGTCTTGTAGAACAATCACAATTGGCAGATTTGAGAAGATCTCAAAGAAAAAGGAAACATATCATTTTTAATAATTATGTGATATATCTGCAAGAATCAAATTCTGATATAGGAATAAAAAGAGACCCCTTATCATTTTCACAAGCCATAGAAAGTAATGATTCTAAAAAATAGTATGATGTAATGGAAGACAAGTTAAAATCAATGGACCAGAATAGTGTTTGGGAACTCATCGAATTGCCTAATAATTGTAAAAGAGTTGGTTATAAATGGGTCTTTAAGACTAAATACAACTCGGTGGGCAATATCGAATGATATAAAGCCAGACTTGTGGCCAAAAGTTTTTCTTAGAAAAAAGACATTGACTACCATGAGACCTTTTCTCCAGTTTCTCAAAAGGACTCATTGAGAATCATCATGACATTAGTAGCTCATTATGATCTTGAGTTACATGAGATGGATGTGAAAACAGTATTTCTGAATAGAAATCTATATGAGGAAATCTATATGGAATAACATGAAAGAATCATATAAAAGAGAAAGGAAAGTTGGGCTTGCAAACTTAAGAAATTCATTTATCGCCTTAAATAAGCTTTCAGACAATAGTATATAAAGTTTCATGATACCATTACTTCCTTCAGATTTAAGAAAAATACTGTTGATTAATGTATATATCTGAAGGTTAGTGGGAGTAAGTTTATTATATTGGTCTTATATATAGATGATATATTGTTTGCCAGTAGTGATCTTGGTTTGTTGCACGAAACCAAGATATTTCTCAATAAGAACTTTGAGATGGTTGATATGAATAAGACATCCTATGTTATTGGCATTCAGATATTCAGGGACAAATCTCAAGGTTTGTTAGGATTATCTCAGAAAGGTTATATTAGTCATATCTTAGAAAGGTTTAATATACAGCTTTGTAAAGCCAGTGATATACCTATCACTAGAGGTGAAAAATTCAGTCAAAATCAGTGCCTGAAAAATGACTTAGAAAGGGATAAAATGAAGAATATTCCTTATAGGTGTGTAATTGGAAGTCTATTATATGCTCAAACCTATACAAGGCCAGATATCAATTTTACAGTGACAATGTTGGGTAGATACCAGAGTAACCCATGAATGTAACATTGGAAAGATGTAAAGAAAGTAATGAGATATTTGCAAGAGATAAAAGATTATATGCTCACATATAGGAAATCAGATCAGCTTACTATTTGATAGTGGACACTAATTAGCCTCAAGTGAAGAGGGATCGGGAGTTAACGTAGGTCAAAGCTTTGACCAAACCATTATAAAATCTGTGAGTATCTTAACCCTTGCCTCTCTTTACTATTGTATTCGAATTTAATTGTTCTTAATTAGTTCTAAGAAAAGCATGGGCATCTTATTTTGATTTTCTCTTTACTATTGTTCTCAAACTTTGTCCCTCTCAACT
Source organism: Ensete glaucum (assembly GCA_021527575.1). Classification (NCBI taxonomy): domain Eukaryota; kingdom Viridiplantae; phylum Streptophyta; class Magnoliopsida; order Zingiberales; family Musaceae; genus Ensete; species Ensete glaucum. Next base: position 21,516,865 of record CM038551.1, read on the forward strand.
ACTTCTAAGAAAAGAACTTATGATTTCAGTTTTACTTCAAGCAAAGTTTTTTAAAACCAAGTTGATATCAGAGCCACATTTGACTCGATGCTAACAGTTATTATCAGAGCCACATTCGACTCAATCAGATTAATACCCAAGCGAGTTTAATGACTGTTTTTAGCATTAATGAGAGTCAATGTATCACATATCCTCCTATGTTTAATGGGACTATACCTTTTGGAAAACTGGAATGTGATTTTTTTATTTTGATGGATTTTAAATTATGGAATATTATTGAAAATAGATTTTAGAAGTCATCTAATCCTATAAATAACTGGAATGATCACAAAAGAAAGATATTTTTTATAATACTAAAGTTATGAATGATTTATTTTATACTATAGACAAAAACAAATTTAATCAGATTTCTACTTATGATTCGACTTTTGATATATGATGCATATTAAAAGTGACACACGAAAGCATAAGTAAATTAAAGGAATAAAAAATAAATAAAATAATTTGCAAAGAAGAACATGAGAATAACCTTCCAAAGAACAAAAAGGATTTGACACTGAAAATACAAGAAAAACATCTTCCAAAGAACAGGAAAGATTTGACACTGAGAACTATTAGAAGATAAAGTTGTTGTAACCAAATGGTTAGACTGTTGAGGAAAATCCTCAACATCTAATTTTTTAATCTTCTTCCTTCATGTTTAAATAGGTATGAGTGTGAATGAATAAATCAATCACTTCATTTACTTCAAATACATTTCTTGTTTCTATCATGGTATCAGAGTTGCTTGCCTGGAGCAAGCTTTCTTCTCGTTTCTATCATCGCTTCCTATTGTTATCAAACAATAGATCTCAGTCACGGTCCTCCTCCGTTGGCAGAGTTGCCTCGGCTGCCAGCCCTCGTTGCTTCTACTGTTGCGTCAACGCATAGCCCTTCCCGCCCTCGCGGCTGTCGCCGCCACCGCTGGGCCATCTCCTCTTTCTCCCCTTCGCTAGCGCCTTCCTCACCTACTTTCATCGCTCTCAGTCGAGTGTCTGTTGCTCCTTCCCTTCGCTATTGTCGCCTCCACAATCGCTCGGTGACGTTGCCAGCAACAGGAGCGAGGCGTTGTCGCAGTTGCTTCTAGCCATGCCCTCTACCGCTGCCATCACCCCCTGCTCTAATAATTATAATCGCAGTCGCAGCCCTCGCTAAGGCTTTGACCATGGGGCTAGTTTATTGGATACATAAGGATAGTAGACATAATAAAAAACCCTAAGTTTTTGAAGATTTAGGGATTGATGAAATAGTTTTTCAAATGGTGATTGATTGTGGAGGACTGGAGCAGGCATATGATTTATCAGATAGATGGTAGGCTGGAAGGCTGCAGACCAAAAAGTAGTTGGCATGGAAGCATGATGGAGAAGTATGAGATCGGTTTCAACTATATATCGATGTTTGCGTTCGGCTGAGCCAACTAGTTGAGGAGTGTACGGAGGAGACTTGAGATGCTGAATACCACAGGCTAACAAGTGTGGTGTTAATATTTGGTATTCACCCCTACTGTTAGAATAAATTATTTTAATGGTGGACTGAAAGACATTTTTCATCATTTTTTTAAAAGTAAGAAAGATTGTGGAGACCTCGGACTTATATTGAAGAGGATAAAACCAAGTATATTTGGTAAAATAGTCGGTAAAGATAACATAGAATATGTATTTGTCAAACAAAATACTTGGTGTAGGACACCAAACATCAGTATACAGAATTTCAAATAGTTATGTGCAAGAAATAGAAGAATTTTCAAATGGTAGTCGATGACTTTTATTTCTAAGACATGCATCACAATCAGTAACAATATGACTAGCTTTAAACGATGGAAGAGAATAATCAGATAAAAACTTTTGTAGAGTTAAGGAAGAAGGGTGACCAAGATGACGATGCCACACATCCATTGAAGCAGTAACAGAGTAGGTAGGAGACTGAGAGATTGATGGCCACTAGTAGATGTTATCTTTACTCTTACCTTGAGCTAATGATGCCCCCCGTGTTCAGATCCTTGACAAGAAAGTAGTCAAGAAAAAATTCAATAGAGGTATTGTTTTGTTTACAGAATTGAGAGATAGAAATAAGATTCTGTTTGATGTGAGGAGCACACAACACATCATCGAGTGTAAAGTTAAGATAATGCAAATTAAGCATTGTGGAACTAGTATGAGTAATGGGAAGTCACTTACCATCACCGATGATGATGTCATCATTACCACCATAGCTATTATGAAAGGACAAGTTCTGGAGATCCATGGTGATATGATGGGAGGCGCGAAATTCCATAACCCAGGTCTATTAATCAGAAGTCGAAGCAGCATTGAGATGCGCTTAGGGCATGGTAGCTAGAGGTCGAGGACAAGATCGACAGACCTTGGCGGTATGACCAACCTTATCACACAACTGACAGCTATTCGTTGTTGAGGCATAAGAGTAGGATGCCAAGGCTATTGATAATTGTTGTTGCTACCTTGAGGCATGGGAGCAGAACACCAGGGTTATTGGTAATTAATGCTGCTACCTTGAGGCATGGGAGCAGGACGCCAAGACTATTGGGAACCATAGTTGCTACTTGGATTGTGATAAGATGGTGCTTGCTCTAGACCCTTGTTGGCAGACTTATAATACTGATTACTCTTCTTTTTAAATTTTTGACTTACTTGGGTAGTAATAAATTGTCCTGATGCCCTATCTTCGTACTTCAGATATATCTCGTAGTCAGTCAACTTGTCATACAACTCTTCAAACGATAGTGACAAGTCATGTGCCTAGATTGCTGCTACTAATTCTTTATACTCAACCCCAAGACCATTGGGGGTGTGGATGATAACTTCATCATCACTGAGATAATGTCCTATTAAGGCTAAATCATCGATGATAACCTTTATATTTTGGAGATAATCAGCAATGGTACTTCCCTCTTGTTTTGTGTTCATTAGTCTGGAGAGAAGGCCGAGCATGCAAGTATGTGAGCGATTTGCCAAGATACTTTACAACTTGCACCATGCGTCAGCAACAGTAGCACAGAAAGATATAAGTGGTGCGATGGAACCAGCAACGGAGGCTTGAATCGCTTGAAAAATAAGACGATCTTGTTGTAACCATAATTTATGCTCTGGATTTGGTACTTGACTTGTTGTCCCCGGGATGTTAATCATTATTGGTGGACAACTGAAAGATCCATCAATTTAACCTAACAAATCATATCCAAAGAGGATATTAGTGAATTGAGTGCGTCAGGATATCTCATTTGCAATTAACAAGCTGTCACAATTCATGCATAGACCGTCTGTGACACATTGGTCAGTAGTTAAATAAGTATTATGATATCTTAAAGGTACTCTTGACTATAGTATATTTCTCTACAAAAACTCTCCACTTCAACTTCATGCTAATGTTGACACTGACTAGGCTAGGAACTTTAATGATAGAACATTAATATCTGGGTATATTATTTTTCTAGGAGTCAATCCAATCAGTTGGAGTTCCAAGAAACAAAATATAGTTGCTCGGTCAACCACTAAAGCTCAGTATCGCTCTATTGCAACTATAGTTACCAAACTTAATTGGGTAATGAATCTGCTCAAAGAATTTGACATCCGCTCTTCTATTACTCTTATAATATATTGTGATAATGTCGAGGCTACCTACTTATGTGTCAATCCAGTGTTTCACTTTTGTATGAAACATATAGCAATTAACTTTCATTTTGTACAAGATCAAGTAATGAATCATCAATTACGAGTTTCTCATGTTCACACGGCAGATCAACTAGTGGACTCCCTCAGAAAGCCACTCTCCCGTAAGTTATTTTTAATTCATCGGTCCAAGATCAACGTCTTTTGCAAGAGCTAGATCTTACGGGGGCATGTTAAAAGATATATTTGTTATAACCAAATAGTTAGACTATTGAGGAAAATCTTCAACATCTAATCCTTTAATCTTCTTCCTTCATGTATAAATAGGTATAAGTATGAAGGAATAAATCAATCACTTCATTTACTTCAAATACCTTTCTCGTTTCTATTAAGAACACAACAAGAACACATTCTAAAGAACAAGAAGGACATTAAACTAAGAACAATAAATGACTTCTCGAGGGAAACCTCGAGTGATGAGGACTATGACTTTGAGCTAATGCCAAAAGTGTTGGGTTCTTTTAACATATCATATATGGATCAATCAATTGTTTTATAGAATCAAAACCGAATTTTTGGTTCAAAACAATCTTTATATATCCAAAACAATGGTTTTAATAATGTTTCCATAAAACTTATTAAATCTATTATAATATGCATGAAATCCTACAACAATTAAGAAACATATTAATATGGAAGCGTACCTGATGAATCCATTAGAGTATTTTCTGAATTGGTTGGTGATTTGGTCTTCCAATTGCAGAGTATCCTTAAGAACTTTAGATTTCTCCTTGACGGGTGAAGAGAAACTTTATTCGATACTGCAATCGGGGACCATAACTTTATTTATAGTCATAACTGATGAATCTACAATTATGATTATATTCGTAATTGATGAATCTGCAATTATGCCTCAAGAGTTTCATATTTCTAACATATCTCGTCATTAAGTTAGAAATATGACTGATGGTATCTACACAATTAATTTTCATAATAATAATTATATCCCTTAGCCAAATAACTTTACTTTAATTGGATCACTTTAATTTTAGCTAATAAAAAATAATGGCTTAACATATTTAATTATACATGTGTGACCCTTAAAATTCTAACAATCTCCAACTGAGTCACATATGTATCCTTATAAATATGCTATACTTTATTAGCTCAAAAATATTGCCATTATTAAACAGGATATATAAAACAATCTCGTCCATTGACTATATTAATATAGGACCAAAGCGGTCTTCGCTATATCAATCATAGCTAAACCTATCAATAATCACTAATATTAACATAACCAAATGACATAGATCAATTATGAAATGTGTAATATGAAAATTACATGAATGTGATCCGTACATGTCAATTTTCAACTGGTCCAACTTTATCTTTATGAGATCATTAATAACTTTAATAGCCATAATGTACAAAGTATAATAAACTGAAGTTTTATTTCTGATCAGAAAATATCTATACAAATACAGAATCTAGCATAGAACATATAACAAACATATGACAGACTCTCATTAAACTAAAGTTTCATCAAATTCTGATATACCTATATAAACAGTATACTCATGAAAGACCTTGGGCGGTACACCTTTGGTGAGAGGATCTGCCAACATAAAGTTTGTTCCCAAGTGTTTTATAGAAATTTATTTACTTTGTATCCTTTCTTTCACAACTAGGAACTTAATGTCAATGTGCTTTGACTTAGTCGAGCTCCTATTATTGTTGGAGTATAAAACAGCTAATTTATTATCACAGTATATCTTTAGTGGTCTTTCAATCCCTTTTACTATTTGCAGCCCTTTGATAAAATTTCTAAACCAAATTCTATGATTGGACGCCTCAAAACATGCTACAAATTTCGCTGCCATAGTGGAAGAAGCAATAAGAGATTACTTGGCACTACGCAAAAAAATGCCCCACCAGCCAACATATAAATGTAGCCCGAAGTGGATTTCCTACTGTCTTGACATCCAGCAAAATTGGAGTCAGAATACCCAATGATCTCCAAATGGTCTGATCTCTTATATGTGAGCATATGATCTTTTGTCCTCTTTAAATATCTCATGACTCTTTTAGCTGCCTTCCAGTAATCCATTCCAGGATTACTTAAGTATTTGCCTAACATACCGACAATGTATGCTATATCCAGATGCGTACAAACTTGTGCATACATTAGACTCCCTACAGCTGATGCATAGGGAATCTTCTGCATTTCTTGAGTTTCCAGATTTCCTTTAGGGCACTGATTGAGACTGAACTTGTCTCCCTTTGCGACAGGGGTGTCTCCTGATTTGCAATCATGCATGCCAAACCTTTTGAGTACTTTATCGATATAGCTCCTTTGTGATAATCCTAGAATACCCCGGGATCTATCTTGGTGTATCTGGATTCCTAATACAAAAGAGGTGTCACCAAGATCTTTCATCTCAAAATTTCTAGATAGAAATCTCTTGGTTTCGTCCAATAAGCCTATATTATTTGTAACAAGCAGAATATCATCCACATACAATATCAGGAAAATGAATTTACTCCCACTGAATTTGTGATACACGCAATCATCAACAGCGTTCATCTCAAAACCAAATGAGATAATTACTTGATGAAATTTGTGATACCACCGACGGGATGCCTGTTTTAGTCCATAGATGGATTTATCAATTTACAAACCATTTTCTTTGGGTCTCCTGACACAAAGTATTCTAGTTGCACCATATAAATTATTTCATCAATGTTTCCATTGAGAAATGTTGTTTTAACATCCATCTGATGAAGCTCTAAATCAAAATATGCGGCTAGAGCCATAATTGTCTTAAAAGAGTCCTTCGTTGAAACCGAAGAGAAGGTCTCTTTAAAGTCAATCCCTTCCTTTTGAGTATAGTCCTTTGCCACAAGACGTGCTTTATACCTCTCCACATTACCTTTAGAATCCCTTTTGGTTTTAAAAATCCATTTACAACCAATGGGTTTCACACCTTCTGGTAATGGGACAAGTTCCCAAACTTTATTGTCTTGCATAGACTTATACTCTTGATTCATTACTTCAATCCACTTATCCGAATTAGAATCCTCCATGGCTTGACGGAAGTTGATTGGATCATCTTCCATTATACCACTACTTTCTTCATGTTCCTGGAGAAATACCATATAATCATCCGAAATGGCACTCCTCCTTTCCCTAGTGGATCGTCGCAAAGGTGCTGGCTCTTGCGGCACAGATTCTTAAGGATGTTGAGTTTATTCCTCATGAATAATTTCTTCATACTGTATGGGAGTTGAAATGACTATATCCTTTTGAGATACAGATTTTGCCATATTAGTGGCAACTATATAAATCGGATCAGACTGAACCAATTCTTCCTCAAAGATAAAGTTTTTAATCTTGTTTCTCCCCCCAAACTCAATATCCTCAAAGAATGTAGCAGTACCCGTCTCAAAAATATTTCTTGATTTGGGATCATAAAATTTATACCCGTTAGATCGCTCAGAATAACCAATAAAGTAACTGCTCATTGTTCGGGGTTCCAATTTATTTTCATTAGGCCTGTAAGGCCTTGCCTCAGCTGGACAACCCCATACACGAAAGTGTCTTAAACTAGGCTTTCTCATAGTCCAAAGTTCATAAGGAGTTTTTGCAGTTACTTTAGTTAGTACTCTATTAAGAATGTAAGCTACAGTTTTTATTGCTTCTCCCCAGAGTGACTCTGGCAAAGTAGATTGAGAAATCATACTTCTTACCATGTCCTTAAGTGTGCGATTTCATCTTTCAACTACACCATTCATGCTAGGTGACCCAGGCATTGTATACTGAGGGACAATTCCATACTCCTTTAGGTATAAAGCAAATGGTCCTGGACATTGTTCACCTGAACCGTCATTTCTACCGTAATATTCCCCTCCACGGTCAGATCTGACACTTTTTATCCTTTTGTTGAGTTGATTTTCAACTTCAGCTTTAAATGCTTTGAACACATCCAAAGATTGAGATTTTTCATATATTAGATATATGTATCCATATCTAGAGTAATCGTCTATGAATGATATGAAGTATTATTAACCATTCCATGAAGGTGTAGGAAATGATCCATAAATATCTGTATGTATCAATTCTAAGATGTCTGTAGCTCTATATGCACCTGATCTCTTAGGTTTGGTTTGTTTACCTTTAATGCATTCAACACAAACATCTAGACCTAATAAGTCAATGGGATCAAGAATCTCATCTGACACAAGTCTTTCAACTCTATTTCTAGAGATATGACCTAAACGTTTATGTCATAATATACCAGAATTTTCAATTTTATATTTAGTACCTCGCAATTCTGCATTCAAGGTTTTATGATAGGATGCTATAGTATCAAGTAAATATAGATTGTCATAAGTCATAAGTGAACCAGTTCCAATCATATTTGAATTTAAAGACAAAGTAAACTTATTGTTTCCAAATGAACAAGAATAACCAGATTTGTCCAAATAATAAACAAAAATTAAGTTCCGTCTAAATGACGGTACAATAAAAGTGTCTTTTAAATCCAAATAGTATCCAGTACACAATAACAATCTAAATATGCCTATAGCTTCCACATTTACCGATTTTCCGTCCCCCACATAAATGCTTCTCTCAGCATTATTGGGCCTTCGGTAGCTTAAGCAACCTTGCATTGATACACTGATGTTAGTTGTTGCACCGGAGTCTAACCACCAAGTGTTTCTAGGTACCAAAGTTAAATTGACTTCTGAACAAACCAAAGTAAGGAATGTTCCCCTTTTAGCATGCCAAGCATGATATTTAGCACAGTCCTTCTTTAAATGCCAGATTTCTTGCAGAAGAAATAAGTAACATCCTTATTTTGTTTCTTCTGTACTGGACCCTTATCAGCCTCATTCTTTCCAGATTTATATTTTCTTTTCTTGCCCTTAAAGTTGATTTCGTTTAGAATTGATACTAAATTGAGGTTAGCAGATATTTTTACAAGAGAATCTAAATAAGAGAACAACAAACAACTAAAAATTATGCTCATATTTATTATCATAAACTTAAGTAAATTCAAATAATGATTTAACCTATCTCAAGATACCAAGTGCAACATTAATATCTTGTCTTTGGACTTCAATATTAATTGCTAGTAATAGTCTTGTTGTAATGATCAAACACTGATAATAAGGCATATCAAATGAGAAACCCATCTTTGGATTGATTTATCATTTACATGTATAACTTTATAATTATCACGTGTTTACCATTACAGGTATGTATATAATCCTACCAGTCATTAACCTTCCTTTGGGCCGGATAATTACCGCATGGATGTAAATACATACTACATTTAATATTTTCATGAGAAATGTTATATATGAGAGGTCACTTTGGCGACTTCATATATTAAATTACTCAATTTAGTATTAAACAATCACTAATTGAATTTGGACCATATTAGTCAAATTGGCTTAATCTTAATTTATTGACTAAAATATTTAAAGCATGTAAATCATTCAATTTATGTCAACATACAACTTTATAGAACCAATACTATGTTTAAACCAACATAATATTACAATAATATCTAATTAATTAAATTCATATTAATTAGATAAAATCCAAAAAAAGAATTTGAGAAATTTATGCCTTGAAGTGCAAAAATGAATTTACATATTTTGAAAAGGAAAAGACATGAAGCGAAAAAGACAATCCAAAATTAAACTGATATTACATCGATAAAAGGCACTGAATTGAATGTGAAGCATGCTATAGCATGATTACATAAAAATATAATCTTTTCTAATGATAATAGAACCAAATCACTTCAAAATAGCATGATTACATAAAACTATCATCTTTCTCAATGATGATAGAATCAATATCACTGATGAATCATATATGGATGTTCATCAATTATTATAGGATAGCTCTGATACCACTTGTTGGGTTCTTTTAACATATCATATATGGATCAATCAATTATTTTATAGAATCAAAACCAAATTTTTGGTTCAAAATAATCTTTATAGATCCAAAACAATGGTTTTAAGAATGTTTCCATAAAACTTATTAAATCCATTATAATATGCATGAAATCCTACAACAATTAAGAAACATATTAATACAGAAACATATCTGATGAATCCATTAGAGTATTTTCTGAATTGATTAGAGATTTGGTCTTCCAATTACAGAGTATCATTAAGAACTTTAGATTTCTCCTTGACGGGTGAAGAGAAACTTTATTCAATACTGCAACCAGGGACCATAACCTTATTTATAGTCATAAATGATTAATATACAATTATGATTATATTTATAATTGATGAATATGCAATTATGACTGATGGTATCCACACAATTAATTTTCATAATAATAATTATGTCCCTTAGCCAAATAACTTTACTTTAATTGGATCACTTTAATTTTGACTAATAAAAAATAATGGCTTAACATATTTAATTATACATGTGTGACCCTTAAAATTCTAACAAAAAGAACCTAAAAAATTCATGAAAAGGAATAAAAAACATAAAATGAACTTAAAAAATATACAACCTCTTATTATGAATGTAAGAAGCTAAGGCACTCTGAAGATCAAGAGGACAACCAAGTAGAAGTAGCAAATTATATGCTCATAACCATCCTTATGAGGTAAGTAACTCTTCTGAAGCCTCCTTTAAATTGGAGTTGTTAAATGTCTTCCATGAATTATTTGATGAGTATAAAAAGATTAACAAATATTATAAATCACTCAAAAAGGGTAATGCATTGCTTTCTAGTAAACTTTAAACTTTGCATGATGCATCAATTGTTAGGATCAATTGGCACTTGGGGAGGGGAGAATTAGTACAAGTGTAAATTTTTAATTTAGATGAAATCTTTTTGATTAAACCAAGATAGAAAATCCGAAGCTTTTTATTCTTAGTGAAATGAGTGAGTGATTAAAAGAAAGTTACTAAGTTAATAAGCAAACTGGAAAGATAAGCAACATTTGAAGGAAAGAACTTGTCGTGAAAACTTTGCTTTCAAAGAGTTGAGTTAAATCGGAAGCGTCAATACAAAAATAAGTAAGCAATGAAAGCAAGGAAACACTCATAATTTTTATAGTGGTTCGGCGCCAATGGCCAACATCCACTCCCGAGTCCTCCTTTTTGAAGCACACCGGCATCCACTACTGATCTTCTTTGGGTGAAGACCAAACTCTTACACTTTGCTTACAAGAGAGACAAGATTACACTCTTTGATCACTCCCTTACCCTTTTTCTTTTTCTTATAATTCTCACACAATATTTTCTCATAATATAATCCCAAAAATTATTATGTATAATACAAGAAAACTTGGGGTATTTATAGGCCCCAAGTAGCTTCAGATTTTTGGAGCTAAAAATCTAATATACTTGGAAAAATTGGGTACGAGCAGTTTACCCGCTGACTTGGGTGACTCAGCCGCCCGAACACCAGGGTATGGGTGGCTTACCCATTGGCCCTAGGTAGGTCAGCCGCTCGAAAGCCTGGGTGGTGGCGGTACACTCGTCGCTCACTAATGGTTTACTCACTGAAATTTTCACAAAAGTGGTTCCCTCCACTTTTTGAATTCTATCTTGAACCATTAGTTGACCATTCCCTTGGTCAACTAATTGAGCTCAACCTAAGCTCAACCAAACCCTATAGTGGACCTGGTTGCCTTATTGAGTTAATTTAGATTTCATCCAAATCCAACTCAATTTAGACTTAATTCCTAACTACGACTCATTGATTATAATACTTAATGACCAATAAGCTAAATCAAGACCTAACTCCTGCTAATTTGGCAACCTCCAGCATTCTTGCGACGAGTCTTTCGGTCTTCTTCCGACGATCTCCTAGCGTGTTCCCAGCGAGCTTCCTGATCCCTTCGGCGAATCACCTAGCGAACTTCGACGAGATCCCACTATATCGTCTGAACCCCGACTTGATGCTCAAGCTTGATTTTGGCCCATCATTTGGTTGTAACTCCATTACTCCTATAATACTTAGTCTTGCACGATGTTAATTATGACTTAATTAAATATAATCATACTTGCCAAACATCCATTACGAGACCATCCTAACTCCCAATAAGCTTTTCGGTTGTCCTCGATAATCTTCCTGAGAGTCTCGGTCTTCTTTTGGCGAACCCCCTTGCGCCATCCTGGTAATCTCCCGATACCCTCGTCGAGCTCCCGACACATTAATGGCAAGTTCACAACCATATCGACCCAATACATAGACTTGACCTTGGCCAATCTTGATTGTAATAATTATTTTATCTTAATTAATCATGCATCAATTAATTCTAACAATCCTGTTAGATCAATAACTCATCAATTGATTTCATTATCAAAATATGAGATTTAACATCAATATCATGTACTTCTTACTCAAAATGTGAAATGCTAGATGAAATTAAAATGGAGAATGTCGTATTAAAACAAATCTTAGAAAAGTTTAAGACAGACAACACATCTCTAAACATGATCCTCGCTAATAATAGTCATGTTCATAACGAAGGTATTGGCTTTGTGGGTAATACTCATTAAAAGCCAACTATCTTTATCAAAGGACCCACATTATATTTTTCACTCAAAAACAAATATAATTTTTATGGTAGACTTGGACATTTTGCCTATAGATACTCATTTAGAAGGTATAGTCCACACAAGTTGATTTGGGTTCCTAAAGAAACCATGAACAACTCAATACCTTTAGTAAAATTAGGTAGAGGTTTACATAAGGGAACCCAAAGTTAAATGGGTACCTAAACTAATAAATACATCCTTTATTATAGGTTTATCTCCGAACAACGATTGGGAGTAAGAAAAAAAAATGATATCTTAATAGTAGATGATTAAGGCACATGACTTAAGATCTAACTCACTTATCAAGCTCTCTAGCCAAATGATAAAAATGTAAAAAGATTTCTTAAATCAGGATCTTTGTTTCGATTATAATATATTTCTTTATTAAAAAAAGTCCATGGTCATACAACTAATTTAGATTGCTTTTCGATTGATACATAGCTTTAGGAAAACTAGATCATGCCAGCACAAAATTGAATTAGAACTAAAGAACCTTAGCTATTTTTAGTGAAAAAATATCTATGTTGAAATTTTTTGGCAAAAGAGATTTTGATAATGATTCAATATTAGATGGGTTGTATGTTGACTTTAGATAAGATTGATAGTTTGAATATTAGGTTGAAAATTATTGGCTTGAATGTTAGTTGATTTAAATGTAAATATTATTATTGAATGATTGATTTAAATATTATAATGATTGAATGTTAAATGATTGTGTGTTGACCTAAAATAGGTTGTATGTTGCATGATTGCATGACAGATTGTTCTTGAATTGGGCTTGAAATAAAGTTAAATAAATAAATTAAAAAAATTGAAATGGGCATCGTAACTCATTGCACTAAGTGTAAAAAGTTAGACTCACTTAAGAAGGAAAAATTATTATAATTAAAATAAATTGAAGCTCCTGTTTGAAAATATTTTATCATTTATCTTGATGATTTCTTTTGAAATGATACTTGGGTTTCAGTTTTAAACAACAATGCATGGATTTGGCATAAAAAATAAAGGCATTCTTGCATGAAATAAATTATATTGAAACACAAAATTGAAATACATTTTTTTTAAATGTCTCTATCCTATCAAGGTTTCAATAAGAGATAAAAGTGATGAATCTATATATATTGTTATTTATGAATCTCTTAAATTATGAAATGAATTTTGATGATTTGATGAACTTGAATAAATTATTATTCAAATCATGATATTGACACTTTAAAAATTATAACTTAAGATCTTTATATCAATTAAAATTATTCACTATAATTCTTTCATTTTTATTAAAGATAATTATCCAAACGAATCAAGATTATTTTCTATTTGATCTCCCAAACTTATTTTTATTATTTCTAAAATAAAAAGATTTGTTAAAATAAATCATGTCGTTTGGTTCTTGCGTATTTATCTTTCATATTATAACCTTAATGACATGACTTTCATTATATAATCTCTTTGTACTTATCGTTGTAATTAGAACATTGATTTAAAAGAAAAGATTTTGTACCCTTCTTTTTGACATTAATAAAAGGAGAGAAAATCGATATCTTACAACTAAATCATTAAATAAGGAAAAATTGATTAGAAGAAAATTAGGTATGGTAAATCTTCCAAATGCATGAGTTGCTCTCATATTTTTCAGATTTTTTGTTCTTGTAAAATGAGTTTCTTCTTGAAATTTACATGAATCTTACAAATGCATGAGATAATTCTTTCCTCTTGAAACTTACAAGTAAAATGTGATCTTTGATCTTTCAAGATGATTTTATATCATTCTTTTCTCTTGAAATTTACAAAAGAAAAAATATTATTCAAGAACTTTTTGTGATGCTTGATATATGATTCATGAGCTCTCTTTTGAATCCACCTTCTTAATATTTGATTCTTGGATTCATGAATTTTTGATGCAATATTTTCAAATAAATCCCCCCCTCTTGATTTTTGATACTTAATTCTTTGATATACCTGACTCCTCCCTTGTGATTTGATTTTTGGACTCTTCTACTTCTATATTTTTACAAAAGAGGAGAAAAAAAATTTGATGTGATACTTGTGAATTGATTTTTTTTGTTATGAATAAATTCTCTCTTTCTCTTCTTCTTATTTTACAAAGGGGAAAAGATGGTATGATGATATATGGTGAATGTTTGTGATAAATGTTCAAATATGTGGTAAAATATTTCTCCTTTTTATTGATAACAGAGGAGGAGAAAAAAATTGGATGTTATACTTGTGAATTAATTCTGTTTTTGATGGATAAATTCTCTCTTTTACTTCTTCTTATTTTATAAAGGGGAAAAAATAGTACGATAGCATATGATGAATATTTGTGATAAATGTTTGAATATGTAGTGAATATTTCTCCTTTTTATTGATAACAATGGGGGAGAAATGATATTTCGATGACAAATGATGACTATTTATTATAAATGTTCAAATATGAGTTGAATATTTCTCCTTTTTATAAAATTTATCATACATGGTATCACGATGATGAATGGTTAAATTATTAAAATTTTAATATTTAGTCAATATGGACAAAATGCTACCTTAAATTCAAATGTGATTAGTTCTTTTGAATTCAAGTTTACCATATTTTAAATATGACATATGGATAAGGGGAGTTAAGGTTAACTCAATCATCAATTAATTGTCATCATAAAAAATAGGGAGATTGTTGAATCTTAAATTTTGATGATGAAATAAATTAGTGTGTTTGTGATCTAACCCATGTCTCGAAGAGAAGTGATACAAGATTAACTATGACTGGAAAAGGTAAAGCAGTTAAGGAAGAATTTGTCGTTAGGTTGGAGTCAAGATCATGCATCAGGCCAGGGTTTGGACGATCCGACGGGAGCTTGTCAGAGTTTGTTGGAGGTTGCTTAGAGTTCACTAATCGGGAGCTCGCCGGGAGTTCACTGGAAGGATGCCAAGAGTTCGTCGGAAGGAGATTGAGAGCTCATCGGAAAGGATGTCGAGAGTTCATCGAAAGATCAATTGACGTGCTAGACAACAAATATTGTATTTATAATTATTCGTCTTAAGCGTCATAGTTAGCTCATGATTAGAGTTAGTTTTACTAATCAATTAGGGGCCAATCGAGTCTAATTTAGGCTTAATTTGAGCTCATGATAGAGTTCATTTCGTTGACCTAGAAATAGGTTAATAGAAGGTATGCTTGGGTATAAAATATTACTTAAAAAGGTACTGTGCAGGTTTTCTGGGCACTTTCGGTAGTAGTACCATCGGTGCCAATGGTAGTACTGCCCATACCCTAAGATTTTGGGAAAGTTTGATTTTTTTGCTCTAATTTCTGAAGTCAATTAGGGTCTATAAATTCTCTAAATATTCTTGATTGAAATAATAGGAATTTGAAGGAACAATTTAGTAAAATTTTATTGAATTGGGTTGAGAGCTTTCATTTTTCTTTCAAGAATGAATTGTGTAAAGAAATAGTTGAAATTGAGTTGAAAATGTTGATTTCCTGATCCTAAGAAAAGGAGAGTGTAAATGTTGTTTACCTGAGCGTGTGAAAAGGAGAAATGCATAAAGGGTGTTTGATCTTCACCCGTGAAAAAAGATCAATAATGGACATCGATTGGCCTTGAGTAAACAGGGATTGTGAGTGGATGTAGGTCAAAGTTTTGACTGAACTACTATATGAGCATCTCTACTCTTATCTCTCTTTATTATTCCATTTGAATTTGATTGTTCTTAATTTGTTTTGAGAAAAACACAAGTATGTTTTTTCGATTTTCTCTTTACTATTGTTCTCGAACTTTGTCTCTCTCAACTAATTCTAAGAAAAAAATTTACGATTATAATTTTACTTCAAGTAAAAATTTTCTAAATCGAGTTTTTTAGCACTTGTACTAATTAACCCTCCACCCCTTAGTGTCAACTTGATCCTAACACATTTATCATGAAATAACTAATAATTTAAAATCAGCTTATAAGTATCATCTATAATTAACTTGTCAGGACAAAGAACAATGATTGATATTATAGTGTCTTTACTTGCAGAATTATAAATGTAGACATACTTTGGGAAGTTATAATAGATTTGGAGAAAAGAAGTTGTTCATATTGATGTTTTGTTATTTTTAGAAATTACATGTTCTGAAGGTAGCTATTGGGTATAGGAATGGTATTTCATATTCTTTTTTGTAAAGATTATTATAAAGCTGACTTAAAAGAAAACCTATAATAACAAAATATTCTCTACATAAAGTAAACAATATTGGATGTAACGAGAATATGATTATATCATATTACCTTCGATAATGTATATGAGGGCAATGACATTTTTGAAGGCTATATCATGAGGGCAATAAGAATGATAATTTGGTCATAATCTTTGATCATGTAAATTCCCACATATATCAGCTTGAGGGCAATGATACTTAGATAGAAACTTTAATTACATCGGCTTATTAAAAATTAAATTATAATTTTGAAGTGACTTGGTGAAAAATTTCCTTCAGTGACCTATACATTTAAAATTTAATATATTTTAATTTATTATGTTTAATTGTCCAAAGTTAATACAAGTTATATAAAAATTATAAGTTTTAGTAGATTCACTATTTTACAATATATGCTTTA
Organism: Ensete glaucum; assembly: GCA_021527575.1. Taxonomy (NCBI): domain Eukaryota; kingdom Viridiplantae; phylum Streptophyta; class Magnoliopsida; order Zingiberales; family Musaceae; genus Ensete; species Ensete glaucum. The sequence goes on from CM038551.1 coordinate 21,533,722, forward strand.
TTTTACATGTTAGAAAAATCCAATAAATTTGATATTGACTATTGGGGTTAAGTTCTCTAGCCCAAATTTTCATTAGATAGTTTAGAACAATGTAGAAACTAAATATCGAAAAACATTTCATGAATACATGATATTTATGTAAAAATAGAAAAAAATTAGTCAAACCAAAAATATAAAATGAGACATAGTTCACAAGCTTAATAATTCATAAGAATATCAATAAAATTTTCTAAATAGAAAATTAGTGACATATGTTTATTTGGGTCTAATTTAAGTCTTTTTTTTAATTTTTAGATCTATTGGACTAGTCTATCTATACGATATACTAATTTTTGGATTAAGGGCAAAAATAATGTATCACATACTAGAAAATATTTTCTCTAATCTAAATTTTTACTAAGTGTTTTAGTCCAATTTAAAAGCTCAAATATGTAAAAATATTGCATGGATTCATAATATTTTTATAAAAAAAGAAAAAATGGTCAAACTAAAAAATAATACATAGTTCACAAGTTAATTAATTCATAAAAATATCAAAAAATATTTAAATAAAAAATTAGTAACATATGTCTATCTGAGTCTAATGCAAATATTTTCTAAAAAATTCAAGTTTATTGGAATAGTCCTTTTATGCGATATATTATTTTATATTTTGGATAAAATTAGTGTATCACATATTAGAAAATATTTGTTCTCCAAATTTTTATCATGTATTTTGGACCAATTTATAAGCTCAAATATTAAAAAATAATACATGAATCCAGGATAATTTTGTAGAAATAAGAAATTAATTAAAATTAGATAATGATACATAGTTCAAAGGTTGAATAATACATAAACATATTTTTTAAAAAATTAAAAGATAAAACCAATGACATACATCCATCTGGGTGCAATTTAAATCTTTCTCAAATAGTCTTGATATTCATTGGATGTACTATGTTTTTAATTTTAGACAAAAATAATGCATCACATATTAGAAAATATTTTCTCTAACCAAAATTATTACTAGGTGTTTTGGAACAATTTGGAAACTTAAATGTCAAAAAATATTATTCGGATCCATGCTATTTTTGTGAAAATAAAAATGACCAAAAATAAAAAATAACATATAGTTCATAAGTTGAATAATTTAAAAGTATTAAAAAATCTTTAAATTAGAAAACTAGTGATACATGTCCAATCGAATTCAATTTTGGTTTTTTCTAAATTTTTTCATGTCTATTAGACCACTCCTTCTATGTGATTTACTATTCTTTCAATTATGGGCAAAGACAATACATTGCATAGAAGAAAATATGTTCTTTAGCCCAAACTTTTACCAAGTGTATTGGACTAATTAAGAAGGTTAAATATTAAAAAGTATTACATTTTCCATGATATTTTTATGAAAATAAAAAAGTTGGCAAAACAAATGATATAAATTTTACAAGTTAAATAATTCATAAAATATCAAAAATAGAAAACCGCATATATCCATTTGGGTCAAATTTATATATTTTTTTATAATTTTCTATTAGACTAGTTCTTGTATGTGATGCATTATATTTTGATTTTGAACAAAGATAATGAATCGAATATTAGGAAATATTTTCTTTGCCCCAAGTTTTTAATAAATATTTAGGCTAATTTAAAAGCTCAAATGTCAAAAGATATTATATAGATCCATGATATTTCTATCAAAATAGGAAAAAAAGTTACGCAAAAATAGAAAATGGCATAGAGTTCACAAGTAGAATAATTTATAAAAATATCAAAAAAACTTAAAATAAAAAATTACAGTGACATATATCCATCTATGTCAAATTTAAATCTTTCATAAAATTTTCAGACCTATTGGAACAATTCTTCTATTCAAATGTGTTTTCCCAATAGTGCATTACATATTAGAAAATATTTTTTCTCATATAAATTTTTGTTAAGTATTTTAGATCGATTTAGAAGCTCAAGTAAAAAAAAATTACATGGATCCACGATATATATGTGAAAAAATAACCAAAAATTAAAAAATGACACACAATTCATAAGGTAAAAAATCACTAAATTTTTTTAAAAATCACTAAAATAGAAAACCAATGAAATATAGGCATTTGGGTCTCATAAAATTTTCAAGTCTATTGGACCAGTCCTTCCATGTGATACATTTCTTTTAAATTTTGGGTAAAAATAATATTATATATTAGAAAATATTTTTTTGAGCCCAAATTTTTACCAATGTTCTGGACCAATTTAGAAGCTCAAATATTAAAAATACACTTTTACCAATGTTCTAGACCAATCTATAATATTATTGTCGAAATAAAAGAAATTAGCAAAAATAAAAAACGTCATAGAGTTATAAGTTGAATATTTTATAAAATTATTAAGAAATCTCTAAAATACAAATCTAGTAACATATGTATGTTTGGGTCTAATTTAATTTTTTTCTTAAAATTTTCAACTCTGTTGGATTAGTCCTTTTATATGATACACTATTTTTTGATTTTGAGCATAAACAATACATCGTAAATTAAGAAATATTTTCTCTTGTCTAATTTTTTATCAATGCTTTAGACTTATTAAGAATCTCAAATGTGAAAAATACATTGATTGGATCCATGATAGTTTTTTTGTGAAAATAGAAAAAATTAGCAAAAAATAAAAAATGACATAAAATTCAAAAGTTGAATAATTTATAAAAATATCAATAACCTTTTAAAACAAAAAACTAATGACAAATCTCCATTTGGATTCAATTTAAGTCTTCACTAAAATTTTAAAGTCTATTGGACCGTCCTTATATATGATGTATTATTTTTTTATTATGAGCAAAGATAATGCACCACATATTAGTAAATATTTCTATGATTCTAATTTTTGTATGGATCCTTGATATTTTTGTAAGAATAGAAAAAAATTAACCAAAAATGAAAAATGACAATTCCAATGTTAAATAATTCATAAAAATATCAAAAAATATTTAAAATGAAAACCAATAACATATGTTCATTTGGCTCTAATGAAAAAAATTCTCTAAAGTAAAAAATCATAATGACATAGGTGTATTGGACCAATCATTTTTACTAGGTTTTAAACTAGCCCTTTTACACGATACATTATTTTTGAATTTAAAAATATTAAGAATTATTTTTTCTAACCTAAATCCATGATATTTTTATGAAAATAAGAAAAATTTAGCCCAAAATTAAGATGACACAAAATTCACAAAGATATAAAAAAATTAAAATAAAAAAATAGTAACATATCTCCATTTGAATCCAATTTAAATTATTCCTAAATTTTTTACATCTACAGGACCAGTCCTATTTGTAGATATTTTGTGTGTTTCTTGTTTCGTCTTTGAAGATTGACAAAGTATGTTTTGATTGATGATAAACAAATTAAGACATCTAATGACATTAAGCCAAATATTGTGTTGCAGTCTTTTGAAATATGATGAGATTCCTACTATTAAACAATGATAACCCTAGAAATCGATCGACCACGGCGCCGAGATGTCGCCACCTCCGCGCGGCGTCGGTTCCCCTTTGGTCGTCACTTGCAGCAGAAAGCGCGGTCTTCGATCCGAAGGAATCCTCTCCTCCGATCCTCGTCCTCTCCAAGTCTTTGCGCCTGGTGCCGAGGAGAATCGTCCCATCGTCGACCACGGCCGGAATCCCCTCAGCCGCGAACCGGACGGCTTTGGCATCCGCCAAGACGAGGCCGATGCTCAATACAAGCTGTTGCTGGAGCACCTTAACGTCGATGACAAGTCCTACGTTTTCGAGGTGATCATCGGAGGCTCGCGGTGGCGCATCAAGTACGAACAGGACGAGGATTCCTGTGTCACTGCGGTTCGGTCGCAGCCCCAGAAGCATCGGTTGAGCGGCTCCACTGGAGCGTGTAACGCCAAGAAGAGGCGCAAGAACAATGGCCTGGGTCAGGAGCCTTGCGAGGCCTCTGGCCCGCGTGCTCCTCTTTCCCAAAGTGGGTGGGACGTTGGATGCTCATTGATCGATGAGGATTACCAGGTGTTCTTGAACCACGTCAAGGCGTGCAGCCGCTCGATGATTCTCGAGTACGAGAACAATCTAAGCATCGTATATGAGAAAGAACGAAATGGAGGGAAGGAAGTTCAAGAGCAAGAAGAAGAACAACAACAACAAAAAGAAAATGAAAATGAAGCATTGGGAGAAGAAACTGATGTATACCCCATGAAAATGGAAATGAATCTGTACGAGGATCCTCTTCAAACCTCCAGTTCCACGGTTAGTCTCATGATCTAGTCAGTGGTAACTGCTAATTGATTGTGTTTTGTACTTTGTTCCTGACGCTACCTCTGTAATATCATATTTTTACCATGCTATCTTATATACGAGGGATTGCAGGCTAGCTACTTTAACGAATTACTGCAGCATAAGTCATCTTCATTCAGGGACAGGCTTATGGATATCCTCAGGAGGCCATTTGATCAGAAAGAATATGAAAATATGATGTCTTTGATTATTCGTCGGAATCCAATAGTGAAATACAAGGAATTGCGTAATGGATCCAAACCTTATGTGACAAACCAGTTGGGTAGTTCATATCTTGATTGTCATCCTGGTGAGTATTAAAGTCGACTCACACGCTTGTGTTTGCTGTTCACTTCTGTCTTTTCAGATAACAGACATCCAACCGTTGAAGCAGTTATCCAATTCTTCATCTTATGTTCATCCTATAATCTCACAGTAGTTAGTCTTATGACCAAAATACCACAATATGTTACTGGTGACACAGTGCTGGCTCAATAGTCCCATACTAAAAATAACTTGGAATCTCTCTGGACATCAAAATATCCATACCTTGCAACCTGCCTAATTATACTTCTGCATAATTAGATGGTCTGTTACATGTATGGTCCATCTTGATGTTTGATGAACTATCATTCATTGATGTACAAGATGAAACTACTTTGTGGCTGGAATAAGCTATTACAATGTCTTAGATAGTTTTGGACTATTCTGTTTTATGATTTTTCATACAATTGCTGCATGAGTGGCTGAGTTCTAATTCTTGTTTCACTGATTTAGATCTTGCCATACGCATCTCATCAGCATTTGATGATCACCACAAAAGTTTGTTTCTCCATGGCTTCTTCTTTTGGTTAAAGGTATCATTCCCTTTTTATTTTCCTGATCACTCTCTTTTAAGTAATCGTTGACATTTTATATTATGCCAATTGTCCTCCTTGTTTTATTTTTGGTAAAGAAGGAATAGAATCGTTAAGGATCTTAGGATACATTTTGCCTTTTACATCCTCTAAGGCCATACCGCGCACAATCTCAAGATAATACGATGACCCATCAATTATTGCTGTGACTATTTTCGTACTTCTCTTGTTCTTATTTTTCATCTACTTGTTTCTTATTTGTCCCAATATTTATTTATTAGTTTGGGGGAAATGATTCAGTGATTGAATCCTTTCTCTGGGCGGATTTACATTTTTTAGGAGGATTGATAAGGATGTTGGAAGATGAGAAATATGAAAGAGAAAAAGAATTACCTAATCATGCAATTGCAAAGAGACTTCTTGAGCAACAAGTTGAGACTTGAAAAAGGAATACCTAATCATGTCATTGCAAAGAGACTTCTTAAGCAACAAGCTCGGACTTTTTGAGCATGCAGGCTTGGGTATCCGTTCCTTTACTCTTGTTGCCACCTCTCTCTCTCTTTTCCCTCCTTTTAGGTAATTGCCCCCTTTTACTTATAGGTGTTGCATGGAAGACTCCTAACCTAACTCGAGAAAACATAACTAAAGAAGGACTCTTAATCGGAGTCCTCACTCTTAGTCCATTGTAGGGGACTCCTTAAGCTCGGGCTTGAGCCTTTAAGTTGGTCGAACATGGACTTGAGCTGGGTTGATCATCCCTGATCATGGGTCCCCAATTTAGCTATTCAACTCCTGTTGAATCCGGAATTGAAGAGAAGACAACTCTTCTTCATCGACTTCGTTTATGAACTATCTTGCTCAAGGACTATAGTCTCATGTCGACTGCAATGCCGATCCTGGACTGGTATGTATAGATCAGTATTGATGTACCATGTGTCAGAATGTCGTACTTGCCGATGGCTCCAAAAAAATATCGTGAATTCCCAAAAAAAGTTTGAAAAATAAAAAACCTAAATTATACCTGTTTAATTATAATTTAATGCAAAATTAATTTAATTTCAATAAGAGGATGCCCAAATAAGGAAGGGATACCAGATTTATCTTTTTGGATGTTGAGGACCGGCTTTGTGGCATGTTCCGGATAGTTCTGTTGATATTTAATCAGCTACAAAGATGAATTGATATATTAGATTACGTGCCGTAACTTCAAGATTCAAACAAATTAAGAAAAACCAATGGAAACAAATTGGAGTAGCTTATCTTGAAATGTTCTATGGATCACCATTGGAACCTTGGTGCATTTTGCGACATCCCAACTAAATGTTGCTTTAGTTGAATGATTCCTCAGCTCCTATCAACATAATCACAATGAATATACTACAATGATGATGGTTGTTGTCCAAACAACAAGTATGATCCCAAGCCAGATCGTATATCTATTCCTTTGGTGTCATTTTCCTACAAATATTTATAAATTAACATGTTGTGATAATGCATTATCAATCAAGTAAGGACCCTAATTGGGTCCAAAAGATGTGTTTATACCTAATTACCCAAATTACGTTTATAATTACAAAACAATCATAATTGGGCTCTAATTGACAAAATTAGGTTTGTAATTGACATAATAATCATAATTGGGCTCTAATCGGCAAAATTAGGTTGATAATTGATAAAATAATCATAATTGAGCTATAATTGACAAATTAGGTTTATAATAGACAAAATAATCATAATTGGGCTCTAAAAAAACATAGTTGACAAAATAATCCTAAATTAGATAGATTGACACTATTCACACAAGTAACAAGTGCGTTTAGGCCTAATTATCCCCAAATTGGCACTAAAAAGTAAGCGTATTGACCATAACTATGCCTAAATTCAAACTATGATCATTAATCTTTTCAATTCATAAGCTGCATTTAGTCCTAATTACCCCCAAATTTTGAACTGAAAGTAAGTGCTTGACCCTAATGATCATTAACAATATAATGAAACTAATAAGGAGCTAATCATGTAAACCTAACTAAAAGTATAATAATGTCCCAAATGATGCCTAAATTCTAATTAATGCCACTAATCACATAATTAATAAGCTGTGTTTATGTCCACATACCCTTAATTTGACACTAAAAGTAAGAGGTTGACCCTAATCATCACTAACTTGATATATTGGTGCTGATCTAATCATGTCAACAGCTAACTAAAAGTACCTTCATGCAAATTAATGCTACTAATCAGATAATAAACAAGATAAATTTGTCTAATTACCCCTATTTTGGCACTAAAAGTATGTGATTGACCCTAGTCATTGTTAACTACAGATAATGGAGCTAATCATGCCAACATTTAACAAAGTAGCAAGAGAATACATACCTTTTAATTAGAGTGATCCTCCTCTAAATAACTTGTTAGGATGTGTTAATCCTCCCAAATGAAGCTCTAATCACCAAAGGTCAGCTTTAATTGAGAAAAAGAGTGAATGTGTTAGAAAGAGAGAGTGATTGAGTGAAAAAAAGAACTTGGAAGTAGTGTTTTCAAAAGGTGCTTGGGCGAGGGGAGGCCCAAGCGCCTTGCAACACCTTGTGGTGAGGCGTTTCAATAAATCATTGGTCAAGGCCAGTGCTTGAGCTAAATCGAGTCAACTTTGAGCCCGGGTCCAACTAGGCGAGTAAGCTAGTTCAATTGAACTAACTAATGTCATTACCCTAACACCCCTCCCCCCACGCGTCAGACCCAATGAAAGAAACAAAAAGTGAAACAATACCACTCGCTCGTCACCTTTGTACGCTTTGTTTGCCTCATTTATTTTCGTTAGCAACCTCGTATTATGCATTTGTATGCTCCATCTGTCGTCGCAATCCATTTGCTTTGTCCACCATGATCGGAAACCTCGTTCGCTGCCTTCATCCACTTCGTTCGTTGTTGCACTTCATCCATTTGCCATTGTAGCTTTGTCCGCTGCCCTCTCCAGCTTCGTCCACCATTTTTCACCTTCCTCCACAGTCGTTGGTTACTTCTCCATCTTCTCAATTCTCTCTTTCTTATTTTATAGTAAATAGAGGTAATACTTTCATCGATTAACTTACTGCATCATATTGAGGTGGCACACTATTAGTTTGTTAGGAGTTTCAAGTTCACCTAGGTACGAACATGACATTGATATGAAAACATTGCTTATAACATAATGGCAATTAAAAAACACTACTTAGTAGTTAGCACCAGGGTTTTTAAATTTTAATATCGTTCCGTACCACCCAGCACGGGCGGTACGTATTGGTCCGCTAGTTGATCGGCACGCGGACCACCTGCTATTGGGTAGAAGTGGACGTTCGAATAAGAGGGAGAAGCATTAAGAAAGAGGTCCATGGAGTCACCGATGCATAAACTTGTCTTCCACGCCCTTTCTTGATCCCGGTCTGGTGCTGCCCTCCCTCGACGATCCCAATCCAGGAGGTAATGGCGAGGATAGTCATAGCTCTTTGGTGGAGGAGCTGGAGGTGTAGGGATCAGGGGAGGCGACGACGAGAGCAGCGGAAGAGGTGTTCGCGAGGAAGGCAACGAAGACTGTGACCTTCTTCATCTCTTGAAAAGTCTCCTTCGTCCATTGCCACCGCACGGAGAACCTTCCAATGTCGTCTTTCTTCTCCCCACCTCCTTGACGTTGAAGGCCACAGACAATTACAGATGAGGCGACGAGGAGAAGGACGAGGAAAAGAAGGACGAGGCAATGACAACGAGGCTACCTCTCGGTACGCCCTGTATATGTTGATTTTTATTTTTTATATAAAAATATTTTTTTTATATTTTTATATATTAGTTATACATATTTTATATATTTAATACCGCTTGATACTAAAATTGATTTTTATATTTTTTAGGCATACCGCTCGGTATGCCCTAGCATATCGTTCGGTATGCCATACCATATCGTAATGAACAAAGCTCGATATACCGATACAGTACGAAATTTCAATCCTTAGTTAGCATCCACCTCAAATTTCACCTCCTTTTGAAAACACTGCTTAAAATATGACATTATATTTTTTGAAAAATTTAATATTCAGGAGTGCCTCGCTTCACTCGGGCGAGCGTCTAGGGCATTTTGGGACCTTGGCACCTTTTGGCATCTAGTGCTTTTAAAAATGTTGTTTATAAGTTGTGAGAGTGAGAGAGGATGAAAGAGCGGAGTGTCACGGACTTAGCTGAATTTACCTAAGCTATGCGGCACCCTCGCGGCACTCTCGAAGACTTAGCTGAAGAGAGAAAGAGAGTGAAATAGGACTTTAGAGTCCTGACGGCAGTTCCCAAGGTATCGACGCAAGACAAGTTCAATTGTTGATGAAAGCCTATGTCGACATATACCGAACCCCATCCATCCGGTGCGGGGTTCCAAGGTCTTTGAAATGGTGACATTTCGCATTAATGGTTGCTGACATGAAAAGACCCAAAAATAGGGTTGTTTTGGGCTGTTTTGGCTCTGTGTAGTGAGCGATCGTTTTGCAGCCTTTTACACTACTTTCGCTCACATTTCTTAGGTAAAAACACATAAACTCAAGGCAAAACAAGCTACTAAACATATGTACAAACAAGAAAAAACGACGAACGGTTTGCGGAACGAAGATGTTGCGGTTGAGCGACGACCGTTCGTGACATTCTCCCCCACTTAAACTGTCGATGCCCTCGTTGACGCTTGTTGGTAGGCTTTGACGCGAGCTTCTTTATGTCGTATGGCGTCTTCTGGCTCCCAACTGGCTTCTGTTTGAGGAAGCTTTTGCCATTTCACCAAGTACTCGTTTTGCTGTGCTCCATTGGGTAGCTTTGTCTTGCGATCCACCAGAATAGTTTCAACTCGCTTCTCGTAAGAGGCTCTAGTGGGGGGTAGTCGAGTTGGAACATTTCGAGAATCATATTGCGGATCTGAGTGGTAGGCTTTCAAGTTGCTCATATAGAAGACGTTATGAATTCTGAACCATGCTGGCACTTGCAACTTGTATGAGACATTGCCTACCTTGCTGATGATTGGGAAAGGCCCTTCATACTTGCGTACTAATCCCTTGTGCACTTTGTGCCTAAAGAACTGGAGTGATGCTAGTTGGAGCTTCACCAATACCATGTCACCAACTTTAAACTCTTATGGTCGCCTTCCTAAGTCTGCCCACTTCTTCATCTTTTCGGCCGCATTCTCCAGTAAGCCCGCGCAATATCTATATTGCGATACCATTCCTTCTTGATGATAGGTGATGGGCTACTCCCTGTATAACCAATAACCAGGGTGTGAGGAGTTGATGGCTGTTGTCCCGTAATAATCTCAAATGGGCTCTTGTTAGATGCAGAGCTACGCTGCAAGTTGTAGGAGAATTGGGCTATGTCCAACAGCTTCACCCAATCTCGTTGGTTGGCACTCACGTAATGTCGGAGTTATTGCTCCAAGAGCGAGTTGATTCTTTTTGTTTGGCCATCCGTTTAGGGGTGGAGGCTTGTGGAGAAGTATAATTTAGATCCCAGCAACTTGAACAACTCGGTCCAGAATCATCCCAAGAACCGAGAATCTCGATCACTAATGTTGTTGTGTGGGATTCTCCAATACTTCACCACATTCTTCATCATCAACTTAGCCGCCTCCACTGAGCAATGTAGGGGTGCAGCAATGAATGTTGCATACTTTAAAAACCGATCAACTACCACGAGTATCGATCCAAGTCCCCCCTACTGCGGGCAAGCTTGATATAAAGTCCAAAGAAATGCTCTCTCATGGCCTCTCTGCTACAGGCAGCGGCTCCAAAAGTCCCACTGGTTTCTACTGCTCTACCTTGTCCTGTTGACAAGTAAGGCATGTTCGAACATTTTCCTCCACATCTATCCCCATTTTCAACCAATAGAAGGCCCTCTCCATGAGAGCCATTGTTCGGTGGATACCCGGATGTCCAGCCCAAAGGGAATCGTGACACTCTTTCAGGAGTTCATGCCTCAAGTTATCCGCTCGCAGAACATAAACTCTGTTTCCCTTGGTGTAGATGAGTCCCTCCTGGACCCGAAATTGTCGTGCCTTGCCCTCTTTGATGAGTTACATCATAGTTACTGCCTGAGGATCCCGATACAGTCCATCCCTGATCCTGGAAAGGAAGTTAGAGTGCAATTGACTTACTTGGCCTCCGCCCTCCAACTGTATAGCATTTACTAGCTTCACTTTCCGGCTCAATACATCGGCCACGATGTTTGCTTTTTCGGGTTTATACTCCATCACCATGTTAAGCTCAGCCAAGAAGTCCTGCTATCGTGCTTGCTTTGGGGAGAGTTTCTTTTGAGTTTGGAAGTAACTCAATGCGACATTGTCTGTCCTTAGCACAAATGGTGCTCCCAGAAGGTAGTGTCGCCACACTCATAGACCATCGCTGTCATCTCCTTCTCATGCACAGGATATCGCCGCTCAGTCTCGTTGAGCTTGCGACTCTCGTAGGCCACCAAATGACCCTCCTGCATAAGAACTCCCCTAATAGCAAAGTCAGAAGCATCTGTATGGACTTCAAAAGACTTCCCATAATCTGGTAATCTGAGTATAGGTTCCTCCAATACAATAGTTTTTAGGTCTTGAAATGTTGCCTCACATTTGTCCGACCATCTCCAGGACTGCTCCTTCTTTAGCAACTCCGTCAACGAAGCTGCGCACTTCGAATATCCAACTATGAAGCGCCGATAATAGTTGACGAACCCAAGGAAAGATCTCAACTCTGACGCCTTCTTTGGTGTTCGCCAGTCCGCCATAGCTTGCACCTTAGACTTGTCCATTCAAATGGAACCATTGCCGATTCGATGCCCTAAGAATAAAATCTCCATTTGGGCGAAGTAGCACTTTTCCCTCTTCACGAACAAGGTGTTCTCCCTGAAAACTTTGAAAATTGTTCGGAGGTGCTTAACATGCTCCTCAAGTGTTTGGCTATAGACGACGATATCGTATAAGTAGACAACCACAAACTTGTCCAGATACTCCTTGAACAGTTGGTTCATGAGAGTGCAGAATGTGGTCGGAGCGTTGGTTAAGCCGAAAGGCATCACCAAGAACTCGAATGCTCTATGCCTGGTCATATAGGTAGTCTTCGCCTCGTCACCTTCTGTAATGCGCACCTGCCAATACCCCGACCGAAGGTTGAGTTTGGAGAAGTACTTTGCCTTGCCTAATTGATCGAACAAGTCCGCGATGAGCGGGATGGGGTACTTGTTCTTCACCGTCATCTTATTGAGGGCTCGATAATCAATGTATAATCGGAGGCTCCCATCTTGTTTCTTCTGGAAGAGGACTGGAGCTCCGAAAGGGGCTTTGAACTGCGTATGAGACCACCGTTTAGCAGTTTATCTAACTGCTTCCTCAGTTCTGCCAACTCTGGAAGGGTCATGCGGTATGGTGGTCTCGCTGGAGGCTTAACTCCCGGCTCTAACTCAATCCAATGATCCACACCTCTGCGTGGTGGTAGAGTTCTCGGCAACTCCGTTGGCATCACATCTGAGAACTCCTTCAGGATGTTCGCCACAACAGCAGGTTCTTGAATGGCTTCCTCGTCAAGTGTCTCTAGCTTCATAGCAGCTACAAAGATTGATTCACCTTTTCATACTCCTTTCTTCAATTGTAAAGCCGATATTTGTTGTGGGTCCTTGGTTCCTCCTCGAGAAACTGGAACCACGCAGGGATCGTCGCCTCCCATTAGACATAGGAAGTTCAAGAACGACATTAACACCAACTTCGTCGCGTGCATAAACTCCATTCCGAGAATCACTTGGAAGTCGTCCAATGTCACCGCTATCAAGTTTGTGCTCCCGCTCCATGTTTCGATCTTGATGGGAACCCACTTTGCTCGTCCGGAGATCCGCTTAGCCTCCGAGTTCACAGCCTTCATACGACTTGGGCTCTTCTCTAAGATTAATCCAAGTCGCTTAGCTTTACAATCGACAATAAAATTGTGGGTCACACCCGTGTCCACCGTTGCACGGGTTGTACGACCATTAAGCTTAATGTCCACATACATCAACTCGCTACTTCCTGCCTTCGATGGCTTTGCCTTTGTGTTCTCTCCCACTTGACCCCGCAACGCATTCAACAAACGCATTGCTCCCATCCTGGGTCCTTGCGACGCCTCACTGTCGCTATTGGATTCAGAACTGCTTGAACTAAGGGCAACAGCTTTGCCCTTGTCGACTTACGGGGCTGAATCGATGCAGTTAAAGTATTGAGTGCCTGTTTTTGCTGGCACTCTCTCACCATGTGCGGTCCTCCGCACAAGAAGCATCCACCAGACTTTGGGACTTTACCTTTTGAGCTCAGTCCCTTGTGGGAATTCTTCTTCTTCTGTTTGGCCTCAGACTCCTTCGCTCGAGAGTATTTAGCTGGGCGATTTCTCGAAGATTGTTTTTTCTTTCTCAAATCCTTTGAAGAAACAAAGTCAGTTAGCCTTTCTGTGGTTGCAATTGCCCCGACTACGTCGGTGACATTCCTCCGATGTAGGTCTTGTTGTGCCCATGGCTTCAAGCCATCGAGGAAGCTGAATAGCATGTCTTTTTCAGACATGTCCTGTATATCCAGCATCAATGCTGAAAATTGTTTCACATAGTCTCGGATTGTAGTACTTTGGCGGAGTTGTCTTAGTTTCCTTCTTACGACAAACTCTGTGTTCTCGGGCAAGAAGTGAGTTCTCAACTCTTGCTTTAAGTCTCCCCATTGTCACGAGCTTAGCTGATTTTGCCTAAGCCGTGCAGCACCCATGCGTGTCCGTCCGTAAAGGTCAGCCCTCCCCGAGATCTCCTAGTGTCCCTTAGACTTACAAAAGAGAAAATGGGTCAAAAGAAGCAATTCCCACGGGATCCACAAGCAATTGCTCAAGCAAACACTTTATAAATCCAGATACAAATTACACCCATGAACAATACAAAATCAGAAAGGTTGCACACAGAGGATAATGGTCCACTACAGACCGAAGTCCCCACAAGTGCTTACAAAACACACTCGTATTTATAAGCCAAAATTGGCCACAAAGCAAACCAAAATAGGGCTGCTAAGCCTATTGTAAGCTCGCTACTTGCTGTACAAAGTATGTACACAAACCAAAGGACACGGACAAACATGAGCATTTCATCGAACACCTTGTTTACATTGTTGTCCATGACACCATGTATCCACTCAACATCGGCCTTGCTGGATCTCTTCCCAACGGGTTCGCCACCAAAGTTTTGCATCCCCATTCAGATACATTGTTGCTATAGCAACTTTGGTCTCTTCAGAATCGAGCTTGTAGCACGAAAATAATGTTCCATGTCGAATAAGAAAATTTCAAGCTCTTTGGCATCCCTAGCACCCCCGTAACAATGCGGCTTCGGAGCCCTAAAGTTTTATGGTGGCGCAGCGCGGGTTTTATTCCCTCCCGCATCAAGAGTCCTTGTTAACACCATCACCTTAGCCATAAGTTCCGTCACAACTTCGTGTAAATGTCGTACGGAATCTTTGGTGTCCTCTGTCAGTTGATCAATCAGGAATTCAACTTTCTCGATCCGAGATTCAGCTTCTTCTAGCGAGCTCTCTACCCTAAGGAGCCTTCGTTGGCCATGGTAGAGTTCCTCCAAGCTCGCTTCAAGAACATCAAGGTGGGTTTCTGCCGTTGTAAGTCTCTCCTTGTGGCTCTTTTTCCCGGTTGGCGCTCCAGATGGCGCCTCCTCCACTCGTGGAGAATACCCAACTTCACGCTCGTCTTGTTCACTGCCATGCTCCTTATGAGCGGCTCCAACAGTTTGCCAGCGAGTTTGCACTTGCAGCCCACCTGCGGCTGCTTGGAGCAAGGGTCTGGCTTGCCCCATATTGCTCGATTCACCACGATGTTTCACCATGGTTGTTCATTTGAATTGCTTGCCTGCTCGATACCACACTGTCACGGACTTAGCTGAATTTGCCTAAGTCGTGCGGCACCTCATGACTCTCAAGACTTATTGCCTAAGTCGTGAAGCAATCTTGCTTATTGGACTTATGGGATTGCCTAAGTCATGAAATGCCCAAAGCGTTATCTGCAAAGGGTCGCCCTCTTAACCTCTTGCGGTCCCCTAGGACTGCAAGAAGAAGTTGATTTGCTTAGAAACGAGCGACGGACAAGTCCCGTCGTCTCGCAAAGCGGGAAGCTATACAAGCAATTCGTTGAACACTTTGAGTGCGAAAAAAGAGAGAAAGAGATCGGAAAAGGACTTTAGAGGGTTATAAGAACGGTCGCAAATCCACAAACAACGGTTCCCAAGGTATCGGACGCAAGACAAGTTCAATTGTTGATAAAAGCCTACGCCCGACATATACCCGGAACCCCATCCAACCCGGTACACCGGTTCCAAGGTCGAAATGGCTAACATTTCATCATCGAATAAAGACACAAAAAGATCCAAAAATGGGGTTGTTTTGGGTTGTTGTGGCTCCGGGCCGTGAGCGATCGTTCTGCAGCCTTCTACAATACTTTCGCTCACATTTCTTAGGTAAAAACACATAAACTCAAGGCAAAACAAGTTGCCAAACATATGTATAATCAAGAAAAAGCGACGAACGGTTCGCGGAGCAAAGATGTTGTGGTTGAGCGATGACCGTTCGTAATAGGAGGGAGGAGGTTTAAATGGGGTTTGAAAGTGGTCCACAGTTAATTTGATCATTGGACCAATATGGATCACAGTCATTGATCCGTATCGATCGAAATCCAATTGTTACCGATCAGTACGAGGTGATAATCATCAAATTTGACTATTTCGCCCGATGCGACTGCCTCGTATATATACCACTTGGTAAAGGTGGTTTGTGTCTCGATCTTCTGTCAAATCGGTATGCATTGCTTGTGCTATACTATTTCAGGTAGAACGTCAATCCTTGATCTTGTTGACCTAGGAATTTTCCGTGTCCACTCCAAAAGTTGTTTTGATACCTTATCTTATGGTAGTAACATTTTTTTTCGAAAATGGTCTCTGTCCACAGTTACATTCTTTAAACCAACCCCCAACGTGGTGTGGGTCATGTGCTCTTTGTATTTCTATTGAGCCCATTGAAGTTGCTGAAGCTGTTGTTTTGGAGGTTTGTGATATTGAATTGGTTGTAAATTATAAATTGCAGGTCAAAAGGGCTTTGGGGTAAGTGCATTCCTCGAACAGTGACTTGGTCATGGAGTTGTGCGCCACTCGATTAAATGCCAATTGCAGATATTGTAGGATCTCGTCTCATGTTTTTGGATGTTGGGAGTTGTATAATTATAGTAGATGAACTATCGTACGATTCACTATTTCAGTTTGTCCATCCGTCCAGGAGTGTAATATAGTTTTTTTCTTCAATCGAGTGCCCATCATGGCCCAAGGGGATCTCCAAAAGCTGGACATCTCTGTTCATTTCTACTGATCTTCAATTGAGTGTCTATCATGGCTTAAGAACTGTTCATCTTTGTGGACACAATTGAGCTCGGAAGCTCGAAGTACATTCATATATATTAGAAAAAAAATTGTGCTGGCTCCTTAGGTAATCATTTTCTTAGTGAGCAATATTATATTTGAGAACTTATCAACCACCACGAAGAGGTAGTCATGACCCTTCCACGTTTTAGGAAGACCCCTCAAGAAGTCCATGGAAATGCTCTCCCACTGTCTCGTGGGTGGCTAGTTGGAGGTGTTGCATAGCAGAAATCCTCTCATGAACTATCCCACATCCTATTGTATCCAAGGCCAACAAACATAATGTTACAAATTTTGCAATGTCTTGGTCATGCTAAAGTGCCTTGCGACTTGGACACATGTGCCTCTCGCATTCGATCACGTGATCTACCTCTTTCGATACATAAAATTGAGTTCCCTTGTACAATGGGGCCCTTCTCGAAACATGAACTTTGTTGTTTTTGCCTTGAGCTCTTCAATCAGGCCTTGAACTTTGGGCCTTTCTCGTACATGCTAATGTAATCATCATGTAGACTCGGTTATACCTACATTTGAATAAACAAGCAAAGATTCATGATAAGGGTCGCGATAACATGTTAACTAGCTTGTTTTATACTCCTTTTTTCTATTTGATTACAAGGTTGAATTGCTATAGGTATGACATCTACTTCATTTGTCGATCTTGCTCCAATTTGGACTATATTTGCAAGTATTAAACTAGATGATGATCAGTGTAAACAATCATCTCCTTTCCAAGGAGAGACGTGCCAATGCTCGATGGCTTGGTGTAGCGTGAGTAATTCTTTATCTTATATTTGGTAGTTCTTATTCTTAGGACATCATAAAGTGAGATCCTTGGAAGATTTCAAAGTAGCATGTCTCGAGTCGGTTCTTGCACAAAAAAGGCCCCCATTGCATATCCAGACGTGGTTGCCTCCAACTTGAAGAATCTTTGTAGGTTCGATAAGGCTAGGATTGGAGCCTCGCCGATCTTCCTCTTCAACAAGAAGAATAGATCGACAAAACACTACTCGAATTTTTGATAGGCCTAGGTGAGGGATTGCAATGGTTCAACAAGGATGAAGAAGTTTCGGATGAACTTACGGAGATATTGGCATGCCCCATGAAGCTTCGAACCTTCGTGATCATTCTCGACCTCAACCACTCTCAGATTGCCTTAAATTTATTCAAATCGTCTTGGATTTTCCCTTCGCTTATGACAAGGCGAGGTAGACAAGGATTTGTTTTCCAAACTTGCACTTCTTTGGGTTAAGCCACAATTGGTGCTTCTCTAAAATATGGTACACCTTTTATACAAACAATATGTTTTCTTCCTTTGTTCGGCCATAGATGAGAATGTCTTCAAGGTTGATGATGATAAAGTCATTAAGGTGTGGACGTAACACATTGTCCATCAACCGCATGAACATGGTTGGGGCGTTGCAAAGTCCGATTTGTATGACTAGCCACTCGAATAGCCCTTGACGCATCTTGAAGGCTATCTTCCACGTCTTCTTCTCGAACTAGACTTGATGATAGCTTGACTTGAGATCCGATTTGGTGAAGATGGTGGCATATTCTTGTAACTTACCATCATCCTCTTTCTTGCATGTCACTGATAAGGCTAAGGCTTGCATTCTCACTTTGATCGGTTGAATGAATATTAACACGAATTTTTAGCATGTGTTCACCATCCATTTTGATTGGTCGGTTGTCATGAGATCAATTGCACATTCGCTCTTTTCTCACTTATGAGGAACCTGTTGCCATCCTTTAGGAACTCGTATCGCTGGGGTCAGCAGTAGTAGACAACATCTCGGTCCTAAAAGTACATACTTTCGAAGATTACCAAGCATATGTCTTGGGATACTACTTCTCACAACATGCATTTGTTGGTGATGGTGAAGCAAAATTTTCACTGTTGATTTATCCTTAACTATACATCCTTTTGGATCCAACCCAATGGATATTTGTTTAGATGAGGTGTCGTTTGTGGGCCATGTTTTTGGACCATGCTTGTCGAGATGAGATTCTATTGACTATTGATGTTAATGACTTCATGCTTCACTTGAATTTTTAGCATAAAAAGCTCTTTTCCAACCTTTGGGCCGATGGACAAAAGTGATAGACTGGGATCCATATGATCAATCAACACAAGTTCAATAGGATCGTTATCGATTGGGATCTAGCACTTCTCTATATGTCCAACAATTTCACAGTTATCATAGAAGAGATCACTTTTATTCGAGGAAGAAGGGTTCCTACTAGAATTTTTCTTTGCCTTTGAGTAGCCCTTTTTGTCCTCAACAGTCGTCTTGTTGTGGATTCTATTCTTCCTTTTAAATGCCATGGATGTTTCGTTGGCACTCGAGATGTTGTGAACCTTAAAGGGTCTCAATTCGGTAATAATCCGAGCATGCAAACCAACGATAAACTTCATCACCTTTGAGTGGTTGTCGAGGGAGTTTCTGAGTGCCATGGCTTGTCATGGAAACTCAATAATCTAATATAGTTATAGTGTAGATTGTTTAATGATATACTTTACACCAAGGTCTACAATACCGATTGATACCGCCTGTATCGAGTGGTACATATCGGTCACCTGCTGACCGGAATGCAGAATACTTGCTACCAAGTGATACTGCTGATTGGAGCTGTTTCGGCCCCGTTGCCACCCAAAATCGCCAGTAACGGTCGATTTCAACCGTCAACGGCTGTTGTCGGGCGGTAAGAAAGAAGAGGGGAGAAGAAGAAGAGGGAGAAGAAAAGGGAGAACTTGGAGTTCGGCGTTGCACTCTTGATCCCGATCCGTTGCCCGCGGGTGATTTCTTTGCTAGTGCGATCCGTTGCCCACGGGTAATTTCTTCGCCAGCGGGCGATTTCTTCTCCTTGCATGAGGAGAAAGGAATGAGACAATGTCGCCCCCATTTTTATTTTTTAACTTATTATATATATATATATATATGTATATATATATATATACGTATCAGTGTACCGCTCGGTACCAACATACCATACCATAGTAAACTGAGCTCGGTATGCCAGTATGGTACGGTTTCGCGAACCTTGCTTTGCACTTAAATAACTACTTTAAGCTTGTTCTTTTACCATTGTGCTGCATGTGAAATTCTCTCTAGGGAAAATGCAAATGGATGAAAAATCACAACCTGATGACGAATCTAGAAAGCGGAAAGCCATATTTAGCAAGAGATAAAAATCATCAAGAGAAGTTATAAAGCAAGAGATAAAAACCAACAAGAGAATTTATAAAAACATTAGTGTGGGCTGATGGTGTAACGGACCTACTCACCAAAAATTTCTGAGGGTTTCTCATCTAACAAGAGGATCTCAACCCACTCAGCTGGTGTGAAGACTTTGACAATTGATTGCAAGGTCCTGCATGGTCGAATCCTGTCTAATCACTTCCTCTTTTCAAAAAAGAAAAAAAAAACATGAGTGCGTGGACATAAGAATGTAACAAAGTCTTGGTGCAAATATGCTATATCATATGTCGTTTGTGACCTTTTTCTTCTATGCATATATCTAGCACCCATTTGTAGTAAATCAAGATTTCTTCGTAAAATGACAACAAGCAGCTTCAGTATTTAGCAAACTTGTATGTAGTATGTGCGAGTGGCCATAATTTAATTTGTTTGAGTCTTGGTTATGATGGTTATCTTCTAAACTGAACTCTTCTTTAGAGCTGCTCATTTTGTGCATTTTTTATTATTGAAATTTCTAGAACTGCTTGCTTTTGGAGTGTGTCTTTCTGCAGGAGCTGGAACTAGCTTGTAAATTATTTATCACTTTTGCAGAACGTTGGCTATGAAGGAGCATTTAAGCCATGGGTACCTGCAGCACCTGACCATATAGATATTGAATGTGATGATACAACAATGCTTTCAGTTCAAAATGATATGTCAGAGGGAGAAGAAAAGAAAGGAAGTGAAGGGAAGGAAGTTCAAGAAGGGAAGGAAGGGGAGAATAATATGAATATCTTACATGAGGGAGAAGAAAAGGAATGGGAGGAAGTCAAAGAAGTAAAGGTGGCTGATATCAAACTTTGTGGAAATGAAAGTGATGTATGTCCTGGGGAGATGGAGATAAAATCAGATTATGGTTCTTTTCAGTCTTGTACTTCATTGGTGAGTGCTCTTGTTTATCTGACTAATACCATTATTTAATCAGTACCCTCCTTTTTCGCTTTAGAACAAGCTAGACAACACTTTCATATCTGAATGGGTTTTTATTTTGGTTTATGATGATTCTGGATTATGTATCTTTAAATCTAACTTTGCTCTTAGCCTTTTAGCAGAAATAATAAATAATATTTACTGGATCATGGTGTAGAGAGCTGTAACAATCTAATACAGATGGATGTTGTTATTCAAATGATATGATTTGTGGATATAGTAACTATGTTATGCTTATTTTTGGCCATTTTCTAAATGTAGTATATGAACTTCTCTACCGGGGAAGTTACCTGGAACACCACCCTTGGATTAGCAGGTGTACCAAGTGCACGAGGCTCCTGCCAATGCAGGGTTTGGTGAGGGTCAATGTACGTAGCCTTACCTTTAAATATTTAAAGAGGCTGTTTCCGTGACTCAAACCTTGGCCTCTCAGGTTGTATAGGAGCAACCTTCCCGTTGTACTAACCCTCACCACCCTTAGATTAAATGAATATAAATATCTAAAACACAGTTGTGCATTGTCTACGGTACTCTGCAAATGAAAAAAATTGGCACATTGAAATACATTGCAAGAAGATGTGTTTAGCAAGAGATGAAAATCGGCACAAAAATGAAGCATAAGTGCATATCCGTAAAGGGTGTGTAATAAGTGTTTGGAGAAAATATGTTATATCTTGTCTTATGTGTGATCTTTTTCCTCTTTGCATTATCCTAGTGGCCATTACTACAGCAGCATTTCTTTGTAAGATGACAACAAGCACTTTCAAGAGTAAAATTTTAGGTTTGGTTAGTATGTGTTTATTCTGTGGAACTGACATTTAGCCTTGGTCATGTCGGTTATAATCCTCTAGTTCTTCCTTGAGTTGCCGTTATTGCTCTGTTATGTTTTTACTGTTCTTGCAAAAATTTTTCTTGACTCCATCATATTGCTCTTTTAGGAATATGCCTTTGAGCAGGCAAGAGCTGCAACTAGCTTGTAAAGCAATGCTGAAGAAACATTTTCAGAACCTTGATGTCAAGAAATCATTAATGTTGTGGGTACCTGTGATACTTGAATTAAGCTATGCCACTAGACTATAGGAGTGAATAATTCCAAGATGTTTTTACTTTAAATCAATGTGTCATAGAAAGAAGGGAAAGAAGGGAAAAAGTTCAAAAGAAAATGGGATACTAATGTGATTATTTTATGACATGGAATAAATGGGGAGGAATTTTAAAAAGAAGTTTTAGTTACTTAAATTGAACAATCAGGAAAAGTAAGTGATGTATGTTCTAGTGAGATGGAGATAAAACCATATGGTGGTTCTCTTAAACTTTCTATTATTTTGGCAAGTGGGTTCTATGCTGACTAGGTTACCAAGTGCGCTGGGCTTTCACCAATGCTGGGGGAGAAATGAGAATCATTATGTGCAATTACCCCTAGAAGCAAGAAGACTCTTTTCATTCAAATACCTTATGTAGCAACAAAGTGAATACAACATTACCTGGTATGTAAAGGTGACGAGCTACTAAAAACACACTTCAATCAAAATAAACAAAGCAAGAAGAAACTACATAAAACTCCTGATCAAACCTTAGAAAAGAGAGAAATTCGAGGTTTCTAAAATCACTTCTAATAACATTTTCCTCAACAGCAATACTAGAAGCAAATTTGCCCCTCACAGTCTCTTTGGTTCTATTAATGAATGCTTCCTCGGATAAAGCAGCAATCTATATATCCTGTTATTCCTTTCTAACCATTAAGGATCAACAGTGGCAGCTAATGAACACCTTTGGATACTAATTGCCAAAAAATGAGCAGTGCAATTATTTGCAAATTCTCTTAGCCTTTGTTCTAATGGCAGCTCGTCTTCAGATGCATCAGAAGCTCAGAGGTCTTCTTCAAGTGCTACCATTCACAGGTGGCAAGACAACTGAAAAAAGACGTGAATTACACTCATTATTTCACGGCCAGCAAATACATGAACAACTCTTGAGTATCCCTTTGTTAATTACTAATTAGATTGTCTTCCATCTTTAACTAGATTGTCTTGTGTTTGCAATCTGCCCTTCGTGGAAGCCATAAAGTGAAACCCTGGCATTTATATCATCATGTATATTGTTTTCCTTTAAAATACCTTATTTCTTTAATGCTGATATGTTATCCTTTGGTTTGGCCATACCTGTTAGGGACTGCAAGCATCTGAAGGTGTGGGTTATTCTGTTGAAACACTGCAGCATACATTAACATCGTCATTCCAGAGTCGGCTTATGAGTGTCCTTGAAATGCCATTTGACCAAGTCGAATATGAACGGTTGATGTCTTTGATAAGTCTATATATGCCGGAAATGAAGGACTTAGGTGATGAATCCAGACCTTACACAACAAACCAATTGGGTTATTCATCTCTTGATCACTACCCTGGTAAGTTTTAAGGTGGATCCTCACCATGAAATGTTGATTCACATAATGTTATCTCATTCAGATAAGTGACATGAGGATTTGAATTTAAATGTTCTTTGATGACTAATGGCTGAGTGAAGTGGTCTAAAATTGGACATTTGCTATCTACATATTATATAGGGCTGATCTTACTGCGCTACTGTAATGTTTATACACATAATCTCGTGTATGTAGACTTATCAGAGACATTTATAATTTTACTAGATTCTATTGCCCATATGTCAAGGGTTCAGTGATATCTGATGCTCTATCAAAAGGTTTGTGTGTAACCTACTATTTTGAAGAGAGAGAGAGAGAGAGAGAGAGAGAGAGAGAGAGAGAGCGAGAGGATAAACATGCTCCTTTTTGCATCTAGTATGTAGTTGTCCTTAGACTACTCACATGCTGTAGGAAATTTGGTATGAACTATTTAATGGTGAGCCATGATGTTGTTCTGCTGGGATGTTGGTGCCAAGGCTTTGATTGAAGAACAGAATATCTCTACATGTAAGATAAGACTGAACAGACATGACCCACCCCAAACTGCACATTGACATGATTCTTGTGCATTGTTTCACCAATTTTTATATGAAGAATTTGTTCGATTATTGTATGAAAGAACTAATTAATTGACTACTTTGTTTATAATATTGAATTCCACAATAATTTTTTATTACATTTGACTGTAGGAAGAGTTCTTGACATTCAAGTTATGACATTTTATCCCCTTTTTTGTGATTTAGAAATTATTTAATCATCTATTTTGCACACCTAAGCAATAAATCCTTTCTTTAGGATAAATATCTGCATCTTGATCTCATCCTTCAATCAAAACCTGACTAGTCCTAATTAACTTGTTGAGTGCATCTAACTCCATACCTTTTCAGGGAAGGGACCTATAAGCCTCTGCTATCAAGTCCTTTTGAAAATGCTTTGCTTGTAACATGATTTGGAATATATTATGCATAGAGCAAACAGTGGAGCTTATGCCACAGCCTTCACACAATTCACGTGTAGCACAAATCATTCTGTAAAGGGAATTCTTCTGTGGAAGAATTCAAGCTAATCCAATGGATAGCTCAGGCTTTGACATACATTCGTTCCACTTAAATCCATAGTGGACATGTATTTCAAGTTAGCTTCTTAACTTTGAAAAGCATCGTGGCATACAACACATGAAGATTGTATATAAGAAAAATATGTATACATAACTATATGGGACAAGAGTTTATGCTGTCCATTCCTTTTAGATACCTATTTATCTTTTTCCAATGGTAGCTGCATGTATTTTGACTTCTGATTACCTATGCGGTACTTTTCTATTACTTTCTTCTTAACGTACTGGAATGGTGATACATTTGCTCAAACTCTGCATCTGTTCATGATTATAGTATGACTATATTACTAGATGTACTGTAAGTTGATCAAATGCTTTCAGAAAAACTCTATCCATCTAAAATGCACCTAACAATTCCCACTTGAATATACTTTTGCATGATGATGTGATATGTGACATGCATACATTTTGATTGATTATGAACTTCAGGTTAAGCTATAGAAATCTAAACTATTCTATACAAGTTAGTTTTAAGTCCCACTTGTAATTTCAGATTGTGCTGTTGTAAGATTTGTCATACAATTGTTGCGTGAATAGATAATCTCTTATCATTGCTTCTGCAATTTAGATCTTGTGAGTCAGATCAAGTCTGCTGATCCCAACCGGGGTTTGCTTCTCTTGCGTGGTTTCTTCTTCTGGTTACAGGTAATGTGTTGCTTTTTTGCTATTCCTCACCCCTTTTATAAGCTATTACATTGTATGCCCATCAATATTTGTATGGCTACAGTTAGCTCACATATCTGATATCCTTAGGTATGATATCAGATAAAAGATCTAGAAACATTTCAAGATTAACTTGTTAACCTTGTTGACTGCTTAAACATCTTTTCTTTCCTTATAAGATAATGTAGATAGTAAAAAATGGATGTTATATTTGACGAACACATCCTTATTTTGCATGCAATAGAACTATGGAGACGTCTTTCTTGCTATTCTGTAACTCTATATGGAATACTATTAGTCGTGCTCTGGAAAATTAAGATAATACTGATAAGCATCACAAAGTATGGCCTTAATTTAAATGCAGTTTGCTTTATCATGTGTGGCACCGATGCATAATTTCATCAATTTTTCATTACTTTTGGGTTGGAAAATGGAAACCTGTTGATTGCTATGTCTTCTCTTATGTAAAACCTGTAGCTGTAAATCTATAGTTGTAGTGCCATGCTAAAGACTTAAAACACCCATAACAGTTAACTCTTTAGCTGTTGTCAGATTGAAACTATCTTCAATGATAACGGGGACATCTCCAGATGTGAGGATGAGAATGTTTTGGCCAACTCATGCCAAAACATCATAAGTTCTCTCTGTTCATTTGGGCTGTAAGCATTGACCACTCTTTTAGGTATAATAACTACTCTGTTTGAGGACTGCAGTCACCTTTCATAAGTCGAAAACTCTTGTCCTATTCCCCATAGTTATCATTCCTCCCTATAATGATCATTTTCCCACCATCTGTTTGAAGGCTAATTGCTGGATATATTAGTAACCCCCGTGGTGCAACACACCATTAATCATGGTACTCCATTTATTGCTTGCCGAGTTATTTATACCTTCCAACAACCTGCAACTGTAGCAGTTGACTCTTGTCTAAGCTGTCATCTTTACCTTCAAAACCTTATGCCTGGCTATATCTTTGATCCATCCTTTTCCAAGTTTCTGCTGCATTTCCTGTAAGGTGAATATCTCCCGAAGCACCCATGATTGTTATTTCTGACCTCTTTAGCATGTCATCATGAAAGCTTTGACTGATCCCAGATGTTCTATACCTGGCATTTAGGAAGCTTGCTGACACACAAGAGATCTGTTAGCGAACTCCTGCACCAGCTGCATCCTTCCTGCTGTCAATGCATCACACCCATCTTCAGCTGGCCCCCTTTGTCTTGCCTTTAGCCATTTCGTCGCGGCATACTATCTGATAAATGACACCCCTTTAGGATTATCATGGACTTTATTGCTGCAGTTTCCATTAATATCCTCAGCTTGACAAAATTGAACAGAGTTTTGTTTGACGAGGTTGTATCTTGGCAATGTTGGTCATCTCAGACCAAATGGAACGCTTCTTTTGTTAGTTGTAGTTGATACCATAGATTTTTGTTATTTCAGTTCCTAGTTCCTTGATTTCACAAATTTGGTTGGTAAATTAGCTTGTAAATTATACTGAATGCTCTTTCTGCAGAACCGTGGTGATGAAGGTGCCTACAAACCATGGGCAAAGCTCGAATCCAACAAAACCTTCACAGACTGAGTTTGGGTTTCCCATTTAAATCTTAAATGGCACATTAGGTTTTTGCTCAATTTGTAAAGCATCTAACATGATCTAGTGAGTTTACATATATATTTTGAATTAGAGATTTCTTGTAACCCCTCGTTGGTGCAGACTAGTTGAAACGATTTACATTCATCCTGAGACTTAATCTCCTATGTATCAAAGTGACAACAGGACGAGGAGAAGCCCGGCGAGGTAAGGGAAGGAGCACAGCGACAGGCAAAGATAGAGATGCTGATGGTTTATTTGTATGTGAAGGACCGACCAGAGCCGTACGGCATAATCCTATTGATCCATCACTGTCTTATCCAACCAATGCTTGCAAAGCTGCGGTGCCTTCTCAGATTTTGATTGCTTCCAGTGGAGAACTGCGGTGACTTTAGAGGCGCGAAGGGAAAGGACAGAGGCACAATGGGGAGCTTATCGCAGTCGCATATCTCGATCATGTTATTATCTGGATCATGGAAGAAGAGCTGATCGACCCTAATGCCACCTTCCGTGACCGCTGCGGTCACGTAGCTGATTCCCATCTGGTCGAGCCTCGTCTTCACGCTTCCCATGTCAGCACACTGCCATTTTACGGAATCATCAGTCGAAGAAGCGTCAAACGCAATGAATGCAAACTCTGTAACCCTCACCTGGAACGATATGTGGTTGCCTTTAGGATTGATCTCCGATGGCTTCGGTACTGCTTCCGGACTCTGCACCAAGTGGATGCCGATTCCGTAATTGTAGAACCTGCATCATCCATCAAACGCGAGTCACTTGCTTTGCTTGCAGGGGGTTGCATGCGGAGCTGTTAGTTTCTCACCATGCTCCTTCGAAATCGAAGGACGAGGGCCGTCGGATCAGCTGGAACCCAAGCACACCCTCGTAGAATCTTACAGACTCATGGAGGGATGAGCACAAGAAGGAGACGTGGTTGAGGGAGACGACCGGGAGAGGGATGGGATCGCAAGACTTCTTCTGTGGGAGGCTGCTCTTCATGCTTAAACTCAGGTTCTTGCTATACGAATCCATCAAAATCTAGTTCCATATTTATAGTTGTCTAGCCACGTCCCGCTGGTCAAATATAATTTATCCCGTAACTTATCTGGATCTGACTTGCATGCTTCTTGGACAAGTATTTGAATGGTTTTCTTCACAAGCTAAAGCAATTGGATAATAGTTTTAACTCGAATCTAATTACCAAGTTTGGTTGGAAAGGTACGGCAGTAGGCCACCGACTTAAAGCAGGGAACAAACTTCGGTTAAGGAACCGCGTTGTTGAAGCTTGCCATCTGTTGCTCGGTCATCGCCCGGATTCCTCTGTTTGGGTGATAGGATTGATGCATCACCTTTGTCTTCCAGCAGAAGGATCCTTAGGTCAATTGCCTACTAGAAGTCCCGCGCTTATATACTATACATACTCAAGTTTTAATTTAATTCTAAACACGGTTGCATGATCGGCAGTACATCATCAACATTGTTGTTGAGAACACATGTAGATCGTGACGACAGCTGATGTGTGGTGACCGCGTCTTCCAGATTATGTGGAACATAACCTTGTTATGTTACTCAAGGTTTCAAATCTTAGCTTGGTATGACTTCCAAGAATCTACCGGGGCTAACTGTGGTTTGTTGTTGGGTTTACCTGTGATAAGGATTGAACGGATCTGGTGATGTTGACTTCGAGATTCAAAGATGGAAGCTTTTGCTTCGACACGGTTCGAGTCGATGGAAACTTCCATCAGCTTTACCACGTGACATAGGTGTAGATCTTTTGAATTATCTTTTCTCCCATGAGTCTGATACACTCGCGTCTTTTGGGATAAGACCCGTTGGATTATATGCAGAGAGAGAGAGAGAGAGACCATGTATTCGATTCTTTTCCCCCACAAGAATCACTTCTTGCATGACTATGACTCGTTCTCGCCCTGCAGAAATTTCAGGGTAGGAAGCCCACTTTTCTTTCCTGTTTTTCCATTTCTTCGAGAATATTATATCTTGGAAGGAGAGGAGCACCACTGATGCATCACCTGATATCGACCTTGAGGAGATGATGTAACTGAAAAATGGACGCTGAGTTCGTGATCTTTGCCGTCACATTTGCTCGTAAAATTGTAGAGGTAAGACTGTGGACGTGGATCCTTCCAAATCCCGTGTCAACAACTGAATTCGTTTTTTTCACTTTATCGTGGAACAATGGGATTGTAACCAACATCTACATGTCTTCCTCTCACTTCCCACCACAATTCCCGGCGAAAAGAGTGCGGGTTTTACATTTCTTTTCTAGGCCAGGGTCTGACACTTCACTACTCCTAAATCAAACTTGACACAAAACAAATCTATCTGAGCGATACTATTCATCTTCGGTGTTTTTATCATTTTGTTGAAACTAAAAACACCGAAATATAATTGACAACACCTTGGAAACTTAAAAGATGTTATCTCCCATATAATTTTTTTTTATTTTCCAGAACTATGTATTTTCATCTCACAGAAAAAGAAAAAGGAATATATATATATATATATGTATATGTATATATGTGTGTGTATTCAGTATAATTAGTTCTCATAAAGGTTTCAAAAAATAACTGACATAATTTTAAGATGATTAGTACCATATTTTACTTTTAAAATTTTTTTGAATATTAATTTTAAAAATTTAATATTTTTTGAAGCAGTATTATGATTGATTATAGCTTAGTAGTAAATTGATCAACTTTCACTAAACAAATCTAAACTTTTATAGAATTACTGGAGTATGATTTTAAGATGCTTAGTTTATTTCTTATAATATTTTTCTGATAATTAATTATAAAAAATTGAGATTTGTTGAACTGATACCATGATTGGTTGTAACTTTGTTCAACTTTAAATATAGGTATCAACTTTCACTCAAAGAATCTAAACTTTCACATAAAAAACGATTGCATAATTCTAAAAAGATAATTAATATTATTCTTTTTATCTTTGAATGATTTTATGATAATTAATTATCAAATTTAAAGATTTTTTAATATGTTCTATAATTATAACTTTATTCAATTTCAAATATAACTTGGTAAACTTCCACTTAACTAATATAAATTTTTATAATATCATTATGATATGATTATAAGATGATCAATATTATTTAATAATAATAATAATTAATTATCAAAATTTGAGGAGATGGTAGAGGATGAGGGGAAGGAGCTGAAAATTAAGAAGGTGAAGATGGAGGAAAATGTGGAGGGGAGGTGGAAGAGTAGGAGGAGGAGGAGGAGGAGGAGGAGGAGAAGGAGAATGAGAAGAAGAAGAAGGTGGAAGAGAAGGATAAGGAGGACGGGGAGACGGAGGGAAGGCATTAGAGGAGGAGCCAAAGACAGAAGAGGGGGAGGAGATGGAGGGATGGCATCGAAGGAGGAGGGGAAGAAGGTAGAGGAGGAGGTGAAAGAGACTAGGTGAGAAGATAGAGGAACGCTGGGTTAGGGGCTTAGAAATTTTGACTGAAACCTGACTAGATCGGTTCAATTGAGAAAAAAAAAAAAAGGGGTTCTAATGTTATTTGACATAAAAGGTGAGGATATTTTTATCTAAAAATAAAAAATGAACAAGGGATAAACAAAAATAATAATAAAATCGAGAAGTCCTAAATATTTAGGATTAGTTATATGGATCTTTTATCATTATTGAAATATGTAAAACGTCATATGTTTAATTAAATTTAAAGTATTTTAAATTTGTATTTATAGTTTATATTAAAAAAATTTAAGTCTTCCTCTTATATTTATAGTTTGTATAGTTTATATTAATATGAATCATTTTATCTTTTATTGCTATTATATTTATAGGTCTCCTGAACATTTATCTATATCATCTTAAATCATATGATCCTATATTGGAGCAATACCTAATTTATTCATAAATAATTTTTTTAATCTTTCTTAGTAACACCAAAATATCTAAACTAGTCGAGAATTCTATTATTCTTACCTTTCTTTTAATGAAAAAGGATCTCTT
Organism: Ensete glaucum; assembly: GCA_021527575.1. Lineage (NCBI taxonomy): Eukaryota > Viridiplantae > Streptophyta > Magnoliopsida > Zingiberales > Musaceae > Ensete > Ensete glaucum. Next base: position 21,564,268 of record CM038551.1, read on the forward strand.
TACTTTTATGACTCTATCTAGCTCATACTTCATTTTTCAGACTACTTTTCGATGAGCTCTTTCCTCTTAAACGTTCTACGAACGTGGGGGGAGTCAAACAAAATAAAAGCTAATTGCAGATAAAGGCAAGAGCTTTGTTCGAGTGCTTTGCCAATTAGTCTTTTCTATGTCCAAAAATACTAAAAGTGAGAATCCTATCTTCAGTCACATGTAGATGATTACGTATACTCAACATCATAGCCATGTTCAGAATGTATGATCATTCATTGATAATCTTTCTCATATATTAGTTAGATATCTATTAGATTTGATCATGATCTCATGATCACACAACTAATCGATAGTTATCTTCCTCTAAATTGACAAAGGAATGCATATGTTTGATGTAATCTTATGCTAATAGTAAAACTCATTACACACACTTCCTTGTAATAACTATATTATCATACATTTGTTTTTTTAAAATTGATCGTAATAAATCTCTAGGAACTTTATTATAAGTTTTCTCTAAATCAATAAAAATATTTATAAATTTATTATTTCTTTCTATATATTTTTATTAATTATTTTTTTAAAAAAATAAAAAAATTTATGATTGATATTCATAGATAAAATTAAATTAATTTTCAGAGATATTTATTTCAAACTTTGTCATACTTATTTTAAAGTTTCATGACTTAGTTTCTCTAAAATTTGAATAATTTTATATATCATCTTTATTCTCATAAATTTATACTAATTTTTATTTATTTAATATTAATCATATATTTTTTAAATAAGTTAATTAACGAAACTACTCCTTTTTGACTCTTAAACTTTTTCATATATCTCAACAGGGATATCATCAAGTTTTACACTCATAATTATTTTATTTTTTAAACCACCTCTTAGTTCAATCGATCTAATTTTATAAATAATCTTATGATTATGAATATATAATTATTATCTATTATTACCATATAAAATATTTATTAAATAAAAATATAAAAAATTATCTGTCTCCCTTAATTTTATTTTCATTAACAAATATTCCTTGAATATATATTTTTTTTTGGTAAGTATATTCCTTGAATACTTGTTTCAAAAGCCAATAAAGTAGGCTTTTCCGACAAATTGCTCTATCTTCTTCACGCACTCGTCTGGCCACCGACGTTCTGCTTTCACAGAGAAAGTGAGAGCCGATAGCCGATGTTCGTCGCCCCGTTCACTCGCAGCCCCATCCCCATCTGCTCCACCACCTCCTCTTCCACTGTGGCTGCTGCAAGTCGTCTCTCTCGCATCCGTGGCCGCCCTTGCGCCCATTCCCGCCCCCTTCTCGGCCCCGTCGACCGCTCGGCCAAGGCCTCCGCCCTTTCTGACAGCCTCAAGATTCTGGAATGGGACAAGCTCTGCGACGCTGTCGCCTCCTTCGCCGGCACGGCCCTTGGCCGAGACGCCACCAAGGTCTCCCTCATCCTCCTCTTCATCATCATCTGCGCCTAATCTTTGTTTCTTGGTCCGCTTCCAGCTATCGGATACGGGGTTTCTTTTCTTTGTTTCTTGGTTCTCCTTTGGTTCTTGGATGATTCTATGGTATCCTTGGTTCGCCTTTCGTTCTTGGATGATTCTGTGGTATCGGTTGGCATTCGGTTCTTGGATGATTCTTTGGTAGGGTGCTGGTGTGCTTTTCTTGGTTGTTTGGTTCGCCGCTGATTCTTGGAGGATGCCACGGTACCTGTTTCGCCCAACGGTTCTTGGAAGATTCGTTGTTAGATGCCGGGGACTGTTTTATTTTCTTTCGTCCTTGTTTATTGGATGATATCACGATAGATAGGGTGCTGAGGTTCTTTACTTAGGTTATTGGTTCACCTTGGCTTCTGGATGATGTTTTGGTAGGCAGGCACAGCTTTCGTCCGTTGATGTTTGCTACGACGAAAGCAGGAGACTCTTGGAGGAGACCGCCGCTGCTGTTGAGCTGATTAAGTATGGAACTGGGCTGGATTTCACCAGAGTAAATACAGTTTTGGTAAGAATCTCTTGTTGTTTAAGCATTAGGTGTTTCAGGAGTTCGGGATGAGTTTGCTGCATTTTTAACACACCCATTTTTTTGTCTTGGAATTAATATGTGCTCCCAGTTTGTCTGGGTAGTGAATAAAGACCATTATGCCATGGAACTGAAAATCATACTTGAGACTACTCTGCTTTGCCAATGCAAATTAATATTCTAACTGAAACTTGTTCAAACTTTATAGTACTTCCAGTGAAAGAAAATTAACAGCATTTTTTAGGATTGTAGCATTTAATGCCTGCTTTATAGTTCTGAATCTACATTCTACAATTGAAAGAGGATAATTATTCTATCAATAGTGTGTTTTCTAACTTGTGTTTCTCTAATACTTTGTGTTTATCTTTCCATTGTCTTTGTTCCTTCATATGTAAGTATTCATATCAAGATCGGAATAGGGCCCATAATGCTCTTAAACTTGCTATGGCCGCTAGAGCATTAGGGCTTCTCATCTCTTTCTCAATTGTACCATCCTATGGTGTTTTATCTTCCATGAGCAGTCTTATGTGCACTATTTTTTGAATTGATTGTTCTGGCTTTTTAAAGCAATTTTTGTCACAATCTAGTCTGCTAGGCCCACTTTAAATTGGCATAACAATCCATCAGTGTGTGCAACACAAGACTACATGCGATTCTGTTAACCTCCAAATTTGGCCTTTAATGATAGCTTACTGTAGATAAAAACAAACTCACAAACCAAATGAAAATGCAAGCAAACTCACCATAGTTGTTCACTCAGTTACCACTATGGTTATGTGTACCAGCATCCATGTTTGGAGCATTCAAATTTGTTAATTTTCAAAAAGAAAAAGTTCAAGGTCATATGGTATCTCATATGCCTATTGTTAGTGTATCCATTTTACTGATTAGCTGGATAAGTAGTGGTAAATTAATTCTTGTTGTTGGATTGCTCTTGAAAGGTAAAATCAGCTATTACTCGTGTCTCTAGAGGTTCTCTAATCGATGGAGTTGAAGCAGTGGCTGTTGTTGGGCTTATACAGTTAGCTGAGACTTTGCAAAATACTTTAAAAGCAGCGCTGAAAGAAGATGCAGAGTGGTACAACCGTTTTATGCCTCTTACCCAAATGGTAAACTGTAATCTCTGATTATTTTCCAGCAATATGGTTATTCTTGTGCTTTTTTTCTAGTGCCAAGCCCTTCATTGTAACACTATCTTCTGATTAACTTGTAGTTGTTGGATGCTGTTGTCAGCCAGTCATTTGTCAAGACTGCACAGCTGATGATAGACGAAGATGGCTCAGTTAAAGATAGTGCGGTCCGTATACTAACACCATTTGTTCAAATTTTTGCATTGTTTGTGTTTGGACTATTTAGAACATAGCAAATATGTTCCATTGTGTATTAACCTAAGTACGAGTTTACAAATAGACATACAATGTATTATTGTATCTCATTTCTCATACTTTTTTGTTTTTTATTTAGGTATATGTGTATATAAATAAATCATCTTGACTATATGAGATTATTGCTTTTATTGTTCTTTTGGATGTCTATTTGAACTAAAGCAAACAAGGTTAGGATTGAAAGTTATTGGAGTTTGGAGATACATAAATTCACTTCAGGACAGAGATAGAGCGGTTTGGAGATGTTTTTTGATGTCTAATTGAACTGCTTGAATCAGATAATTGGAAAATGGATAATGAATGTATTGTTGGACTAGCTTTCTTTCATAGTATTAGAAATTAACCATTATAAATGTTTATTTTGAAAGCATGATTTCTGATAAGTTAGATGATGTATTATCGCATTTTATATTAAAAAAACTAATGGGCCATGAAGTGTGTTTATAATTTTAATTACTTGCCTGATTCTCTTAAACCTGATGTAGTTGCACATGGCTTGAATCAATTGAAAAGGATGCATAGGAAAAATTCAAGTTTAAGTTCTTTAAGTTATTTTTCACCGCATTAAGACATTCACAAGTTGGTTTGTGGTACAAAAACTTGGGATCGAGCCTCTGGCATGTTGTGCAGGTAGGGTTATGGTGAGTGTAAAATGTGGCCAAATACTTTACTAGCTGAATCATTTGGTTATTGAATAGAAGATTGGATTGGGTATTCAATATCAAATCTAATTCCTTGTGTACTCCTTCAACCCTTTGTTTGTGTTTTTTTTATTCTCTACAATTGTTGGTGAACATTCTTGCTCCAATATGTCAATTCAAATTGAGCAATGCCATAATTAATTCAATTCTCAAGAAATTACAAACTTGTGTTTCTTCTTTCATCATCTTTGTCTTTCTCTTTACCAGTATATCTCTTTTCTTAGCATTAAATCCTTATCTTTTCATATTGATAAAGGATGAATATGGTAGTCATTTATAGAATTGGCCCTCCCTCGTGTATATTATTTGTTGATGATGTTGTCTTAGTTGATGTGAGTCTAAATGAAATTAATTATAAACTTGAGTTTGTGGAGATAATCCTTATAAACTAAAGATTTTAAATTATTAAAACTAAATATATGACATGTAATCTTAGTAATACTAGAAATAGATTAATCATTCAAAGTTTATGAGATGCAATCTTAGTAATAAACGGAGGTTATAGTTAAGTTTGATGGGCACAAGGTTCAAAAGCTTTAGTACTTGGATCAATTATTCGACAAGACAGAGTGATTAATGAAGATATTATTTATAGAGTAAAAACATGATAGTTAAAACAAGGAGGGGGTGTCAGGAGTCTTGTTTGATCATAAGATATTTTTGAAATTAAAAGCAAAATTTTATGACAATTGTCAAACCAGTAATGTTTTATGGATCTGTCTATTGGATAGTTAAGAAACAACATATATAAAAAGTTTGTGTTATTGAAATGAGAATATTAAGATGAGAATTTTAAATGGATTTGTAGTTACTAGGAAAAATAAGAAAAGAAGTACAGTTAAGTATCGTTTTGATAAAATATATAGTGAGAGAGAATTATTTATCATGGTATGGACATGTGCTTAATAGACCCACATGAAATGGTTATTGTTAGTGGTATGAGAAGAGGTATAGTGAGGAAAGACAGAGGAAGACCTAAAATGTTCTTAATGAAAACTATAAATAAAATTTAAATACTCTAAATATATGACTTTTTAAAGATAAATGTAGCCGCCTCAATTAGTTTCTTAGCATTTTAGCTTTAATCTGAACCCGTTCCTCTCTCTTCCTCATCTCCAACAAAATCTATTCACTCCACAGTGTTGAAAAAAATTCCATTTTGCTATTATTTCTCTTCTTATCTCTTTTCTCCATTTCTATTCTGCCTGTTCACCTAATGTTGCATTTGAGGATTCAATGGTAGAGCTGGGGATGGCCACTCAAGTCAGAGGAGTGGTACTCAGACATGGTGAATGAGGAGAATAAGGTAGTTGCATGTCTCTTATTGGGGCATAGGCAACTGGTAATAGATATCTCAGTTATGAACCAAGTCGTAGGCTAACTACTCAAAAGACAAATCCATTCATGTAAGATAGCAGTCTCTCCACTATAATGTCTTACACTTTTGTTCCAATTTTGAGACAAATGGGGTTTTTTTTTTCCATTATCTTCTTTTGAAATCTTGAATTCGTAGTAGAATCTGTTAGTTCTCACTTTTGTCATGTGTTTTTTTTCCATATATTGGATGTTCTATTGATCAGAGGTTGAACTGAGTGGTAGAAAAAGTAGGCTCAAGCTTATTCATCTCACCTAACATGAACTATAATTCAACATAAAATGGCACAAGTGAAGTTGTAGCATGAGGATTTTGTTAATGAAAATCTGGGCTGTGTCTCTGAGGTAGCAATTGCTTCTGGATTAGAAGTATTAAATTGGTAGAGGTTTTAACCTGGCAAACATTATTAAGCTGTTAAGTGTTCAAATAAAAGAAAATAATTTAATTCAGATAAACTGGGAGGAGGAGGGGATTAAAATAGTACCGTCATCTACCTTACTAACCTAGACAATCTAGTTAGTTTGCTACGTTAGAATTTAAATAACAAAGAGGGCTGAAGCTAGTAATCTAGCTTAGATTACACATGGAGATGGACAGCTCTTTGGTTTGTTGGAGTTACTTATACTTTTATACAGCTCAATAGAAATCAAAAGATCCATATAACAGATCCCAAGTAATTGGAACATTACAGCTAGCTGTTGTTGTTGTTGCTGCTACTGTTCTCGTATCATCAATGATGAGAACAATGCATTTTGAGGTGTAAAGTGGCTGAGAAGAAATGTTGTTGTTTTGAATGAAGATTTCCATTCGTAACCTTGCTTATAATTAGGTTCACTGCTCATTTGCAATTAAATCCAATGCAAAAGATATGAATCTCTTATTCTATCAACCTCCTTAGTTATGGTTTTTGAATCATTTGCTACATGTACAATCTAGTTTTCTGCAATCTTCTAGCCACCATAGCTCTATTGCTTGTTGCTAATTTTAATTTTCTTTATTATTAACAATTACAGAGACTTTGCATTTGCTAACTTTTAATGAATATTAAGTTATTGTTGTTCTTCTAGAGTTTTGAGCTTAGAAGGTCCCGTGATCAGGTTCGGGTCCTTGAACAAAAGGTACAACATTCTATATTTCTTTTGGAAGAACTTCACATCATGATTATTTGATCTGTTCAGATTGTCATATACTTCTTGTTTTTAACAGTATGTATCTTCCAAAACCAATGTCCTTACGTGTCTTGCATTTGACAACAAATTTCACTTCAAAGTTCTTCTTCCCAAGTGTTACAATTTGTCATGGAATCTTTTTGTCATGTGCATGCAAGCTTCAAAAAACGCTTAAATATATTGTTAGAACCTTAAAGCTGTCAACTAATTTTCTCTTGATATGTCCATTTGTTGAAGATAAGCATCATAAACTCAAATCTGTCCTGTTTATCTTTTCTTTGATTAGGGCTCGAACATTTTTCGCTACCTTCTGCTGGAGTATAGGACGGGATGAGGCAACAATATCCAATCTAATGCTTATCCTATCACTTATGTTTTAGAAATTGCTTTCTGCCTAATGTTCTCTTGGTGACACCTCACCCATCTATGTGTTTGGCACATGCACATTAGACTTCTATTTCAATATAATTTTGTGTTGTTTTATTGCATCTTTTTATCTCATCTTGGTAAAGTTTGTATTATTAGTTCGACTTTTTGATTAAAAAAGCTCATTGGTGGACTCTTTTCCTATCTTGGTTGAAAAAAATTGCATTACTACCTGAACATCACATTTGTGCTTATTAGGCCTGTCACTTACTGGAGCTTGATCATGCATAGCCTTGTTGAAGTTTGGTTTAAAATTGATTGAGCCCAAGGTTTTGGTCAACCTTTACCCATTGCACAATTTGTCGAGTCTAAATGAGCCTTAGGCAAGTGCCCAAGTCAAGTCTAGATTTGGTGGCCTGATAGATGATAACCTTTAGTTTACCAAAGGTTAATTTAAGTTAAAGCTGAGGTTTTCTGTAGGCTCAACTTGAGATTACTCTTGACCTTGGTTTTACAAATAATCAAAATCCATCCCAAACTAAATCAAGCCATGAACTAAGACAAGCTTGAGCTACTTGTGAGCGACTTGGTTCCGAGCAGGAAACTTTAAGCTATTCTTCCTTGTAATGGTATTTTAGGATCATGCTCTTTTTCTTTGCCCTCTTTGGAATCAGAGGTCTTTTACTATTTGTGTGCTTAGAGGTCTTTTTGTTATTTTCAACGTTGGGTTCATGCTTCCCATTTCAAGCCTCTCTGAAGCAAAATGAACTTACTGAAATTTTTTTAAGCTGTTTGTTTGATGACTATGCAACACAACATAAATATTACATGGATTTAATTTAGTTCATTGGAGTCTGTTTTCTTAGCTTTGCCATTTTTGTGTGCAATCAATACCTTCTATTTAGATTGACGATATGATTTGTATAATCTCTTTTTAATGATGTGTACAATCCAAGGTTTGACATTTCGAATCATACCGCCTAGTACGAGTGAATTAGTCCTTTCGGAATAAGGTTCCGATTTGAAAAATTCGATTAAAAATATGTATCAGAAATGCTTTTAACTAAGAAGTGTGAGCAAGAGTAGTAAGTAAATTGGCAAATTAAGGAAAGAAATGCAAACCGGTTTATAGTGGTTCGATCGTTCCGACTTACGTCCACTCTCGATTTCTCTTCCCTCGAGGCTATCAGCTTTCACTATCGATTTTCTTTCCAATGGGTGAAGATCAACTACCCTTCTTCTTTTACTAGGCTTAGGACAGAACCTTTACACAAACTCTTTTACAAAAGACCTCACACCTCCTTAGAATAAGTTCTAGACTCAAGGAGAAAGAGACTCAAACACTTTCAAGAGGGTTTGCAATACTTCAATTCTTAAGGGTTTGCAATACTTGAATTCTTAAGATTTTGTTCTTGCATCAAGCAAGCATGAGTGAGGTTTTTATAGACCCTCAAAGGCTTTAGAAATGGAGCTAAAAATTCAGATTCTTGAGTTTTCAGGGAATTGGTGGTACCACAACCGGCGGTACCACCGTGGGCTTAGGCGGTGCCACCATCACCGACCATGGGCGGTATCACCGTCGGAAGTCCTGGAAAAGCACTAAACAGTGCTTTCCGATTGTCTAGGCAGTACCACTGTTGAAACCTGCTTCAGGTCATTGAATTAGTCTTCTAACAGGCCCAATTCGGCCTTAATCAAGTTGGCATGGTTTCGGTCCAATTCCAGCTCAATTTGACTCGAAACGACCATAACCAAGACTTAAGCACTCTAATTATAATTACAAAGCCTTTAGCACGTCCAGCATTCTAGCATGTTATCTATTCATCTGGCACTTCATCCGAACCTTCGACGCATCGTCCTTTCCTTTGATGTATCGCTCGATCTATCAACATGTTGACTTCCCATAACATTCAATCTTTTGGCGCAATACCCGATCCTTCCGGCCCGATGCTCGAATTCTTGGCACGAAATCCATCATTCGACATATCGATCAATCCTTCGGCCCAATGTCTAATCTCTAACATAATGCTTTCCTTGGCCCAATGTTTCATTTTCGTACTTCGACAATTTTCCCTACGATAGTTTGAGTCCATGATCAAAGTTTTTACCGCGTCACTTATCTTAAAAACATATTAGTCCATAAATTCATTAATTGATTTCATCATCAAAATCTGGGATTCAACAGTCTCTCCCTTTTTTATGATGATAACCAATTAATGACAGAGTTTTAACTAAACTCCCCCTGTCTATATGTCTTTTTGAATTATTATAATGAACTCGAATTCGAAAAAATGATAATCTTTCAATGCTACTTTTTGAATTCAAGTCAAAACAATTTTATTCAGAAATTATAGTGATTTTCAATAGTAATCATTGCAAAAAATCATATACATAATTTTGATTAAATAATCACATCATGTCTATAGTTAGAATGTCAAAATAGTTACACATCTCATTAATACATGTATAAGGGTGTAACATAGTTGCTACATCATCAAAAAGTTATCATTACTTCTACCCTTTTGTCATGAACAAAAAGAAAAAATATGCAAGCTGTTACTTTTCTCTCCTCCTTTGTCATCATTAAAAAGAAGAGAAGAATATCATGGTATCATGGTTCTACTTCTCTTCGTTTACATCAATGTGCCAATTGTAAAACTACTTTGATATCACATGAAGGACATCAAGGTTCGTTGTACGGTCCATACCGGTGTACCGAACTCAGCTTGGTATGGTACGCCGGTACTCTGTGTATCGCTCGATATAATATAATATAATATAAAATAATAAAAAAAGGGGTGATGTCGCCTCATTCCTTCTCCTCACGCGAGGAGACGTTTCTTCTCCTCGTATGGGAAGAAATCGCCCGCGGGCGACGGATCGCACGAGCTAAGAGCAACACTAGACGCTAGGTTTTTCTTCTCTCTCTTCTTCTCCCTCCTTGACTGATACCGTCCGAAATCGGTCGCTGACGGTTGAAATAGACTGTTATCTCTCGACAGCGGTTGACAATGATCGAAACGATCGTTCCTGGTCGATTTCGGGTGGTAACAGGGTGAAAACAACGCCAATTGGTGGTATCGCCCGATAGCAGGCTGTTCGCGTACCAGTCAGCTGGTGGACTAGTATGTATCGCCCGGTACGCGCGGTATCTATCGGTATTGCATTCCTTGAAGGATATTAATATGAAAGATAAGTTCAAGTCATGAGAGGGGTATATAAAGGATATTAATATGATGATGGGGTATATAAGTCATGAATACAAAGTAGTCATATGAAATAAATCTCACATCAAGAAGTCAAAATAATGATCCATTGTGATGAATCTTCTCTATAATAAAAAAAGTATTATAGGAGAGCGAAATAAATCTCAAGTTATAAATATCGAGAAGTCAAGTGAAAGATCATGGTCCTTTTGGATAAATATCTTTCTGAGTCATTAGCGAAAGGAAAGAATTATAGGAGAACGAATACAAAATAAATCTCAAATCTTGAATATCAAGAAGTCAAGTGAAAGATCATGATTCGTTTGAAAAAAATCTCTTTCTCAATCATTAGCGAAAAGAAGAATTATAAGAGAACAGATACAAAATAAATCTTAAATCTTGAATATCGAGAAGTCAAATGAAAGATCATGATTCGTTTGAAAAAATCTCTTACTTTAGTAAAATGAAGAATCATATAAGAAAAATTAGTAAGATATCATATATTTGAAAGATTCAATATGCCTAATTCTCTTCTAATAACATTGGGTCTTACATTAGGTACCTATTTAACATTGGGTCCTTCATAGTTAGATCTATCCTTCTTAACTTTTTGGTATCAAATCATTTATTGTTCCTTTAGGAATCCAAACTAATTTTTGAGAGTTATATTTTTTAAAAGAGCATGTATAAGTATAATGACCACATTTTCCACCAAAATTACATTTATCTTAGGGGGAATATATAGTGCGAGTCATTTTACAAATTTTGTTAGCTTTTGATGAATATTACTACTTAAAACGCCAATTCCTTCCTTTCAATATACACAACCTTGGTTAGCAAGAATTATGTTTACTGATTTGTTTTAAATTTTAAACTTTTCTAATGTTTGTTGTAATAACCTATTTTCATTTTTGATTGAGTTTGACTCTTCACATTTAGAGCAAGGAGTATAAGATGTTGATGTTTCATGTATAATTTTTATTGTATCAAACATATTAATAAGTAATGCATGATTCCTTTTTAGTGAATTATATCTTTTATTAATCTTTTTGAGTTCATCACATAAATCATGAAATGCATCAAATAATTCATCATAAGATAATGATGTTTCGAAAGAGTCACATACCTCATCATTGATGGCCATCAATGCGTTATTTGCCATTTCATCTTTATTGATTTGCTCTTTGTCTTCTGATGCACCCGATTCGTCCCAAGTTGCCTTAAATGCTTTTTATTCTTTTGGGTTGGCAACTTCTTCAGTTGTGGATACTTATTTTTGAATTGCCTTGGCTTCATAGCATATTATTGTATCCATTTTATGTTTACTTTTATTCTTATAAGTTTTATTCCTTTTCATGAACTTTTAAAGTTTTCTTGTAAGAAGTGCAATGTTATCATCATCATCACTTGAGCTTTCACTCGAGGAGTCTTCTTTTGTTCCAAATGCAGTATCCTTTCTATTCTTTGAAAGATTTTTCTCTTGTTCGTGATGTGCTTTGTAAGTCATTTCATAGGTCATTAGAGATTCTACGAGTTTAAGAGGAAAGTTATTCAAGTCCTTTGCTTCTTGGATAGCTGTTACTTTTGGATCCCAACTTTTTGGAAGAGATCTTAAAATCTTATTTCCCAATTCAAGATTAGTGTAACATTTACCAAGAGCTTATAAACAATTGATAACATCCATAAAACGGTTGTATATGTCACCATTGGTTTCGCGTGACTTTATTTTAAGTAATTGATAACTATATACCAAAAGATTAATTTTAGATTCTTTTACTCTACTTGTGCCTTCATGAGTAACTTTAAGTATGTGCTAAATATCATATGTAGTTTCATAATTAGGAAACATGATTAAACTCATTCTTGTCTAAAGCATAAAATAAAGCATTCATAACTTTAGTATTTAAGAAAATATTTTTTTTCAAATTCATTCAATTCATTCATTGGTTTAGAAGATTTTTGGAAGCAACATTCAATGACTTTCCACAAATCAAAATCCTTGGAAATCAAGAAAATTCTCATTCGTGTTTTCCAATAAGTGAAATCCGTCCCATTGAATATAGAAGGATGAGTGATAGAGTGACCCTCTTGATTGCTAGAAAAAACTATTAAATCTCCCTTGGGTGTTAATCCACCGAGAGAACTTAGCGTTGATACTAACTGTTAGGATCGTAGTGACACTAAGAGGTGGGGGAGGTTGAATTAATGCTTTTGTAATAAGGTTTCGGTTTGAAAGATTCGATCAAAAATATGTATCAAAAATACATATAGCTAGGAAGTGTGAGCAAGAGTAGTAAGTAAATCAATAAGTAATAACAGGGCAAAGTAAGGAAAGAAATATAAACCGATTTATAATGGTTTAGTTGTCCCGACATACTGTCCACTCCTGATTCCTCTTCCCTCAAGGTTATCGGTTTTCACTATCGATCTTCTTTCCAATGGGCGAAGATCAACTACCCTTATTACAACCCTTCTCCTTTTACTAGGCTCAGGAGAGAATCTTTACACCAACTCTTTTACAAAAGACCTTACACATCCTTAAAATAACCTCTAAATTCAAGGAGGAAACGACTCAAACACTTTCACGAGGGTTTATGACACTTCAATTCTCAAGATTTCGTTCTTATTCACCCTTACATCAAGCAAGCATGAGTGGGGTATTTATAAACCCTCATAGGCTTTAGAAATGGAGTAAAAAATTCAAATCCCTGAATCACCGTTGGGCGGTACTACCGTCGAACAGAGCTTGGGAATCTAGGCTTTGGCGGTACCATCATCGGCCATTAATGGTACTACTATCGAAAGTCTCGGAAAAGCATAAAATGGTGCTTTCCGCGAAGGTTCGCAATCTCGTATCATACCGATGTATCGATCAGTTGTCGGTACAGTACCTATCGAGCTGTACTGAGCGTATTGACACATGGTACACTAAGGTACTGATCTATACCGAGCGTATCGACCCTCTATTGGACCGGTTCGTATGAGTGTACTGAGCGTTATGATATGGTGTTGCAAACCTTGTTTTCGGTTGTCTAGGCGGTACCACCGCCTGGGCCTATTGGTACCACTGCCCAGGCCTGTTTTAGGTCATCTAATTGGCCTTCTAATAGGCCCAATTCGCTCTTGGTTCAGGCCCCATGGGCTCTTAATCAAATTGGCATGGTTTCGGCCCAATGCCAACTCAATTCGACTCGAAACGACTATAATCAAGACTTAACTACTCTAATTTCAATTGCGAAGCCTTCAGCATGTTGTCCAACATTTTGGCATGCCATCTGTTCGTCTAACACTTCGTCCGAACCTTCAACGCATCATCTTTTCCTTCAGCGTATCGTCCAATCGATTGGTATGCTGACTTCCCACAACATCCGATCTCTTGACGCAATACCTGATCCTTCAGGCCCAATGCTTGAACTCATGGCAAGAAGTCCATCCTTCGGCATATCGACTAATCCTCCGGCCCGATGTCCAATCTCTGGCATGATGGTTTATCCGGCCCAACGCCTGATTTTTTTGCTTCAATAATTTGCCCTCCGATGGTTTGAATCCATGATCAAAGTTTTTTATTGTATCACTTATCTTAAAAGCATATTAGTCCATAAATTCATCAATTGATTTCATCGTCAAAATCTGGGATTCAATAGCTTTGAGGTTTTACTTAAGATTTTTCTCTGCCAAATTATACTCGTTTTGAATTCTAAGCAATTTATATCCTCTATGTACAAGTGAGACATGTTATTAATGTGTTAAATGTTACTGGGCTATAGCGTGCAATGACTTTCCACATCATAGAGTTAAATGTGAGACTTTGCAGATTGCCACCAAATTAATCTTAGTGTCACTATTTCTTTTGTTAAGAATCATTTTCATTTCAGCAGTATTATGCCCTTGATGAATATTCGTGCTACCTTATGGGTTTATCTATTCTTTCCACCTCTTCATTCTGTTCTATTTTGTTGTACTACAAATTCTTCAAGTGCATCTATTAATTTCATCTGTTATTAAGTCTGCATATGACATATTGCTCAGTGATCTTTCCTCTTACTCTTTCTTAAGAATTTGTTCTCTTTTTTGCTTCTAGATTAAACATAAAGATTAGGCACATATTATTTCAGGTTATAAATCTGGACTTTGACATCTAAGAATGAAAATGGTACACTCGTGGCTGGTTGTCATGATGTTATTCCAGAAAAGCTATCATGTTTGGGATGCGAAATGGCTTTAGAGTGGCTGAAAATAATAATTTTGTCTTGAATGAAACCCTGATTGTTTGGATATATTGTGACTAAGCATGAAAAATTTTGTAAAGAAGACGTGTGACATTATACTTGACCTGTGGATATAAGTGGGTAGCTTGATAGTAACAAAATGAGAATTACTTGAATCTTCAGAAATTATGGTAATCATCATTTGGTGAAGCTCAATAAAATAGAGAACGACTAAGAGGTAATAATTTTACCTTTGAAGAGGTGCCTAATCTACCAAGCTGCTTCATTTAGTGTTACCCTCAACCAAGCTCCCTTAACTGTGTCATTAATGTGGTAATGTTGCTAGAAGTGTGAATCATATTGTTGTAGGTACATTTTCGAAATTTCATAGTTTTAGCTTGTAGGTGAGCTCTACTGATGTTGTTATTTCTAATTGTGTTGCAGTTATACCAGCTTATGGACAAGTTAATTAGACAGGAAAAGAATGAAACTTCCACTTTGGTAAGGCTAGTGTTTGACATCTCATCTGTTGAAACTTAATTTGATGAAGCAATGGGCACTAATTTTATTGGCTTCAGGAGATGTGTATTGTTAATGGGAGGTGCTGCATCAAGGTAATGACTGATAGATCACCAACATTTGATGGGCTACTAATGTCCAGGTGTGTGGATGGTGCACATACTTTATGTTGTTAAGTGTTGTATGTTTGTTTGAAATATTATGAGACTTTTACATGTTAGACCTTAAATTTATCTAAATTTGTGGACCATATTTTGTAACTGCATATGTCATTTTATCCATGTTAAGATAACTAGAATTTTCTATGAGTATTTTGTTTTAATTGTTAACCCACTGGAGTTAATTTGGTTATATACTTTTTTTTCCAGGGTTTTTTATGTTAACCTTTTCAAACCTTTTTGTCTCCCATAAACTTATGCTCCCAGTTGATTTTGTTGTCCTGTTTATTTAATTCGTATTGCATTTGTGTCAAAAGTCTTTTCATGTTGAGAAGAGACCCTAGTAGTGTTCATAAACAACAAACAAAATTTTTAAAGAAATATTAAAGAAGAGACCCTAGTAGTGTTCATAATACATTATACTATTAGGACATACTACCATGTACATTACTTCTTTTAGCATCTTGTATGATGGGCCACTTGTGTCAAGGCTTATTAAATAATGACATGCATTTTAGCCTTTGTCCCTTCTGTTTCTTTGTTGTTGGCTGCAGCAGATCTCTGCAGTTTTTGTCTAGCAGTGACGGATTGGCCAGAACCATCCAATTCTATTCTAATTTCACTGTGTTGATCCATGCTGAGGTGCTTCCAATAAGCTTGAACATTGGGATATGGACCGAGGGCCTGGACAAATTGTACTAGGGAACATATCCCTTGATATGTTGTTATAAATTGGATTCTCTGAGAAAAATGACTATACCATACATTAATAAACATTAAATGATGATCAAATTTCCATCCCTTGCTTTATGAAGGCCTTGATGCACGGAAAAATCATGAGGAAGAGAAGAGACCCTAGTAGTGTTCATAAACAACAAACAAAATTTTTAAAGAAATATTAAAGATTGAACTATCCATGATTGCTATCTCATACCATGTGTACTACTCCATAGTCGGACCAGACCAATCTTTACGTGCTAGTCGACACTACACTAGTATGTACCAGAATTTCAAGAAAATAGCTGAAAAATCAGCCAAAATTGAAAAACTCATTTTGAGTTTTTCTCCTATTTTATTGGTATATGAATTCAAATTAAATAAAAATAAAGTATATATGAGCTATAAATTAATAGAAATTCTAAGCTATAAGGATCAATAATAGAAATTCTTCTTTTGAATTCACTGATGGAGAATTCTATGGCACGGTCCTTCGTTGAATAAGGTTGTTTCCTTGGATTGGATTGGAAGTGTTCGGTCACCTCTTAAATCATGTAAGAAGTGTGCTAGAACCCCTTAGGATTCTAAGGCTTGGTTGATCTTTATAGAGGATTAGCCCCTCCTTTGAACGCTATAGGGGTTCCTCCCTTCAGGTAGTCAGCTAATTGGCTGAAGAAACATTAATCTATTGCTTATTGAAAAGGGGGCGGCTACAAGTTCTTATATAGGGCTCAAAACCCTAAGTCCTACTAGGACTCATATTCCAATTAAACTAAGACCCCAACTCCTAATCAAACACCTACTCAAACCTCAAAAGAGAGTCCCAAGTTAAGTGAAACTCCTCTCTAACCCTAGTCGACCTTCCCTAATAGGAGGGGATGGCGGTTAGGAGACTCCTACTCCATGAAGACTCCTCCCTAACCCTAGTCGACCTCTTCAAACAAGGTGGGTGGTGGTTGATTTAGGGGTTATTACATTGCTCAGAGTTTTATTGACATCATGACTCAGTGAACTCAAGACCCGACCCAGCTAGGGTCTTAACAGACCCACCCTCTTCAAATGAGCCTTGTCCTCAAGGCTGAGACTCCATGACTCCGGGTCCTGACTGCAACTCTTTATGAGTCTTCCTTGTGGCCCTTGTAGTGGATGCATCATGATCTGCGGTCCAACATTATCTTGTATTTTTTTATCAACAATAGTGTCTGGATGGTGATGTGTCGTGATCCTGTGATCCCATGCTATCTCCAACAAGAACTGGGCCTCCTCAGCAGTTGGGATGTCAGGTGGATTGATCTGGGTTGAGGCGCCCTCTCTTAACTTCCATTTGAGGCGGGGTACTTGGAGGATCAATTGTATTTCTAAATTGGTTCGCAGATCCAATCCGTAAGTTACGACTCCAATATGATCTCCAATTTTGTAAGGTCCAAAGTAATGGGGAGACCACTTCCTTGAGGTTCGAATTTCTTGCTGGCAGGGTTGGAAGTGTAGAAAAACTCGATCTTCAAATTTTCTTCTGCTTTGAAGTTTGTCAGGAGGTCGTTTCTTCTTTGCATGGACTGCCATGTGGTTGATCTTTAGTAGTAGCCACTCTTTCTTCTGAAATGGTAGCTGCTCTCTGGTATGGTTCATGATGATGAGAGCCCGATCTAGCGTTAGTAGAGACTACAATTTTTTTGGGTTTATTTCTCTTTCGTGTTATGGACCTGTATCAAGCCAAACTTTAAATTCAGTAGCAACTAGCGTCCCCTTGCATATTAGAAGACTTGTGTGAAGTGTGGGGAAGTCTCGGTGCGGATTAGGGGTCGGTCATCTTGCATGAGGGTGACGTCGATCCCAACTGTTGATGTGTCTACTCCAATCACGAATATTTGGCCATGATCCTGCGATCCTGCGGTCCAGCATTGTCTTGTATCTTTCTATTAGTAGTAGTGTCTAGATGGTGATGTATCGCGATCCTACGATCTCATGCGATCTCCAACTAGAACTGGGCCTCCTCATTAAGTCGGGCTGTTAGGTGGATGGATTTGGGCTGAGTCGTCTTCACTAAACTTCCATTTGAGGCGAGAAACTTGGAGGATCAGTTGTATTTCTAAATTGGTGTGTAGATCCGATCCATAAGTCATGGCTCCAATGTGATCCCCAATTTTGTAAGGTCCAAAGTAATGGGGAGACCACTTCCTTGAGGTTCGAATTTCCTGCTGTTAGGGCTGGAAGTGTAGGAAAGCTCGATCTTCAAATTTTCTTCTACTCTGAAGTTTGTTAGGAGGTCGTTTCTTCTTTGCATGGGTTGCCATGTGGTTGATTTTTAGTAGTAGCCACTCTTTCTTCTGAAATGGTAGCTGCTCTCTGGTATGGTCCATTGTGATGAGAGCTCGATCTGGCGTGAGTAGTGACTGCAATTTTTTCGGGTTTACTTCTCTTTCGTGTCATGGACCTGTATCGAGCCAAACTTTAAATTCAGTAGCAACTAGCATCCCCTTGCATATTAGAAGCCTTGTGTGAACTGTGGAGAAAGCCTTGGTGTGGATTAGGGGTCAGTCATCTTGCATGAGGGTTGACGCCAATCCCAACTCTTGATGTGTCTACTCCAATCACGAACATCTGGCCATGATCCTGCGATCCTGCGGTCCAGCATTGTCTTGTATTTTTTATCAGCAATAGTGTCTAGACGGTGATGTATTGCGATCTTGCGATCCCATGCGATCTACAACTAGAATTGGGCCTCCTCATTAGTTGGGATATTAGGTGGATGGATTTGTGCTGAGTCGTCCTCTCTAAACTTCCATTTGAGGTGGGATACTTGGAAGATCAGTTGTATTTCTAAATTGGTGCGCAGATTCGATCCATAAGTAACGGCTCCAATGTGATCCCCAATTTTGTAAGATCCAAAGTAATGGGGAGACCAAGGATTGACATATCGGTTCGTATCGGTGTGCCGACATTTTGTCGGTATCGGTATCGGGCGATACGTACAATACATATCGCCCGATATATTAAATATATTATAATATTTTTATAATATAATATTAAAATATATTAAAAAATAAAAAGGCGAACTCTCTCCCGCGTGGGGAGTCGTTCCGTCTCCTCGCGTGGGGAGAAAAATCACCCGAGGGCGGCGACGGCTCGTCGACGACCCCCGAGCAGAGTCGCCGCTAGGGCGGCGTGAGGTACTTCTCTTCCTCTTCTTCTTCTTCTTCTTCTTCTTCTTCTTTTTCTCTTCTTCTTCTTTCCTTTTTCTTCCTCAATCAACCGCCGACGTTCGATTTCTCCTTAAATTGATTCTGGACGGCCGATCTTAGTGGTACCGCCTGGTAGCGGTCGGTCCGGTCTCGATTCTTGGACGGTATGCCAGACGGTCTGGTCTTCTGCTCGATGAGGAAAACCTTGGGGGAGACCACTTCCTTGAGGTTTGAATTTTCTGCTGGTAGGGCTAGAAGTGTAGGAAAGCTCGATCTTTAAATTTTTTTCGGCTCTAAAGTTTGTCAAGAGGTCGTTTCTTCTTTACATGGGTTGCCATGTGGTTGATCTTTAGTAGTAACCACTCTTTCTTCTGAAATGGTAGTTGCCTTCTGGTATGGTCCATGATGATGAGAGCCCAATCTAGCGTGAGTAGGGATTGCAATTTTTTCGGGTTTACTTCTCTTTCTTGTTGTGGACCTGTATCGAGCCAAACTTTAAATTTAGTAGCAACTAGCACCCCCTTGCAGATTAGAAGCCTTGTGTGAAGTGTGGGGAAAGCCTCGGTGCTGATTAGGGGTCGGTCATCTTGCATGAGGGTGATGCCGATCCCAACTCTTGATGTGTATGCTCCAATCACGAACATTTGGCCACAATTTGGAAATGCTAGTGTTAGTATCGATGACATCGTGGTCGTGAGGGCTATGGGCATCTTTCTGCACATCGAGAGGGGTGATGTTCATGTTTTGTTGACTCATATAAATGATCCTTCTCTTACTACAATTCTGCCATTGAAGAGACTTGATCTTCTTGCGGGCACGGGCCGTGGATCGGAGGTCAACATCAGGGAAGACTTCGAGCATTATGTTCCACTCTTGGGGGAAGTCGTGGAAGTCGCCCGAGATCTAGGAGTGCCGTATTAGAAACCATGGTGGGTTCGGCGGGATGTAGCACTTTAAAAAAAGCTTATCCCTTGAGACAAAGATATAGGATGAAGTTTCGTAGTAGGGAAAAAGCGCGAACGAATAATCCATGTCTCTGTCATCTCCTAGGCTATCCTCTTAGCTTCGGTCTTCTGAGGATGTGGTAGTAATTTGGCTGAGCATCAGTTGGTGGTTCCTTCGGCCAGTTGAGCATAGGGGGGTCGGGTAGCTTGATAGGAGGTAGTCGGCTCGGTTTGGTGGAGGCGCCTGAAATTTAAGCAAGCTATGGTAGAGGGTTCATGTCTTCAATCTCCTTCGGCTTCATCTCCTAAAGTTCTCAAATTTGAATTGAGAAGCCATTGGACTCTTTTTGTGGTGCCTTCTCCAAGCACTGTGTTGCAACCGTAGTCGCTCCGCTCCCTCGTTTCCCGTGTAGGATCACTTGTTTCCCTTCTTTGAAAAATTTCATGGTTAGCTTTGAAAAGTTCCAGGAAACATCACATATCGTGAATAACCATTTAATGCCAAGCACCACTTCATAATCATCAAGAGGGAGGAGAAAAAAATCAACAACTACTTCTTGGCCCTGTAGAACCAATTTCACCCGTGGGCACTTCGGGTTGCACTTCAGGATTCAAACGTCAGCTACCTTAACGCCGAACTCGCTGTAATCTTCCTTTTGGAGCATCAACCGGGTAGCAACCTTGCTGTTCATGAAGTTGTTCGTGCTCCTAGTGTCGATGAGGACAATGATGGGTTGCTGCTCAAGGAACCCTTCGATCTTCATTATCTGCGGGTTTGTGTAGCCGGCTAAGGCATGGATCGTGCTAAAGATTGGCTGCGGGTCCTTTGTGTCCTCTTTGTTCTCGGGGTTCTCTTCTTCAGATTCTTTAATAGGTTCTATCAGGAGAAGCCTCCCCTTTTTGCAGCGATGGTCGTGGATCCAAGATTCATCGCAGTGCCGACACAAGCCTCTCATGGATCTCTCGTGATGTTCTTCCCTCGTTAATTCCTTCGGCTGGGAGGGTTGGTTGATAGTAGATGGGGTCGAAGGTCTCTGTGCTGCAGATCTAGTGGTGACTTTGGTCCTTTGAGCATCTTGGTTCAGCCTTTCTTCTTGTAGTCGCGCGAAGGAGATGGCTGCCGTCATCGTGTAGGGTCGTCGTGCTTTGACTTCTTCTCGAATTTTCGACTTCAACCCCTCGATGAAAATCCTTGACAACTGTTTTTTAGACCAGTCTCTTGTTTGGTTAGAAAGTCTTTCAAACCTGGTATGGTACTCCTGAACTGTGGAGGTCTGGCGGATTTTTACGAGTTGGCCGTTAATGTTTTCATACTCGGACGGTCCGAAGCGGAGTAGCAGTCCGCTCTTAAATTGCCTTAATGTTGTGTCTTCGTGGGTGTGCTTGTACTAATCATACCATTGAATAGCTTCTCCCTCTAGATTGATGGCAGCAATATCGACCATGGAAGCCTCCGGGGTCCTGTGATAGTGGAAATATCGCTCGCGCATGAAATCCACCTAATCAAGTCTCCGTCTTCCCATCTAGGGAAGTTCACTCTAGTGCGTGGGCATGATGGGTCCGTCACTTGTCTTTCCTTCTTTGTTGGGTTCTCCTTGTGATTGAAACTCCTGCCATGCTGTGATCTTCTTGGGCTTGGGGATTGGCTCAATCTAAACTCCGTGAAGAGAGTGCGTAGTCTGTCCTCCATACATGTCTCGAAGGCCTCCAACCGATCAGATCTACTGATACCATGGTGTAAGACTCCAGATCTGTAATGTTGAGGTCCTCTCTTCGCTGTCTAGTTAAGGGTATGGATTGGTTGGATGACTAGGTGGCCGAAAGAGATGATAGATCAATGGTAGATGCCTGTGGTTTGGGGCTGATAGGTTGCTGTTTTTTAGTTGCTGTTGGGGCTGTGGTTTGGAGCTGCTGTAGGGATCGTATAGGGGGTATGATAGTAGAGGTTTAAGGTCAAGGGATGGCTTAGGGTTGCTGTCGATAACAACAACAGTTTCGGTGGGGTTCAGATGTGGATGCAGCAAACAGTCCTAAGGGTATTGCAGCAGAATTTTTCGTCAGGAGGGGGTGCTGTTGATGCCGCTGTTCGGGGCCGTTGTGGAGGCTGTAAGGGGGGTTTGGTGGCGGTGGTTTAAGGATAGGAAGATGGGTTAGGGTTGTTGTGGATGGCAGCAACCGGTTTGGTAGGGATTGGTGGCCAAAAGAGAGATACGTCAAGGTTGCGGTTTAGGGCTAGGTTGTGGTTTAGGTTGCTTTTGGTGCTGCGGTTTGAGGGTGTTGTGGAGGCTGGAAAGGGTTTCGGTGGTAGTGGTTTGAGGCTGGGAAGGAAGGTTTAGGGTTGCTGTTGGGGGCAGCAATCGGTTTGGTGTGGCTGTGGCAAGAAGTGCCAAAAGATGTTGCTGCAGAATTCTTCGTTGAGAATAGTAGTTTTGTGACAAAAGGATTCCAACAGTATATGGATGATTTCGACAACAAGAAACCGATGAGGATGGCAACAAGATATATGAGAATAGTGATAGCAATATGGCAGCAACAAATTCGGCAGAGATCAGTTGTGCAAGAAACACTGAAAAGTATGGCTGTAGAATTTTTCGTCAAAAGACAGCAGGTTTATGACGAAAGTTCCAGCAATATTGCAGCAGTATTTTGAGGAATATGGCAGCACGAAATCAACAAGGATAGCAGCAATATAGATGATAGCGATTTGGTGGTAAATATGGCAGCAAAATGGAATCGGATGCGGCAGATGCAGCAGAATTGCATCAACAACAGAAGATCATTGCAGCAGTTTTTGCAGCAAGCATTTTTTTGTCTGCAGCAATTGCAAGGATTGTAACAAGGTAGATGTAGCTGTAATTTTTTTTGTTTTTGGGATAAATAATTACAGTAGCAGTAAGGTTTTGCGAGAGGAGCAATACCAGATCCCGTTGCAATTGTTGTAGCGACAACAAATGATGGATCTGCGGTAGGGGGTGAGGACAGCGGAGTTGGTACAAGATCAGCAATTGTGGGAATTGCTTTGGATGATAGTGGGACGGATGGAGGCAGTGATGAAGGTGAAAGAATAGCGAGACGCCAAGAACACTCTGATACCAACTGTTAGAACCCCGCAGGATTCTAAGGCTTGATTGATCTTTGTAGGGGATTGGCCCTCCTTGGAACGTTATAGGGTTCCTCCCTCCAGGTAGTCGGCCGATTGGCTGAAGAAATACTGATCTATTGCTTGTTGAAAAGGGGGTGGCTATAAATGCTTATATAGGGCTCAAAACCCTAATTCCTAATAGGACTCTTACTCCAAGTAAACTAAGACCCAAACTCCTAATCAAACTCATATTCAAACCTTAAATAGATCCCAAGCTAAGTGAAACAGCTCATCTCTAACCCTAGCCGACCTTCCATAAAAGGAGGGGGTGGCGGCTAGGAGACTCTTACTCTAACCGTAGTCGACCTCTTCAAACAAGGTGGGTGGTGGCTGATTTAGGGTTTATTACATGCCTCAAGGTTTTATTGACATCATGACTCGGTGAAAACCTAGGACCCAACCCAGCTAGGGTCCTAGTAAAGTAGAAACATGGTCAATCTAAACTCTTTATGCTAAAATACCCCTGATTATGGCTGAACTAGTAATTAATCGATAAATTATTTACCCATAATCTTTAGGCTAAACATGAAATCATGAAAAAACATGCACATATTAGGTGAATAATTCCTTTTGAAGACAACTTCTACCCAATGTTGGGATTCCAAGCATATTTTATCTAAATCAACCTCCATTAATCACAATTTGAAATTGAAATTCGGAAGAGTGAGAAAGTGGGTAAGAAGTGAGATTGAGACTGATAAAGAGAGAGAAATGAGAGTGACTGAGTGAGAGAGGGGAAGAGCAAGCAGCCAAGAGGGGGTTAAATAACCCCTAAAAGTGGACCAATGGTCTAATTTGGGTCAAACTTGACCGATGGCACATGGTGCTGGTGGAAATTGGACAGATACTGACGGGTGCCTGTCAAAATTGAACCCCTCATCTTCTTCGACCTGCCTTCTGCTTCAATGAGATTTGTTAGTGGAAACTCAAGGTGGTGGCATAATGTGCAATAACTTCATAGCCCTTGTTGGGACCACAATATTCGATAGAATCGTTTTAATTAGGTTATGTTCTGCATCAACTCTAAACGATTTTTATGCTGATAGGTAGGATTGGACCTAATATGAAGTGAAATGCTTCAAGAACTATGAAACCAAGTTGGTTTGACCATTGAAACAACCAAGGTTTGCAATACCATATTGTGCCGCTCAATACGCTTGGTATATACCAGTCCGATAGAGGACCAGTATGCTCGGTGCAGCTGGTGCTTTTGTACCATATGTCGGTATGTTCGGTACAGCTTGGTACGTACTGTACCGACAGCTGATCAATATGTCGGTATGGTAAGAGATTCCGAACCTTGGAAACAACTACCTTCCTTAGGGGTTGGAAATGCATATGAAATGAGATGTAAAGGGCTATGTGCATGATAATAAATCCTTTTTTTTCACCTTTCAATTTTTTCATTGAACACTGGTCTCAAATTAGTATCATTTTTTTATGATTTTTTTTTGTAGTTATAGTTTATAATTTTCTTTATTTTATAATAATTTGCTTATTTGTCTGTGCAAGTAATGTGATATTTTTGTTTGGATATGTTTCTGGTTTCTTCTTTGTCGTATATTATGCACTTTAGTGGTTCAAGGGCTGGAAGTATGCTAGAGCCAATTGCTGCTGTGCCACTGAATGATGAGTTGCAAAGAGCTAGAGCTTTGGTGATTAAGGCTGAGGAAGATGTTCTGTCAAAATTAGCTGATAAGGTTTGAAGCAGCTTACTGAATGGTTCTATTTTTTCAAGTTACTTAAATTGATTGGTGCTTCTCTTGCTTTCTGTAGATGCTAGCAGAAATTGATGACATCCAGAATTTGCTGCAAATAATAATAAGGCTGGACGTTGTAGGTTTCATGAAACTTTTCTCCATCTCTCCTGTTGAATTCTAGTAAAAAATGTAGTGAGTCTGATATTCTTGATCCTAGTACTACTACAATGCGTTTGCATATTTAAGATTTAAATGCATAAGATATGACACACTTCTTTGCATTATTAATTGATAATTTTGCAACCTGCTAAATTTCGGTAATACAACAGGCCGATACAAATTTTTTGTTTCATAGTTTTAAGGGTAATATTCTCGCTGACAACATTGCTATAGATCAATGTTCTCAATTTATGTATGCTCGGATCGGGTGTACCATGTACAGATATGCTGGTATATATCGAATTTCGGAAAAATCCTGAGAAAAGGCTGCAGAAATAAATAAGAACTGCTACTGCACTGTACCAAGTATAGGTCTTATATCAGACAGTACCGACACTGTGCCATGTGCTGATATCGGTACTCCGTTCAACAAATATTGCCCATGCTATACCTATCGATATTGCAAACCTTTATATAGATGCATTTTAAATGTCTTACTTTATTTGTTGGCATTTTAAATATGTTTATCTTAAATATGCCTTGCTGAGCAACATAGATCCTGTGTCATACAGACCTGTGCTAAGCATGCCATCTAGTTTACCCTAGTCCATGTCTGTGTATTGGTATACTGTTGGACCGATAAATATCGCCCGTACCATCCATGATGATACTGCAAATCTTGATAGAGATGCATCTTAAAGATGTCTTACTTTATTTGTTGGCATGTTTTTTTTCTGTGTGTATTAAAGAATATCAAAGGAAGTCCTTTTTGGTGATTTATATAGCCTCTTTAGGATTTTTTTCTTCATTTGCTGTTGCTTATATTACAGTACTGAAGTTCTTATGTTCCATTATAGATGTATTATTACACATCATGTGTGTCATTTTCCAGTATTTTAGTGCTGTAAATGATTAGCACTGCCGAAAGGGAAGTCCTTTTTATTAATGACAATGATTGAAGAGAGCGTATATGTGTTGATGACAAATACAGCTACAGTTTATACCTGGGAGGACACGGTGGTTTGAGCGGCGTAACGGTGTCACATGTGTCGGACACGGATTCGTCACCAACACGGCAGGACACGTGTCCTTTTTATTTTCTAATTCATTGGATATGGTGTTCATGTCTCGGACTCGGTGCTAGCATGTGAAGGAAATCTTCTTCCCCATTGGCTTAGCTTCCCTTCTTCCTCACCATTGAAGTCTTTGCCCTCGTCTCACCTATGGAAGAGGCAACTTTGTCCTTAACTTGAGCGCCCGCAGACCACCACCAACCGTCAGCCACCTCTCCTCCGACTCTCGAGCAAATTGGAGGTTTCAACCCTCCTTCCTTAGCAGCCCACCTGTGAGTGGCTTGTGGCCATTGTCACGTCGCGTGCTCTCGGGCCCTCCACCTTGAGTGCCTCTCCATCGTTGCATGTCGGAACCTCTGCCTGAGCGCCCCATTTGCAAGTGACTCGGTGATTGTCGCGTGCTCTCGAGCCCTTTGCCCTGAGCATCCCTCGGTCTCTCGCCCACTGTCATTGCATTGTCGTTGGGCCCTTCGCTCCAAGCACCCCACCTGTGAGCGACCCATTGGCCATTGCATGCCCTCAAGCGTTCGACGACTTCACCAATGTCCGACGAAGCTTTTTCCTCGGCCGTGTTGCGTCACAAGGTATCTTGACTTTGTTTCACATTTTTTACTACCAAAAACACCTATATTTGATTATTATTATTATTTATTTTTAGTTTTGATTAAATTGTTAACTCATTATTAACCTATTTTATTATTTTAGTTATTTTATTTTTTAATCTGGGTTTTTATTGCTTTTGATTAAACCATTAATATATAGTTAACCTTTTTTAGCTTTTTTAAATCTGTTTTCACAGCTTTTGGGTAAATTGTTATAATAATTTGAATAAACTTTAAATATAATAATTTGAATAAATATCAAGATTCTTTTTTTTCATATATATATATATATATAGACACGTGTGCGTGTCCTTGCCGTGTCTGTGTCCTAATTTTTTAAACAATGACATATCATCATGTCCATGACGTGTCTTGTCTCGTGTCTGTTTCTGTGCTTCGTATGATCATACCTCATTTCTTTATCATTGTCATTTCTTATGGGCATCAGGCATAAACAATGATAATTCACTTTATTCTTTCCTTGGTCATCATTAAGTAATAATACACATACATGACACTCTCAAGTGATCTCATAATCTTTATCATTTTTGTAAGGTGTTATCCAGTTTTTGTCAAAGAAAAGTAATTTTACTTCCATTCTAGTCAGCATGCAGATATTCTGCTTCAATCTTGATTGCCTAATATTAATAATCTTAATTTCTGATTGGAATAGATCACTGCCAGAGCAAAGTACAGTTTAGCATATGATGGAACCTTTCCCGATATATATATGCCAAGTCATATAGGTGGAGAACCTTCTGACAGTTTGTCTCAAGGTGCAACCACTAGCAGTGCCTCATCTCATCTCTCTAGAAGTAATTGGAAACTGTATATGCCCAAGTCTTATCATCCTCTGTTACTTAAGCGGCATCGTGAGGACTTACACAATGCCAAAAAAGATGTTGTTGATGCTACTGCTGTGAGTTCCATTCCAAAATATCACCTTTGGTTATTTACTTGCAATTGGCTCCTTAATATCTAGTGCATCCTGAAATGATACCTGCTCTTTTTTGCAACATCCAATATTTCAACATCCAGCTATGTTTATAGCATCCCTTGTTAGTTATTCATGATTCAATCCACTTGAATGTTTTTCATAACTGATTATAATATTTTTAATATGTAGGAAATTAGAAGGAATTTGTTGGGGAAGCATATTGAAGGAAATGATGGAGATGCACGTCTTGCATCCATGAAACTCAGAGTAAATTTTAAGATATAAGATCTAATTACATCAAATTTTGTCCAATTTTGCTTGAGAACTTACATGATTCTTGACATCTATGAATTTTTTTTGATCTTAGGTTTCTGAATTGGAAAAAAACTATCCTGTACCTGTTGACTTGATGATTACAGAAAATACTAATGTGCTGGTTATAACTGGTCCAAATACAGGGGGTAAAACCATTAGCTTGAAGACAGTTGGTCTAGCATCATTGATGACCAAAACAGGTTTATACATCGTAAAGTTATAATATATTATATTTTCTTGCCAATTGTTTTTATTGTCAGCAGGCATTGTGTTTGTTCAAATGAAATTTAATATCGTAGATAACCAACATCCAATGTATTTCAAAATTTATTTACATAATGTTTAATTTGTTTGCATTCATTTCATCAAATTTAATATCTTAGATAACCAACATCCAATGTATTTCAATTTATTTACATAATGTTTAATTTGTTTGCATTCATTTCATCACTTGATCATGTTTTTCCCATATGTGGTTTTATTTCATTCAGTTCCAGCTTGCTTATGATTTTAGATTTTCAAAGTTCTGTATATTAAATTAGATATTCTGCAGCTGCATCCATTTGTAGTTTTTCCAAGTTGAAGGAATCAGTGTGGTTGATCCTTTGCTTAAAACTTTGCTCTGACTTGTAATTTTATCAACTGACTTAACTATGCTCTGACTTGTCATTCTCCTCTTGTATTCTGTCCAACTTTTGGTAATTACAGCTTGTTGCTTGAGTTGAAATTATGCATTGCCACCAGTCTCTAGGATGATGGAAAGTCACGCTCTTTCTCATCTTTGCATCTACTAAGACATGAGCACCAGTTAAAGGATGACTTCTGACATCAATTTGACTGTCATGTTAAATTCTGTTTAGCTCATTACATAGTCTCACATGGAGAGCCTATCTATAGCTAAACCCACAATGGTGGTAAAAAGTTAAGTAGTTATGTAACACCCTATTCCTAATTCTATTCATAGCTTATATGCATGAATAGATTAGGCTGTCACCATGAAATTTACTTATGCTATTATCAATAATATAGTAGGATTGTGGGCCAATTTGAAACATGTTAATTTGCCAACCAAAATAACATGGTCTCTCCTATACAAGTGTATGATAGCTGTACATAACTACATATGTTATCAAGGTTTCCCATACCGGGTACGAGCTATACGTATCGGTCTGTCACCGATCGGTATGCGGACCACCCGCCATCGGGTTCCGCCAGGTAGTGGTTGTTTCCGTTCGTTACCATGCGAAATCGATCGACAACGGTCGATTTCGACGATCGCCGACCACTATCAGGTGGTAACAGTCGATTTCACCGTCGCCGGTCGATTTTGGGCGGTATCAGTTGAGGGAGGGAGAAAGAAGAAGAGGGAGAAAACTACCTGGAGTCCTCTTCGCCCGCGTGATCCGTCGCCTGCGGGCGATTTCTTCTCCCTGCGTATGGAGAAGAAAAGTCCCCTTGTGGGGAGAAGGAACGAGACGACGTCGTCCCTTTTTTATTTTTAACTTTTTAATTATATTTATATTATATAATATAATATTATATTATATCGAGTAGTATGCATTGTGCATACTGCTCGGTATCGAGTACGGTACCATACCAAGCTCAGCTTGGTACACTGGTATGGATCAGTATGGCAATCCTTAAATGTTATAACTAGTGTTTTTAGTAGATGCCCGGGCGCTTGGGTGAGGCAAGGCCCGAGCGTCTTGCACGACCTCCGGATTACGTGATTCACTAAAGTACCCCTTGGGCGCTCGCCTGAGCCCATGTGCTGGGTGCCTTGGTCGAGCGCCTGAGTGAAAGTGGCATATCATAAGAGATCGGAAGAGAAATGACAAGAGATTGGAAGAGAAAGGGGTCCAGGCGAGGAGGGCATTGACCTGAAGGTGAATATAACGAAATCGGTCAGTGCTCAGTAGCAGAGAATCAATCAGTGTTCGATGGTGGATGGGAGCACATAAGGCTCGACGAATGGGAGGGCATAAGTGATCTTGCTGGAAGATGAAAAGATAGGGTTTTGAAGGCAGTGATGGGAGGGCAGAATATGTGATCTCTCTCTTCTCTCTCTTTTTCATGGTCTACCTTTTCTCATGCTAAAGACGCGATCCGTGATGGACAGACGTGGATATAGATGTAGGAAGTAGCAAGAGTAGCGTAATAAGTAGCACACTATAGGGTTCTCAATTTCGATGTGTACGATCCATTATGAGCAGTATGTTCTGGTCCGAGAGGATACTAGTACGTGGACCACCCCCTACTTGGCGGCAAGGTTTGAAATTTCGAGCTGTATCGCCCGGTACGGTGGTACATACCGTCCGTTTACCAGTACGTGGATTGCCCCGCCACGGACGGTATCGCCAAAAATCGACCGTCAGCGACCGATTGAGTGAGAATCGACCGTCGACGATCGATTGAGGGAGATCGAAGTTAGGAGAAAAAGGGAAGAAGAAGAAGAGGAAAAGAAGAAGAGAAGAAATAGAACCTCTACCGTCGCTGGCCGCAGGTCGTCGTTGCTGTCTGCTATCGCCACTGCCTGCCGCCACCGCTTGCATGCAATTTTTCTCTGCGTGAGGAGACGGAATGTCTCCCTGCGTGGGGAGAAAGATCAAGGCGACGTCGTCCCTTTTCCTGATTTTTTAAAGATATTTAATATTTTTAATATTTTTAATATAATATAATATAATATTATATAATATTTTATTATTTTTTAATATACCAGGTGGTACACATCGTGCGTACCAACCGGTACTGACAAAATGTTGGCACACCGGTACGGATCGGTAAGTCAATCCTTGCTTGGCGGTACTAGTGCTTTAACCGGTATCGAGGCATATCGATTAGTACCACCTCGGATTTCAATCGTTACTGAGGCGTATCGGTCGGTACGCCTTGGAGTGGTAGGTGGAGGTATTTTTAAGGTTTTAGGGTGTATCGTTGGTTTGCCCTAGCTCGGTATGCCGTTATGGATCATTATTCAAAACCTTGGCGCACTATGTATTAAATCGCAAGGCGCTCTTGGTTCCAATTCTGTTGCGTCAAGATAATAATTGATTTACTCATTTCTAGATTTAGGTAAGGAATCACCCTATTGAATGAGATTGAGCTCAAATTACGACTCAACTCCCACACTGAACGTCATCACCTATACATGCATGCAATACGTTTTTTTGTTGTAATTCATATATCTTATTATGCAATCTATAAATTAATCATGCTTATAGTTAACTCATAGCATTCATATTATTTAAATGATACTTTCAAAAATATATTTTGAATGTATATAAAACATATGACCACTATTTTATAATAAATTAAGCTTATACTTACTTGAATTGACTTAAAATGATGGTGCCAACGAAGGGCCACGATCCTTAAGGATCATGTGTGCTAGGGAGCTGTAAGTATATCAAATTTGCAACATAGGGTATGATATATAACTGCCTTATATCTTAAATCACTTATAACTCCTAATATAAATAATAATTTGTAGTAAAATTTTGAGAGAATTTTTTTGAAGTGGGCTATATCCAAGCTGTAAATTCACCTAAAATCCATTATTAATTTGCCATTAATTCAACCTATAATCAAACGACCTAGTTGCTGCCACTCAAAGAACCACACAATTCTATGAAGAATTCTTACTTCACTAGTATACTGATTAAACCATCTTAGAGTATCTTAAAATTTTACAGGAACTCAGGAGACATAAAACTAAATATACACAATTTTAGTTCAAGACAATCATTTGAAGGTCAAACTACCCTCCCAATTCAACCATCGTCATGTATTTTGTTTTGTTGAAACTGGGTTAAGGCTACCTAAACTTGTAAGGGTTATATCTTGGCATAAAAAGATGTTGTTCACTTTCAAAGCCTATAAAACCTTAAGAGATCCTTTTAAGACATCATAAAAACAGGGGCTAATCGTATCACTATGGGTGTCAAATCAGATTGAACAAAACCCTTTCTACGGAAACAGGGGATATTGAGTTCCTCAGCTTGGAAAACACATAACTCTATACATTGATCTTAGATTAAAGCAATATTAGAAGCCTTAGAATCATAACGGATTCATACAAAACATATCCAAAAATTAGAGATTAAATTGAATTCTATGTTACTTAAAATTAACCAAAAGTATTAGTGTACAAGCTACTAACTAAAACCGTAGGTCATATCTAGGAAATAGAGAGGAGGTGGTTTTTGAGCTACTTAAGGGTCTGCCAAGATGTCTTGGGTTCAATCCCATTAAGCCTCATCTCAATTTTTATTTTTATTTTCTTAATAGAATCTTAGGGTTGATATAGCTTAATATGAGCCTAACTTAGATTGACAAAAATAAAGAGTTTTCGGTCTTATTTGATCCTTTAATCTTACTTATGTTTCATAACATTTTTACTATAGTATATTCCTTTTTGATTTTCGTCTCCACTTAATTATCCATTACTCTAGCTATGCATAAATAAATCAATTTGTTATCCTCTACACATATAGTGTTTAAACTTCAACTCACTAACTTCAAATATAATCAAACTCATTCAAGTCTTGAGAATCACTTAAGGCCTATTACATGTGAAAGGCTCGTCTAATCACTATATATATGTTTATTGTCATGACCAACCTCATGCTCAAGTCTGCTAGCACACTTAGGCTTATTGCGCTAGATGACCAAACCTTTTCACTACAAAATATACTTCAAAAATTAGGCATCGATGCTCATATATACTTCATACCAGGGTTTTGAATATCGGTTCGTACCGGTGTACCAAGCTCCACTCGGTAATTGGCATATCGATGATATACCCTAAAATCTTAAAATACCTCCACCTACCACGTAGTGATTTAAAAAGGCGCTTGGGTGAGGTGAGGTGAGGCGAGGCGAGGTTCGATCACCTCGTTTAAGGGCCAGGTGACACGCTTCAGTGAGGCATCACTTAGGCGCTCGCCCGAGCCCAAGCGTTGGGTGCTTCGGGTGAGCGCCCAATTAATATAAGCCAACGTGTTATTTGGTTCGATTGAACCAACAAATGCACGTAGTTATATCAGCGCACGACCTCGACTCCTAGCCCTACGCATGCTTCTCTTTTTTTTGTCGCCACCGACGATTTCTCCCTCTGTGTTCACCACCAATGATATCTCCCTCTGCTACCACCGCTGATGGTTTGTCTCATCGCCTTCGAGTCTTCCTCTATCACCGATCGAGTCTCCTCAGCTTCCGTTGCTACACCCTCCTGCTATCCGTGACATGACTCTCTTGTCGCTATTGTTTGCGCCTCCGCCGTCGTGACTCACATTGCATTATCCATCGCCTCTTGCTGTCTGCGACTCGGCTTCTCATTGCGACTTCTCACCGTCAACTTCTCATTGCGACTTCTTCAGTCTCTACTCTTCCCTACTACTGTTAACAGTAAATATACTATTAATAGTAGATTATTTATTATTGTTCAAAATAATCTTTATTTATTAGATTAATAATATAATATATAGATTTTAGCTATGTTAATATTTATTTTTAATTTAATATCATATTTTTATTTAAATCATTATATTTATTAATTATATTATATATTTTTTATATTATAATATTTTAGAGCTCCTCGCTTTGCTTGGGCAAGTGCCTAGCGCCTAAGGCGCTTTGGGACCTTAGTGCCTTTTAGCAAGGTTTTCCTTACCAAGTGATAAGGCCCGTACCACTTGGTACGTACCGGTCCGGCAGCTGATTGATATGCGGACCGGTCGCTACTGGGCGATACCGCTAAAATTGGCCGTCGGTAGTCGATTTCGGTTGTCGACTGTCGATTTCAATCGTCGACGGTCGATTTCGATCGTTGGCGGTCGATTAAGGGAGAAATCGACTGTCGACAGTCGATTGAGGAAGAAAAAGGGAAGAGGAAGAAGAAGAAGAAGGGGAAAAGAAGAAAGAAGAAGAAAAGGAGAAGAAATACCTCACCCGCGTGCCCTCGCCACCCACGGGCGACTTTTCTCCCGCGCAGGGACACGGAACGTCTCCCATGCGGGGAGAGAGATCGAGACGACGTCGCCCCTTTCTTTGATTTTTTAAATATATTTAATATTTTAATATTATATAATATTATATTATATTATAAAAATATTATAAAATATTTATTATACCTGACGGTATGCAGATGCACTACGCGATCGGTACAAAATGTCGACACGGATGGACCGACATAAAACTCCTTTTAGTACCTAGCGCTTTTTAAATCACTGCGACCACGCTAGGGTGTACCGACTGGTACGCCTCGGTAACGATTGAAATCTGGGGCGATACTGGTTGGTATGCCTTGGTGCGGATCAAAACATTGGTATCGCCTGGTAGAGGGCGGTCCGCGTACTGGTATCCTCTCAGATCGATACGTATCGCTTGACACATTGAAATTGAGAACCTTGCTTCAAATAGTATTTTAGAGAGCTTTGTGAATAACATTTTTGATAGCATGTACTTCAACTTTAAAAGCCGAACATGAACATGCCATATATCATATTCATAAAGCATAGATTCAAATACTAGTAAATTACCAGTGGTAATATATGCATGTTATTTGTGTTTCCATTGGTATGCTACGTGTGGTGCTATGTGCGAGAAACTTGGGCACTACAAATGACTGGTGTTGTTTTATTTCATGAAACATAGACATTGTAATAAAGTAGTTCATCATAATCACAATTGCCAATTTTGTACAATTCTTGATAGTGCATTGCTGAAACTTATAACAGTGAAAGTAAACAATCAAAATCAGTAGTTTTACCTTTATTGGTTATAATGAAAGTTGTTTAAGTAGAGACTTTTTGAGGTGTTTTTTATTTTCACTCGACTGATATGTATGTCCATGTTTAGAAGAATTTTGCTGACTTAATGCCAACTTTGGCAAGTCCAAATTGATTAATAGCATGGTACAGTGTCTCGAAATCAATCATTTCATGGAATTAGATGCAAAATTTAATATTTTTGAGTTTGGACAACTTAACATTTTGGTTTGACAAACAAATATGTTCAGACAAACCTTCCCATAGGATATTAGTTGACCCATTCTAGCAAAATTGGTTCTTTGCAACTATGACCCATTCCAATAACATCGGCTGAAAATCTTCATTGTAGAACAAGAGGTCAAAGGGACCAAAAGATTTTGGCTTTTTTGGTTCCTTATCGAGCTCAACAAATTGCAGTCTTAGACATATGCTGTAGTGCACACGTATTATAGTGCACATATACAAGCTTCTCCAACCATTTATATGATAGCTCGTTGCGGACCTTAGTGTGAATCAAAGCAAATATTGACCAATTATGTTCACATCCACTCGATGTGAACATAATTATAATTATCAAACTCGAATTGGAATGAACTAATTGGTCAGAATCTTAAGGAGAACCATGCACCAGACCTTTAACCAGTTCAATTCACTAATAAGATCATTTTTAATTAAAAAGACCAAATTACCCATAGTAATGCTTTAAATAAATTTTGTTTAAAAAATATTAAGATGTGTAACTCATGCATAGGTGTGGTGTTTTTGAAAGGTTATAAGTTCGAACTTGTACTAGTGCATTTAAGGGCATATAATTATAAAAATAGGAATACATAAACGAAAATGATAATGTGCTGAATTTTTATTCACTGTCAAATAAGGGTATTTAAGTCTTTTTATTTATAAACATAATAAAAGAGGATTCCATTATATTTATCATTATTTTATCCTCAGTATACTTATTTTATTGTATTATAGATTTATTTAATAATATTATTCATATATTTTATATTTTTAACATATATATATTTTTATTTTTTAAATATTAAATATATGGTTTGGTCAATTGATCCATTGGTTCAACCAATGACCTAGTGACTAAAGCCTTGATCAAGTTGATATTTGATTCGGTTATGATAACTATGCTTTAAATTGTAGGCACCATTTGATTGGAAAAAAGATACCCCAAATAAATTTCATTTTTTCTTGCATAATTTAATCTAGTCTTTGAGTTTTGCCATCTTCTCATCTAGATAAACGGCATATATTTTCTTCGATGTAAGAGGTTGGATGCCCTTGCTAGCCTTTTGAATTGATGATACTATGCTATGGTAATATGGACCTTGGGTCGTATGTGTTTAAATCATATAGAAGTTGAACTACTTGGTAATGGTTTTGTTAATATCTCGCTTCTTTTCCTTTTTGTATACATTGTCAATCCTTGGATGTCATGCTGATTGTGGTGGATAGGTCTATGAATCAATGTCGACAACTTAAGGTGCTCACCTCCTACCAAGACCTCTTACGAAACCACATAAGCCACCCTGCCTCAAGCTACCAATTCTGCTCAGTTGATGAGAAGGGCTAGTTGAGTCCCTATGGTCCAATGCCACTACCACTACCATGCTCTCATTGTGAGTTAGCTGATCAACGTTGCTTCCAATGTGAGTCACTCGGTCGATGACTCATGGTGCTCTAATGAAGCACGAACGATAGCTGCAAGGTTTGGGTTGACATCATTTTCATGACCCTTGTATTGATCATAGATCTGTCCTTGTAGCCCACTTTTATTGTTCTTGTTGTTCGACCTACTTCTAGGTTGCATCAACCTTTGCCTATTGCAAGATTTGTTGGAAATCTTTTCTGACCTCTAGTGGAACCTTGGTGCATTTTGCAATGTTGGGACACTCGCTAGCTAAATGTTGCTTCAGATGCGTCGTTCCTCCACCTCAACTGATGTAGTCATAATGAATACACTGTCAATGAAGATAATTCTCCAAATGACGAGCATGATCCCAAGCCTCATCAATTGAATAAGTTGTGATTTTGCATGATCACTCGAGCAAGGACCATAATTGGGTATAAAAAACAAAATAACAATAATGGACTCTAATTATAGTCATTAGACTATGATCATCATATTAAATACAAGAAATAAATTTTAAAAAACAACTAAATTCATAATGAAACAACTAAATATAAGCTGTAATTAGGCCTAAGAGAAACACACTAAATGGATGTGATTAGGCTTAATTGATCAAATTGGCCTTAAAAGTAACAAAATATAATTGATTGGTGCTAATTAGTCATTAATCATCACAATAGCAACCTAATTGGGTTTTAAGGTAGGAAATTGAAATAGAATCATCTAATTATACTTTATTCATGTCAAATACAAGAAATTAACTTTAAAGAAAGAACTAAATTCATAATGAAACAACTAATTATAAGTTATAATTAGACCTAATTACCCCCAAATTGGACCTAAAAGTTAGCTAATGGACTTAAATACACTAATCATGTGTTAGGAAGATGTGATTAGGCCTAATTACTCCAAAATTCAAGCTAAAGGTAACAAAATAACTCTAATTGACTCTAATTACACATTAATCATCATATTAAAAATATGAAAAGAATCCTAATTGGATCTTAAGGTATGAAAAATGACAATAGAATCATATAATTATACTTTTTCATATTAAATAAAAGAAATAAACTTTAAAGAAAAACTAAATTCATGATGAAACAACTAATTGTTACCTGTAATTAGGTCTAGTTGCCCCATAGCCCTAAAAATTAGCTAATGACCCGAATTGTAACTATGCTTAAGAGAAACACATTAATCATGTGTTAGGAAGACGTGATTATACCTTATTGCCCTTAAATTTACCAAAAAGAAGATAATAAACCTAATTGAGCCTTTTTAGAGAGACACACTAATTATGCTTGACATAATGTGATTAGGCCTAATTACCCCTGAATTGGCCCCAATAGTAAGGTAATGGCCCTAATTATGTCTAAACTAAACAGTAAGACACTAATCACCATTAACTAGATGCTATTAGAGAAAGTTAGCTCTAATATCAAAAGAAATACATAGATCAACCATGATTATTCATAATATGACACTAATTTGGATCTAAATATGTTCAAATATTACTAAAACATTGAAAGAGCATACATACCTTTTAATTGAAGAGATCTTCCACCAAATGATGCATTTGGATGATGTCCCTCTAATCACCAATTACAAAGATTAATTGAGAAAGAAAATGCGTTTGGATGATGTCCTCTTTCACATTCTCTTTCTCAATTAAGCTTTGTAATTGGTAATTGGCTTGGGGGGGGGGGTGTGTGTGTGTGGGTGTGGGTTTGGTTTCTTTGGCGGGGTGTGAAGAGTTTGAGTGAGAGGAAGTGAAAGAGGGGACAGAGAGGTGTTTGAAAGGGTGTAACTAGCCTAAAAAATGTGTCCAATGGTTGGAGCAGCCTTGATTTGAGCCATTGAACTGGTACGACCAAAATCCGATGATGATGATCGAGTTTCGACCATAATATATATGTATGTATGTATGTATATATATGAATGTATGTATATATATGTATGTATGTATATATATGTGTACATACATGTACGTATAAATATATGTATGTATACAAACTGTAATAGTGTCATTATTATATTATTGTTAATTGTAGTTGAAGTATGGTGTTATTTTCATCTCACAGTATCAGTGATATACCTACATTTAGTTAGATTTTTGTAATTTTAACTACTTTATAGACTAAATAGTTTTTTTTTGAGTGACTTTTAATCTTTTAGTCTGACATCTGGCATGTTCTTGTCAATAAAATGTGTAAATTCAGCTTCTATGAGCACAAAACGCTTTTCAATTGAAGGATCTCTTAATTTTTTAGTACATAATCATGAAATTAATTAATAAAAGTTCCTTATATTGGTTGATAATTGTTTCCTTTTTGTTATGAAGAAAGATATATAGTTCAATTTATTTGGCATTCTCTATTTGATTCACAATAATTTTGTCTCAAGAAATCATGGAGCCTTTTTTGTTTTAAAATTCAAACAGTAAACTTTAGTGCATTGCAGGTCTGTATGTTCTAGCTTCTGAGCCAGTTAAAATTCCTTGGTTTGATGGAATATATGCCGATATTGGAGATGAGCAATCTTTGACCCAATCATTGTCAACGTTCTCTGGCCATCTGAGACAAATTGGCGTAAGTTTATTGATTTTAATATCAACAATAATATATTAGTTTGAAGAATAAGTTATCTGATTAGTTGGTCTTCCGTTGTACTCAAAGTTTCATTTACACAAGTTGATAGTTCTCATATAGTTAATCCCAAGGCAACACAAAATAACACCTTTAGCCTTGAGGTGTAATTTAGAAGGCTCAGATTAGGAGGTTCAAATCAAGTGGTACAAGAAAAACTTGTCATTGTTGGGGATGACTTCATTATTTAGTATGTTTGATTATAAAGTATTACTTAGAAAATAAAGAGTCCCAAAAAGATAGGGAATACTAGCAAAATATAAGAGAAGGAAAAACACAAAACATAAGGACACATTTTCCAAACATGGTCTTATTAGTCTTTGTAACTTGGGTGTTGCTAATGCTTTTGTTTTCCAAAGACTAACCAGTGAAAATGGAAAATTCTAATATCATTGGAAAATTTCACAAGTACCCACATTTTGAATGGTTTGGAGCTGTAGCTTAAAAAATTTAGATGAAACCCATAGTAATTTTTGCAGCTTGTTTGATGCTTTTTTGTGTCAAATTTGTTTACAAACAATATAAAAATATTCAAGTCATGGTTTGAGAAAAACTTAGGCATTTGAAGTTTGTTTGTGGCTTTCATTATGGTGTAAGGTATATTTTTCATTTCAAGAAAATTGATATATAGTTCCGAAATATTTTTTAAGAGTCCTTCTGGTATGTTCAATAATCTAAAATATTTCTGGAGTTAAAACTCTTTCCTCTTGTATGTATATTCTTTTGCCAGGCTATTCGTTCACAATCGACAAATAAGTCATTGGTTCTCTTGGATGAAGTAAGCACCATATGCCAAATTCACTTATAATTGTATGTTACTTTTTTCTGAATTAATTTTCCTTCTGAGGATTAAGGTTCTTGTTTAATTTTAGGTATATATGTATTTCATGGATAATTTTTTTGCTAAGTTATCAACATCATGTTTCATAGCAGGACTTAATATTGCCTCATGATATTCTTATAGATATATACCAAAAACCATCAAAGATGTTTAAATCTAAAGGATTGATGCACTTGCCATGAAGACCAAGTTTATGCACCTGCATTTTTTTCTCTTTTCGGTATCTCGAAAGATTCCTTTCAGTGTGTTGATATATTGTTACTCTTTTCTATAAATGTTATCGCCATTGGCTGATATGCGTCCAACTCAAAACAACAGAGTAATTTTCTACACAAGGTTTTCTGTTTCGAGCTGCACCGCCTAGTACGGGCGATACGTAACGATCCGACAGGATACCGGTACGTTGACTACCCGCTACTAGGCGGTGCTGTTGGAACCGGAGTCTCCCCACTGTCACGGACAACAATGTAAACAAGGTGTTCGATGAAATGCTCGTGTTTGTCCGTGTCCTTTGGTTTAGGTACATATCTTGTACAGCAAGAAGCTTCTGAAAATGACTTTGATTTGCTCTATGGCTAAGTTTGGCTTGTAAATACGAGTGTCTTGTAAACACTTGTGGGGACTTCGGTCTATAATGGACCATTATCCTTTGTGTGCAACCTCTCTTAGTTTGTAATGTCCATGGGTGTAATTTGTATTTGGCTTTATAAAGTGTTTTCTTGAGCAGTTGCTTGTGGATCCCGTGGGATTTGCTTCTTCTGGCCCGTTTTCTCTTTTGTAAGTCTAAGGGACTTTAGGAGATCTCGGAGAGGGCTGACCTTTGCGGACGGACACACATGGGTGCCGCACGACTTAGGCAAAATCAGCTAAGCCCGTGACACCATGCAGGAACGAGGCGACGCCTTGTCTCCCCACGCAGAACGAGGCAACGCCTCGTCTCCCCACTCGGGGAGGAGGCGCCACCTTGTCTTCCAGCGGCAGAACCGCCTTGTTCTCTCGCGACGTCGTTCTCCTGCAAGGAGAGGCGACGTTGTTTTTGTTTTTTTAATATATATTATATTATATAATATTATATTATATTATATACTGAGCGGTATGCACTGTGCATATCGCTCGGTACTGGATACCATACTGTACTGAGATACACTTGGTACGCCGATATGGATTGGTAAGGCGTAGAAGTGTTGCAGAATATCTAGACTGATCACTAATATGACCTTGTTGCTTCTGAGTGGTCTTTATCTGAGCAATTGTTGCTATGTTTACTTACTTCTGGCCAATCTAAGGCTCTTGTTTTGGCTATTGTGAGGTATCTTCTTATATAAACATTTTGTGCTCATCAAATATCCTTCTGTTTTTTGCTTTTGGAAGTGGAAATTAATTTATGGCCACTAAGTGAACAATTTGGGATAGAAAATCACAAACAAAATGATCAATATCTTTTGTTTTCTTATATTTAGTACCTCAAGACCTAACAATGTAATGCATTCTTCTTTTTGGTTTTCTTAACTGGTCAGCTTTGAAGCTTTTTAACTTGGTCATCCGATCTATGGAATTGATATTCTTGTATTAAAGTATAAGATGATGGGATTTTCATCTTAACCTAAAGTGAAAGACAGCGAAGACAGTTGTCATGCAAATTTGAAGGCTGAATATCGTGCTAATTTTGTTGCTGATCTCTGCAAAATGTTGGTTACCCTTGTAGATGACTAGTTATCCTTGATTTTTTTTCCTTTCTTCTTTTCAAAGCAAATTTAAGTTTGCAAAAATAACTTATCAGTAAGAGTTACAAAACCAGATTCTTTAAGGAATCCTAAGGTTAAACATGTGGTTTAAATCAACTTAAATACTTCACTATGTGCTATGCACAAATGAGTTGTATATGGTAAGACTTGTTTTTATACCAAGGTCGACAATTTCGAATCGTCTTTCGATGGGTCCGCCATCGATCAAGACGTGAATTGCCCGGTACCATGTATGGGTTGTTGTTTCCCCCTTTACCACTCGAAATCGATCGGTAATGGTCGATTTTTATCGTCGTCGAATGCTGTCGGGCAGTAATGATCGATTTTGACCGTCGGCGGCCAATTTCGGGCGGTATTAGCTGAGGGAGGGAGAAAGAAGAGAGGGAGAAGAGAAGTGAGAACTTGGAGCCCGACGCTGCTCTCTCGATCCATCACCTCCGGGTGATTTCTTCGCTAACGCGATCCGTCGCCCGTGGCGATTTCTTCTCCCCCTGTGGGGAG
Source organism: Ensete glaucum (assembly GCA_021527575.1). Classification (NCBI taxonomy): domain Eukaryota; kingdom Viridiplantae; phylum Streptophyta; class Magnoliopsida; order Zingiberales; family Musaceae; genus Ensete; species Ensete glaucum. The sequence goes on from CM038551.1 coordinate 21,606,293, forward strand.
AAGGAACGACTCGACGCGCCTTTTTTTAATTTTTTAACTTTATTTGATAATATATATATATATATATACACATATATATATACATATAAATATAAATATAAATAAATATATATAAACAAATAAATAAATAAATAAATAAATATATATATACACACACATACATATATATATACATACATACATATACGTACCGTACCCTACCGAACATTGGTTTATACTAGGGATTGCAGTTTTGACGTGTACCGCCCAGTACAGGCGATACGGATTGGTCTGCCAGTTTATCGATACGCGGATAGTCTGCTATCGGGTGGTACCATCGAGTGGGGTTGTTTCCACCTCATTACCACCCAAAATCAATCGGTAATGGTTGATTTCGACTGTTGTCGACAATTGTCGGGCGGTGACGATCAATTTCGACTGTTGCCGATCGCTGTCGGGTGGTAACGATTGTTTTCGACCGTCACCGGCCAACTGACCGGTACGCGGATCGCCCTCTACCTGGCAGTACCATCGATTAGGGCTGTTTCCTCCTCGTTACCATCCAAAATCGATCGGTAACAGTCGATTTCAACCGTTGTCGGTTGCTGTCGAGCGGTAACGATCCCGATTTCAATCGTCAGCGGTTGATTTCGGGCGGTATCAGCCGAGGGAGGGAGAAAGAAGAAGAGGGAGAAGAAAAACCGAAAGTCTGGCACTATTCTTTGCCCATGTGATCCATTGCCCGCAAGCGATTTCTTCCCCCCGCATGGAGAGAAGAAAAGTCTCCCCACGTAGGGAGAAGGAATGAGGTGACGTCGCCTTTTTTTTATTTTTTTAACTTATATTATATTATATTATATATACTGAGCGGTATGCTTGTGCATACCGCTCAGTACCAATCGCCCGCCGCGATTTCTTCTCCCCGGGCTGGGAGAAGAAACGTCTCCCTGCGTGGGTAGAAGGAACGAGGCTATGTATAGACCCGTACGGCGAACCTTGGTTCATACAATATTTGGTTTGCTTGGAACTATCATCTATTTGTAGATACCAGAATTTAGGTACATCAATATGGATTTTGGGCTTTATGTCCTATGATTGTTCTCAGTTCTTTAATGCCCCTCTGTTCTTTAGACCATATTCGAAGTAACCAAGTTTTTATCCTTTGGTATAAGCTTGAAGACTCTTATAGACTGTTGTTTGTGAACAAGAACTACAAAAGTTACAGGCCTATGTCTTGATGCTTGTTATGGGGCCCATCAGGATGGGCAACTATTATCACAGTATTTACTTTCATAACTAAGTCTGGATGCTTGGTTTTTGGGTCCCATTAATGCAAGATGTTTTATTGGCATGCTTCAGTATATTCACATGTGATGCCTGTCATTACTGTGTGCACATGTTGAGCCACCCTAGTCACTAATTTAGTCCCACATTTTATGTAGGGGACAATAGAATTGGTATGCAAGTCTAGTCAAAGTGGTGCAGTATGCTGGTAGACCACCATATGTTGATGGATAAGAAAACTCAAAAAGCTGGGGAAGAAATGGACGTATAATAGAAAGGGAGGGGAGCCCAGTGCTCAACATTTCTTCTTCCCTTACAACATTGCTTTCAGGTAGACTTGAAGAGATGGGCCCTTATTGCATGATTGAAAATGTCTGTGTCAGTTTGGCTATTAATCAATAAGGCTCCTGTAGGTCGGCTCACTGCAATTGGGTTTGAGGGTTGGACGGTCAGTCTGCATATAAGTGTTGGTTCACTTGGACAGCTGAGATACTGCAGCTACAGATTCTGTAGTTTACAGTTCACCAACTGTTGACTCTGAATTTAGTTTATACAATACCATCAGTTGCTGTTCCTTATGATAACTAATTCATTTCATTGTTTAGGTTGGTGCTGGGACTAATCCACTTGAAGGAGCAGCTTTAGGAATGTCAATTCTAGAATCTTTTGCTGAAACTGGGTCTTTTCTAACTATAGCTACAACACATCATGGAGAACTTAAAATGCTGAAGTACAGGTTTGTATACAACTTCTTGAAAGATAAAATAATCACATTTAGATAGGAGTATTGTAGATTAATGTACATAAAGAGCATCTATGAAAGGAGGATTTTCACATGTTAAAGCCATCATGATGGTGACAATCTCAAGTTCTGCATTTTATGATGTCATGATGTGTGGCATTACAACTACCCATCACTTAAAAGTTAATATGACTTTCATTGAAAGCAACTTCATTATGTTAAACAATCATTGTCATTATCTGCAGCATGATGCAATTGAACGTTTAATTAATTGGAACTTAGAAAGGGCCATCTTCCTTGTTTGTCCTCTTCTCCTCTCTATACATTAGGATGAAGCCTTCCTTCTTTTTCTCCTTTGTACAGCTGCTTCAACTTTCTTATTCTTTTGCTGTTGTAATTGCAGCATGCTTCCTGTCTCTTTGTTTTTTTTTGCTGCCCTCTTGTAGGGGCTCTCTCACTTTCTTCTTCCTTGTTTTTGCTTTCTTGTGTACAGCAGCTCCCTCACTTTTTCCTTGTTTCAGCAACTATCTCGCTTTCTTCTACCTCACTTTTTCCCTTATTCATTATTCTTCTTTGTTCTGCTACTGCTTTTACAGCAAGCTTTTTTTGTTGTTGCTGCTGCTGCTGCAACCCGCTTCCTTCTTTGTTTTGCTTCTTTATTTTTTTCTTTGCCTTGAACCACTTTCATGATACCTGTGCATGGGGTTGTGGAGGTGGGAGACCTTATGCATGGAGACACTGATTTGGTGGATTCGATGTGGGGTGAGTGAGAGGACAATGTCGAGGATGATGCTGACCCTTCCTACTGGAGAAGGAGATGGGGAAGGGGTAGGGAGAAGGTGATGATGAGTGTTTATTTACCTACCATAGTTTCTTGCTTCTCCTCTACTATGAACATTATGCTGCTCTCTTCTCTCCTTTTTGTGAACTTGTGGATCATCTCGTCCTATGAATTTGCTGAGCACTTTTTTTTTTCCTGTGAACTTGCAGAAAAGCCTTTAATAGACAAGACTCTAGAACCTAGCTTAAGGATCAAGTCAAATATGAGGTGAAAGTTATCCTCAACGCTAAATTTTCTAGTCTAATTAGTTTACCATCAAGTTGGATGGAGTAGATGGCTCGTGCTTGGCAATATTAATTTAGCAGCTGTAGCACCATATTTTTAATCTTGGAAGCTGCAACAACACTAATGCTTTTTTCATGTTGCAAATTATGCAGTTCTAAAGCACTGACATGTGAATATATATTTTAGGCACTACCAATATAATAATGCTACAATAAATGCTTTATGAAGGTAGCAGAATGAAACTGGATCACTTAGAATACATTTTACTGTTACATACATCTTGTGAATTTGGAGTTTTGAACATTAGTAGTTCTCATGATTAATATATTATGTGGTCGAGATGTTGAACTAGAAGTAGTTTGCATGTGATGCATACAAATTTATTTCATATAATCCCAATCAAATTAGAACTATTTTTGTCTGATATATGGATGTAGTTCCATATATTTCTTATTAACAGTCTTTTGCGGTTCTTAATGTTGAAATGTCCCTATAGAAGCTAAAAGCTGTACATGAAATATTTGCTGGAATTCACTGCTTATATCTAAATTTTCATCATTTTCAGCTTCTTCTCAGTGATTTTATTTAATTTTGATCCTTTGAAAAACTTTAAATACAGTCAATCTTGTTTACATATATTCTGAAGGTCTAGATTTTTAGAAAAAGTTCTAGATCTTTCATGATTTTTTATGTTGATTTTGAATGAAATTCTCTAGATAATCACTGCTAGAAATGTCTTTCCTTTCATTTTTTTTCCTTTTTTTTATTTTTCTCTCTCAAATTTGTGGAGGATGATTCTATAGAAGAATTTGCATGCTGATCAAGAGCGCTCTCGAGTCAATGACTGAGTTAATTTTGACACTGAGCACTAGAATATACACAAGCCACCTCATAAAAGAACAAAATGATCTTGGCTTGTGTAATTTCTTGTCATTTTTCTGACTAAAACTTGGAACTTAATAGCCCAAATTACTAAAACTGATGGAACTTGAATTCCACAAATTTGACTGAAGCTGAAAATGATACAGGAGTCAAGATCTAAAACCTCTATTTATGCATGAGTTTCATGATATTTTAGATACATTATATTAATGTGCAATGCTTTTCGACTTTTTAAATTTTGAGTGACATTTTGTAAAATTCATGTTACAGTAATGATACATTTGAAAATGCATGTGTGGAGTTTGATGAATTGAGTTTAAAGCCGACATATAAGATCCTTTGGGGAGTGCCAGGTTTTCTCTCCTCTCGTGATATTGATCAATTTCATTTATTCTATGAGTTAATCTCTGTGAAAGTTCTAAAATTTTTTAATTGATCCTTTTGCTTACCTAGTCTCAACTGTACATAATAATTAATCAAGGGTCCATTTTTTAAAATTTGCTGACTTTTGATTTTAAATCATGACTTATTAATGATTTTCAATTATTTGAAATGGACTTATGCAAAGGAGCACTATAGTGGCTTCTCTTCTGCCCAAAAATGAAAAAACAAAAGCCTCAAGATTTACAGGGAACACTTGAAAGTTGTATGCGATATTTTAAAGAAATAAAACAAGGCACCAAATGCTGAGTACCGGTGGTACCAAGGAAAGGAATAGTTAACATGGTAAAGAAATGTACACCCATCATAATGGAAATTAGAGGGGCATCCTTCACTTTTTTCCCCCTTAACGGCGTGAATACTTTTCTAAAATGAAACATTGAGAAGCCAGATAACTTGATATATCAATTATCATTGGGCACTAGACTTATTGAATAGATAATAGAGAAATAATGCCTACCTTGTCTTTTTCAGAGAAATGACAATCCAAGGAGATGCAAAAATGATAATTGCATGGGCAATTAACTTCAACATTCTTGATGTAAATAATTGAAGCTGATTAATTTCTGAAATTAATTTGCTGACAGACAATTTTGCTAGGACCAAAATTGTTAAACTCCTGTCTACATAAAATACTTGATATTTGTGCTTCATTAGACTCTTACATCTGTTGATACTTCACATTTCTTAGGATTTATTAAGGAAATTGAAGGGTTACCTTTATCAATTACCATCATACCGCTTGAAATGGCATGAAACGAGCAGTTCCTACTTGTTTGTGCTTCATCATACTCTTATCTCTATTGATACTTACCATTTGCCTTTTGCTTAGGCTTTGCTAAGGCAATTGATATATTTATTGCATGAATGTGAAATTCTAACCACTAAGAGATATCTTCTTAGTCACCAAATTTTCAAGATTTATGGTGTGTTATTCTTTTGCCTTTATTGACCTTTTCTAGGATTTTTCCAACATATATAGGGTTGATGAAAGGTAGAAAATTTGTCTCAAAATTTTACTCAGATCTATAGGCAAACCATATTGATGGGAGAAAATGTTAGACCTGGATATTTTGTCGGGGTAATTTAGGAATTTATATTTGCTTTGTAATTGTTTGATGTAAGGTTTGCCTTACCGATCTGAACTGCTATATCGATTGGTTGATGGTACGGTACGGTGGGGCGTACTTATGACACAAAAAAAATGGTCGAAATAGCTTCAAAATTTTTGAACAAAAATTAGATTAGGATTTTCAAGTTGAAAATAAATATAAATTTAGTATAATTTTAGAAAAAATAATCTAAATTAGGAAAGAATAGTGATGCATATCTGTTTTAGTTTTGAGGAGTAGTGTTATGTGATAGGACTCCAGCAGGGTTGAGTCCTAATCACCCTAGAAGTAATTAATAAGAACCCTATGAGATTGTAATAAAACCTCATCTAGTCAGTTCTATCATATAAAGAAGTGTGGCTAGGGTTTATTTTGGGGCCTTAGGGCTTAGTAGCTGTCGTCCCCTTTATTGGGCTGGTCGGCCAGGGTTTTCCTCTGCTTAGGTCGGCTATAGAGCCAACCTAGCCGCCACTTGTTCCTACTTAGGCAGGCCGGTTATAGAAGGGGCAAAAGGGGGAATTCACTTAGGAAGCACTCCCCTAGGGCTAGGGTTTGGAGCCCTATATAAGCATGTAGCCTCAACCTCTTTTGAATCAAGCAAAGATCAATTCAATTTCAGCCTTGTTGGCCAACCCTAGGAGGGAGGAACTCCTATAGTGTTCCAAGGGTTGATCCCCCTCAAAGATCAAATTCTATAGAGATCCTTCTAGGGGGTTCTATCATCTAGTATCAGAGCCACGTTCCTGTTGCCTTGTAGCTATCTCTGCCGCCTCCACCTTCCCAAGCAATTCCCACAATTGCTTTTGACGTCGCTTCCACCGTTGCCCACCAAGCCGCAGATCCATCAATCTGTTGTCGTCCTCTGCATGAACATCATAGATCTGGTAAAAACTCCAAAGCCCATGCCTCTTGCTACTACTATTCCTTTATCTTTTATGTGGGAGAAGTTTTTCCAAAGTTTCCTTGCTGCAAAATTCTACCGTCGCAAATGTTATCATCGTTGCGAAGGGGAAACACTGTAGAAAAATTTCTGCCGACTGTTGTTTCTTGAACCTGAACTTTTGATTGTCTGTTTTGGCTGAAACTTCTATACAAATTCCTGGATCATCTTAGTTTTCATCAAAGATTGATCTCTGGAAAAAACTCCTTCTGGATCCGGACTTACAGCGCTGCAATTCTTTGTTGCGCAGTGCTGAAATTTTATGACGAAGAATCTGCCTTCTGCCGTTGGCTTCTTGAAACCGAACTTTTATTCATCCTTTTTGGTCGAAACTTTTACACTATTTCATAGATTGTCTTAGCTTTCGTCTAAGATTGATCTCTGAGAAATTTTTTTTCTGAAACTGGAATTATAGTTACGCAATTCTTCATTGCGCAGTGCTGAAATTTTACGACAAGAATTCTGCGATCTTGTTTGCAACAATTTTCCTACCTTTACGTTACCGAAATTTTCTTGATCCAAATTACTACTACTGTCACCATCTGGACCGAGATTCTGATATTGAAATTCTCCATAAATTTCTCGGATTTTTGCTGGAATTAACATCGAGAAACTACTGCTTCTTCGACGGGAATTCTGTTCGGCAGTACAACGTCTACCGCACCGATCTTTCGTCGAAACTTTATCAGATTTGCTGCCATTTTTCTTGAGATTTGAAACTCTCTTTTCCTCGTCTTCATCCCCTAACACCAAAGCCCCAAAGTTCACAATTTTTGGCTGGAATTTTCATTGAGAAACTGCTGTTTCTCCGACGACAATTCCGCTTCTGTAAGGCAGCATAAGTTGCAGTGAACTTCGTTGAATTCTATCAAATCTTCACTGCCATCTCTTCCAGATCTGAAACCATCTTTCCTTAACCTTCACCCTCTACCATCACAGTCCCAAAACCCTACCAAATCGCAGCCAAAACCATACCCAAATCAGCCACAAAACAACCTAAAACCGTAGCCTCTTACAACCAGCACCTATTGCAGCATACCCTTACCGATCCCTATCAAACCTTTGCTGCCATCTATCCCAGATCCAAAACCCTTTTTCTTAACCTTCTACTACTATCACAGCCCTAAAAACCACACCAATTCACAGCCAAAACTCCACAAAACTGCAGCCCCAAATCGCACCCAGAACAGCCACAAATCGCACCCAAAAATTACAACCTTCGGTCCACCAACCCTTCAGCCACCCAATCTCCCTTACCCGTTCAACCATAGCACGCATCTTTCACTGCCCAACGCTGCCATCCTCCTTGATCGCAGCCAGTAGTGATCCTTGCGGCAAAAAGCTACCAGCAGCGATCTTTCGCTGCAATCTGTTGCAGCCACACCCTTGCTGCAACCGACGCCACCTGCAGCCACGAAGTCGCACCGCAACCGCAGCCGACATCGCTGCTGCCCTCTTCTTCCTCCGCCATCGCTGCTGCCTTTCGACTCAGATCTCTTGGCTGCCATCTTCAGATGGATATCAACCACCTGAAAAATCGCAGCCTCGACGACATTGCAACATCACCGCAGAACCGCAGCTGACGTTACTGCTGCCATCTTCTTCCTTCACCATTGCTGCTACCCTTGGCTGCCATCCTCCACTTGGAGACTTCACCACCATAGCCCCGACATTGCTGCCATTTGTTACCTTCAACCTGAAGATTGCAGCTACACTCTTCAATCGATTTATTTGACAGGTTGGAGATCCTTACGTCATGACATCGGTGTGCTTATGGATGCTAGACTACGCGCTCTTCGAGACGCATATGGATGCTAGACTACGCGCTCTCTTCGAGGAGTTTAGATTGGGTCGATCACTAAGCCCAATAAGATCACAACATGGTGCAAATTCAGATTGTAAAAAGAACCTTAATGAAGAACTAGCGATGATCCACCATCCAAGAGTACCAAACCATGTTTGAAAGATTATCTAATCAAACTTACAATTGGTCTGAAAAACAGATATTGAGGACTTTTATTGAGTGAGGGCTTGAAACCGGAGACAGCCGTACACACTTAAGGCAATCATCTCCTTCGCACAACTACACGAAGACAGGCTGAACCAAGATGCTCGGAGGACCAAAGCCATCGAACGACTAGCAGCATAGAGACCCTCGGCCCCATCTACCACCAGTCGGTCACCTCAGCCAAAAAAGTTAACAAGAGAAGAGCTTTGTGACAGATCGACAAAGGGCCTATGTGGGAATTATGATAAACTTTGGAGCCCAGAACACCAATGTAAAAAGGAGACACCGTTGATAATTGCGCCCACTGAAGAACCCAAATTTGAAGATATGACTCTCGAGCCTAAGGAGAAGGATACACCACAACCGGCCACCCGCACGGTCCCTACCTTAGCCGGCTACACCAACCTGCAAAAATTGAAGATCGAAGGGTTTCTTGAGCAGTAGTCCGTCATTGTCCTTATCGACGCCGGAAGCACGCACAACTTTATGAGCAGTAAGGTTGTTGCCCACTTAATGCTTCAAAAAAGAAGATTATAGCAGGTTTGAAGTCAAGGTAGCTAACGGTCAAATTCTAAAGTGCAACCGGAAGTGCCCGCCGGTAGAACTGATCCTATAGGAGCAAGACGTAGTTGCTGATTTTTTCCTCCTCCCTCTTGATGGTTTTGATATAGTGCTTGGAATTGATTGGTTGTCCACGATTAGAGATGTTTTCTGGAATTTTTCGAAGCTAACCATGAAATTTTTCAAAAAAGGAAAGCAAGTAATTCTACGAGGAAGCCCGACGACTACAACCACAACACAACAGAGGGGGTACCAAAAGAAAAATCCAGTGGCTTCCCAATTCAAATTCAAGGGTTTCATGAGATTGAAGATAAGAACCCTCTTCCACTGCTTGTTGAAATTTTGGGCGTCTTCACCAAACCGAGTCGATTACCTCCTCTGAAGCTGTTCGACCCCCCTATGCTGAACAGGCTGAAACTTCTACCAGTTGTTGCTCGGCCAGATTGCTTCCTACAACCACAGAAGGTTGAAGATAAAAAGGTCGTTCAAGAGACACGGATTGTTCGACCATGTTTATCTCCCGCTACGACACATCCCTACATCCTTTTCCCCGGAGATAAGTTACTTCTAAAGTGTTACATCCCGCCGAACTCACCATGGTTGTTGATGCAATACTTCCAGATCTCAGATGACTTCCATGACTTTCCCTAGGATCGAACCATGATGCTTAAAGACTTCCTTGATGATGACCTTCGATCTACGGCCGAAGACCGCGAGAAAATTGAGCCCCTCCAGTGGCGAAATCAGAAAAGGGGAAGGATTATTCGCAGGACTCAACGAAGCATGAACATTATCCCTCTCATTATTAAGAAAGATGTACCACCTTGGCCGAGTGGAACTATAGCCCTTACGACCACGATGTCGTCCACACCAAATTGTGGCTAGATGTTTATTATTGGAGCAGACACATCCAGAGTGCGGTCAGCACCATCCTCATGCAAGACGGTCAACAGCACGAAGAAGTGAAAATGGGCCTCGAAAAATCACCACTCCTACCCACCTCAAACTCAGATCAGGCTCACACCACTAGAGATTTTATCAGAGGACAACCCTCACTCCAAAAGAAGGCATGACTACTATTGCAGAGGAACCACGTGGCAATACATGCAAGGAAAAAACTTGACAAACGCCAGAGCAGAAGAAAGTTTCCTGAGAAAGATCAAGTCCCCTTTCATCTCCAGCTCCACCAACACGAAATTCAAGCCTCAAGAAAGTGGGCTCTCTATTTCATTGGACCTTGCAAAATTGGGGATCACATTGGGGCCCTAACATGGAGATTACAGTTGATCCTTCAGGTGTTCCACCTCAGATGAAAATTTAAAGACGACGACTCAGCCCAAATACTTCCAACTGACACCCCAGCTGATGAGGAGCTGAAGACCTGGTTTTCTGAGTTCATGGAACCTCAACCTTGAGGACAAGACTTATTTTAAAAGGGCGGGTTTGATAAGACTCCAGCAGGGTTGAGTCCTAATCATTCTAGAAGTAATTAATAAGAACCCTGTGAGATTGTAATAAAACCCCACCTAGTCACTTCTATCATATAAAGAAGTGTGGCTAAGGTTTATTTTTGGGCCTTGGGGCTTAGTGGTCACTGCCCCTTTTACTGGGCTGGTCGGCCAGGGTTTCCCCCCCTGCTTAGGTCGGTTATAGAGCCAACCTAGCCGCCACTTGTTGTTACTTAGGCAAGTCGGCTATAAAAGGGGTAAAAGGGGGAATTCACTTAGGAAGCACCCCCTAGGGCTACGGTTTGGAGCCCTATATAAGCATGTAGCCTCCACCTCTTTTGAATCAAGCAAGATCAATTCTATTTTATCCTTGTTGGCCGACCCTAGGAGGGAGGAACCCCCATAGTGTTCCAAGGGTTGATCCCCCTCAAAGATCAAATTCTATATAGATCCTTCTGGGGTTCTATCATTATGGTACATTCGAATTATCCTTCCGTTGATATTGAATTATCTACAAAGAAATAATTTGAATTGTTAAATTATTTGAGAAAAATTTAAACTTTAAAATTCATATGAATCAAGTAATTGATCGATGGATGTATCTGGTTCTACCACCAAAAAGAACAATGGGACTCCATGGGTGATGGATCAACATCCTTAGTCTTATGTATTTGTATATCGGTTTGATATGTTTGATGGACCCAATCCTGAAATTGATCTCATGACATAATATACTGTACATTGTATGCCGTTGGTGCGTAAATGTGGTGATGGTCGTAGTTTAATTATCATGAACCGAACGTGTTCGAGGCGGCTCCTGAGGCAAGTACGATTGTTTTGGTGTGGAGCATAGAGAATGTCAAAACTTATATTTTTGCCACTGATTTTTTGCTCTGTATCATAAGATTGATCATCATACTGTTGCTCGGAGAAGAATGACCAACTATCACCATATTGCTATTTAATGAAGAATGACCAACTATCACGTCGAGCTCCATGATTTAAATTTTGGGTGGAATGCGTAAAATATTGCTCCTTGGTCCATGCACTGCTCTCAAACTATGTAGACGAGATGATCAACTCCATGGCTTCGTTCGCCATCATCGGTCGAGGCAGTGCGATTGAAAAGTTGTCTACATACTTGTGATTAGAGAGTTATTCCTCTAACTTAGATGTTAATCCTCCCTAATTAGCCTCCCAAGCTTGATCTAATTCACAAATCGTAGTTTTGTGAAGTTTTAAGAGAGTATAAATGTAAGAACGAGAGAAAGAAGTGAGTGAGAAAGAGATTGAGAGTGCAAGAGTTTGAGAGAGTGAAAGGGAGTGAAAGAGGGGAAGGAAAGGATTTAAGAACCCTTTCAATTGGGAAAGGGTCAGATCTGAGTCGTCCATTGGTAACGATCGAAGTTCGACCATTTCCGATTGGTACAGGTCGATAATCATTATATTTTGACCGTTATCGAGTGGTAGAAGACTATATCGGACAGTACAGAGTCTTTTAGTATATACCACCCGGTATAGGGTGATCCGTGTACTGGTTCTTCATTGGATCGGTATGTACTGCCTGTATGGGGCAGCATACTAAACCTTAGTTTGATGATTTTTGAAGATAGCTCAATATTTCAAAAAAAAAATTGTGCAGCTCTGTAAGATGGATTTTTGAAGATAGCAAATATTTGATTGTAGCTTGTAGTTGAACCAGCCTACATACCGCTAAACAGTTCTCTTTTTCTAAACAAAAGAGAGTAATAGATGTACCTGGATGAGTGCAGATATTTGAGTCTAATAGAGAATCATGAATAGTAGTGTTATTATGGAATTTTCTCTTTCTCTTTTGTAGAAATAATTTTCTACATTTCTGTAGGCATGCAACAAATGATGTCATACCTCAGATACATTCAACAGCCTATTTTAATCACTTAGCATTAAGAGTCATTAGAGTTGAAGTGGAGCATATAAGTTTCAAATTCATCTATTGTAAAAATCAAGCTTGGCAATTTTGTGTACTGGTAATGTACCATGCAGAGCTTGGGCTAATACCATACCAGTGTACTACCACTTGGTACACCATTATGTCCCAGGTTTCAGAAAATTACTAAAAATACTGAATAATATAATACTTTACCAGATACAAGGTTTTACCATCCTATATTGAGTGTATAGGTCCTATACCAAGTGTATTGTTTTGCTTTGGTTCATATACACTACTAAGTAGGGTTTTTAATACCATTCCATACCACCCGGTATAGGCGGTCCGTAACGGTCTGCCAGCTAACCAGCATGCGGACTGTTAGCTACCAGACGATATCCGCTCGATTACAGCGAGGTGAGGTGAGGAAGAAGAGGCGTTCGAAGAAGAGGGAGAAAGAGGCAGAAGCTTCGAGAAATAGTATTGCGGAGTCACCATTGTGCCGTCACCAGTGTCTCGATGAACCTGAGCCCGTCGCGAACTTGTCTTCCATGCCAATCCCGGTCCGGCGACGGGGAAGTGAAAGAGCTGAAGCTGGACGATGGGGCCGATGTCCCTAAACAAGTCTCTGATCTACTACTCAGTGGTTGAGTAAGACATCTCGCTCACCACCATCTTGTTGCGATCATATGACTCACCGTCACTCGACGTTGCCACCTCCTACTCTACCTGTTCCTCGACATACTACTACGACAGGTTTTCTTCTTGTCCTTGTTCGGCGTCCTCCATGGGTGCGACCACTGGCTGCCCCCACTTATCCTTCTTCTTCGTCTTCTTTGTCTTCTTTCTCCACTCCATTGCGACGCTCGCTACCATCGTTGCCTTGGCACTACAGCTCTTCGCTCTTACGGTCGACTGTTGCTGTTTTATATCTTTTTATATATTTAATACCTTTTAATATTAAAATTAGTTTTTATTTTTTTTAAGCATACCATTGTTCAAGTATTTTATATTGCTACGATTTTATATATTTTTTATATATTTAATATCATAAGGTTTTCCGTTTACCAGGCAGTATGTATCAGTCTGACAGGATACCGATCGATTTCGAACGTTGGTGGTCGATTAAGGGAGAAAGAAGATGGAGAAGAAGAAAAGGGAGAAAAAAAGAGAGATACTTGCTCTTCCCCGGTTCCCCGCGCGACCCGTCGCCCAGAATCGCCCGTGGGCTTCCTTCTCCGCTTGGGAAGATGAGGTGAGAAAGGAGAAGGGAACTCCCCGTGTTGGAACGAGGCGACGCCTTGTCTTCCCGCGGGAGAACGAGGTGATGCTTCGTCTCTCCGTTTTTATTTTTTTAATATATATTAATATAATAATATAATATAATATAATATAATATAATATATAATATTATATTTAATATCTTGGCGTTATACCGTGTCTTGCTATTGTATCATATCGTACCGAGATAAACTCAGTATGCCGATACGGGCCGATACGACAAATCTTATAATATCATTTAATATTAAATTTAATTTATATTTTTTAGGTGTATCTTGCTTGATACGCTCGTATCGTACCATACTGAGCAAAGCTTGATACACCGGTACGGTGCGAAATTTCAATCACTGCCGTTAAGTTGTTGGATTGGTAAATATCACTTGTACTGTACCCTAGTGATAGTATTGCTGCTATTGCAAACCTTGGTAAAAATATATAGATCAAAGAATTGAAATGTTGAACTGATAGCATACTGATTGATGATTGGACCAATATGGTACTGATACTAAGTGTAGCATAGGATGGTACAAGTAGGCACTGCCCTAATGGATAGGGGTTGAAAGAGGAGGCATAGTAGAAGGAAGAGGAGATGGAGGTGGAGAGAGAGATAGGCAGTAGTAATGCTAGGGATAAGTATGCTTTAGATTAAAAAAATAGAAAAATATATGTTAATATTGGTACTAGTATGTACCAGTGGTAAGCAGTACTAAGCACTATTCCGGATCAGACAACATGAATTTGCTCGGTTCACATACTGGTAGGCCATCAGACTGGTAAAAGCAAGTCCATACTGGAAGGCCTCTGTGATGTAGAGTACACATTGCTATATGGTCTTAGAGTAAAATTGGTTAACATTGTTGAGAAAAGCAGTAATTTTTGTTTGCTTGTTTGATAGGATGGAAAATGAAGATGAAGCTGAAACTGGAATAGGTTCTATTTTCTTAATTATTAGGACATGAAACCTCAGATAAAGCTGTCTGCTAGGTTGGAAGAGAGGAACACGAGAAAAGCAAAGGTAAGATGAGCCTTAATTAAAATTCAAGTATTACTCTTACAGGTAAGATTTGACTGGTTACAGAGAGTTGTGCTTTTGCTAAGACCTTTCTGATCAGCAAAACAAACTTTGCGTATTAATAGAGTCTCAAATATGCTTAGCAGGAATTAACGTAACCAGAAGACATAGCCATAAATTGAATAAGCAACTAACTTCTTCTAATTACTAGAGCTAGTACTTCTTTGTTTAAAGAACTATATGGCTCTGCAAATGTCTTTGGCCTAATCCCAGCTTCAAGGGAGCAAATTATGGATCAATGCATTTCCATATAATATCTTGCTATTATTTGAGTAGTGTGACTTAATATCTTACTATTATTATATCTAGGTTCTATCTTTTGTTTTGAGATTACTGCAACGGGCAAAAACAACATAATTAGTAAGGACATGATAGTTCTAGTGAAGGCAGAAAAACCCAGAAAGAAAGAAAAAGTATAAAAGGCTCATCTTCTTTATAACTCTTTAATATGAAATATATATATATATATATATATATATATATATATATATATATATAATGCATATATGTTGCATTATTCTTTGTGATGCAAGGAAAGCCCTTTCCAACTTGATTCATGGTTAGCATTTGCAATCAAGTAACTGCTAACAAAAGATTTAAGATGTATATATGTTGCATATATAATGCAACATATATGTTGCAACGTATAGGCATGGGCTTGAATTTGTATATGCATGGACATGCAACATATATGATTGCATATATGTTTCAAATATGTTCCTTAATGTCACTAACAAAAGATTTTAGATGCCAATAGGAGAACATCCTTTTCACATCTTAACAAGTTCTAAAGCATCAGTTTGAGTTTCAATTTGACTGATCTTCTGCTTTGCCCATTTCAGTTCCTCAGTTATCTGTTGGCACTGGCACTCTGCCTGTTTTGCATTCTTGTAGGGAACACATCCAGCAGCCACTATATTCCCCCTTTGTCCCTTGGAAGGAATTCAGTACCTACAAAATCCAATGATGGAGATAAGGAGCCATCACATTTTAGTGAGAACTCAGCTGAACTAGATTGAATATCCTGTTGGTGGACCTGGTACCCCCAATTGCTCTAAGTGTCAATTATTATCATAATCAGTAGTAAAAGCTAAAGCCTTACACCAGATATTGGAATGTCTGTCCAGGTGGTTTGATATAAGGAATCATTACAATTAAGCCAAAGGAATCATTACCTTAAGTATCCAGATAGGGAGTTGGCAACTAAACTTCTAAGTCATGTAGGATCATGTCCTCCTTAGTCATATCATGTCCCCTCAAGCTTTTCCAGAACCTACTAAGGTGTTCAAATGTGATGTTTGTTCTTCATTGGAACAAATCCTGTATTCTTGGGCAAATCAAAAGATACATGTTTGGTGGAATTAGTGTAGTTCTTGCAGACAGAAAAAGGGGATATTGGTCATGTGTAAATCGTGAGAAAAGGTCAGAATTGGGTAATTTATAACAAATCATTTTCCAAAGAAATAAGGGGTATCGAGATTCCAAATTGCCTTCCAACCTGGCCATCCAACCTCTTAACACAAGTCCCACGTCTAACCGAGAGGCACTTTTTGCTGCATGCACAGAGTAAGTGTCCATATCCAGCTGTCAGAGGATCTAAATATAATATTAACCCTGTTGAACACCACTTGTGTATATGATGATTGGTTATATGGATCATCTTTGGTAACTTAACCTAGTGATGATGTATATTAAGTTCACTGTTAATAAGAAAACATCAACATATTTTTTTACAGGCCGTTCAAATGCAATCAATGTTGCCGAAAGATTGGGTTTGAACTTTGTTATAGTAGATGGTGCACGTAAACTACTTGGAACAGCAAACGCAGAAATCAACGAGGTAAACTATCTAAATGATTATATTGCTACTATAGTTGCAACTTGCAAACAATGTGTCTAAATCTATTTCAAAGCTTAAAGTTCTGACTGCTCCATTTAACTGTATAAGTTGACTCACTAAATCATTAAATGCCAATCTATTGATTGCAAATGATTTGATATTAAATGCATTAAAAAATTATTTGTATTTATTACCTTTCTTGAGGATTATTTATGCTAATATGGAAGATTTACAAAAATGTATCTGAATATTTCCTTTAACTCTGAGTGTTCAAAATTTGAATTTCTTCTGATGACATCATCTATTAACTAATTATTTTTAATTTGGATATACACTATTTCTTTAGTTGAAAAGGATTTCAAATATTTAAAGGAACTAAACAAGAGTGAGATTCTCGATAGACGTGAATAAGCTTTTCTCAGGGAAATATAGTTTGAAGCAAGGAATGCAATTTCGATCTGTACCGCCTGATATGGGCGGTACGAACCCGTCCGCTAGGTTGCCGGTACGCATATCGCCCGCTATCGGGCGGTATTGCCAACATCGACCGTTGGCGGTCGATTTTGACCGTCGGCGGTCGATTTTGACCGTCGACTGCCGATTGAGGGAAAACAAGAAAGAAGAAGAGGAAAAGAAGAAAGAAGAAGAAGAGGAGAAGAGGAAAGAAGTACCTCCTTTCCCCCGCTGTCCTTGTCTGCGCGTCATCGTCGCCCACGCGTCGTCGCTACCCGGAGTCGCTCGCGTGCCGTCGCCGCCCTCGCTCGTGGGCGATTTTTCTCCACGCAGGGAGACGTTCCCGTCTCCCTGTGTGGGGAGAAAGATCGAGGCGACGTCGCCCCTTTTTTTTCTATTTTTAATATATTATTATTTAATATTATATTATAAAATATTATAAAAATATTTTAATATATCGGGCGGTATACACTGTGCATATTGCCCTGTATCGGTACCATACCGATACCGAGATAATCTCGGTACATCGGTACGGACCACTATGTCAAACCTTAGTTTGAAGCACATCGAATGTTATCCAATTAATGAAATAGAGATTACAAGAAAATAAGAGGATTAATTACAGTGAAGAGGTTATAAGGAGAGAAGAAAATCCCAAGGAGAGAAACAAAATTGGCTAATGTTTTGTCTTATAAGTTATTTTCTAAGAGTGAAAGGGTTGTAGTACTACCCAAAACAGTACAAAATGGGTGGTATTTATTGGTCTACTCGACGACTTGTCATAAACAAAACTATAAATCGGGTGTTTGATATAATGCTCATGTATGTTTGTGTCTTTTGGTTTTGTTCAAGCTTTACACTTGTAGAGGGCTTGCAGTAGGCTTGGCAGCCTCATTTCGGTTGGCTTTAGTGTTCATTTCAATTATTATTGTAATGATACTAAGCGGTGAATTAGTGCTATTGCAAAAAGATTCGATTTGAAAAGTTCGATCGGTAAATCCGTATCGGAAATATGTTTCACCAAAAGTGCAAGGATAACAAGCAAAGTATATCAATAGGCAATAATAAAGCAAAACAAAAAAAGGATACAAACCGATTAATAGTGGTTCGGTCATCTCGACTTATGTACTCTCCCGGTTCCTCTTCCCTCGATGCTATTAGCTTTCACTATCGATCTTCTTTCCAACGGGTGAAGATAAACTACCCTTGTTACCAAGATTCGCCATACCAGTTCGTACCGACGTATTGAGTTTATCTTGGTACGATATAGTATTCGGTATCGAGTGGTACGTTTAGTGCATACCGCTTGGTATATTATATTGTCTCCCGGCGTGGGGAGAAATCGCCCTTGGGCGATGGATCGCGTAGGCGATTCCTCGCTCGTGGGCAATGGACCGTGTGGGGAACCGAGGAAGAGCAATGCATATGAGGTATTTTTCTCTCTCTTCTTCTTGTCCCGCTTCTTTTTCTACTTCTTTCTTGCTTACTCGATCGTTGATGGCCGAAATTGATCGCCAACGGTTGATTTTGTCGGCGGTCGATTTCTGAGGTACCACCCAGTAGCGGATGGTCTGTGTGCTGTTCAGCTGGTAGATCAGTATGTATCGCTCGGTATGGGGCCTTACCGCTCGGTAAGGCAATCCTTGCTTGTTACAACCCTTCTCCTTTTAGCAAGCTTAGGAGAGAACCTTTACACCTCTCTTTTACTAGAGACCTCAACCCTCCTACAACTTAAAAATACTTCTAAATTCAAGGAGGAAGAGACTTGATCAATGCTTAAAGTGAGTTTACAAGATTTTTAACCTCAAGAATTCTTGCTTGTTTACTCATGCATCAAGTAAGCATGAGTTGGGTATTTATAGACCCCCAAAGGCTTCAAAAATGGAGCCAAAAATTAAAATCCCGAGTTTTTCGGTGGCAAGGTTTTTCTTAAGGCCGCGCCTAGTGCGTGTCGGTCGGCGATTGGCCGTGCGGATCGACCACTATCGAGCAGTACCACTAAAATCGACTGTTGGCGGTCGATTAAGGGAGAAATCTACCGTCGGTGACCGATTGAGGAAGAAAAAGAGAAGAGGAAGAAGAAGAAATGGAAAAAAAGAAATACCTCGCCTGAGCGCCCTCACCGCCTGCGGGCGACTTTTCTCCCTGCGCGAGGAGACAGAACGTCTCCCGCGTGGGGAGAGAGATCAAGGCGACATCGCCCTTTTATTTGATTTTTTAAATATATTTAATATTTTAATATTATATAATATTATAAAAAATATTGTAAAATATTTATTATATCGGGCGGTACACACTGTGTATACCGATCGGTACCAGTCATACTGATACCGACAAAATGTCGTACATTAGTACGCTACGTAAAACATTGACTGGTGGTACTAATATTGGCTTCGGACGGTACTACCGCTGGACAGAGCTTGGGATTTTGGGCTCTGGCGGTACCACTAGCGCCTTGGCCAGTCATACCGATACCGACAAAATATTGGTACATTGGTACGGACCGATACATAAAACCTTGATTGGTGGTACTAATACTAGCTTCGGGCGGTACTACCGCTGGACAGAGCTTGGGATTTTGGGCTCTGGCGGTACCACTAGCGCCTTGGCGGTGTGGCGGGTGGTACTATCATCGAAATTCCTGAAAAAGCATAAAACAGTGCTTTTTGGCTCTTTGGGCGATACCACCAACTGGGCCCGACGGTACCACTGCCTAAGCCTTCTCAAAGACAGAGAATCAACCTTCGAACATGCCCAATTCGATTTTAGTTCAGGCCTAATGGGTTTCTAATGAAGTTGGCATAGTTTCGGCCTAATACCAACTCAATTTGACCCAAACAATCCCGATCGAGACTTAACCACTCAGTCACATATCTAGCACAATCACAAAGCTTTAGCACATTGTCCAGCATTTTGGCATGTCATCTGATCATCCAACACTTCGTCCAAACTTTCGGCGTATCGTCATTTCTTTCGTCGTATTGCTCGATCTATCGGCATGTTGACTTCTTACAAGATCCGATCTTTTGGCGTAATCCTCGAAGCTTCCGGCCCGATGCTTGAACTCATGGCACGAAGTCTATCCTTCGGCATGTCGACCAATCCTTTGGCCCGATGTCCAATCTCTGACATAATATTTTTTCGGCTCAACGTCTGATTCTCTCGCTTCGATAATTTGCCTTGTGATGGTTCGTGACTGTGATCGAAGTTTTTCTTGCGTCACTTATCTGAAAAGAATATTAGTCTATAAACTCATCAATTGATTTCATTATCAAAATTCGGGATTAAATAATCTCTCACTTTTTGATGATGACAACAATTGATGATGGAGTTTTAACAAAACTCTCAGTGTCTATGTACCATTTTAAAATATTATATTGAACTCAGATTTAAAAAATAATCTTTCAATGCTACTCTTTGAATTCAAATCGAAACAATTTTAATCAGAAATGATAGTGATTTTCAATAGAAATCATTGCAAGAATCGTATGCATAATTACTTCTCCCTCTTTGTCATTGATTAAACTAAAAAATGTGCAAGCCACTACTTTTTTCTCCCCCTTTGTCATTACTAAAAAGAAAAGGATATCATGGTGTTATTTCTCTCCCTTTACATCAAAATTTTAATTGTAAAACTATTTTGATATCATAACATGAATGATATTAATATTGAAGAAAAATTCATGTTATGAAAGGTCAATTTATGATAGGGTCTTAATAGAACTTCCTTTATCTATATGTCGTAAAAAAAAATAATGAACTAGAATTCTAAATAAAATTTTTTCAATGGTACTCTTGAATTCAAGTTAAGATATATTTGATCATGATATTATTATTGTAAAATATTCAATCAAGCTTCAAATTAAAAAAAAAAAACTAATAAAAGTTAGGCATGAGTTACTATTAATAAAAAGCTTTAAAAGTATCACAAGGAGATTGTGATACTTTTAAAGCTTTTTATTAATCACTGTTTCTTTTGTTTTGTCATCAACACAAATACGAGTTACTTATTTTCCTTTTTAAAATATAATGCACAAGTTATAAATGCATGAAAGTCTTAAATCTCAAGTCATAAACATTGAGAAGTGAAAGATGATGATTCACTAGATAAATATCCTCTTTTGTAAGTAGCAAAAAAAATTATAGAAGAAGAAATAGTAAAAGATCTTGATTTATATAAAATAAATATCAAGTTGTAAACATCGAGAAGCCAATATTATGATCTGTTTGAATAAATCTCCTTCTTAGTCATTAGTGAAAATAAATAAGAATAGGATAACGAATAACTAATGTTCCTGATTCATACAAGATAAATCTCAAGTTGTAAATATCGACAAGTCAAATGAAAGATCATGATTCATTTAGATAAATCTCCTTCTACTCATTAGCGAAAAGAAAGAATCATAAGAGAATGAATACAAAATAAATCTCAAATCATGGATATCAAAAAGTTAAGTGAATGATCATGATTTGATTGGATAAATTCTTTTTTTAGCAAAAAGAATCATGGGAGAATAATTAGTAAAAGTTATTGATTCATCCGAGGTAGATCTCAAGTCAGGAATATCAATAAGTTAAGTAAAAGATTATGATTCCTTTTTTTAAAAATCTCTTCTTTAATACGAGAACAAAGAGTTCTTGATTTATAGATTTGAATAAATATTTTTCAACAGAGAATGATTTTGAACACTATTTTATATATCTTCAATAATTAGGTCCTTGGGATGTGCATTTATATGCTTTCATTCCTTGGGTAAGGTTTCTTTGGAAGTAGATGTATCAAAGTTGCTTTGGAGAGGAGAGCTCTCACTTAAATAAAATTTAAAAATCAGTATCAAAATTATTTTTCTTACCTTCGGAAAATTTATTGAAAACAACGTGGATAGATTCCTATAAAATTAAAAAAAATAACTAAAGTTCTTTAGTTTCATTTATGAGATTACTTTCGTAATTGCATGTCCTAATCTCCTATATTTACAGCTATGCATCATTATTTAAAAACGAAAAATAAGTTGTGTCATTAAAATCATCAAGATCAATAGTATAAACATTATCGCTCCTTAAAGCAATCATAGATTTATTCTTATTTAGTATTTTTATGATGCAAGCATTAGGTTTAAATTTAATAGTATGTCTCTTATCACATAATTGATTAATGATTAATAAGTTATGTTTTAAACCATTTACTAACAGAACATCTTTAATCAAAAGATTTGATTTGTATGAATTTTTTAATGTCGATAATCATTCCTTTGTTGTTGTCTCCGAAGGTGACATATCCTTCATCTCGGCTTGTAAACTTTAAGAATTGTATTGGATCTCCAGTCATGTGCCTTAAACATTCACTATCAAGATACTATCATTTGCTCGTAGCTCTTGTTTTAAGGCATACTTACAAAAAGAAGGGATTTGCTCTAGGTAACTATTTACCTTTGGGTCCTTCATGGTTAGATCTTCCTTTCTTGACTGTTGACATTAAATCATTTATGGTTTATTTAGGAATCCAAATTAATTTATGAGAACTATATTTTTTAAAAGAGTATGTATAACCATAATGACCTTATTTTCTATAAAAATTACATTTAACTTTAGGGAGAATATGTAGTGTGGATCCTATTACAAATTTTGTTGACTTTTGTTGAGTGTCACTACTTACTAAGTTGATTCTTCCTTTCTTGATGATTAATGATTTGTTTTCAAATTTAAAATTTCTAATATTTGTTGTAATAACATATTTTCCTTTTTGAGTGAGTCTAAATCTTCACATTTAGAGCAAAGAGTACAAGATGTTGATGTTTTATGCATAATTTTTAATATATTGAATTTACTAGCAAGGTTTATCTTGTCGCCCTATATTGAGCGGTACAAATTTAATATATAATATAATATAATATAAATATATATTAAAAATTAGAAAAAAACTAGGCGTCGCCTCGTCTTGTCTTCCCGCGTAGGGATGAGGGCGAGGCACCGCTTCGTTATTCCATGCAAGGACAAGGCAACGCCTCGTTCTCCCTCTCGAAGATGAGGCATCGCCTTATCTTCTGGCTCAAGGACGAGGCGCCGCCTGGTCTTCCCGTACGGGGATGAGGTAGTGCCTCGTTCTCTCGCTGGAAGATGAGGCGTCGTCTCGTCTTCCAGCTCAGGGATGAGATAGTGCCTCGTCTTCCCGCGGGGACAAGGCGCTGCCTCATTTCTCCCGTGAGGCATGGCCATGCCTTGTTTTTATTATTATATATATTATATTATATTTAATATTATATAATATTATATCATTTTAATGTACCGAATGGTATGCATTGTATGTACCACTTGATACCGGGTATCGTACCATACCGATTAGATACCGGTATGTCGGTACGGACCGATATGACAAACCCTATTTACTAGTAAGTAATGCATGATCCTTCTTTAGTGAATTATATTTCTTACCAATCTTTTTGAGTTTATCATATAAATCATGAAATGCATCAAATAAATCATCATAAAATAAAGATGTTTCGAAAGAGTCACATACCTCATTGTTGAAAGCCATCAATTCATATTTTTCCACTTCATCTTTACTGATTTGTGCTCTTATATTCTGATGCGCTTGATTCATCCTAAGTTGTCTTGAATGCTTTCTTCTTTTGGGCCGACAACTTCTTCAACCCCAAAAGCCACCATCGTCGCTTCTATCGCTGCCACCATCTCCCTTTTCCTCTTAAGCCGCAGCGAGCATCGTTGCCTACACGACGTTGCCAGCCTCTACAGCCACGATCTCTCGTTACCATCTCTATCCGAGGGCTGCTCCTTCCCTGTCGCTATCGTCCTGTTCCTCATCTGCAAGGATAAGCCCAATCGTTGCCTTCCAGCCTCGCTTCTACCGGCAGTGCTTATTTTTCTTTGCTGAGCGATCGCTCCTCAGCGATCGCATCAGCCACCTTCTTCATCCCCTGCTTCTTCCCTACTTCTCCACCCCAATTGTAGCCTGTCGCTCCCAACCGTGCATTCCCCTGTCGCTGCCCCTCCCTTGTCGCCATTTTCCTCCCGAACCCACCTCTGCTAACGCTGATGCTATTGGCGTCTCCTCCTAGCAGCGCATGCAGCAACAACAGCCGTTGCCCTCATCTTCGTCCCTTATTCCTTGCCCTTACCATCATCGTTGTTCCCCTCCAACCGCACCCTACGCCTCCTCTTCATCTCTAGTGCCTTGTCGCCACTGCCACAGTTCCCGCTGTTGAAAAGTGGATATCCTGGCAAGACAAAGGATACCCACGCATGAGGGTGGAGTTCCCTAGATGAGAAGATGGAGATTCGACCAGTTGGTCTCACGGGTTGAAAAGTTCTTTCACTTCCACAGAACTCCAAAAGAATCCAAGGTGGAAGTAGCTTCAAATCAACTTGATGGTGATGCAAGCCGGTGGTATGATTTGTACGAGACCTATTACGGAGTTCCTTCGTGGAGACAGTTCAAGAGAGAGCTCTTGATTCACTTCAGAATGTCAGAGTACGAGAACATTAATGGATAGCTTGCCAAAATCCGCCAGATTTCCATATTATAGGAGTACCAGAGCATATTTGAGAGCTTGTCGAAACAAACCCGAGATTGGTCCGAGAAATAATTGATGAGAACATTTATCGAGGGACTTAAACTTGAGATTCGATGTAAAGCTAAAGCTCGCCATTCTTGCACCATAATGGCTGCCATATCATTCGCCCGCGTGCATGAAGAAAAGATCAATATGGACGCTCACCGAAATAGAAGATTAGATAGGTAATCAGCAAGCTGGCCACCCCATCTATTCCCAGCCAAAACTCGGACATTTAAAAGCCGACTCGAGAAGAACCTAAGGAAAGATCAACAAAGGATTTGTGCTCGTGTTATGATGAAAACCGATGCACACTAGGGCAACTTATGATGATTGAGCCAATTAAGGAGGAATAAAAAACTGATAATGTGGAGTCCGATCATCAAGGTTATGATAAACTTTTGATGATTGATCCAATTAAGGAGGAAACATATACTAATGATGTGGGATCCGATCATGAAGGTATTGATTATGATGAAGATATTTGACCTATCACACATACAGTGCATGCATTAGCCGGCTGCTCTAACTCGCAACCCATGAAAATTGAAGAAATTTTGAAATATCAGCCTATTATTGTTTTAATCGATACTGGTACACTAATAATTTTATGGACAGAAAGCTTGTTGACCGATTTGCCTATCAAATTGAAGGCTATGACAAATTCCAAGTCAAGGTTGCCTGTGAACGTATCCTTACTTATGATAACAAGTGTTCAAAGATAAAGCTGATCATACAGGGTAAAGAACTACTTGTGGATTTCTTTTTGATAACTCTAGAAGACTTCGAAGTGGTGATCCTCAAAAGAAGACATGGAACTACCACTAATCATCAGATAGAGAAAATTCTTCAGAAGACTACAATGATTACTACACTAGAAGATCGGCCTATTGCTTGCAACTAGTGGAGATCCTACTAAAGGGTTGTGATGCGTGACAAATATTGAAGTGCTCCCGGAATTTGATGCTTGTTAGCCTTAAGGAAAGGCTGATTTGAAAAGGGTGGGTCTGATAGGACCGTAACAGGGTTGGGTCCTCATATATTGAGTCATGTTGGTCATTCTAGTCAAGTCAATTATGAGTCCTAATAGGAGTTGGAGTCTATTTGATAGGAGTTGGAGTCTATTTGATTAAGAGTCCAAGTATGAGTATATTTTAGGAGTCCAAGATCAATTAGGAGTTGGTTAAGAGTCTCTATAAATAAATCTATAATTATTTCTTTTTAGGCAATCAATGAAGAAAATATGTTTTAGCCAACAGGTTAAAACCCTAGGAGGGTCGATCCTCTATAGAGATCAAGGAGGGCCGATCCTCTATAGAGATCAAGGAGGCTCGATCCCCTACAGTGATCGTTTATTCCCCATTTTTTTCTTTTTCTTCGATAGAAACCTAAGGGTTCCTATCATTTGATATCAGAGAAGCGATAGAACCCTAGGAGCTCCTATTAGCGGTATCGCCGATTGAGCCTGTTTCCGCCCCGTTACCATCCGAAGTTGACTGATAATGGTCGAGTTCTATCGTCGTCGGCCGCTGTCAAGCGGTAACGGTCGATTTCGACCATCGGCAACCGATTTGGGCGGTATCAACCGAGGGAGGGAGAAGAAAAGTGAGAAGACGAGAAGAAAAGGGAGAACTTGGAGTTTAGCGCTGCTCTCCCAATCTGTTGCCCGTGGGTGATTTCTTGTCCTCGTGCGGAGAGAAGTAACATCTCCCGCCGTGGGGAGAAGGAACGAGGTGATGTCACCCTTTTTTTTTTATTTTTTAACTTTATTATATATATATATAAAGTGGTACACTTGTACGTACGGCTCGGTACGTAGGGATCTTTTGCTTGATGAGGCAAGGGACCCTATGTCCATCTTGTTTTATCACCAAGGCTGTGTAAGAAGAGGAACAACATCTATAGTAGGAGATAGAGCACCCTCAATTAGAATGTAATGATTGGACAACCTCGAGTCAGTCTAGTGAGGGTTGTGGCACCCAACAATTTTAAATATTCGTCAAGCGTATGCAAGGGAAGAGGAAGCCAGTGATTGATCCCTTAAAAAGAATTGATAAGTAATAATTTTAATTCGATGATGAGACACCTCTATTGTAGTTAGTGCTCTACGAGGTCAAAAGAGAGAGTAGCAACGTCAACAACAGTGTCTCGATGATGGCACGATTGGTGGCCAATCGATTATTCCATCTACTCAATCTTAAGATGGGGAATAGATGGAGTAGCATTTTATGCACATAACCCAAGATTCAAATCACATATCTCAAGAATCGATGTATAATGTTTATAATCACAATAATAACAACAACAAAGTTGTAAATTCTAATATTTTGGGTTGGCTATATAGATCTTTTATCCTTATTAAGAATTGTAAACAACCATATGCTTAGTTAACTTCAAAATACTTAAATTTTTATTTATAGTTTCTAAAATTTTTTTTAGATCTTCCTCTACCTCTCCTCGTACCATTAATATTAATTATTTTATCTCTTCTGACTATCGCATCCAGAGGTCTACTAAGTATATGCTTTTACCATCTTAAATGATTTTCTATCATCTTATCCTTTATCGAAACGATACTTAGTTGTTTATAAATGAAAGTATTTCTTTTCCCATCTTTCTTGGTAACTTAATACATCCATCTCAATATTCTCATTTCGACAAAATAAACTTTTTATATGTATTGTTTCTTACTGTCCAATACTCATGTCTATAAAGCATTGTTAGTCTCACAACTATCTTATAAAATTTTTCTTTTGGTCTCAAATACATTCGATGGTCGTACAAGACTCTTGACACCTCTTGCTATTTTAGCTATCATGTTTTTACTCTATGAATAATATTTTCATCGATTCTCCATCTTGTTGACTAATAAAGACTTTTACTCTAAAGACTTTTAATTGTAGGGACTTCTTGTCCATCACACTTAACTATATTCTATTCCTAAAATCAGTAAAATTATATTTTATATATTTAATTTTAGCCCTACTTAATTTAAAAATTTTAGTTTCTAAAGCTTTCCTTCATACTTAAATTTATAATTAATTTCACTTGGGTTTTCATCAACTAAGATAACATTATCAGTAAATAATATGCACCAGGGAGTTCTATTATACAAGTAACTAGTAAGTTCATCAATTCTCAATGTAGAAAGGTATGAACTTAATGCAGATCTTTGATATAGTCTTACGCTAATATAAAACTCACTAGATATCATACATATCTTTAATGACATCAATATAATTAGTTGGAACATTTTTTTTTTAAATCCACCATAATAAATATCTAAGAACCTTGCCATAGGCTTTCTCTAAGTCGATAAAGACCATATATAAATCTTTTCTTTCCCTATACTTTTCTATTAATTATCTTAATAAATAGCTTCTACAGTTGATCTTTTAGGCTAAAACCAAATTGATTTTGAAGGAATTTGTTTCAAGCTTTTGATAGCTCTTTCCTAAAATTTCATAGTATGGCTTGTGATTTTCATTCCTTTATAATTTTAACAATTTTGTATGTCATCTTTATTATTTGTAAATTGGAACTTAAAAACTCTTTCTTTATTCATCAAACATCCTTTCGAATCTCATGATTTTTATCAAATTACTCTCTTGTCCCTTGAAACTTTTTTAGGCCTGAATAAGGATACCATGAAGCCCCACATTCTTAGTTTTTTTTGTCTTTTTTAATACGTCTTTTACTTTAATAACTCTAATTTTACAAATAGATCTATGATTATTAAGTCTACCACTATCATTTATCGTCAAATTTAAATCCTTGTGTAATCTTCATGAAATAATTTATAATAATAATATTTTATCTTTCCTTAATCTCATTATCATTAATAAGTATTATTTGATCTTCGTTTTTAATGCATCTAATATTTTCTAAATCCTACTTTTTTTCCCCTAACTTAGCAATTTGATATTTTTTCATCAGTTTTAGTACTTAATTTATTATAAAAATTATCATAGGCTTTTTATATCTTACCATACTAATTGCTTTTTTTGCCTCTTTTTTAGATACTTTATATCTTTTTAATTGTTTCTCATTTTTACAATTATACCAATCATTAAAACATGATCTTTTAATAAAAATTCTTTTTGAACTTTCTTGCATCACCACAAACTCTCTTACGGTTACACCTCTATCTTTAGTTTCATTAAGAATCTCCTTTGTTAAGCTCCTAATCTTATTATTCATCATGGTCTAAATAATATTAATATTATCCTTATCTGTGTTTCAAGTCGTCTCTCTTTCCATCCTATTCTTATAAGGTTCGCCTTACCGAGCGATAAGGCCTCGTACCTCTCGGTACGTACGCGAGGAGAAAGATTGATGCGACGTCACCTTTCGTCTCCTCGCGCACGTACCGGGAGGTACGAGGCCTTACCGCTTGGTAAGGCCTTTGGTCTCCTCGCGCACGTACCGGGAGGTACAAGGTCTCTCGTCTCCTCACGCAGGGAGAAGGATCGAGGTGATGTCACCTTGGCAACGTCATCAGTTTTTTTTCTTTTTTTAATGTATTATTATTATATATTATATTATAAAATATTATGATATATTTTAATGTATCAGGTGGAATGTACTATACGTACCGCATGGTATCGTATACCGTACCATACCGAGATAATCTCGACACGTCGGTATAGACTGGTATGTCAAACCTTGTTTAGAAGTGTTTATATTATTATATGTGTTATAGTATTATCTTTAAAATTTCATCATCTAGTTTGTTTTATTTTTTATTTTTATTTTTTATAGTAAATATCTAGTACCATCAATTGATGTTGATTCGTCAAATTTTCGCCAGGTATAACTTTATAATTCTTACAAATAAATTTATCTTTCTTTCTAGTGTGAGAAAAAAATTATAGGTAATCAAATGTTCATCTCTCTTCTTAAAGTGAGTATTTATAATTATAAGATTATATGAAGTTGCAAAATCCAAAATCATATCACCATCTTCATTTCTCTCATAACTAAATCCCTCATGTACCCTTTTATATTCACTATATGTTTTCCCTACATGATCATTCACATCTCATCCAATTATAAATTTTTTGGTTATGGACATTCAGTAAATGATATCATCTAAGTTTTTCTAAAATTCTCTTTTGGTTTGATCATCCAATCTGACTTGAGGTGCATAAGCACTAATAACATTCAAAACATCTTGTCACTTTAAATATTTTAGAATTGTAATTCTATCTCTAAATTTTTTTTATACTTATAACATTGTTCTTAAGATCCTTATCAATAACAATTACTATACTAGTTTTGTATTTAACTTTTCTAATATACCAAATATTAAATCCAGTACTATTAATATCTCAAGATTTTTTCCCTACCCACTTAGTATTTTATAAGCAAATAATATTTATCTTTCTTATTGTAGTGTCTACCAAATCTAATCTCTTCCCTGAAAGTGTTTCTATATTCCAAATTACTAACATAACTATTTGTTCTTGGATTAACTTTTTTACTCCTAATTGGTCCAAACAATAAGAGAATCCTTGTCTACTTGGCATCACATTCGAGTGTCGATGTGATGGGTCACTTCCGAGCAACCTCCTAGTCCACCGTTTGCAATTTGAGACACCTAGGTGGTGAAGGTGCCTCGAGTCACTTCCAAGTGACGATCTAGCTCTATACTAGAATCGGTTAAGATCCATGTTCATAAGATCTAACATGGATCTAGGTGTCAACAACTTAGATACTCTTTAAGTGTTGACGACTTAGAGGAGATGCAACAACCTTCACGATGTTGACACAGATTGGCGCTCACTGTATTTGCAACCTTCATATTCTGAAGTATCCTACAATCAACAAATTTAAGGTGATGGTCATTTTCTTTGAGACTAACCGTTCTTATGGTTTAAAGCAACAAATCAACTACGAGAGCAAAAGTTTTGGTGTACTCTAACCTCCCCACCCTTACATGCTATAGTCACTTGTCTCCAACGGACACATGTTAATGACGATCAGACAACTGATAACATGCTGATGCTATTGGCATAAAAACTATAATTATGTAATCTATTATGCGGAAAAATTATTATGCCAGGATTGAAATCAAATAATACTAGATCTGTTTACGATGCGTACCTTTAGATGCCATCTGCGTGAGATCCAATCAGATCTTCAAGA
Organism: Ensete glaucum; assembly: GCA_021527575.1. NCBI lineage: Eukaryota > Viridiplantae > Streptophyta > Magnoliopsida > Zingiberales > Musaceae > Ensete > Ensete glaucum. The sequence continues at coordinate 21,637,029 of CM038551.1, forward strand.
GCACCGCCAGCCGGATCTGAATAACGAGATATCGATCTACAAGAGGAACTAGAATAGATCTAGACCCCTTCTCCTCTCTTCTTATCCTTTCACAGGACCACCTTAATTGATGGTTTTTGGGAGATCAAGAGGATAACCGTAATCTCTTGATCTAGATCAAGAGGATAACTGTAATCTCTTGATCTATTCACCCTTTTGCACTTCTTTGTTATGTTGTGCATATCCGTGCTCAGGGTTTAGAGTAGGTCCTGTCTATTTATAGGCGAGAGCAGAGGGTCTAGGGTAAGTTATTAGGAGAGTTCCTTCCATTAAGGGCATCCCCTAAAATATCCCAATGTAATATGGACTTTATTTAATATTAGCTAATATCTTTTATCAGAATCCAAATAATCCATAATATATCTTATTCAATTAATAAAGGGCCACATAATCTTACAGATGCATCAATGGTGTTGAGGATGCAAATTGATATAATATGTAATGGGAGTTGGATTTGATAAACATATCATATTGATATACAAATTCCTAGAATCGAGTATCCCGATCCATTGGCTACGGAGTCCCGATGTTTATTTTGGTTGTAGAAGCAAGTATTTACAAGTTGCTTTTGTTTATTAACCTAATTTGCTGAAATTATAAAGTTCATAATCAAATATCTCACTTGTATTTAAAATCAACCTAAGCAACGGAGGACCATGTGATGATGTTGCTCCTCGATCCAAAAAACAATAAATTTGTTATCTCTTCCTAAAAACCTACCATTACTATTGATTTATGACTCATTTACACTAATTCGTATTGAACTAGAATCATTATACCATGAAATTAGGATTAGAAACCCTAAAAGGGGTTTTTGCTTTACAACCTTTTTTTTTTTTGCCATTTTCCCAGAAATCAGTACATATCCACTGTTCTGATATTCGGTTTGCCGATCAATATGATCCTGTCCTAGTGAGAACCGGCACCATTGGTCGCCACTAGATGCCAGTCCTTGAATGTAACTACCAGATTGTCTTCTTTAGACAATTCTTGATGTCTACATCTGGTGTGGAAGATTTTTCTCAAAGTTTATTGATTGCTCATCATAATAAACTTTGAACCATGGTTTGCAATTTCGACCTATATCGCCCAGTACGGGCGGTACATACCGATTTGTCAGGTTGTCGGTACGCGGACCACCTGCTATCGGGCGATTCCACCAAAAATCGACCATCGATGGTCGATTTCGATCGTCGACGACCGATTGAGGGAGAAATCGACTGTTGTCGATCGATTGAGCGAGAAAAAGGGAAAAAGAAGAAAAAGAGGAAAAGAAGAAAAAAAGAAAGGAAGAGAAGAAGAAAAAATACCTAGCGCCCGCGCGTCGTCCTTGCTCACGCGTCATCGCCGCACGCGAGTCGCGGGCACTTTTTCTCCCGCGCGGGGAGAAAGATTTAGCTGACGTCGCCCCTTTTACCTTTTTTATAAAGTATTTTAATATATTAATATTATATTATATTATAAAATATTTATATTATATTTTAATATACCGGGCGGTATGCACTGTGCATACCGCTCGGTATTGGTACCGAGATGAACTTGGTACACCGATATAGATCGGTAAGTCAAACCTTGCTCTGAACTGTCACATAAGGAAACTTTTTACATATTTTGTCATACTAGAAGTTTGAAGTCGACATACGTCTCCATTCTTGAATTCTATATTGGATGGTTTCTTTGATCTCTTAAAAATCCAGATCTGACTGCTTCATTTATCTGTATAAATTGATTCACCAAGTCATTACATGCCCATTCTTTGCTTGTAAATGATTTGATATTAAATGCATTAAAAATAATTAACTGTATTTATTACCTTTCCAGGGTATTATTTGTACTAATATGCAAGATTTACAAAAATGTATCTGAATATTTGATTTAACTCTTAGTGTACGAAAAATAAATTTCTTGTGATGACCACATCATCTGTCAACTAATTATTCATAATCTGGATATACACTATTTCTTTAGATGAAAAAGATTTCAAATGTGAAAAGGAACCAACCAAGAGGGAGGGAGATTCTCGATAGAGGTGACCTTTTCTAAGGCAAATGTAGCCGGAAGCACATTGAATGTTATCCAGTTAATGAAATAGAGGTTACAATAAAACAGGAGGATTAACTTTAGTGGAGAGGTTATAAGGAGGGAAGAAAGTGCTAGGGATGAACATGCAGGAATGTAATTAGCTAATTTTCCGTATTGTATGTTAATTCCAAGAGTGAAACTACCTGATTGTCTTTTTTAGAAAATTATTGAGGTCTGCATCTGTGGTAAAAGATTTTTTCCCTTTCTAATTTTGTTGATACTCCATAGTAAACTCTGAAGTGTCATATAAGGGGAACTCTTGTCATATTTTGTTGAGAATTGATTCATGGTAGTTACATAGTTAGTTAACATGTTTAGGAGTAGTGGTTCATGTTTAGGAGTTGTGGAGGTAGTTTAGGAGTTAGTGGGGGTAGTTATTAATGATGGGTGAGATAGTGAGATAGTGGGATGAAGGAAGTGGTGTGAGGTAGTTATTATTATGTCCTATAAATAGGACCTTAGTGAATGAAGCAGTAGTGCAGAAAAGAGAGTGTGTGCATTTGGAGATAATCTTGTAAGTGTTCTTGTTCTCTTACCTCCTGTTTAATACTACATCATTTTCTTGATTGAAAGCGTTTTCCGTTATTTGGATCGTAGTATTTTGTTTTATCGTTTCCTTGCTCCTCCTTCCCCAACATATTTTGTAATGTTAGAAGTTCAAAGATGACATATTTTTCTGTTCTTGGAATTCTAAATTGAATGGCTTCTGTGATCTCTCAAAAATCAACAACATAGAATTCTCATAGAGTTACTTATGATTTGTATATTAGTTGTTTCATGCAGGTTATAGTTGATATGGAAAGATTTAAACAAAGCTTCCTAGAATATCTTCAAGAGGCAGAACACTATTTAATGTGAGGATTCTCCTTTTGCCAAAGTTTTATTTGTGTCTATATAAGAATATATGAAACTGAAATGTCTTCTTCATGAGGTAAATTGATGTTCTTGGTTCAATTATTAGATATGATACACTGATATCTGCATCTTGTTAATTTTCTTCTGTTTTTAAGTGATGTACATGTAAGATTATGCCAAATCTTGATAGAACTGTAAGCTTGGAGTCAATAGTGAGTCAGTAAAAACAAAAAAGAATCTGTGTGAATTGGAGATCACAGGACTAATGTCTGTCACCAAATTTAAACCTATTTTCATGCAGGTGTAAATGAGACAAACTAATGAAACTTAAGATAAATCACTTGTCAATTGTTAGTTACCCACTGACGGCTATCCTGAAATAGTTTTGAGGTCTCATATTGCAATGGGTGTTTACATATGCCTTCTATCTGCAGGATTAACTACGTTTGCTTGACTATTTGCAATGTCTTAGCCTAGTCTAGGGACAAACTTTTATGATTTCAACTTGCCAAGTTCATGTAAGAACTTCAGAGCATCACTTCTGTATTTATGCAGTTAATCTGATTCACATCTTTTTCTCATTTTATATCACTTGCATATGGAATTAATGATGGTTTTTTAACTTTCTACATGTCATGCCATTTTCTACATGTGAATTTTAAACGGGATTGGTTACCCATTTTGGATGAATGAAACCCTAGTGACATTGTACAAGAAATAAATTTCAGCTTACATAGCTGTCTCATAGATGCCAAACAGAAACACTTCTAACTATTTTGTTCTGATCAAAATGATTGAATAGTCAAATAGAATTGAAGAAAAAATAGTCAATAGAAATAAAGCAGTCCAATTAAGAAGACAAAATGACAGTTAGAGGATAAGTCCAATAGAAGGATCTAACACACATTGTGCACTGAAAAAATGTCCTTGGTCACTTTGAATTAAAGGATATAGATATACATAATTGATTCTCTTTTTGTTTTTGTGGAGATAGGTATCTAACGAATAATGTGTTTTTGTAAGGATAGTTGAAATTGAATATCAGAATAAAAATTGCAAACAAGATTTAAGATGGACATGTGAATGAATCAGATAACTGTGGGAAGATTAGAAGGAAATGCAGAGAATAAAAGGATGGATGGGAAACAAAAGGTTAACTGTATGAAGGAGAAAACCATCTTATAGTCACTTGAACTTTCTGTTGAGGATGTATAATGTTAATCCTTTGGAGAATATGGAGATATTTGGATATCGAGATTGGAATGCACCTCAACATATTTGGATCTGGATCCAGAACATGGCAGAAACACATGTATAATCATTTGCAACGATATTATCAGTTTGTATGGATTGGTTTATGTTTTTTCATTCCTTACGTGGTGTTGTGTCATTCGACGAGCAGACTGCAGTATGAAAAGGCAAATTTTAATATTAGCTGCATCATCACCATGCTTGTCTCATTTTAGGCTGTCAAAAGGACTACGCGAAAGCTTGGTGGTGGCAAAGAAGAATATAGCAGATCATGCTGTAAAGCTGAAGAACAGGAAGACCAGAGCAGTTTTGGACAGTGCCTCTGCGGCATGTTCTCATCTTCGTAGCAAGCAGCAGCAGTTTCGTGAGTCTTCTGAAGTGGAGTTGGAGAAGGGGAGAGTAGTTAGCAGTAGGCAGTCTTCAGAGGATGTTGGGCAGTCAAAATCATGTGATATCTCGCCAGGAGGAAGAAGGATGTGGTCAGAAGCCAGCAAAGCAGCTGGGGGTGGTGGGTAATTATGTTGCACTTTTTAAGTTACTGCAAGTTGATTGGCATTTTCATGACATGTTTCTTGTCGTTGTATTGTAGATGAGCAAAGCAAAATCCCAGCAGTCGGTGACACGGTGCACGTTCCTTCCCTTGGAATGCAAGTCGTCGTTTCAAAAGTGGAAGAAGCAAAGGGAGAAATCATAGTCCAGGCTCGTAACATGAAGTTGCGGTTAAAGCTGAAGGATATCCAAAGCCATCGTACCAGAACATCGTAAGCAAGCAAGATTATGCTGCACTTACTATGATAAGTTTTTAATTGTTAAATAAGTATTTCGTTCAGGATAACTCTGTTGAGGTTTTGTAAGTTGCCATAATTAACTGATTTAGATGAGTTTATCTTTTGTAAATGGTGATAAGATTAAAATGTTATTATTTTAGGAGTTTGAGATGAATGCATGGTTTAGGTCGTTTAAAGTTTGTTTTGTTAGCATAAAAATTATAATTATGTAAACTATTATACGAAAAATTATTATTCCAGGATTGAAATCAAATAATATTAAATCTATTTACGATGCGTACCTTTAGATATCATCTGATTAAATCTAATTAGATTTTCAAGATCACTGTTTTTCGGATCTGATTAAGTTTCTATCCTTTCACAGGACCATTGTAATTGAAGGTTTATACACTATAGCAAAGGGTATATAGTAAGTTATTACGAGAGTTTATTCCATCCATCTCCTAAAATATCTCAATATAATATAAATTTTATTTAATATTAGTTAATTTTTTATCAAAATCTAATTAATTTATAATATATTTTATTTAATTAATAAAGGGTTATATAATCTTATATTCTCTCATTTGGTTCATTAATTGATAAGATATAAAAGATATTTAAAATCAAAATAAACAAATAAAATTTATTTAAAAATAATTTTATATAATTAGATTTTGAAAATTTTAAAAATTATTTTATATATTTTTTAAGAATAAGCCAATAAGTTCAATAAGCATAATAATACTATATTCAGTCCAACTATCAATGTGAGTCATAACGATTGTATGTCATCAATGTCACACTTTTTTCTATGTATTACAATATTGTTAGTCTTTCTTTATATAATCTAGAATGATCCCTGTAATTTGTCTTGTCAAGGCAATCTTGTTTCTTGCATTCAATCATAATATGCATAATTATAAACATAAACAGGATAACAAAAACAAATAACTTTAATTATGCAAAAAAATATTAATAATAGCATCAACTTAAACATATATTACCATATCTTTTATAGCTTGCTCACAAGTCTCATTCTAAGAACATGTTCTTTAAATATTTTGTACTGTAAAACTTTAGTAAATGGATCAACAATCATCATAGTGGTGCTCAAATTTTCAATTGACACTTGTTGTTTTTGGACTTTTTTTCTAACGATCAGGTATTTTATCTCAATGTGTTTGGAACCACTAGAGTACTTATCATTCTTAGAGAAGAAAATTACTACAGTATTATTACAAAATATCTTCAACAGCTTGGCAATTGAGTTGACGACACTAAGTCCTGAGATAAAATTTCGTAGTCATAAAGCTTGATTCGTGACCTCAAAACATGTCACAAATTTAGTTTCTATCGTAGATGATGTAATAAGTGATTGTTTTACACTTTTTCAAGAAATTGCCTCACTAGCCAGCATGAACACAAATCCTGAAGTGGATTTCCTACTATTGAAACAATTTGCAAAATCAACATCTAAATATCCTGTTACTTCAAGCTGATTTAATTTTCTATATGTGAGCATATAATCTTTTGTCTCTTACAAATATCTCATTAATTCCTGGGTTACTCTGGTATCTACCCAGTATTGCCACTGTAAAATTGATATCTGGCCTTATACAAGTTTGAGCATATAATATACTTCCAATTGCGCACCCATAAGGAATATTATTCATTTAATCCTTTTCTAAGTCATTTTTCGGGTATTAGTTTTGGTTGAATTTTTCACCTCTAGTAATAGGTGTATCATTGGCTTTAAAAAGCTGGATATTAAACATTTATAAGATATGATTAATATAACATTTATTAGATAGTTCTAACAAATCTTAAGATCTGTCCCTGAATATCTCAATGACAATAACATAGGATGCCTCATTCATATCAATCATTTTAAAATTCTTATTAAGAAATATCTTAGTTTTGTGCAATAATCCAAGATCACTATTAGCAATTAATATATCATCCACATATAAGACCAATATAATAAACTTAATCCTACTAACCTTCAGATATATACACTAATTAACAGTGGTTTTCTTAAATCTGAAGGAAGTAATGATATAATGAAACTTTATATATCATTGTCTGGAAGCTTGTTTAAGGCCATAAATAGATTTATTACGTTTGCAAGCCCAATTTTTCTTTCCCTTTTCTATTAATCCTTCAGGTTGTTCCATATAGATTTTCACATCCATCTGATGTAATTCAAAATCATAATGAGCTACTAATATCATGATGATCCTTAATGAGTCCTTTTGAGAAATTGGAGAAAATATCTCATGGTAGTCAATGCCTTATTTATGAGAAAAACTTTTGGCCACAAGTCTGGCTTTATATCGTTCGATATTGCCCACCGAGTCGCGTTTAGTCTTAAAGACTCATTTACAACCGACTCTTTTACAATTATTGGGCAATTCAACGAGTTTCCAGACATCATTCTGGTCCATTGATTTTAACTCATTTATCATTGCATCATATCATTTTTCAAAATCATTACTTTCTATGGCTTGTGAAACGATAAGGGGTCTCTTTTCATTCCTATATCAAAATCTAATTCTTGCGGATATACCACATAACTATCAAAAATGGTATGTTTCTTTTTTCTTTGAGATATTCTCAAATCTGCCAATTGTGATTGTTGTACAAGACTATCATCGGCGACATCAACATCACATGAGAATTCATCAATGTTGTTTTGTTGTTCACCCTCATCAATTCTCTCATTGATTTGAGGAACAACAATTTCTCGAATGGGAGATAATACAAGAGAGAAAGTCTAAATCTCCTCTCTATCAAAATTAATCCTTCGATACTTTTAACTCACATTGATTTCACAATTTTCTAGGAATTTTGCATTACCAGATTCTACTATCATCATATTATGATTAGGGTAATAAAATCTGTATCCCTTGGATCTTTCTAGGTAACCAATAAAATATTCAAAAATTATTCTTCGATCTAATTTCTTTTCATGTGGATTAAATACTCTTATCTTTGTAGGACACCCCCAAATATGTAAATGTCTTAAACTGGGGTTTCCTACCAGTCCATAACTCAAATGGAGTTGATGGAACTGACTTACTAGGAACCATGTTTAGGATGTACATAGTTGTCCTAAGAGCATCACCCCACATTGACTCAGGTACGGAGAAATTACTCATTATGCTCATAACCATATCTATAAGAGTATGATTTTACCTTTCAGCAATACTGTTATGTTGTGGCACACCTGGTAATACATACTGAGCACAAATACCATGTTATTTTAGGAATCTAATAAAAGGACCAATATTCTGATCGGATTCATTATATCTGCCATAAAATTCACCACTTTACAATTTTAGCTTTTCTATCTAATTGTCTCTCGATCTCATTTATGTATACTTTTAGAATGTTAACGGCCTGAGACTTTTCATGTATTAGATAAACATAGCTTTCTCCACTAAAACAGTGAAAATAGAGTGGTTCACAAATATTAGTATGAATAATTTCAAAAAGTTATTTACTTCTTGTAGTATTTTTCTTTATGCTAGTTTGTTTTCCTTTAACGCAAATCTATGCAAACATCAAAATCAATTAAGTCTAAGTTTTTTAAAATATTATCCTTCACTAATCTTTCAATTATTTCCTTGGAGATATTGCCCCAAACGTCTGTGCCACAATATAGAAGATCTTTCATTATTGAAATTATGTTTAATTTCAATACTTGATTATAGGGTTAATAATGTATTTGCAAACTCAAGATTTAAATTAATTTATACAGAATTCCAGAACTAACTTTTATTGAATCATAAAATATGCTGAGTTTACCATTACAAAAAAAAACACAATATCCTAACTCATCAATTCTAGACAAAGAAATTAATTTTTTATAAATTGTAGGAACAAAATATGTGTCTTTCAGATCCATTAGATGACCTATATCTAGGTGTAAACGAGAAGTCCCTACTGATACTACTTTTGCTTTGAGATGATTTCTCATAATTATGAATTCTTTTGGTTTCCAGATTGAAAGGAATCCCTGTATATTATTAGTAACATGAGTTGAAGCGCCAGAATTAATCCACCATGTATTAGAAGGAACTTCTGCAATGTTTGATTCAAAACATACAAAGGTTGAGTTTATACCTTTCTTTTCGAACCAAGTCCTACGTTTAATGCAGTCTTTCTTTACATGTCATTTCTTGCCACAAAATAAGCACTTTACTGTAATGGCTTTCTTCTCAATAGTCTGTCTAACACTTTCAGACCTGACAAATTTCTTTGATAGATGATGCTTCGATTTTCTTTTCTTGTTACTAACTCCTTGAGTAGTAGTTAGTACATTATATGAACTTTCTTATCTTAATCTTAATTCTTCTTAAACATACATACTAGTTAACTTATTCAAGTCCCACTTATCCTTTTTTGTATTGTAGTGAATCTTGAATGGGCCAAACTGAGAAGGAAGAGAATTAAGAATGAATTGCACAAGGAAAGATTCATCAACTCCTCGAATACCATCATACTGAGCTGTAGTCAGTTCTTTTATTAATGTGTCATCCAATGACTTATCAATAAATTTAAATCTGTCTTCAATAATACTTAAATATTCACGTGCACTAGATGCAACTAGTAATAGAGACTATATCATTTGCAATTGTCATCCTTATGAACATCAAACTCAGCCTATCAGATCTTTCTCAAGCCTTCATTTCATTGACTTGTTCCATAGCACTTTTATCAGTTCATTCTGCGGGTTTTTCAAGAAGCAATGCTAAATCAAGATCTAATATGCCCAATGTAAATTACACATGCTCTAGCCATTCTGAATAATTTGATCCAAAGAGTACAGGGACACTAGAAGCATGAGAATGTATGGATGAGATTACCACTATAAAATATAAAATAACATTAATGCTTTAACTTTTACCAAAATATGATGAATTATTGATATCATCAATATTTAACCTTTGGGTAAAAATATTGACATATCTACTGTTCACTTAAGATCATTTACGGAGGATTGATATCATTCTTGTGGAATAATTTTGCTACCTTTGGGTATACAATTCTAAATTGCAAGGATATCCAAAATAGTATCATCCTATCCCATCACATACTTATTTGAAATAGATTATCCTTTGGGATTATCTAAATCTCCTAATTATGTATATAATTTTGAATATTATTTCTTTAATGTCATTGAAGACTTGTTCCTTAATGTAATTTTATAAATCATTGATCTAGGCCATTTTGGTGACTACAAGACTAATATAGTAATATAAAATATAAATTAAATTGTCCTATGAATGACAAGACTTCAATTATATTTCATATCCTATAAGTCTATCATCCCAGGCTACTTCGGTAGCTACCGATCAGGCATAACTTAAGGAGATGAACTACAAATAATATTCATTAAGTTTATTTGAACTAATTTATGCTAAAACAGTTCAATAATAAAATAATAACTATAATAATTCTTGAACACTTAATTAGTAGGAAAAAACTTATATGATAACTGTAATCATGATAATACATAAATCATGCATTCATGTGAAAATTAAATATCATTTTATAATTACTAACATTTGTATGTGAATAACTAAATAAATATCCAAGAAAAAATAATTGGATTTAACACATGCAATCAATAATTCATATGAGAAAACTATAAAGAAATAATAATTTATAATTTTTTAAAATTAAATTAATTAATTTTATTTAATTGGAGAAGCCAATAAGTCTAATTAAATAAATTGATCAAAATAAAATATAATCAATGAATAATCAAAATATAATCATGATTACCTTTTATTAGATTATATATTAATCAATTTTATAATTGAGAAGATAAACCATAATTTCTCAATTTTACAATGGCAGAATTGTAATTCCAAAAGGATATAAAAAGAATTACAAAATTTATAAAAGATTATAGGATTAATAAAACACAGAAATGGTGAAACTATAAATAATCCTATTCAATCGAAAGATAAAATTGGAATTTTGATGAATGGTAAAATTGTAATTTGAGCATAATGATAAAATCTGTAATTTTAGCGAAAGGTAAAACTGTAATTTTTCACTTAATGGTAAAACTGTAATTTTTACTTACACGCTGCTGAGTGCAGCGTTGCCGCAGGCAGATTCGACCAAAAACGCAACAAGATTGCTACGTCTTTTCCACGATGCACAACAATCATCAAGAATCGTTCATAAGCAAATGATTGAATTTAACAAATAGGAATATAGATCGATTAGATATCAGATCAACGCATCGTAAATAAAAATAATAGATCTAATTTTTTTGATCTCAAAACCTAGACTCTGATACCAATTGTTAGTATAAAAACTATAATTATGTAAACTATTACGCGGAAAACTATTATGTTGGAATTAAAATCAAATAATACTAGATCTATTTACGATGCGTACCTTTAGATGTCATCTGATTAAGATCCAATTAGATTTTCAAGAGCACTGCTTTCCGGATCTGAACAATGCTGAGAGATCGATCTGCAAGGAGAACTAGAATGAATCTAGACCCATTCTCCTCTCCTCCTATCCTTTCACAGGACCACTGTAATTGATGGTTTAGGGAGATCAAGAGAATAACCGTAATCTCTTTCTCTGTTTACCCTATTGTTGTTCTATGCCTTAGGTTTGTAGTAGGTTCTGTCTATTTATAGACGAGAGCAGAGGGTCTAGAATAAGTTATTAGGAGCATCCCCTAAAATATCTCAATATAATAAGAACTTTATTTTATATTGACTAATATCTTTTATCATAATCCAATTAATCTATAATATATCTTATTCAATTAATAAAGAGCCACATAATCTTACATGCTGATCTTTATCTTTTGGATGTAAATGGTATCATTTACACTTATTCTTGTTTAATCTTTATCTTTTGGATGTAAATGGTATCATTTACACTTATTCTTGTTTAATGTACATATAAAAAGATTAACCAAGCAACTTTCAGTATGTGTTTCGTTTCTTTTCTCCCTCTTTTTTCTTAGTTAATTATCTAGTATAGAGTCAAAAGGGTAGAGGTCTAAAGACCTAATAGGCTTACAAATATAAATTCAAAAGATTAGATATCCCTATAAAAGTCGAAGATCTAAAGTAAGGTAGAAAGAGATTAAAGTTGGGAGTTTTACTTTAGCTTTGTTTTTGTGTTGCTGCAATAGATCCCAATGTTTTTTTTTTTTTTAGAATTTTGTACAATCCCTTATCCCTCTGGTTGTTCTTTGATCATGTCGATGGAGAACTTTCTCGATTGAAAGAGTACTGATAGATGAAGTAAAATCTGGACACTAGGCATTGATAAAGTGAAACTAGAAGAACAAATACTGAAACATCTGAAAGCAAAGATATTTCATTTTAAAGCGATTGATTGCTTTAGTCTTAGAAATAAAAAATTCTTTGCAAAGATATTCCCAGGCAAATCTAAGATTTCAGTAGAACAAGTATCAAGGAGCTACTAGGGTGATTTGAACATGACTCCAAGCACTTTGCATCGGCCTTGGGCATTGCTTCAAGTTCTTAAAGTGAATCATTCTTTGATTACGTTTTAAGGGTATTAACACTTGCAAATAAGATACATATTTATTGTGATAAGATGAAGGATGTTGCTAATGTTGGACTGAATCTTTCGGTCAACTTTATTAAAATTTAATTTTGTTCTTTATTCTATTAAAGAATCTAATGATATTGATGAATTATAAATTTTTTCCTTTGTTGAGAAAATCATCCAACAAGGTACATAGATTCTTAGATGTGACAACCATATAAAAGTTTTTATCTTGTTAAATTTTTTTTTTTTGTTAGCAAGGATCATGTTTAAGGATATGTTACCTATTTTAAATTTTTCTAATGTTTCTTATAATAAAATATTTTCTTTCTTAAGTATATTTAATTCTTCATATTTAGTGCAAGGAGCTATTCTATATTCATTATACTTGAAGTAGGATCTTTTTTTTAACAATTTATATTTTTTGTTAACTAATTTAAAATCATCAAAAAATTTATTAAATGTATTAAATAATTCATCATAAGATAAGCAAGATTCGTTTGGGTTACTTACCTCATTGTCAAATGTTATTAAAGCGTAATTTGTAACTTTTTCCTTGTTGGTTGGTTTCCCATCTTTAGATGAACTTGAGTCATTCTAAGTAGTTTTGAGCGTCTTCTTCTTCTTTGGTTGCTTCGACATTTATTTTTGAAGTGTCCAGGTTTCTTGCATTGGTAACATATTATTGAGTCATTTTTTAGTTCACTATTCTTAGCGTCTTGTTTTGTTTTGGTCGTTTTTAAGAATTTCTTAAAATTTTTTGTAAAAAGTACCTAGTTCTCCTCATCATCACTTGAGTTTTTTCCCAAATGGTCTTCCTTAGTTCTAAGTGTCATGTCCTTCCTATTTTTTGGAAGGTTGTTCTTGAGTTTATCATGTGTTATACACGTCATTTCGTAGGTCATCAAAGACTAGATTAATTCTTCAAGAGAAAAATTATGTAGGTCATTTGCTTCTTGTATTGTCGTTACTTTAAGAACTCAACTTTTTGGAAGGGATCTTATTATTTTGTTAACAAGTTCAAAATTAGAAAAACTTTTACTAAGCGCTTTTTGACCATTAACGATATCCATAAAATGGGTGTACATGTCTCCAATGGTCTCACTTGGTTTCATACAAAACAACTTATAGCTTTGTACCAAAAGATTAATCTTTGACTCTTCGATTCGACTAGTGCCTTCGCGTGTGACTTCGATTGTGTGCTAAATCTTGTGCGCAGTTTCACATATAGAAACTCGATTAAATTTGTCTTTATTAAGAGCACAAAATAAAGCGTTCATCGTTTTAGCATTTAAAGAGAAAGTCTTTTTTTTCAAATCATATTATATTTATTCATCGGTTTGAAAAACTTTTCAAAATCAATTTCCACAATATGTCATAATTATAAATCCATAGAAAGTAGGAAAATTCTCATTCGAGTTTTTCAATACGTGTAATACATCACATTAAACATGGGAGGACGAGTGATAGAAAGTCCCTCTTGATTACGAACAAAAGCCCTCTCTTGGAAGCCAAATAGAGAGAAATATAACTCTAATATCAATTGTTATGATTAAAGTGTCAATTTGATTATTCGTTCAATAAAGCTTGAATCTAAAGGTAAGTAAACAATAGAGAGGAGAAGAGAATGCACACTAATTTATAGTGGTTCGGTCTCGTGACCTACATCCACTCCTGATTCCTCCTCCGTCGAGGTCACTGGCTTTCACAATTGATCTTCCTTCAATGGGTGAAGATCAACTACCCTCTTATAGATCTATTCTCCTTTTACAGGTTTAGGAGATAACCTTTACAATTCTCTCAGCTCTCCTTTAAACAAAAACTACACAAGAATAAATGAGGAGGAGCTCTCAAAAAATTACAACATCATTTTCAAAAGTTCTTTTTTACTTTTTGCTCTTAATTCTTGCATCCTCAAGCAAGAATAGATAAAGTATTTATAGGCTCCAAATGGCTTCAAGAATGAAGCCAAAATTCTCGAAGATTATGTCATCTCAAAGACTATGTCTTCTGGGAGACTATGTTCTCGGATAGTGTATTTTAGAGATTATGTCTTCTAGTAGACTGTGTTTTAACTGTCTTCTAGGAGAGTATGTCTTCTCGCAGACTGTATTTTCTAGGAGACTGTGTTGTCTTAGAGATTGTCTTCTTAGAGACTATATCTTCGAAGACCATGTCTTATCTAACCTTTGATTACTAAAATGACCTTTCTAATGTTAGGATCAATTGACACTAAGAGGAGGAGGAGGGGGTTTGAATTAATGCATGTGTGAATTCTCATTTTAATGAAAAACTTGTCACTTTAAGCAAGATAGAAAATCCAAAGCTTTTCGTAACAAGTGAATGATTAAAAAGAAATGCTAAGTTTCTTACTTATGGACGACTCAAGAAAGAACAATCAAATCTGAATAACGAGATAAGCAATGTCGTAAGTGAAGTGCTTGATTTCGAAACCTTGTTTTCAAAACGTAAATAAAATTGGAAGCATCAATAGAATAGTAGTGAGCAAGATAAGCAAAGAGAACTCACAGTTTTATAGTGGTTTGGCACTAACCGGCTTACTTTCACTCTTGAGTCTTCCTTGAGGTACATCCATACCGAGCTTCTTTGGGTGAAGACCAAACCCTTACAATCTTACAAGAGAGACAAGATTACAACTCTTTGATCAATCTCTTACCCCTTCTCTTTTTCTTATAATTCACACAAGTTTTTTACAGAATTTATCCCCCAAAAGTGTTGTATAGAATGCAAGAAAACTTGGGGTATTTATAGGCCCTAAATGGCTTCAAAAATTGGAGCCAAAATTCAAACATACTCGAAAAATCTAGGTATAGGCAGTTCAACCGCTGACTTGGGCGGGTCAACCGCCGAAAATACCTAGAATCCAGGTTACGAGCGGTTCAGCCACCCAACCTGGCCAGTTCCACCACTGACAGCTGCCCGAAATCCTGGGTAGTGGCGGTACACCTTCCGCTCGCTCACCAGCAGTTCAACCGCTGGGAATCCCAGAAAAGTGATTCCCTTCACTTTTTCAATCTTGACATGAACCACATGTTGACTAATTCTCTGGTCAACCAATTGAGCTCAATCTGAGCTCAATCAAACCCTTTTAGTAGACCTGATTACCTTTTTGAATTGATTTATATTTCTTCTAAATCACACTTATTTATAACTCAATCTTAACCTACAACTTAAAGATGATAATCAAGCATGACCACTAACCTTACGACCTCACTCCCGCAATCCGGCAACCTCCGGTATTCACTACGATGAGTCTCACGGTCTTCCTCCAGTGATCTCCCAAAGTGTTCCTAGCAATCTTCCCGATACCTTCGGCGAAGTCCTAGCAAACTCCTAGCGAGCTCCAACCACATCGTCAAAACCTTGGCCCGATACCTAAGCTTGATCCTGGATCCATGTTTGATCTGTAACTCTTTTTCGTCGTCATGGTTAAACATGCACGATATTAACTAAAACTTGATTAATTATAATCAACATGGCTACAAATCCACTTCAAGACCTTCGCAACTCCCGGCAAGCCTTTCGACTACCCCCGACAATCTTCCGACGAGTCTTGGTCTTCTTTTAACGAACTCCCTTACGCCATCCTAGCAAGCTCTCGATACCCACGACGAGCTCCCGATGCACTCCAAGCAAGTTCCCAACCACATTGTCCGAACCTCGGCCCGTTGCTTGGACTTGACTTTGGCTAAACCTCTTACTATAATCTTCTATTTATCATAGTTAATCATGTATCGATCAACTCTAACAATCTTGTTAGATCAAACACTCATCAATTGATTTCATCATCAAAATTCGAGATTCTACAATCTCCTCCTTTTTTATGATGATAATCAATTGATGATAGGAGTTAATCCTAACTCCCTCTACATCCATACTACAATAAAGAAAACTTAAATTCAAGAGAATCATACCCTCTTGAATTCAAGTATCACGAAACAAATCATATTCTAAGCAAATTTCAATATAAATTTACATCAAGTCATCGAATCATGAATTTAAAAAAGAATTATGCATATATATCCAAGATATGCAAATACATCATCAATATCATGTGTCACTAATGTATATCATCAGTATCATGTGTCATCAATGTATATCATCAATATCATGTATCATTAATATATATTTCTCGTCCTTTATCATCAACAAAAAAGTGAAATATAGTACTAACGATTTTAAGTCACATGAATTTTTGCTCCCCCTTTATAAAATACGACATGGGTAATAAAAAATTTTCTTCCTGTTGTGAAAAGGAAGAAAAGAAAATAAGGAGTTGTAAAACATCATTAAGTATAATTCTCAATTTTGTAGAGGTGAATTTCGAAGATAAGCTCAAGGATCCAAGATATTCCAGAAGATTCAAAAATTTAGGAGCTACTCATGCATTTAAAATCATCTTATGTAATTTCAAGCAAGCATAGCAAATAAATCTATAAAGTAGCAAAACATCATGCAAATTTTCTTTCCTTTTTGTGAACAATAAGATAAAGAACATGAAGAGAGTTTTCAAGATATTATCATTAAAAAAATTGAATTAATCTTATGAAATTTAGATTAGCAATTCATATATTTTCATGATGTAGCATTATTAACTCTCAACCTCAATCTTGTAGATATAAGATTTTAAAAGAAAATTTTGAATATGAGCTCAATAAATCTTTCTCATGTAAATTTCAAGAAATGTAGCAAGTAAATCTGAATAATAACAAATCATTATCTTTATATATATATATATATATATATATATATATATATATATATATATATATATCTCCTTTTTTTGTAAACAATAAGGTAGCATCAAGGTAGAGAAGTGAAAAATATCACAAAAATACTCAAATTTATATATGTAAATTTTTTAGATGTAAATTCCAAAATCCAAGAAAAAAATCAAGAGCTACCCATACAATTTAATTTATCTTATGCAAATTTCAAACAAGATAGCAAATTGTAATGTGGGTCACATTTAACTTTTGTTAAGTATTACTTACAAAGCCAATAACTACCTTCCTATTAACATGACCCTTAATGACAAGTATCATATTTAGAGATGTATTACTTATTTTTAACTTTTCTATGGTTTATTGTAATATAATCTTTTCCTTTTTAGTTGCATCTAACGTCTCACATTTAGAATAAGAAATACATGGTGTTGATGCTTAATGTATGGTTTCAAGTTTACTAGCAAGTAATGCATGATATATTTTGAGTGATTTATAAGCTTTACTAATCTTTTTACACTAATCAAATAATTCATGAAAGACATTAAGCAACGCATCAAATGTAAGAAAAAGGCTCCGGGAGAGTCACTTACCTCATCATTGATGGCCATGAGTGCCTAATTTACCACTTCTTCTTGGTTGTCCTCTTGGTTCTTAGAGTGCCCCAACTTCTTGTATTCATAGCAAGAGGTTATGTCTTCCTTGGGTTCATTTTTTTTTTAATATCTTGTTTTGTTTTATTACTTTTTATGAATTTTTTAGGGTCTTTATCATAAGTTCAATGTCAGAGTCCTCATCACTCGATGTTTCACTCGATGAGTCTTCTTTTATTCTAAGTTCAATGTCCTTCCTATTCTTCGGAAGGTGTTCGTTCTTCTTTTGTTCTCAGTTCAATATTCTTTCTATTCTTTAAAATGTGTTTTTTTTTTGTACTTAGTATCAAATCCTTCATGTTCTTTAGAAGTTTCTTCTCATGTTTGTCTTTGCAAGTCCTTTCATGATTATGTACTAAGAGATTTATTTTTTATTCATTTACTTGTGCTTTCATGTGTAACTTCTAGTTTTTGTCATATATCAAAAGCAGAATCACAAGAAGAAATCCAATTAAAATTTTTTGTCGAAAACACATAACAAAGCATTCATTCATAGCCTTGTCATTTAAAGAAAAAATCTTTCTTTCATAATCATTCCAATCATTTATAGGATTTTAAGACTTATGAAAGCCAATTTCAACTAAATTTCAAAACTCAAAATCTATATAAATAAAAAATATCTCATCCTAGTTTTCTAGTATGTGTAGTTTGTCTCATTAAATATAGAAGAACGTGTAATAAAATAACCCTCATTAATGCCAAAAAAAGTCATATAACTCACATAGGTGGTAATCCAGTTAAGTGAACATGGCTCTAATACCAACTGTTAGGATCGAGTTGGCACTAAGAGGAGGGGGACGGGGGTTTAGAGGGATTAATTAGTGCAAGTGATAAAAAAAACTAGGTTTGAAAATTTTCACTTGAAGTAAAACAGAAATAGAAAGTGCTTTTGGTTGAAATTCGTTAAGAAAAAATTAGAGAATGATTTAAAACCGAATGGAGATGCTCAAGCTTTTCTTAGAACTAGTTATAAGCTATTAAAATCACTTGTCTTTTGAGATGAGCAAGTCAACACTGTTTTTTGTCCTTGTATATTAATGAGTCAATCATCTCTTTAAAAAAATCATTTGAAAACTCATCCAAAATTATTATCAAGATCGCTTTTCAAAAAATTTCAATGTAGGCAATGTAGATAGTTTTTCATTAAAAATAGCTAAGGTCCTCTAATTCGTTTTTGTACTAGCATGCTCTAATTATGCATCATAAAAAAAAGTCAAGATTAGTTGTATAACCATGATTCATTTTTAATAAAAAGATTTATTCTAATCGAAACAAAGATCACTAAGTTTCAATCATCTTGATTCATATAATCTTTTTTTATTTTTATTGTTTTGGCTAGTGAGCTTGAAAAGTATGTTAGATCTTAAAGTTATGTGTCTTGAGCATCCACTATCAAGATATCATTTTGTGCTTCTAGCCTTTGTTCAGAGATAAAATTATGATGAAGGGGTTTTTAGTTTAGGTACTCATTTGATTATGGTCTCTCATGAAAAGTTTTACCCATTTTTTCTAATGGTTTTGAATTGTTTATAGTTCTTTTAGGAACCTTAACAAACTTATATGGACTATACCTTCTAAATAAGCATCTATAGGTAAAATGTCCAAGTCTATCACAAAAATTATATTTGTTTTCCGGTGAAGAGTGTAATGTGGGTCCTTTAATGAAGATAGTTAGATTTTGTTGAGTTTTACTTACAAAGTCAATAATTTTCTTTCTCTGAACATGACCCTTATTAGCAAGGATCATGTTTAGAGATGTATTACCTATTTTAAACATTTCTAAGATTTATTGTAATATGGTATTTTTCTTTTTAGTTACATCTAGCATCTCACATTTAGAACATGAAATACACAGTGTTAATACTTGATGCATGGTTTCAAGCTTACTAGCAAGTAATACATGATCCATTTTGTACGATTTATAAGCTTTACTAATCTTTTTACACTCATCAAATAATTCATAAAAGACATTAAACAACTCATTAAATATAAAAAAGGCTTCGGGAGAGTCACCTCATTATTGACGGCCATGAGCATATAATTTATCACTTCTTCTTGGTTTTCCTCTTAGTCTTTAGAGTGCCCCGACTCTTGCGTTCATAGCAAGATGTTATGTCTACCTTGAGTTAAAATTTGTTTTTAATATCTTGTTTTGTTTTGTTACTTTTCATAGATTTTTTAGGTTCTTTTGTCATAAGTTCAATATCATAGTCATTATCACTCGAGGAGTTTTCTTTTGTTCTCAATTCAATGTCCTTCTTGTTTTTTTGGATGGTATTCTTCTTTTGTTCTCAATTCAATGTCCGTCCTATTTTTTAAAAATTATTCTTTTGTTCTTAGTGTCAAATGTTTCATGCTCTTTGGAAGGTTGTTCTCATATTCGTCTTTGCAAGTCTTTTCATGATTATGTACTAAGAGATTCATTATTGATTCATTTACTTTACTTGTGTTTTTGTGTATGACTTCTAATGTGTGTCATATATCAAAAGCATAAATCTGATTAAATTCGTTTTTGTGCAATGTACAAAACAAAGCATTCATTCATAGCTTTGGCATTTAAAAAAAATATCTTTCTTTCATAATCATTCTAATCATTTATAGGATTGGAAAACTTCTGAATATCATTTTCAACTAAATTCCATAACTCCAAATCCATATAAATAAAAAATATTCTCATCCTAGTCTTCTAGTATGTGTAGTTTGTCTCATTAAATATAAAAGGACGTGGAATAGAATAACCCTCGTTAATATCAAAAAAAGCTATTTAACTCACTTGGGTGATAATCTGATTGAGTGAATGTGGCTCTAATACCAAGTTTTGGGATCGAGTTGGCACGAAGAGTGGAGGTTGGTTTAATTAGCACAAGTGCTAAAAAAACTCGGTTCGAAAAATTTCACTTGAAGTAAAATGAAAATCAAAAGTTCTTTTGATTGGAATTCGTTAAGAGCAAATTAGAGAACGATTTAAAACTGAATGGAGAAGCTCGAGCTTTTCTTAGAACTAGTTACTAGTTATAAGCTACTAAAGTCACTTGTCTTTCGAGATGAGCAAGTCAACAATTTTTTTTGTCCTTATACATTAATGAGTCAATCATCTCTTTAAAAAAATAATTTAAAAATACATCCAAAATCATTATCAAGATTGCTTTTCGAAAAATTTCAATGAAGTCAACATATATAGTTTTCTATTAAAAATAGCTAAGATTCTCTAATTCATTTTCGTACTAGCATGCTCTAGTTATGCATTATCAAAAAACAATCAAGATTAGTTGTATAATCATGAATTATTTTTAATAAAAAAGATCTATTCTAATCGAAACAAAGATCGATAAGTTTCAATCATCTTGATTCATATATTTTTTTTTATTTTTACTACTTTTGCTAGTGAGCTTGAAAATTATGATAGATCTCAAGTCATGTGTCTTGAGCATCCACTATCAAGATATCATTCTGTGCTCCTAACCTTTATTTGGAGACAAAATTACAATGAAGGGAGTTTTGCTTTAGGTACTCATTTTATTGTGTGTCCATTATAAAAAAATTTATCCATTTTTTCTAATGACTTTGAGTTGTTTATGATTCTTTTAGGAACTGTAACCAACTTAACCTTCTGAATGAGCATCTATAAGCAAAATCTTCAAATCTACTATAAAAAATATATTTGTTTTCGAGTGAAGAATGTATGACCAAAGCAATAAAGTTGGATATCATCAAGCTTCATTTAAAAAATATTTGAAATATCGATGGCTCCTTCCATGTGATTTGTAATTACTATAGTTAGGTCTGTAATAACATGTCATCTCAACTAAGATCCTTATCTTAACTACATTAGTCAATTCGATTGCTAATTACTTCTACCTTAAATAGATCCATTGAGATTCTTTTCTTAGATATATTATGTTTAATAAATATTATCTTCTTTTGACCCAAAACTTATACTTTTTAATTGTTTTTCTTTTAAAACAATTAAAATATATTATGTAGATAATTGTTTTTCTTTAAAATACTCTTAGTAAATGTTCTACACGCTCTTCCCTATAGTGTAAACATTTTAAAATTTCATCAATTGAAACTATTACAAAACTATCTAGGTACTCCTTGAATACCTTATTCTTTTATGTTTATAAAATTATTAATACATTAGTTAAACCAGATGATATTACAAGAAATTTAAGGTACCTATATCTACTCCTAAAGGCTATGGAATGTCTTTGATTTTCAATTGATAATACTTTGATTTTAAATCAGTTTTAAAAAATATTAATGCACCTTATAATTGATTAAACAAATTATCAACTCTGGAGAGTGGATATTCGCTCTAAATAGTCACCTTATTTAACTCCTTATACTCTATACATAATATCATTGTACTATCCTTTTTCTTTATAAATAGAACATGTGCTCTTCATGGAGAAAAAAAACTATGATGAATGAACCCTCTATCAAGGAGCTTCTATAATTACATATTTAACCCTTTAGTTCTATAAGGGTCATTCGATAAGGTGGTTTGGAAACAGATTCAGTACACAGCATTAAGTCCATAACAAATTAAATCTCCTTATTGAGTGATAAATTAGGATAATCCTTTGAAAATTCATTCACAATTAACATATTACATCTGGCTTGACTTTTTGTTCCACTCTGGTGTTAAAGAGTGATGAATTGTTCTTTCTAAATCTCTCACTTGGTGATTCTAAAATACTATATCCTCGAGATGCTATCGACACCACGTCTTTTTCTTAGGCTAATAACTGCTCTATTTGTATAGATTATTTCTCCACCATCTCTATTAGCCTATTAATCATCACATCTTTTGATCTCCTTATGTGGATGCCTCTCTACCATCGGAGAGTCTCCACTTAAATATTATCAAAGCAATTAGCTTACCCTTTGGTTTTCATAATATTTTTTATTAATTTCAAATTATTCACACCCTGACTGTCAAGTATAAGAGTATCAGATACTAATAGTAAAGTCAATACAATTAATTATTAAAAATTATACTATAGTTGAGTATTGCGTCTTATGCTTTTGTAGATAAGATAGTCTATAGGACTCGTGATTGGGTTCTTATATCACAACTTTGTAATGCTTTGCTCCTAGTTCCATCAATACCCTATATGAATGACTAAGGTAGGATGCTATATATCAAATTTTCATTACTGCTATTGCTAGGAATGCAACAACAAGTAAGATATCTTTAAATTAAAATATGCTAAGTAACTAAATAAAATGATAGAGTTTCCTTGTATATAGTATTTTTGACACCCATATATAATTGTAATATTTAACAAATAAAAAATATAAACAAAATATGTCCATAATTTATGCACACAAAAATGCCATAGGTTATCGTTTATATTTCCGCTAACATAAGTTTACACGTGCTCACTTTCCTACCTAATGATTAGCGTCGAGTGCTAATATCCTTACATACAAAATAAGGTCTATAACGAGTAATCACTAAGAAATCATACAACTTTATAACTTTATTCAGGTGAGCATGCATTATGTCATATATACAACATTTCAAAATCATAAGTACGAGACTCATAAATATCTCATTTTATGACTTCTTTAATAAGCACAACCTTAGAACATAGCTTATGCTCCATAAGGATTTCATTTGATTATAATTGTGTTTCGACTACTTGATTAGATTTAGATTTAACTAAATAAGTTTTCATCAAATTTAAGGAAAGTCAAATTTTGATCGACTTTGATCAATTTTAATTTTTTACTAACTTAATTGGACTAATGTTTTGTCCAACTCTAAGTCTATTTAATTCAATAATGTTGACTAATCTAATTTAGGGTTTCATTTGTAATTAAAAATATAAATTATAATTTTACTTGGTTATTCCATTGCATATGAAATAATATAAATTATAAATTACATGTAATAATTAAAAATCTAATTATTATTCTTGTAAATTTACTTGGTTATTCCATTGCATATGATGTAATATTTATTTTCACATAAAAGTATGATTTATGATTTATAATAATTACAATTATTATTTGTTTTTCTTTATATTTATTAATATTTAATAATTATTATGATTATTTTTTATTATTAAATTATTTTGATAAAAATTAGATTGAAAAATTTTAGTGAATATTATTTATAACTTATATCCATAAGTTTTATTTTACTAGCAGTTGCAAAAGTAACTTGGGATAGTAGACTTATGGGATGTAAATTATAATAAATATTTTATCATTATAGAATATTTTAATTATATTTTATATTATTGTACTAGTTTTATAGTTGCTAATAACTTATAAAATTATATTAAAGAATTAGTTCTATATAATCTTAAGAAAAAAATATCTACAATAACACACAAAATTAGGAGATTTAGATAATATCAAAAGAGAATTTACTTCAAATAATTATATGATGAGGTAGGATAATATTATTTTGGATATTCGTATAGTTTAAGATTATATAATTATAAGGTACAACACTATTCATAAGGATAGTATCAATCATTCATAAATAATTTTGTGTGGATACTAGATATATTAATATTTCACCTAAAGGTGAAATAGAGATGATATCAATAATTTAATATTTATTAAAAAACTCAAAACATGAATCTTATATTATTTTATTATAAGAGTACTTCCTTCATTATATTCTTATAAATGTCTCTAGATTAAATTATTATAAATAGCTTGAGTCTATGTAATTTACTCTTAAGTGTGTTAGACCTTGATCAGGCTAGTCGAAAGGATCATAAACATAATATTTGAAAATTTTATAAAAAATAATTAAGATAAATGATTAAAAAAACTTAAGAGACTTCATTATAATATTTAATAATAGTCTATAACTTCTATGGTAAATTATTTAAAAATAAATTTAAATTTATTAATAAGTCATTGGTTAGTATACTAATGAAAGAACTAACGAAAACTCAATATGATATTATTTGAGAAATTTAAGATTATATCCTAAATATGGCTGATATAAGCTCAATAATATTAAGCATAAATATAGTTGAGTCATTTCTCGTATAATTTATTTTTTAATTATATTTCTTCTTAGTTTGAATTATTTCAATTTTACTATAATAAAATTAATAATTAAATAAAACTTAAATAAGCTAACTAGTATATTTGTTTTGAAAGAATTAAGATTAAAATAGAGAAAACTCATAATATTTTAGATACTACTCAAACAGTGATTGATAATAAAAAAAATTGAAGCATAAATCCTTAGAGTTTTAAATACTATATAAACTCATAAAAAAATCAAAAGTTTTTCAAATGTTATGAAGAAAGGACTATAAGGTTTTAGTTTGAAAGGAAAAAGTACAAGTCTAACATTTGTATATCTTAAATCAAATGTTATAAAAGTCATTTTCTAATACTTGCTAGATTAATTATAACACTTCAACTTATGTTAACAATAATAGAGATTCATTTCAATATGAACACTAAAAGAGTATGAAATATTCATCATTATAGGGAATCATCTTAAAATCAAAGCAATAATAGTTAATACTTATCGTTTATGCCTAAAGATGATTCATCTAATGTCCTTTGATTTCTTTATCTAAAATTGTCAGGATATTATTTCTCTTTTGATGGAGATAAACTCATCATGATTCAATAAAAATTAACTTTTAAATTTTATATATTGGTCTATACATAATTATTATAAATCTTGACTTTACAATGATCCTATAATCAAATATTATAATGAAACAATTTTATGAACACTTAGAGGTTATATATGCTTACATCAGTGGGTCACTCCATATTTTCTATTTTAGCAGAAAGAGATATTTTATCACTTTTATAGATTATTTATTAAGACATAAATATTTAAAGTCTCAAGTTATTGACACCTTTAGGTGTACATAAATGAAGTCAAAAGATAACTGGATAGAAAAGTTAAAATTATCAAATCTGATAGGGGTGATAAATTTTACTATATATAAGATGTGCCCGATTATAATTATGATTCTAATTATAGGATGAGTCTTAGAAAATAATGAGTCTTTAATAATATTTACTAGATATAGTACAATCAAACGAGATTGCTGAAAATTGAAATCATACTTTCATAGAGTTGATTAAGAGCATGATGAGGTAAGTTATAAGGACGGTTATGTATATCTTAAATAGGGTTCCTTATAAACTAATTTCATTAACCTTTTTTGAGTTATGAATTGGGTAAAAATTTGACTTGAGATATTTACATATGTTGAATTATCCTTAGGAAATAAGGGTCTTCAATTCACATAAAAGAATATTAGATTTAAATATTATTTTTATATATTTTATTATTTATTTAAAAAATTCAAAGGGGTATAGATTTTATTACCCAATAGTATAAAGATAGTTAAATTTTGTATGATGGTCTATACAGAATCAATACGAATCTTGAGTTTATAATGATCCTATAATCAAATATTAGAATAAAATATAGTTTCATGAACTCCTTGAGATTATATATACTTATATTTGTGGGTCATTTCATCTTTCCTATTTTAGTGGAGAGAGATCTTTTATCATCTTTATAGATTACCTATTTAGATATGACATCTAGGGTCTCATGTTATTAACACCTTTAGATGTAAAGTTAAGAGACACATAGATAGAGAAGTTAAAATTATTAAATCTAATAAGGGTGATAAATTTTATTATAGAGAAGATGAGCCTAATCATCATCATATCTACTATAATAGAATAGAATTACTAAAAGATAAAATCATACTCTTATGAATATGGTTAGGAGTATGATGACTTATTCTTCTACACCTGAATTAATGTGATTAAAAACTCTTAAGGATGATTATGTATATCTTGAAAATGGTTCATAGTAAGTCAATTTCATCAGCCTTTTTTAAATTATGGACTAACAAGAAACCTAATTTGAGACATTTATATTGAATCTCAGATTTTGATGATGAAATCAATTGATGGGTTATTGATCTAATAAGATTGTTAGATTGACCGATGCAGGATCAATTACGACATATTACAATCAGATGATTAGCCAAAGTTAAATCTAGACATCAGGCTAAAGTGAGGACGATGCGATTGGGAACTCGCTTGGAGTGCGTCAGGAGCTTGCCCAAGGTATCGAGAGCTTGCTAGGATGGCGTAAGGGAATTCACTGGAAGAAGACCGAAACTCACCGGAAGATTGGCGGGGGTAACCAAAAAGCTTATCGGGGGTTGGGAAGGTTTTCAAGTAGATTTATTAGTCATGATTTGTAATTAATTAAGTCATAGTTAGAATTGTTCAGGTTTAATCATGACGGAAAAAAGGAATTACAGACCAGAAGGGACCCAGGATCAAGCTCAAGCATCGGGCTAAGGTTTGGATGATGCGGCGGGAGCTTGTTGAGAGTTCGCTAGAACTTCACCGAAGGTATCGGGAAGATCGCTAGGAACACGTCGGGAGATCACCGAAGGAAGACCGTGAGACTAGCTGCAAGGAATGCCAGAGGTTACCGGATTGCAGGAGTGAGGTTGTTAATTAAGTTTGGTGATTATATATGGTTGTAATCCTTAAGTCGTAAGTTAAGTTTGAGCCCGAATTGAGTGTGATTTCAAAGGAATCCAAATTAATTCAAATACGTAACTAGATCCACTAAAGGGGATTGATTGAGCTCAGGTTAGGTTGAGCTCAATTGGTTGACCAGAGGATTGGTCAACATAAAGGTCAAGTCGAAATTGAAAAAGTGAAGGAAATCACTTTTTCGGGATTCCCGACGACTGAACCATTGGTAAGCAACAG
This sequence comes from Ensete glaucum, assembly GCA_021527575.1. Taxonomy (NCBI): domain Eukaryota; kingdom Viridiplantae; phylum Streptophyta; class Magnoliopsida; order Zingiberales; family Musaceae; genus Ensete; species Ensete glaucum. Next base: position 21,664,743 of record CM038551.1, read on the forward strand.
TTGTACCATTACCGCCCGGGCTTTCGGACAGTTGACGGTGCTTGAACTGCCTATACCCTATTTTTAGGGTGCTTTCGGCGACTACACCACCGGCGCCGGGGGGTGAACTACTCATACCTAAATTCTCCGATTATATTTGAATTTTAACTCCAAATTCTCAAGCCATTTGGGGCCTATAAATATCTCAAGTTTTTTTGCATTAGACACAATAATTTTTTAGATTAAAATTATGTAAAAAACTTGTGTGAATTATAAGAAAAAAAAAAGGGGTAAGGGAGTGATCCAAGTGTTGTAATCTTACGTCCCTTGTAAGTTGAAAGGTTGTAAGGGTTTAGTCTTCATCCAAAGAAGATCAGTAGTGGATGCTAGTGGGCCTTGTAGAAGAGGACTCGAGGAGTGGACGTAGGTCGATTAAGGCCGAAACACTATAACTGTGAGTGTGCTTTAATTGCTTTCATTTTACTCTTAATTGCTCTTAAACACTTGATAGTTGGATTCAAAGTTTCAATCTCTCAACTTTCTTAAATCAGTTTCTAATCGGTTTTATTAAGAGAAGCTTATGTTGTTCACTCTTTAATTTATGAAAGCAAAGATTTTTAATCAAGCACTTTAATTCTGACACTAATTCACCCCACCCCCCCTCCTCCTCCTCCTCCTCCTCCTCTTAGTGCTAAATGATCATAACAATTAGTATTAGAGTAATGTATTACTCTTTCGACTAAACACCCATTTGCGTAAATGGCTTTGTTTAACATGAATGAGGGATATTTCATTTCATGTTCTCCCATGTTCAATGGGACATATTACATGTATTAGAAAACAAGGATGCATATTTTTCTTATTTCTTTAGACCTTGATTTATGGAACATTATAGAAAATGGATTTAAAAATTCTTCCAAACCAATAAATGATTAAATGATCGAAATGATTTGGAAAGGAAGAATTTTTCTTTTAATGCAAAGGCTATGAATGCCTTGTTTTGTGCTCTTGATTAAAAAAATAAGTTTAATCATATTTTAATCTGTGAATCAGCTTTTGATATTTGACACACACTAAAAATCACATATGAGGGGACTAATAGAGTAAAAGAATCTAAAATTAACATTTTAGTTCATAATTATGAATTATTTCGAATGAAACTGAGTCTATTTGAGACATGTACACCCATTTCACAGATGTCATCAATGGACTTAAAGCTCTTAGAAAATCATTTTCTAATTTTGAACTTATTAGTAAAATTTTAAGATCTCTTCCTAAAAATTGGGATTCTAAAGTAACCATTATATAAGAGGCCAAAGATTTAAATAACTTACATCTTGAAGAACTCATTGGATCATTAATGACTTAAGAGCTAAATTGTAAAGCTCATAAAGAGATTGATGAACCCCTTCCAAAGAACAGGAAGGATGTAGCAGTTCGAACGACAAATGACTCCTTGAGTGAAACCTCGAGTGATGAGGACCATGATATTACACTATTGTCTAGAAAGTTTAAAAAAATTTTGAAACAACAAGAACTATAGAAACAAAAATGAACCGAAGAAGAACAATGCCATATGTTATGAATGAAGAAAATCGAGATACTTCAAAAATAAATATCCTCAATTGAAGAAGAAGGCACCACACAAGAAGAAATCACTTTCAGCAACTTGGGATAGCTCAAGCCCATTGGATGAAGAAGACCAATCCAAAGAAGAAGTTGTTATCTATGCTCTAATGATGATTCAAGATGAGGTTAGTGATTCATTAAGCATTTTTTTAATTCTTAAATATATTTCATAAATTATTTAACGATTTTAGAATAATTAACAAATCTTATAAGATGCTTAAAAATGAACATGATTTGTTAGTTAATAGATTTGATAAATGCATGATTTATTAGCATCTTATAACCCTTGTTCAAAATATGAAATACTAAATAATGTTAAAGAAGAAAATATTATGCTTAAGACAACATTAGAAAATTTTAAAATTAGAAACAAATCCCAAAATATGATCCTTGCCAATAAGGGTCATATTAATAAAAAAAATGGCATAGGTTTTGTTGGTACATTCAACAAAAACCGACTATTTTTGTTAAAGGAACTACCTTGAATTTGTCACAAAAAATTAAATATAATTTTTGTGAAAAAATAGAACATAAGGCAAACAAATGTCTATTTAGAAAATTTAGTCGACACCAATTAGTTTGGGTTCGGGTTCCCAAGAGAAATTTATATAATAAAAACCAATTAGAAAAGAAATATAAATTTTTTTATAAAGGACCCAATGTAAAATAGGTACATAAATAAAAAACATCTTTTTTGTAGGTTTGTTTCCAAACTAAAGCTAGGAGCTCCGAATAATGCTTTAGATGCTCAATACATATAACTTGAAATCTAACACTCTTTCAAACTCACTAGCTTAAATACTAATAAGATAAATTATTAAAAATAAAAATAAATCTTCATTATGACGGTGCGTAACTCTTTTGTTGCATGCTAAAATTAGAAAGAAAAAAGATTAGCTGTTTTAATAAAAAATTATAAACATGAAAGGGAGATTTTGATGATGATTAATGTATTGATTTGTGTGCTTGTATTTGTGTATGTTGTTTTGAGATTAAATGACCAAATATTGAATTTAAACTTAAAAGTCATATACAAAATCATTTTTCTTTAAAGGAAAAACTTCTTGATAACATGATAGAATCTTCCAACATAAGAATAAATAATTGGATTTTGGTTGAAGAATATCTCGTAGTAATGACTCCACTTGAAAGTGATTTACTTGTTTGGATTTATTTTATCATAATTTTGATTGATAATGCATAGTTAGAGTATACTAGTATGAAAATGAACTAGAACTAAGGTACTTTAGTTATTGTTAATAAAAAAAATTTATGTTGAAATTTATGAAAATGAGTTTTTTTTATGATATCTTAGTTTTTATAATTTGAAAGATATTATATATATATATATAACAACCATCTTGACTCCTAAAGATCTTTATCCAAACAGAAATCTTTTTATATGAGTCTAAAGTATTTTTATCATGGTTATGACTAAAGATCTTTCTAAATAAACCATGATCTTTTAAAATATATTTAATGATTGACTTGAATGTTATATTAGATGGACTTGAAATATGTTGCATGATTGAATATTAGATCATTCTTGAATTGAGACTTGAAATGAATAAAAAATTTGAAATGAGTTTTTTAACTCCTTGCACTATGTGTAAAGAGTTAGACTTATCTAAATGTTGAAATTGAGATTGGTTGAGTTCTTACTTGAAGATGTTTTAACATTTTGATGAGTATTGTAATCATCTTGATGATGTTAAAGAAGTAACTTGAAATATGGGTTGTATGATTAAATGAATATTGTTAAATGATATAATTTGAACATAGAACATTATAAGAAGGGGATCATGCTTTTATTTCTAGTAATTTTGAAAAATTATATTGATCATGAAAATTATATATATTATGATAAAGGAACAAACTTAAATCTAATGCTTAAGATAAATCCTATGTATGATTTTAAAAAATAATAATGTATATCTTGATGGTTTTCTTATTGTTTTTAAATTTTGATTTAAGATGTTTTATGTTCAATGAAACAATGCTTAATGATTTAATGATGCATAGTGATCATGCTTAATGAGTTTATATCTCAAAATTATGCATGATGATCTTTGTGATTTATGGCTTATTGATCTTTGCTGTAATGAAATTTTTTTTTGGTTTTAAATGATGATGCATATTTTATTTGACTTAAAAGACAAAGGCACGCTTGTATGAAATAAAAAGGGAATAAATTTTTTCTTGAAAATTTCTCTATCCTATAAATTTTTTAAAAAGAGATTAATGAATCGATTATGTTATTTTATGAATCTTTTGAACTATGAAAGTGATTTTGATGATTTGAATTTGAATAAGTTTTTATCTAAATCATGATATTGATTCCTTGATATTTATAAATTGAGATTTATTATGAGTCAAGATTTGATTCCTTTGACTATTCACTAAAAATAAGACATACCCTAATAAACCATGATATGCTACTTGATATCTTGATAATTTATGACTTGAAGTTTTGTTATGTATTATTCTCCATTTCTTCTTTATTATTCACAATGACAAAGGAGAGAAAGGAAATCACTAGCATTTCAAGATATCGATAAGACTATTTATTTCATCTTGAATCTCTTGAAAGTGATCTTGATGATTTTGATTATTTAAAATTAAATGAGTTTTTACCTATATTGTGATTTTGATTCCTCCAAAGTATAACTTGAAATTTTTTATGAATCAAAATATCTTATTATGTGTTCTCATATTATTTAAAAGGAGATTTTTATATAAATCATGATCTTGACAGCTTGAGATTTCTTATGCATGAATCAAAATATTTTATTTGTCTCTCCTATGATTTGTCTCTTGATATTCACAATTTATCTTTATGAATTGTATATCTCATCACCATGTTAATTTTTCTTAATATGTTTCATGTGATTATTTAAAAAATAATGTAATAGGAAAAGTTTTTCACTATTATAACCATCCCTTCTTTTTGACAATGACAAAGAGGAAGCAAAACTTGCTAGCTTGCTTATCTCAAAAGAGAAGCAAGAAGTGCTATCTTGCAAATCTCAAGAGAAGCAAAAATTTTCCTTAACCTTACATTCTCAAAAAAAAAAAAAACATGCTAAGAGAAGTAACACTTGCCAACTTGTTAGTTTGCATGATATAAAATTACTAGTTTGAACATTGCAAAGGAAGCAAAGATTTGCTAGCTTGCACTTCTTGAAAGAGAAGAAAGAACTCACTAGCTTACATATTCTAAAAATTTACTAAATTGCTAAGCTTTCATATCTCAAAAACTTGCTAATTATACTTCTCCTTTTTGTTAATGACAAAGGGAGAGAAGGTATGATGATCATGCATGTAATCATGATTTTGAAAATATACATGATGATTTAAAATAATACATGCAATACTCATGATTTTATTATGATGATATGTTGTATTGCATATGATGTGATTAAAATAGTTTCAACTTGGACTTTTGAGCTCATCTTAATATTCTTTTTGAAATTTATTAAGAGCTCTTCTTAATGATGTAATGATTTCACAACTCATCCCTCGTTTCTCTCCTTATAAGTCACAAAAGGGATGAAAATGCATATTCTATTTTACTAAAGGGGAATAATAGACATCATGTGCTTTGAAATCATTAGCTATATATTTCACCTTTTTGTTGATGACAAAAGGGGAGAAATGGACATTGAGGACATATGGATATTGATGCACATACTTGGATATTGATTCATAATTTTTTAAATTCATGCTTTGATGACTTGATGTAAATTTTTATTGAAATTTGCTGGGAATATTGATTGTCTTAAGATACTTGAATTCAAGAGTGTGTGATTCTCTTGAATTTAAGTTTTCTTTATTGTGGCATAGATTTATGGAGAATTAGGACTAACTCCTTTCGTCAATTGATTGTCATCATCAAAAAGTGGGAGACTATTGAATCTCAGATTTTAGTGATGAAATTAATTGATGTGTTATTGATATAACAAAGTTGTTAGAGCTGATTAATGTAGGATCAACTACGATAGATTACAATCAAAGGATTGGCCAGAGTCAAGTCCAAGCATCGGCCAAAGTGAGTACAATGCGGTTGGGAGCTCGCTTGGAGTACGTCAGGAGCTTGTCGAGGGTATCGGGAGCTTGCCAAGATGGCGCAAGGGAGTTTGCCGAAAAAAGATCGAGACTCGCCGGAAGATTGTCAGGGTAGTTGAAAAGCTTACTAGGAGTAGGAAAGGTTTTCAAGTGGATTTGTTGATCATAATTTTAATTAATTAAGTCATAGTCAACATCATTCAGGTTTCATCAAATGGAGAAAATGAGTTACAAACCAGACACGGACCTAGGATCAAGCTTAGTATTGGGCCAAGGTTTGAACAATGCAATAGGAGCTTGTCGGGAGTTTGCTAGGACTTCACTGAAGGTATCGAGGAGATCGCTAGGAACATTCTGGGAGATCATCGGAGGAAGATCGTGAGACTCATCGCATGGAATATCGAAGGCTGCCGGATTGTGGGAGTGAGGTCGTTAATTAAGCTTGATGGTCATGTACGGTTGTAATCCTTAAGTTGTAGGTTAAGTTTCAGTCCAAATTGAGTGTGATTTGAAATGAATACAAATCAACTCAAAGAGGCAACCGGGTTCATTAGAGGAGATTGATTGAGCTCAGGTTCATCTCAACTAAAGGAGGGAATCACTTCTCCGGAATTCCCGACGGCTGAACCGCTAGTGAGCGACGATTGTACCACTATCGCCTAGGGTTTCAGGCAGTTGATGGCAGTTAAATCGCCCAGGGTGGTGATTGAACCGCTTGTACCCTAATTTTAGGGTGCTTTTGGCAGCTGCACTGCTAGTGCCGGTGGATGAACCGCCCATACCCAGATTTTCCTGATACGTTTGGATTTTGGCTTTAAATTCTAAAGCCATTTGGGGCCTATAAATATCTTAAATTCTCTTGCATTTGACACAATAAATTTTAAAATTAAAATTATATGAAAAAATTGTGTGAATTGTAAGAAAAAGAAAAGGGATAAGGGAGTGATCCAAATGTTGTAATCTTGTCTCCCTTATGAGTTGAAAGGTTATAAGGGTTTGGTATTCACCCAAAGAAGATTGGTAGTGGACGCCGGTGGGCCTCGGAGAAGAGGACTTAGGGAGTGGACGTAGGCCAGTTAAGGCCGAACCATTATAACTATGAGTGTCATTTAATTGCTTTCATTTTACTCTTAATTGCTCTCAAACACTTGATAGTTGGATTTGAAGTTTCAATCTCTTAACTTAAATCAGTTTCCAATCGGTTTTATTAAAATAAACTTTCGTTGTTCACTCTTTAATTTATGAAAGCAAAGGTTTTTAATCGAGCACTTTCATTCTCGCACTAATTCACCCCCTCCCCCCCTCTTTTAGTGCCAATTGATCATAACAATTTATATATTTAGGATTATCCTAGGAGAAAAAGTTATTTGATTCACATGAAAAAAAAAGATTCAAAGATTACTTATGGGTATTTTATTATTTGTCTAGAAAATTTTAAAATGATATAAATTTTATTACCCTACCATAGTACAATTAAACTCCTAGGACATAAGGAAAGCGAAGAAGAAAGGACTTCTTTTTTCACGTTCGCTACAAGGTGGTGCGCAAAAGCTGTGAGTTTTTAAGTTACAATTTGAGAGCATCATTGTATTGCTACATCGATTTGTCATGTTGATAATGGTAGAAAAGAAGACATATGACCTCCTTTATCTACACCTACAGATCTGTGTTTTCAGAGATATGCAATCTCCTTGGGTAAAAAATCTAACACATAACTATAGATTTTTTTTATTTTACCTTTTATGTACACCAATCATCGCAGATGATTGACCAACGAGACCTTTTTGTTTTGTGTTTTCATTGTGCATGTGATGCTCTAATAAGGTTTCCTAACAATGGTATTAGAGCTAAGTTCATCATGCAATGATTGGCTTATAAAATACATGTGTTGTTAGAAATTACATAGATTATTTTCTGCGTAACTTGTTGTAATTTTATCATAATTCTCATATCTGGACAGCACCCTTTGTTGCTGTTGAAAGGTGCTGTAGAGAGGCCTTTTAACATCAAAATTGTTGGCACTGAAGGGGAGAAAAAGGGCAGCAACTCTTGCTGCCCAAAGCTTTGGCCAAATGTTGCTTGCAGCCTTGGTCGAAAGCCCTAGAAGTGGCTCTTCATGGCCACCTACTACAAACCGAGAGCAAATATATTGCCCTCAACCAAGTAGCAACCCCCCATGAGAACAAGGAGTTTTAGCTGCATAGGGAACCCCTGGCAACTAGGGTTTCCTAGCCATAGGTGGCAACCCTAACTACTAGGGACTCTTGACTGCAAACGGACAGTAAACCATGGCCGCCCATGGCAGCTTGTAGCTAGGACTCTTGACCACAAAGAACACCTTGGGTGCCAGGGATCCCTAGCCACATAATGGTCCTTTTTCCTACCATATGGGGCACCTATGGTAGGGTATCCCAAAATTCTAGCAAAATAATTAATTAAATAATTTAATTAATTATTATTTATCTAGTCATCCTACATGATGACGTATACATATGAAGTATTATATGGATGGATGATCATGAGCCATGTGAGCCTCTATTTTTTTTCTCATTTATTGTTAGGCCTATGTGCTTGTGATTATATTATAATTAAACGAACAAGCACGGCGGGTGCATGGAGGTGCTAGTGGAACCCATAATGCCGAGATGGAGGTCGCAATGAATGAAGATATGCGAGGTGCCGACAGAACCGATGATAAGAGATGGATGATCATAAGGCATGAAGATATGTCAATGCACACATAGATCTTATTGCGAGTGACTGGGCCTACTAGATCGGAGTTGATCACATTAGGTGATGGTTCATGATCATCCGGTGTGATTGTGCGATATGTGATTCCTTATACACCTATTATATATATATATATATATATATATATATATATATATATATATATATATATATATATATATATATATATATATATATATATATATATATATATATATATATATATATATATGATATGTATATGTGCGACATGACATGTTACAAGATCAAAACAAAAACTCTCTTACGATAATATTAAGTTGGGAAACATAAGGTAATTAGATTGACTCACATAGTCTTCCATCATTATAGAAATAAATTAAATCCCAATATAGGTTGAGTTAGTTGAGTCCCTCGAGGCTTGCCTATTTTTGCGATTCAAGATTTTGCCTATGAAATAGAGATGTCACCAGTGACCTGAGAACATTGTATACTTGGTCGAGCCCCTCGAGGTTATATCATCAAATCAAACTCATCTAATAACGATGTTGATGACCTAATCGAACATTATGGTTGGTCGAGTTCCTCGAGGCCATGATGGTTTGGAGGTCGAACAAGATGGGAATCATAAGGAGTTACGATCGGCAAGAGTTACCTATCTTTTTGGGCTTAGTGTGATTGGTCGAGTCCCTCAAGGTTGTAGACGTTGATTGGATCCTGATCCCTACTAGGAGTTTGTTAAAGAACTTCATTTCACGTGTCAAGGGTGTCGCATGATTCTCTAAAAAAATAGTGGGAGGTAGATTAAGATAAAAGTATATATCTTAATTATTTATTTTTTATAAAATCTATATATTATTCATTTATACTACATCTTTGTTTATTAGAAACATGTTGCTTACAAACCCTCTACGTGGCATACTTGATGCCAATTGTCTCACTAGTCTAAACTATACAAATTGACTCTGCAACTTAAGAATTATTTTCACGACAGAGAAAATCACATATATCCGACACGATATTGCCAATGCCAGAAGAAGGGGTAAGCGAGGAAGAGATCACTCGCTATGTGAAGTATATAGACGATTCCACTCTAGCTAAGTGCTAAATGTGGCCTCTATGACTCCTAAGCTATAGAGGCAATATGGAAGCATAGATGTCAATTCCATCCTCTTTCATCTTCACTAGCTGTTTGAGGAATAAGAAAGAACTCAAAGATACGAGTTATCCACTCTTTCGCGCAAGGATGACAAAGGGGACATCAGTTCAAAACCATGTCTTAAGGATGATTGAGGGGATCAAGAAGCTTACAGGTCTAGGAATCCTAGAGGATAGATAACATGTGTATAGACTTTATACTTCAATCTCTCCTATACTCCTTTTCACAATTTATTATAAATTTTAATATGAATAAACTTGATGTGACTCTCCCTAAGCTCCTCAATATATTGAGGGAGGCAGAGTACCATTAAAAAGGAGAAATCAGTTCTCTATATTGGGAAGACCAAAAGGAAAAAGAAAGTTGATAAGTCCCTTAAGAAGAGCAAAGGCAAGGGCAAACCAAGTAAGGCAAAGGTTGCTAGCAAGGACAAAGGCTAGTGCTTCTATTGTGGCAAGGATGAGCATTCAAAAAGGAACTGCAAAGAGTACCTTGTAGAGAAGGCAAAATAAAACCTTGAAGAAGCTTCAAGTACATTCATGATCAATCTCTATTTGTCAACTTCTTATGATAACACATGGGTATTAGATACCGGGAGTGCTTATCATATATGTAATTTTTTGTAGGTTTTAGTAAGGCTTGGAAGATTGGCGAGAGGCGAGATGGATCTCAAGATGGGCAATGAAGCAAGAGTTGCTGCAATGGCCATAGGCAAGGTTAGTCTACATATATTTGGTAAAATTACTATTGCATTATATGCATGTTATTATGTTCCTTCTATTATCAAAATTACTTTTCCAATTCATGTTTTACAACTAGTAGATATAAATTAATTTTTGAGAACAATAGTTGTTTATTGATTTTGGACGGTGAGATCGTCACTAGAGAAATGTTGCATAATAGTTTATATATACTAGACATTGCTCCACACATCATGAATGTAAGTATGTCCAAAAGGAAATGAGATGAGGTGAATATTTCATACTTGTGGTATTGTAAGCTAGGTCATATCCATGAGGTAAGGATTTAAAAGTTGTTTAAGGATGGATAATTAAATCCATTCAACTATGAGTCATATACAACTTATAAACTACTAAGTTATTAGAACTCATACATAGGGATGTGTGTAGTCCGATGTTGACTCAGGTCATAGGTGGTTACTCCTACTTCATTACTTTTACTAATGATTTCTCTATATATAGACATGTGTACTTGATGACGTACAAGTTAGAACTAAACTGGAAAGAGTATTAAGACGCTTCGATCAAATCGAAAAGGAGAGTACTTAAGTATAAAGTTCTCCAATTTCCTCAAAGACCATAGGATTCTATCCCAATGGAGACAAGATGCACTATCTTTTTGCTTAATTATTATTGGTATATATTCACTTTATGTTGCTTGGTGTATATATTGTGATGTACTTGGATTTGTGTAATGGGAATCGGATCCTGATGAGATCACGATAATATGACCAATTTGTCTTTAAACACAGATCCTAAATAATCTCGATCATAGATTATTCGAGGGAGATATTGAGATAACCAGACAAATCGGTATACTGTATACATGGCCATATAATGATGGTGGCTAGTCTCAAAGTTGCTCGTGTGAAGACACTAAGGGTATAATACAGGTACTTATTAGAGAATGAGTTCACTTATTGATCCACGAAATATTGGATAGTTAATGATACCTAATGTCAGAAAACGATTATATAGTCTCAGTTGTGTGTATGGTCCTTAGACTTGAGACAACAATGATGTCTTATTTGAGTACTTCATTCTTTGATGTCGGACTTACCGGTGTGAAAGTTTCAGATTTTGTACAATCGGTTGTCAGGATTAATAGCCAACCTTACGAAGGCAATTGAATGTCAATAATGGATAGTCCACTCTCGGTATCATAAGAGGAATATCTCGTGTGTTCTTGCTTAAGCAAATCATTGGACATATTCATTCGGATTGAGAGAGTTCTCTGAGAGAATCCGATTAGAGCGAGACTCGGATGGATTTCATATGAGACCTTACAGTACCATATCCGATATACGGTCTTTGGGATATTAAATGGATGAGAGATTATAGAATATATGATAACTGAGGATAAATAGGTATAATGAATTAAATTTCCCTATATCGTCTGGGGACTATGGGGTAGTGGTCTAGTATTTCCATAATCGATGAGTTGAGTGAATTATTATGGGATAACAATTCATTGAGTCAAAAGGATTTCTAATATATGCAACTTACAGTCAGCTCGGTATTAGACCTAGAGGGTCATATATATATATAGTGGATATTACAATGAAATAAAGGATTAAATATAAGTTATCCAATAAGCCTCTGTTCATTATATGAGACTATACATTAATGGATTCCTTGCCTGAGGCCCAATTAAAGGTGAATTGAGATTATTGGATAGAGATCCAATAATCCAATAGGTGAGGGTAATTGTTTAGAGATCTAATACCTACTAAGGCATGATCTATTAGAGTTTAATAAGTCTATCTATAAATAGGAAGCAGGGGCAACAAAGAAAAAGGATAAACTGCACCTTTGGTCGCTCCATCTTATTCTCGTCCCTCCCTTCTCTTCTCAACCGACTACCCCTCTCCCTGGTGCATGAGGACAGCGAAGAAGAGATGAGTTCTTCTTCCACGTTCACTGCAAGGAGGTGCATAAAAGCTATGAGTTTTTGGGTTATGATTGGAGGAGCATTCCTGCATCGATCTACCATGTGGATACTGCCAAAGAGGAGAATATTTGACCTCCTTCATTTACACCTACGGATTTGGGTTTTTAGGGATATACGATCTCGCTAGGTAAAATATCTAACACATAATGCATAGATCTTTTGATTTTATGATTTTTCGTGTACCAATCATTGCACGACGATTTTACGAACATGGAAGACCTTTTTATTTCTACACATATGATGCTTTGATAAAGTTTTCCAACAAAAGGACTATAAAAATAATAAAATATCTGAAAGGGATGAAGGATTATATACTCACATATATTAAATTAGATCAACCTAAAATGATGATATTTTTATATATTAATTTTATAAATTATCTCGATAATAGGAAGTCCACTTTATATATTATATTTATATTAGTCTAAGGTGCAATTTATAGAGAAAAATATTATGTAATGTATTATTGTATTATCAACTAGATAATTTAATTTTATAGTATGCTTTGAGGCTACAAATTAAGCTTTATGATTGCGCAAGTTTATCTCAGAATTTGGTGTGATAACACTCAATTGTTAAGCCATTTAAAATACTTTTTGACATATCATAATAGTTTTATAATTATTAAGAACTTGAGTTTCACTATGTTAATTACTAATTCATTCACAACTTATAGTCAAAAGTTGTTTAAAGAACATATTCTCATTATTATACTTATGAGAAACCCATAAAAGATATAGTGATATATATTTGAGTATACATTGTAATTGATATTCTTGTTTACATTCTTAAAGTTATTTATTTCTATTATCATGTTTATATTTATCTATGTATATATTATGGTTGAACTATATAATAGGGTTGTCTTAATAAGATAAATTATATGGATTATTTTAAACGAAGAGTTAATAATATTATGATACATAAACAAAATTATAATATAGATGACATAGAATCGTTATGATTCGTATTGATAGTCGGACTTAACATAGTATTAGTATGTTTATTAGATTTATTAACATTTTTGTAAAATTTATACACACGTGTAAAATATTTTTTAATTTTAGAATCTAATTAAGTAAAAATATTTTAAAATTTTTTATTATATTTATTTTGATTTTAAAATTTTTATATCTTATTAATTAATGGATTAAGTGAGATATTATTAGATTATATGATCTTATCTAATTAGATAAGATATATTATGTATATAATTAAATTTTGATTAGGTTAATAGAAAGAAAGTTAAAATTATAGTAAAATTAAGAAGATAACCTTGATGATTGACTCTAATAATTATTTATGTTAGACTTTCTGCTCTCACTTATAAAGTAACATTGTTAAGAGATTATATATCATCTCTACTCTTCGTATAAAACAAATAATACAAGAGAGTATATATCATCTCTCCTCTTCGTATAAAACAAATAATAGAAGTCTGATTCTTCGTATAAATCAATATCCCTACCGGGGAGCTGAGAATAATATATTTGTAAATCAGATAAAAAATTTAAAATGATATTAATATATATGTATATCATATATTTGATCTGTCATTATTTTAATTTTTAACATATTAAAATGTTTCACAAATTTGTATGTTTAAATTCACACGATCCTACACAACTTCATACACTTAAGCTGCGCATCTGTAACACACGCCATCCATCACGTCCCACCACAAAAACCAGAGACGAGGCGGACCCATCACGTGGATGCGGCAGCAGAGAGGACGGAGTGAGCGGCGGCGAGCTGCTCGGAGAGGGCGGCGAGGCGGCGGTGGTAAGCGCGGGCCTGGGCGACGGCCTCCGCCTCCGGCTCGGCGAGCTCGCTGCAGAGGCGCTCCTCGGCCTCCTCCACGGCATGCAGCCGCGCCCTGGTGCGCTCCAGCTCCCGCCGCGTGCTCTCCTCCCTCTCCCTCCCCTCCCTCTCCAGCTCCTCGTTCCTCCGCTTCAGCGCCTCCATCTCCACCGCCATTGCTGGGGAAGGTTCACGTCATTGCTCTAAGACGCGCAGTCGCGTAATGAAGATAGATGATGAGGAGGAATAGGAGGTTCAAAGACAATGAACCCCTGGACGGGGTTTTCGTTCCTCTTATTTAATTGTTTGGTTGCCGAGGCGTGCACGAAAGAAAACGAAAAAAAAAGCGGCAGTGGCGTCGTAGGAAATGAAACACTCTCATGCTTTCCCACGTGGTCCTTTTACATGTTAACGATTGAGACGCGCAACCCCTCCCCCACGGCAAGAACTGGTCAACGGTAGAAGGACTTGGACATACAAGAGAAGACCGTAGATTGGATCTCGCTCGACCATGAAGCCTCGAGGTTGCCGGTACTGAACGTATCAGACTGGGATCCCTGCACTTTTGACGACATGAGAGAGAGACCTTTGGATTTAGGGTTTAAGCATATGCTTTCTTGCAGGCACCTGGTGTAGCGAAACAGGATTCGAGTCCACCACAAACACAAAACAAGGGGGGGGGGGGGGGGGGGGACACTCGTGATCGTTCGTTCATAAGATGGCGAATCGTAGTCGAAAAGTATTCTCCAGCAGTGGAAAAGAGGACGCAATAAACTGATGCAACTTCTTAACAAGAGAAACGTACCATTAGATATTTCCCGCTAGAAAACCAAGAAAGCTGTAATAATTTGTCCTACTGTGTTTCTGATACATGATTAAATAGATGTCGGAAACAGAATTTTACAATGGCTTTTGTAAAACCACCGAGTCCAAAGCTCCAGGGAAATTGCAGACTTCAACAATCAGACCCCATGAAGAAGAAGATTTAAAAAAGAAAAATCATACACACAATATGGCAAAACCTTGACAACGGGACTAAAGTAGAAGCCCCAAAGAATTTGATGTCCAATGATGCTATACTGATCACAAATGAGTTCATCTTTCTCCCGCCTGCCCTGGCACTAAAATGTCCTCCATTGATGTTCTCTTCTTATGAAAAATTTGCTGGGGCTCATCAGGGAAGTCTACTTTAAATGGGCAAAAGCCAAAAAACAATCCAAGCGATACAGCTTATGATCTCAGAGTAGACCAGCAAGCATAGCACCAGGATCATTATATGCTGCAGGTGTGACTGGTGATTGTGGTTGTACTGGTGAGACAGCTGGAGGTGGCAGCGTTTGCATGGGAATGCTGACCAGATGTTCCTTGATACACTCCTTTAACCTGTTAAACATGATATAGTTTTAGATCATTGAACTGGGCCTAAAGCAGGCAACTCTAGAGACACATACTCAAATGTCAGTGTCGGATCTCCTGATGCTATAGTTATCCGAAGCTGGGTTCTGTCTGACGGATCCGTTTCGACTCTAATCTGAATTTAAATATATATCTTAGAGATCAAACAAAAGAATAGAGGTACCAGAGACAATAAACTGCAAACAAGTTAGTTATTCTCCGCAAACTGGACCAATCTCAATTCTACCTACAAAACTACAAAATGTTCTAATTAGATTAGACTTCCAATTAAAATCAGTTTGAAAATTTTAAACAACAGTAAGACTCCTTTAGTTACCATTTTAAATTTATATCACCAGAAGATAATAGGAGGCAGGAAGGCAATCTAAAATCAGATAGGCTCGTCAGGAGATCATCGCATGAAAAGATAAAATTTTGACTCTCAAAGTTTTAGGCTTTTTAATGCAGGACACTGACAAGGTGAAAAGACCAAAAAAAAAAAAAATACTGTAGCTCAATTTTTTTTGGATTTTCTAGCTTCAAAGTTTAGTAAACAATATACCAAACTGGAGTTAGAAGGCACACTTTCTGAATCAGCATTCAGGTTTCTGACTTATGAACGAGGGACAAGAAAAAGAAATATAATATCAATCAGAATAATACTCGTTTCAGTGCTATCCTGGTCCAGGTTTTCTGGTTTTCTTTTAGCACGGCAAGTTGATATAGAACAATGGAAGTGAATGGAAAAGAGAAGCAACAGCCAGTCACAAGAATACATGTGCTAGTTGCGCTATATATCATCAGCACTAGACAAAGTTTAAGTTCAATAAATAACAAGCAAAAGAGAATGGCAGACAAGTGACAGAAAGACAGCCGGCAAGAATACATATGGAACCTAATTGCACAATAAATCATCAGGACTTTGAAATCTTGAAAGGTTTGAAAATGACAAGCAACAAAGATTAACATGTCTGCAATATGAAGCATATAACAAGCCAACTCATTGCAAGAGACTTTTAAATGGCCTAATAAGGAATCCATACGAACTAGATATTCACAAAGCAAAATTTGTGTGTAAAGTAATTTGTCTCAAGTTTCCTCTGGCTACAGGATCAGTCTCAACACTTAGATATGGTGCCCAAAGATGATTAACAAAAGCTAAGGCATAAATTCCAATACCTACGTAACAAAACTTTTTACCCTTACCAAGCAAACCATGGCCCTGGTGCTCTCTGAATAAAAGGTAGTGCATGCGACCAGATTATTAGGATTTGCATCCTGAAGAGAAGGGCAACACAATGTTTTTATTTCAAAAATATGTGAAAATACAATGTCATTATTTTGAACAAATGTACAATTTAATTAGATAAAAACAAAATAAAACTTACAATTCCAGGAGTAACTGCCAAGTGAAGACTGGTAAACAAGTTTGCCATTTCAGGAAGAGATAAAGGTTTCACACCTCTAAGCTGCACCATATGCTCAAAAAATTTACTGATAGTACCAGACCAGGTAGTCATAGACAAAACAAAGTGAAATTGAGTGATGCATATGGGATCAAAAGATTTACTTGGGTGATGCATATAGGATCAAACTTGGAAATTTGTAGAAATTAAGTTAGCACTGTTGCATGCTAGTTAACTGATGCAATTGACTTTTATTAATTTGTTTATTGGATCATTTGGGTGATCATCAATCTATCAAAATGACTTCCTATTCAATAGGCAATATTTAACAAGTCAAGATATCAGATAATCAGTTCTTTAACAAGACGATTTGAAAAAATATTCCATTACAAGGTACGAATAAAAGTTTAAAAAGTTCAACAGATGTATCAACAATTTCTTACTCTTCCCTTGAAATGTTTGGCAAGATTGGACCTATGATCAAGTGGTACAGAGATCATCATTGTCATCAGGTATTTCCTGGAAACCCATCTAAATGATGCTTACTAACAAGATCTTAAACCCCTATTATTACAATATTACATAGCCATGAAATATTGAAATGGATTCTTGAGAATAGAAAGCACACTCCATCTCCCAATTGGAAAACAGAGCAAATTCAAGAAAGAGGCACACTAATTTCCTTATGGTATTGGTCAAAATGTCATATCAACCCTCTCTACTACACAAAGTTCTCCGTTCCATCTTTTGTAAGGTAATTCTTAAAAAATAATTGATTAAAAAGATTATTCTCCCATTCTTCTAGCATTAAAGCTTTCATCAGATTCTTTGGCTCTTTTTTATACTTCTATTTCTTCTTTTATTTAATAGCCCATTCTAGCAACAATTTTTATATTAGATAGGTCTCAGTGGCCATTTCAGGTTGCTCAATGAATGTTTTCACGTACCTCTTTATTCCTTACCATAGTCCAATCAATTTATAAATTCAGGAATTCATCTTCCTATACAATAGCAATAGTCGAACTAAAAGCATTTCTTATTTATTGACCACAACTAGAGGTGTCAATTATACCGATGAATACGGGTAGTACCCATGGGGACCCACCCCTAATGAGGCAGGGATGGGAGGCATTTGTTATTATTACCTAGCAATTATGAGGCGAGGATGGGTAGAGCACTCCCCACCCCGAACCCATACCTATACACATACCCACCCCATCAATATGTGGGTTGAGATATCGGACCCAGATGTTGGGTGGGCCAATCACCCACCTAATTCAAATCAAGCTGGGTTGAACCTTGGTTGAGTCGATTGTGAGTTAATTACAAGCCATTTGATTTGATTGAACAAGATAACACAGTATCAACAAATACTATCGTTTATATTTGGATATATTTGTATTTGAATATTATTATGATGTGTAAACTTTACAAATATTATGTTATTATTTATAAATTTTGGTATTGTTAATTAGTTTTGATAATAGTTTTATTTTTTTTAATGAAATACATTAATTAGGATAATATGGAGATACCCGTGGGGAATACCCCCGCCCCATCTAAATGGAAAATAGGATGGGAATAGAGAGCGGTTGACATCTCTAACCACAACCATCCTTTGTCTCTATTCATCTAGAACAGTGTCATGCCTTGATGTGTGGTGATAGCAATTCAGTAGAGAACTGCACAATTTCTGATTATCAGCCCGTTTCTATATTTTGACAGTATGACAAGCACCTATTCACTGACATGCCTGCAGGATATAACACTCATTTTAAACGTGGCATAAGCTGCCTCGAAATTCATTAATTCACTACACTACAAGCATGTATCCAAGTCAGTTTCTTCTAGTTCCTGAATGCATTTATGCATATGAAGTGTCAAACTGCTAACATGCTGAATCAAGACAAGAACCAAGATAAGAACATAATAATAGAATTGGATAACAAATAACTTGACAGGTTCAAATGCACGCTTACCACTTCTTGAAGCTTCAAGGGTGGTCCTGACAATGATTTCCACTGTGGGAAAAATTCTTCAGCTGAGACTAAAATAGGCTGAAAAAACTTATTCAGCACAACTGGAAGCCTGAGTTTGACATTAACCTGAAATAAAAAAAAGGTCATTCCATAATCTAAGAAAACATTGTTTTATTAGGA
This sequence comes from Ensete glaucum, assembly GCA_021527575.1. NCBI lineage: Eukaryota > Viridiplantae > Streptophyta > Magnoliopsida > Zingiberales > Musaceae > Ensete > Ensete glaucum. The sequence goes on from CM038551.1 coordinate 21,683,735, forward strand.
GCACCAAGAAAAGCAGACAAGCAAGGTGAGAAAATGACCACTGCAGTTACAAATTTATAGGAGAAGTCAAGAACAGCAAGATCTCTGCTTGCTCGAATATTCACAACCTCAAGTGGGCATTGCACCTACAAAGAGCAAGAGAAAAGTAATAACTTGAAGCTCTATTACAAATAGAACAAACTACCATACTATTTCAGACCTGTGCTCGTGGAGGAATAGTTTCAGGTACCATTGAAAGTTCCATCTTTAGATGGGTTGGGGGCAATATCAGAGCTCGCACTGACACAAGTGGTGAAGTGTTTTTGTTTCCTAAGAAAAGAACAAGACGCCCATGATGGGCTCGCCACTCTGCTTTTATTCCAATCTAAAATAAAAAAAGGAAGTTATAGAAATAAAAAAAGATAAAAGGAAAAAGTAAAACATCTAAGCACATATGGCACCAATGATAACTAATTTGAGTGATATAGCCTGAGGAAGCCAAACCAATTGTTTGGTTGGAATAGATACAAGTATGTCGAAATTCACTCAACAACTTTTTGAGACACGGCCCTTTCGAACTAACTAGTTAGCGAGTCAAGCCCAAGAGGCCCATGAAAATACTTAAAGCCCTGACTACATACTTGACATCTCAAAATTTAGAAGTCATTAGCAAAACCTGTATGTGGGGGTCCTCATAAAGTACTCCGCTGTCTTTCAGGCACAGTGCATTGAACCTTTCAGCAATGTTCACAATTGGCTGTAAAAACACACATTGAGTTACAAGATAACTAAGAAAGAATGATAATCTAAACCTATTATTATGTAACGACTCAAGCAATTCAAGCATGTACAAGAGGTTTTCTGAAATAAAAGTGGCGATGACACACATGCTCTATGGCAAAACAAGAAGAAATTTATCAAAAGAAAAGGCAATTTATTACCATGAAGACTAAAAACATAATATGATACCTGAACTGAGTTTGGCTGATCATCAACAGTAGCTAGTGCCAAGGGACCAGCTTCTTCAGAAGTAGCCTCCAGTGCCGACAACAGATTTTTGTCCTTTTGCTCTACTGGAACAGTAGGGACTGGAGGACCCTCTATTGCAAGTGGACCTAAAAGATCTCCAAGGAGGTCCGCAGATGGGGTATCTTGAGGAACAACTTTGTTGATGGACCCATTCTCATCGGTCATTCCTTGCTCTTGAGAACTAGCTTGACCCTGGGTACCAGCTTCCTGAATATTTAACAATTATTGGACTCCACTTCACATAAATGATTAATAACTATGTACTGATAGCAAAGTGTAATCCTAACCATATTCTGACTTGGCATCCTAACAAGGCCAAGCTGGCTGACTGGCAGGGATCCATTGGCAGGGTGTTGATCGGTTACAACCAGCGCATTTGACGTCTGTTGTTGGCTTCTTATCTTAATTGCACTTTGCTCTGCGGTGTCAACTTCAGCATCCTCTGCCTTTTTCAGCAACGCAGACTAGTTCGGCAATTGTAAACATATATTAGTCCAGAAAATGATGGGCATGTACCTTAAATATCATAAAGTTCTGATGTCTACCTGGCGTTCTGGAAACTTGGGCATTTCAGCCAATACATCCACCAAAGCTGCCCCCTTCCTACTAAGTGAAAAATATTCAACAGCTCTTTGCTGGATTTCAACATCAATGTAGCTCTCATATCTGGCCAAAAAGCTCAGCAGGTAAGTATGAAGTTCATGGTTATTAAACTAAAGAAACGAAAACCCTAAACATGATGGACATGTTTGTATAATCAAGACATTTGACAAGAAAAAGAATCATCCTCACTTTCTGAATATCGACCAAATTTGTTCCTGTAATTCTGGATCAGGAGGAAGGTTGTGCATCAAGATCTTGGCATATGTTGAAAGAAGAATAGCAACAGTACTTGTACTGAAATAGTGGAATTGTTAGTTCCATGAACCTATAATAATGCTGATGTCAATAGTTAACAAAAAAAAAAGGGGAATGCCTGAGCTTACGCTACTGTAGGAAGCTTCTCATTAATAATGGCGAAGATTTCCTTAGGACTACAGCCAGGTCTTCGAGCCAAAAGGTGGCTGTACTCTCCAAGAAGATAAGCACTCACCTAATGAATGAAGGAATAAAGGATGGACGAGAATTATGCAAATATTTCAAAGCTACCACCAACTGTACAAAGCCACCTAGTTGAATAACTAGTAAAATTCGTCATTTCAGGAATTTCACATTACAGTAAAGTTGTATCGGGTCATGACACAAACCTGATCATCTCATATTGCTCCATTTTACTTAAGTTAATGTGACAATAGACTGTTTACGACATGATAAATAACCTATGCCACAGGAAAGACAGGCTCATACAGATTGGTCATAACAGAGAAGTTAAGAAAGACAAAGGAATTGATGGTCCTTGGATCAACTGAAGATATTGCCCTTAAACCAATATCAAAAGTGAGGACTCATGCAGCTGAGAGCCCAAAAAGTTGGTAGCTTCTTTTTACTATCCAGTCTCTCTAATCAAATTTATGCTTTGATCATTTTAAGGCCTCACATATTGTCAGGTAACAACAAAATTAAGTGTATGAATACTTGTTTGATAAATTTCCTTTTACCAAGATACGTTGATGAAACAAGTTAGTAGAAATGAACCATTAAGCTGTTTCCTACTAAGTTTAGTTGAAAATTGTATCCTAAATAAAAATTCTGAAAACAACAAAATAACAGATAAAAAAACCAAATAGAATAATAAAGCCAAACATAATCCATATGCAAGAAGAAGCTTCGATTTGTCAAATTATGTGGTTTTAATTTATTTTAGTTCCTTGAAATTTACAGTATCATCAAGGCTAATATGACTACAAGCTGCGGATGAAGACATTGTCACGAACAAAATATTTGGTGCAGCTAGTGTATCTTGAACTTTTTTTATTTAAATTGAAAAAAAGACAAGGATGAGACAAACACCTTGACCATTGTCTCATGCAAAGCCGGCTTCTCAAGATATTCTCTCGCTTTAGCTGCCGCATATGGCTGCAAAATATCAGAATAGCAGATACATAATCACAGGAATAAGGTCTATCAATTAAAAAACTCAAAAAATAGTGATAAATTGTGTAAAACCTGTAAATCTTCATTGTTGGTGACAAACTGAACCACACGATACCATATATCATCACTAACAAAGTCCCCTGCTTTATCAATCAATTGAAGAATGACATCGACATACCTACAAGAAAATAAGGATAAGTAGAGATGCAGCCAATGTAGTGATCAATGTCCCAATTATTTAAGGATTATGAAGAATTGATACTTCTATTTTTTAAACTTTTGTGTTTGTCTCTTAGGACATTTACTAAGATGCAAATATAGGGAAAATAAGCAATGGGCTTAGAAATTTGCTTTGTCCCAAACATAAAAGGATTGACAAAACCACAAACAAGATGATTTTTATGCAAGGTTTGACTTACCGGTCCATACCGGTGTACCAACATATTGTCGGTAACGATATGGGACCCATATCAGGCGGTATACACAGTGCGCACCACCCGGTATTAAAATATAATATAATATTTTTATAATATAATATTAAAATAATGTCGCCTCGATCTGTCTCCCCGCGCGGGGAGATGCTCTGACCCCTCACGCGGAGAAAAGCGCGAATCATGGCGCGCAGCGACCAGGCGAAGCGGGCAGCACGGTGAGGTATTCTTTCTTCCCCTCTTCTTTTTTTTTTCTTTTCCTCTTCTTCTTCCATTTTTCTTCCTCAATCGATCGCTGACGATCGATTTCTCTCTCAATCGACCACCAACGATCGATTTTGATGGAACCACACAGTACGGGCGGCTCGGCTAACTGGTGGACGGTATACCATACCCAAGGCGGTACAAGTCAAAATTGCAAACCTTGTGTTTACGTACTGCAGAAGATCCCTATCAACATAAACTGATTAGCAAATTATTTTCTCAAGACTAAAGGCTGCTCCTCATAATGCAAAATTCCTTGTTCATGTAATAGGCAATATACCTTGCCATAGTGTCTTACTACCCTGTTGACTAGAAAGTGTTATACCAACCAGCAATGGGCATACCATATAAATGTAATCCTTAATCAAATTATTTTTTAGGATAGTAAGATCATCACCATGTTATAAATATTTTTCCAATCCAACAGTGGATAGTGTATCTACAAAGACTAAATATTCAAAGTCAAGGGAACCAGTGTTGTGCCTGAAGTGGAATTTTAAAGGTCAGTAGAGCATGGAGGCAGCACTAGATTTTATCATGAAACATTTTAACATAAACAGTGTCGTGATTTATGAGACTTGTTACTGTCCCAATTGAGAAAAATGATATTAGTAAACATATATACTTGTAGCAAATAGTTAACCTCAATTTTTTTAGAGGTTTATACTGTGTTGCATCAGACTAGATGTAGTACCTAAGTTTCACACATAACCACAACTAGCATGCCAACGTGAACATAAATAACATGCAGATATTGTCATTATTTAAAAATATGATTTGTGATATCTATGCTTTATAAACATGATATATGATATGCTCATATTATTGACTTTCAATGATGAAGTGCATGCTTCAAGAAAAATTATTACATGTAACATTCTTTGAAATGTTGTCCGAAGGATATATAAGCAGTGATGTCTGTTTTTCTTTTAAGATTGTTTGCAACACAAAGGTACAATGCTCCGACAAGATACGCATGTGTGCTAGCAAATTTGAGATGCATCTAATGGGCTTAATGAGCTAAGTCCAACCCATCAACACTGCTGCAGCTCACTAAGCAAGCAGCTCTATCCCACCTCCTCATTCTTTTGTCTTATTCTCCTCCCTAAACCAGATAAGGGCACGACTACTTTGCCTAACTTTTCACCTGTTCGCCCTCAATTTCTCAAACTTCTCTTCGTTCAAGCCGAAGGACCCTGATTTCGAGGAGGATCAAGGTAAGAAACCCAACCCTTCCCTGGCCATACCAAGGGTTTTAGTTTGTAGGTTGTTATTTTTGATTGATTTTGGATAACCCAGGGTTCGAATAAAGATCTGGTTTTTTGATATGTTGTGTATAATTATGTTAGGATTCTATGGCTTCTTGAATGACTTCAATTGAAGTATTGTGCTTAGAGTTATAGATTTGTCAATCCCCTATTTCCTGTGAAGGGGTTATGTTCAAGCTAAATTGACACTGTTAGGGTCATGACTAGATCTTGTTCCTTCGATATGCCTTAAAAGGATCCCTTAGGGTTTCGTAGGAGAATTGAGTGAATACCATTTCTGCAACCCAAGATATGAGATTTAGAAGTTTAGGCAGTCTCAAACCCTTTCCAGCATAACAAAATAGATGGTAGTTGAATTTGGAGGATATTTTAGCCTCCTAATGATTTTGTTTTCAGCTAAAATTCTGTATATATTTAGTTTCATATGTCTCTTGAGTTCCTACAGAATTTCATAACAATACATGATGGTTTGGTCAGCATAAATAGTGAAATAAAATTACTTTGTAGAATCAAGTAGTTGTTTGATCAGAAGTGACTAGGTCATTTGATTATAGACTGAAATATTGGCAAATCAATGATGGAATTTAGGTGAATTTATAAGTTAGGCATAGTCCAATTTAGAGGAGAATCTATCAAAATTTTACTAGAATTATTGTCTATATTTGGAGTTATAAGTAATGTAAGAAGTAGGATTCTTAATTAAGACCAAGGTATGTAATTTCGAATTGTACCACGCGGTATGGGCAGTACGTACCGGTCCACTAGCAGACCGATACATGGTTTGCCCGCTATCAGGGGGTACCATGGTTTTAGCCCTGTACCATCCAATACAAGGCTGTATCGGGCAATAACGATCAAAATTTAGCCCATTACCTTCCGTTATAGGCCAATAACAGTCAATTTCGACCATCAATATCCACTACCAAGCGATATCAGCCTAGCCGCAGTTGGCTGTGGCGAGGGAAGAAGCAAGAGAAAGCGAGAGAAGAAGAGGGAAAACATCGGGCGGTGCCACCCTCTCATGGCGAGGTGGCGGCTTAGCTATCGGAGATGTCTACAGCCAAAGAACCACAGGACGACACCGCGAATGAGAACCTCGCGTGGCGGTGACTTCTTGGCCACGGTCTTCGTCTTGTCGCCTTCTCCTCGTCTGAGGCGACGAGGAAAAGATAGAAGCATCGGCGACTTCTCACCCGCGTAGGGAGGAGGTGACTTCTCATCCATGCGAAGAGAAGAAAACAAGACTTCTCCCCGTGCAGGGAGAAGAAAACGAGGCAACATCGCCCTTTTTCTTTTTTCACATTTTAATTTATTATTATTATTATTATTATTATTATTATTATTATTATTATTATTATTATTATTATTATTATATTATATTATATATATATACTGAGTGGTATGCCGTGGAGTACCGCTCGGTACCCCCGTACTGAGCAGAGCTCAATACGCTTGTACGGTACAAGATGGCGGACCTTGATTAAGATATCTAATGACCCTTGCACACCTAATCATTAAGGACCATGGCCCTTTGCTTCACTAACATCTATATTTTAAGTCAAACTAGGTAAGTAGCTTAAGCAACTAGAAAATAGTGGTTGTATGAATTATTACATTAATAATATATTTGAAAAGCATGTTTTAAATGATACGATTTCCATGAGCTAGGTACAAGCTCAATGCTATTTTTTTTTTACACATGGTATAAGCATAAAAATAATTACGATGAAATTTTACTATATGTATGTCTGCAAAGGGTCAAGCTAGTTGCAACCTCACTCAAGTCCCAAAGGACTTGTAAAAGAACAAATTAATTAGTTCAGAAAAGGAGCGATGGATAAATCCTGACATCTCGCAAAGAGGGTAGCTTTACAAGCAATTCAACAAACACTTAGTGTGCAAGAGAGAAAAGAAAGGAGAAAGCAAGAATTTCAAAAAACAAACAACAGTCGCAAGTCCACAAACGATTGCTCACCGGGTGTCGAGCGTGTTGGCAAGCCTCCGTAGGCTTTACGTGCGAACGTGTGAATCCAATCAACGACCAACACTACCCCAACCCCCCATTCAACCCCATGACGTGGTCCTAGGGTGCTAAGATGGCTAACATTTTACACCACACTATAACCTGCAAATACAAGCCATAGCATTGCAAAAACTAGACCATTCTAGGGCAATTTTGCCAATTTTGGAGAGCGATCGCTCAGCAGCCCTACAAACTGTTCTTGCTCACAGTTTTCAAACAAAAACACACAAAAACAAGGCAAAACATGTTGTCAAACATATATACAAGCAAATAAAAGCAACAAATGGTTCATTGACGAAGGTGTTGTAGGGGCACAACGACCGTCCGTGACAATTCAGTGTCGAAGTGCATGTATATATTACAACGTGCAATGTGGGAGTACACGTATATATTATCACATGCGGTGTGGGAGTGCATGTAAATGTTATGATATGTGGTGTGGAAGTTTATGGGTGTCTTATGCTTCCTATCATATCATGCACATATGTGTTCTAAGTTACTTTGACTTAGAAACCTTTTTATTTGCATCTATTATGTTACAGTGTTGTACTTGCTAAAGAAGTCGAAAGATAATGTGTCACCATTAATTGTCTTACGCATATAATTTTGAAATGTTACCTACTTGATATGACGCATGCTCACCTAAATAAAACTTTACAGACTTATACTTACTGAGTTATCACTCACCGTACACCATATTTTAGTAAGTAAAGACACTAGTACCCCACCCAAGTGATGGGTAAGGAGGTGAGCAGATGTGAGCCCATGCCCATCGCAGATATGGATGATGACATGTGAGCATTTTTGTGTATAAATTTTGAATAGGACATACATGCGTTTTTCTTTCAATTATGTGTTTATAACTGCGTACAACTATCACGCTATTGTGCATAGGGGAAACCTATCATTTTGTTCAAATTAGCATGTTGTAAAATTGTCCACTTTTCCACTACACTATGATGGTAGCATTAGTAAGCTGAAAAATAGCATCATATTTCTAATCATATATGTCAGGTATGTGTGAAACTAGGAGTAGGGTGTTACACCAGATCCTACATAAGATAAGATAAAACATTAAGTAGTAATGTTTGTAAGATAGATGTCATATACATGTTTAGATCTGGAATGTTTTACATTAAGTAGTTAATGTCCTACATTTCATGACCAATCTGTCCAATAGTTTACTTCCAATCACCAATGCTTAAACCAAAAACACGTTTGGAGAAACACCACCATGATTGGTGAAATATAAAACAAACTTAAAACACTATGCAGAAGCTGGTAAGATTACCATGACAGATCTGGAGCGAATTTCTCTGCTAGAATTGCAGCCTTGAGTGCTAGTTCTTCACGCATAGCAAAATCTGCAGTATTAAGATACTGAAGAGGGATGGTAAACAGATTATTAGGATCACATGATTGAGATTGGCCTTGTACTTCAAGATATTTAGGATCTAAAATTAGAAAAAGTAAAGCAGTATATCACAATATTCACTTGTACCTGCAATAATTCTTCAACTATATCCTTGGCGTTTGTAACATCACACATACCATAAAGTAGATCAAGAGCACGTCTTCTTATACTGGAATAATTGCAGGCAAATGAGGGACTCATAAAGATTATCATTAGGTGTAAACAAAAGAGGAAGAACATATTTATGTAGGAAAATACTATATCAAAAAGAAATCTGCCCACTAAAACGCTAAGAAACAACAATAAAAACAACTGTAATGTCCCCACTGCTAACACACTAAGAAACAGATAAAGTGAAACACTGAATATGCTTGAATCTTAAGTACGTAGTAAAGAAACCTACAAAATGGAGTTACTTTTAACCAGAAACATGTATCTCAATAAAAGGGAGACTTCCAAGGTGCAATTTAGTACATGTACTCTAAAATCTTATGATGAATATGTAGCTGGCTTTGCAATCAGAACTAATATAGAATGAGTTTCTCATGAAAGTAAAATTATGTCTTTAACCAAAATTGTACAAAATACAACAACAAGGCAAATTACAAGACTATAAACGAATTTTCCAACTAGCGACCATGACTAGGAACTCCCATCTACAGCTAATAACTACAAAAACCACTCCCCACTAACAGAACTAAACATCAATGCTCAAACTCGTATAAAGTTAACAGCAAAAAACAACCCACAATTAAAGCTAGCAATCTCATACAAATAGAAACTCTAAAAGATTCAGCCAAAGTTCTTCAGTATCATGACTCACCCGTGATGATTTATGCCTCAAGCATATCGTCACTCAAAAATCTTCATTGACGGTCCATATAAAAACTTCATTCATAAAGGAAAAACTACAAGCATAACAGTAGCTGGTTGATGAAAACCACAAAGGCCATGTCATACATATTCATGACAATTTGGAAAGAAAGTTGACCATGGATAACCTGGACTCAAAAGGAAGAATTCAAGAATGTCTAAAATGGGAAAAACCGACTAAATTTCTATAGAATTAGATTTGGACTCTAATAACTTCATGCATGTTTTAAATATACTTATAAATCAAACTATTTAGATCAATGTGGAACCTAAATAATGATTAAAGAGAACCAGAACTTGGGATAGTCCATGTCAATTTTTTGTTTCCTAGTATCTAAACTGGAGCAGTAATTCCACGCCGAGTATATCAGTAATCTAGAGATCCATTATCAGATCCTCTTTAATTCCAAGCCAAGGTTGTGTACATTGACCCTCCTCAGACTTCGATTGGAAGGAGCCTTGAGGACAGGGTCACCATTTAGTTGATTATCCTCCATTTTCTCCCTAACTAACCTGAAGATCTAATTGAGCAAGAAATCGCAGTTCTCCATAAGCAAAAATGAACTACAAGCTTTAACGCGCATCTGATGGTTTACAATGGAAAACTTTTTCAGACATCTTTTTATATGTACACTCTCAAATCAGAAGTTGCAGAATCACATCTTAGAATCATGTGATCCAGGAACTTAAAGCTCCCATAACCAAGTACAATAGTTTGATTGCTTTCCGAAACTGATAATCAAGATAACCAACTCAAGCATATAAATATGATAGGACAGATTAATACACAATCTCTAGTCTTAGGTTCTTATTAATCCTGTTCAATTAAGTAGTATAGCTCTTGTGAATCTAAATATCAGTTTGTCCACACATATGCCGAACATTACAATTTTTTTAAATTTTTTGTTGTCAGTGATATACAGATGTAGATCATGTTGCATAGACATAATGTATCGAAATGCTGGTCGACCAGTACTCAATAGACTGTGATCGAATTATAAAGGAAAACATTTGACAGCAACAAATTTAACAAGAGTGATCATACACTAGAGCAAACCCTTTTACCAAAAGCAATCACCACAAAGTTACCTGATATCAGGATCTTTCAATGAAGTGATTATTTGTGCTTGATGCCGTTTGATAATATCCTGCACATCTGAGACCAACAACATCCTCGTCATGTTCTCCTGTGCCAATAAAAATTAGGCATTCTCCATGAGAATGTAATCAAGTTTTATCAAATAACCAAGAATCAATAAAGTTACACATGCATATCAATGTTTTACTTATCGGTCCGTACCGGTGTACCAACATTTTGTCGGTACCGGTATGGTACTAGTACCGGGGCAGTATGCACAGTGCGTACCACCCGGTATATTAAATATATTATAATATAATACTATATTATATACTATAATATTAATATATTAAAAAAATATTTAAAAAGAAATAAAGGGGTGACGACGCCTCGATCTCTCTCCCAATCGCCGGCGGGCGATGAGAGCGCGCAGGCGAGGACGGCGCGAGGTACTTCTCTTCTTCTTCTTTCTTCTTTTCCTCTTCTTCTTCCCTTTTTCTTCTTCAATCGACCACCAACAGTCGATTTCTCCCTCAATCGATCGCCGACGGCCGAAATCCACCACCGATAGCCGAAATCGACCGCCAACGGCTGAAATCAACCGCCGACGGCCGATTTTAGTGGTACCGCCCGGTAGCGGCCGGTCCACGTACCGATCAGCTGTCGGACCGGTACGTACCGGGCGGTATGGGGCCTTACCACTCAGTAAGGAGAACCTTGATGCATATAACAAGGGTGGGCTAGTGCTGTTGGCTCCTACCACTTAAGCTCTGTAATGGTCAATACTCAATAGTCTAGGAGTAGGAAGTTCCATCATATATTTCCATTTATGCAGAAGCAACCAACAACACAATCAATCTTTATAATAATAATGCACCAAATACTTACAAGACCAAGATAGCGAATGTTTGGTTCACGAACAGCAATAAACTTTCCTAGCAAAGCCACACACTGAGACATCATCTCCTTTTCAGCATCAAGATGCATAACCTATAACATGGATCAAGAGGGTACTGATGTAACTACCAAGATAATGCATCATATATTTACATAGTAAACACATATGGGCCAATGACCAAAGATCCTTGCACTTATGTAAATTTTGGTAAAATGAAACAAAGTCTTAAATAAACAAACACTTACATAAATGAGCAAAAAGCTTCAAAAACAAAGAATTAAATAATAAATTGAAGTTTATAGAATGTAGTAAGCCTGTTTAACTACTGAAAAATGGAAAGCAAGAAATAAATGGTCAAACTTAAGCTAATGACACTGATGAGACAATATAAATGTCTGGAAATGCTAGTTATACAGAAGGTCTTACTACATTCACAAAGGTCACTACATGGTTAATATGTCATAATATTTGTGAGTGAAAGGACTACAATGGGCATAATTCTGTCCAGTAGTTTAGAGACAAAATGTTTTAGTTCAACAGTTTATTAGGTCAAATTGACTTTTCATTAGTAACTCTTTTCACAATGGTCACAATTAATTTCCCAGAATGGACAAATGCAGCTTATCAACAGAAACAAGAACATGCATACTTCATTTTTTATGAACACACATAGAATAACATAAATAGATCATATTCTTTCATTTTTTTCATCACTTGACAAATCAAACCCACATTAGGGGACAACTGTCACAAAGAGCGAACCTCTATGTGCATAATGTGCCAAAGTGAGAATTTGAACCATTGGCATGATGAACAGGACCTCGGATGCAAAACCACCATGCTATTTGTCAGGGCACACTTAGAGAACTTGGACATTCACTTATTACTAACATCAATCATCCAATGCATAACATTTGCATCAAATTTCAAGAAAAGAACTCACAAGAGCTAAGGCTTCAAAAAGGACGGCATGTGCTGCATTGTTCTTGTTTACATTTTTCACCACATCAGTGCCCATTAAAATACGTTGTAGAACCTGCATAAAACAAATTAATTGATCAGATAATAAAAGTAAATGAGATTATTGCACCATGCCCTATGCATCAAACAGTCATACTTCAAACAAAGCTCTTCTAGTATTTGGATCTTCAATAGTTGGAAAATACTGAAGAGCCCTCATTGTCTTAACCTGCATCACATGAAGATTGGCCATTAGAATAGTGACATGTTTCTTCTTTAAATGGCTTTTTATAATCAAATGACCATAAATAAATAGCTTAATGAAGCTTTATTACTTAGTTAATTAGAAGTCAAAAACTATGACTAATCTACATCATGATTCTCCTCTCGCTGATGCAAAATATCACCCCATTCTTTAATTAATAATTAATTTTTACTATTTGACAAGCAAAATAGAGAGTCGAGTTATGGGCGTATGACAAAACAAAGCCCTCAGATCGTCTTCTTAAAACACAAAGCTCTGCATTTTTCATTCGAACACTCCAGCAAGCATTCTAATTCTGAACTGGACAATTTGCTTTGCTACTTCCTAAATAACAGGCAGCCTAGTAAACCAAGATAATAAGAAAAAAAAAGCAAGAGTGCAGCAACAAAAATAACATATAGAGCAATGCAAGCACAACAAAGCAGCAGAAAACAAAATAAGAAGAAGCCAGAGGTGTGGTTAAACCATTCAAAGGAAGCAGCACTAGAATAGAGAAAAGAACAATCAAGAAGTAAAAAAACAGTTTCTTTACTCCCTCCACTATTTTTTCCTATTCCCAATGACAAAATCCCAATAAACAAACAATAAAGCAACCCATATAATCATTGTTTCGTTTTATGAGGAATCCAATAGTAATAATCACAATGCATAGCTTTTGTGAGCCTTGCTTTGTTTCACATGCCCTAGGGATGCCTTGTGAAACCTGATGAGGTTAGAACGCAAAATTCCGGCTATGGACCTTGAGACTTAGTAAGCCTTAGGTGCACCAATGCACCTATAAACTGCGAAGGATCTCCTCAGGTACAATTAGCTTTAAGGACATTATTAATCCATTAGAAGTTTGTATCTTGTACAAGGTTTGACATACTGGTCCGTACCGATGTACCAAGATTATCTCGATACCAGTACAGTACCAGTATTAGACAGTATACACAATATGTACCATCTGGTATATTAAAATATATTTATATTTTTTATAATATAATATTATATAATATATTAAATATTAATATATTATAAAAAAAGGGCCGATGTCGCCTCGATCTTCCTCCCTGCACAGGGAGACATTCCGTCTCCTCGCGCGGGAGAAAAATCGCACGTGGGTCAAGGCTGCAGCAGCGCACGGGTGAGGACGACGCGGGGAAAAGAGGTACTTTCTTCTTCTCCTCTTCTTCTTTCTTATTTTCCTCTTCTTCTTCTTCTTCTTCTTCTTCTTCTTCTTCTTCTTCCTTTTTCTCCCTCAATCGACTACCGACGGTCGATTTCTCCCTCAATCGGCCGCCGACGACCGAAATCGACCATCGACGACCGAAATCGACTGCCGACGATCGATTTTGAATGCCGTCGATAGTAGGCGTCCAGCACTGTAACATCGATACATACCACCCGGCACGAAAAATTACAAACATTGATTTTGTATAAGATTTTGTGGGCTATATTTTAAAAAAAAAAAAGGAAGTCTTATTTCACAACAAAGCTCATAATTGTTACAATTAGTGTCTAAAAATTCCATAAATGAGGACCACTTACCAGGTTATATAATTGGTCTTGATTTGATGAGTGATTAATTGAAAGTAGATTGATTTGTGGCCTTTGGATGTCAATTCTAATCTCTGTATCCTCTTTCTCTGTTCTCCTAACAGCCTAACAAATATTACATTTTTGTCAAACATTAGTACAGAGCAGATAATCTACCCATTACAGCTCAGTTATTTTGTGTTCCAAACAGTGTGATCCTCTAATAGCGGAGAAGTTAATCATAGGATAATCAAACATTTGCAGGATAACAGTGTTAACCACAACAAAGTATCAGTAGGATAATCAAACATGTCAGGAAGGTAATCATTGGCACCTTTGTAACCATATAATATGCCAAAACTCATCATGCCTTTGATTGTTCAGGAGTCAATCCATATGACAAGAAAGCACTGAATAATTGTTCAGGAGTCAATCCATGTGACAAGCACTTCCCACGGGATCATGATAAGACCCCAGAAGGAGCCCTATAGATTTTGATCACTGAGGGGGATCAACCCTTGGAACGCTATAGGGGTTCCTACCTCCTAGACTTGGCACAAAGGCTGAATTGAAGGTGATAATTGCTTGATTAAGAGAAGGGGGCGGCTACACCTTAAATAGGGATCAAAACCCTAGCCTAAGGGGGCGCTTGCCTAAGTGGAATTACCCTTTTGCCCCTCCTATAGCTATTCTGCCTTAATAGGAATAAGGGGCGGCTAGGTTGGCTCTATACCCGACCTAAGCAGGGGGAAACCCTGGCTGACTTGCCCAGTAAGGGGGGTAGAGGCCACTAAGCCCTAAGGGCTAATCCAAACCCTAGCCATACTCCTTTATAAGATAGGAGAGGCTTTATTACAATCTAGCAGAGTTTTTATTGACTTCTACTGAAATGATTAGGACTTAACCCTGCTAGAGTCCTGTCAGATCCACAAGCAACAACTTTAGCAAACACTTAATATAGCCGATGCAAATTGCCAAGGTTTTTCTTACCGAGCGATAAGGCCCATACCGCCCGGTACGTACCAGTTTGACAGCTGACCAGTACGCGGACCGGTCGTTACCAGGCGATACCGCTAAATCAACCATCGGCGATCGATTAAGGGAGAAATCAACCTTCGACGATCGATTAAGGAAGACAAAGGGAAGAGGAAGAAGAGGAAAAGAAGAAAGAAGAGAAGAAGAAATACCTCACCCGCGCGTCCTCGTCGCCAACAGGTCGCCCGCGCGCCCTCGGCGTCGGCGAGCGACTTTTCTCCGCGCACGAGGAGACAAAACATCTCCCGCACGGGAGAGAGATCAAGGCGACACGTCACCCCTTTATTTGATTTTTAATATATTTAATATTATATTATATTATATTATATTATAAAATATTATAAATTATTTATTATACCGGGCGATAGACACTATGCATAACTACCAGTACCGGGACCATACCGATACCGACAAAATATCGATACATCGGTACGGACCGGTACGTAAAACCTTGCAAATTACAACTATGGACTTTACAAGTTCTGAACGGTTGCATACAAAGGATAATGGTCCATTATAGATCGAAGTCCCCACAAGTGCCTATATGCCAACTACCATTTACAAGCCGAAACCGGCAACAAAAGCTAACCAAAATAGGGCTGCTAAGCCTACTGCAAGCCCACTACTTACTGTACACAGAATATACAAAAACCGAAGGACACAGACAATCATGAGCATTACGTTGAACACCTTGTTCATATTTTTATCTATGACATTCTACCACATTTATTCCTTTGACATCCTCGTCGAAGCCGCTGTAGACGCTGCATCTCCTCGCCTTTTGCTGAATCTTCAATCTATTTCTTTGGCTCAACACGCCCCTTGGTCCTAATTGCTCTCTGTAGCTGTTGTTGAGTAGTCGAACTATGATCTGTCATGCTGCTTCAACTCGCCAATGACTATCTTTTGTGTAGGGTTGGCTGAGCTGTGCTGATCCTTGTTGATTTCTACGGATCCTTCTGGTGAAGAAAAAGACCCTTCTTGTTATACACCAGTATTGTAATAGTCTCATGTTGCTTAAACTGAATGGATGCTTGTTGGAGCTTTAACGAGCATCGCTTCGCAGATTTTGAAATTTTTTAGGTCCTTCCTCCACAAGATTCACTCATTAATCCTTCTTCAACTTTAGTTATCACTTCCAAGTAGGCTCGCATCACTCCCGCTATCGATTGGCATTCTATTAGGAAATGAAGCGGACAATTTACTCTCAGTAGTACTGATCACCAACGGTGAAGATTTGACAACTATTGTCTTTCATAAGCTTTCCTCGAAGGGTCACTGAACTTGTACAGAACTCCTCTGCTAAATAAATAAGAGAATCGCGGTACTAAGTTTCACCCATTCTCTTTTGAATTGAGAAGGTAAAGGTTACTTGATTTCGTCCACCTCCTCGAGGTTGTACTTCATGCATCGAGCTGGTTACTAGCATTTCGCCTGCTCTTTGCTCACACTTCCGAAGCACTTGAAGTGTTTGCACTCCTTACATTGAGTTAGCTACTGTAATTTGCCTTCCCACTGGCATCGAACTTCCGGAATGCAAGAAGTTTTGCTCGAAAAGAGCAAAAAAAAAAAGTTTACCCCAAATTGGAGCCCCCTAACTTGGAGTAAGTCTTTGATGATTTTGGTCACCTTTGGGATTGTACCGTCTTCTCCATCACCTTTGTTGCCTACTCCTCTGAGTAGAAAAGGTATAGTATCGCGTACTGCCTACTTCGTTCCTTGGTCGAGCACTTATACATCAACCCGAAGTCCCTCACTTTTGGCTATCTTGATGAGAAGCCCGTCGAAACCGCTCTCATGAAGTTCCTTGGCCTCTGCCCTTCCGCCCTGTCTTGGTACTTGGAGCTTGCCTCTGCATTCTCCACCTCCTCGGCCCCTTTTACGACCAACACTCTCCCTCCATAAGAGCAAGGGATCGATGACTCCACAGAAGTCCCGCCTCTGTGATACCATACTGCCAGCCCATGGCCCTACTATCCGTTGCCTTGCATATGCGTCCCTTTCTTCGCGCTCGATAGGTTCGCCTCTGCGACACTGTGGCACTCCTAGGAGTCCACCTCCTTTATAACCGATGCTTTGCTTTTGGGTAGCTAAGCCCCTTTGGACTCGTCGACGTTTCCTCACCCCTTTCGACCACCTGCTTCAACACCTTTGCGTTCTCTTAGCATTTCTCCTTGGTCGATGGAAAGACAGACTGCAACTCTCATGCATGGCCTCCGCTATCTTGTTGCAGGGCTTGAACCGATTCTATTCTCCTTAGCTTCCTTGGTAACAACGTTCGCTTACTCTGCCTTGTCCTATGACTTGCCGAGCTCCCTTAAGCGAATATAAGCACTGAAGTAGTCCAACTCTCCAGTCGCTCTGATCATACATCTGTATAATCAAGTCCCATCCATGGGACTCTCTAGTACTTGCACTCAGAATTCTCCCTCGATGGTACACAGCCCCATATGTTGATAACCAAGGCTTTCATCCGATGTAAGATTCGATGTGCACACATAAAAAACCTGCCGCTGCGGTACCATGGCATTCACTCCTTGAATTCATAACCCTTCTTTTCGTTGTATTGTTCATCGAAGTGGAGCTCCCAGTAGCTCCTGATTATACTTCCGCATGATCGTGTCCCTCATGGGACATCTCCGCATGTGTTGTATCACCACGAACTATTCCACCACGATCCGTTACACCATGTCGCCTCCTAGTAACATCTCCATTGCATTCAAATTCTTATATGATGAACTCGGACTACGATCTCTTCATGCGTGGCCTCTGCTAGCACATCGTAGGGCCTCCGCCATCTCCGATTTTTGTTTACTCCCTTGGCAATTCACCTTCGTCCACCCATTCTCGAGTCACACTCGGACGAAGCATAGGTCTAGGACAGTCCGTCGCCTAGTAGCTCTCGAAGTCCCCTGACTTCGCTAGGATTGGTGCACCATTGTCTAGATCCTATGCCTCTATTCCCCTACAAGCACAATCTCCGCTGCACGCCAATTTCCTAATGGCAACTCGAATGGCAGCACTGTGGCATATTCTTCAAGAGTACCCGCCTTTCCGTCCTCTTGCCTCGTGCTAAGGTCTTCTGATTCCAACTTCGCCTTTGCAAGTTAAATCACCTTAGTTCCTCTGTCAAATGCTTTTCTAAGATAAGGTGCATGTGCCTCGAAGCTGCCTTCATCTTTGGCACCATGCAAAATGAGTGTCCCATTAGAATGAAGAACCCATGAAACGACATAATCCCACTCTTGCCTCTACAAGAGTTCATGTCCTTGACCCCTGTCCAAGGAAAGCTCTATGCTTCCGCTTCATGTTTCCATCTTCTACCTCGACTCCTATTATGCGGCTTGGATGCTTCACCAAGTTCCACCCAAGTTGCTCCGCCTTTCGATTTGCATTGTGTTGATGATGGCCCTCATGCCCACTATTCCACGGGTCAGCCCTCCGTTGAGTTCGATTTCCACATCGACTCTAAGTGTGCCTTCGTATGATGTTGTCATGGTCGCTCCCCCACTTGATCTCGCAATGCATCCACCAATGCATTACCTAATTTGAGATCATGTAACGACTAATCACTGCTCGCTCGATCCCTTGAGCTTTGTGGAGATACTGCCGTGAGGCACTCTTCCACAACATGTGCGATCCGCTGCATATAATTCTTCCTCTGGAGAACCAGGACCTATACCTCCTGGATAGCTATCCTATTAGAGCAACTTTCCTCTTTGTATTCTTCCCACTGGAAGTTTCGGAGACCCCCATCCCCTTTTGTCACGGGCTCAGCTGATTTTACCTAAGCCGTGTGGCACCCATGCGTGTCCGTCCGCAAAGGTCAGCCCTCCCTGAGATCTCTAGAGTCTCTTAGACTTACAAAAGAAAACGGGCCAGAAGAAGTAATTCCCATGGGATCCATAAGCAACTGCTCAAGCAAACACTTTATAAAGCCAGATACAAATTACACCCATGGACATTACAAACTCGAGAGGTTGCACAAAGGATAATGGTCCATTCTGATCAAGTCCCCACAAGTGCCTATAAGACACACTTGTATTTACAAGTCAAACTTGGTCATAAAGCAAATCAAACTAGGGCTGCTAAGCCTCTGAAAGCCCACTTCTTCTGTACAAGATATGTACATAAACCGAATGACACAGACAAGCACGAGCATTTTATCGAACACCTTGTTTACATTGTTGTCCGTGACATTCTCCCCCACTTATTCCTTTGACGTCCTCGTCGAAGCCACTGTAGATGCTGCATCTCCTCGCATTATACTGAATCTTTAATCTTTTGCTTTAGTTGCAACACGCCCCTTTGGCTCCCAGCTGCTCTCTGCCGCTATTGTTGAGTAGTCGAACTCTGATCCGCCGTCTTGACTCACCAATGGAATCGGTGTGGGGTTAGGCGAGTTGTGTTGATCCTTGTTGGTTCTCGCAGATCCTTGATGAAGGAAAAGACACCTTTTTTGCGCTGTCACAGTATACTCATATTGCTTGAGGTAGATGCTTGTTAGAGCTTTAACGAGCATCGCCTCAGACTTTGAAGTTTTAAGGTCCTTCCTCCACAATGTTTACCCAGAACCTTCTTCCATTAGTTGTCACTTCAAGCATGTTCGCATCACTCCGCTTCGATTAGTCAATTGGGAAATGAAGTGGAAAATCTACTCTCGTATCTTGATCACCAATGGTGAGGATTTGACAACTATTGTCTTCCATAAGCTTTCTTTGAAGGGACCGAACTTATGCGAGCTCCTCTCTTGGATAGATAAGAGAACGGGATACTTGACTTCACCCATTCTCTTCGTAGTTGAGAAGGTAAGGTTACTTGGCCGCTCACCTCCTTGAGTTAAGAGAATTGGGGTACTCGGTTTGCGATTCTCTTGAGTTGAGAAGGCAAAGGTTACTCGATTTACTTTGCCTCCTCGAGTTTGTACTTATGCGTCGGGTTACTAACATTCACGCTCTTTGCTCAAGCACTTGAAGTGTTTGCACTCCTTATGTTGAGTTAGCTCGTGATTCGCCTTCTCACTACCATTGAACTTGAAATGCAAGAAGTTTTGCTCGAAAAGAGCAAAAGTTTACCCAACTTAGAGTCCCCAACTTGGAGTAAGTCTTTGATAGATCCGTCGCCTCTGGATTGTCTGTCTTCTCCATCACCTTGCCTACTCCTCAGTAGAAAGGTGCGATCTGGATGTCTTGCCTACTTCCTTGGTCGAGCACTCCTGCATCAACCAAGTCCCTCGATTTGGCTATCTTGATGAGAAGCCCATCGACATCGGTCTTATGAAGTTTCTTGGCCTCTGCCCTTCCGCCTGTCTTGGTACTTGGGTTTTCCTTTGCATTCTCCACCTCCTCGGCCCTTTACGACCAATGTTCTCCCTCCATGAGGAAGGGATCGATGACTCCGGAAGTCCGCATCTGCGGTACCATGGTCTGCCAAGCCCATGCACTACTATTCGTTATCTTGCATCTTCATCCCTTCTTTCGCGATCGGTAGATCTGTCGACCGTGGCGCTCCGAGTCCACCTCCTTTCTAGCGCTTTGCTTTTGGGTACCGAGCCTATTGGACTCGTCATCATTTCCTCGCCTTTCGACCACCGCCGACACCCGTGTCCTCCTAGCGATTCTCCTTGGTCGATGCAAAGGCTGCAACTCTGCATGGCCTCGCCATCTTGTTGCGAGGCTCATGGTCTGTTATCCTTAGCTTCCTTGGTAGCTTACTCGGCTTTGTCCTCGACTTGTCGGGCTCCCTTAAGCGAATGTGAGCAATCCAACTCTCCAAGCCGATTATACTTTTGTATAATCAAGTCCCTCCATGGGACTCACTGGTACTTGCAATTTGACTACTCCCTTGGTGGTACAGGCCCCGTATGCTAACGACCAAGGCTTTCATCTGATGATGCATCTACGGAAGACCGCGTCTGCGATCGTGGCATTCACTCCACGAATCCACCCTTCTTGTCGTTCCATTGTTCAAGTGGAGCTCCGACTCGATCATCTACGATCACGTCCCCTCCATGGGGCTCACGGTACTCACTTAGACTTCTTCCTCGGTGGTATCGGCTCTCGATGACTAAGGCTTTCGTCCAATCTGCACACGAAGACCCACCTCTGCGATACTCGACGTTCACCTTGAATCCATAGCCCTTCTTCTTGTTGTGTCGTACACCAAATGGAGCTCGGTAACTCTTGATCGTACCTCGCGTGATCTTGTCCCTCGTGGGACAAGATTACCTATATGCGTTGCCAAACTATTCCACCACGATCCGCGCATCGCCTCCGGTGACATCTCCATTCTGTCTGATTCTTGTGTGATGAACTGACTATGACTTCTCCACGTGTGGCCTCGACACATCGTAGGGCCTCGCCATCTCCGATTTTAGTTCGCTCCTTGGCATTCACCTTCATCCACCCACTCTTGGGTCACACTTGAGCAGCATAGCTCTAGGACGGTCAGTCGCCTAGTAGCTCCAAGTCCCGACTTGCTAGAGTTGGTGCACCATTATGCGGATCTTGGGCCTCTATCCCTACCAATCTTGCTATGCACCTCTTGTTCACGACAACTTAAACAACAACATGGCGTATTCTTCAAGAGTACGCCTCTCGTCCTCTTGCCCGTGCTAAGATCTCCTGATCCCAACTTTGCCTCCGTAAGTTGAATCACCTTAGTTACTCCGTCAAATGCATCTCGAGGTAGATTGCATATGCCTCAAGCTCTCTTCATCTTTGGCACCATGCAAATAAGTTTGTCCCATCAGAATGAAGAACCCATAGAATGACATGATCTCACTCTTGCCTCTACAAGAGTTCATGCCCTTGACCTCTGTCCAAGGAAAGCTCTATACCTCCGCTCCATGTTCCATCTTCTATGTCGACTCCTTCATGCGGCTTAGTATACTTTACCGAGTTCCACCCAAGTCGCCGCTCCTCGATTTGCATTGAGTTGATAGTGGCCCTCGCGTCCACCATTCCAGTCGACCCTCTGTTGAGTTCGATTCGACTCTAAGTGTGCCTTTATATGATGTTGCCTTGGATTACTCCCCCACTTAATCTCGAAATGCATTCACCAATGCATTACCTCATTCGAGATCATACGACTATTCCACGTCACTCGCTCGGTCCATTGAGCTTTATGGAGATATAGCCTTGAGGAACTCTTCCTCAATATGTGCAGTCTGTTGCACATGATTCTCCCACTAGAGAACTAGGACTTATCCCTCCTGGATATATATGGCCTGCTGGAGCAACTTTTCTCTTTACATACTTCGGAAGTTTTGGAGACCACAATCCCTTTGGACTACTCGTCTTCTTTGAACAACTTGTGCCTTGTTACGCAAAATGCACTTGCTAGATTGCGACCCTTCGACAATCGGTCTCCGCACCCTTGAGGTCTAGCAATATCTGAACTTATTGCACATTTCATCGCCTACGGATGTATCCTTTCCATCGAAGAAAGTTATGATGCTCCGACCGAGTTCGATCGCACCTTAGGATGGCCCCAAACACTCGTCGGTGTACAAGCCCTTGCGAGTTTTGAATCCTTGAGTTAGCAATTCCCCTCTCTGTGAGCTTTGCCAACTCTTTCGGTCATTACACAACACCTCCCACCTTGCGGTCTCATCTTTCACCAGCCCGCTTTGCCTTGAAAGCGGTCAAGTTTTGGTTGCCAACATCGAGTCGTAGCTCAAACTCAACCATCCCAATCTTTGTGTGTTACGCATTCTTCTTCGTTTGCTTGTCCTCGCGGTGTCTCTCGCGCAAAGGGGTTAGTCACTCCTTGAATGTCAAACCTGGATGCTGCTCCTCTGGCGACTCCTTTCCCTACATCTCAATGTCATTTCCTCCAACGGTTGCGCGTCTTGGTGTCCTCCACACGCCTAGGTCCCCACGTTTGTATGGCAAGTGTTTCTGCGTGTGCTTGTCGCTCGATACCACATTGTCACGGGCTTAGCTGATTTTACTGGCCGTGCGGCACCCATGCATGTCCGTCGTAAAGGTCACCCTCCCGAGATCTCTAGAGTCTCTTAGACTTACAAAAAGAAAACGGGCGGAAGAAGCAATTCCATGTGATTCACAAGCAAGCTCAAGCAAACACTTTATAAAGCGGATACAAATTACACCCATGGACATTACAAACTCGTAGAGGTTGCACACAAAGGATAATGGTCTATTACATACCGAAGTCCCCACAAGTGCTTACAAGGCACACTTGTATTTACAAGCCAAACTTGGCCATAAAGCAAATCAAACTAGGGCTGCTAAGCCTACTGAAGACCGTTTCTTGCTGCATAAGATATGTACCTAAACCGAATGACACAGACAAACACGAGCATTTCATCGAACACCTTATTTACATTGTTGTCCGTGACACTTTGGACTACTCCGTCTTGTTGACCAACTTGTGCTTTGTTCTGCTCCCGCAAATGCACTTGCTAGATTGCTACTCTTTGCCAATACAGTCCTCACTGCACCCTTTAAGGTCTAGCAACGTGCTGAACTTATTGCACACTTCAGCCTCCTACGGACGTATCCTTTCCATGCTTAAGAGAAAGTTTTGATGTTTCATGGTGCCGAGTTCCGATCGCCTTAGGATGGCAACAAACACTCCATCATCCGCATACAAGCCCTTGCATGAGTACCAAATTCTTCAAGTTAGCAATTCCCTCACCTCTGTGAGCTTTGCATAACTCTTTGGTCGAGCAACACATTCCACTTTGCATTGTCTCATCTTTTACCAAGTGCCCGCTTGCCTTGAGCACCGTCAAGTTTGGTTGCGAACATCGAGCCGTAGCTTGAACTCAGTCATCCCAACCTTTGTGCGCTACGTATTTTTCCTAGCTTGCTTGTCCTCGTGGTGCCTCTCGCGCAAAGGGTTAACCATTCCTCTGAATGCCAAACCTGGAGGCCAGCTCCTCTGAGCGACTTCTTTCCCTACATCTCAATGTTCGTTTCCCCCAAACGGTTGCGCGTGCTGGCTGCCCTCCACACAACCCAGCTAAGTCCCCCACGTTTGTATGACAAGTGTTTCTGCGTGTGTTTGTCCTGCTCTGATACCAAAATGTCACGAACTTAGCTGGTTTTGCCTAAGTCGTGCGGTACCCTTACGAGTCCATCCGCAAAGGTCAACCTCCCTGAAACCTCCTAAGATCCCTTAGGACCTATAAAAGAGAAAATGGGTTAAAAAAAGCACTTCCCCCAGGATCTACAAGCAACAGCTTTAGCAAACACTTTATATAGCCAATGCAAATTACAACTATGGACTTTACAAGTTCTGAACGGTTGCACACAAAGGATAATGGTCCATTACAGACCGAAGTCCCCACAAGTGCCTACATGACACAACTCCCATTTACAAGCCGAAGCCAGCCACAAAAGCTAACCAAACTAGGGTTGTTAATTATACTACAAGCCCACTACTTACTGTACACAGAATGTACAAAAACCGAAGGACACGAACATCGCCCCTTTTCTTTTTCTTAACTTATTTTATATTATATTATATCAAGTGGTATGCCCTATGCGTACCATTATCGGTAACGGTACCATACCGAAATGAGCTCGGTATGTCGACCGGTACGGCAATCATTGCTATAAAGATCCATGATACAATTAGAAAGTTGGTATAAGAAAAGAAAACAGCATGAATAAGAAAACAAAAAAGAACATAATCAAGCTTAACCTGAAGCCATGGAGATGGAATTCCATAGTAGGTATATTCTTGTGGAACATCTTGGTTTCTAGCCAACCTTTCCAGTATTTTAACACACTTTGGAAGACAATTCCAATAAGCTTCAATGTTACTTGAGACTAAAGCAACAAAAAGGCTCATGACAGATGTCAATACTCCCAGGTCACGTTCATCCAGAAGCTGTGACATTCGATCAGACCTAAAAATGAAAGCAAACAAAAGAAAACTAATCAAAGACTAAATTCAAACATATGCATGTATGTGTATATGTAATATGGGTGTACATCAATAAATCATATGAATTAAATTAATAATACATGGACAATGGCCAGAATACGCTTACCAGCCATCAACATTAACGACGTCAGAGTTCTTCCTATAAAGACGCAGAAGACACAGTGCAGCTTTTTTCCTGACTAGAGGTCTGCAGCTACTTGAAATCTAATGGAGATTACAGCATCAGCATCAATCATACTTCCATAGAAAATGTAGGAACTGAGAAATTCCATAATCTTACCAGCAGCTTTTGGACATCGGGTGCCAGTGATTCAGAAAACTCTTTCCCCCCAATGTTTCCTACCTACAATGAACAATAGACATAAAGTAGAAATGTAACCATTTTGTTCCAGAAAGCCAACACCTACACACCACTATTGAGCTTTGACTCATTGCAGGTACAATATTGATGAAATAGGATTCATGATTGTCTTTTTTTTTTTTTGAAACAACCATCGGTTAATCCCTTTTAAGTAGACTCTTACGCAAACTCACAATTTAACTCAATAGTAGAATAAGTCCAGCCTTCACTGACAACAATTAAAAGTGTGTCAAAATTGTCCAGAGTTACATGGAACATAGAAAGAGAAAACTGGAATCCAATAACAAATGAAATCTAAGTTTGTATTAGATAAAGTTTTCACCTAAAAAAGTTTGCATTAACCTACCCTGTCTCTAGGTTCGATCAGCAACCTAATAAATATTAAGTACCAGAGTTTAGCTGGCTGATAAGACTAACCACAAGAAAGCTGGTCCGCACTGTGCAATTTATAGCACCGTGTATGATTTTGCATGTCTTCTAGCAGGCAACGCTATAGGAATGGCATGCATATCCCAGATTATGTTAAAGGCATACATAATACCTAGATATTATTAGCATTAACGCATACCCAAAGGATAATGTACATACATATATCTAGGGAAACATGAAAGTTGTTATCCTATTCTAGCAACAGCTACTGTGAACTTTTGATGATGGCATACAATACATGAACTGTAGATTAGGAGTCCAATCATCTACCATTCACATATAATATTCCTGTGGATACAGCTCATGATGAGAATGGAACTATTTCTCTCAAGTCATTATTGACTATATATGCTATCTTATTAATCTAGTTTCCCTGACATCACCAAAATGTTTCTGGTTAACCAATCAATTGGTCATTTGATGAAAATCTAAATGGAATCTGGATGATTGTTTAAACATCTGGACAATGTAGATCATGATAGAGACATGGGTCATTTCTAGATGTTATGGCATGCCTCTGTCTCCTAGTTTTAACTATTCCATCTTCCTTATGAATGGTGAATGGACAAATAGAACTTAAGATTCTCATTAAACAAAAATATAGAAGTTCAAGCAACAAGGTTGCATTCTTTGTTAAAAGGGTCTGACAATGTGTCAATTAACATAAGAATAAACCACCCACCTCTCACAAAAACAAAATTATATATATATATATATATATATATTATTAACATAAGAATAAACCGCCCACCTCTCACAAAAATAAAATTATATATATATATATATATATATATATATATATATATATATATATAACTTTCCTCCCTTTCCCACTAATAACTGTCCAAAAAATCCTTAAATCTAACCTTGTCAGCATACTAGTAAATCATGAGTATAATTCTAACTTCATGTTTTAATAGCAATCAACCTGTATTTTTAAACTTGTCTCTTAATTAACCTTATGTGAAGTCGATATCTTAAAGCATGAAGCATCAGAGTTTGCCTTCCATCACTCAATTTGTGTATGGGGATGGTCAAAATAAGCATGACACGAGGACAAAATAATGCACAATTTAGTCTTGTCTGTGAATATGCCCCCATTTATATCCGACGTCCTGCAATTTGACAATCAAACTGTAATATCATTCAATGGTCTAAAATGTCAGAGAGATGGTAAGAAAAGTGGAAGTAGGTTACCAGTATTCATTATGTATAAACAGTAGAAACAAATATCCAAACATGAAAGATGTATATTCATGACACATCAACTACAGAATAAATGAATGTCTGGGAAAGGATGCTAACTTCTTACCATTGTCAGTGCCAAACACTGGAAAGTTTCATTTCGACCAACTATATCATTTCGTACTGTATTTATAACCATTCTTAGGAAGTCATGGTTCTCATTGAGTAAGCAAGATGTCACTATATATCCAACCTGCAGCAATACCTTCCACGTATAAGAAAAATTCACTGGCAAATTTTGGTAATATAATGCCAAAGAAAATCATGGGTCTTAGACTAGCGATAGAACTGATTCTCTGAAATCCAAGAGATTCAAAAAAATTAATTTTATGGATCAAGCGAACAACTGATTATGAAGTCATATTATTTGACAATATAACTAGCTCAGCCATAAATGATAAATTAATCATTTTACCAGAAACAGAAAGATGACGACCCATACAAAAAAAATATTTAGTTTAATATTCCATAATGTTCTTTGTTTTGCCATCAACATTCCATAATGTTATATACAATCTGAGGACAAAAAAATATCAAGCAATTAGAAGACAACTGAAAGCATGCAAAACTCAAATCCATTTATCTGATAAGTATCCCATTATATTTTGGACAAGATTCTGTTTATCAGACAAGCTCTCTTCCCATTCCCACCTTAACTAATGTTAAAACCCTCGTAGTCTTTTGGTCATTGTAAGATTGCCCCAAATCTCTGTGATTACAGTTTGAGTTATGGAAATAACCTCTCTATATACAAAAATCTAGGTTCTGTACATTAACCCTTTATAAACCCCATATTGGCAGAAAGGTACCTTCTCAAAACCTTGCATTAGCGGAAAGGCATTCTGCATTTGATCGACTTGTTGTATATAGTGTTTTAGCCATTTTTTATGTATGCTTTATTTTCTGACCTCATCATAGGGATTAGAATAAGACTTCGAACTTCATCACGTTACGTTTGAAAGATCAATAAACCTTTAAATATTTTAAATCTGGACATGGAGTGATATAAATTAGTAAAAGTTGGGTCCAAAACTTCATAAAATTGACTGTATCTAACAGGAAGAAAAACAAGCCATAAGTTCTTAAACTTTTGAAGACCGTAACATGGATATCTTAATGCTACTAACTTAGAAAAGGGCAAGACCGCTAGTAAAAATAAGAACTACCAAATCTCTTCCAACTATTTCTAATATAATTTCCTATCTCTCTCTACTATTTCTAATAAAATCCTTTGGACATACCTAGACCACCTTAAATGGTTTCCTGTTGGTTTATCCTGGACCAGAAGATCCCGTTAATGCACGACCAATCTAATCAATCATTTATTTAAATATATTTTATTAATTAGGGGTTATTTTGCATGTATCATATGTTGCCACATGACAACATACAGAATAATTCTAATCAAGTTTCCTACTTTACTCAAGGAACAGAAAACTGAAAAAAATTGAAGAAATCAAATTATCATTGTGATTAAAAATTACAAATTTTGATTGAAGATTTTGTGAAGATTGATCTCTATAATGATGGAACTTATCAATCTAGAATATTATCTTCTTCAGATGGAAGATCAAATCAAATATATATTTGATTTGATGTAATTGTAAATTTTATTTTTACATTTTCCTTTTCTTTTCTTGTGTTTGGGCGCCTGTAAAAAGAAACTAGAATATTATAATACATCAATCAGAAATGGATGAGTTTCCCACCATGTGTGTAAGTGATGCGAGGCCTTTTTTTAATGGCATAATTTCATTGTCCATGTGCAAGACATGCGGAGTTGCGAAGCCTTGATCCTGCGAGTTCGCACCTTGAACCAAAGCAAGTCTGATAGTTATCATTTTTTTTATTATCTTTCTATTATTATTATTCTCTTTCCCTCTTTTTAACCCCCTATCATTAAAAAAAATTGTTGCTACTTGTCCTACATCAGATTTGGAATCAGAGCTTTTGGTTTAGCCAGGATGTTCCATCATCAAGTCAATCCATATTCTATGAACTCAGAATAAATTCCTACACGACAACAGAAGCATTTGATGCAGGACCAATCTAGTCCGCTTATTTAAATAAATTTAATTCGTTTAAAATTTATTTTTCATGTGTCATAGGTTGGCACATGATAACATCCAAAGCAATTCTAATCTACTTTCCTACTTTATTCAAGGAACAAAAAAAATTGAAGAAAATGTGAACAAAATGGAAGAAATGAAATTATGATTATGATTGAAGATTTCAAATTCTAATCAAAGATTTTACGAAGATTGATCTCTACGCAAATAGAAGCTTATCAATCAAGAATATTATCTTCTTCGGAAGGAAGGTAAAATCAAATATATATTTGATTTAATGCAATTTTAAATTTTTCTAATTTTATATTTTTTTATATGAGCCTATAAAAAAGGGTTAGAACATTTTAATGCATAAAACATAAATGGATCAATAAATTAAACTCTTTGTTAGGACCCTAGCCAAGTCGAGTCCATCTATTCATAATTAATGTCATATTAGTCTATTCAGTCGGAGTCAATTATGGCTCGGGTGACCCAACCGAGTCAGTTATGAGTTGGTTAGAGTTGGTTTTTATATTCGATTAGAATGGAGTGGGTTATTATTTTCAGTTGGGAGTTTCTTTGATTTTTATCATTGGTTAAGAGTCCAAGTTTAGTGGGACTCTAAGTTCAAACCTCAAGGGACTCTTGGCAGAGCCCTATATACAAAGTTGTAAACTCTTTTATGATCAATCAACGAAGAAGTATTAGTTTTAGCCAAAGACAAAACCCTAGGAGGCAAATCCCCTTGAAATGATCTAGGAGGCTCGATCCCCTCGAAGAGATCGACTATCCCCCTTTTCCACCTTCCTCTACGATAGAACCCTAGGGTTTTACCAATTGATATCAAAGCAATGTTTTTCGACACTTTCACTGCTACCGTTCATCATCCTCACCGTCGCCCTTGCCATCATCGTCGTCGCCATCTTCCTCACCGCCTCTTCTCATCTTCGTGCTGCCATCTTACTGTAGTCTCACCATCTTCGTCGCATCCATCATCAGCAAAAAAAAAAAAACAAAAAAAAAGAAGAAAAGAAGAAGATTGAAGCCGGCAGCATCATCCTGCACAAAGGAGGACTGCCATCGGCCACCTCTGTTCCTCCCCTCCTCTTCATCACCGCCGGCCATACTTACCAACTCCGGTCGCCAGCCGCCACTGCCACCGCCACCCGCCGTTGGTCGCTGCCTCCTTCTCTTCCTAGTCGCCTCTACCGCAGCCAAGCCCTCCTCTGCCTCTTCTTCCCTCTGTCACCGTCGTCGCTGCCACACCTGCTCCTGCCATCGGCCAGCCCTCTTCATCCCCTCCTCTCCAGCCCTCGGCCATCGCCCTATCGTCGTTGCTAACCACTACCCAAGATGGCGTCGGCGCCCGCCAATGACCGCCTCCCTGCGACCCTCGTCGAACCCGTTGTCCCTTCTTCTTCCCGCACAAAGGCGACTAGCCGTAGCACCCACTACCATCACCCTCTGCGCAACCACGCAAGTCGCCGCCACCGTCGCCCCTTCTTCCTCTCCTCCCCATCGCTTGTCACCTGCTACCTCCTCCCTTTCTCCCCTGCCGCCAGCCACTTCCTCCTCGGTTGCTCCCTCCTCTGTCACCGTCGCCCCTTCTTCCTCTCCTCCCCACCGCTTGCCGCTTGCTGCCTCCTCCCTTTCTCCCCTACCGCAGCCTAACCGCCATACCCCTACTGTCGCTGCCCTCGACCTCCTCCTACGCCCTCCTCTTCCCCAACCACCTTTGTTCCTTCCCTCCTCTTCAGCGCCCATTTGTCGCCCGTCACTGCCTAGCCTCCTTCCTCCCCACGCTGTTGTTGCCTCCTGCTTGCAGCCATCGTCGTAGCCCTCGTCGCTGCCATACAGCCACTGCCACAAGCCGCTGCCACCCTTGCATCAACCGCAACCACACATTGCATCCACCTCTATCGTTCTTGTCCCATCTACTTGCACCACCCAAGAAGACCCTCCTCGCAACAATGCGCAACTGGTTGCCATCGCCTCTTCTTCCTATGCTAGCCACGTTGTCATGGTTGTCGATGCCGCCTCCTGCAGCCCCGCAGTCGCTGACCGCCACCATCCCTTTCCCCGTCACGCTGCAATTTCACAGTCGCTTCTGTCGTTGCCACCATCTTCCTTTTCAGCCATCCCTCGCTCCCACAGGTGCCCACTTCCTTTGCAGCCACACCAAATACGACGTTACTGATGCGATGGTTATGGATGACGCACTAGACACAAGGTTTAAAGCCTCCGAGGACCACATAGAAGACAGATTGCAAGAACTCCTCCATGAATTCAGAAGAAGTCGATCTGAAAAGTATGATCATGTGCAGGACACAGAATACCCACACAAGAGAGAGGAGTTTCCCAAATGGGAAGATAGAGACCCAATCGGCTGGATCTCATATGCTAAAACGTTTTTTCATTTTCACAGGACTCCAGAGGAATCCATGGTGGATATAGCTTTCACTCAACTCAAAGGTGACACGATCTAGTGGTATGATTTGTACGAGACCTATCACAGAGTCCCTTCGTGGGGACAGTTCAAGAGAGAGTTCCTGATTCACTTCGGGTCATCGAAGTACAAGAACATTAATGGACAGCTCGCCAAAATCCATCAGACTTACATAGTACAGGAGTACCAGAGCAGATTTAAGCACCTGTCGAACTAAACCCGAGATTGGTCCAAGATACAATTTGTGAGAAAATTTATTGAGGGACTTAATCTCGAGATTCAGTGTAAAATTAAAACTCACCATCCCCGCACCATGATAGCAACCATATCATTTGCTAGCGTGCATGAAGGAAAAATCGATGCGAACACTCACCGAAATAGAAACTTCTACGGACAGGAAAATCAACAAAGGAGAACTTCAAAGTGGTCAACATAGATGATCGCAAACAAGAGCAGCTTCTGACGATCGAGCCAACTAAAGAGAAATCAAAAACTGACAGTGTGGAGTCCGATCATGAAGGCCGTGACAAACTTCTGACGATTGAACCAGCTTAAGGAGGAATCAAAAATTGATAATGTGGAGTCTGATCACGAAGGTGTGCCAAATTCGAAGACAAAATTGCTAACGGGCGAATCCTAATTTACAATAATAACAGGTGTTCAAAGGTAAAACAACTACTTGTCGATTTCTTTCTTATGCCCTAGGAAGACTTCGAAGTGGCGATCCTCAAAAGAAGACATGGTACTACCACTAGCCACCAGATGAAAAGGGTTCTTTAGAATACTACAATGGCAATTGCACGAGAAGACCAAACCATTACTTACACCAAGTGGAGACCCTACTTGGAGACCCTACACCAAGAGGAACATAACTTGTGGTTTATCCAGGATGTTTCATCCTCCAAGTTGATCCATATTTGACACGGGAGTGCCTAAGTTTCTAAAATCAGCTTGTATGGAAATTGTTGATCTTATGATTCCCTACATCCTACAATGTTGCCTCACAGCATTCAACCCAGCTCACTCAAATATGACAGCTCATGAGCATATTCCTTGGACAAAGTAAAAGCTCTTTCAATGTGCTTTCCTTCATGACCAAGGAATGCATTAAAGGAGTTAGTTAGCAGATGTAAAGCACTTAATTTCGTGATTTCCTATGCATGAAGGATTGTTTCATGCACTACTACTTATTTTGATATTCTAGAGCTAGAAAGAAGTTTTAGCACCTGATTTGTATTTGCAGAAGCACTTTGGAGTCTCTCTAAAACTCTGTATCTCTTGGATACATCCTTGAGTGGTGAGTCTTTTGATTTAGTTCTGTATCCTTGTTTAATTTCCTTGAGGTGGTGAATTTTCTATATCCTCTTGTGACATTAAACTTGGTGGTGAACTTTTTATCCATTTTACACAAGTTATGTTCCGAGTTTGTTCATTTTCTACAAATCAACTTTCATTTTCTCTTTTCTTTTTGAATTTCATTCCTCTTTCTCCTTTCCCGGTATCAGTTTGGTATCAGAGCTAAAGGCTATAGATCATGGCAAGGCGAAATGGAAAAGATATAATTGGTGAAAGTAATGGCCATGAAGATGATGTTAAATCCTTGAGGTTGCAGCTACAAAGAGTGCTACACAGCCTACATGAAAAAAATAAAATCATTGAAGACCTTCGAAGTAAAAACAATTAGCATGAAAATGATTCTCAAAAGTTTGGTTATGTTGATGATACACCTCATTACCCAAGAGTTGGGAAGATTTTAGTCAAGGCGTAGAGACCAAGACGAGTGGCAAAACAAATACAACCCAAAGTTAGATATTCCAGAGTTTGAAGGTAGTATCAATATCGATGACTTTATTGATTGGCTTAATACAGAGAAAAGAATATTCGATTTTCATGAACCACCAAAACAAAAGAAGGTAAAACTTTTGGCACTGAAACTCAGAAGGTATGCATATTTTTGGTGGGAAAATCTGAAGAAGCAAAGAGAACATTAGGGGAAGAGTAAGATCGTGACATGGGAGAAAATGAAAGGGAGTTGAAAAAAAATACTTACCTGACAACTATAGGCAAGAAATCTTTCTAAAAAGCTTTGATTTTAAACAAAGAGATCTTAGTATGAAGAGGCAGCAGACGTT
Source organism: Ensete glaucum (assembly GCA_021527575.1). Taxonomy (NCBI): domain Eukaryota; kingdom Viridiplantae; phylum Streptophyta; class Magnoliopsida; order Zingiberales; family Musaceae; genus Ensete; species Ensete glaucum. The sequence continues at coordinate 21,717,386 of CM038551.1, forward strand.
TGAAAGGAGTTCTCAATACGATGTGAAAAATTGTTATACGAGAAGAGAAAATTCCAAGTCTACTTTAGAAAGCAAAGTAGTGTTGAAGGCAAGGTTTACAATTTCAAAATTTACCGCCCGGTACGAGCGATAAATTTTTTATTTTAATATATTTTAATATTATATTATAAAAATATTATATTATATTTAATATATCGGGCGGTATGGACCGATAAGTCAAACCTTGGTTGAAGGTACAAGACAAGGGTGAGGAATCATATTATTTTGGGCATATCACTTCAAATAGTCCGAATAGGAGGATCGTTACATTTGTTGAAGAACTTAGTGATGAAGAAGGAATTGAAGCTAGTGACGAATCAAAATATGATGATTATGAAAAAGAGGTTACTTATGCTGATCATGATTTGCGTTTTATTTCCTATAGTGAATGCAAGGATAAATTACAAAAGGATGGTCATGTTTTGGCTCTGGTAGCCATAGAGGAGAACGAACAACACAAGGAGCCACCAGCAATCATGAAACCAATCATGGAGGAGTTACAAGATGTTGTACTAAAGGAGATCCAAAATAACCTTCCACCATTGAGAGACATCCGGCATCGCGATAAGGCAAATCCAACAGATCATTTGGCTTTAGTTACTCATTCTGTAACTATACAAATTAGTAGAGTTGTTGATGAGGGAGCCAAACAGATAAAGAAGTTGCATGAGAAAGCAATCACTGAAAATCAAAATGAGAGGTACATGCAAGCTGCCAACAAACACAAAAAACATATGGAGTTGAAAACAGCTGATTTTATTTGGATTTATCTTTGGAAGAAGAGGTTACCCCCAAACAAATCTAAAAAATTAAAACCAAAGACCGAAGGTCTGATCAATATACTTAAAAGAATTGGCGAGAATGATTATGTTATGTTATCAACATTCGAAATGGCTGATTTAAATTCTTATCATGGTGATGGAACAAATGAAGTCTTGAGGACAAGTCTTTTTCAACCAGGGGAGATTGACACGAGTGCCTAAGTTGCTAAAATCAGCTTGTACGGAAATTGTTGATCTTATGATTCCCTACAGCCCACAATGTTGCCTCACAGCATGTAACCCAGCTCACTCAAATATGACAGCTCATGAACATATTCCTTAGACAAAATAAAAGCTCTTTCAATGTGTTTTCCTTTATGACCAAGGAATGCATTAAAGGAGTTAGTTAGTAGATGTAAAGCACTTAATTTCGTGGTTCCCTATACATGAAGGGTTGTTTCATGCACTAGTACTTATTTTGATATTCTAGGGCTAGAAAGAAGTTTTAACACCTGATTTGTATTTGCATAAGGTCTTTAGAGTCTCTCTAAAACCCTGTATCTCTTGGATACGTCCTTGATTGGTGAGTCTTTTGATCTAGTTCTGTATCCTTATTTAATTTTCTTGAGGTGGTGAATTTTCTATATCCTCTTGTAACATTAAACTTGGTGGTGAACTTTTAATCCATTTTACGCATGTTATGTTCTGAGTTTGTTCCTTTTCTACAAATCGACTTTTGGTTTCTCTTTCTTTTCGAATTCCATTTCTCTTTCTCCCTTCTCGATATCAATATTTCATGAACTCGAGATGAGTTTCTACGTAGTGAAATCGTTTGATACAAGACAAATCTAGTTCATCGCTCATTTAAATAAATTTTATTAATTTAGGGATTATTTTTCATGTGTCACAGGTTGGCACATGACAACATCTAGAATAATTCTAATCTGGTTTCCTACTCTATTCAAAGAACAAAAAAATAAAAAAAGTGAAAAAAATAAAAGAATTCAAATTATGATTAAAGATTTTGTGAAGATTAATTTCTACACAGACGGAAGCTTATCAATCAAGAATATTATCTTCTCCAGAAGATCATATAATATATATATATATGATACAATTGTAAATTTTATATTTTTTATATTTTCTTTTTTTGTGTTTGATCCTTAAAAAAAGGGTTAGAATATTGTAAAGCATTAATTAAAAATATATGAGTGTGAGTGAAATTAAGCTATTTTCCCACCATGCGTGTGAGTGCTATGAGGCCACATTTGTTTTTTCGATGGCATGATTTCGTTGTCCACATGCAGAGGTGGAAGGCATTCATCTTGCGAGTTCGCCCCGTGAGCCAAAGCAAGTCTGGTAATTATCCTTTCATTTTTATTATCTTTCTTTAATTATTATACTCTTCCCCTACTTTTAGTTCTCTATCATAAAAAAAAAAATTGTTGCTACTAGTCCTACATCAAATTTGGTATCAAAGCTTTTGGTTTAGCCAAGATGTTGCATCATCGAAGTCGATCTATATTTTATGAACTCGAGATTAGTTCCTATGCAACAAAAGCGTATACTACAAGACCAACTATATTGTCCATTGCTTATTTAAATAAATTTTATCAATTTAGGTGTGCCATAGATTGGCACATGACAACATCCAGAATAACTATAATCTAGTTTCCTACTTTTTCAATGAATAGAAAAAATAAAGAAAATATAAAAAGTGGAAGAAATCAAATTACGATTATGATCGAAGACTACAAATTCTAATTGAAGATTTTGTGAAGATCAATCTCTTTGTAGATGGAAGCTTATCAATTAAGAATATTATCTTCTTCAGAAGGAAGATCAAATCAAATATATATTTGATTTGATGCAATTATATTTTTTATTTTTATATTTTCCTTTTTATTATATTTAAGCCTATAAATAAAAAGGAGTAAGAACATTGAAATACATTAATCAGAAATGGATCAATAAATTGAGCTCTTTTCCCACCATTTGTGTGAGTGTTGTGAGGTCGTAGTTGTTTTTCCAATGGCATGATTTCATCGTCCACGTGTGAGACATATGAAGGTACAAGGCATTCATCATACGAGTTCATTCCATAAGCCAAAGTGAGTCTATCCCTTTATGTTTTATTATCTTTCTCTTATTATTATTCTCTTTCTCCCTTTTTAGTCCTTTATCATAGAAAAATCCGTTGTTGCTCGTCCTACATTAGATTTGGTCTCAGAGCTTTTGGTTTATCAAGGATGTTCCATCATCAAAGCCAATCCATATTTCATGAACTCAAGATGAGTTCCTATGCAACGGAAGCATATCATGCGGAACCAATCTACTCCATCATCTATTTAAATAAATTTTATTAGTTTTGGGTGAATATTCATGTGTCATATGTTACCACATAATAACATCCAGGATAATTATAATCTAGTTTCCTAGTTTACTCAAAGAATAGAAAATTTAAGAAAATATGATAAATTTTAAAAGAAATCAAATCATGATTGTGATTAAAGATTACAAATTTTGATTAACGATTTTGTAAAGATTGATCTATATAAGGATGGAAGCTTATCAATCAAGAATACTATCTTATTTAGAGGGAAGATCAAATCAAGTATATATTTGATTTGATGCAATTGATAACATATTCCTTTTATTCTTGTATTAGAGCCAATAAAAAGGTGCTAGAACATTGTAATGCATTAATGAAAAGAAGATCAATGAATTGAGTTATTTTCCCACGTTGTGTCTATAAGTAATGCAAGGCCACAAGTTGCTTTTCCGACGTAATGATTCAATCTCCCACGTGTCAGACGTGTGGACGTGTGACACCTTCATCCTGGGAGCATTCTCCTTAAGCTAATGCGAGTATGGTAGTTATCCTTTTAATTTTCTGTTATCTTTCAATTATTATATTTATCCTCCTTTCTATTACTTATTGTTGCTTAGCCTACATCACCCAAGTTGTTAAAACATTAATACTCTTTGCATGCACCTTATGACTTGCCAAAACACTTTGTATTTATCTTATGAGTTGCCAACATTCACATATATAAAACACAAATGGCCTTACAATTGTCTTGTACTATGAGGAACATATGACCATCACACAGGTTAATGCACCTCTCCACCTTATCCATCCACACTTTCAACTTTACAATAATATCTTCATCACTCTCCTCTACTTAACACATAATAAATCAAAGATATGAACTCTATGTCCCTTTATTTTAGGTATACCCTTGGTTCTAGTCCTATTTAGCCTAATAAACTCGGTCAAGTTTTTGTTTAACATGAAAAATTACAACACACAAGAACTGAGAACATTACAATGCACATGAAAGTAATTAAGAACATATCAACAATTGTGAAGATATCGACATTATTCACTCATCCATGTTTCTTGCTTGTTTTTGGGCTGTCCATTAACATGTTCTTCTAATATAACACATGATCTTCCATATCTCACAAGGAGTCACCTGTAGACCAAAACTCCTAAACGCCATATATAGTTTAGGCCTTTTGGTACCTTAATCTATCATGTATTCATGCATATAAACACGTGTGGTGTAAAAGTAAATGCATTCAAGTCAACTTACTTATAAAATAATTGAGTTATTGAGTTTTTTTAGAGAAAAATGCCCTATAAAGAAATTATGGAATCTACTAGAGCAATGCCAACATAGCACTGGGCTCTAAAGCTGGATTCGCTTCATTTTCACGTGGCATTTAACTTTGTCAAGAACTATGCCTTCTTCAAACAGATGGCTATTTTCTATTTTTGCCACTTGAATCCACATCTAATTTAGCCGCAATTAGAAACTAAAAGGAAGAAAAATCTAAAAGGGCAACGTGTTAAAGAAACTATTCCAGAATTAAACTGAAGCAATCATGTAAAGCATACATTACCTGCTTCTCTGGATACTTTGGAGCAGATATCAAAGAAACAGCTTCCGTATGTCCAAAATCAACATCATACCCGAGCATATATATGTAGAGCATTTTCCAGACGTATTTCTTTTTCTCATAAGGTGACAAGCCCTATCAAAGAAGGAAATATATGTATCATTTATCTGATAAACTGAAACAGGATTCAGGCTTGTATCAATAGTTCAGTACAAAACATCATTAAGTCAGGTTGTCAACATTTTCAAGAAAATAATAAACAAAAGAAAAGATACTTTAATACTTGCATTTTCTTTTTTCATTGAACATATTTGAAGTATAAGAAGACAAGCTTCTAAGAAGCCTCAGAAATAAATAGAGCATGATGTATACTCAGTGTTGCAGCACATGTTCTCTTAATTTTGTTTAACATTCATTTTTATTTGTTGTTTGTTACTTAAACTTTTTATTTTTTTTAATTTTTTAGTACCTTTTCAGATAAAACTTGACAAAGTTGAATTGGAACTATTGGACTCATTCCAGCCAACCAACCTCACTCTTCAAGCATGATAACAATGTTAATTCGTCATTCATTGACTACATAAAATTATACCCAGCCTGAACCACTACTTATTTTCTTCCAAATTTTTGCGCTGCAACCCTAGGTAGTCAAAGACGGCACGAAAGATAAGTACCTTAAGTAAACAAAATTAGAGACAATTTCAGCTGCTTTCTGCGGCAAAAGATCAACTAAAATAACCATAGCATTCTTCGAATGTGAGACAATCGTAACCTAGGAGCAGCGATCTGGACCTATTCGTTCTTGGCGGACCCAGACCACGTAAGAGAAGGGTTTACGGAAGAAAACTGAATATACATATATATAGAGAGAGAGAGAGAGAGACGAAGAAATCAGATAGAAGGCAGCAGGCGGAGGGATGACCTTCTCGTTCTTGAACCGGGTCCTGATGTTTCCGAGCTCCTTGTCGACCCGCAACCGCTCCTGCTCCTTGTTCTGGCAATTCCTGACATCACTGATGAACACAGACAGCCCTCGCATCCCGGACAGCGCCATGGCCGCCCCCGATCCGCCCTCAACGCGGCGGATCCGATCGCCGGCGCCCGATCGGCCGAAGCCCGCCTCAGATCTAAGGGTTGGCGCACCGGATAAGCCGCGGAAACGCCTCCGTCCGCCTCGATTCGGAAGCCCAAAGAGCGATCGGAACCAACGAACAAGGTCGGTCCCCAAGACTGGCGAGATGAGAAAGAAATGAGCTGCTCTGTCGATGGCGGATCGGCGAAAAAAAAGAAAAAGAAAGGTCGACTATATATATCGCTTCTTTTCTTGTTTTTTATTTACCTTTTTTAAGATTTTTTTTTTTCTCCCTGAATTTAATATAAATAAATCGGAGCTAAAACTTGGAGAGATTTGTTTGACGTTTTGGAACGATTCGTCCAGGGGTCGTTACGACGTACCTGCTACGGGGTTGGCTGGCTGGCATCCGTCACGGCCATGTAGCAACCTAGACGGAGGATGCTTCACCTGGTACGCACGCATCTAAAAGCCATGAATCTAATCCTAACGTTGGACGGTCGACGGACATCCGTGAACACGGGTCGTATACCGCACGCGGATGATACTTGTTTTCACCCTCTCTGTTTACCCGTTCGATATTGCGGTAATGCCCACTGGGTGGGCTCAGGAGCTCGCGGCCATGTTGCCCAATCATAATGCATAAGCGTTCGACGGCTACCATGGGGCGCGTACTGGAAGTAAATGTGACATGAGCATATTGAATGGAGTTGGGCTGGGCAGGCCAAGGGGTCACATGACGCCTACCCGTACCGCCGTCCGAGGACAAGAGCGGGCCAGTAGCGAGCTGGTAGACTACTAGGGTTGGATCAGGCCCGGTCGATGTTAGCTTTCTGGTCCCGTTTTGACTTGTTTTATACCAACAAGGATTGAGGGCGTGCATTTTGTGCTAGATTTGACTCGTACAAGAAACGGGTCGGGATCAAAAACGATGTACTGTGGTCATGATATAACGATGCCAGTGGATTTGGCCGACCATCTTTTCATCGATCTGGTAATAACCCCTCACGTCATCACGCTCCTTCCTGAAACCGGAGGGCGTTCCTCTGCTCGAGCTCTCATCGAGCATCGAGGCGACAGGAGCACATCGATCCTTCGCTTTAAAGGCACACACGGACCACCACCCGCTCTCTGCCTCACACTACCAAGCATGCCGAAGCTGCCCGCTTTGCTCCTCTTCGTCGTCCTCTTCACCTCCCTGCCATCTCCCTCCCTCTCCTTCCATGACTCCGACGACATAGACCACTGGTGCAGCAACACGCCGCACCCGGAGCCGTGCCGCTACTACCTCGGCAGCAACCCCCATGTCGGGATCCCTAAGGACAAGGCCCAGTTCTACCAGCTCTCCCTCCGCCTCGCCTTCGACGTCACCGTCCGCGCCCAGAGCCAGCTCAAGCGCCGGGGCCCTGCGTGCCGCCAAGCCCGTGAGAGGACCGCCTGGCTCGACTGCTGGAAACTCTACGACAACACCGTCCTCCAGCTCAACCGCACCCTCGACGCCCCGCACGGCGCCTGCACCGCCTTCGACTCCCAGACCTGGCTCAGCGCCTCCCTGACCAACCTGCAGACCTGCCTCACGGGCTTCAACGACACCGGCGCCTCGTCGGAGATCATCGAGCCGGTCACGCGGTACAACGTCTCCGACCTCATCAGCAACTGTCTCGCCATCAACCGGCCGGCCGCCGCAGCTGCCACGACGAATGTGTCGGCGACGACGGACCGGGGAGGGGTTTCGAGCTGGATGATGATCGCTAACAGGCGGCTCCTGCAGCTCTCCGCTAGCGCCGACCTCGTGGTCGCCACTGATGGATCGGGAAACTTCCGAACCATCAAGGAAGCTCTCGAGGCCGCCGCGGCAAGGATGCAGAGCGGAAGGCTATCCAAGTTCGTGATATGCGTCAAGGCCGGTGTGTACAACGAGTACGTGCAGGTAGCCAGTAGCTTAAGTAATCTCGTGATGCTTGGCGACGGCATTGGAAAGACCATAATCACCGGAAGCAGGAGCGTCGCTAGTGGCTACACCACCCTCAGCTCTGCAACATTCAGTAAGAAACTACAGACCCATGTTACCTTTGTTCGACGATCACGCATGCATGCTTGCATCACTCATCAGTCTACGTGATCTTATTCATGTCGATAGGTGTGTTCGGTGACGGATTCAGAGCGAGTGGCATCACGTTCAGGAACACGTTTGGCCCGGGATCGCAGGCGGTGGCGCTTCTGTCGGCGTCGGATCGCTCCGTCTACTACCGGTGCAGCATCGAGGGATACCAGGACACGCTGTTCGTCTACAGCCAGCGGCAGTTCTACAGAGAGTGCGACATACACGGCACGATCGACTTCATCTTCGGCAATGCAGCGGTCGTGCTCCAGCGCTGCAACATCTACGCAAGGCTGCCCCGGCACGGGGAGTCCAACGTCATCACGGCGCAAGGCCGCAGCGACCCCAACCAGAACACCGGCATCGTGATCCAGTTCTCCAACATCGAGCCGGCGGCCGAGCTGCTGCCGGTGCGGAAGACCGTGAGGTCGTACCTGGGGCGGCCATGGATGCAGTACTCCCGCACGCTCTTCCTACAGAGCCACATCGACGGCATCATCGACCCCGCCGGGTGGCTACCGTTCACCGGTAATTTCGCGCTGAACACGTTGTACTACGGCGAGTTCGATAACACCGGGCCGGGGTCGAGGATGTCGAGGCGAGTGAAGTGGCCGGGGTACCATGTGATCCAGCGGCGATCGATTGTGCGGCCGTTCACCGTAGGGCGGTTCATAGCCGGCCGTTCATGGATCCCGTCGACGGGCGTGCCGTTCGATCCGAGCTTGTAGCTCGTTCGACATTCTTACTAGAATAGCTTTTCTTGCTGATTGCTGAAGGATCTCACTTCTGCATTCGCCATCAGAACATGAGACTTGGCTGAATTCTTGCATCAGCGTTTCGTTTCATGTCGTCTCGATCCAAAAAAGGAACGTGTGAGTCGTGGATCTTGCTTGCTGTTCTTTCGCTGAAACATAGGCATGATTTGAGAATCCACAGAGGTCAAAGTCTCTAAACGCAGCTCGAGGAGATCATTGGATCAAGCAATGTGGATCCAAGAGTCCACAATTAAAGAAGTGGCGGCGGCCCACCGGGTCAATGGGTCGCACCACTGCCGATGTGCATCGTGAGGAGAGCCCGGTGGCCGCGGCCAGTTGTCGCCATTAATGGAGAGGCCACATCTCCATGCACGCAGCGCTCAACACCGCTCGCCATGGTCAGGTCACCGAAAGCTGCGCAAGATTAAATCTGGTCATCAGCCCTACATGTTGAGTTAATGTGGAGCTCACAGAGTTATTATTTAGGATGGTCTTCTCCTAGATCTTGTTCTTATATGTAGGATCTGATGTCCAAAATTAAGCAACGTAAATAGAGTACCACTAGTCGTGCTGTGGAGCATTAATTAGCTTACGAAGTGATGGCCTACATTAATTAGGATTATAACACAGATAGCTTACATGATAGCTAACCTGTGTGAGGTAGCCATATCAATATATCTCAATAACGCGATGACATATAGCATCGCAAGCAGAGATATTAATCGTTAACTACGTCACGTATAAAATCTCAATCGAAATAGTGACGAATCAGCCATTAATAGCCTAATAGAATATTATATGATGAGAAATATATGATTCGCCTATAGGCTTTTTCCAAATTGGCATTTTATTGTCTACTTGGACAAAAGCTTGAAAAAGATGGTGGAAATCTCACTCTTGCTCTTGTATTTTACTATTATACGAGATTAAATCACTTATTAAAACTTATGTTGTTTGTTGTTGGATTCATAATTAAACTAATCATGTGGATCCTTGGGACTGATGGACCTTTTACATCTTCTAGTTTTAGGACATAAATCAGACTGCTCGTTCCACCCATCTCGTATATTTTAATTTTTCATTTCATGTTGAGATAGAAATTTCTTTATCTATATAAATAAACAACCATCTCTAATTTCAGTGAGAATTTGTACAATAACTATGAATTAATAGATATTTTTTACTATTAGTTGATCACTCAATTTCTTTAAGATTTATTTTTGGTTACTCGTTGAGTTCGATACTCTCTACAACCCCATATACAGATAAATCTATAAGATGCTCAGATTCTTGCAGAAAAGTTGAGAGGTGGCTAAAAATGATTGTCATGTAATTGAAGATACAATTTCAAAAACTATATATATATATATATATATATATATAATTAAAAGTTAAGATAAATATTAATTATAATTGAGATTTGATATGTGAACTTATGTAAGATATTTCACTATTTTGTAATGTTCAAGTTTACTCATAAATTAAAAATGGGTAAAGATTTAGGTCATAATATAAATTAATAAGTAAAGTATCTCATCAAATCTCTTGTGATAAGTAATATTAAAACCGATCAAATGCTCGAGCAAAATATATATATATATATATATATATATATATATATATATTTGGTGGACGAAGCTAAGAGCACATCATAAATAAATTTATCATTAGGCTTAGCATAATTTTGGATTATCATGATCCTTGACGACTTATGTCATTATTATTGGGCAAATGGCTCAGATTTAACTCATAATGGGCTTTAGTGAAACCCACAACCTAGAACTTTACTTATATTAACCTAAATGCTAGATTATGTGGCTAGGGTGAGATTAAGAGGACAGTGGCGATTGAAAATATGAGAGATAGAAAGAAGACTGTAGATTGATAGTAGAGATCAGAAAATAAGAGATCGAAGAAAGGGAACAAGACAAGGAAAAGAAAAGATTATTCTTAATCATTTATATCTCAGATTAGATCAGTTTACAGTAGATTCTTACTATGATATCTTAAGAAGGTTTTGGATATTGTGCTTAGTATTATAGTTCATGTATCCTTGTGATTCTCTTGTTGCTTGGGCTTGGGCAAAAAGCCTTGAGATCCATATATTCATTATTTTGATAGTGGATTTTCTTTGGTTTGTCCCATGATTTTTACCCTTCGAGTTGAGGAGATTTTCCACGTAATTCTTAGTCTTTATTTGATTGTGATTTTTGTTTGATTCCGCTGTGTGTGATAGCCTGCTAGTATTTATTCGTATATAAAGTTTATTCCTATTTTATTTCCATCAACTAGTATCAGAGCAAGGTTTTTGTGGCATTTAATCTTTTGTATTTGAACATGGTGGCCGGTAATATTTCTCGCATGATTAGTTTAAACGAAAATAATTTGATGATATAGAAACAAAGAATGGAAGATCTCTTGTATTATAAAGATTTGTATGGACCTTTACAAGAGGATATTGCAAAGTCCACAACTATGACGAATAATGGAGTAGAAGAAGTTAGATCAAAAAACTATTGACTTTATTCGTTAGTGATTTGATGATAGTATCTTTCATCATGTTTCTATTGAAGTTCTGCTTACTCTCTTTGAAAAAAGTTAGAAGGTCTTTATGAAAGAAAAACGGCTAGCAACAAAGCTTTCTTGATCAGAAAACTTATGAACTTGAAATATAAAGAGGTTAATTCTATTCCTGAACATTTGAATGAAATGTAGAGTATTACTAACTAATTATTCTCTATTAAAATATCTCTTGATGATGAGTTGCATGCATTGTTACTTCTCAATTCTTTGCCAGAAAGTTGGGAGACACTGGTGGTTTCCCTCAGTAATTTAGCACTAGATGGTATTGTCACCATGCGTCAAGTAACAAACAGTTTATTGAATGACGAGTTGAGGAGAAAGAATTCAGCAACTTCTCATATTGATTCACAGACACTTATCTCAGAGAACAAAGGAAGGTCAAAGTCAAATAATAGAAGTGGTTCACGCATAGGTAGAAGCAAGTCAAGATAAATGAAAGATATTGTTTGATATAATTATGGTGAGAAAGGACATTACAAGAATTAGTGCAAGCAACCTAGGAAGAACAAGAAAAAAGGAAAAGAAGTATATCATATAGAGTCAAAAGATATTATCACAGCTACAATGCAACGTAGTGACTATTTGATTTTGTCTACTTCTGACGATATTTTTTTTTTTTTATGCTAGGATCTTGGGTGGATAATTGACATAGATGCTTCTTATCATGCTACACCACGGAGGGAGTTCTTTGCTACTTACAGGTCTGAAAATTTTATTGTTGTTAAGATAGATAACTATGGTACAACAAACATAATTGGCATGGGAGATATCCATATAAAGACCAACCTTAGTTGCAAGTTAGTGCTTAAGGATATGAGGCATGTGGTTGACGTAAGACTGAATTTAATTTCAATTGGAAGGCTGGATGATGAAGACTTTGATGTCAGATTTCATAGAATGTAGTAGAAGCTCGGTAAGGGTTCTCTTATTATAGCTAATAGGAAGAAATATCATACATTGTACAGATTACAGGCTAAAGATTGTGGTAAGCAGTTGAATGCTACAAAGAAAGACTTCAGCATAGAGTTGTGGCATAGGCAACTGGGACACATAAGCGAGAAGGGGCTGCAAGAACTTTCCAAGAGAGAGGTATTTCCAGACCTTAGAGGTATACGTTTGAACCATTGTATTGATTATTTGGCTGGTAAATAACATAAAGTTTCTTTTGTTAGTCCTGCCTTATCTAGAAAAATGCATCACTTGGATCGTGTCTATACAGATGTGTGTGGTCCTTTGAGGACAAAAACTCATAGTGGATCTGTTAATGTTCATAGTATCATTGGTACACTTTATTTTGTTACTTTTATAGATGACTTTTCTAGAAAAGTTTGGGCCTATGCTTTGAAAACCAAAGATCAGATTATTAATGTCTTCAAGGAGTTTATTGCCAGAGTTGAAAGAGAGACAAAAAGATAATTGAACTACATAAGATCAGATAATGATGGTGAGTACACAGGATTGTTTAATGATTATTGCAGATCAGATGACATTCAGTATGAGTTGACAGTTCTTAGTATACCTCAGCATAATGCAATTGCAGAGAGGCTGAACCGCACCATCATGAAAAATATCAGATGTATGCTTTTACAAACCAAGCTACCCAAAAAGTTATGGGATAAGACTTTGAGAGCTGCAGTTGATATAATCAACTTAACACCATATACAACTTTAGATGGTGATGTTGCAGAGCATGTATGGTTAGGAAAAGATGTCTCCTATAGGTATTTAAGAGTATTTTGTTGTCGTGTATTTACACATGTTCCAGATAATGAGAGGTCCAAGCTTGATGGTAAGACAAAAGAATGTATTTTTCTTGGTTACTCACATGATCAGTTTGGTTACAGGCTTTGAGATCCAGAAAAGCAAAAAGTGTTCAGAAGAAGAAATGTTATCTTCTTTGAGGATCAAACCATTGAGGATTGAAGAAAGAGACACCAGCTAAGACTTCTACAAAGTGATTTGTAGACTATAACCTAGTTATTCCTCTAGTATATCAAGGTGATGGGGGAGATGTGCAAGAAGATGATGTAGAGCCAAATGTTGATCTACCTGCAAGACATGTTGAGCAGGAATAAAAAAGAGAGCAAGTTCCCATAGAACCTCAGTTAAGAAGATATTCTAGATCACGTCAACCTTCCAGAAGATACTCTACAGATGAGTATATGATGCTTACTGATACAGGTGAACCAAAGAGTTACCAAGAATTAATTGAAAATGAGCAGAAAAAGAAGTGGTTTATTGTTATGCAGGAAGAGATGGATTCTTTACAGAAGAACCATACATATGATTTGGTACAACTACTAGAGGGAAGTAAAGCTTTGAAGAATAAGTAGGTTTTCAGGTTGAAGACTCAAAAATTTTGTTATCAACAAAAGTAAAAAGCTAGATTGGTTGTGAAAGTCTTTAGTCAAAAGAAAGTTATTAACTTTGAAGAGATTTTTTCTCCTGTTATTAAAATGTCTTCTATTCGTGTTGCTCTTGGTATTGCTGCTAACCTAGACTTGGAGATTGAGCAGTTAGATATGAAAATAGCTTTTCTTCATGGTGATTTGAAGGAGAAAATTTATATGGAGTAACTAGAAGGCTTCAAAGTCAAAGGTAAAAAAAATCTTATCTACAAGTTGAAGAAGAGCTTATATAGGCTGAAGCAAGCTCTTAGATGGTGGTATAAAAAGTTTGATTCATTTATGATTGAAAATAAATACAAAAGAATAACTTTAGATCATTGTGTGTATATCAAACAGTTTGGTGAGGATTTATTATTCTCTTACCTTATGTTGATGATATGTTTATCCTTAGGAAAGATATGTCTATGACTGACAGGTTGAAGAAGGAACTGAGTGAGTCTTTTACAATGAAAGACATGGGGCCAGCAAAGCAAATACTAGGCATGCAGATTTCTCGTGACAGAAGAAAGAGGAAGATTTGATTGTCATAGGAGAAATATATTGAGAAGGTATTAGACAGGTTCAGTATGAACAATGTAAAGCCAGTTGATTCTCCTCTTGCAAGTCACTTCAAGTTGTGTCAGATCAGAGTCCGTTAAGTAATAAGGAGAAGGAGAAAATGTAAAAGGTTCCTTATGCTTTAGCAGTTGGAAGTTTAATGTACGCGATGATATGTACAAGGCCGGACATCACATATATAGTGGGTGTTGCTAACAGATTTCTTGCAAATCTAAGTAAAGAGCATTGGGCAGCAGTAAAGTGAATTTTTAGATATCTCAAAGGAAGTTCTAAAGTTTGTTTAAGCTTTGGAGGTGGACCATCTGTGTTGACAAGTTACACAAATGCAAATATGACAAGAGATATTGACACAAAGAAGTCCACATCAGGTTTTGTACTTACTTTTATAGGGGAAGCTATGTCATGATGGTCCAGATTGCAAAAGTGTATTGCTCTCTCCATCACAAAGGCAGAATATATTGCTACTACAGAGGTTTGAAAAGAAATATTATGGATGAAAGGATTCTTATAAGAATTGGGACTGAAACAGAAAAATAATGTAGTATATTGTGACAGCCAGAGTGCCATCTATTTATATAATAACCTAACATTTCATTCCAAGTCAAAGTATATAGATGTCAGATATCACTTGGATCAGAAATATGCTTGAAGAGAAGCAGTTACAACTTCAAAAAATTTACACAAATAATAATGGGGCAGACATGTTGACAAAGACTGTACCAAAGGAGAGACAGGAGATGTGCCGACAATTGGTCGACATGACTTCACATTGAGGAGTCATGAGACAGCCTCCCTTATGGGCTGAAGGAGAGATTGTTGGGCAGATGGCCCAGATTCAGCCCATAATTGGCTTTAGTGAAGCTCACAGTCCAGAACTTCACTTATATTAACCTAAACCCTAGAGAAAGAAGACTACATATTAACAATAGAGGTCAGAAAACAAGAGATCTAAGAAAGGAAAGAAGACAAGGATAAGAAAATATTATTCTCAATCATTCATATCTCAGGTTAAATTAGTTTATAGTAGATTCTTACTATGATCTCTTAAGAAAGTTTTGGATATTGTGCTTAGTATTATAGTCCTTGTATTCTTGTAATTCTCTTGTGGCTATTACTTGGACTTGGATAAAAAGTCTTGAGATTTGTATATTCATTATTTTGATAGTGGATTTTCTCTGACTTGTCCTGTGATTTTTACCTTTCGAGTTGAGGAGGTTTTTTATGTAAATCTTAGTATTCATTTGATTGTGATTTATATTTGATTCCACTATGTGAGACGGTCTATTAGTATTTAATCATATATAAAATTTATTTCTATTTTATTCTATCAGTTATATGGTTAGTTGCTAACATTAATTTAAATATAAAGGCTTTCACAAGAGGTATAATGTTTTTAAGTGCGGAGCATATTGCTCCTACAATTTACATCCATTAGAAACAAACCTGATTGATGACCACAAGTTCAAATAAAAATCTCGAAGAACATACCACAAATCCAGTGAACCAAATGGATACGAATGATTTGTTTCTTCTGAAGACCGATGGATAATTTATCAGAATAAGAAAAAAAGATTTATCATTGTCTGCAATGAAGAAGATAGAAAGTGATGGATTGAGAAAACCACTGATTCTAATCCACCGATTCTTCAGACCTCTTCATTCTGTGGGAAAAGAAAACTGCAGCAGAAGAACAACTCTGGAAGAATCAGAGTATGCAGTGTAACTTCTATGTCATATTCATAGAGAAAAGAAGAGAGAAGATTAGATAGTGATTCCAAGTCTTGTAAGACCAGTCTTTCACTAAGTTCCAACATGATTGGGGTCCATCACTGCATGATGCATCAGATGCTGATCAAGTTTAATGTCATCAAACTCATCAATCTTTGTTTACCCTAAAAGAAAGTACAACTAATGGCAGCTTGTCCTGAAATAAAGGGAGGGATGTTCCTTAGGAGTTGAGCTTGTTTTTAGGGGGAGGAAACAGCAGTGATGTGATGTCTTTTTTCTTCAAAGAGAGAAAATTTGACCCTTTGTCTTTGTGATCAAAAGTTAGATCAGCTTTGAGGAGCAGGGTTTGCTATAGTAAAAGTAGTTCCATTTATGATGAGGTGTGAAAAGATAGAGCAATTTCTTGGTCATCCACATACAAGACCCTTAACAAAGACAGCTTTATCAATTTAAGTGAGATGTCATGATTTATTATGTGTGGGGTGTCATTTTTTTAGCTTGTCCTTTTCTTTTTGCTTTTTTTCTCAAAAAAAACAGCAAAAGTAGTCTCTTTTCTGAGATTAATTTTTTGTCATCCATAAAAATTGATCTCAATGATTTCAGCAGATTAAACTATCTGCTGAAATAATTGTATTGTATTGTTGTTGTTGCAATGGTTTGAAAACATGAAACTACTCATTAGGCAACTTGAGATGTTATTAGTCCACAGATGGTAAATCTGGTACAAAGAACTTGCTAAATCCTTCACGTAAGCACGCACGCGCGCACACACTTATATGAAAAAATAATAATAATAAATAATATATTTTGTAATTATATTACTTATACTATCAGATAAAAAATAAAACTTATGTTGAAGTATATCTTAATTTAGAATAAAATATAAGTTAGAATTTTTTTTCCTCTTAGTGTACACCAAAGCAGTATATTGTTTGCATGAAGAAGTTGGCCACTGCCAGGAACCCAAAAACATCAAAATTAAGAAGGAAAAAAATTAAGGCAAGAAGAAATGCAACACAACACTATGGAAACTTTGCAGAATCTATCAAGCATGGTAATAATATTCTTCAACTTGCACTCTCAGAAGTAGAACAGATAGATAATGAGATGATAACTTGTGCTCACACCGCAACAGCTCTTCCACCGAAGCAATTGCTCCGCCCACTTCTTCTTCTAGAGAAGTTTTTTACCATCCTTTTATGTCGTGGCCTAGGTCTCAATATGAGTTGATTTGATCCAAATGTGTAATATAATATAATCAACGCTACTTTCAAACTGGAAAAAGTGAGTTGGTGGGGGATCTGATGCAAGGTTACCCGATCCGTTTCTTGAGACATGGGAAAGGATCACTCCTATCTCTTGACCGTCGATGCCTTGCATAAAGATTAGAGTCGAGAGGAGAGGTCACCTAACTTGATCCCTCTGATGCTTAAGTTAGTATGATCTAAAGCTTCAAAAGAAAAAAAGGGGGAGAGGGATAGGGAATAGTAACCTGTAAGTGTCGAGGGTCCGACCCCTAGTATTATTCCTGAGGGTGACTTTTATACATATTATCTCGAGTTGACGTGCAGAGTAGTTTTATGATCATTGACGTCAATGTACATATGCGTTTAATGTCTATGAGTGTCTCAAACGGTTAGTCCATACATCGGGTGTCGACGCCGCTTGGACTGTTCAATGTTACTCCTTACTTCCTGCGTAATCGGATGCATAGCTACACCATCCTGTACATCCTCGGGCGAAGTTGGTGTAGAGAGCTGCCAGAGTGGGTGACACGTAGCTGTTTTGTCTCGAGTTTGCAATGCTAGGTCAACTCCGCGTCCCAAGTTTGCTCTGTTGCGGCAATCCAATGCCCCATTGAGTGGAAAATTGGGATATGCCATATCATTCTCCCCCCCACCCCCTCAAAAGAGTCATACCTCGAAAGAATTGTGAGGCATAACTCGAGACCCATGTCGGTTAGGTAGTTGGTTTCACTGATCAAGCATATTTCCTTTGAGTAGGTTTGCTCCATGCAATCGGAGACCAATGAGGTCTAAGCATCGACTTGTTCTAGCTGGGACGTACTCGATAATGGGTTGACCGAAGCGTGGTCAACAATAGACTGATCAAGACTAGATTAGGAGAGAACTAATCAAGTTGAAGTTAGCAAGGGATTAAGCGAGGCTGGGTCAACAGATAACTAGTCGAGACTAGGTCGATGAAGAATTGATCAAGACTAGGTCGGTAGAGAATCACTGAGACTAGTATACAAACTTAGATGGTTTTGCCTAAGTCGTACAACACCATCGCATGTCCATCGACAAATGTCAGCCTCCTAGAAACCTTCTATGGTCCCTTAAGACCTACAAAAGAGAAAACAGTTTAGAGAAAATATTTCTCACGGGATCTACAAACAACCACTTTAGCAAATACTTTATGTAGCCAATGCAAATTATATTCATGGACTTTACAAACTCTGAACGGTTGCACATAAAGGATCAAGGTCAATTACAGATCAAAGTCCCCACAAGTATTCACATGATAAAACTCTCATTTATAAGCCAAAACTGGCCAGGAAAGCTATCCAAACTTGGACTACCATACAAACTGCTAGCCCTTTACTTGCTGTACAAAGTATGAATAAAACTTGAAAGAAATGGACATACATGAGCATTATATTAAGTACCCTCTTTATATTTTTGTCCATGACATTTTCTCCTGCTTATTCTTTCAACGTCCTTATCGAAGTCGCTGCAAACACTGTATCTCCTCGTTGTTTACTGAATCTTCAATCTTCTGTTCTGGCTACAACATGCCTCTTTGCTCCTAGCTGCTCTCCGCCGCTGTTATTTAGTTGTCAAACTTTAATCTGTCATGTTGCTTCAACTTGTTAATGACTCACTCTGGTGTGAGGTCGGTTGAGTTGTGTTGATCCTTGTTAATTCTTACAAATATTTTTGATAAAGGAAAAGACCTTCCTTATTTTGTACTAGTATCTCAAACGTTTCATGCTGCTTAAACTAGGTGGATGCTTATTGGAGCTTTACTAAGGATCACCTCACAGACTTTGAGGTTTTTGTAGTCCTTCCTTCATAAAACTTACCCACTGATTCTTCTTTAACTTAATTATCGCTTATAAGTAGGTTTGCATTACTTCCGCTTTTGATTAGCTATATATTAGGAAATGAGGTGGACAATCTACTCTTAGTAGCACTAATCACTATTGGTGAGGATTGACAACTCGTCTTCTATTATATTTTTTTGAAGGGTCTTTGAACTTGTGCAAAGATCCTATATTGGATAAATAAGAGAACTGGGGTACTCAGTTTCACCCATTCTCTTAAGAGTTAAGAAGGCAAATGTTACTTAACTTCACCTACCTCCTCGAGATTGTACTTTATGCATCAAGCTAGTTTCTAGTGTTCACTCGCTCTTTGCTCACACTTTCAAAGTACTCAAAGTGTTTGCACTCTTTGTATTGATTTAACTACTATGATTTGTCTTCTCTCTGCCATCGAACTTTTGGTATGCAAGAAGTTTTGTCCAAAAATAGCAAAATTTCACTCTAACTTAGAGCAAGTCTTTGATAGTTTTGGTCGCCTTTGGAATTGTATCTTCTTCTTCATAATCAATGTTGCCTACTTCTCTGAGTAAAAAATGTACAACTCTACGTATTGCCTACTTTATTCCTTGGTCAAGCACTCCTGCATCAACCCGAAGTCCTCCACTTTTAGCTATATTAATAAGTAGCCCATTGACATCGATCTTATAAAGTTTCTTAGCCTATGCCCTTCGCCTTATCTTAATATTTGGAGTTTACCTCTGTATTTTTCACCTCCTCGACCCCTTTTATGGCCAACGCTCTCCCTCCATGAAAGCAAAGGATCGATAACTCTATTAAAGTCTTGCCTCGACGGTACCATGGTACTACCAAACCCATGATACTATTATCCATTACCTTGCATCTACATCCCTTTCTTCATGTTCGATAGATCTGCCTCTACAACACTGTGGCACTCCTTTGAGTCCACCTTCATTCTAATTGACACTTAGCTTTTTGGGTAGCTGAGCCCCTCCTGACCCGTTATCACTTCCTTACCCCTTTTAACCACCTACTTCAACACATCTATGTTCTTCGAGTAGTTCTCCTTTATCCATGAAAAAATATACTACAACTCTTATACATGGCCTCGGCCATCCCGTTATAAGGCTCGCATCGATTCTACTCTCCTTAGCTTCTTTAGTAGCAACATTCACTTACTCGACCTTCTCCTCTGACTTGTCGGGCTTCCTTAAGCGAATATAAGCACTAGAATAGTCCAACTCTCCAACCGCTTTGATCATTCCTCTGTATGATCAAGTCCTCCCATGGGACTCACTGGTACTTACACTTAAAATTCTCTCTCGATGGTATACAGTCCCTATATATTGATAACCAAGGCTTTTATCTAATGTAAGATTCGATGCATGCACGGAAGAGCCGCCTCTATGGTACCATGACATTCACTTCTTGAATTCATAGCTCTTCTTGTCATCGTATTATTCACCAAAGTGGAGCTCCCAATAGCTCATGATCATGCCTCTGTATGATCACGTCCCTCATGGGACTTCTCCCGCATGTGTTATATTGCCTCGAACTATTCCACCACAATCTGTTGCACCATGTCGCCTCTTAGTGACATCTCTATTGCATTCATATTCTTATGGGATAGACTCGGACTACGATATCTCTATATATGGCATCTGCCAGCACATCGTAGGGCCTCCAGCACTTTCGATTATGTTCGCTCCTTTGGCAAGTAACCTTCGCCCACCCATTCTCGGGTCACACCCAGACGAAGCATCGCTCTAGAACAGTCTATCACCTAATAGCTCTCGAAGTCCTCAGACTTCGTTGAAATTGGTACACCATTATCTAGATCCTTGGTCTCTATCCCTCACTAGCACAATCTCCATTGTGTATCATTTTCTTCATGATAACTCGAATGAAGTACTATGATTTATTCTTCAAGATTACCTATTTTTATGTCCTCTTGCTTTGTGCTAAGGCATTCTGATCTTAACTTTGCCTCTGCAAGTTGAATCACCTTAGTTCCTCCATCAAATGTATCTCTTAGGCAAGGTGCATGAGCCTCGAAGCTCCCTTAATCTTTGGCATGATGCAGGATTAGTTAGCCACATCAGAACGAAGAATACATGGAATAACATGATCTCACTCTTGCTTTTATAGAGTTCATGTCCTTGACCTTTGTCCAAGGAAAGCTTCATACCTCCGCTCTATATTTCATCTTCTACGTCGACTCCCCTCGTGCGGCTTGGATACTTCATTAAGTTATACCCAAGTTGCTCTGCTCCTTGATTTATATTGAGTTGATGGTGGCCCTCGTGCCCACCATTCCATGGGTCTCCTCTCTATTAAGTTTGATTTTCACATCGGCTTTAAGTGTGCCTTCATTTGATGTTATCATGGTTGCTCTCCCACTTGATTTTATAATGCATCCATCAATGCATTACCTTATGCGAGATCATGCAATGACTCCTTGCCACTCGCTTAGTCCGTTGAGCTTTGTGGAGTTGTCTTAAGATACTACTCATAAAATTATTAGATCTGTCATATATAATTCTCCCTCTAGAGAACTAGGACTTATCCCTCCTGGATATCTAGCATGTTAGAGCAACTTTCTTCTTCATGTTCTTCCCTTTAGAAGTGTTGGAGACCACCATCCCCTTTGACTACTCTATCTTGCTGAACAAACTATGCATTATTCCACCCCTGCAAATATACTTGCTAGATTATGACTCTTCGCCAATATAGCCCTCGTTGCGCCCTCCAAGACTTAGCAACATGTTGAACTTGTTGCACACTTTAGCTTCCTATGGATGTATTCTTCCTATGCGGAAGTCCATGGCATCGAGTTTCGATCGTCTTGGGATAGCTATGAACACTCCATCGTATCGAATTCTTTGAGTTAGCACAATTCCCTTCACCTCTGTAAGCTTTGCATAACTCTTTCAATTGTTGTACAACGTATCTCATTTTGTAAAGTTTCATCTCTTACCAAGCGCTCCGCTTGCCTTGAGCACCATTAAGTTTTGGTTGCCAACGTCAAGCCGTAGCTTGAACTCAGCCATCCAAACCTTTGTGCGCTATGCATTATTCCTAGCTTGCTTGTTCTCGTGATGCCTCTCATGCAAAGAGTTGGTCATTCCTCCGAATACCAATCATAGATGCTCGTTCCTCTGAGCGACTCCTTTATATACATCTTAATATCTGTTTCCCCAAAATAGTTGTATGTGTTGGCTGCTCTCCATGTAGCCTAGCTAGGTCCCCCACATTTACATAGTAAGTGCTCTACATGTGCTTGTCCCGCTCTGATACCAAATGTCGAACTTAGCTAGTTTTGCCTAAGTCAAGCAGCATCATCGCGTGTCCATCCACAAAGGTCAACCTCTCTGAAACCTCCTATGGTCCCTTAAGACCTATAAAAGAGAAAACGGGTTAGAGAAAATATTTCCCACTGGTTCCATAAACAACCACTTCAGCAAATATTTTATATAGCAAATGCAAATTACAACCATGAACTTTATAAACTCTGAACGGTTGCACAAAAAGGATCAAGGTTCATTACAGATCGAAGTCCCAACAAGTGTCCATATGATACAACTCTCATTTATAAACTGAAACCGACCACGAAAGCTATCCAAACTTGGGCGGCCAAGCATACTGCTAGCCCACTACTTGCTATACAAAGTATGAACAAAACCCGAAAGACATAGACATACATGAGCATTTCATTGAGCACTCTTTATATTTTTGTCTGTGACATTAGATAAGTAGAGGACTGGTCGAGATGAAGTTAGTAGAGGACTGGCCGAGACGAAGTCGACAAAGGACCGTCGAGGCTAGGTTGGTAGAGGATTGATCAAGACAAAGTTGGTAGAGGACGCCGAGACTAGGTCAACATAGGACTACCGAGACTAGGTCGATAGAGGACGCCAAGACTAGGTCAACATAGGACTACTGAGACTAGGTCCACAGAGGACTAGTCAAGACTATGTGGGCAAAAGACTAATCGAGACAAAGTCGGTAGAAGACTGGTCAAGTCTAGGTTGGTAGTAGATTGGTCAAGACTTGGTCAACAGAAGATCAACAGTTCTAAAGATGACTATGATTCTGATGGGGCCTCCGTAGATGGGAAGCTTCCTCTACAAGCAGGAAGTTTAAACTAAGGTGGTTGCTGCGTCCCGCCCCTTTCCGACATGGATTTTTTTCTGCCATGATGAGGTGATGTGTTGTTATGTTGTAAGAGGTTGATTTTACAGGCGGGATGATTTCTCCCAAGTAGTTATTGAGGGGATCTGGTCCCATTTAATGCAAATCACCTTAGGATCCTGAGATGTTGCACTGTCCCCTTATTGAGAAGGTTAAAGGTTGCTCCAGGCTGCGGGTTTATCATCTTGCTATTGTTTCCCACCTGAAAGGTTGCATTGACTCATACACCTGTATTCGTCTTTATAAGTCCCACCTACAAGATGTGAAGGGACCTTTTCTCTCTATTCCTCTTCCTCCAGCTAGTGTCTCGATCGTCTTCAGGTCCCTCTGGCATCCTTCTGCCATTTGTCCTCGGTCATCCTTGGGTTTTTTATTGAGTCCTCTTGTTTTCTTTGTTCTTCTCTTTCCTTCAATCTCTTTTATCTCGTTTCTTGGTTTTTCCTTACAATATTGCTTTTGTCTTCCAACCTGAGTCAGATAAGGTCAAAAATGTAGCCTCGTCTTCAAGCATTGGGTGAAATAAGGAAGGGGGACGGGGGGGGCGGCGCTCCCCGTATGGGTCCTCATCTTTTTTGGATGAGAAGGCCTCCAAAGCTTTTTATGCAATGCTCAGAGAGCATAATGAGGATTCGATCATAACCAAGTCATTCTTGCTGATAATTAGGTCTAGGTACCACATCTCCCCAAACATGACCTATACATCCCGGAGGTCAACCATCAGCCTTTTAATCCATTCCCAAATAGATTCAGTCTGTCGATCGGTGCCTTCAAGGTAGGGCTAAGGCTTCCTTTGCACCCACTAGTGGTATCGTGCCTCTGGCACTAGAGGGTCTCTCCTCCCTATATAGCTCCAAATTCCTAGCATTATCAGGTGGTTTTTGTCGGGGAGTGTCGAGCGGCTAAGTTCAACCACTTACCCTCTTATTGTCCTACTTCCACCTCGACAAAGGGCGAGTAGCTATTACTTGATTGCAAGAAGTAGCTTCAAGGTCGATGATGTCCCCTTGAACAATAAGGGGTCGAAGTCTTGCTTCTTTTTCGTTAATGCCTTTAGAGGCTAGGGTCTCGACTTGAAGTGGACAAGTTGCAACATCGATAACTCTCCTCCCTTTTTGTCAAAGAAAGAGGTGGAGTAGGTGGTGCGTCTGAGAGGAATCATCTCCTCCTCTAAGGCCATCAAGTTGATGAATGAGGACTGGCTGGTGGAGGCGAGCCTTAGTCCGACCCCTAGGGGTATAGCTTATTTGGTCTTTGTCGTATGTTGGCCCTCTTTCACTCCTCTTCTTTTTGGTTTTGGACAAATACTAATGGACGTTCTATGCTTTGCAGGAATGAATCTCAAGGGGATGAAAGAGATATTCACAGGTCAAGCTCGATGCCCTAGGCCTTCCCCATCATGTGTTGCCACCACTATGCAATCAGGCGCTGCATAGCAGGCCACTTTTGAGGTTAAGCGACCCTTGAAGAAGATGAAGATGGTGGCACACAAGCCACCTCAAAATGCTGTCCAAGAGGCTCCTACCTCGGTTGCCCACCGGAAAGAGGCTCCTCCAGAAGTTTCATGCAGGGAAGGGGAGCAACAGGCATTGGGACAAGATGATGTCACGCCCCTGGTCCATGAGGGACCTCTGTAGGGTTAGGGCTCGGTCGAGAGATGAGCCCTTCCATGCTTAGGAAATGGCGGACCCTCCGAAGTTGTCGGGGGGAGGGCCCACTTGAGGCTTGGTGGGCCACATTGACTCCCAAGAGTTAGTTGTGGGTAGATAGAGCTGACACCCAGTTATTTTGTCGAGGGCTCCTCTTCCCCCCTCTAGTGTTTCCCCCTCTAGTGAAGATTTATACCACTTCTTTTAAGGCGCTACTTGATAATGCTGCTAAGAACCTGGTCATGGTAAGTTGTCTTCTTTAGGTATTCTTTACATACCTCTTTCTAGATTAGAATTGACATAGTGCTCTTGTAGCACCATCACTTCTCCGTGGGACTCATCGATAGAGTGCGTGACTCCGAGAGAGTTATCAATGAACTCTCTCGGACGAGCTTCGAGTTGAGGTCCGAAAACTCAAGGAAGAGGTGAGCCCAGTGGCAATGGCGATCGTCAAGGCCTAGGTTAGTGAGGTGACCCAACAGCTAAGGGAGACCAAATCCCAGCTCAAGGAGTCCTAGCACCTAGAGAAGGAAGCTCGGGGATGGATCCAAGTTCTAAAGGCTCAGCTTCTAGACTTAATGATTAATCTAAAGGTTGCCCAAATCAAATACCGTGAGGTTGAGTAGATCCTAGTGATGGTTTAATCTGCGCTGGAGAAGTCCGAGAGCTTGTTGGTCGAGGAGCAGCATGTTGTCCTCAAGAAAGCCCGGGCAATGATCATCCAGTACAAGGAGTCACTTGACTTCAAGCTCACTTCACAGAAGATGGATCAGGTGTCCTATAAATATGGGTATCGAGGAGGACCCCTATGCAACCCTTCTAGAGGATGACAATGTGTCGATTGGAGGAGGTGGTTCCCTTCGGTGACAACAATCCTCCAACAACTTAAGGGAGCTCTCAGAAGTTGCCATCAATTTAAGTTTTTCTTCTTTGTATAATTGGCCTGATAGGGGTCAACAGAAGTGTTTTGTTCTCTATTCATAAAAATTTCCTTCTGAATTCCCTATATCTTTATGTCGTGTTTGCTTGTTGGACCTGCCTTTAGCCAATGAGTGAGGGGATCAGGAGGTGATTGAAAGTTTCTTGAGATCAGACACTGGGCTGCATTGGACGAACCCAAAGCTTGGGGTCCCACCCAAGAAAGATTACCTTACCCATCTTTCTAAAGATGACAAGTCATGTCTCAGGATATGGTTTACATCTGGGTAGTCGATCGTGACTTGTCTTGGTTTGTAAAGTCTCGACTGAGTAGATGATATAATTATTTTCCTTGACCAATAAAGCTTCCACTTTTTAGACTAGTTGTCTATTTGATCAATAAGGCTCTTCCTCCATGGACCGTCAGCAGACACGATAAGGTCGGGCTCCTGGAGTCTTGGTTCAGATGTAGAACTTCTTTAAATTGGATATGTGCTATGTTCTAGGGAATCAAACTCCTTTTCGAGTAGTTAAGTGGTAGGTTCCATCACAAACCTTGTTGATGACTTGATAAGGTCCCTCTTAGTTTGGAGCTAACTTTTCCTGGGAGCGAGTGAAGTTGCTAACCTTGACCTTTTGTAATACCAAGTCTTTGACCTTGATTGACCGAGGACGCACCCTCCGATTGTAAAGTCTTGTCATGATATTCTTATATGTCAAGACCCACAAGTGTGCCTGGGCTCTTCATTCTTTGGTGAGGTTGAGGTTTGCTTGGAGCCCTTCCTCTGAGATGCTTTCTTCATAGCTCTCAAACTAGAGGGTTGAGAAAACCACCTCGGATGATAATACTGCCTCGATCTCGAACACTAGGCTGTAGGGGGACTCGTCGGTGGCAGTCTTTGGTGTAGTCCAAGATGCCTATAGGATGCTTAGGATCTCATCGACCCATGTACCATGCACCTCACCGACCCTTCTCTTGAGACCCTCAAGTATTGTTCGGTTCATAACTTCAGCGAGGCCATTAGTCTAGGGATGCGCTACTGTGCTGAACCTTAGTTAAACTTTATAAGATTGGTAAAATTCCTTAAAATTTACATTGTTGAATTGGGTTCCGTTATCGATGATGATGGCCTTCAGGATGCCAAACCGAGTTATGATGTTCTTCTATATGAACTTTCTGACTTACTTTTTTCATTATGGATGTTAAAGGTTAGGCCTCAATCCATTTAGTGATGTAATCTGTGATGACTACGATGAACCTTCATTGTCTTAAGGCTAGGGGAAAGGGGTCGAGGAGGTCTTGAGATACTTTTCGTTATTTCCATATTTTTCCTGACTTGATTTTTAAACATTTGGTTCACTATCCTTTGGTATATCGCTTCGACATTCTTCAAGCCAAATGATATGACTTTGTAATAATAAACTCCTTTATCAGTGATGAAGGCAATGTTTTCCCGATCCTTGGGAGCCATGCGAATTTGGTTATAGCCTGAGAAGGTGTCCATGAAAGCGAGGAATTCATGCCCCAAAGTTAAGTTAATTAATTGATCTATCCTCGGGAGGGGGTACTAATCCTTTAACATACCTGGTTTAGATCATATAGTCAATGCACATCCTCTAGCTTCCATTAGATTTCTTGGCAAGGACTATAATATAGAGGTACCGAGGGTACTTGGCCTTAGCCATTAATCCTGCCTCCATCAATCGTCCACATCATCGCTGATCAACTTCTGTCGGTTCGGAGATAACTTTCGAGGTCTTTTCTTCACTGGTCGTGCTTCGAGAAGAATGCTGAGATGGTGTTGCACGACTTTTGGGGTTGACACCTAGCATATCTTTGCTAGGAAACCTCAACGAGAGCATCACATCTGCAATAGAAGATCAAAACAAAATCGGTTTCCCATATAGATCAAAATCATCGTGCAAAGATTGATGCAAAGAAAGTCTAAAAATCGAAAAACTACATCATATGAGAGATTATTTACCTAGGGAGATCATATATATTTATTTTTTCAAATCAGATAGAGAGGATGAAGGAGGTCAAGTGTCCTCCTCTCTAGCGGTATCCACATGATAATGTCTTGTAGCGATACTTCTCCAATTGCAATACCAAATCTCGTAACTCTTACACAACTTCTCGCGTGAAAGAATATCCTTTATCTTCTTCGCTACCCTATCACGCCAGAGAGGTGCTGATCAGCTGAGAAGGAGAGGGAGAGGAGAAAAATATGAGGGGGCAGCCAAAGGTGTAGCCTATCACATAAGAGCCGCCCTTGCCTCCTATTTATAGAGAGCCACCAAAAATCCTAGGGATCCTACCTTAGTGGGTATTGGATCTCCATCCACTTAATCTACTAACCTTGGATTATTAGATCTTTATCCAATAATCTCCTTTGGCCTCTAATTAGACCTCACGTAGGGAGTCCATCAATGTCAGGTCTCATCTAATGAGAATAGGGGCTAATTGGATCTTTATACATTGAAGCATCCATCATATGTGTGTGACCCTCTAGGCCCAATACCGAGCTGGCCATAGTCCTCCCTATTAGAACTCATTTTGACTCAATGAATTATTATCTTATAATAATTCACTCAACTCATCGACTATTGACGTATTATGCCACTACGCCATAGACCTCAAATGGTACATGAAATCTTATCCATTAGACCTATCTGTCGTTAGTTACCATGTATATATAATCCCTCATTCATCTAATATTCTAGAGATCATGTAGTGGGTATAGTACTATCAGGCCACATATGGAATTTGTCTAAGTCTCACTATGACCGGATTCTTCGGGAGAACTGCTTTCTCAATCTGACCAAGCTGATTAGTGATTTATCTGAGTGTGAGCATACAAGATATTTCTCTCATGATACTGAGAGTTGATGATCCTTTATTGATACTCAATAGCCTTCATAAGATTGACTACCAATCCCAATAACCAGTTATACTAGATCTAGAACTTTCTAGATCTATAAGTCCGGTGTCAAAGAAAGGAATATTCAAACAAGACATCATTGGTGTCTCAAGTCTAAGGACTATATACACAATTAGGATTATGGAATCACTGCCTGACGTTAGATATCATTAACCATATAGTATTCCGTAAGCAGATTAACTAGTGAACTCATTCTCCAATGAGCACCTACACTATATCCTTAGTGTATTCACACAAGTGGCTATGAGACTAGTCACTTTTATTATATAGACAGGTATATAGTATACTAATATATCTGGTTGTCTCGATGTCCCTCTCGAGCAACCTATGATCAGGATTATTTAGGATCTGTGTTTAAAGATGACTCAAGTCTCATTATCATAATCTCATCATAATTTGATTCCTATTGCACAATACTAAGGACATCACAATATATATATTTAATAGATAATATAATGTGATAATCTGTCAACAATAATAATAATGCAAAGAGACTGTGCAAACGTGTCACACGTGCCATCATTCATGTGATTGACTTGTAGGGCACCTGTAACCAACAATCTTTTGGTGACTAAGTAAAGACGTTAGCATTTCTCATCAAGAAAGTGATGAGTTGAATCTGGTACTTTTGTAGGAGCATAGAGACAATCTTCACGACCTGAGTAGGTCGATGCTTGTTGAGGGGAACTTCCAATGTCCGCTCCATAAGCTCGAGCTGGTGTGGGGTCTCGGCTACCTCGTGAGGATCGACCAAGGGGTGGTCAAAAGGTGACTGCGGCTGCTCTGCCTCCTTCAGGGTCGAATGGTTCAATCCAGGCTTCAACTTCTTGGGCAACATGATAGCGGCTAGATACCACTGATTGAACTCCCACGGATCGCTTCTTACTTCTCTGATCCCCACTTGGGTCAGAAACTTCATCGCTTGATAATAAGTGGAAATGATCACCCTTGTTTTCTTGAGAATTGATTGGCCAATAATGACATTGTACATTGACGATAGGTTGACCACCATGAAAGTGACTATCATAGTCGTGGATCTCGGTTCTTGTCCAATGGTGATGGGTAGAACAACCATCCCGAGAGGGGTAATAGGGTCACCTATAAACCCAATAAGGGTGAAAATCATCGACGACAAGTCAGAGGTAGCCAGCCTAAGCTTCTGGAAGGCATTAAAATACAAGACATCGACAAAACCTCTAGTGTCAAGCATAACCCTCTTGACTCGAGGATTGACAGTACAAATTGAGACCACCAAGGCATCATCATGGTCAGGATACTTGGGTTCATCCTTTCTCCTAAGGCGCTTCTCCATGATGGTCCGGGCGTAGGCCTTTTATGCCCAATGCACTGTCTCCGTCGGACGTCGGGCCGTCGATAATTATGTTAATTTACTTCTCTATCGGCCCATGGGGGCGAGGTGAGGGCTCTCAAGGTCTCTTCATATAGCACCTGAGGTATTCCTTACGGATGAGTTCCTCAATCTGGTTCCTCAAGTCATGACACTCCTCAGTATCATGTCCATAGTCTCGATGTAACCAATAGTATTTCACCGGGTCTTAGAGCTCTCATGGGGTTTTGATTAGGTTAAGCATTCTCAGGAGCTCATTCTCCATAATCTAGAGGAAGATTTATGTCTTGGATGAGTTTGGGGTGGTGGAGGAGGCATTGGGTAGGATTGCTTCGGTTGGTCTGGCCGTCTTCTTGATGGTTCTGGTGGCTAGCCCCGAGACTTCTCCATGCAAGGCCTCTTGTGCTCCTCTCTCTTCCCCACCACTAATGCCACTATAGCGGTGTGTTGGTTGGTGCATTGAAGCATTTCTGGTATGGTTGTTGGTGGCCTCTTGATTAGTGACCAGAAGAACATGGACGATCGCAGTCCATAAAAAATGTTTGCATGATCAAATAAGGATGAGCATCAAGGACAATGTTGATTTTAGTGGCAAAGCGGGAGAAGTCCTAAGAGAGTGGCTTATCGTCCTTATTACTCAGACCAAAGAGTATGGCCGTAGACGGCTTGGGTTAAGCGCTGGCTAGGAAGTTAAGCTCAAATTCTCTTATGAATTGGTCAAAGGATAATACTGAAGAAGGCCTCAAGCAGTTGTACCACATTCGGGCCAAGTTCTCGGAGGTTAGTGGTTAAGGCTTGACACATCATAGCATTAAATGTGCCGTACAGAGCCATATGGGCTCAGAAGGTGACTACATGCTCTACAAAGTTGCAGCCACAATCATATGCCTCTAACGTCCGGAGGCAAAAGTTGGGGGGAATAAGCTTATCTTGGATTTTCTGGATGAAAGGGTATCCCTCGAGAAAGCCCTCCGCACGCTCTTCCTTTGACTTATGGAACTCTTCCTGAACTTCGTCTAAGTGATAGTTGATTAAGCCAATTGAGCCTTGAAAGAGTCCATTGAGTCGAACGACAAGGTATCCAGCTTAGGATAGCTCGTGATGGCCTGAGGGGCCTCTGAAGTCCCACGCTTAGGCATGGGTTGCCTATCTCCAAACGACTCTTCATTTGGCAGACAGGTATCTATTGCTTGAGCTTGTTGGTTGGACATGGGAGGACCTTGAGGCGCAGGAAAATAGTTGGTGGGTTCACTGGCGTGGGTGCCTGCGATGGGGTAACCTGCTGGGTGAACTAGGATAATAGACCTGCCTGGAGAATGAGGGGAATAATGGTTTGTATCATTATAGCCAGAGCTTGAACTAGTGAGTGAGGTTGAGGAACGCCTCAGTGGAGATGACGGGGTGCCTTGTGCTCTCCCTTTGGGGGGAGAACCCTGGGTCGTTGAATAACGTCCAGTAACAACCTAAGGTCTGGGATGGGGTAGTCCTATTTTAATGGGGGGCAGAAGGGGGCTGTCTCCTGAGACTGAAGGTGGAGTGGGTTGCATGCGTCTCCTCTCTAGAGCATTCACCGGGGTTACTCAGCTGTTGGTATTCTTACGATATCAACTATCCTTCTAGTGACAAAAATATTATCGTTCTTTATGCCGTGGATGAGGTATCAGTACGGTTTTGACCTAATTCAAGTGTGCAAGACTGCCAACGCTGTCTTCGAGCTAGGGAGAGTGAGTTGGTGGGGGATCTGATCGTAAGGTCACCTTATCGGTTTCTCGAGGCGTGGAAGAGGGTTGCTCCTATCTCTTGATCATTGATGCCCTGCACAAAGGTTAAAGTCAGACAGAGAGGTCACCTAACTCGACTACTCTGATGCTTAAGTTAGTATGAGTCGGATAAGTTAGTATGAGTTGGAGCTCCAAAAGAAAAAAAAAAGGGGGGAGAGGGATATGAAATGGTAGCCTATAAGTGTCAAGGGTTCGACCCCCAGTATTGTTACTGAGGGTGACTTTTATATCTGTTGTCTCGGGTTAACGTATGAGGTAGTTTTATAATCACTGATGTTAGTGTACACAAGTGTTTAATGTTTGCGGGCGTCTCAGATTGTTGGCCCATATATTAGGCGCTGATGTCACTTGGATTGTTCGGCGTTGCTCCTTGCTTCCCGCATAATCGGATGCGTGGTTGCATCGTCTTATATATCCTTGGACGAAGTTGGTGCAAAGAGCCGCTAGAGTGAGTGATAGGTAGCTATCTTGTCTTGGGTTTACAGTGCTTGATCGGCTCGATGTGTTAAGTTAGATTCATCATGATAATTTAGGGCTTAGGTAGAAGATGAGAGGGTATGTCAAATCTCAAGATAGAGCGAAAGACACATGTAATCGTGTTTGAAGTAGAAGAATTGATTGTGAGGTGATAATGGTCATGCTGTAGTAAAGAATTAACAGCAGCAGCGTTTGAGGACGAGGGATGACAACTGTGAGAAGCTCGCTTGATATTTCCTCATGAAAACAGAACTATTAGATTAATGACGAAGTAATTGTTGTAGCAGATTAGGTCATCGGGACATCTACCAATTCCTTTTAGTAAACGAAAAGGAATAGATTTGCTTGCTTAGATTAATTTTTCTCTCCCTTTAATCAGAAACTATTTCTCTTTAATTTTTTCATTAAAGGATACACTTTCTCTTCCATCCAAATCCAACATCCTTTCACTCACTCAATTTACTACTTTTCCTTGGAATTCTCCTTAAATAATCTTATCCATCTGAATCTGAATCCTAAATTGATCGTATAATACTTTTTTTCTTCCAAAAGAAAACCTATTTATGAAATTATAATTGCAATGTGAAGAGGAAGAGCATGCACTGATGCCAAGTCTTTACAAGCACAGTAAGAAGAACTACGATTTCTCATTCAAGAACATGGCAAGATTAAGAAGCTAATCCTGAAAGAGGAAACAAAACATGGACTAAAAAGGATTTCTGACACGAGAAAAAGAACAGTTCCAAAAGGAAATGTTTCCAAGACGACAGTGATGCGATGGATTACGGGAGGAATGGGGCGGCATCAGCGGCGGAGTTTGTTGTTGTCTGCTGCGGCGGCGATCCGCGTCCGGACAAGCTCGAATTTGGCGGCGGGGCAGGGGATGGTGATGCCGCCGGGGTGGTGGAACCCGAACTCCTCCTCCGACTCCCGCAGCAGCTCCCCGAACAGGGGGTGGTTGAAGTAGATCACCGGCACCATGTACCTGCGCGACGGCCCACCCTCCTTCTCCCCGCCGACGTACACCGCCAGGTGTCCCTTCGGCGGCGGCGTCCAACCCCGCCCGCCCTCCCTCTCCAGCAACGGCACTTCCGCCCCGAACATCACCTCGTCAGCGGAGCCCCGAGCACAAACCATGCGCCGCGATCCTGCTCCTCCTCCTGCGCTCCGGCCGCGGCGTAGGCGGCTGGCGAGATGGCGGCCCCAGTGGACGAGCTTTGTCGTCATCGTCGTCGAAGACCCGGAACGAAGGGATTTTGAGATGGAGTCGGTGGTGGAGTCGAGGCGGAGGTAGCTCCTGGGGACGCGACGGCTCCGGCGGTGGAGGACCCATCGCCAAACTCTCACGAGCTTGTCTCTGCTTCTTAGTTTTGGTGTGGAACTAATCAGCACGAACTCTCTTCTTCTGTCAGTGAAAGAAAGAGAGAGAGAGAGAGAGAGAGAGAGAGAGAGAGAGGATTTGTTGTGTGGAAAGAGTATAGTAGAAGATAGAAGAAAGGTAAGAGGAGGAAGAAGAGGAGGAGGAGGTCGAGGTCGGGTTGCTGAGGCTCAAATGTGCAGTCGAGACCAGAGAAAATATAAGTAGAGCAAAGGAAGGTCAATAGCGAGCCTTTGCATCATGTCTTTTGTTTTGAGACCCAAGTCCCAAGTCTCAAACCAACAGGAGACGTAAGAACTGAAGAGATGTAGTCTCTTCTTCTCTTTTATGATCGATTCAAATCTTTCTTAATTGCAAGGATAATTCTTGCCAACAGAGTAAACTGCCGAGCGTAAGACTCTTTGTATGCAGGAGCGAGAGAGAGAGAGAGAGAGATGTTAGGTAGTACGGGATGGAACAGTAAAAGCAAGACCAGAATTGAGGGAATAGAAGCATTGAGCACAGGTTGGCTTTCCTCGCGGCATCTAAATGCTCCCCATGTCTTTTTGCCTGTAGTGTGTGATATGATTGATAGCTTCTACTTTTTAAGACAACAACAATAATAATAATAATAACCCTCACTAGATAAAACCAATTAAATCGCTTTGATGTTAAGCCGAACCACTTATCAGTATTTTTGGTTTGGTATTTTTTAATATGTTGGCGGTGTTTTTTCTTATATCACTGAACTAAAAACATTATAATCCTATTTAAAAATATTGTAAATAAAGCTTTAATTATTCAGATTTTCATAAATATTAATTATTAACCTTATGCATTAAGCTTCATAAAATATTTTATTCGAGAGTTCTTTAAATGAATTTTAAAAATATTTCAAAATACGTGATGATAAATTCTTGACCTTAAATTTAAGCTGATAAGTGCTTATTTTATTTATTAAAGAATGAAAATATAAAACGCATTTGTGATGTTTTTTTTTTATCATTTAATTAAAACATTATAACCCTAATAAAAAGATATTGTAACTCAGTTTCAATTAATTAAAAATTTTACTAATGATAAATAAAATCATTAATACTAAAATTTGAATGATTTTGGATGAGAATTATGAAGGTCTTAACGTATTTCAAAACAAACCATGATAAAAAAATATTAATTTTATTAATTATCTTGAATTTAGGTCTTAATATATTTTTTAAAAAAATAGTCTTGTACTATTTATAATAAATAATTCATTGTGAAGGAATCATAGAAAATATGTTGTATTTTTTTTTATGGAGTTATATTATTTTTTGGTTCAGTAATAAAAGCATTATAACTGCATCATAGTTCTATTCAGAAATATTATAAACAAAAGAATTGTGATTCTATTAAAAAAATATTATAATAATCCAAACATTATTTTAGTGTCAGATTCATTTTTAAAAGATATTTTGATTTTTATATAAAAATAATAATTTTTGCTGATCTTTTAAAAATGATAAAAAAGTATATATAAAAAAAAAACAAACTAAAACTTAAGATTTTGTTTGGGAAAAAAAATCCCTCCTGCAGTAGCTCTAAAGCAAGAAGGTGATGAGGGCCAAACAAACATGAGGACGAGGAGAAGATGTCTGCAGTGCAGCATATCTCAATCTTGTCAATTCAAATTATGTGTAATATAATATAAGATATATCAAACGAACGAACATGACACAGAGAAGACCCACAAACACTTGCAACTCCATCATTGCCTTCGCCTACAGTCAAGTGTTGGTGAAGCAGGCGGCCGGAATGCATGCGTGTCCTTCTTATCTTTACTGCGCATTCTGTCCCTTACGTGTTTGCAACCTAACAAGACACAGTGCAACCGAGAAGCTCGATGACACATCCTCCTAATTAATGTGAGAGACTGTGCCGAGATTGCTATGTGGGGCATGGCAACAGAACCTCGAGTTCTTGTATAAGAAGACACAGATGCTTTGTGTGCTCAAATTTGATTGTTTTGGATGATGAAGACGAGATTTTTTTTGGAGGCCATCTCAATCCGACATGAAATCTAGTCAAAGTCTGCTCTCAGTGTTAAGCACGAGAAGGACATGCGGTACGGTGGCCAATACGAGAGTAAATTAATGGTTTATGGATCCATAATGGATCCGATCCGACTTGTGGAGACTTCGGAACACGCGATACGTTGCAACACTGAGTCATGATGAGATGAAAAGATTATAAAACTTTGGGGTCGTCTGCCAATACGAATAGATTCAGGTGGCTTCCGACTCAGCACTGTTGGATTTTGCTGCCTTGACCTAATTGTCCCCATGTTTATGATGACACAGATGAAAGGGAAAAAGAGAAGAAACTAATGACAAACACTTGGACTAAAGACTGCAAATATTTAAGACGCTCGTTGATTAATTAAGGTATTGAAGAAATTAAAGATGGCGCAGACCATAGTTTTAAACACCAATTGGATACATACATTCAATAATGTCAAACATCGATTGGACACATTCAATAATAGGTTGCCCAACAAACCATCAAAACCATATTTAAAACCTTGATGCTAATCTCATAACAGAAGTAAACTTCAAAAGGGAAGGAAAAAAAAAAAAAAATTGATATGTTGGAAGTCCACATCTTTCTGATCTAATCCGACATCAATCTTGACAACTATCACAGCAAAGTCTCAAATGAATGGCAGACAAAGGCCAAGAAAAGAACACTGTGGGAAGGGAGAGGAAAAGAGACATCAACATGACAAAGCATGAGATGGAATGCCTGGACAAAACATGGGGCAACAGAAGATGATAACATCGACATCACCGAGATGAGTATGTTCCACATACGCAATTATGTACTTAAGTTCCAGTGGATAAATGCAGATTGACAGCTTAAAGCACTCTACAATAGCCAGCAAGAAAACTATCCACAATTCTACAGTAAGATGCATACATTAAGATGTGTCTCAGATACATAGGGTGGAGGGACCTTGCCTCAAAAGTACTGTGGTAAGAAACTTCTTGTCCTCTCTCTCCCAATGGTCCCAGGTAAACATAGATAAAATAAGCACTTGTGATGTATAGAACAGCTTATCTCGGAACCTTTTCTGCCCAGTCCAAATAACAATGCAGTGCCTTTGAAGCTACCTAACGATCCCACTATTTGTCCCGTTTGAGAAGCATTGCAACTGACCACCAGCAAAAGGTTTGTCTCTAGGCTAACATTAACCCCAATTAAAATGCCAACATTCACAAATGGGGCATATAAGACCTATGCCGGTGCAAGACACATCATCGTCGAAGATGCCGGTACCTGCAAGTTGCCACAAGCGTTTGAAATGTATATCTACACTCATATAAAGGAGAAAAGGCCTGAGAACCTGAGAATACCTAACATTTACATGTAAGAAAAGGCAATCATCTCCACCACATCCAAATTCCCAAATATTCATGCAAGCAATTGTT
Organism: Ensete glaucum; assembly: GCA_021527575.1. NCBI lineage: Eukaryota > Viridiplantae > Streptophyta > Magnoliopsida > Zingiberales > Musaceae > Ensete > Ensete glaucum. The sequence continues at coordinate 21,754,488 of CM038551.1, forward strand.
GAAGAAAAGAATTTAGAGAAGCTTACCGATTGGGTCTCCTTTTTATTGCTGAACTCCCACTTAATAAGTGCACCTGCGGGAAGCAAGCAATTGTGATTTCAGACACTAAACTGTAACTCCAAATTATTCATTATGGGACAGTCCAGTATACAACATCTTTCCATGGGGTTCATTGATGCTACAACCAGTAAGGTTTTAAAATATGCATATCATGATTTTGCAATAAATTGCTACCATAGTAACCTAGAAAAGGTTCTAGGTTCTACTACATGGAACAGTAAGAACTAGTTCCTCCATCAATAAGAAAAGGGTTCTACTACATGGACCCTATTTCTTTGATACACATGCCTAAAGTTATCATGGCATAGAATTGTGAGGCTAAATCACAAATATTGGTTTGTAAATGCCATAATAGATGTAGAAAGAACAAACTCCTTTATTAGGTATCATCCACCAGAAAGAGGACAGTGAAACACCCTAAATAGATTCAAGAATTAATAGCTGATGAGCTAAAATAGCACACCAGGGAACAATATTCTGTACTTTACGTATATTAATCCCAGTAATCCAACACATGAACAACTATATGGCAGCTATACCACAAAGATGTAGAAGAATTGCTCACCAGCCCAAAAAGGATAATTATTTAACCACTGGGAGTTAGCCACAGTGTGCTTCGCTTTCACCACTGCTTCTCATGTCTAGCATATCACTGTTCAACTTCCATTGAGCACCACATGAAACCCACTTCATCGTGTAGAGGGTGACCAACAGCAACATAATTCATTCCCTTGTCTTTTGGACTTGGTCCTCATGCATTTGAATGGTTCGTCAAATAGAACTTGATCAAACAATAACCTAATGGACACCAAAAGAATTGTTATGCTAGTTGGCAATCATCATGCAGATGACCTAAAAATTGCTAAAGTGAATGGATGAACCTGAAATGTTGAATTAAATTGCAGGTTAGCTGTCATTGATCTGGACTATACACTTATTTCCTGTCCAGACTTGCTAATGATCATTCTGTTGGTGGCTGTTTCTCTACCACACAGAAAATGTTCCAGCATACAAACCTGGAATAATTATCGTGCAACTTGAATTCTTTCATTTGAAGAGCAGCATCCAGGTTCTTCTTGTCCTTTCATTAGCACAAGCCCGGAACTTATGCCATGCAGCTTGACAATTTAATTGTCAGCTTATGTAATTGTCCTGCAAAAGAGAAAAAAAACATACACTTATTGGAATTGGTTAGAGATTTTATGGACATGACATGCTCTAAAAAATACAGAAATTCTCATTCATGATCATGACTGATCATGCATGTTCGACAAAAATTCCTAGCAGAAAGATGCATTACCAACACTTCTATAAAATGGATACAATAAGAAGTTATCCTAAGTAATCCATGAAGCATTTACCAAATAGATATCAGATACCTTGAAAGAGTATCCTATATGCATCATAACCAACATGTGTCTAATACAGAGTGCAAGTTTCCATGCATCAAAGAATTTCATTACCTTGAATAGAAGGTTAACAAAGAAGGACGAAAATCAATTAAGCATTCAAAATTTTCAGGCACAATTCCAATAACTTTTAATGCTTAATGGCACTCACTCCGTCGAGAGTTCTCATGGATTAAAATGTTTCCTTCAATCTCAAAAGCCATGTCAAATAGTCCATGCCTGAAACACATTTCAACCAAATGCATCTTTGTTTCCTGATTCAGACTTTTTTCTTCTTTTCAGCATCATATTAAAAATTCTCTGAGCCTCAAACAAATAACTCCCAGAGAAAAATAAGAGCAACTTATAAAAAATTACTCGGCTGTGGCACATAACCATTAGAAAGCATCTCCTCAAGCAGCTTGATGGCAAGGTCAGTGGAAGAACTAAGAAACAGAGATTCAGCTAATGTATTATATGTAGTCTTGCTTGGGCAAAAGCCTCTTTTCTCCATCACTTTAACAAGCGACAGAGCCTCATCAACTCTTCCAGCCTTGCAAAAACCCTTAATTAGTGTGTCATAGGCAATGTTATCAGGAACATGTGTATCTCCATTCATGTGGTTGAATAACTGAACAGCACGGTCAATCTCACCTACTCTGATGTGGCCACTCATTAAAATTGTAAAGGTCACCTGGTTGGGAATGATGCCAACTTTCTGCATTAGTGTAACCAAATCATAAGCATCTTGAATCATGTTAGCTCGACATAATCCATTGAGCATTCCATTATAAACATGAAGATCTGGCATCATCCCATTGTCCGCTAGATCTTGCATTATATTTAATGCAAGCTCAATCATTTGTGCAGCTGATCTGCAATAATCCCTGTGTTCTAACTTTTCTAGGCACACAGTTTTCTGTGGCAGCAACCTGAAAAGCATGCATCTTGCTTCTTCCAGTTTCCAAGACATTGGAGGAGGCATTCTATTTCGACGCAAGACATTTCTGCAAAGCCCACTAACTAATGATCCATAGGTAATCAGATTAGGTTCAATCTGGTTTCTCACCATCAAGTCAACAAGATCCAGGGCTAAAGATACCTCCCCTTTCTTGAAGAACTGACTAAATAGCATTGTATAGAGAACTGTATCCGGAAGAAACCCATCCATCAACATCTTATCCAGATAATGGCAGGCTTTTCTAAACATGTTTCTTTTTAATAGTCCATTTATAAGCGCACTATAGGCATGGGCGCTAGGCCGGAAACCCTGATCTATCATCTCATCAAAAAGGCGACAAGCATCAAAAGGCCTTCCAATTTTAGAGTAACCATTTAGAAGAGTAGTATAGATGACTTCATCAGGCATGACCCCTCCTCCTATCATTCTGTCAAACAGTAGCTCAGCTTCCCTTGGCCTTCCCATTCTGCACAGACAACTGATTATCGAGTCATAGATAGCGACATTAGGCTCAACACCTTGATCAATCATCTGTTTAAATGATTCAAAGGCCGAGTCTATGTCCCCAAGCTTTCCATATGCATGTATCACAATGGAATAAGTAGCCTCATTCCCTACCACTCCCCTGCTGTGCATTAGGTTCAGAAGTAGTTGAACGTCGTCCATTTGGTTCTCTTTGCATAGGCATCTTAGTAGAAAATTGTATGTTGAAATTGAAGGTTCACAGCCAGAACTAACCATTTGGTCCATCAAACAATAAGCAACACCAAATTTTCCTTCTGTGCACATGGTGCTTATCATTATATTAAGAATCACATCAATAGGAAGCACATTACGCTTCATGATATCGGCAAGTAGAACTGCTATTTCTTCTAGAGACTTTTCATCTGAACTACAAATGGACAGTACTGAGGAATATGAATTATCAACACTACTGTCTGCCTTAGCTATAGCCTGCAGAGTCTTCCAAAGAAATTTAAATACATAAACTTTTGGAAAATTCTGAATCAGTAAAACAAACATCATAGTATCTGGGACGAGACCACTCTCCAACATCTTATCAAACAACTGCTCAGCTTCTACCAATCTGTTTTCCTTGGAAAGTGCTGTTGTCACAACTCTGAAGCATTGGACATCAGGAACTAAACCATGTCTAAGGATCATATCAAGCAGCTTCAAAGCACAATCCAGCTTGCGGTTCTTGCAGTACCAACAGATCATCATACTGTGAGTCAGCACATTAGGTTGTAATCCGGTCTCAATCATTTCATTGTACAGCTCCCATGCTGAATCAACACAACCAAGCTTCAGGAAGCAATGTATCAGGGTATCGTAGGGATAGACATCTGGCTCCAAGAAAGTATTTTCTTTCATTGCCTTGAAAATATCCAGAGCCGCTTCCAACCTTCCCTCCATACAATAACGACAAATTAAGGACTTGTACACACGGGCAGCAGGGAGCAAGCCTGTAACGATCATTGTATCAAACAGGTAACGTGCCTGACCCAAGTAACCCTTTGAACACAAATTAGGGATTAATAGATTATAACACCATAAATAAGGGTAAACACCAGCGCCAGCCATTAGCGAGAAGAGGTCCACAGCTTCCAAGAACTTTGCTTCCGTACAGAGCGCACGCAGCAACGCGTTATACGTCCTCTTCGATGGCAAAGTTTGAATTTTTATCATCTGGTCCAGATGGAATTTGGCCTCTACCAACTTCCCCATCTTGCAAAGACATTCTATGATGGCATCGAGCACAGAGGGATCATCGGAGAGTGCACAGCTGGTGGCGTGCGCGAAGAGAGCTTCTGCCTTTAGAAACTGTCCGGAGTAAACGAGGGAGCGTATGAGGCGTCCATGGTCAGGGGAGAGGCCAAGGAACGCCACGAGGTCGACGGCCGAGGTGGCGTCGGAGAGGGACAACCGCGTGACGATGCGGTCGAGGACGGAGAAAGCGGCGGAGAGCATGCCGCGCCGGACGAGGCGGAGGAGGAGAGAGAGGCAGAGGGAGCCGTGGACGGCAGCGGGGATGTCCTCGTAGGGAGGTGGCGCATCGGAATCGGAGATGGGAAGGGAAGAAGAGACGGAGGCGGCGGCCGAATAGGAGAAGCGAGAATATATGAGCTTTCTTCTGACAGAACAGAGGATGCGAGTCTTCGACGCGAACATCTAGTGGCGGCCGCCGCAGGGAGAGAGAGGGAACGCAAAGGGGGACGAGCATCGCGGGAGAGAGAGAGCGGACGGCAGCGAGCAAGAAAAGCCCGCCGTCACTACACCTCTTCTACGCGTCCCACCCAATTGGGTTAAGAGACTGCCCTCTACGAACTCACTTCAGATCCACCGTTCATGCTTAAGTATACCGTAAACGGACGGTAGAGATGTTACACAATTCAGGGTACAAGGTTCAAATTGATTCAGACCCAACATGGAATCAGTGGAAATGGATCGAGTATAAGTAAGCCGACTTGGTTCCTCCAACTTGACTCGAGAAAACCCCATCGGGTCATATGCCAGGCCGGGGCCCGTCTTCTCCCATCCCAAACCCAAACCAGGAGCACTTTGGTCGAACACCTTCGGTTCAAGGCAAGATGCTGCGCAAGTCCACGGGCAAGTCTCTCCTCCTCCCTCCGCTTCCTCCGCTCCTCACTCCAAGAAACCGAAGGAGCCTTCATGAAGGGGCCCGTCTTCTCCCATCCCAAACCCAAACCAGGAGCACTTTGGTCGAACACCTTCGCTTCAAGGCAAGATGCTGCGCGAGTCCACGGGCAAGTCTCTCCTCCTCCCTCCTCTTCCTCCGCTCCTCACTCCAAGAAACCGAAGGAACCTTCATGAAATCCTAAACTTCATCGCTCTCTCTCCCTTAAATAACGTTGGTCGCAGGAAGAAGAAGAAGGGTTCTAAGCCACCGGATCGTGGGTTTATCTCTATCACCTGTTAGCTCAGCTATAGAGGGTTGTCTTTTACCAGTGTGAAGGTGATTCTTGTTCTCGCTATGTTCTACACCAGTACATTTACAGAGGTCCTTATTTAAGGATTCATTCATCGAAAGACAATGTAATGCGCATGATGTACGTTTGTCACCTTATATCGATGATAAGCGTAGCGATGATCATCACATCATGTAGATTATTGTAATAGCTTGGAGGACTTCTCTGAGATGTCAATTACCATATCTGGGCAAAGCTTTCTTTTCTGAGATAGTCAATGACCATACCTGAGCAAAGCTTTCTCTTAGTGTGTTCGACACCAGTACATTTGAAAAGGTGCTTATCTTAGAATTCATTCATCTGAAGACATTGTGATGCACTAGAAATATGGTTTTTGATCTTATATCCATTATAGGCGTAACGATGATCATTGCATCATGTAGATTCTAATAGCTTGGTGTTGTTGGGTGATCCGTCGTGTCCGAGGAATCAGCACGACGTGTTCCGGCCCGCATGCGCAAGAGCAACTCAACCGGTTTAGGCGCTCGGGGAAGGTGTAAGGCGTCTTTTGGTGCTCGGGGATGTTCTGGTTGTCCTGAGGCCTTTCCTCATTGCATGGTCGGGTACCTGCAAGAAAAGACATTCGTCGAGAGAGGGGAGATCCTCCCAACTAGGTCACTCCGACGGTTAAGTTAGCCTTGTGGATGAAAGTATCTTCGGCGCCTTTTCGGCGGAGGAGTTTCTGGTATTTGTATTGTGAGAGTCCACCCTCCCCTGAGATCCCCCAAGGGCTACTTTTATACCTATCCGTCAGCGGCCCGTTGCTCCTTACCCATGCCCTCCTGTAACCCCCCTATAGCGCCTTCTGCTGGGGTCTTTAATGCTGCGGGCACCACTAGCGACCGTCCATGCTGCGGGCAAGCGTGTGGCATGTCGCTTCAGCCCTGTTATCGTATGATCTTTTCAGATTCTTTGGGATTTGGCAGTTGTGTGATGCCCGTTGATGCTGCACATTGGACTCATACCCTCGTTGTGACGCGTCGCTCGTGTGTCTCGAAGTGTGGTCTGACCACCTAGTCAGTCGGTGCTGCTCCATGTCAGGTCAGTCCAAGCCACGCCATCCAGTTCGGGTGGGGGACCCATTATTATCCCTATCATTCTCTCCCCCCTAGGAGGAGGTTTTCCTGAGATTTTGTGAAGACGCGGGGAAGGGTCCTTCGAGTGCAGAGTTGTAATAAGGGAGTGATCTGTATGCCTATATGGGGTTATGCCACTTCAGCTATCGGTTGGTTTGGCGTTAGCATGATTATCAGGCGGTTGTCGGGCTTCGCAAGGGAAGCCTTCTGGGGAGCAAAAGGTTTGTTTGGAAATACTCGGGGACAGTGAGCCCCTAGGGCGAGGCTGAGAGCTCGTTTATAAATGAACGGGACTAAAAGCCCTTTGGTGAGGCTGAGAGCTCGCTTATAGATGCTCGAGATCGAAAGCCCTTTGACGAGACTAAGAGCTCACTTGTAGATGCTCGAGACTAAAAGCCCTTTGGTGAGACTGAGAGCTTGCTTATAGATGCTTGGGACTGAAAGTCCTTTGGCGAGGCTGAGAGCTCACTTATAGATACTCGGGACTGAAAGCCTTTTGGCGAGGCTGAGAGCTCGCTTGTAGATGCTCGGGATTGAAAGCTCTTTCGTGAGGCTGAGAGCTCACTTGTAGATGCTCGGGACTAAAAGTCCTTTGGTGAGGCTGAGAGCTTGCTTGTAGATGCTCGGGACTGAAAAGACCTTTGGCAAGGCTGAGAGCTCGCTTGTAGATGCTCAGGACTAAAATCCCTTTGGCAAGGCTGAGAGCTCACTTGTAGATGCTCGGGCGGTCAGGGGCATTACACAACCGATTTTATGGTAGGGAGATCTTGTTTGGAATTGATGTCGATTCATTTGCCCATCAAACGCCTGGGCAAGTGATGCATGTCGCATAGTATCTCATTGGGCGCGGAGCGCAAAGCGTCATTATGAGTTGTCCCGCTCTTTAGGTAGGAGAAGCGTCAAACGGTGCCAAGGCAAGGTATTAATCATTTCAGCTCCTTTACAGTCTCTTGCTACTCTTTCTCTGTGACTGTCGCTTGTTTCCATCGTTTTCGATGCCGGTTGCGTCAACTTTCAACCCCCTTTCTTTTTGTTCCCCTCGAGCAGGTCGGATGTCTTCTGCCTCCTCCCATTCCGAGTCTCGTTCGGTTGAAATTTTGGCCCATAGGTTTAGGGTTTTGAGTCATCCCTCTAGGGACTCTAGGTCGGCTGTTGTTGTTTTGTCGTCTGAGGGTGCGACTCCGGTGGATCTTGGAGTCGCAGATGCCTTAGCGGCGATGCGGTCCTTTTTTAATGTAGATTCAATCGTGACGACCTATCGGTTGAAATAAATGAGGAAGAACTACTTTATTCTTCTGGAGTATGAACTTCATGCTCCCCTTCTTAGGGAGCGTCCATATGACGCTTTTTTGAGTAGTTTCAATCTGTTGACTGATGCCCTCCAGGCAGGCCTAAGGTTCCCACTGCACCCTATGTTCGAGGTGTGCCTTGAAGGACGACAGATTTCTCCTTCCCAGATGGCGCCCAACTCATGGCGCTATCTGGTAGCTTTCCTTTGGGAATGCTCCGGGTCGGGCGTAATAGTGCCCCGAGACTTGTTCATGTCTTATTTCTGCCTAAGTCAGGGACAGGTCGAGTATTACCTAACTGCTCATGCTGGATTCTGAGTGGGAGGTGTGCCTTCCAGCAACAAAGGCTGGAAGTCACATTTTTTCTTCATCTCTTGTCGTCATGGCTGGTGCTTCCCAACCGAATGGACCTCTCAAACGGCGAACAACTCGGTCCCTGCGCTTTCGACCGATGAGACCGAACTGGTTGAGATCCTCTAAGGGATCCTTTCCACTTCCAAGGGGTGAAAGACATGAATGAGGCCTGGTTGGTCAAGGCGAGCCTTAGCCCGACACCTCAGGGTATGTTCTTCCTATTGGTTTATCATGCTAGGTGTTTTTCTGATTGTACCTTGTCATGTAGAGATGTTCAACCTTGGAAAGATGAAGTCCGGTGGCATGAAGGGCAGCGGATCGATGGTCCCATTGGTGACTGATGCATCCGCTTCTGTGGCAGCTGCTGGCTTTGTTGTTGAGAAGCGCCCTAGCATTGATGAGGGGTCGAGTCTGAGGAAGCGCAGTCGGAGAGAAACTTCTGAGTAGCCTATGGATGCCTCGGGGAGCACCACCAGGGTCCCCGTTGAAAAGGGGAAGGAGTCGGTGGTAACCGAGGAGGCTCCTGAATGAGGGTATACCCTCCGCGAGCTATGCGAGGTAGAAGATCGTGCGGGGGCAGAGAAGTACTTTGCCACCGTCATGACGCGGTTGAAGGTCGCCGAGGGCGAGTCTCCCCTGATGTCAAGGTGGTCGACCATCTCTGAATTAAGCCAGTTTTGGACCGAGGGTCTGTTGTCTAGAGAGTATCTACGGGGGGCTCTACACCCCGCCCTAGCGAAGCAAGTGTACGAATGCTCCTCTGAGGAGCTCATGAATAGGGCCGACAAGTCGACCGTATAGGTAAGCAACTCTTCTTTCATTCTGAATCCTTTTCTTTTCTGAGCTTTGCTCCCTTTTCTTCGCAGGGGCTTCATTTCATTAGTGCTCTCATTGACCGAGTCCATGATGTGGGTCAGTTGGTCCGGAGTTAGCACGAGAGAATCCTGGCGCTTCGCGCTGCCAACAAAGAACTCAAGCATCAAACCAGCCAGGATTTGGTTGGAGGGGGTCGTTGATAGGTTGTGGGTAGAGCTAGAGTCCCTCAAGAACTAGCGAAGGAGGCTTGAGAAAGAAGTTGGGGTCTTGCGCTCCAGCTTGGATGGGGCTTGGAATGACCGAGCCCGTCTAGAGGGAGACGTGCTATTACTAACCGAGGCCGCGACACTTCTTGAGGCCGAATTGAAGGTCGAGGGGCCGAGGGCGGTAGCAGTCTACAAGGCATCCCGAGGATTTGAGTCTAGCCTTGAGAAGATAGGGCGGGTCAGCTACGAGTTTGGGTACCAGGTGGCGCTCGAGCGGCTGCAGGGCAAGCATCTGAAAATAGAGGTCGAGGCAGACCCATTCGTCAAGTGCCCCGAAGATGCCAACGTCGGGATGGATCTCAGCCAGCCTTCTAACGACAGCACCCCCTCGGAGAAGTAGCTGACCTTGTGGTGTGTGTGTGTGTGTGTATATATATATATATATATATATATATATATATTTATTTATTTATATATCGATCGCCGAGGCCCCTTTTGTATCAGTCAACCGACCATCTGTGTAGTTTTCTTGTCCATCAATAAAACAGCTTTTTGGATGTCTTTATTATCTGGATTGCGTTAAGACGCTTTGAGTCTTCAATCTGTCATTTAGACATAAAACTTTTTCAAGTGCGATACATGCCAGGTCCGAGAGAGGATCTTCCCATCCATTATCGCTAGTGTGAGTCCCGTCTCATATGGCTTGGACGATGCGATACAGACCCTCCCATCTTGGAGTGAGCTTTCGACGGGAGTGTCTGGGATCACTAGCCTCGACCTTCTTGAAAACCAGATCTCCCATGCCTACTGATCGGGGTCGGACTTTCCGATTATAGAGTCGGGCGACCGCCCTTTGGTAATGCAAAGTCTTTAGATGTGCCTTGGCTCTGCGTTCCTCGAGTATGTCGAGGTTCTCCGGGGCTGAAGTTCTCGATCCTTGGGGTCGGGAAGACCACTTCAGGCAATAGGACGACCTTGGTGCCGAAGGCTAGACTGTAGGGCGACTCCCCGGTGGGGGTCTTCGGGGTTGTCCTTAGAGCCCATAAGACACTGGGAAGCTCCTTAACCTAGGATGTTAGAGCTCCCGCTACTCGTCTCCTTAGCCCTTCGAGTATGTTTCTGTTGGTTACCTCAGCCAATCCGTTGGCCTAGGGGTGGGCCACCAAACTAAACTTTAGTTGAATCCGGTAGTTTTGGCAGAAAGCCTTAAACTTAGAGTTGCTGAACTGCATCCCATTATCTATGACTATGATCTTTGGGATGCTAAACCTTGTTATGATGTTCCTCCAGACGAAGTTCTCCATTTGTTTCTCAGTGGTCGAGTTTAAAGGTTCGGCCTCGACCCATTTGGTAAAATAGTCCACCCTGACGATTAAGAACTTGCGTTGCCCCGCGACTTGTTGGAACATGCCGAGGAGGTCCATCCCTCATTACGCAAAAGGCCAAGTGCAGTGAGTCAGGGATAGTGGCAAAGCCGATTGGTGAGGAATGCGGGCATGTTTCTGGCATTCCACACACTTCTGGACATAAATTTTTGCATCTGCATACATGGTCAGCTAGTAGTACCTGAGGCGAAGGATTTTAAAAGCCTGGGTGCACCCTCTGATATATTCACCACATATTCCCTTGTGGACCTCGGCGAGCACCGTATCGGCCTTAGATACTGATAAGCACGGTAGTAGGGGCTAGCTGAAAGAACTTCTATAGAGGCGTCCGTTGATAATGTCGTACTATGCTTCAGTTCTTTTGACTCATCGGGCAGCTGCTTTGTCCATCGGGAGAGTCGCATCTCTCTTGTAGTGTAGTATTTCCTCCCTCCAGTTGGGACGGTCAACCATGATTGCCGTTTCGACAGTGGCGATCGTCGGTCAACGGAGGCTGGGGATGGCCGACAATCCACCGACAGTGTCAGCAGAGGTCGACTTGGCCAGAGCATCGACCCTGGAGTTCTCGAGGCATGGGACCTGGGAGATTTTGAAGTACTTGGTCATACCTATTAGCCGGCGGGCCTCAGTGAGATAGTGAGTCATGTTTGGCTCTCGAGCCTCGAAACTCCGGTCGATTTGGCCTGCAACCAGCTGGGAATCGGTGAACACTCCAAGTGCTCAACCTATAGCTCGGTTGTCAATCACAGTCCAAGTAGTAATGCCTCGTATTCCACTTCATTGTTGGTAGTTGAGAATTCTAGGCGTGAGGCATGCTCCCAAATCTATCCATCGGGAACTCTCAGGACTATCCCCGTCCCTCCCCTAGAGGCATTCGTCGATCCATCGACATGGAGGGTCTAAGTAGGCTTCCTCTGGATGGGCTCGGGGGTGGTTAGCTCTGAAGAGACGTCTGCAATGGCTTAAGCTTTAATCACCCTTCTTGGAGCGTACTCTAGGTCGAACTCGTTGAGCTCTACTGACCACTTGAGCATCCGCCTTGTGATATCGAATTTAGAGAAAATTTGATGCAACGGTCAATCGGTGATTACCTTAATGGTGTGGGCCTAAGTATGACCTTAACTTCGGCGCCGTGAGGATCGGTGGCCGCCTTTCTATTGGAGGTATCACTCCTCGGCACTCTGCAGGGGTGTGGTGTAGTAGTTGTTTTTTTTTTTTTTTTTCGAGTTTGTTAGGAGTCAGTTGATAGTCCGCTCGAGGAGGGCGAGGAGCAGATCGATCACAGGGCCGACCGAGGACATCGAGGGTGGGTGGCGAGGTGGGTTTTGACTCTTGGCTTGCTTTGACTTTGGGGGGATATAGTAACTTTTGTCGCCAGTCCGAGATATGAACCGTCCAATCGCGGCCAACCTCCTGACAAGGCGCTGGACCTTGTTGATGGTGCGAGGCGATTCCATATCGATGATTGCTCTTATTTTTTTCGGGTTCACATCTATCCCTCGCTGGTGGATGATGAAGCCGAGAAACTTCCCTGACGCCACGCTAAAGACCCACTTGGAAGGATTGAGTTTCATTCCGGACCTCTTAAGGGTCTAGAACGTTTCGACAAGGTCCACGAGGTGAGCCCGTGCTTGTATGCTTTTCACGATCATGTCGTCCACATAGACTTCCATATTCCTTCCAAGCTGCCTTTTGAATAGTCGATTAACCATCTGCTGATAGGTAGCTTTAGCATTTTTTAGTCCAAACGACATCATTTTATAACAACTACTTCCTTGATGCATGATGAAAGCGGTCTTCTCCTAATCCTGAGGAGCCATTTGGATTTAATTGTATCCCGAGAATGTGTCCATGAAAGAAAGGAGTTCATATCCTGAGGTTGAGTCTATCGGTTGGTTAATTCTTGGCAACGGGTAGCAATCCTTCGAGCATACCCAGTTGAGATCGGTGTAGTCAACACACATGTGCCACTTCCCATTAGCTTTTTTCACAAGGATTACATTAGATAACCAAGTCGGGTATCTAACTTCGGCTATGAAGCCAGCCTCTAGTAGCCGATGAACTTCTTCTTCAATGGCCTTTTGTTGGTCGAGGGTGAACTTCCTCGGCCTCTGTTGCACCGGACGAGTCCCCGGGGTGGTGCTCAACCGGTGCTGGGCGATCTCGGGTGACCAGCGAAGATGTCTGCGTTACGCCTGAGGAAGTTTATGAGATGGACGCGTTGGTCTTTGAGCAGACCCGATCCGACTCAGACCGTTTTCCACGGACGGTCTTCTTCTAGGGGATCTCGATGATCGGCTTGGGGCTGCAGTATCCGCCTGGAAGACTCCTAAGGGTTGGGGATTGGAGTCTCCCTCCTGCACTTCTTGGGAATAGTCGTTGCCTCCAAGTAGCATTGTCTCGACTCCTGGGGGTTACTTCTGATCTCCCCAGGCCCTACGCTGGTTGGGAACTTCATGCTGCAGTGATACGTGGAAATGATTGCTCTTAGCTTGTTGAGAGTCAATCGCCCGATAATTACATTGTATGCCGAGAGGAGCTCGACCACCATAAAAGAAACCATGAGGGCCTTAGTTCTTGGTTCGTCGCCGAAAGTCATGGGGAGGGTTGCGATGCCCACTGGAGTTACTGCGTCCCCGGTAAACCCCTCGAACTCGAAGGTGATTTCAGGATTGCTTCGCGCATGAGGTATTTTCTGGACTTCTGCATGGACATAAGCTGTCCTTGCTGAGGAGCTATCATCATCCGTGGCTGGGCCGCCAACTATAACATCTATTTGCTTCTCTACGAGGCCTTTCGGGCAGAGGGACGGCTCGCGCGACCTCCTTATGAAACGGTCTAGGTGGCCCCGATGTATGAGGTCTTCAATCTGGTTCTTCAAGTCGTAGCACTCCTCAGTGTCATGCGTGTAGTCACGGTGGAAGTGACAGTAGCGCCCGTGATCACACCTTGGATTCCTCATTGGATTGGGAGCTTTTAGGAGTCCTTTCTCTCGGATCTGAAGGAAGATTTCAGTTCGGGTAGAATTGAGCAGGGCATTGGGAGCCGGGGAATGACCTGCTCAACTCTCTCCATTCTTTTTCTCGAGGGCGCAGGCGGCGGCCCCGGGAAGATTCGACCCGCGAGGGCTTATGCTCTCTGCATTTCTCTGCCACCAGGGCTTCGGCGGTGACATACTGGTTGGCCCTTTACAGCATTTTTGGCACAGTTGTCGAGGGTTGCTCCACGAGCGACCAAAAGAGGCGTGAAAGCCTGATCCTGACCATGCTTAGATGATCATCAATGGGTGTGCGTCGGGGATGGCCCTGATCTCCCTTATGAATCGGGTGAGGAACGTCAAGGGGCTCGTCCTCCTTTTGCCTCATCCCGAGAAGAGATGCGACGATTGGCTTTGGCCAGGCGCTAGCAAGAAAGTTGGCCTTAAATTCCCTCTCGAGTTGGTTGAAGGAGTTAATGGAAGCGGATGGTAGTCGTTTGTACCACCCTCGAGCGACCCCACGTAAGGTCATCGGAAAGACCCAACACATCAGGGCATCAGAGGTGTTATACAAAGCCATCTACGCTTTGAACGCGGTAACGTGCTCCGCTGGGTCGAGCCTCCATCGTATGCCTCCAACGTCGGGAGGTGGAAGCTTTATGGGATGGGCGTGTCTTGGATTTCTTGAGCGAAGTGTCACAGACTTAGCTAAATTTGTCTAAACCATGTGGCACTCTTGTGACAAACTTAGACTTAGCTGGAATTGCCTAAGTTGCGAAACAACCTTTGCCCAATGTCTTGGACTTAGCTGGGATTGCCTAAGTCATGAAACGCTAAAGCATACTTGCCCGCAGCCTAATTACAACCTCGTGCGGGTCCCGAAGGACCTGCAAAAAGAGAAGTTGATTAGTTTTGAAGACGAGTGATGAATAAGTCCCGACATCTCGCAAAGAGGGTTGCTCTTACACGTAATTCGTCGAACACCTTGAGTGCAGAAGAAAAAGAGAGAAAGAAAGCAAAATAAGACTTTGGAGGGTTGTAAGAATGATTGCAAATCTACAAACGACAGTTCCCAAGGGTGTCAGATGTAAAACACTTCAATTTCTTTTGAGTGCTCATGCCCGACTACTATCCCGAAACCCCATCTAGCCCTGTGACACCCAGGAGATTCCAGAGGGCTGAGATGGCTGAAGTTTTACTCCACTCAGCCAGGTCATCGCAACACATGAAAATGACCCAAAACTGGGCAATTTTGGGGTAGTTTTGGCCCGTTCTGGCTTCGTGCAGCGAGTGATCGTTATGCAGCTTGACAAACTATTTCTGCTTGTAATTCCTAGTCAAAATCACAAAAAACCACGGCAAAACAGACTACCAAGTATCTGTACAAGCAACAAAAGCGACGAACGGTTCACGGAACGAAGAGTTACGGTTGAGCGATGACCGTTCGTGACATTCTCTCCCACTTAACTTGTCGACACCCTCGTCGATGCTTATTGATAGGGCATCTTCTGGCTCCCAACTAGCTTCTATCTGGGGAAGCTTTTGCCACTTCACCAAGTACTCAGTTTGCTATGCTCCATTGGGTAGCTTAGTCTTGCGATCCGCTAGAATAACTCGCTTTTCGTAGGAGGCTCTAATTGGGGGTAGTCGGGTTGAAATATTTCATGAGGCATCTTGCGGATCTGAATGGTAGGCTTTCAAGTTGCTTGCATGGAAGACATTGTGAATTTTGAACCATGCTAGCAGTTGCAACTTGTAGGAGACATTGCCTACTCGGCTGATGATTGAAAAAGACCCTTCATACTTGCGTACCAATCCTTTGTGCACTTTGTGCCTAAAGAACTGGAGTGATGCTGGTTGGAACTTTACCAACACCAAGTCACCAACTTTATATTTTTGGGGTCGCATTCCCAAGTCTGCCCACTTCATCTTTTTAGCCACATTCTCCAAGTAGGCCCGAGCAATATTTGCATTTTGATACCATTCTTTTGTAAAGTGATATGCTGACAGACTACTCTTCATATATCCAATGGCTAATGTGTGAGGAGTCGACGACTATTGTCCTGTGATAATCTCGAATGGGCTCTTGTTGGACGTAGAGCTCCGTTGCAAGTTGTAGGAGAATTGGGCTATGTTCAACAGTTTTACCCAATCTCGTTGGTTAGCACTCACATAGTGCTGAAAATACTATTCTAACGGTGAGTTAATTCTTTCTATTTGACCATCCGTCTAGGGGTGGAGGCTTGTGGAGAAGTATAACTTCGATCCCAACAGCTTGAATAGCTCGGCCCAGAATCATCCCAAGAACCGAGAATCTCGATCACTAATGATATTGTGTGGAACTCCCCAATACTTCACCATATTCTTCATCATCAACTTGGTCGCCTCTTCTGCTGAACAATGTAGGAGTGCAGTAATAAACGTTGCATACTTTAAAAATCGATCGACAACTACAAGTATCGATCCAAGTCCCCCTACTATGGGCAAGCTGATATGAAGTCTAAGGAAATGCTCTCTCATGGCCTTTCTGGTACCGATAGTGGCTCCAAAAGTCCCACTGGCTTTCGTTGTTCTACTTTATCTTGTTGGCATGTAAGGCATGTACGAACATAATCCTCCATATCTATCCTCATCTTTGGTCAATAGAATGCCCTCTCTACGAGAGCCATTGTCCGATGAATGCCCGGATGTCCTACCCAAAGGGAATCGTGACACTCTCTCAAGAGTTCATGCCTTAAGTTGTCCGCTTGCGGAACATAAACTCTATTCCTTTTAGTGTAGAGGAGTCCCTCTTGTACCCAAAATCGTCGCGCCTTGCCCTCTTTGATGAGTTGCATCAAGGTTACTACTTGAGGATCACTGTATAGTCCATCCCTGATCCTGGAAAGAAAGTTGAAGTGCAACTGACTTGCTTGGCCTCCGCCTTCTAACTGTATAGCATTCACCAGTTCCACTTTCCAGCTCAATGCATCGACCACGATATTTGCCTTTCCGGGCTTGTACTCCATTACCATGAACTCGACCAAGAAGTTCTGTCATAATGCTTATGTCGGTGAGAGTTTCTTTTGAGGCTGGAAGTAACTCAATGTGACATTGTCCGTCCTTAGCACGAATGGTGCTCCCAAAAGGTAGTGTTGCCAGACTCGTAGACAGTGAACCACCGCTGTCATCTTTTTCTCATGCATTGGATATCGCTGCTCGGTCTCATTGAGCTTGCGACTCTAATAGGCCACTAGATGACCCTCTTGCATAAGTACTCCCCCAATAGCGAAGTCAGAAGCATCTGTATAGACTTCAAAAGACTTTCCATAGTCCGGTAATCTGAGTACTGGTTCCTCCAACACAACAGTCTTTAGATCTTGGAAAGCTGTTTCACACTTGTTTGACCATCTGTAAGACTGCTCTTTCTTTAGCAACTCCGTCAATGGAGCTACACGCTTCGAATATCCAGAGATGAAGTGCCGATAATAGTTGATGAAACCAAGGAAAGATTTCAACTTAGGTACCTTCTTTGGTGTTCGCCATTTTGCCATAGCTTGCATCTTTGACTCAACCATCCGAATGGAACCACCGCCGATTCGATGCTCGAAGAACAGAATTTCTGTCTGCGTAAAGTAGCACTTCTCACTCTTCATAAACAAGGTGTTCTCCCTAAGAACTTTGAAGATTATCCGAAGGTGTTCAATATGCTCCTCCAGTGTCTGGCTGTAAACAACGATATCATCCAAGTAGGCAATCACAAATTTGTCCAAATACTCTTTGAAAAGATGGTTCATCAGAGTACAGAATGTGGCCGGAGCATTGGTTAAGCCGAAAGGCATCACCAGAAACTCGAACGCTCCATATCTGGCTACATAGGTAGTATTCGCCTCATCACCTTCTATAATACGCACTTGCCAATACCCCGACCGAATGTCGAGTTTGGAGAAATACTTGGCCTTGCCCAGTTGATCGAACAAATCCACGATGAGCGGAATAGGATATTTGTTCTTCACCATCACTTTGTTCAGGGCTTGATAGTCGATACATAATCGGAGGCTCCCATCTTGTTTCTTCTGAAAGAGAATTAGAGCTCCGAATGGTGGCTTTGAACTGTGGATGAGACCACTACTTAGCAGTTCATCTAACTGCTTTCTCAGTTCTGCTAGCTCTGGAGGGGCCATGCTGTAGGGTGGTCTCGATGGAGGCTTAACTCCCGGCTCCAACTTAATGTTATGATCCACGCCTTTGCGTGGTGGTAGAGTCTTTAGCAACTTGGGTGGCATAACATCTATGAACTCCTTCAGAACGTTTGCCACCGCAGTAGGTTCGTGAATGGCCTCCCCGTCAAGTGGCTCCAGCTTCACAGTAGCTACGAAAGTTAATTCGCCTTTTCGCACCCCTTTCTTCAATTATAGTGCTGATATTTGCTATAGGTCCTTGGTTCTCCCTCGAGAAACTAGAACTACGCAGGGGTCGTAACCTCCCATTATGCATAAAGAGTTTAGGAACGACATCGGTACTAACTTCGTCGCGTGCATGAACTCCATTCCAGGAATCACTTAGAAGTCATCCAATGGCACCGCCATCATGTTTGTACACCCGCTCCATGTTCCAATCTTGATAGGGACCTCCTTTGCTAGTCCGGAAATCTGCTTGGCCTCCGAGTTCATAGCCTTCATATGACTTTGGTTCTTCTCCAAGACAGGTCCAAGTCGCTTTGCTTCACAATCGGCAATAAAGTTATGGGTAGCTCTGGTGTCCACCATTGCAAGGGTTGTTCGGCCCTTAAGCTTGATGTCTACATACAACAGCTCACTACTTGCTGCCTTCTGTGCCTTTGTCTTTGTTCTCTCCCCCACTTGACCCTGTAATGCATTCAACAAATTCATCGCTCCCATTCGGGGTCCTTGCGACTCGTCGTCATCGCTGCTAGATTCAGAACTGCTTGAACTAAGGGCGATGACTTTGCCCTTGTCCGACTTGTGGAGGTGTATTAATGTCGTTAAAAGCATTGAGTGCCTGCTTCTACGGGCACTCTCTCACCATATGTGGTCCTCTGCACAAGAAGCATCCGCCAGATCTTAGGGCTTTGCCTTTCAATCTTAGTCCCTTGTGGAAGCTCTTTTTCTTTTGTTCACCCCCAGACTCCTTTGCACGAGAGTATTTTGCTGGGCAATTTCCCGAGGATTGTTTCTTCTTTCCCAAGTCCTCTGAAAAAATGAAATTAGTTAGCCTTTCTGTGGCTGTAATTGCCCCGACCATGTCGGTGACATTCCTCTGATTTAGTTCTTGTTGTGCCCATGGCTTTAAGCCATCGAGGAAGCTGAATAGTTTATCCTTTTCAGACATGTCTTATATATCCAACATTTGTGCCAAAAATTGCTTCACATAGTCTCGGATGGAAGTACTTTGACGGAGTTGTCTCAGTTTCCTTCTTGCGATAAACTCTGTATTCTCAAGTAAAAACTGAGTTCTCAACTCTCACTTCAAGTCTTCCCATGTATCCACTCGACATCGGCCTTGTTGGATCTCTTCCCAATGGGTTCGCCACCAAAGTTTTGCATCTCTATTCAGATACATGGTTGCTATAGAAACATTGGTTTCCCCCGAATCGAACCTCGTAGCACAAAAATACTATTCCATGTCGAATAATAAATTCTCGAGCTCTTTGGCATCTCTAGCGCCCCTATAGCAATGCGGCTCTGCTGCTCTGAAGCTTTGTGGGCAGGTATTGTTCCCTCTTGCATTAAGAGTTCTAGTGAGCAACATCACTTTAGCCATGAGTTCCGCCATAACTTCGTGTAGATGTCGTACAGAATCTTTAGTGTCCTTCGTCAGTCGGTCAACTAGTGACTCAATCCTATCGATCCGAGATTCAACTTCTTCTTATGAGCTCTCTACCCCAAGGAGCCTTCCTTAGCCTTGATAGAGTTCCTCCAAGTTCGCTTCAAGAATATTGAGGCGGGTTTCCACCGTTGAAAGTCTCTCCTTGTGGCTCCTTTTTCCAGTTGGCGCACCAGATTGTGCCTCCTCCGCTCGCGGAGAGTACCTAACTTCACGCTCTTCATGTTCACTACTACGCTCCTCATGAGCGGCTCTAGTAGTTTGCGAGCAAGTTTACACTTGCAGCCCACTCGCGGCTGCTTGGGGCAATGGTCCGACTTGCCCCATCTTATTGGATTCACTACGGTGCTTCACCATGGCAAGATTGCAAATCCTCTTCTCTTGCTTGTTCGAATTGCTTGCCTGCTCTTATACCACAATACCACGGACTTAGCTGAATTTGCCTAAGTCGTGTGGCACCATTGCGACAAACTTGTAGACTTAGCTGGAATTGCCTAAGTCGCAAAGCAACCTTTGCCCAATGTTCCGGACTTAGCTGGGATTGCCAAAGTCATGAAACGCTGAAGCGTACTTGCCCGCAAATGGTCAGCCCAATTACAACCTCGTGCGGGTCCTAAAGGACCTGCAAAAAGTTTTATAGCTTGACAGACTATTTCTACTCATAATTTCTAGGCAAAATCACACAAAACCAAGTAAAACAGGCTGCCAAGCATCTGTACAAGCAACAAAAGCGACGAACAATTCACGGAACGAAGAGTTACGGTTGAGCAACGATCGTTTGTGATAGAAGAGGGGGGTGGGGCAGGGGGGGGGGGCATCAAGAGAGCCCTCACCCCACTTGTCCTTGATCCTGATAGTTTTGTGGACGTCATCTATCCTCTGGTTCACCAGACACAACTGCACCCTTAGGGAATCAATGGAGTCCGAAGAAAGTGTATCAGGGTCTGGTAGGCTACGAGTTGATGCGCTGGGTGCAGGTGTTGGACACCTAGTCGCGTCGCTCGAAGGGACATGTTCGGAAGCTGTCGGGATCTGAGGCGGGTCATCGACAAGTTGGGTCGCCAGGGGCGATCCTTCTGGTGATGGTATCGCCCCCGCTTGGGTTGGAGGGATCGCCTCGGGCTGTGCGCCTGAGTGCTGTGTAAGTTGTGGTATGTAGGGAATGATTGCTTGGAGCATTCCTACTATGGTCTAGGCCTGGTTGGTAAGCCCCTGCAAGGCCTCTGGAGTTATCGTCGGGACCCTGAGACTAAGTGGAGGCGGAGTTAGTCCGAGGTCATTGAATAGATGCCAGTATCGCCCTGGGGTGTGGGAAGAGATGGTGAGGATGACGACGATGATAATAAACAATAGCACCGAAAAGTGTCGAGGAACGTAGCGCTGGTACCAGATGATAGCACCCTAGGATTCTATCGTGGAGGAAGAGGGAAGAAAAGGGGGATAATCGATCTCTTCGACGGGATCGGACCTCCTAGATCACTTCGAGATCTGCCTCCTAGGGTTTTGCCTTTTGGCTAAAACTAATACTTCATTCCTTGATTTTCATAAAGAATTTACAGTCTTTTTTATAGAGCTCTACCAAAAGTCCCGCTAAACTTCGACTCTTAACTAACTGATAAACTCATAACTGAAAACAATAACTAACTCCATCATAATCGAAGATAAAAATCAACTTCAACCAACTCATAACTAACTCGATTAGATTCACCTGACTCATAACCGACTCCGACTGGATAGACTAACATGACTCGACTCGATTTAATTATGAATGGATGGACCCGACTTGGTTAGAGTCCTAATATTTTTCCCAACACCCATCTCATGGTAGTGAAAATTAATATATGATGTTAATGCATATTAACATCTGAGGTAGAGATACAAAACTAGATGGGAGAAATCTTGGTCGACATCTTGATCATAAAAAAAATATGTTAGAGAGTGTTCCTGAAGAGGTGTAGACGACATATGTTGCATGCATATTAATGAACTGATACACCAGATGGAATTGTCATGATTGGTAGATATTTTAGGTTGTCATGGAACCAATAAACTCGTTCAAGAATAGATTTGCATTACAAGTCTCTCTATCAATTGATATTCCCAGTTACGGATATATATATATATATATATATATATATATATATATATATATATATTTGCTTTCTGCAGTCACTACTCTAATATTACTGCAGTAAGCCTCGTTTTTAATTTATCAAGCTGTGGTCACCAGTCATACTAACTGCATCTGTGGGAGAGTGAGCCTTAGCAACAGGGTGAAGTTGCTCTTTTGCAGCATAGGTGATTGAAGTCGAACCACAGAAACAACCTTTCTATTTATGGAGGGAAGACTAAGCTCCTCAAACTCCACTTATTATCCTGAGTGTCGAAGGATATTCCACTAATCTGATGTTATTTTGATTGAGGAGATTGCTCTGACTGTAGGGATCAGCCAATGATTTGTTTGCGAACATTAGCTGCCGGGATATGGGTTAACAAAATGCTGCTTCTCTTTCTCCAGAGAGAGTGAGACACAGCAGATTTTACTTGGTATTTATTTTCATACAAGTACCACACATGGTATGTTTATATAAGTACTCTATTTTCTATACTTAAAAAGAAAGAATCCATGAAATTGCTAACTTGACACTCCTTGCCAGGGATGATGTTAATATCGGGCCAACAATCGCAGCTCGACAAACAAAATTGAAGATTTGTCTGGTGAGTAATTGGACGCAGTTGTTCTTGGTCTCAGTTAACTTTATGCCTCTTCATAGAATTGGTGTTTCAGATTTGCTTGTACATAGTGTTGTGTTGTTAAGAGTGGAAGACCATGATCAAAGGAGCAAGCACTTGGAAGGATAGAAAATTCTGTAACCTTTTCCATTTTGAGTGGAAGCTCCAAATTCCATTTGTGTTCCAACTTGTTCCTCGTATTCCATTTAAACGGAGCTTTTTCTATGTTGTTCCCATTCTCAAGAAAAATAATGTTGTTGTGCAGATCCCAGAAATGTCTAGAAGAAGACACTACCGAAGACAGCTAACGCTAGGCTGCTTTTAAGATGAGGCCACGGTGTAGCTGTTGCATGAATTATCGGCATGGTCCTAAGAATTTGTTGTGCCATGAAGAAAACAGAGCAGTGATACAGGTCCCCAGGACCATACCGGTGGTGTCATGTTGATTCATTTGCTGCAGCATTTTGTTGTTGTTGGGGGTGTTCTTGAGGACCCAAAAACATGACACAGCCATTTAGTCTGGACATATCTGTTACATTTCTGATGGGGCATACAAAAGCTTGGTTGTAGCTCAACCACAGATGCCACTGTCTCCCATCTCCTCAACATCTCACGGAAGAGCTTCTCCTCCACAGCAGATGCACCCTGGCCTAATTTGGAAGGTATTGCTTTCAACTTAAGAGAAAAAAAGTTAGTTCTCTGCTAACCCTCCCCAATTCATCAACATTTATTGTAAAGTTGTTTCTTTGCAGTCCGATCGGCCGACAAATATCAAACCTCCTATATTTATCTTCCTTGTATCATGTATTGATCACTAAAAATATGTGCCATATTCTAATCCTGTTGAAGAAACTAAAATGCCAGTGAGTGTTTGATGCACATCCACAGTTTGGTATATTGTGTATAAAATTCATGAATCTTAGTGTCTTGCACCCCCTGGCCTCAAACATCGACCCTAACACATGCAGTATATGAAATCATATGGACATCTAATCCTTGCTATTGTCTCCATTTGCTGTGCGACTCCTATGTGAGCTGGCCATGACACTGAGGGCTTAGCAACCAATTCATCAGAGATTCTGGGAATGCAATATTCCCTTCCCTACCTGTCAGCGTAGCAGATCAAACATCACAACCCAATTAAAATTGACATATGTGGGCTACACAGATTTCGCATTTGATATATTAGCATACAAGCATTGGATTTAGTACAATCATAATTTAATTTGACTTGCAATTCAACAACAAATTTAGTGAGTTCCAAAGTT
The DNA here is from genome assembly GCA_021527575.1 of Ensete glaucum. Classification (NCBI taxonomy): domain Eukaryota; kingdom Viridiplantae; phylum Streptophyta; class Magnoliopsida; order Zingiberales; family Musaceae; genus Ensete; species Ensete glaucum. The sequence continues at coordinate 21,777,817 of CM038551.1, forward strand.
TCCAAAATGTTATGACAGTATTGACTCCTTCGACGCCGCAGGACTCGGCTCCGCGTCATCTCCGAGTCAAATCCGAGAGAGACGTCGGTGGTAGCGGCGTCACCGCCACGTCGAGCCCCACCGAAAAAACAAACCATCGGCGGTTGGCGCGTGGGCCCGGCGGCCCCCCCGCCCTCTCCTGTCGTCGTCGTGACTCCGTCCGCGACAAGCTCGCTCTCGTGGGATCCGAGGCGGATTCGCTGCCATTTCCTGTCGCTGTGAGCTGAGAGATGCAAACTGTCGAAGGCGAGGCGAAGCGAAGCACAGATAAGAAAGAAAGAAAGAAAGAAAGAAAGAAAGAAAATGACCTGCACGCAACGTTGCTCTCTCATTTAGAACGGAGAAAAGATGTTGCAGACAAGGCAACGCAAAAGCGCCACCGCCTACGGGATGTAGGAAATATATGAGCATGGAAGCTGGGAAAATGCGCGGGAACGCTTGGACTTGGAGCGTCCGATTCCAGCAACTCTTGCGAACCATAAAAGGAAGAAGACATACCCACAGGCAAAGTATAAGATGGCACGCGCCCACAGATCAATCGAAGGCCACCGCGATCATTAAATAATTGATTGATGAGGAGAAGTCTTAAGCGGACCTTCCATGAAAGTTGCACCCACTTGCAGCAGAACATCAAATGCTTTTGAGACATTAGCATCATCGACGGACGCAACAGGAGGACAATCGAAGCCGCAGAAAAGGTCAGCAACTTTTATTCAATTGGCCCCAGAGAGGTCTCTTTCTTTTGGTGGCGGGTTTGTATGTGTTGGTTTGGTGGTTTAATCTCCCTGTTCTCTCCTCCATGGAACAATGACGAAGAAGCAGAGCACCTTTTGACCGTGGAGCATCCGACTTCAGCCAGCTCGACGGCGAGCCCCGGTGGGACGTGACCCCTTGGGTCACACGGGTGGGCGAAACCGGCAAAGCAGGCCACGCCCGCATAAGAAAGCAACACAGCCGTAAAGCCCCGGGAAACTTGCTCATCAAGTTGGATTGCATCGCCAACCCAAACCAGGTGAGCTTGCGTCGTACCGGTATCTCTCTGGGTTTTTTTCTTTAGATGATTTGAGGGGGGGGGGGGGGAAGGGCAGCCGTGGCGAACGAAAGCGCGGGGCCCAGCTCCAGCCCGACGACACGTGGCCACGTCGAGACGCGTACGGCGTTGCCTCCACGCGGCCGTCAGCGTACGCGGGCGGTGGCGAGGGTCGCGGAGGCCCTCGCAGAGGACATCGACCGCCCACAGTCGACCCACTTTGGTACCCAGATCTCAGAACCACCAAAACCATGACAGGGATCAGCCGTCTTTCCCCATGCAGGACTCACGGATCGCCGCTCGCTTTCTGGGATGGGGCCCTCTCGACCGAGCAGCGAACATGACGAACCAACGTCTGCAGGAAAGCTGAACCGTGAATCGCGGTTGACAGCGAGGCACCAGAAAGCATTGATACCAATGTGGGTCTCTTCTCAGCTACGTTCACCGGGAAGAGCGGGATTTTGTTACCAATACATGGTAGACTTCTCGCTAATATTTATTTATTTTCATCCTTTCATATATGATTAATTAGGACAATCGTAATAAATAATAACATTAATAACGACATTTTTCGCAACTGTAAGTTACCTTGAAGAGCACGCTTCTATCTCCCTCTTTGTCGCAACGAGGAACGCTATAAATAAGGCGCCTCGCCCGAACACTGATCTCTTCTCTTTTTCTTTCTCTCCCCGATCTCTGTAATATTCCCTTTATCTCCGATTGTTTAGTGTTCGTTGCGATTCCCTAGGGATCGATCTTCTCGCCGCCTCCTCGATTCGTTTTTAGGGTGACGATTTGGCTATAACTCGTCAGATCTCACCGGCGAAGCGGCTCGGCTCGATCACGTTTGACTTGACATCCCTTGCGGTAATCAGGTGAGCATTTTACCTTTTTGTTACGTCGATCCAGAAGCAATGTCTTCTCGGCAACTTTGGTTTCTTTCTCGGTGACGGGTTTGTTTGTTCATGCGATCTTTCGATTATGTCGTGGGAGAAAGCGAATATAATTGCAGCTTTTCTTTGCTCCCTTTTTTTTGATTGGACGGTGATGTTTTGGCTAATATTTTGTTCATCGTATCGATTATTTCTTTGATGGAGGTTGTTTTTATGGCTAATCGTTCGTCTTTTTTTTGGGGGTTCAAGTCCGATTTCTTTTGCATAGTTTGGTTTTCTTGGATTCGTTTTGCTGCAGTTAGTGATGTGTTGGAGACTTTATCGGGCAGCCAAGACCATGTTTGGGAGATGGCGTGCCTGCTATCGCGTTCTCCGCCTTGGTTTCCAAGAGGCAGTCCGTTGTTTCCGAGTTTGTCCTTACTCAGAGGATGAGCCCCATCTTCCGTGCTCCCTTATTACGGAATAAATCGATATAATAACTAACAGTAAAATTGACAACGGTTGATTTAAGTGCCGCGGGAATCAGTACGGTGAATCTGATTTTGATTGCCAGTTCCCCACCCGCCAAATCTGCTCTTTGTTTTGATCCAATTGACGGTGGACGAAATATATTTTTCCATAGAGATTATCTTTCTCAAAAGCTGATGGAAATGGACATTCTCGTAAATGTGACTCTTGTGTCGTATGATTATGGGTGTTTGTGAGGGAGAAAAGTCCCAAGCCCAAATTATAAAATTATGAAAAATGATGTCTCCATTTACGTTATCAAACATCGTCGTCGTAGTTTTCTAATGACCTTTTTTATCTACTTGACTCGTTTTCTAGCTTGTTATTCATCTTGTCAGCATTTGGCGACTCTCTTAAATATTGCTATAATATATCTTTGATTGTGTGATGCGTCCAATCTGGTTGAATGAATTACTTTATAAGCAGATTCTTAGAAGATTACAAGATTAAATTAATTTCATCCGTGACATGGTGCTTAGCCTTAAATACTACTTAAACAGGGTTGGTACCAATACAGACTAATGAATACTTCTGTGGTCATTAACTAATGTTCTAATTGAGCATCAATGTGCGCATATTCCATCAATTTTCATAATTATAGCTCCTTATATGTTGATTGGGTAGATATGGCGCATGTATAATCCAGGAAAATCTGCATGTGTTCAGACATTGTTAGTACTATTGTAATGCCAGTGTTCTACTAGTCCTTTCTGATATTTTAAAACTTTTAAGTTTGTCACTGTAATGGTCCTACTATTACTATCGATTCTTTCCCATTAGAATTTCATTCTGTGATCTTTCAAATCAATAATTTGGTGTTTTTTTCCAATTTGTACAGCATAGGTTCTGCTGGTTAAAGTGATAAAAGAGTTGGTTCTTCTTGATGACAACATACAAATTCAAATGATCAACTGCCTCGAGTAAATGCTTTATAGTGGTTGCAATGATAAGGTATACACAGCCTTTATATTCATTTTCTTCATTCTCCAAAAACTAAATATTTTTTCTGTTTAATCTGACATCTTTCTCAGTTTTCAAGTAGCGTCTGCTTGATGGACTGTATGCACAATTCAACTGACAAGAAGACATTGAAGAGGTGGTTTTTCATTGATAAGAGGGTCGGATAAATATAGGAAGAAGAAAAACAGAGGCTGATTAATTCTGTGAGAGCTGGCTGACAGATATCATACTATTGAACATAACTTTGCTGATTAATTCTGTGATAGCTGGCTGTCAGATATCATACTATTGAACATAACTTTGTTGGTGATCTTGAATCCATGGATATGAAGTCAAACCACCATTCCCCTGTTCTCACTGATCCCGTACATTTGAGCAAGTCAAGATTGGGCTTGCCATCTAACATAACACCATATTCCCCAGTATCAACACCGTACTCGACTTCTAGTTTGTATTTACAGATTCCCAGAAGAAAAGCTGGTAAACTTGATGATGTCCGAGCCACAGGTTGGCTGGACGCGATGAAAGCTTCATCACCTCCTCGCAAAAAGTTAATGAACAAAGATTTCACCTCTGAATCTCAACCAGACGAAACTGATGCTGTGTACCGCACCTGGATGGTGAGTTTTATGCTGCTGTTGTTTATTAAAACTGTTGTTACCCTATGGAATTTTTATAGTGTCATAAAACACACACACACACACACAAAAAAAAAAAAAAGACATTTTGAATAACTTCATATTTGTTTGCACTCTACTCTCTCTGCAGATGAGCTATCCATCCGCTTTAACTAAGTTTCACCTCATCACAACTTATGCTAAATGCAAGAAAATTGTATTGTTTTTGGACTATGATGGAACTCTTTCACCCATTGTCGACAACCCTGACCATGCATTTATGTCTGTCGCGGTAAGTTGATTTCCTACTTGCACAAACTTGTTTCCTACACTAACCAAATAATGGTGTACATTAACCAAATAACGGTTAGTGTAGTAAACAATATTTAATCTGTCGTCTGCTGTTTAGGGTTTTATTTTTCTTCATTGTGATCATTGAATTTGTTTCAGATGCGAAGCACCGTAAAAAAAGTTGCCAAGTACTTCCCAACTGCAATTATTAGTGGGAGGTCTCGTGACAAGGTAATGCTTTTTATTGGAGTGGCTGTTAAAGATAATTATATGCAAATGAATAATACTCTTTAACGTGTTACTTAATGATATTAAGAAAACACATGTTTGTTTGTTCTAGGTCTACGAATTTGTGAGGCTATCGGAACTGCATTATGCTGGCAGTCATGGGATGGACATAATGGGCCCGGTCAGAGAATCTGAGTCTGTTGATGACCATCCAGGCTGCATCAGTACAACTGATGAGCAGGTTGAACTAACATTGTAGTTTGTATCATCTAGCATTCCTGTGGTATTTTGTATCTGTGCTCCTGTTTTAAGTATCTTGTTTAACCATGGTTATGGTTCGACCAAATGACGATGATATATTCTCAATTCAGTATCTAGGAAAGAAAATTCTCCAGTATTGTTAGTTTGTTATCTAGCTGCTGATTCATTCTTGGTAACAGGGTAAAGAGGTCCACCTATTCCAGCCCGCTAGCGAGTTTCTCCCACTGATCAATGAGGTAGGACTGGCTGCCATCTTCAACAACTACTGGTTCCTGTCATCCATATTATTATTCTTCCTGAAAGATTGTTTTGAATGATAGGTGTTCAACTCTCTCGTTGAGATCACCAAACATATTATAGGTGTCAAAGTCGAGAGTAACAAGTTCTGTGTCTCTGTGCATTACCGCAACGTTGACGAGAAGGTTTAAAAAGTGAAAAGAAAAAAAAAAAGCTTTTGTTTTAGTTACCCATCCTACCTAAACGAAGAATTTGTTCCTGATGAGATTTTATGTATATTTCAGATGTGGGAAGAAGTTGGAAAGCGTGTTTTTGGCTTTCTAAAGGGTTTCCCACGTTTGCGAGTCACCCATGGGCGGAAGGTGGAACACAAACTTTAGGCCAGAAGATGTCTATCAACTCTTCTAAGTAAGGCTCTTCTTTCTTCAGGTTTTAGAGGTCCGTCCTGTGATCGACTGGAATAAAGGTAAAGCTGTCGAGTTTCTTCTTGAAGCACTCGGGCTTAGCCATCGTGATGATGTACTTCCGATATATGTTGGAGATGATCGTACCGATGAGGATGCATTCAAGGTATAATAGAAGAAACTTGTCACTGGAAAATACGCTAGTTTTGTTATATTTTCCTTCTTATAATTCGAAACTTGGCAGGTCTTGAGGCAGAGTAAACGTGGATTTGGTATACTGGTATCCATCGTGCCTAAAGAAACCAATGCCTTATACTCTCTCAGAGACCCGTCTGAGGTGAGTTAAATACTCTGTTCGCTCCCATTTACTTCCATTGTACCTGTGGTATGTTGAATATAATACTCCTCTTGCAGGTACAAGAGTTTCTTAAGTCCCTCGTGAGATGGAAGAAGTCCGAAGCATTATTATTAAAAACCAAAGATCATATGACTACAACATAAGCCACTATATATATATATATATATATATATATATATATATATATATATATATATATATATATATATGTAGTATGAGCAGGACTCGATTTAGTCGGTTGGTCATCTTTTTATGCTGCATTTGTTAATTGTTGTCTAGTTCAATGGTCATGTTCCCTCATTTCTCCTCTCCTTGTTATTTAAGTATATGTTTGTCACTTAATCGTAATTAGCTTTGAAACAGGTTCATCTCGACTTGTCTATTTTTTTTTTCTTTATTGGCATTTGCTGGAACTCTTGAGATTTGAGTATATTAGGAGCTAGTGACTAATTGAAGTATCAACAACAAAACGACAATTTCTTTGAACCCCAGACAATAATAATACCAGAGTCACACTCGTTGATTGCATAAAAGAAATCACATTACGAACAATAGAGGAGAAAAAAAAACTATACATCCATATGAAAGCTTACACCAACGAAGCATTCCACATTTCACAAGAAATGATAAGGAGGAGATTATACGACGATAAAATGGGTGGAAATAATTAATGACGGAAGGCTTACGATTAGAGCTTATAGATGATAAGGAAGCAGGGGAGGACTGCCCTGGGATCAAATACCAGGAGCTCCCCGTTCCCCAGGCACACCGACTCGGCCTCCCGCTCCGGGTCTGACTCTCCTCTGACTCGGCCCGCGATGACCCGGCACACCAGCATCCCCCTCCGCCCGGCCCCGCCGCCCCCGCTCGCGTGCGCCCCGCCGCTGCCCGCGAAGGTCCGCACCCTCCACCTTCCTCCCCGCCGACCACACCACGCTCCGCGCCACCCCGCGTCGTAGACCACGCCCCGGCGCGGCCGCTGTGGAACCGCATCACCTCGTTCCCGTCGGCGGCGCAGCGCGCGTCGTCGGCCCGGGCGCGAACCGACGCCCTGTGCTCCTCGAACCGCGCCACCGTCCGGGCCGGGTTGTGGACCCGGAACAGCATCTCGATCTCGCTCGGGGACGCCGCCGCCGAGCCGTAGACTCCGCCTGCCCCGGCGGAGCACCAGCTCGAGCTGAAGATGATCTCCACGACCCGCCGCGATGAGTGGCCTGCCGGCAGCTCCGTTAGCGTGGGGATGGGCTCCGCGCGGGCAGGCACCACTAGCTCGGACGCAGACACCGGCGGCGGCGACGACGCGCTTGGGTGGGATGTTCTTGGTTTGTGCTTGGATTTGGGCCTCGTCTGGTGCCGGGGCTTCTTCGGAATCGAGGAGGAGGAGGAGGAAGGGTAGTTAGGGGCCAGCAAGATGACGTCTTTAACGGTGTGAGATGCGCTACCGCAGGAAACGGAGGAGAGCAGCGGCTTCTTCGCAGAAGAAGAAGACGACGGCGACGGGGAGTAGACGACGTCTTCCACGGCGTTAGACTTGCAGTGCAGTGACTTCACCCACCCTGTCGCCATTTACCAGCGACGGTGACGGCTATGTCGGCCCAAAAGAACGTCGACGGTGACGGATATGACGGCCAAAAACAGAACAGAAATAACGAAGCAGAACACAAAAGAGAGCGAGAGAGCCGATGAAGAAGAAGGTTAGAGGAGGAGGAGGAGGCGATGAGTGGTCCTCCTCGTAATGTAAGCTTGGGTGGTGGGTTTTGGTTCATGGGTTTGCTTTAGGTGCAGCTCAATTTATTTTCCACTACATTTATGGTCGGTTGGGTAAAGTGGCTGATTGCTGTAAATGTGACTCTTTTTTTTTTACTAACTTTCTTTTCTCATATGATTATATTTTGTAGTTTTATTATATATATATATATATAATTTTAATATATTTTTTCCAAGAATAAATGATAAAATCTGTATCAATTAATATAGTATATATGTATTTATAAATGTATATATATACATATGTCCTACAAGTAAGTAGGAAGAAGGGTGTATCTTCCTGCTCTTCAACTTTGGTCAGCAATGCAATGATGTCACACCGAGATTTATCCACAGCTTTCATTGATGTTGGACCAGCAAGGGTTGATGGATTTCAGTATTCCACCAAACCAGATAGGAATAAATGAGATCTGACTGAGTGCTGCTGTCTGCCATGTCCAGACCATGATAAATAAATAGAGTCAACATAATCATAAAACAAACATCTCAGACCCATCTGTAGCGTCGCCTGCTATGTTATTATTTCATATGTTTAATTATATCTAATCTTTTTTACATTCAAAGATCCGAAGGAACGCCTTCACCGCCTCCCCCCCCCTCCCTCCTCTTCTGGGGTTGTGGAGAGAGAGAGAGAGAGAAGGGCCTGTTGCAATGTTGCAGTGGGTCGGCGACAAAAGCACCACCACCATCATCAGCGTGTGCAATGTTGCAGTGGTGCAAGAAGGGCCTGTTGTCCCAGAAACCAAGCTCTTATGGCCTCTCTTGGAATCATTACCACCACTTCCACTGATGGGATCTGCAGTCATTAGAGTTAGTTGTTCGATGTATTTATTACTCGGGTGAAACCCCCCAAGTATGGTTGGTTCTTGGGACAGTCAGCGCTCTCTCTACACACAAGCAGAGGCTTCTTCATTTCGGCAGCACAACATCGACCCGGGAAAGAAAGAACACAGCTTTGAGATCAAATTGGAATGATGAGAAGAGGGAAGAGGTGTGGGGAATCTCAAGGTGACGGAGCTGCTGGATCAAGTGAAGCCTGGAACGAGTGCCCCCGGGGGCGGCGGGGGGGTGGGGGGACAGATGAGGCCATCACCGACAAGCCTTTTGTTCTCTCACGCCTGCCTGCGAATCACAAGGCCAAAAACAACAACAACCAAAAAAAAAGAGCTGCTTCGTGAGACTCGGAGAGCGAGAGTGCTTTTGGGCCGGGCGTGCCCCCTCGGACAACTCGGCGCCGCGGACTCGCCATTCTCCCTCGGTTGGGCTCAGTGGCGCCGAGTCAACCACATAAAAAAAAAAAAAAAGCATCTTTGCCTATCATTATAGCTAATTATAATCTTATACAATGTTGATGAGGTGAGGTTCAAAATCTTAGTCGTGTCATCGATACAACAAACCTTTGAGATGGATATTTTTCAAATATTAAATATTCATCATAATCTACCACATCCACGAATTCTCGTTAGTCAAATATGATTTTGGAGTCTCAAGAAGAGACCTCGGAGACTCTTCAGACTCTCTACTCAACATGAGATTAATTGCGACTCTACCAGATGTAGGTACATGAATGATTAAATGATAAATACTAGAATAAAAACAAGGAAAGAGAAGAATAGATGATTATACATAATGATGATATAGACTTTAGGAGATTTAATTGGTCGTCTGTTGTGATTAGCGAGAATTCAATTCATGGACCAACACAAGATAGTATATACATTATGGGACGATCTCGTTGTATACAAAATGTTAGAGACCAACACAAGATAGAAAAATATCATCCTTGCATGGAAATAAATGCCAACAAACATGTCTTCCATGGAGATTTAAGTCGAACGAATAGGTTCTTGTTCTTTGTGATGGCCAGGAGATCATGTTGTTTAAGCAGCAATCGCTTGAATAATTTTTTTTTTTTTTTTTTTTTATACAGAACCACGATTAGGGGGACAATAAACAATAGTGAATTGGTGGTTCCATACAAAGATGCCAAACAAACAGCGACGAGAGGACGTATAACATGTGAAGGCCATCAAATTGATCTTAGCTTTTTGAGTGGAAAGTGTCATTCCGATTAGAATCCCATCCTTATTAGTTATAGCAAAACAACAACAAATTTTTTTTTTTTTTTGTGATTTTAAAAACCACAATAGAACATGGCATATTATTAGTGATCCAACCAGAATGCATGGCTGTCATACTTTATTACATTTTGTTATAATTTAATTTGACTTCGCAAATGCCGTTCGCATCAATTATTGAAGTTGGGTAAGGGAAAGGGTTTCAGGTGGACCTGATGCTGACTGATGAAGTGTCACCATCTTCCATCACCTTCTGTTCTATAGAAAATGCATCGAAGACAGAGAGCTTATCTTCACATTATTTTAGCAAGAGAGAGACAACTTTCTCTCGTGAATGAATCAAATTATTTCTTGATGATGGGGGCACTCTTCTATGACTTTATTCTCCTAGAAAGCAGCCTCTTGTTGGGGTATCTACCATATTGTTGGAGTAACGAGATTCTTTGCCTGGCTTTTGACGATTTCACTTTGTGAGGAGTGAAGTGATGCCAATCTGAACTTGATAGCAGCATCCTACTACATCAGTGGACATTATGTTCTGTCATGTACTTGACAGGAAGTTGAAAGACTGTATGTAGCTGGAGAATCCTTGGAAGTGGAACCATCTCAAACAGATCATTCTCATTTGCACACCTGACAAAGAGATCAAAAAGTACTAGGTAAGTCATGTTTAATGTGTCAAGCAATTGTATGATGCTTTTATTTTTGCTAAAACTAAGTGCAGCTAATTCCATCTCCAAAGCTCCCTTCAATCCGATCCACAAAGCAATGTCTTTGAGGTCCATGGTTCTCTCCTTGGCATGGTCAAGAAAGAGCTCACATAAATAAGCCAGATCCAGTCCATGGATTATTAGTCATTCGTGTTTTTATTAGTGGCAATCCACTTAAATTTTTGAGAGAACATCTTAAAAAAATTTATCTACACTGAAAGCTGTAGAGATCTTAATCTTCAAAAAAGAAAATTATGTTTCCGTTCTGAATCTTAATGTCAGATGATTTTTTTTCCCCATTACGGCAAGATTTTATAGCTATAATTAGCATACGTAGTGGTATTTATGTAATTGTAACAAAAAGCAGAAAACAAAATAGTTGAGTACTACTAATTGTTCATGACCATCTGTTCCTTGTTATTAATATACATAAAACCATGTTTCTGTCCCAAGATAAATAACTAGAATAAAAGAAATGGGAATAAAACCTAACCATGTTTCTTCTCTATTAGCTTGTTCTTTTGAGGTTCCTTAATAATTCTTCATTCCCCACTCACTGCTACTGTTCTTATGATTTCTGCTGCGACACTGCTGCCATCACTGCTTGTTCAAGTCCTCTTAGCCTCAAAGCATTCTCCCACAAAAAAAAAAAAAAAAAAAACTGAGGTTACAGTGGATACTGACTGTCCTATTTGAATCCTTGTCTGATCTCCAACTTTTTGCTCCTTTGATATTTATCTAGCTAGCAATTAACTAATGTGAAGTTTATTGATGTGGCAGATGTAAATGAAGGATTCCAGGTGACAAAATTTCAAGTCACTAACTAGTATTCCACTTAGAACACTAGGCACACATGTATTCTGTTTCAGAAGAAAAAATAATTGGTTTGATCTTGGAACATCCCTTCAGTTCATCTTTCCATGCCATTTCTACAAATAAACCTATTTCTGAAAGCACAAATCCAAGCAGAATTTATTTCAAGGGACAACCACAAGAGATATATTGACAAATCCACGGTCAAGATTCTGAAGTTCTGCATGTGTCATCTAGATACTGTAAGGAAGAGATGTTCATTGCCGATTCACTACAAAAGTTTACTGTTTGTATACATGGTGGTGTTATTTCAGTAAAACTTATGAATCAAGAAAACAAGCAACGGTTGCTTCTGGAATGACTGCAGACAAACAAAATCATTCATTAAGAGATTATACTTTCACATAGGCTCCTTATCATGTAAAACCAAGCAGGCATTTGTTCAACCTGATTCAAATGCTCTTCACTAAGAACAAAGCTCAAGACATACCTTGATCATGCATATTTGAAGTGAATCAGAATCCTCATCCTCAACTTTAACACCAGCAGAAAGAGGGGCGAAAGACTCCGCTTCCACGACCATCCCTATCATTATTGTTCAAGCTCAAGCCGAGTTTATGCACTAGGTGAAGAAGCGTAGAACAATAGTCCTCTTAGCTCTGCAAGTGGATATAGAGATTCAGACATTAGAATGGCATTCTAAGAGAAAAATAAACGAGGATGTCGTTATTCTACTAACCATGGCCTGACATGGGTAACGTGTCTTCCTATCATGACCACTTAATCCTCAATATTTAATAACCTAGATGTCGAAAGCTCTGGCTCTTATATGGAGCAGCAGTCAGCCTGTCCATTGACACAAGAAAGATTAGTATGCTGGTATATGATTATGGACCACAGGGTAGGTGTTGCAGGTATTGAATAAAGTGAGCAATCACTCACTAAATGTATACTGCTTCGAAGTTAAGGCCATCATTTAGCATCTAAAGATTACATTTAATACAATAAAGTGTACAGTTTCAAATCAGTACACAGTGCAAGAGAAGCTGATGTTCTGTGCCATTTTAATACGAATCATCGAGGACAAATTTTGGGGATGGGTGAGACAGATCTGTAACTGTGCAAGTCAGAGAGAATCTTTAGATAACATCCATCCTTCTTCAATTGCATGTTAGATAAACATCTCATATTCATATCAAGGGTGAGACCATGTTCTGGCACTGCAAGGACCATCTGTTTTCTGTCGAGACTTCTCTGACAGTTCTCATCTCTCATGTGTACCGAGTGGGTTCCCCAACGCCTGGCTTGGATTTGGAAACATGAAATCCACAGACAGCTTGCAACAACGGGAGTCCCTGCAATGTGCTTTGGACCTGCTGTACTTGGCAACTGGTTGCACCACTTAAAACCACTCCTCATCACTAGGTGGCAGTGAAGGTCTGCCAACTGGTTGCACCATCCAAAATCAATCCTCACAATTAGGTGGCAGTGAAGGTTTCAGGTCCCTGCACATCTAGCCAAATCCATAGGCAAGACAAAAGAAACACCAATCACATGATTTCTTCTTCAATGCATCAACAGTACAATAGGGACCAAGGACCAGAAGTATTAGACTGGGTGGGAGTCTCCAAGGAGAGACAAAGATTGATTACATTGGATTTTGCTGGTTTCATAGTCTTATGATCTTGACGACCAGTGAATGGTGATTCAAGACAGATCTCCAACTCATGCTATCTGCAGTGGAGAGAAGACAACCAAAAGTGGCCTCAGATATGAGCTCCTAGTTAACTTCTCCAAAGAGTTCAAATTTGTCCATGTTTTTGTAGCTATCTGGCCACATGCTTCTTCCCAATCCCATTAGGGAAGACTATAACATTGTCAGAGGTATCGATTGGAACCCTTGTGGATCGTGCATGATGTTCCTCTGTAACCAAACAAATGCACATTCCAACAACCACATGGTCCATACTGTGCATCCACCAGACCTCACGCTTGCAGAGATCTCTGATCCAGAAGTCACACAAGGGATGCAAATTTGCTAAGCCAACACATCAAACTGTCACCTATAGGAGACATCAAATGGTCCTAATCTACTTTTGCAAATTTAAGGTTTTGTCTTCTCTGTTAGCACATTATCAACAATAATTGGTACCACTGCTACCATAACTCCCAGGATGGATGATCATCATCGACCAATGTCCTCGAGCCGCCTGATAACTGTTTTGATGTCTGGCCTCATGGTAGGTGACGGAGAGCAACAAGCCACTGCCAGTTGAAAGAGCATCACCAGACCTTCTTCATTAGTAGAATTCTGATTTATACTCTCCTTTAGGAGCTCCGAGGTGAACACATCAGAGACTTTATGCTCGAGGACCAAAATTCTCAAGGACGAGGGCAGATGAAGATCCTTCGATTGCAAGAAATCGTTATTGATGGGATCCTTTTGAGTGAGCATTTCAAGCAACACTACCCCCAAGCTGTAGACGTCGGTCTCCCTGCTGGCATCTTTCATCTTCATCAGCTCAGGGGCTTTGTAGCCCTGAGCTGCCGAGGCTTCAAGCATTTCCTGGGTTTTAGCTGGATTCAGTACGATGTGCAAACCGAAATCCGAGACGCGAGGCTGGAAATCAGCATCGAGTAAAATGTTGTTCGATTTGAGGTTGCCATGGATTATGGCCTTCTCATTCCCATTGTGCAGGTGATCCAGCCCCCTAGCGATACCACAAGATAATTTATAGATGATATCCCATCTGTGTGCTTCAGCAACACCAGCTGCCAATGATAGAAGAGATTTCTGCATAAGCAATTCTATATTCCAATTTGAAAGCAGGTAGCAAAAGGGAAGCATGCTCTCATCCAAATGATCAACAATCAAAAATTTCATGAGCAATTCTATGTTCCAATTTGAGATTTCTGCCTCTCCAAATTGCAATACCGAGCATAATAACATATACGTCAAATGCCAAATCTATGACAAAACACTCAAGTAGGTTTGTTCAAAACAGGGAATACGAACATCACAACGGCAACAACATAGCATATCCCAGGCTTATCTTAACAACAACAAAACTCGTGCAATATATCATTATTAAAAGAAGGTGATCGTTGACTCGAATTTTAAGCTCAAATGCCACAAAGTTCCAAGGTTGAACCTTAAGAAGATCACGTTGCTGAGACAGTAGATGGAAAAACTCACCTCTCAGGAACTGTGCTAGAGTTCCTGCAGCATAGAAAGGATGCACGAAGAGCTTCTCCCCCCTCGGCCCTACATACATGGCCCGCATCGGCACCAGATTTGGGTGCTGGACCGATCCCAACGTCCGGACTACCGGCAGCACCTCCTCGGTCCGGCCAACGCAATCTGGCCGGACGAACCGGAGCAACACCACCGAGTTGCTCTTCTGAATGCTAGCCCGATAAAGCGTCCCGTACCCCGATTTGGCGACCACCTCCCCCGGCGCGTCCAAGATGTCGTGGGCCGTCAAATTCTCCCCTCCGGCGAACTTGATCAGCTCCTCCGCCTGCAATTCCTCCTTCCCCCCATATCGAACACCACCGCCGTCCTCCAAAGAGCCTCCTTTGCTCCGCCTCGACGAAAATCTCCTCCAATAACAGTAATACCACGCGTACAGGAGGAGGAGGGAAAGGAATGATAAGGTTAAGCCCAAAAGGACCCTGACTCCCTGGTTTTTCCCCATGTCCTCTCTCCGACGCTTCGATCTACCTGCGAGGACTAAAGAAAAGAAAAAAAAAGCTTCCATTTTCTGTCAGAAAATAAGGAGAAAAAGCGCTTTTCTTTTCCCTGGATGGAGTGGGGATTAGATTAGGAATTACAGAGATTCGAAGCTTCGGATCTGAGAGGAGAGCGAGGAAGAGAGCAACAAGATTTGGTGCCTTAGATTGAAGTCCGACGAAGAAAGAAGAACCCTGGCGATTCCTCCGGCTGGGTTTCTTGGAGTGTGTGGAGAGCCAAAGGAGCTCTGCTTTTGGTGGTTCGAGGGGGTGGGCAAAGGGGAGGGAAAAGAGTCGGGGGGGAGGGGGTATTATGAAGGGAGTGGAGTAAACGTGGAAGGATGTGGTTTGATGTATTAGCTGTTCGGTGCGCTACGCCGTGTTTTGTTGTCGATAAGGAGGCGGCACGCGCCGTCGCGGACGAAACGAGACCCGCACGTATCGGCTCTCGTAGCGGATCGGCTGTTTGGTCTGCCGCAGCCATCACGCGTTTATTTTGTATGTAAACGACATTATACGACAACACAATTACTAACAAAGAATAATGAATGGGGTATAAGAATTTGTGTTTGTATTTAGATGAAGAAGGTAGAATTCCTTTATGTTGTCATTTGTAAAATCTTGACAAGCCTTTTTACCACCTGCTTTGGCAAGTATTAATAACTTTTTATATAATTGCGACCCACAACCTGCAACAAAAGTTAGGATGAAGAAGAAGAAGAGCTTGGGGATGATTGAGTGCATGGTGTTAGGCCTGAATGAAAACCTCATGTCATTAGCGAGCATGTGGACAAAAAGTACATGAATTAGCCGTCCACGTCGTACGAATTAGATGATTAAATAGGAGAAGCCTTCTCTTCTCTGCTATCCATGGAATTATCCTCTGTCCGTGGCCTTTCTTTAGCTACTATATATTAATAATGCATGAGGTGGTGGCACCTATAATAAGGTATTAATTAGGGTGTAGTATGGATTGGTCGCAGAATGGGATCGATGGATGATGTCGGAGAATGTTATCAAGCTAGTCGACACTTCCTCACGAAATATTAAGATCGAATTGAGATTCAACTAGCAAACATGGGAAGACATAAAACCTCTTCTTCTTCTTCTTCCATGAGGAAATGTCATGGAGGAAATATTTCATGTAAACTATTATATCCTAGTGGAAATATATATAAAAAAATTTATTAAGAAGCTAATAATTTTTTTAAATATAAAAAAATCATCATATATCAAGAGTTAAAATTTATTTTATCATAGCTTTGTGACATATTAAACAACCTAAATATGATATCGGGAAGGGATAAATAGAAATGAAATTCGAGAGAAAAAAAAATCAATAGTCGAATTATAAAAAAGAAATAAACTCAAGATAGAACTTGTATAAAATCAATAAATAGTTCATCACCAAGTTTAAAATCATAAACAGATACAAAAAATTCACCCCTCCAAGGGTATTAAATAAGGATATTGAACTTTAACAAAAGACTCACCGCTCGATGAAGTATCCAAGATATATATAGTTTAAAAGAACTCAAAAAACTTCTGCTAATATCATCATATTCTAAACTTATTTTTAGCCTTCGAATACTAAAATAAGTAATAATGTATGAAACAAACTTTCATGCATAGGGAGCTGTGAAACTAAATGCTTTATAGCTGGTAACTAACATCTTTAATGCATTCCTTGGTCATGAAGGAAGTAACTTTAAATAGCTTTAACTTTGTCTAAGGAATATACTCATAAGCTATCATATTTGAATGGACTGTGTTAAAGGCTATGAGACAACATTGTGGACTATAGTGAATACTATAGGGTTAGCAAGATACATACATGCTTATTGTAGCAAATTAGACACTCTCGTGCCGATCTCCCCTAGTTGAAAAAAAACTTGTCCTCAAGTCTTCATTTGTTCCATACCATGATAATGACTTAAATCATTCACATTAAATATTATGAACAACCCATAATCTTCGGATAGCTCGATTTTATAAGCATTCTTGTCAATTCTCTTAAACACATTAAATGGACTATCAGTCTTTGGTTTGAATTTTCCAAATTCGTCTAGTGGTAACCTCTCCTTCCTTATATAAATCCATACTAAGTTACACGCATTAAACTCTATATGCTTTCTGTGTTTGTTGGTAACTTACATGTAACTGTCATTTTGTTCCTCAATGGTTGCTTTAACACTCTCGTGCAACTTCTTTATCCGCTTAGCCCTCTCTTTAGCATCTCCATTAAATTGCTTAGTTGTAGAAGAGAGATTAAGTCTAAAGGACCAATAAGATTAGTACCATAAATAATCTCAAAAGTACTCTTACCAATAATATAATGTAGGAAACAATTATAGTCAAACTCGATTTATGGAAGAATGAGATCCTATTGCTTAATGTTCTTGTCATCATAGCTTCTAAGCAAGTTTCTAAATATTCTATTTGTTACCTCTGTTTGCCCATTAGTTTGTGGATGATGAGAGCTACTGAAATTCGAAGATGTATGTAGTTTCCTTCATAGAATTCTTTAAAAATGGTTAAGAAAATTTGAGTCTCGATTAGACACCATATTTCTTGGAATGCCATGCAATTAAATAATCTCCTTGAAGTACAAATTCACAATATAAGATGCATCATTTGATTTATTACAGACAACAAAGTGAGACATCTTCAAAAATCTATCAGTAACAACCATGATATAATCTTTATTCCTTTGAGTTTTTTATAGTCGCAAGATAAAATTAAGACACATCCTCTTGTGAAGCATTAGGCACTGGCAATGTAGTGGACAAACCTAAATTTTGGCTTCTTAAATTTGTCAATTGACACACTCGATATTGCTTTACAAGTCTCTCCACATCTCTAAACATCTTAGGCCAATAAAAATTTGATTGAACAAGGGTTAGAACAAGATGGAACATATAAGTCATTAGCTCGAAAGAACCTGATTTACAATTCTGCTATATTGAGTCGAAATCCATATCATTCTTATAGAGGTCTTTGAATGTCTCAAATCCAAGTACCTTGATTTCCATGGCTATTAACAAAGAATGTTTTCTGCTTAATGCATTAGCAACTATGTTTTGAACACTACTTGATTGTCAAGTTATAAGATTGCAATAACTCCACCCAAGCTGCATGTCGTTTGTTTAGTTTGTGTTGGTGACAATAATCTTTAATGCCTTATGATCAGAATATAGGACAAATGACTTGATAAGAAGATACTGACTCCAATGAGATAAAGCTTGATAAATAGCATAGAACTTATTATCATAGGTAGAATATCTCCTTGTATTATTCAACTTCTCACTAAAAAAGATAATATGTTTTGCTTCTTGGATCAAAATAGCACCAATCCCCATATTAGAGGCATCATATTCAAACTCAAATACCTTATCAAAATTGGGTAGTACCGAAATAGGAGCATCGGTCACCTTTCTTTTTAATAGCTTAAAAGCTTCATCAACCTCATTAGTCCACTTGAATTTATCACCTTTCAGGTATTCAGTAATTGGAGCAATAATTGAGTCGAAATCCTCGATGAATCTTCTATAAAAGGAAGTTAAACCATGGAAACTCCACGTTGCCAATTAAGAATAACTTTTATCTTACTTGATCCATCATAATTCTATTTCTTAAAACAACATAGCCCAAAAATATAACACTAAGAGTAAAAAAATTATATTTCTTTAGATTAGCATAAAGTCTCAAAATAAGAAAAATCTTCTTAAGATGATTCATATGCTCTTTCTCATTCTTGCTATACACTAATATGTTATCAAAGTAAACTACAACAAAAGTCCCAATGCATGATTTAAGTATATAATTCATAAATCTCATAAAAGTGCTAGGAGCATTTGATAGCCCAAATGACACAACTAATCATTCATATAAATATTCTCTAGTTTTAAATGATATTTTTCACTCATCTCCATGCCTCATTCTTATTTGGTGATAGCCACTCCTCAAATCAATTTTAGATAAAATTGAAGCACTATACAATTGATTAAGTAAATTATCTAATCTTAGAATAAGAAAATGATAGTCAATTGTGATTTTGTTGATGACACAACTAGCTATACACATTCTTCAAGAACTATCCTCCTTAGGCACCAACATGGCTGGAACCATATAATGACTCATGCTCTACCAAATTAACCCCTTTTTCACTAACTCATATACCTATTCTTCATGTTCCTTGGGACTCTAGGCTGCATGTTACGTAGGACAACCCTTGAAATAAGATCAATGTGATGCTAAATGTCTCTCAAAGGTAGAAGGCTATGTAGAATCTCTTCTGATACAACATCTTGAAATTCCTCTAGGGTTAGTTTCATATTTGTCGATGGCTCATTGTGATATTAATTCTCTTATACTACTACTAAAGCTAAAACATGACCACCCGTTTCTAATTCATTCTGGCATTCATCATAGGATATAAAAGATAAACCATGATCATCATAAGTAACATCTTCCTTATCATCATCATATTTTAGTTCGTCATTGACTTCATTTCCTTCTCCATCACTATGTTCTTCAACAAATATAGCAATCCTCCTATTTAGACACTTTGAAGTAATATGCCCAAAGCCATTTGATCCTTAAATCTTGTCTTGCACCTTCGATACTATTTGCTTTGTAGAATAGATTTGAAATTTTTTTCTCTCGTATAACCCTCTTTCCCCGCATATCAAGAACTCCTTTCAAACTTTTGTTTCTTCACATTAAGATCTCTTTGCTTAAAATTATGGATTTTGATAAAGATTTCTTGCATATAATTGTTAAGTAGTTATTTTTTTTCAACTCCTTTTTCATTTTCTCCCATGTCATGGTCTTACTCTTCCCCTTATATTCTCTTTGCTTCTTTAGATTTTCCCACCAAAAAGATGCATTCATTTTATGTTTTAGTACCACAAACTTTACTTTCTTCTGTTATGGTAATTCATGAAAATCGAATATTCTTTCCACCATATTAAGCCAATCAATAAAGTCATCAATATTGATTCAACCTTAAAACTCTGAAATATCTAACTTTGGGTTATATTTATTTTGCCACTCGTCTTGATCTCTATGCCTTGATTGAAATCTTCCTAACTCCCTTGGGAAATGAGGTGTATCATCATCAGAACCAAATTTTTGGGCATAATTTTCATGCTGATTGTTTATACTCCGAAGTTCTTCAATGATTTCATTTTATTTTCTTATAAACTATGTAGCAAACTTTGTAGCTGCAACCTAAAGGATTCAAAATCACCTTCACTACCTTCACCCACTATTTTTCCATTCTGCCATGCCATGATCTTTAGTCTCTAGCTTTGATATCAACTGATATCAGAGAAGGGAGAAAGATGAACGAAATTTGAGAAAAAAAGAAATCGATAATTGAATTATGGAAAAGAAATAAATTCATGATATAACCTATATAAAATTAATAAATAGTTCACCACCAAGTTTAAAATCATAAAGAGATACAAAAAAATTCATCATCTCAAGGATATTAAACAAGGATATAAAATTATAACAAAAGACTCAGCATTCAAGATATACAAAGTTTAAGAGAACTTAAATAACTTATGCTAATATCATTAGATTCTAAATTTCTTTCTAGCCCCTAGAATACCAAAATAAGTACTAATGAATGAAACAACCCTTCATGCATAGAAAATCATGAAACTAAATGCTTTACAAATGGTAACTAACCCCTTTAATGCATTCCTTAGTTAGGAAGGAAATCACATTGAAATACTTTTAACTTTATCCAAGGAATATGCTCATGAGGTGTCATATTTGAATGAGCTGGGTTAAAGGTTTTGAGATAATATTGTGGACTATAGGGAATACTATAGGATTAGCGAAATCTATACGTGTTGATTATAGCAAATTAGACGCTCATATGCCAAAATATCAAAGAATATTATGGGTATTGGTTTGATGGACCTAAAAAAAATTAAAAAAGAAAATACCAAACTATTTTGAATCTATAAAAAAATAAAAAGAAAAAAATTTAAATTTAAAAATTATCGTACATGTCCATCTAATTTCAATTAGAAACTTCTCTAAAAATTTTATATCATTTGGGCCATTCCTTTTAAGTCAATTTTAGGGTTCAGCCAAAATCAAAATATACCTGGAGATTTTTTGAATCAAAATTTTATCATAATTTTGATTCAAATATCAAAAGATATTAGGTGAAAATAGAAAAAAGATAGAAAAAATATCAAACTGATGAATAAATAAAAAATATCAAAAAATTTGTTATAGAGGTCAATATGGTTGTAATTAAAAGCTTTGGTCCATACTTTAATTTTCAATTCCAACCAAGATCAAGTCAACGCATATCACTGTTTTTATCATATGGATCTATTTACAAAGTAAAATATCAAATAACATTACATAAATCCATCATAGTGGAAATAAAAAATTAAAAAATTATTATAGATGCCATGGGGTTGCAATTGAAATGTTTCATCCAAATTTCATTATATTTGTGTAATTCCTTGAGTTCGATTATAATTTTTGGGTCCAACCAATATCAAGAGTATCGTATGGTATTGGTAAGAGTTAACTTTTGCAGATCATGCTTTAGTCATAGCTTATGAACCTATTTAAAAAGTCAAATATTAAATAACATTACATAAATCTATTATGTTTTGGTGGAAGACAAAATAAAAAAATAGAATTTGAATTAATAAAAAATATTAAGTTAGAAAATTTGTTATAGTGGTCTATCTAATTAACAACTAAAAGCTTTTTTTAAAAAATATATAGTATTTGGACCACTCCTTAAGGTCGATACTTTAATTTTTGAGTCCAACCAAAATTAAGGTATCACATATCAAGAGTTGACTCTTTTTAGACCACGCATTTACCATAGTTTAGCTTATTTAGAAGATCAAATATTTAAATTACATTACATAAATCAATCATGTTTTGGTGAAAATAAGAACAATATAGAGAAAATAAGAAAATACCATTGTTTTGATATTGAACAAATCAGAAAAACATCAAAAAAATTTCTAAATTAGAAAATTTATTATATAGCTCAATCTAGTTATAACTAGAAGTTTTTTTTTTAAAATTATGATATTTAGATCATTTCTTGAGGTTGATACTCTAACTTTGGGGTCTAACCAAAATCAGGATAACGTATACTAAAAGTTGATTGTTTAGATAAAATTTTTGTCATAGTTTATAAGCTTATTTAGAAGATCAAATACTAAATAACATTGCACAAATCCATCATGTTTTGATAGATATGAACAAAAGATAAAAAAAAAAGAAAAATAATAAACTATTCAAGTTTTGAATTAATAAAAAGTATAAAAATCTCTAAATTAGAAATTTATTGTAGATGTTCATGTGATTGTGATTGAAAGCTTTCCTCCAAATTGTATTACATTTGGACGAGTCTTTAAGGCCAATACTTGATTTTTCAGTCAAACCAAAATCATAGTACTACTACATAGCAGGAGTTAACTTTTGTAGGTCATACTTTTACGATAGTTTGTTGACCTATTTAAAATGTCAAATATCTAAAAACTGTTGAATTGACACTAAATTGTTCAGATTTTAGAAAATTTTCAGATTTTGAATTAATCAAAAAATATTTAAAAAATTATCTAAATTAAAAAATATTATAGATGCCTATGTTGTCATGATTAATTTTTTTTTTCTAAATTTTATGTATTTGGATCATTCCTTGAGATAGATACTTTACTTTTTGGGTCTAGCCAAAATGATATAACATATCCTAATTTGTTGTAGAACAAGAGTTAACTTTTGTAGACCATATATTTATCATAGTTTGTGAACCTATTCGAAAGATCAAATATCAAATAACATTCCATAAATCTATCATGTTTCGGTAAAAAATTAAAAAATAGAGAAAAATAAGAAAACCATAAACTATCAAACCCTGAATTAATCAAAAAATAAAAAGTAGAAATTATAAAATTTAATGTAGGGGTCAATATTATTGTAATTAAAAGTTTTTTCTAAAAAACTTATAGCATTTAGATAATTCCTTAAGATTGATATCTTAATTTTGGGATCCAACACATAATAAGAGTTCTTTTGGGGACTAAAATTTCACCCTATAGACCTATTTAGAAGATCAAATAACAAATAACATTGCACAAATCCATCATATTTTGGTGTAAATAAAAAAAATGAAGAAAATAAAAAAATCAAACTCTCTAAATTCTCAAATAATTAAAAAAAATCTATAAATTAGAAAATTTCTTATAAATGTCCATGTGGTTGCAATTGAAAACTTTCCTCCAAAATTTATTATATTTAGACTATTTCTTGATCTCGATACTTTGATTTTTTAGTCAAACAAGAATTAAATTATCATATATCGAGAGCTAATTTTGTGGGCCATACTTTTGTCATAGTTTATGGATCTATTTATAAGGTCAAATATTAAATAGCATTGTATAAATCCATCATGTTTTGATGATACTAATAAAAATAGGAAGACACCACTCATATTATGAATTAATAAAAAATAAAAAGATATCTACATTTGAAATTTTAATATAGATGTTCATGTGGTTGCAATTGAAAACTTTTCCCTAGATTTTATTATATTTAGATCATTTCTTAAGGTCTATATTTGAACTTTTGAGTCTGACCAAAATTAATGTTTTGTATACTTTAAGTTTAATTTTGAGATTTTCTTTATGGGTTAAGGTCCATTTTAGCTTATGTAATTTTTATCATGGATTACTTAAACTCTTATAATTTATTCATATATAAAAAAATTCATATATTTTTAAAAATGTAGTACATAAGTCCCGCACATCAAGTTTAAATTAACAGACATTAGAAATTATTATTAATGAATCTCGAATTTTGATGATAAAATCAATTAATGAGTTTTTTGATCTAACCTGTGTGTTAGAGAAATTGATACAGGATTAACTATGATAATACAATACAATCTAATGTTGGGATGGAGTCAAATTCAGACATCAAATCAGGGTTCAGACGATATAGTGGGAACTTGCCGAGAGATCACCGGAAGCTCGCTGAAGGTATCGGGGGCTTGCCAAGAGTCCACCAAAGGTATCGGGGACTTGCCGAGAGTTTGTCTGGAGCCAGCCGAGGGTGATAGGGGGCTTGTCGGGAATTCGTCGGGTGCTCACCGAAGGTGATCGAGAGCCTGTCAGGAATACATCGGGGGTTCACCAGAAGATGACCAAGACTCACCGAAAGTTCGCTAGAGATTATTGAAAAGATAGTCGAGAGTTGGGAATGTCACTTGACATGTTGGTCAAATAAATTATATTTGTATTTCTTAGTATATCGTAGCTAGCATCAGTTTCGTTTAAAGTTTAAATTGAGTTAGATTTGGAAGGAATCTAAATTAACTCATTGTGAGATAATCGCGCCCACTTTGGATTGGATTTGAGCTTATTTCATTGACCTAGAAAGGGATCAACAGGAGATATGAGTCGGGTAAATAAAAGCATGGAAAAAGTAATTTTTACGGGATTCTCGATGGTAGTACCATTGGTGGGTGATGATTATATCACCCAGGTCTATGATTGTACGCTAGCACCCTTATTTTAGGGGTACTTTCGGTGGTAGTATCACCAGCGTTGACGGTAGTACCGTTCGTAGTGTCCCGATTTTATAGAAAGATTTGAATTTTAGCTCAAATCTGAAGCTAATTGAGGTCTATAAATACCTCAAGTTTTCTTGCTTGGAGAAACTAGGATGATGAATGAAAAAGTGGGATAAAATTATATTAAAGAGTTATAAAATTTGAGAGCTTCCTTTGAGTGCTCAAAGTATAAAAGTTAGTCTAAGGGAAGTGAGAAACTCTTGTAAAAGGTTTCTTCCTTAAACCTACGAAAAGGAGAGTGTAAGAGGTTTGGTTTTTTACTTATGGAAGAAGATCGTTTAGTGGACTTCGGTGGGCCTTGATGAAGTAGGACTCCGAAAAGTGGATGTAGGTCAAGTTTTGGCTGAATCATTATAAAATCTATTAGCATCTCTACTCTTGCCTTTTATATTGTATTTAATTATGCTTAATTAGTTTGAAGAAAGAGATGAGCATCATCTTTCGACTTTGTTTTAAATTGCTTACTTATTTGCTTTCAATAAAGTCTAAGAAACACTTTTGATTTCTTCTTTACTTCAAGCAAGTTTTTCAAATCAAGTATTTTTACATTTGTACTAATTCACCCCCCCCCCCCCCCCCCTCTTAGTGCCAACTTGATCCTAATAATTGGTATCAAAACCAGGTTGTACTTATTGGATTAACACTCAAGTGAGTAAATGACTTATTATGGCATTAACGAGGGTCAATGCATTACAAGTTATCCTATGTTCAATGGGATGGACTACACCTCTTGAAAAATAAGAATGTATTTTTTCTTATTTATATGGATTTTGATTTATGACATATCATTGATAATGGTTTTGAAGAGTATCCCAAATGAATGAACGAATGGAATGATTTGGAAAAAGAGAACTTTTTAAAATACAAAAGCAATGAATGTTTTATTTTGCTCTTTTAATAAGAATGAGCCTAATCGGATTTCTGTTTGTGAAATAACTTTTGATATTTGAGATAAATTAGAAATGACACATAAAAGCATGATTAAACTAAATGAATCATTAAATGAAAAAGCTTACAAATATGAATTTGAAGAATACCTTCAAAAGAACATGAAGGAAATTACTTTTAGAACATAAGAACAAGACATTCCAAAGAACATGAAGGATATTGAACTAAGAACTAAAGTACACCTTCGAAAAGATAGGAAAGAATTAGAATTGAGAACAACAGATGACTCCTCGAGTAAAACATTAAGTGATGAGAACTTTAAACTTTTAACAAATGAATCAAAAAATTAATAAACAAAAAATATAAAAATAAACTTAAAATAGATAAAACCTTTTATTATGAACGTAATAAGCCGATGCACTCCGAAGATGAAGAGCATAATCAAGAAGAAGTAAAGAATCTCGTGCTTCTTGCCATCAACAATAAGGTAAGTGATTCTTCCAAGATCTTTTTCACTTTTGATGAATATTAAATACTTTTCATGAATTATTTGGCGAGTATAAAAAGGTTAGCAAAATTTATAAATCACTTAAAAAAGATCATGCATTGCTTTCTTATAAATATAAAACTTTGAATTATGCATCAACATAATGTATTTCTTATTCTAAATGTGAGTCATTATAGGTAATTAAACAAGAAAATAACATATTGTAACAAACTTAAAAAAGCTTAAGATAGTAAATAAATCCCCAAATATCTAATAACATTACATATATCCATCATTGCAAATAAGAGTCATAATCATAAGAAAGAAGGTATAGACTTTATAGGCAATCATCTAACAAAAGCCAAACTATCTTTATTCAAGGACTCACTTTAAACTCTTCATCTAAAATTAGATGCAACTTTTGTGGTAGATTATGACATATAGCTTATAAGTGTTCATTTAGAAGATATAGTCCATATAAATTAATTTAGGTTCTTAAAAAAATCATAAATAATCTCAAGCCATTAGAGAAAATAGGAATAACCTTTCATGAGGGATCCAAACTCAAATGGGTACCTAAGCCAAAACCCCCAATATTGTAGATTTATCTCATAACAAGGCTAGGAGCAAAAAGGAATGATATATTGATAGTGGATGCTCAAGCCATATGACTTAAGATCTAACTCACTTATCAACCTCTCTAGCTAAAATGACCAAAATAAAAAAAAATTATTTGAATCAATATAATTGAAACTTAATGATTTTGTTTTGACTATAACAAATATTTTTAGTAAAAATAGTTTATGAACATACAATTAATCTTAATAATGCATAAATAGGGTATGCTAGTACAAAAATGAATTAGAGAACTCTAGTTTTTTTTGGAAAAACAATCTATGTTGCATTCATTAAAATTTTTCAAAAATAGATTTTGATGATTATTTTAGATATGTTTTTAAAGATTTTTTTATAAAAGAGATTGATGAATCTATTTAACTTTATTGATATTTCTCAATTTTAATGATTTGATAACTTAAATTATGATCTTGATATCTTAAGAAAATTGAAACTTGAAATCCTTATATAAATTAAGTTCGTTCAAAGAGAACTATACAAATAAGTTATAATTTGTCTCTTCGGAACAATTACTTGAAAATCTTCTTATGAACCATATTCTTAACCATTTGAAATTTTTTATATATAAATCAAGATCTTCTATCTTTTCTTCTTTATAATTTATTGATGATATTGATATTTATAATTTGATATTTTTATAAATGAATACTTTTCTTATTTGATCTCCTAAGATTTCTAAAGCTTTGAATCTTATTTAAAGAGAGATATGTCAGAATAAATCATGTCCTTTGACATTCATGATTTGATAATAATATCCTTCATGACATGGTTATTTATGACTTCTTTCTTAGTATAACTTATCACCAAATTAATATCTCTCAAAATTATGATGAGTTGAAGATTAAATGAGATTTTTCTTATCATGAACATTCCCTTGACTTCTAGGATTGTCATATTCTTAATGCAAATCAAAATTTTAACATCTATAATTTTTTGTTTTATTAAAAATGAGATTTATAATTTTGATAATTATAATTTGTGATTTTTAATTAAGATTGTTTATATATCATAAGATTTCTTGTTAGGAGAGTTATTTAATTAATTATGTATTTTAGCATTTAAAGATTTTATTTTTCATCTTTAATGACATGATTCCTTTGTACTTATGGTCATAAAGAAAATATATTATTATAATTCTTTTTGACAATGAAAAAGGGAGAAATAAAATTATTACTTTGGTTAGAAGAAAATTTGATATAAAAAATCTTTTAACATTGAATTAGGAGCGATTACTTAAAAGAAAATTAGAAATTTTAAATACATGAGATTTGCATGATTTGATTTCTATTTTACTTGAAATTTTAAATACATAAGATTTCCTTATTACTTATGTTGAAATTCACAAACAAAAAAAGAAGGGACAAATTTATTAAATCATGTCTTTTGGTACTTAAAGATTTAAATTTTCATATTTAATAATATGATCCTCTTGTACTTTTGGGTGTAATTATAACATAAATGTAAAAGAAAATTATACCATCATATCCCTTTTTAATAATCACAAAGAGAGAGAAAATTGATATCTTAACAACAAGGCTAATAGACGAGGAAAAATTTAATTATAAAAAAAATTAAAATAATTTTAAATCTTCTAAATGCATGAGTTGTCATCATATTATTGTTTTTGCAAAATGAGTATTTTCTCAAAATTTATATGAGATGATTTCAAATCTTCGTATGAGATAATTTCACATCATGTGATTCATAAACTTTTTGTTTGGTCGAATCTTTGATGGAATAAATAATTACATAAGATGATTTTACATAAAATGAAACTTTTGTCTATTTTTTTTTAGTTGCTTGAAATTTATATAAGATGAATGCATGAGTAGCCCTTGGATTTCTTAGATATTGGGAATGTCATTTGACATATTAGTCAAATTGATTGAATTCATATACCTTAATATATCTTAGAAGAAAAGATCTTATATATTTTCTTCTTTGTAATTTATTCATGATCTTGCTATTTATAATTTGATATTTTTATAAATGAATAGTCTTCTTATTTGATCTCCTAAAATTTCTAAAGCTTTGAATCTTATCTAAGAATAGATTTGTCAAAATAAATCATGTCCTTGACATTCATGATTTGGTAATAATATTCTTTATGATGTGATTATTTATAACTTCTTTCTTAGTATGACTTATTATCAAATTAATATCTCTCAAATTGTAATAAGTTGAAGATTAAATGATATTTTCCTTATCGTGAACATTCCCTTCACTTCTAGATTTGTCATATCTTTAATGAAAATAAAAATTTTAACCTCTATGATTTTTTTTTTGCTAAAAGTAAGATTTATAATTTTGATAATTATAATTTATGATTTTTTAATTAATATTGTTTATATCTCATAAAACTTCTTGTTAGGAGAGTTATTTAATTAAATCATGTCTTTAATGACATGATCGTTTTTTACTTATGGTCATAAAGAAAATATATCATCATAATTCTTTTTTACAATGAAAAAGAGAAAGATAAAATTATTAATTTGGTCAGAATAAAATTGGATATAATAGGAATGATTTGCTTAAAAGAAAATTAGAAATTTTAAATACATGAGATTTGAATGATTTGATTTCTATTTTACTTAAAATTTTAAATACATAAGATTTCTTGAAATTTACAAACAAAAAAGAAAGTGTAAATTTATTAAATCATGTCTTTTGGTAATTAAAGATTTGATTCTTCATCTTTAATGACATGATCCTCTTGTACTTTTTGGTATAATTATAACATATATGTAAAAGAAAAATTATACTATCATATTCCTTTTTAGCAATAATAAAGAGAGAGAAAATTGATATCTTACAAACAAAGCCAATAGACAAGGAATAATTTAATTATAAGAAAATTCAAAATGATTTTAGATCTTCCAAATACATGAGTTGTCATCATATTATGTTTTTTATAAATGAGCTTTTTCTCAAAATTTACATGAGATAATTTGAAATCTTCCAAATGAATGAGATAGTTTCACATTATGTGATTCATAAACTTTTTATCTAGTCAAATCTTTGATGGAATAAATAATTACATAAGATGAATTTACATAAAATGAAACTTTTGTCTATTTTTTTTAGTTGCTTGAAATTTATATAAGATGAATGCATGAGTAGCCCTTGTATTTCTTAGATATTGAGCTCATCTTTGAAATAATCTTTTCGGATGAGATTAAAAGATTTAAGGTTAACTCATGTCATCAATTGGTTGTCATCATAAAAAAATGAGAGATTGTTGAATCTCGAATTTGGTTTAAAGTCCAAATTGAGTTAGATTTGGAAGGAATCAAAATTAACTCAATGTGAGGCAATCAGGTCTACTTTAGGTTAGATTTGAGCTTAGATTAAGCTCATTTCATTGACCTAGAAAGAGGTCAACAGGAGGTACAAGTCAAGTATGTAAAAGTATAGAAAAAGTAGTGTTTGCAGGATTCCCATAGTATCATTGGTGGGCGGTGTTAGTACCACCCATGCGGCGATTGTACCACTGAAGTCGGTGATTATATCGCTCGTACCTCGGTTTTGTGAAAAGCTTTGAATTTTGGCTTCATTTGGAATGTCGTCTTCACATACTCAAATTTGGTAGTAACCGGATCGGAGATCCAGCTTCGTGAATATTCGAGCTCCTTTTAACTCATCAAGAAGTTCATCCACCACTGATATTAGGTGCTTATCCTTGATGGTGATTTCATTTAAAGCTCGGTAGTCAATGCACATCCACCAAGTTTCGTCCTTCTTGCGTACAAGTAGCACCGGTGAGGAATAAGGGTCGTAGCTTGGTTGAATCACCCATGTTTCAAGCATCTCCTTTACAATCTTTTCAATTTCATCCTTCTAGAGGTGAAGATAGTGGTACTGCTGAGTGTTCCCTGGTGGTTTGCCCGAAAGAATCCGATGGTCATGTTGCCAAGTAGGAGGAAGATCGCGCGGTTCAACAAAAACATCGACAAATTCAGGAAGCAATTGGGTAAGATTTTGATCTTTAATTTCTATCTTCTTTCCCTCTAGTTGTTGCTAGAGATGCATCAAAAGTCACCATTCACCTTGTGTAAAACTTTCTCCATCCGTTGGGTCGAAATGGTGGTTATGTTGCTTCCGCACTTCCCGCATAAGGTGACCTATTTGTCTTTGCAGTAGAATTTTATAATCAATTTTAAAGGGTTCCAAGAGACATCACCTAGCATCATCAGTCATTCTATACCAAACATGGCCTCATAATCATCAATTGGTAGGAGTAAGAAATCTTGCAATAATTGTTTCACCTGTGGGCATCTTTGGTCGCATTTTAGGATTCGGCCGTTAGTGGTCTTTACGTCGAACTTGCTGCAACCTTTGATGTGGAGCATCATCCAACTAGCAACCTTACTATTTATGAAGTTATAAGTATTGTGCATGTTGATGAGAACAGTGATCGGTTGTTGTTTAAGAAAGCCTACAACTTTCATCGTTTGCGGATTTGAGTAGCCGGCTAGCATGTGTACTACAAAATTGGTCGATTATGACTCTTCTTCTGCATCTTCTTCTTCATATTCAAGACTCTCTTCTGGATGTTCAATGACCTCTTCTTCTACTAGTTCAATCACAAGAAGCCTCCTGTTTTTACAGTGATATTCGCGGCTCTACGGTTCGTCATAATGCCAACATAACCCCTTCATCAATCGCTCCCGAAGCTCTTCTCTCATCAAATTTTTTAGTGCATGGGTTTGACTGATAGTAGGGGGGCTGAGGGCTTCAGTATTTCTGGTCGGGGAGTGACCCTAGTCCTCCTAGCTTCATGGGTTAATAGCTCCTCTTAAAGTCACATGAAAGAGATGACTGTCATAAACATATATGGTTGTCGCGCTTTAATTTCTCCTCGGATCTCTGACTTCAAGCTCTCAATAAAAGTCCCTTATAATTGTTTTTCATACCAATCATGAGTTTGATTAGATAACATTTTAAACCTGGTTTGATACTCCTGAATGGTAGAGGTTTGTCGAATCTTTGCTAGTTGTCCGTCAATGTTCTCATAATTGGTTAGTCTGAAGTGGATCAACAGTCCTTCTTTGAATTGTCACCATGAGAGAACTCCATGAGTGTGTTCAAACCAATCAAACCACTGTATGACATCCCCTTCAAGATGTATAGCCACAATTTCTACTGTAGATGCATTTGTGGTTTTATGATATCAAAAATATCGTTTCGTACGCGACATCACCCTCGTGCGTGGATAGTAGGGATCAGTCATAGAGCTTCCCCTCTCCTGGAAGTCTTCTCTTCGGTCAGAGCTCTCTCCTTGATGTGATTTCTTCAGGCTAGATAGTAAGCCCAAACTGAGTTCGACAAAGAGAGTCTGAATCTTATCATTTATTCATGTCTCGAAGGCTTCAAATTTAGCATTAATTATCTCCTTAGATGCCATAGTATATGTCTCCAAATCTATAATGTTAAGATCTCTCTTTTGTTGTCGGGTTAAGGGCATATGTCGGTTGAGGGAAGTGGTGGCTGAAAAGGGTTAGTGGATCGATGAATGTAGGCTGCAGTTTATGCTTATTTTGTGGCTGTTTTGGGTGCAATTTGGGGGTGCGGTTTGATGGAGTTTTCAGGTTGTGATGGTAGTGGATGAAGGTTAGTAAAAGAGTTTTAGATCTATGGTAGATGGCAGCAAAGGTTTGATAGAAATCAATGGAAGTTGCTGCAAATAGGTGTTATCTCATAAGTGTAGAATTGTCATCAAAGAAACAACAATCTCTCGATGAAATTTCCAGTAAATCCCAAGAGATCGAGGAGGGAATTTAATAGCAAATTCTCAGTTTAGATAGCAGCAATGATGACAAATTAGATCAAGGAAATTTCGATAGCATAACAGCAAAGAAATCAGTGCAAGTTGTGATAGCAAAATTCTCATCGAAAAATTTCAGTGGTTTGCGATGAAAATTTACAGAAACACAAAAATGTTTCAAAGATGAATTTCATAATAGATCAATCGCAGATGAAAGCCAAGACAATCTATGAAGCATGTAAGAAATTTCGTTCAAAAAGGATAGCAAATAGATCAGTTTAAATACAACAATATGCGGCTGAAATTTTCTACAGCAATCCTTCATTCACAAAGATGATAACTTTTACGACGAAAGGAATCCGCAGAAAGGGATAGATAAACATACTTTTTTTTAGTATTTTGAATGAAAAATTATAGCAGTAAAAGGTATTGGTGATAGGAGAATACCACATCTCTGATGCAATTGGAGGTGGCGGCAACAGGCTAATTTGATCTACAGTAGAAGATGACGGTGGAGACTGCGACATTAAGAGTAATTATGGGAATTACTTAGCTGGTGGATGGTAGTAAAAGTAGCAAGATCACTGCTCTGATATCAAATGATAAAACCTAGAGGAATTCTCTGTAGATTAATCTTTGAGGGAAATCAACCCATGGAACACTATAGGGTTCCACCCTCCTAATAGTCAGTCAAATGACTGAAATTGTAGATTGATCTTTGTTATTCCAAAGAGATGGAGGCTATATGCTTATATAGGGTTCCAAACTCTAGCCATAGGGGCTGCTTCCTAAGTAAATTATCCCTTTTACCCTCCACCCTATCTGACTTGTCCTGTTAAGGGAGCGGCAGCCTAGGGGCCTGAACCAAATAGGCACCCCTACTGGAAACCCTAGCCGACCTACCCAGTAAAGGGGGCGGTGGCTAGGAAGCCCTAAGGCCCTAAATATAAACCTTAACAACTCTTCTTTATAGGATAGAGGCGGCTATGTAGGTTTTATTATAATCTTACAAGGATTTTATTAGCTGCTACTTAGTTAAATAAGACCTAATCCTACTTGGGTGAGTTAGTGAAGGCATAAAAAATACGGTTGAAGGAAAACTTTTTGTTTGGAGCAAAATAAAAAATTAGAAGCGTTTCATTGAGTGAGTAATAAGCTTATTGAATGAAGCTAAGTTATGATCATGCTAAATGAAAGCTTTATATAAGAACATGCATAATAAAAAAAACAAAGTAAAAAGATACTCACAGATTTATAGTGGTTCACCTCAACCTAGCCTACGTCCACTCATCGAGTCCTCTTCTCTGAGGTCCACCGGCATCTACTATCAATTTTCTTTGGGTGAAGATCAAACTACACTTTCCACTCTCTCCTTTTCATAGGTACAGGATAGAAACCTTTGCGAGAGTTTCTCACTTTCTTTAGACTCGATTTATAATTTGAAGCATATAAGGGAAGTTGTAAATTTTTACAAATCTTTAATAGAATTTTAACCTACTATTTTGTTCACCACCCTTGTTTCTCCAAGTAAGAAAACTTTGGGTATTTATAGACCCCAATTGGCTTCAGAAATGGAGCCAAAATTTAAACATATCTAGAAAACCTGGGTATGAGCGGTACAACCGTCGAAAGCTGCCTAGAAAATTAGGCAATGGTGGTCCAACCACCGACCTGGGCGGTACAACCGTCGGGAATCCCAGAAAAATGATTCTCTCTATTTTTCCAATCCTGACTTTTACCTTATGTTAATCAATTCTCAAGTTAACCAATTGAGCTCAACCTGAGCTCAATCCATCCTCACAGTAGACCCGATTTACCTCACTTGAGTTAATTTAGATTCCTTACTTAAACCCAAACTGATATTAACTATGACTTAATCAATTACAATCATATGACCATCAAGTCCAATAAGACCTCTTGACTCCTAGTAAGCTTTTCAACAACCTTCGACGATCTTTTGGTGAGTCTCTTAGTGTTCTTCCGGTGAACTCTTGATACCATCATGACAAACTCCTGATTACCTTCGACAAGCTCTCAACGAACTCGCAAGAAGCTTCTAATACCTTCGACAAGCTTCCAATGAACTCTCGGTAAGCCTCTGATCCCTTCGACGAGCTCCCGATGAACTCCCAGCAAGCTTCCAATACCTTCGGGAAGCTTTCAGCCAGTCTCTTGACGAGTACCCATTACATCGCCCGAACCCCAGCTTGATGCTCGGACTTGACTCTAGTCCACATCTGATTGTAATTCTCTTTATGTCATAGTTATTCCTACATTAATCATCTTTAACATATATGTTAGATTAATAACCCATCAATTGATTTCATCATCAAAATCCGAGATTCAACAATCTCCCCTTTTTTTTATGACAATCAATTGAAGATGAGACTTAAACCTTACTCTCCCTAAATCCATGTCATAATCTAAATAATGTAAACTTCAATTCAAGAGAACTACAAACTCTTAAATTTAAGTATCATGAAATGATTTTTTAAGTAATTTTCATCAATATTTCAAGGATGCAATGAGACACTCATGCATCAATTTCAAAAATGATATAACATCAATTTCAATAAAAAAATTTACTTTAAGTTATAAAGTCATCAACTCATCAAAGATTTTCAAAGTATATAACATGAATTTTAAAATTATGCATCAGTCATACATTTGAAAATCTCCCCTTAAGTCATTAATAATTTCTCTCATTTATTTATCAACAAACAAAGAACAATACCCATGTTAAAATTTTTTCTACATATGTCATCAATATCCATTTCTCCCCCTTCGTCATCGACATAGAGATGAAATGTAGATCTAACGATTTCAAGGCACATGTGTCATTGCTCTCCTTTAGTAAAATATGATATGAGCAATAATTTTCTCATGAAAAATTTTCTTCTCCTTTGTCATATATGTATCATTTTCATATATATGTCATCAATATACTATTTCTCCTCTTTTGTCATCAACACATAAACTCATCATGTGTCAAAAATTTTATATTTTTATAAAATATATATTGATTGAATATTTAATATTTCATTGCTCCTCCTTAGTAAAATATAATTTTCTTATGAAAATTTATCTTCTCTTTTTGTAAATAAGAAAGTAGTAGAAACAAGAGAGAAAAGTGAAGAAAATCATATCAAAAGAATAGTGCTCAAAACCTTAATCTTATAGATATAAATTTTGAAAAGATTATTTTAAAGGTGAGCTAAAAAATCCAGGATCCACATATGCATTAATATTATATAAAATTTCAAAGCAGATCAAGAAATCTGAAATATAGCAAATTTTTTTTAAAGATAATCTTAATGTAAATTTTCTTCCTTTTTTGTAAACAAAAAAGTAGAAACAAGGAGGAGAGTGAAAAACATCATAAAAAAATAGCGCTTAATCTAGTAAATTCTGAAATTTAAGAGTTAAGAACTACCCATGCAGTTTAATTTATTTTATATATATTTCAAACAAGAGTAGTAAATCAAGCAATTCAAGCGTTCTCATAGTTTAGCATTCCTAGCTCTCTTACAATAATATTGATAATTATGTCTCTCCTTTTTTTTATTATTAAAAAGGACTATGATGATATGTTTTTTTTATGACCATAAGCACAAATGGATCTTGTCATTAGAGATGAAAAATTAAATCATAAGTACCAAAATATATTATTTTTTAATAAATCTCTCCACTTTTTCTTTGTAAAAAATAAAAATGAGTCTTAGAAGATTAAATACTCTTGATTCATCCAAAATAGATCTTAATACACCCAATTCATTTAGATAAATCTTTTTAATAAAATAAAAGAATGATCTTGATAAAAATCTCAATTATAATTGTTAAGATCATAAATCTCCCCTTTATTAAGAAGTAGAAAATCATAGAGATTTAAACGTGATTCCCATAAAGAATATGTTAAGTCAAGAAATCAATAAAATATTTATGATAAATAAATCTCTTTTAATTTTTAACTTATTATAAATTTAAGAAATATTAATTTTGGTAATAAATTATAACATTCATGAGTTATAAAAAGTCATCAATAAATTATGTCAAGAAATATATTAACATCAAAAGGCATTCAAAAAATATGATTTAATTTAATAAATCTCCTCTTAGATGATAAAATAAAATATTAGGACATCAAATAATAAGAAGGATCTTGATTCATATAGAAATATTAAGTTATAAATATTAAGAAGTCAATATTATGATTAGGATGAAATTTTTTCTTTAGTAAGTTGCGAACGAGACATAGGAGCACAAATAAGAGAACAAGATTATAGTTCATTTCGATAATTTTTTAAAATGTAAGAATCATGGTAAACGATCTTGATTTATATGAAGATCTCAAGTTGTAATTTTCAAGATTTTAAGATCATGATTTGGACTATAACTTTTTCAAGTTTAAATCATCAAATCAATTTTGTATTTTAGCAGATTCAACAATAATGATGTTATTTTTATCTCTTATTAAACCTTGATAGGATAAAGTTGTTTTCAATAAGAAATATCCTCCTTTTTAATTGTTTCATGTGATTTGTTTCAAGAATGCCTTTATGCATTATCATCAAAAACTAAGTTTCATTTATAAAAGAAAACATCAAGATCATAATAAATATTTTTAACCAAGTAAAATATTTTCAAACATTTTAAAACTGAAAAACCAAGTATTATTTCTAAAAAAATCATCAAAATCATTACAATAAAATATTTTCAAACAAGACCTTCGATTTATTTTAATTCCAATGATTTTTTTTCTTAAGTGAGTCTAATTCTTTTAGACTTAGTGAATGAGTTACCATACTCATTTTATTTTCATTTCTAAAATATTTTTAATTTTTTTAAAAATACTAAAAAATTAAGCATACTTTTTATCTCCCTTTTTTATATTATTCTATGCTCAAATTCTATCATTCAACAATAATCATTTAATCATACAACCCATACAACTATCATATCATTTAAATTAAGTAACATTTAAATCAATCATTCCACAAACTTAATCAATAATAATATAATATTTAGACAATTTAATAATAGTATTTACATTTAAACCAATATCCAAGCTAATGATTTTGAATCTATCATTCAATCATCATCAAAATCTCATCTTTGTAAATTTTAATATAAATATTTTTTTATTAACAATAACTTAAATTCTTTAGTTATAGTTTTAGCATGCTCTAGCTATGCATTATCATTTATAATCGAAACACAATTAAGATTAATGAATCATCATGAGATTTCTTATTAATAAAATTAATTTCAATAATTTTTCTTATTATTGTTACTTAGGCTAGTGAGCTTGAAAAGAGTGTTAGATCTTAAGTCATATGGCTTGAGCATCCACTTTCAAGATACCATTTAGTGCTCCTAGCCTTGTTTTGAGGTAACTTTATAATATGTGAGGTTTTGATTTAGGTACCCATTTGAGTTTGGGTCCCTCATGAAATGTTCTTCTCATTTTCTTTAATGACTTTAGGTTATTTATGGTTCCTTTAGTGATCTAAATTAATTTATACAAACTATATTTTCTAAATGAACACCTGTAGGCAAAGTGTCCACATTTACAACAAAAATTATATTTATTTTTAGGCAAAGAGTATAATATGGGTCTTCTAATTAGGGTGATTGGCTTTTGATGAGTACTGCTCATAAGGCCTTTTTAG
Source organism: Ensete glaucum (assembly GCA_021527575.1). NCBI lineage: Eukaryota > Viridiplantae > Streptophyta > Magnoliopsida > Zingiberales > Musaceae > Ensete > Ensete glaucum. Next base: position 21,815,814 of record CM038551.1, read on the forward strand.
TGTTTGTTATAATATATCACTTTCTAGTTTAATTACCTCTAGTAATTAAAAGTCAAATCACAAGAAGCAATTACCTCTAGTAATTGATCTTCATCCAAAGAAGATTAATAGTGGATACTGATGGACCTCGGAGAAGAGGAATTTGGGAGTGGACATAGGCTAGGTTGAGGTAGAACCACTATAAATCTACGAGCATCTCTTTACTTTGTCTTTTTTTATTATGCATATTCTTGTACGAAGCTTTCCTTTACCATGATCATAACTTAGCTTCGTTCAATAAGCTTATTGCTCACTTACTCAACAAAATGCTTACGATTTTTTATTTTGCTTCAAACGAAAAGTTTTCCTTAAATCATATTTTTTACACTTGCACTAATTCATCCCTCCCCCCTCTTAGTGCCAATTGATCCTAACAATTGGTATCAGAGTAAGGTCTTACTCATTGGACTAACACCCATCTGAGTAAATGACTTTGTATGATATTAACAAGGGTCAATGCATCACAAGTCCTCCTATGTTCAATGGAATGGACTACACCTCCTAGAAAATTTGAATGGATATTTTCTTGATTTCTCTAGATTTTGATTTATGGTGTATTATCGAAAATAGTTTTTAGAAGTCATCTAATCAAATAAATGATTGGAATGATCATGAAAAACATATGTTTTCTTTAAATACCAAAGCTATGAATGCTTTGTTTTGTGCTTTAAACAAAAACGAGTTTGATCGGGTTTCTTCTTATAATTCGACTTTTAATATATAACATAAATATGAATATGATCCATGTTGATAAGGATCATATATGACTTTTGATGAGTTTGATTGGATTTCTTCTTATGATTCGAATTTGATTGGGGTTTCTTCTTGCTTTGCATTCAAATTTTTCAAGAGGTATAGTTCGTCTTATTGAATATAGGAGGACTTGTCATGCATTGACCCTCATTAATGTCATACAAAGTCATTTACTTGTGATGTATTACTCTTGTTAATGGCACTGAGAGGGGGACGTGAGTGTAAAAAATATAGTTTAAGGAAACTTTTCGTTTGGAGCAAGAAAAAAAAAATCAAAAGCGTTTCGTTGAGTAAGTGAGCAATAAGCTTATTGAACGAAGCTAAGTTATAATCATGCTAGAGGAAAGCTTTGTATAAGAACATGCATAATAAAAAAGACAAAGTAAAGAGATGCTCACAGATTTATAATTGTTCAGTCTCAACCTAGCCAACGTCCACTCCCCGAGTCCTCTTCTCTGAGATCCACCAGTGTCCACTATCAATCTTCTTTAGGTGAAGATCAAACCGTTATACTTCCCACTCTCTCCTTTTCACAGGTTTAAGAGAGGAACATTTACAACAGTTTCTCGCTTCCCTTAGACTCGATTTATAATTTGAAGCACTCAAGGGAAGCTCTCAGTTTTTACAACTCTTTAACAGAATCTTAACCCAATATTTTGTTCACCACCCTTACTTCTTCAAGCAAGAAAATTTGGGATATTTATAGACCCTAATTAGCTTTAGAAATGGAGCCAAAATCTAGGTACAGGTGGTATAACCATCAGTGTCGGTGGTACAATAGTCAAAAGCTACTCAGAAAACTAGGTGACGATGGTACAACCATCGACCTGGGTAGTACAACTGTCACCCACCAGTGGTACAACCATCACCCACCGATGGTACAACCATTAGGAATCCTAGAAAAGTGATTCCCTCCACTTTTTAAGTCTCGACTTGTATCTTATGTTAACCAATTCTTAGGTTAACTAATTAAACTCAACCTGAGCTCAATCCATCCCTATAGTGGACTCGGTTTGCCTCACTTGAATTAATTTGGATTCCTTCTAAATCTAACTCAAGTAGAACTCAAACCCAAATCGATGCTAATTATGACTTAATCAATTACAATCATATGACCATCAAGTCCAACAGAACCCTCCTAACTCTCAACAAGCTTTTCGGTAACCTCCGATGATCTTCTAGCGAGTCTCTTGGTCTTCTTATGATGAACTCCTGACACCATCCTGGTAAGCTCCCGATTACCTTTGGCAAGCTCCGAGCAAACTCTCAGCAAACTTTTAACACCTTCAGCAAGCTTACAGTGAACTCCCAGTAAGCTTCTGATACCTTCGACAATCTTCCAACGAACTTCTAGCAAGCCTCTGATCCCTTCGGCGAACTTTTGACAAGATTTTGATACCTTCGGGAAGCTTACAACGAGTCTCTCGGTAAGTTCCTACTGCATAGTCCGAACCTCGGCCTGATGCTCGGACTTAACTCTGGTCATATCTAATTATAACTCTCTCTATCATGGTTAATCATGCATCAATTATCTCTAACATACATATTAGATTAATAATCCATCAATTAATTTCATCATCAAAATCTGATATTCAGTACCCATTGGCTCGGACCCAATCACATTAAGCTTAGGTCCATGATCATCTAGTATGATTGTGCATATGTGATATATGATTGCTTGTACACCTACTATATATTATATATTTATTTATTTATTTGTATGTAATGTAGATATATATTGAATATGTATGTGTGTGATATGTCATAATAGGAGATCAAATCAAAACCCCCTCCTATGATAATATTAAGTCGATAAGCATAAGACAATTAGATTGATCCACATGACCTTCCATCATTATTGGGAGAATCGAATATGGACATAGATTAAATAAGTCAAGTCCCTCGAGGCCAACCTATCTTACAATTTGATATCTTGCCTACGACATAAAGATGTCACTGGTGACCTAAGGATATGGTATATTTGGTCGAGTCACTCGAGGGTATATCATCAAATTAAATTCATCTTGTAATGATGATAATAACTTAATCGAACATCATAGTTGGTTGAGTCTCTCGAGGCCATGATGGTTTAGAGGTTGAAAATAACGAGAATCACAATAGGTTATGATTTGCAAGAGTTGCTTACATTTTCAGGCTTGTGATTGGTTGAGGGAAGGTTACACTAAGATGTCGATTGGATCCTGATCCCTATTAGAAGTTTGTCGAAGACTTTTGTTTCATGTGTTGAGGGTATTGCATAACTCGCCAAAAAAATAGTAGGAGTAGATTAAGATAGAAGTTCATATCTTAATTATTTACTTTTTACAAAATCTGTTTATTTATGCTATATCCCTTGTTTGTCAGAAACATGTCACTTGCAAGCCTCCTACGATGCATACTTGATACTAATCATCTCACTAGTCCAAACTATACAAACTGGCTTTGTAACCTAAGAATTTTTCTCATATCGGAGAAAATAGCATATGTCCTTGACACGATAATATCCACATTGAAGGAAAGGGCAAGTGAGGATAAGATCACTCGTTATGTAAATTATATAAATGATTCCTCTTTATTTAAGGACTCAAAGATATAAGATATCCAACAATCTCATCTGCACTAGGATAACAGAGAGGACATCAGTTTAGAACCATGTCTTGAGGATGATTGAGTGGATTGAGAAACTCACAAGTCTAAGAATGGTCCTAGAGGATAACCTATGCATAGATCTTATACTTGTATCCCTCCCATACTCCTTTTCATAATTTATTATGAATTTTAATATAAATAAACTTGCGATGACTCTCCCTGAGCTCTTCAATATGTTGAAAGAGGTAGAGAGTACCATCAAAAAGGAGAAATCAATTTTCTATATTAATGAGTCCAAAAGGAAAAGTAAAGTTGATAAGTCCTTTAAGAAGAGCAAGTGTAAGGACAAAACAGGTAAGGCAAAGGTTGCCAAGAACGATTCGATAAAAGACAAAGGCCAGTGCTTCCACTATGATAGAAACAGGCATTAGAAGAGGAACTACAAAGAGTAACTTATAAATAAGGTGAAACAAAAGTCTTATGAAGCTTAAGGTATATTCATGATTAGTCTTCATTTATTAGATTCATATGATAACACATAGGTATTGGATACCAGGAGTGTGATTACATATATAATTCGTTGACACGAGAGTACCTAATTTGCTACATTATTAATCATATGATTTTCTCTATAACTCACAATGCTTGTTTCATAGTCTTTAATCCAAACCTCTCAAATATGATAGCTCGTGAACATTTTCACTAGATAAAGTTAAAATTGCTTCATTAATAGGTGGTTTAGAAGGTAGAAAGTTAAAGATATTTCAATGTGTTTTTCTTCATGGTCAAAATGCATTAAAGGAGTTAGTTAACAGATATAAAGCACTTAATTTTGTAGTTCCCTATGCATGAAGGGTTGTTTCATGCACTAGAATCTATTATGGTGTTTTAGGGTTACAAACGAGTTTAGAATCTGATGGTATTCGCAGAAGCTCTTTGAGCTCTTTCTTAAACTCTATATCACTTGGATGCTTCCTTGAGTGGTGAGTCTTCTGTTACAATTCTATATCATTGTTTAATATCCTTGGGGTGGTGAATTATCTATATCCATTTGTGATTTTAAACTTGGTGATGAACTATTTATCAATTTTATGCAAGTTTTATCTTGAGTTTATTTCTTTTCAATCCAAAAGACTTATTCTAGCAAATATAACTCGACTATTGATTTCTTTTTTTTAATCCATTTTTCTTTCTCCCTTTCCGGTATTAATTCGATATCAAAGCTAAAAGCTAGAGATCATGACAAAGCAGAATGGAAACGATATAGTTGGAGAAGGTAGTGGCCATAAAGATGATGTTGAATCCTTGATGTTGTATCTATAAAGATTGCTACACAGTCTACAAGAAAAAAAATAAAATCATTAAAGAACTTCAGAGTATAAGCAATCAGCATAAAAATGATTACCAAAAGTTTGGTTCTGATGATGATACTATTGGAAAAACTAAGCAGGTGCATCATATGCACAGCGAAAATCAAAACAAAAATTGGTTTCCCACGCAGATCAAATCGTCGTGCAAAAGATTAGGGTAGCGAGAAAATCATAAAATCAAAAAATCATATCATGTGTGAGTGATTAGCTACCTAGGGAGATCGTATATCCCTGTATTCCAGATCCGGATAGAGAGGATGAAGGAAGTCAAGCATCTTCCTCTCTAGCGATATCCACATGATGGATCTCTACAGTAAAACTCCTCCAATCTGATCTGACAACTCTTGCGTAGAAAGAGGGAGGAGAATAGAAGGGAGAGGCCAAAGCTGCAGCCAATCAACCATGAGTCTCCCCTCCTATTTATAGAGAGCCACCAAAAAACCCTAGGGCCTCTTCCTTAGTAGGTATTAGATCTCCATCCAATTACCCACTAACCTTTCATTATTGGATCTCTATCCAATAATCTCCTTAGACCTCTAATTAGACCTTAATCAAGGAGCCCATCAGTATAGAGTCTCATCTAATAAGAATATGGGCTAATTGGATCTCCATCGAATCCTCTATTTGCTGAAGCATCCACCATATGTGTATGACACTCTAAGCTCGATACCGAGCTGGCTATGAGTCACTTCCATCAGAACTCCTTTTGATATAGTGAATTATTATCCCCATAATAATTCACTCGACTCATCGACTATGGACATATTAGGCCATTACGTCATAATCCCTAGATGGTACAGGGGAATTGAATCTATCAAACATGTTTATCTACAGTTACTGTATATCTATAATCCCTCATCCAACTAATATCTCAGAGACCGTATATTGGACATGGTATTGTCAGGTCACACACGGAATCCGTCATAGTCTCGCTCTAATCAGATTCTCCCAGATAACTCTTTCTCTCTCAATCTGAATGACCATGGCTAGGGATTTGTCTGAGCAAGCACATATGAGATATTCCTCTCGTGATAGTAAGAGTGGATGATCCTCTATTGGTACTCAATTACCTTCGTAAGATTAGCTACAAATCCAGATAACCAGTTATACCAGATCTGAAACTTTTTAAACATATAAGTCTGACATCAAAAAAAGGAGTACTCATATAAGGCATCCTTAGTATCTCAAGTCAAAGGACTAGATACACAACCGGGACTATGGAATCACTATCTGACATTAGGTATCATCAACCATACAATATTCCATAAGCGGATTAATCAGTGAACCCATTCCCCAATGAGCACCTGTATTATATCCTTAGTGTCTCCACACAAGTGGCTATAAGACCAGTCACCTCCATCATATGGACGGGTATATAGTACACTGGTCTGTCCAGTTATCTCGATGTCCCTCTCGAGTAACCTATGACCGAGATTATTTAGGATCTGTGTTTAAAGGTAAATCGATTTTATTATCGTGATCTCATCACGATCTGATTCCCATTACACAGAACTAAAGACATCACAATATATTTACTATAGATAATATAATATGAGAATATGCTAATATTAGTTATAAACAAAAAGATCACACAGCATGTCACACATGTCATCACTCATGTGATTGGCTTGCAGGGCACCTGTAACCAACAGATACACCTCCTTACCCAAGGGAGTTTGGAAGATTTTAGGTAATGCATAGAGACAAAGATGAGTGGTAGAACAAATATAACCTAAAGTTGGATATTCTAGAGTTTGAAAGTAAAATCAATGTTGATGACTTTATTGATTGGCTTAATACGGTGGAAAAAATACTTAATTTTTATGAACCTCCAAAACAAAAGAAGGTAAAGCTTGTGACACTCAAACTTAGAATGATTACATCTTTTTGGTGGGAAAATCTGAAGAAGCAAAGAGAATATAAGGGGAAGAGTAAGATCATGACATGGAAGAAAATGAAAAGAGAGTTGAAAAGAAGATATTTATTTGATAATTATAGACAAGAGATCATTATCAAAATCCATGATTTCAAACAAAATGATCTTAATATAGAGAAGTACATAATAGAGTTTAACAATCTTACGTTAAAAGGAGAGCTTGTGGAACTAGAAGAACAAACTATTGCAAGATAGTTAGGAGGTCTGAAATATGAGATTGCCAAACTGGTTCAACTCCAGCAATATTGGTCTTTGAATGATATGAACAAGTTAACTTTAAAAGTAGAGAAATAGCAGAAGTTTGAAAAGGGTTCTCGATACAGGTTGAAAGATGGTTATACAAGAAAAAAAGATCTCAAGCCTACTTTCCAAAGAAAAGTATTATCAAAGGTACAATACAAGGGTGAAGGATCAACTAGCAACAAGCAACCACCAAATTCTTTTACACCAAGTGGCTGAAAATGCTTTAAATATCATGGTTTTGGGTATATTGCTTCATATTATCCGAATAAAAGAATTGTTATATTTATTGAAGAAAATAATAATGGAGAAGGAAATAAAGCCAATAGCAAACCAAAATATGATGATGATGATGAGGAAGATGCTATTTATATTGATCATGGTTTATCTATTATATTACAACATAGCTTATAAGTATCATATGTGGTTGAGAATGAAAGTTGGGTGAGAAAGAACGTGTTGCATACCAAATGCACTTCTTATGACAAGGTATATTTGGTGATCACTGATAGTGGCAACTTTGAGAATGTGGTATATATGGAGATGGTGCATAATCTAAAGTTGGACATATTCCCTCATCCACATCCTTACCAATTATGATGGTTGCAAAAATAAAATGACATCAAGGAAACTAAAAGATGTTTAGTTCTATTTTTTATTGGCTAGTATTATAAAGATAAAGTATGGTGTAATGTTACTCCTGTGTATGCTTGTCATTTATTATTGGGTAGACCTTAGCATTATGACAAGAGGGTATTATATGATGGCTACAAACACACTTATTCTTTTAAGGTGAATGAAAAGAAGATTATTTTAGCTACATTATAACCTTCTGCAATCAATACACCAAAGAAAGAAGTTAGTGGTTTTATGTCCTATGGTGAATATAAAGGTGAATTAGAAAAGGTGGTCATGTTTTGGCTCTAATAATGGTAGAGGAGAATGAACATCACAAGGAGTCACTAACAAACATGAAAGCAAACCTGGAGAAGTTTCAAGATATTATACCGGAAGAGATTCCACATAGTTTTCCACCTTTTAGAGACATCAAGCATCATATTGATCCTATTCCAAGGGCTAATCCTATAAATCCTTTGAATTTAGTTTCTTATTTCACAACTAAATAATTTAGTAAAAATACAGATGAGAGGGCTAAGCAGATAAAGAAGTTGCATGAGAAAGTTAAAACAACCATTGGAAAGCAAAATAAGAGGTACATGCAAGCTAGTAACAAACATAGAAAGCATATAGAGTTTAATACAGGTGATTTGATCTTGATTTATCTAAGGAGATGTTACCACCAGATAAATTTAAAAAATTAAAACTAAAGATTGATAGTCCAATCAATATACTTAAAAGAATTGATAAAAATGCTTATGAGGTCAAGCTACCTAAAGATTATGAAATATTTTCAATATTCAATATGATTGATTTTAGTCCTTATCATGTTGTTATGACAAATGATGACTTGAGAATAATTTTTTTTAACCAAAGGTGATTGACATGGAAATGCATAATTTACTACAGCTCAAATAAATCTTATTGATCATATAGTATTCTCTATAACTCATAATGCTTGTCTCATAACTTTTAATCAAAATCTCTCAAATATGACAATTCATGAGTATTTTCACTAGAGAATGTTAAGCTGCTTTTTTAATAGGTAGTTTGGAAGGTAAAAAGTTAAAGCTATTTCAAGGTGCTTTTCTTCATGATCAAAGAATTATTAAATCTCAGATTTTGATGATAAAATAAATTGATGAGTATTTGATCTAAAAAGATTATTAGAGTTGATTGATGCAGCATTAACTATGACAGAGAGATTATTACAATTAGAGGTTTGGCCGGAGTCAAGTTCAAGCATCAGGCCGGGGTTCAGACAATGCAGTTGGGAACTCACTTGGAATACGTCGGGAGCTCACCGAGAGTATCAGGAGCTTGCCAGGATAGCACAAGGGAGTTCACTGGAAGAAGACCAAGACTCACCGGAAGATTGTTGGGGTTAGCCGAAAGGCTTGTCGGGAGTTGGGAAGGTCTTAAAGTGGATTTGTGGTCATGTTGATTATAATTAATCAAGTTCTAGTTAGCATCATGCAAGTTTAACCATAATGGTGAAAAAGAGTTATAAATCAAACATGGACCTAAGATCAAGCTTAGGTATTGGGCCAAGGTTTGGATGATGAGGTGGGAGCTCATCGGGAGTTCGCTAGGACTTCACCGAAGGTATCGGGAATATCACTAGGAACACATTGGGAGATCCACGGATGAAGACAGTGAGACTCACCGTAGGGAATGCTAGAGGTTGCCAGATTATGGGAGTGAGATCGGAAGCTTTGTGATCATATTTGATTGTAATCTTTAAGTCATAAGTTAAGATTGAGTCCTAAATGAGTGTGACTTGGAAGGAATTCAAATCAACTCAAAGAGACAACCAGGTCTACTAAAAGGTTTTGATTGAGCTTAGGTTGAGCTCAATTGGTTGACTAGAGAATTGGTCAATGTGTGCTTTAATTCAAGATTAGAAAAGTGAAGGGAATCACTTTTCCAAGATTCTCGACAAATGAACTGTCATTGAGTGATGGTTCAACTAGCGCCGGACGAGTAAACCGCCCATACCAAGATTTCGAGCAGTTGATAGCAACTGAACCGCCTAGGCTGGGCGGCTGAATCGCCCGTACCTTGGATTCTGGGTATTTTTGGCGGTTGACCCGCCTAAGCCTACAACTGAATCACACATACTCTGATTTTTCTGGTATGTTTCAATTTTAGCTCAAAAATTCTAAAGCCATTTAGGGCTATAAATATCCCAAGTATTCTTGCATTACAAACAACACCTTTGGAATAAAAATTATGAGAAAAACTTATGTGAAGTGTAAGAAAAAGAAAAGAGTAAGGGAGTGAGCTAAGAGTTATAAAATTCTTGTCTCCCTTATAAGATTGTAAGAGTTTAATCTTCACCTAAAGGAGATCAATAGTGGACACCGGTGTACCTTAAGGAGGAGAACTCGAGAGTGGACGTAGGCTGATTGGTGCCAAACCATTATAATTGTGAGTGTTTCTTTTCTTGTTGCATTTACTAATTGCAATTGTCGAGTTCTCAATCATTTTGAACTAAATATCATTAGATGCTTCCGATTTTTACTTACTCTTTGAAAGCAAAGTTTCAAGTCAAGCACTTCGAAGAAACTTAGCATTTTATTTTGAATCATTCACTTGCTTTACTTGAATGAAAAGTTTTTTATTTTTCTATCTTGCTTCAAGCAAAAAACTTTTTATTAAAACGAGAATTTACACTTGCACTAATTGATCATAATAGAAAAGCATTAAAGAGGTTAGTTAATATATGTAAATCACTTAGTTTCATAGTTTCCTATGCATGAAAGGTTGTTTCATGCACTAATACTTATTTTTGTGTATAGGGTTACAGAAAAGTTTAGAATCTGATGGTATTGGCAGAAGCTCTTTGAGTTCTTTCTTAAACTCTGTATCTCTTGGATGCTTCCTTGAGTGGTGAGTCTTTTGTAATAGTTCTGTATCCTTATTTAATATCCTTAAAGTGGTGAACTATTTATATCCCTTTATGATTTTACACTTGGTGGTGAACTATTTATTGATTTTATGCAAGTTATATCTTGAGTTTATTTCTTTTCAATCCAAAAGACTTATTCTAGCAAATACAACTCGACTATCGATTTCTTTTTTCTTTTGTGAATTTATTCCTCTTTCTCCCTTCCCCGGTATCATTCATTGTAGTTTCTAGCAAGGCTTAGGAAATTAGTGAGAGGTGAGATGGACTTCAAGATGGGCAGTGGAGCAAGAGTTGTTGTAGTTGATGCTTTGAGGTCACCCTATATCTTCCTGATGGAGTTACTATTGCATTAGACGCATATTATTTCATTTCTTCTATTATCAAAAACATAATTTTCATTTTATATTTGATAGTTAATAGATATAAATTAGTCTTTGAGAATAATAGTTATTCATTAATACTAGATGATAAAATCATCACTAGAGGAACATTGCACAATGGTTGTTTGTGCTAGAAGTAGCTCCACAGATCATGAACGTAAGTGTGTCCAAGAAGAAACTAGATTAGATGAATAATGCATACCTATGGCGTTGTAGGCTAGGCCATATCTATGAGGGAAGAATTCAAAATTGCTGAATGATGAATACTTAGGTCCATTCGACTATAAGTCATATGTAACTTACGAACCTTGCCTTCATGGAAAGTTGATCAACTCTTCATTTAGTGTGGCAAGAGAAAGAGTCACTAAGTTATTGAAACTCATACAAAACAATGTGTGTGGCCCCTATCGACCTGGGTCATAGGTGGTTACTCATACTTTATTATTTTCACTAATGATTTCTCTAGGTATGGACATGTGTACTTGATGAAATACAAGTTAGAAGCCTTTGAAAAATTTAGGGAATACAAGAATGAAGTAGATAACCAAACTGAAATGAGTATTAAAACTCTTCGATCAGAATGAGGAGGAGAGTACTTGAGTACATAGTTCACCTATTTTCGTAAAGATCATGAGAGTCTATCCCAATGAACACCTTCTTATACACCTCAACTCTATGGTGTATCAAAGAGAAATCACACGCTGCTAGATATGGTGCGGTCTATGATAAGTTTCACTTGCCTACTCGTCTCATTCTGGAGATATGCCTTGGAAACTTTAACTTACCTTCTGAACAAAGTTTCATCTAGGTCAATAGTATCTACTCTATATGAGATATGGAAAGAGAAGAAGTCTGATCTTAAGGTTATTAAGATTTGGGGCTGTCCTACCTATTTTAGGAGACACAACCTCGACAAGTTAAAATCAATGACGGAGTGGTGCAAGTTCATGGGATACCCTAAGGAATTTTATGGGTATTATTTATATCATCCCAAGGGCCAAAATGTCTTTATTGCCAAGAGAGTAATGTTCCTTGAGAAGAAACACATTTTTGGTGGAAATAGTGGGAGCATGATAGAGTTGAGCGAGTTTGGAGAACCTAACTTAAGCATAACTCCAAAGGCCGAATCTGTTCAGGAACCTAACATACAAGTTTCAATTTTATACAAGTCTGACAAAGTTTCTCACCCTCCTAAAAGATATATAGGACATATCAGAAGAGACGACACTCAGGATATTGATCCTCAGAACTACAAGAAGATTAAAATGAGTATAGATTTCGGGTGGCAAGAAGCTGTAAAATCTAAAATGAATTTCATATACTACAACAAGGTTTAAAACCTTGTTGATGCACTTAAGAGTATTGTACCCATCGGTTTCAAATGAATCTTCAAGAAAAAGATTGGAGTAGATTGATAAGTAGAGACCTATAAGGCCAGGCTAGTGGCCAATGGGTATTGTCAAAAGTAAAGAGTTGACTATGACGAAACCTTCTCACCTATAGTCATGCTGACTATAAGATCTGGCAAATGGATGTAGAAACCATGTTCCTCAATGACAACCTCGAGGAGGATGTGTATATGATACAACCTGGGGGATTCGTATCCAAGGAGAGTTTAAGGTGTCCAAGTTGCTCAAATTCATCGATGACTGAAGTAAGCTTCTTAAAATTAAAACATAAGATTTGATGAGGCGGTCAGATCTTATGACTTTGTTAAGAACTATGAATCTTGTAAAGTAAGTAGGAGTGGTATCACCTTCTTGGTGCTATATGTAGATGAATCTCTGTGAAGAACTTCAGTAAAACATCCTACATTTTAGGGGTTCGGATCTATAGAAATAGATCCAAGAAGATGCTTGGCTTGCCCTAGTCTCGGTACATAGACTCTATTGTCAAAAGGTTTGACATTAAAAATTTCACGATAGGTCTCACATCGATGAGATATTGAATATCACTTTCTAGAAGTATGTCCACAAAGACCCCTAAAGAAAGGATAGATATGGATAGGATACCCTATGCATCAACGATAAGGTCTATCATGTATTATATTCTATGTACTAGCCTGATATAATGCATGCTTTAAGTGTCATGAGCAGGTATCCGACAGATCCAAGTTTAGAACACTAGAAGATAGTAAAGTACATCTTTAAATACTTGAGAAGGACTAAGAATATTTTACTAGTATATAGAGGATGTAGCCTCTAGGTTAAGGGCTACATGGTCTCGAGTTTTTAGTCTGATATCGATGATATCAAGTCAAACTTAGGGCATGTCTTCACCCTGAATAGAGGGACAATAGACTAGAAGAGTTAAGAAGATATTGTTGTTGACTCGACCACAGAGGCGGAGTAAATTATTATGGCAGAAGCATCAAAGAAGGGAGTCTGGATGAAAAAAATTAATGTGGATTTGGGAGTTGTAACGAGTAGCGAGGAGTCAATTCCCATATATTATGACAACAATAGGACGATTGCTCAAGCAAAGGAACTCAGGTTTTATCAAAATTTCAAGCATATTCTAAGGAGGTTTCACCTGATTAGAGATATCATAGCCTGTAAAGATGTAGCAATAGAAAGAGTTTCGTCCGAAGATAACATTGCAGATACATTAACGAAGTCACTATCTCAAATTATATTTTAAGCATTATAGGGGGTCTGATAATGATCAAACACAACAGTAATTGGTTTTAGGTTAAGTAGGAGATTGTTGATATATGTGTTATACAAGCTAATCACATGAGTAATGACACATGTGATCATTGCATAATATTTTTACTTATTATTATTATTAACATATTCTCATTTTTATGTTGCACGTTACATATATTGTGATGTCTTTAATTTATGCAATGGCAATTGGATCATGATGAGATCATGATAATGATACTAATATACCTTTAAATACAAATCATAAATAATCTAAACCGTATGTTACTCGAAAGGGACATCGAGATAACTAGATAGACCAGTGCACACTGTATACTCGTCCATAAGATAGAGGCGATTGGTCTCATAACCGCTCGTGTAGGGACACTAAGGGAATAGTATAGGTGCTCATTAGAGAATGAGTTCATGATTGATCTGCTTTCCAAATATTGGATGGTTAGTGATACTTGACATCAGATAGTGATTATACAATTCTAATTGTGTGTCTAGCACTTAGACTTAAAATATTAAGGATGTCTTATTTGAGTACTAATTTTTCTAATGCCGAACTTACAGGTCTGGAAGTTCTAGATCTAGTACAACCAGTTATCAAGATTGATAGCCAATCTTACGAAGGAAATTAAGTGTCAATAGAGGATTGTCCGGTCTCGATATCACGAGAGAAATATCTCGTGTGCTCTTGCTTAGGCAAAACCCTAGCTTTAGTCATTCAGATTGAGAGATAATGAGTTTTCTAGGAGAATTTGATTAGAGCAAGACTCAGATGGATTCCGTATAAAGCCTAACAATATCATACATAATATACAATCTCTAGAATATCAGATAGACGAGGGACTATAGATACGTGATAATTAAGGATATATAGGTCCAATATATTAGGTCTCTCTGTGCTATCTAGGGACTATGACATAGTGGCCTAATACTATCATAATTGATGAGTTAAGTGAATTGTTATGCAATAACAATTTACTATGTCAGAAAGAGTTTTGATAGGTGTAACTCATGACCAATTTGGTATTGAGTCTAAACGGTCACACACATATGGTAGATGTTGCAACAAGTAGAGGTTCAAATATGAGAAATCCATAGAGCCCCTATTTTATTGGATATCCAATAAGCCCCTATATTATTGGATCTTATAAATGAGATCCAATAAGAGCTAATAAGATATTATTAGATAGAGATCCATTAATCTAAGAGGTTGATAAAAATCCAACCTAATAGGTCAGGATCTGTTAGGAATAAGTTGACAGGGACCTCTATAAATAGGAGGGGTTTAAAGGGTTCATAGACTAGAGCTTCTGGTGGCTATCCCTCTTATTCTCCTTAAACTCCTCTCTTCCTTTGGTGACAGATTTTGTGTGCTACACATAGAGAGGGAAATCACATGGAAATCTGAGGAGCATCGTTGTTGCATCCACCGTGTAGATATCGGTAGAGATGAGGACATCTAACCTCCTTCATCTATGCCTATGGATCTGAATTTTTAGGGATATATGATCTTCCTAGGTAAAACATCTAACACACAACTCATAATTTTTTTAGTTTTATGATTTTTCATGCATCAATCATCGCACGATGATTTGAGTAATATGGGAAACTTTTTTATTTTATTTTATTTACTACACATATGATGCTTCTAGTAAGGTTTTCCAATAGATACTACTGTTGACTAGACCATAGAGGCAAAGTACATTGCTATGATAGAAGTAGCAAATGAGGGAGTCTGGATGAAGAAGTTCATCGTGGATTTAGGAGTCATGCCAAGCAACAAGGAATCGATTCCTTTATATTACGATAATAATAAGGCAATTGACCAAACGAAGGAACCTAAGTCACATCAAAAACATATTCTAAGGAGGTTTCACTTGATTAGAAAGATCGTGGTCCAGAG
This sequence comes from Ensete glaucum, assembly GCA_021527575.1. Classification (NCBI taxonomy): domain Eukaryota; kingdom Viridiplantae; phylum Streptophyta; class Magnoliopsida; order Zingiberales; family Musaceae; genus Ensete; species Ensete glaucum. Next base: position 21,831,210 of record CM038551.1, read on the forward strand.
AGATATAATAATGAAAAGAGTTATATCCAAATATACATATCCACTAACAAAACTGGTATCTCAAATTACATTTTAGTGTCACAAAGTACTGATAGGGATCAAACACATAAGTGATTGGCTTTAGGTCAAGTGGAAGATTGCTGGCTACAAGTGTCCCACAAGCTAATCATGTAAGTGATGGTACGTGTGATATGTTATACAATCTTTTAAAATAATTATTATTATTGGTATTTTCTCATATTATATATATTATCTACTGCATATATATTGTGATGTACCTAGATTTGTGCAATAGAAATAATATCATGATGATGAGATTATAATAATGAGAGTGGTTTATCTTTAAACATAGATCTCAAATAATTTCGATCATATGTTACTCAAGAGGGACATTAAGATAACCAGACAAATCGGTATATTTTATGTCGGTCCATATGATGGAGGCAACTGGTCTCACAGTTACTCGTGTGGGGACACTAAAGTATATATGCTCATTGGAGAATGAGTTCACTGATTGATCCACTTATGAAATGCTAGATGGTTAATGATATCTGACGTAAGACAATGATTTTGTAGTCCTAGTTATGTGTCTAGTATTTAGACTTGAGATACCAAGGATGTCTTGTTTGAGTATTTTTTTTCTTTGACATCATACTTATAGATCTAGAAGTTATAGATCTAGTACAACTGGTTATCAAGATTGATAGCCGACTTGTTGAAGGCAATTGAGTGTCAATAGAGGATCATCCACTCTTGGTATCATGAGAAGAATATCCTAGGTGCTCTCGCTCAGGTAAATCTCTGACTAGGGTCGTTTGGATTGAGAGAGAAGTTCTTCGGAAGAATCTGATTATAGTGAGACTTGGATAGATTTCATATGAGGCCTGATTGTATCATTCCCAATATACGATCTCCAAAATATTAGATAGATGAGAGATTATAGATACACGAGAATTAAGGACAGGTAGGTCCAATGAATTAGATCCTCCTTATATCATTTGGGGATATGGCATGGTGGTCTAGTACATCCAAAGTCGATGAGTTGAGTGAATTATTATGGGATAATAATTTACTATCTCGGGAGTAATTTTGACAGGTGCAACTTATGGCCAGCTCGATAGTAGGCCTAGAGGGTCACATACATATGATGGAGTGTAGGATTGGATATGAGTTACCTAATAAGTATAGTTCCATTAGATAAGACTCAACAATAACGGATTTCTTATATGAGGTCCATTTATTAGATATAGATCCAATACTCCAAGAAGTGAGAGTAATTGGATAGGGATACAATCCATTATGATCTATAAAGACTCTATAAATAGGAGGAAGAGAATAAGCTACACCTTTTGTCGTCCCCTCCTATTCTCCTCCCTCCCTTTTCTTCTCAATCGACCACCCTTCTCTTGAAGAGGAAATGAGTTCTTCCACATTTGCTCTGATGTGGTATACAAATGCTATAAAGAAGGTGCACAAAAAGCTATGAGTTTTTGTGATGCAAGGAATTATCATTATCGCTTCTTCCACCGCGTGGATATCATTAGAGAGGAGGACATATAACATCTTTCATCCTCTTCTTTGGATCTAAGTTTTCAAGGATATAAGATCTCTCTAGGTAAAACATCTAATAAATGATGCGTAGATTTTTTTATTTTACTTTTTTTTTCAGCACCAATTATCAACGATTTGAGTATCATAGGAGACCTTTTTATTTTGTTTTACGCTAGTATGTGATGCTCCTAATAAGGTTTCCCAACACTCATAATATTTGATCTTTTAGTGCAATACTCGATCCTTCTAGCTCGATACTCAAACTCATGGTGTAAGGTCAATCATTCGGCACGTTGACTAATACTTCGACATTTTGATCAATCCTTCGGCCTGATATCCAATATCTAACATGATACTTCTCTAGTGCAACGTCTGATTCTTCTACTTCAACAATTTGCTTTGTGATGGTTTGTGTCCAATGATCGAAATATTTATTACTTCTCTTAAAAATTTATTAATCTATAATTTCATCAATTTATTTTATTATCAAGATTATCTGTGAACTGTGTATTTATTTCTTCATAATAGCTCCAAGCTTATGGGATACCAATCTAATGAGCGCGTTACTATAGTTACGTTCCGCACAAAGGTCACAAAATTCTTAATTGTCTTAACATATGTATCATAGTTTTTGCATTGACCGTTGAGGATCACATGCCTTCGATTGCTCTTTTAGGACATTATCAATGTTGCTGCATAATAATAAATTAAAGTATTAACTACTTATATAAAACAAGAAAACAAATTATGTGGATGATCAGAGACACATACCTCAGTAGGTGGACCTCAATGATCGATAACACACATGGCAAAGGTACTAAGACTTTAATGATCTAGAGATAATGAAAAGTAATCATTAGAATAATTTTTCAAACTAACCTAAGTTGTTAAATCTAAATTTTAATAAACTTCTTCAATATCATTTTATTAATTAACTTCTAATCTAATATGAGAATTAATCATTTCTACAATCTTGAAGATTTTACTTCAGTTGATGCTTTAAAGCATGACACATGCTCACAAAATCAACCTTGACAAGGATCAAATAAATGTTATGATGAATAATAGCCGATATTGATCTCATTTTACTTAATTTTTTACATCCACTCTACCACTATTGGAATCCTTTCAGAAATAAAAGAATAAACTGTTGCTGCCAAATGAAGCTTATTCAAATTCTCTAGCTTGTCAAAGATTGATGCTAATGACCGCAACAACCATTGTTTTGATATAATAATATACATGTAAACACATATAGCATGTACAATCAACAAAAATCCATCGCTGATTGATCATCTTCAAATGGATGCAATAGTATCATCCACTTTTCCAAATCCCTTAGGATTGATCGTTCCAATGGAAAATACTTCTTTGTAAGATATCATTCGAATCGAGATGCATTCAGATCCATTATTTCTTCAGTATTTTATAGATTTAGAAGAAGAGAAACATTTGATGTTTAAAATGATATCTTGACTCTATTCACTATAAATTTATCGTTTTCATCCCATTGTTCTATATTTGATGATAATAATCCATTTGATAAAGCTGTATCAGGGATATCTAAGAAGTGGCTAAATAATACATGACTTATAATATCCAAATGACACTTGTTTTTGTGGTCTTGAAACCAAAATTTTTCAACTAAGCTTAGTCGAAACCGTAAGGAAATAATAAAAATATTGAATAGAGCTACATCCTACAACCATTCAACTAGAAGGGCTTCTGGACCCTTGTTAATCATCAAAATGAGCTGATCTATGGTTACCAAAAAAAGGAATTGCGAAGATGAAATTAAAAACTTATCAATAACAATTTAAACGAAACTAATTATAATAACATACAAAACCATATATGCTAAAATCAACAATATACATATGCTTGAGACTTTGGCAGTCCTATACATAGACATCCTCTAGAATTGGAGGAACAAAACACGGTGTAGGTTAAACTAATTTTTTTCTGGTTCAAACCATATATGCCACTACACTTTTGGTTTATTTTGGCATGTCTGCAGGTTGGCCGACACAGACATAAATGAAATCTAACGAGGGAGGAATAATCTAATTTTACTGGAGACAGGGACGAACATTGACAAACTATATATGCACATTAAGCTGATTCCTCTGCCATGTTTCCCTTCTCGGCTACAGGCTAAAACTTGGTGGAGAAGGCCTTTGAGAAATTTTACATCACCTTGGAGGAGGACTCGTCATGGAAAAGTATTGCGTACATAGCCTCTATAAGAGACCATAAAAACAAACATGTTCGACAAAGACAGAAACAAAAGGAAAAAGATCCACGAGTCGATGACTTATATTTACAGTTTCACGGCTACTAACCCTCGCAGTAAACGGGGATCGTCATTCTCGAGTTGCTGCTCAGTCTCCCACGTGGGTGACAGCTAATCAAGAAACATGAGAACCTCGTAAGGGCTGCTTGCCCAGCATGTTGGGCCCTGTACACTAACCTCAGCTCTGCCCACACGGTGTTCCCAATGTTGCTTGCTTCCACGTTTGTGTCATCATACCCATCGAGGTCAGACAGTGATACCACCTCGAAGGAGCTCTCATCCAAAGCTGCAAATTTTCCAGTTGCTGGTAGTACAGGTGGGTTTGAAATGAGATCTTCCGGGTGGACGGACCTTCCAACTGATGTATTCACTCTGAGATGATAGTAGTCTTGGACAGCCTGCAAAAAAAAAAAAAAATGTGATCCAACAAGATCTTGAAATTTGATGTCGTCTTCAATCCTCCATGCTACTTGAGAAAAAGAATGGACACCCACACTAGCCAATCAAACACACTCCCAAACTTTCCTTCAGATTAAGAGGAACTTACAGGAAAACAACAGTCAAACAAGCTACTCCTGAATGAATTAGTTTCTTATTTAATAACTCACCTGAAATGCAGCTATTTTCCATCAGGAGTTTCCAAATTCACAGAGGATTAACAAACACATGAGAAAAATAGAAGTACAGTTAACGATTATGCTTCATCAGATAGTTTCCGCCACAGATATAGAGCTATGCAATAAACACTAATACTCATCCTGATCCCATCAGTTTTTTTTCTTTTTTTTTTTCTTTTTTTGGACCTTCTATGAATATTATTATTTCACTTCAAAACCACTACTTCCGATTGCAATTAGTCAAAACTGCCAGCTAAACTGTAAAAAATCTGATAACCTTGTTTAAGGTTAAAACTGTCACTAAAAATCTGATACCTTTGTTCATCACTTCTCTTTTAACTACAGGTTCAGTCCTGAAACCTCAGTTTTACCTTTCTAAACTCTTAGGATTACGTTTCATGTAACCCTAATCACAAATTAAGGACTAAATACAAACTTATCCTTTATGATGACCCTATATTCCATAGATAAACTTGGGCACATATGCATGGCCAACATGAAACATCCTAATTTTGATAAATGGAAGCCTATTAGAACATTCCAAAAAAAAATTCAATGCTTTGGACTGCTAGTAACTTCAGTTATAAACTCATTCAGTCAACTCTGTCAAAAGGAGCATTGCATAAATGAACTTAATCATAACCTAGGGACATACCAGACAAATAATCATAACCCTGTTTTCCCTTATAAAGCTATATCATAAACATAATGAAAGAGAATGAAGGGAACATAGCTACTGATGGATTAATAGTAAAAGAATCTTGATTGGCAAAAGTTTTCAAAGGTCATTATGTTCTCTTTAAAATATGCTTCACAATTTTTCCAACTAGCTACAAAATTCAGCATTTGTGTTAGTTGAAAGATGTAAACATACAAGTGAACAAAGAAGGGTATAGATTACGATTGGAATAAAATGCTCACAAAGGCTTGAAGTTACCTTCCACTGGGCAGAAGCTAAGAGTACTCTTGGCCTAATTAATTTGACATATTCATATGCAGCAGTTGGTGTCATTTGCTTGTGTTGCATCTGTAAAATGAAATTTTAATACCAAGCATTACATCAAAAGAGAAAATTCTTTTAGAAGACTATCTTCAACGGACCAAGTAACAGAGAACAATGGTTGTGCTGCGTCCTCGACCAGCTTTGCAGTGAACATAAGTTGTTTTCCCACAGGTGGAATTTCCTTTGCAAAGTCAACATAGAACCAAAAGTAAGTGTCACTGACAAAGGTAGATACATGACATGAAAAAAAAACTGTAAAAAATACGGAATCATGGCAATAGAAAGATAGATAGAATGAATAAACATTTGATGGATACAGAATACAAGCCATCCTTCAATAGATATTTTAACCCTCCTAAGGCCTGTGTATAAGACCCCTTTGCTAAAGCCTCATGCTGAGACACCTGTTAATTCAAATACTGAAAGATACTCAGCACACGCTAAATATCATCAGCAGATGATTATCAGTGTCATAATAATATCAACAATTGTTAAACTAAGATATCACAACCATTATTCTTATTCTTATTGCGAGCAACAGTTTCTAACCCAAAATGTTATAACCATAAGTTAATCAAAAGTAGAAATGGTTACAGCACAAAAGAGAATACATCAGCTGCAACTATGAGAATCTTTAGTTGCATCACCCCTTACAAATTCACAGGGCAATTGCAAAATGGCATATATGTTATTCACGATACGGTGTGCAAGCTGTTGGCCATAACCTCCTAGTGGGATCGAGTAACACATTATGAATCAATATTTACAAAAATCACATCATTATCAGGTCTAAGAGGCATGATAAAATGTCTAATCTGCTCATAAAAAGAAGTAGAATGTAGCACTTACTGTGAATGAAGTCCACAGCTCGGCAAATGTCTCCAAATGATGGAGCGAAAAGGTAATCTCTTGTTGGTATCCGCAAATGCTCAATCTCATGAGACTACACAGAAGAATCAAAAGACTAAATATCCAACTAAATGACTTTTAAGTTCATAAAATTACTCATTAAATAGGGGAGGAGGGGGGGGGTGGTGGAGGGAATTATTTCAGAAGCTGCTATAAAAAGAAGATATCAAAATTTGCATATGTTAATAACTAAAATATTTCAACTCATGTAAAGACAACATTCTGGGAACATAGATAACCATATACCATAAATTCAAATTTTCAGTAGCATATGATAATAAACAACTTAAGACTAATAAACATGCCTAAAATCTTAAAAGAGAGCTGACATCAGTTATGCACGGTTGCTACACAAATGAAAAATATATAACCTTTATCCATTCATTAAGGGCTGGTTCAATTGTTTTCGCCTATGATCGGTCTTCATGGAGCAAGACTACTTATATGGGAAAACACATGACCAATTAGATAGAAATATGACGCAGCCTCCAGTCTCCCAACTTCAGGTCTAATTAGCAGGCTGGGTCAGGTACACGCAAAATGGGCCAAGAGTAATATCCATGGGTGCCACATGAAACTTGAAAATAGTTGATGGGTATCTTCACATCATACAGATTATTCTTCAACAAAGATAATCAAGTAGGACTTAGAATTTTTATTGATTAATAGGATCTCAAGTAATATCAGATGATCATGAAAATTCAGCTTACCTAGTTCCAGCTGATGCCAGGAAGAAGGGCATGCTAACTCAATTTCACCACACAAACATGAATAAGACAATTATTATTCTAAAAAATCTCTGAAACTTATATATATTCTACTCATTCTCAAGGTACAGAAACAATTTCAAAATGGTACAGTTCTTAACTATAATAGAAATATGCACTTAATAGTTCAAAACATGAATCATGAAGTAAAAGAAATTGGCTTAATTTAACATCAAGAATCTAATAATCACAGATGTTATGATTCTGTTTATGTAGCTAAATGTAGAGCCAACCACTGATCTGAATGGCATAAAATTTGTGTGTGAATATTATCTCCAAAGAAAAATAAATGATAGAAGTGCTCGGGAATCATGACAGATATAACCTTGCTATTTCCAGCTAAAGAGAGGGATGCATCTTAGTAATTCAAACCATTAATTAGTAAACCAATAAATGTTTTCGTCATTACTTGTATTCTTGGATGTGATGATCTGGGTGTTGCTAAATTCAGAAGCATTGATCTAACCATATCGCTTTGCATATGTAGGAGAAAAGGATACCAATTCAGTGTATCACAATCTTTCTCAGGGAACGACAACAAAATGTAATGCTAAAAGTGAAGACTGAGAAGAAAAGTACTCACAAGATATAATGAGGTAGGCACTAGGGTCTCATATGGTTCATTCAATGTAATTACTCCACAAACACCAAGTTGCTTTAAGCAAGGAATATGAGTAGGAAATGGAACAGCACCTAACAATAAAAACTGAAACCAAATATGTTAGTGAAAGTCTATATATAGAAAGCATGGGAAAAAAACTTAGAAGATGGGTTAGTGTAAGAAAAGAAAAGCTAACAAACCTGTCAAACATTATACAAGTTCACATAATAACTTATGAAGGATCAACATTAACTGGCAGATCATGAAAGAACAGGCAGTTATATTTCCAATACATCTAATTGGTTGTTCGTTACACAGGATAAGTAACAAAAAGAATCTCTATAATACTTGAATCATTTAATATATTGCAAAACATACATTTTATGCAAAATTCATGTGTCATTCTAATATAATCATGATGCAAAGGGAATCAGAACACAAAACCTCATTGTTCACATGGAACGCCTACTCATTATCACATATATTTGAAATAAGGTGAAAATAAAAAGGACATCCAGCATTCAGAATCCACAAACAATCCTTGTCCCAGGCAATTACTGCATCATTGGAATGTTGCAAAAACTTCCATTCAAATATATATGCTTGAGTACCATTTTCTAAAAAGAAACATCATGACACACATTAGTATTCACAAACAAAGTTTAAAATTTTAAACTCAAACCAAAAAGGCAAAACTTCTCCTACACTTTTGGGGTTATAATGGAATTATTTGAACAATACAAAGAGTTCTAACACACATCTTTAGATTAAAGTCAGAAAGAAGATAGGACAACCCAATCTAATTTACGTCTAGAACTCAATCAAACTTTTTAAAGATCAACATAAAATAGAAAACTAATCAAAGTACCACCTAGGTTATTATTTTTCCTAGCATAGTCTTGAACTTACTCTTTAAAGGAAATGCAAGTTATAAACAAAAAATGGCACATACATCCCCACTATTTGAATCAGCTAAAATGAAACCTCTTAAATTTCATTTAGTTTCAAACATTGCAAATACAATCAGTTTGGTATCAGGATAATATGTAGACCTTTGAATTGGATTTCGGATTTCTTTAGGTCTTGATGACATGTAATGATTTCACAAATTATCACAGAAATTCAGTGAATCATAACATAGTAAATAATATGCCATGCCATGTTAAATGCTCTAAAATATATCACTATGAAATATACATGTGTTTTTTAATCTGCTCTTCAGTCTTGGACAAATATTACAATCCTTAAATCTAAATCCACTCTTATTCACCATAATTTCAATACTTAAAGCAAACTTATAATTTACAGTTTCCCCCACAGCTTCCTAGCTCAGAACCTTCACTTCTCCTACTGTGATTAAATCTCAAATCATCATTTGCCAGACAGAAGTGTCATGGCATTGCCCAAAAATAAATAAGCCAACACACAAGGACCATTTGGTTCAGCTATGTGCAAAAGTAACCAGCCCAAGCCCACTCACGAACAATTTCTACTTAATCCATATATAGAGAAAAAATAGTCAGTAAACAAGAGATGAAAGAAAAATACTACAATTAAGAAACAAAAAAAAAAATCCAAACATTAAACTCAAAGGATGAAAAGAAAAAAAAAAAGAAAGACAAAGAAAGCAAACCTCATCGACTCGATCCCACCAATGGAAGTCGGGTTCGATCTTATTCCGCACAATGTTGTACATCAGCGTCGGGTAAAAGAGAACCCGAGCGCCGACTCCCACCACCGCCCTCTTCACGTACAGAAGCCCATTCCTTCCGCCATAAACCTGCAAGATCGATCTCTCCTGTTCTCCTCTCCCACCCTCGGTGTCTCCTTCCGTTAACTCCTCAATATACATACTTCCAATTCCTTCAGCCCAATCTTGAAATCCGAAAGGCGCCGAACTAAACCTACGTTCTCCACTATACTAGCCTCAGATCGAGACCGCAGCGATCGGAAAACGCAAAAGTAAAAGAGGGACCATAGATGATCGAAGAGGAGACCCTTTAGGGTTTCCCGATGGAGCAAGAAACGGATCGACAACCCTCGGGGGGGTGATTCCCCCGCGGCAAGCGATCCCCTGTTGCGTCGATTTGAATCGAAGAAACGATCTCTCTCTCTCTCTCTCTCTCTCTTCCTCGCCCTCTCTCCCTCCCTCCTTTTGATAACCACCTGCTTGGCCTTGGCAATCTCCCCCAATCGAATGAGCGCGATCTCATTGACGAAGAAGGGTCGGTGTCCAAAAGATCATGAGGAGGTCAAAGACTGATCAGGCCCGTTGATATGGTGGTAATGAGGTTATACGGACGGTTGATGATAAAGAAAGCGCACCGAGACTCGAGTCCACGTGGCCGTCGAGTGGGTTCCAAACATCGGGGCTCCGAATACCACGTCATGTGAAATGAGGCAGTGCTCGTCGCGCCGATCACCAAACAGGACAAAAGCGTTTCCTATTGGACAATTCTCAGAGGCAAAAGTGGGTCCCACAGTTTAGATCCGATAGGGAAGCCTTGTATCCACATTCGGTGCAATAACCGAAACACCGAGATGCGCTTAATATTAAATTCTTTTCCTTGTTAATTAATAAGGTAATTCTGACTAAATCATAAAAGAACAATTAAAACCTTCGCTTTCGTTAAATCATTTCTAATTGTATTTTTGAGACCAAGTCGATGCTTGCTCCTAATGACGAAGATACAATTTTTATATAAAAAAAAAACTATAAACAGGAGTGGCACAAATTATAGAAATATAAAGTTCCATAGCATAGAAAAAGAGAAGACTTTGACATAAAAATCACTAGTTAGCATCATTCCAATGCTTGAAAGCTAAACCATGAAATTTTATGTCCCACTTGCTTTGATTTTGGAAGTTGATATGTTAACCGATGGCATTCAATATTGCAACCCATAGCATTTACAGCCATCACTCCAAAAATAAATAGATCATGACGAAACCAATCTAATGTCAAAAATGAGATGTAACCTAAGATAATATGGTTGCTTGTACAAATCAAACGAGGAACTTTCGAACTAATTTGAGGTGATTCCGCTCGATGCAATTATATTGTTCTTTACAATAAGTGAACAATATAATGTTCGTAAGTCGCATAGAATACTTTTCTATACCCAAAAGATGTAAAAAGATCATAAAAAATGTTCCACTTGAGTACAAATTATGTGGAAGAGGTATAATTTGTACCATTATTATGTCCACCAAAGTGTTACGAATTAGAGCGTTTCACCCTTTTTTTTTTTTTTGGCAATTATTTAGATATATCATCGTTACTATTTGGGTTAATTCCCTAAAAAAAATAATATTTTTAATTATTTTCAGTAGAAGACCACTGTTTTCTTCTTTTTTTTTCCCCAGATAACCTCTACTTTCCAAGATGTACAAAAAAAATATCCTCAACTACTCATTTGATTGTTTTTTTTTTTCCATCTTTTTCCTTCCCCTTTAAGCCAAATCCACATTGAACCATTACATTGAACCGGTTTAACATAATATTTGACTAATCATAAATAGATAATAGTCAATAAAAATAAAATATAAATTAATATATATTTTTTATTTTTATTAATAAAATATATAATTAATTTTAAATTTTAAAAATAAGATATTATATATATATATATATATAATATTATGAAAAATAAAAGACAAATAATAAGATGTGTCAATCGTACCCGTAAGTATAGATAGGGATGGAGAGGATACTATTATTCGTATGGTAATAAGATAAAATTGAGTAAGGCACTCCCCACCTTGCCTCCGTACTTAACTCCATCATATTTTATATTTATTTTATTATATTTAATATATATATATACACATATTTGAGAATTAAACCAAATACCTATAACTATGAAATTCTAACATTAACGAACCAATATCATGTTTATTAATATATTTAATATTTTTGATAAATAAAAAATATATAGAATATTTCATCAAGAGTTCAAAACCTTGGCGATTTCATTTCATAATTTTTATTTCCCAACTTCCTAATGATATTTCACTATCTCATTACTTCATAATCATAACCCTTCAACCATCGATAATTTAAAATTTTCGATCTCCATCAACATCATCATACCCACTAATTGCTAGGGCTACGTATCCTTATCCCATTAGTATAAGCTTAAATGCTAGGCTCGAATGCCCCTGTTTGATTAAGTAGGAAATTAAAGATAAATAATACATAATTGCATCACACTAACTATGATATACCTTTTATAAAAAATGCTTGAAAATTTTTAAAATATATATGGAAATTAAAAAAAGAAATTAGAGCCTTTTAATTAGACCTAAGTGCAAATTTAGTTTAATTTTAATAAGAAAATATCAAAACAAAGAAGGGATAATGGATTAATCATTTTTTTGGATGTTGAAGACATACTGATAGGCTATTTTAAGTATTCTTTAATTATTTATTCAATTTAGCTATGATTTGAACTCTGGAGTTATACATTCACAAGCTAGTTTATTTTAAATCCTAATATATTAGTGAAATCATAGTGGTCCTAAATTTGTCATAGCTATATGACATGATCATAACCATCACACCCTTAGAATAACATTCAATAGGTGTGAACGTATCTAAAATTAAAAAAAATATGGTTCATCTATAATTCAAATCTAAGATCCAAGATATAATATTTGATGATACTCAAAGTATTAAATTATCATCATCTGTAAAACCTATGTAGTTTATAATCATTCAACACATTACTCCATAACTTAATGAAACCCAAGACTAACTCAAAAATCATTAACAATCTATCTATAAATCTATAAGAGTAATAATTTATACAATCACAAAATTGACCATGTATCACAGGTCCATATCAATATAAAATTTCAAAACTAACATTGTAAACTTCTAAATATTAGAAAGGTCCTTTAACATTACCAAGATTCAATTGGGATTTGTTTGAAAATATATTAGATGCAAAGTGTACTTTTAAGATTAACAAAATCTTTTAGTATTCCACTACTTCAGGCCAATCCCTTAAAATTATAATGAGTGATAACCTAAGCTACAAATTTTATATAGCAACAAATGAGCTACAAAACTCAACAAGTGACTAAGATATCTACAATGAAGAGATAGAGATGATAGATCATATAACCTTAAAATCAATGTGCAAGACATTGATACAAGAATTATGCATATTATTTTATTAAATACAAGAATTATATATATTATTTCATTAGATATAACAATTTTCATTATAAGAATGTCAAGGGAGCAAACAGAACACATGTCAATAGAGTAAAAAGCATTTAGGAGTATATCAATAAAATAAAAAGTATTTAGGAGCATATTAAGGATAAATATGAAATATAAGCTCAAGTATCACATTTCATTCATTTCATTTTTATTTAAAGAAAACATAAGATCACATATGTATTAAAAATATATAGAAATTAAACTGGGATTATAATATAGTATGATTCATTCATTTCTCGATGATCATTAATATTAGTTTCTCATATCTAAGAGCTCTATTTACCCATGTTTTGATAAAGTTGTTGGGGCCGACAAGAACATCATAGGCTTTATACGTAACTAACTCTCTTTCTCATTTCTAATGAAGGTTTACAACTCTCCTTTTTATTTCTAGTAAAATTTTTATTATCCCATAAATATTGGAGTATAAAAAGACATTGTGAATAAAAAAAATTAGCATATATAGGAAGCACATGTGTAACATATACATGTGCACATATGAAATAATATGAGGCAAACAAAAAAATTTATATAACTCATTCAATAAAAACCAATGACAAAAAATACAAGAGTTTAAAGTAGTCACATAAGGTTCAATCGAGGGAATTATTTTCGGTGAAATCTAAGTTCAAAAAGGTAGAAACAAAAATAGGTAAATTTAAAAATAAATCTATATTGGTAGTATTTATAAGGCATATTGCATGAGATATTTAAATAATAAATTATACTTTGATTTACTCAAGCAAGATATCATCTGAAACATTATAAATTGGAGTTGTTACAAGGAGTTACAAACAATCGAGTATAGAGAGATTAGAAATTATTATTTTTATTTTACATAATCCAAATGATCAAAAGAAACAAATGTTTGGGTAGATAGTTACATTTAAATTATTCAAATAAGATATTACAAGAAAGATATAAGAGTTTAATCTTAAAAAAATTAAGTTTTACCTAAATTAAAATTATATACAAAATGTTATAGATAAAACGAGACAGATATGTCAGAATTCCCAAAAAAATTTGTCGCTCAAATAGGATTGATGTCATTAGAAAGAATAGAACACAAATTATTTATAAATAAAAAAATCAAGGATACAAATTTCTGTATGATGGGTTACTTGCTTTAGAAAAAATTAATCCTAAGAATAATCAATTGGTCCAAAACCTGAAGCCAAAGTAACACCTCTCTTTCTTCAATTCATCTTCCCTGCTCTTCTCTAATCTAAGATAGATTACAGAAAGATTTTTATTTGATAATTTTTATTCACTTTTCTCCTATAATTACTTAGGTTTAGCTAATAGAAAGATGATAAGCATATATCAAGGAAGTATATGTGTTATCAATGGATAAGTATAAGTGGCACAATCTTAGGTTAGTTAGCGAAACATGTACTTCACCTTTTTTTTTTAACTTAATATGAATAATTTCATAAATTATATTTAAATTTTAGGATTCACAATTAGTCCCTAACATACTAATAAGTTTTCAATGTAAAATTATCTAATATAAAAGTTATTAAATATATCTTTATTAAACTAAGCAAATAAAAATTATAAATGTCATAAATAATTTTAAAATAAAGGATATTATAATAACCATAAGTATTCTTACTTCTATTCACTTGTATTGTGATATATGCATTTATATATTAGTTCTTAGTTATAAAATTAGATGTGTACTTATCCTTATTAGTTAATGGTAACTTTTATATTAAAATAATATTTATTCACTTATGAAAAATATACTTGTTGGTGAACCTTATGTTGTGTTCGAAGTATCAGCATAGTTCAATTCGATCCGAGTGTATAAGGTCGTCCACGTGGGTCAAGGGGTGGTTGGCACCTGGTTTGATTGATTCGTCACCTGACAATGAGCTTTTTCTACTCCCTCGGGCTTACTCTTGCATAAAAGCCTTCAAAATCATATGGGTGTGTGCTCGACTTAACTCCTCCCATGGTTTAAGTTAATATATGGAGTAGTTGAAGGGGCGTCTTAAGTGTTAGAATTTCGACCTCTTGAGTTGGTCAAGAGGTTGACTTTTATACCTGTGGCTGAGTATCAGTCGTATGTGGTCTACTAATGGTCGATGCTTCGAGCTGTCGGGTCGTGCATGGCGTAACTAACTAGCATGATCTCGTAGTAAGTGGCGTCACTCCGTGCATTCTTGGGTGGTTTTGCATCGTGTCGTACAAACTCGAGCGACCCAAATACGATTTGTTGCTTTACATGAGCCTGAGGTGTCACATCGATATTGACACAACTACTGTTTTGACGCCACGGGATAATATCATAATTTACTTTATCAATAATCAATGACTATACTTGAAACTTATCTTGTATCTTATTATATTAAAAGTTATGTTTTAAAAATCATATAAAATTATATTTTTAATCTTTATATAAAGAATGTTTGACATCTATGTGTTTTTTAACTTCAAGCATAAATGCAAAAAGAATGTACAAGTTAAGTAAAATATTTTTTTATGATAAGTTTTACCAAGTTTCTATATATACTGTGTTTACTCACACCCCTATTGAAAAAGAGTAGATTGAGTTTGTAGGAAATAAATTGGGTTGATTTCAAGTTTCGAACTCTTGATATTTATGATTTAATAAATATTAGGTTGGATATCATTTGGTAAATTGATTTTATATTTGAGAGTAGGACGTGTTATTGATTTTATTTATGGATATTTTCATATATTCGATTGAGTTATGTTCAAATGTATGGAATCAGGTGATGGAGTTTTGTACATGTTTAGACATTGTAGTTCTCTTAAGCAAACTTATGGAAATTATGACGTTGTATCGCTCCTAATTTTTCACTGGGTTAAGAGAGTTACAATTAAGATACAAAATCACAAATGATATTTTTTTCTATTTCTAGGCATTTAAAATAGATTATTTATTTATTTTATTCCTTAAAACTTGTAGTCATATCATAATTTCATTGTTTTTTATAATATTGTTTTATTAATTTTATGAGTAATTTTGTATTTATATGTGCATTTTTATTAATGCTAATATTAATATTATTTAATTTATGAACCATTTTTAGTGGTATAAGTTTTGGATCGATTAAATCAGTTCAATTCAATGAATTGGTTCACTTGAAATAATGAATTGGTTCACTTCAATATAATAATAGGCTGGTTATATATAATGGATTTGAAAGGGAAGAGAGAAGAGAAAAAGATAAACAAGTGGTCAAGCGTCCTTTTGTCATTTTTAGAAATTATAGATTTTGTCATTTAAAAACATAGATGTTCTCTGTGGAAATAAGCAAAATTTGTAGGCGTTCCATATACATTTCATGATTTCATGGATTTTAACTCTTGGAACAGACTACAATTTATGATGATTTGCTTATAGGCGAGTTTAGAGGGTAGATGGCTGCAATTGATGGTCAACCACTTGAAACCAAGATTAAGCAAATAATTTTACATCAAACATGATGAATGTGACAATTTTTTTAGAGCAATCTTTCTATGGGCACATCATATACAACTAGTTCATCTAGTAACCATGTCCATAGTGTATAAGAAAGGTTAAAAACTATTTAATGAAACAATATATGCTAGTAGATAAATATATCTGTTAGAAAAAAGAAATAAAACAATATAATATATATAATCATAAAAGAAATAGTACATATAATCCATCATCTGATTCCTCACGCACAAGTCTCAGTGTTGACAGAAGTACATACTGTTTAAACAGTATTCCATCATATGAAAGCGAAAGAGCTACTACCCAAAACTCAGCATCATGTAGAGCTAGCTGTTCATGGAGGTGGTGTGGCGTGTGGGTGACCGACAGGGGCTGGGCCAACGGAGGCTACGATCGCTGCGGAGGGGCATCGAGGAAGGACGGACGAAGTGAGATCGGCGCCCACGGTGCAGAGATTTGACGGTGGTGTGGGAGGAACTGATGGTGCTCCGGCAGTGGTGCGTTCGTCGACGAGGGTGCGGTGGAGGACTTGGAGGCACGCTCACAGGAGGGGCACATGATGAGGGTTGTGGGAGGCGTCATCTGCGTGTAGAACTGGGGCGACAGCTTCAGGGCTCTCAGTTCCTGGACTTCCTTCTGAAGCCTTCGGTTCTCTTCCGTGAGGTTCTCGCAGCAGCGCTTGAGGAACCCGCAGTCCACCTCCGTCTGCTTCAGCTTCGTCCTGAACCCAACGACGGCATCCGTGTGGCTTAGTATCATTCTGAAACGCCCCTATTTCCGATATGTATGAGGAGTACTGTACCTTGCTCTTCTGTTTTGGAACCAGACTTCCACCTGCCTTGGCCGCAGGTTGAGCTGTTTCGCCAATGCCAGCTTTTGCTTCTGCTCGCCAAGGCCAAGGAGCAACAGGGTCATCATATATATATATATATATATATAGAGCGAGAGAGAGAGGTGTATATATATATATATATATATATATATATATATATAGAGAGAGAGAGAGAGAGAGAGAGAGGGTACAGGGTTAAGGGTGCTGTGCTCCTTGAAGCTCTCCTCGAGGATGGCGGACTGGTCCTTGGAGAGGCGGAGCTTCTTGCGGGAGACCAGGTCGCCGTCCTCCTCGTCGCTCACGGCGCCGCGGGAACAAGGTCGCTCCGCCTCGTGCTTCTTGTCGCGCTCGGCCCTCTTCCCGCCCACGCTGGACGTGGCGCTGTCGGGGGAGGACGCGTCCGCTTCTTCCTCGCTGTCCCTCCCTGCTGCCGCAGCCGCAGACGACGCCCAGTTCACGTCGATCATTCGCAACACAGGCCGCGCCTCTACTGCTCCTCGCCACACATCAAGCATCGGCCTATCTTCTGCAATCAACATACCTCATGAAATCTGTGGTTTCTTTGCGACAAGAACACCAGATCTACCAAATGAAGAACGAGCGTGGTGGAAACAGTACCCGAAGGGGCGAAGAGGAGATGGCTCCACTGCGGCTTCTGAAGACAAGAAGATGGCAGTGGTCGCGAAGGAGAAGAATGATCAAAGTGATTGGTGGAGGAGCTCAGGCTGAGGCTTAGTGCCAGATCCTCCTTTTCCGTCAGCATATTTGGCTTATTTTCTCAGCTTTCTCTTCTTTTTCTTCCTTCTCTCAATGTTAGCTTTAACCCCCCTTCCTTTACTTCTACCCTCTTCCTCCTTTGGCTTCCTTTACTTTCACCTTCCCTCCCATTGATGTGATTGATAGCAAAGGAAAAGATGGAAAAGAAAGCAGCCGAAGAAAAGGATGAGTACAACAGTAAATGAGAGAGAGAGAGAGAGAGATGGAAATGGTGACCTCCTGTTGTCGAAGAGGTGGTGTCTTCTCTTGGGATGTATGGGGATGGCGGAAGGGGTATTATATATAGTAGATCGTGCCTTTCAAGTGCTCCCCACTTATCGCAATCATGAATGCTGCTACTATATCCTTCAACTCTTTATATTATTTCTCTCCTTCTCCTCGCCCCCACCCCTTCCCCCGCCCCCCAAAAAAAGTTGATCTCAGTGGTTCTGTTCTACATCTCCACGCGCCACTGAGCTCCGTAAACCAAGGGCTGTTCCTCCGGTTGACCATCGACTGTTTCCCACCCCTCACACTTTCACGTATATATATATATATATATATAGCACAGCAGCAGCAGAACATACACACAAAGAACGAACCATGGAATGCAATTATCATTAGGATGGGATGGATTTCCTGCATGATCAGATTAAGTGTGGCACCGAAGTTGACCAGTTGTGGCGTGGTGTCAGGATGACTCTGAACACTGTAATGATCACTCACATGCTGCCGTTCTGTGTCTATCATTGCCTTTGAGTTGTGCAATGATCACAGTCCGGGGATGAGACGGGATCCCAAGGAACAGTGTGCCCCCACCACCACTCCATGCCCATTCATCTCCCCCGCCATGACATCGTGGTGTGTCCAAGACTGCACCAGCACAATCACACTCATCATCCACTGACCTGGTCAACCATCACCACATCATCATCAACCATAATCCATTTCTTCCCACCAAACTTCATCTTCCAGAGGGAGATATGCACAAAGGGACTGAGGATGGGACCCCGCACCATGATTCCCAGGGAGGAGAAAGCCGAGGCCAGTTTGACCGTGTGGGTTGGAGGGGCCCGTACCCCGACCGGCGAATCATGTGCGGTGGTGGGGACACGGCGGGGTTCGGGCCGACCCGGTCCGGCAGTTCGTGCGATCTTGTCGGGCCAAACCCGGACACCGGCTTGGCCCCATTATTATTATTATTATTATTATTATTATTCCTTTTGCCCATCCCGCCGTTCTGCTCGGGTTCATATGTTTTGGATTCAGAGGCTAAGATCAAGTCGTGGATTCCGATAAATCCAATCCGGTCCTCGGAACGAGTTGAGATATAAATTCCTGCAAGATGTTGGGCGTGGACATGATTAATTGTGTGTGTTTCCTACCTGTCCCACGTGCGTCCAATTTTTTTTTATTACCCCCTCCATCATCATCCTCTCTCTTCACCCACATCATGGAGGAGAAAGGCTCCTCCGATGTTACCAAAACCCTTTCTTTTTACGCCGAAATAAGTGAAATTTTCGCTTTTATCTCTTATTTTAAAGTTTAACCGCATTCCTTTTAATTACTCTTGATCCATTCACGTATACCATAGAACCAAAATATATTAAGATTATTATGGAGTTTAATATTTTTAAGATCTAGGCGTACGGAGGGGCATGTCCGTTATTATATGATTTTGGAGGAGGCTCCTTCCGACCTAACCCATGTGATTTCCACGTGATTTCTCCATCCATGTGATTCACACGTGACATATTGTCTCAAAAGGGATCCCATTATGTCGTATTCCCAATCTACCCTTCTCGTTCATCTCACTGAAGCCTAGTGAGATTCTCGCAATTATACTGTAACGTCAGGGGTCCTTTGATGTCAGAATCCACGCAAACGCAAAACGCCTCGCACGTGCGATAGATTTTTCCGTATTATGCGTTGCACGCGACAATGCGTCGCATTCCAATGTGATGGAGAAGAATCCATGACGATAGAAGGTGAATAGCTCTCCAAGTATACTAGAAATTGCTATGTAATGTCCTCTCAGCTTAAGTCGATGAACAAAGTAAATTGCATAGAAAAATTACAATATATTTTTCCAAAATGTTTAATTTTATATATCTTCTTCCAAACCCAGATTCCCTATAAAAATACTCCTCCCGGTGATCCTGGTTAAAGAGCATATATATATATATATATTATTCTTCATTTAATTTATTGACACTGTTTCTTTTGGTTATTGACACTGTTTCATTTAATGTAGATGGATACAAGAACACGTGCATATACACATGCATGCCTTAGTGGTGGTCGTAATGGATAATGAGAGGTACTCCTTGGAAGGAGGAGGAGGGGGAGGCGTGCCTGATATCACAACCCTTGGTGTCTCATCGGACGACAGAGGGCAAACCTGCGTTCGATTTGATATCCTCTTCCCTCTTTCTCTAAACGTGGGTTAGTGGGGGCTTGTACGTCAGTTACAGGACATGCTTAGTTTTCATATGAAGCACAAGAAGAGTCCTGAAACCTGGTCTTCTCTTTCTCCTTCATGTACCTTTTTGCCTCGTTTCTACCCTAAATGGTGGGAAGCAGATGAACTTGTAAGAACGCCTCCTGTTCCATTGCTGGTATGTACATGTGAGGATTTCATGCAGAGGACTCCGGGTGCTACACGCCAGTGAAGCCAATGCAAGGAGCCAAGCCCGCGACCAGCAGCAGCAATGGGAGCGTTGGTAGCAGCAGTAGCCGAAGCAGCGGTAGGCGAAGCAGCCGACGGGATGAAGGAGGGATGGCCATCAGGAAAGGGACGTGGATGGCCGAGGAGGACGAGATCCTGATGGAGTACGTCAGGAAGCACGGCCCCCGCGACTGGAGCTCCATTCGATCCAAAGGCCTCCTCGCCCGCACCGGCAAGTCCTGCCGCCTCCGCTGGGTCAACAAACTCAAGCCCGACCTTAAAACGTAAGCCATCCCTTCTCGTGATTCGAATCAAATCCTGTAGTGGATTCACCGCATAGTTCATGGCTGTAATCGCTTTGACGACTGGTGTTGCCATGGCTGGAGAAGCGGGTGCAAGTTCTCGCCGGAGGAGGAGAGAATAGTGCTGGATCTACAAGCCAAGTTCGGGAACAAGTGGGCGAGGATCGCGACGTACTTGCCGGGGCGGACGGACAACGACGTGAAGAACTTCTGGAGCACGCGGCAGAAGAGGCTGGCGAGGATCTCCCGCTCGTCTCTCCCACCCAGATCAAGCAAGAACGATAAGGAGTTAACTGCTGTCTCTTCATATGAAGCACCGCCCAACATGGAAGTAAGTCTGCGTTACGTCACCAGCCTGATCTCACGTAGGAAACCATGGCGATGTCTTACTTCACCTCTCTTGTGAGCAGGACACCTGCATCGATCTGGTTTTGCTTGAAGAAGGATCCTCCAACGTTCAATGCGGCAATGCTTTCTACGTGGACAACCAGTACGCCATGAGCATATCTCCCAGCCCGTGCAACCTTGGCCTTGGTACGTCCCTACCGCCCCTGCTTGAACCAGCAACGGAAGAAGAGTTGCTTCGACTCCCGAACACCTCGATACCGCCGCAGCCGCAGCCACAGCCACCGCAGCAGCAGCATATCGGCCCCCTTCCCCAGCCTCCCCTCGACTACCTCGACCACTTCACCGGCGAGGAGATCTGCTTTCCGGAAGAGTTCGGTTGCCAGGAGTCGTCACCGTGCATGCAATTCTTGTACGACGGACAGCCGTTCGCGAGAGAAGATGAACAGCCACCGGCGCCTGATAGCTTGTTCGATGACTTGCCGTCGGACTTGTTTGACTACCTGGAGCCTCCGCCGCCGCCGCCTCCAACTTCATCTGCTTCATAAGGGATTGCCTCACGGGAAGCAGTTGCAGTTGCAGTGCCATACGCTTGCTTTCTTGGAGTTCATGCTTCCAAGGCCTTAACTATTGCTTGTTATAATTGTCGAGCTTGATTTCATCAATGATTGACTTGTGTTTTGTCGTTTGTGCTATGAAACGATGAGTTTACAGTTCCTTACTTCCAAAATACTTTGTCAAATAATCCATTGTTTTACATAAAATTTCATGTAGTACTACTATACAATATTTAATGAACTATATATAATGGACATAAGATAATAACGATATTAAAATATAAGAAAAAACATAAATCCAAACAATATCAAAATGTTAAAAATAAAAATAATAAATCTAATAATTGTTTACTATTATTATAATATAATGTGTTGTTATCTTATTGTCTTGTAATCTTTTTTTGACTTCCAATTGAGAAAATATAGGCAACCCAGATAAATCAGCAATTGACCCTTTATGACTCTTGCATGAAGAGACTTCACATGAGAGGTAGACCGAAGGGTATGTAAACGTTTACTGGAAATAATATCCTCGTGGACAATGCCGCCATCTGCTCAACCTCGATATCTTGTATCCATTTCTCGCAGCTACCTCTTTCATCATCTCCAACCCATGAATGGTAAACTTAGAGAGTAGAATGTTAGACTTTTAAGGGTGAGATATGAATAATTAAATTTATTAAATCATTATTTTTTATTAGTCAAAATTAAAATGATCTAATTAAAGAAAAATTATTTGGTTAATATATAATTATCATGAAAATGAAATATATGTATATTATCAGTTATATTTTTATTTTGATGATGAGACAAGGTAAGAATAAATATCCCAAGACATTACTGTAGATACAGTTATGAATATAAATAAAGTTATATTTTTTTATTACAGAATAAGAAAAATCAGATTCTTATCACCCGTCAAAAAAAATTCAAAAGCTTATTAAGGATACTTTGTAATTAGAAGTTCAATTCACCGATTAATTGATGTAAGATTTTATGTATATTATTATGGATTTAATAAATTTTATAAAAAAAATTTCAAAAGGTTTTTGGTCTATAAAACATGTTTGATCTATATTTGTTGTGTTAAAATCACAACAATAGTATTAGAGCTATCCTACAATGATTACTGAACACCCAAGCTTATTTTTATATATTTTAATAATATTTTTGTAATATTTTAATGTGATTCAATTAAATAATCATGACGGAAAATGACGATTTTATGAACCATAATTTTTTTTTATAAACCATTATTTTTATGAACAATCATGGTAAGACATTTTATAACCCTCTTGTTGCATTACATCCTCCTTTTTTTCTTTTTTTAAAAATTGATTCATCAGCGTCACAACTATTTCTTGCAGCACATTTTGATTTTATATAATTGGTTTAAATATAATATTGGTTCTATAAAATTGTTTGTTAACATAAATTAAATAGTTTATATGTATTAGTATTTTAGCTAATAAATCAAGTCCAAATCAATTTGACTAATATGATTCAAATTTAATTAGTGATTATATAGTTATTTAATATTAGATCGAGTAATTTGATAATTGAAGTTGCCAAAATGACCTCTCATGTGTGACACTTCTTATATAGTATATATTTACATCCATGTGATAATTATTAGACCCAAAAGGAGGTTAATGATTGACAAAATTTTACACAT
Organism: Ensete glaucum; assembly: GCA_021527575.1. Taxonomy (NCBI): domain Eukaryota; kingdom Viridiplantae; phylum Streptophyta; class Magnoliopsida; order Zingiberales; family Musaceae; genus Ensete; species Ensete glaucum. Next base: position 21,854,770 of record CM038551.1, read on the forward strand.
GTAATGGTAAACATGTGACAATTATAAAGTTTTACATATGAATATGATAAATTAATCCAAAGATGGATTTATTATTTGACATGCCTTATTGTTAGTATTTGATTATTACAACAAGATTATCATCAGTAATTAATATTGAAATCTAAAGACAAGATATTAATATTGTACTTGGTATCTTGAGATGGATTATACCATTATTTGAATTTACTTTAGTTTATGATAATATATATGAGCATAATTTGTGGTTGTCTATTGTTTTCTTGTTTAGATTCTATTGCTACAATATATGCTAACCTCAATTCAGTATCGATTCTAAATGGAACCAATTTTAAGGATTGAAAGAAAAATATTATGATCGTTTTGGACTGCATATGCATTAAGGGAAGACCAACCCACTTATCTTATGAAAAATAGTACTCATGATGAAAGGAAACAATATAAGAAGTGGGACAAGTCTAATCGTATGAGTTTCATGATCATTAAGTGTGACATTCTGGAGATCTTTACGGGTGTGATATCCGAAGGGATTACTAGAGCTAAAGATTTTTTTTGCTGAAATACCTAAAAAAGATAAGGCGAAAACAAGCACTTTGCTTTAAAGCAAATATAAGGGAGTACATCATGGAGATATCTAATCTTGCTTCAAAGCTTAATGTTAACAATAAAAGTGAGTTGATTTCATTGATTTGTTCAATTGTACATTAGCTCTATTTATAGGTTAGAGAAGTTGTTAAGGAAGAGGATTTTACGGTTGAGGAAAATCTTATCTTCTATCATGCTCCTACAAGATTAAGCTCTTATCAAGGATGACGATCTTGGATCGATACAGTAAAAAGAGTTTCATGGCAAGAGGCTTTATAAGAGAATCTATTAGTTAATCAGTCATGTGAATATGAGAGACACATAGTTGACGTCGAACAATTTAGTCTCGCACAAAGTGGAAGTCAATGGCAATGTGCTTCATATAGGAGTAAAATATCAGATTAGCACAAAGATAAGCAGCTCCAATATTACTACAATATATTATGGAAGTAAGAGTAGAAGAGATGTTAAGCTCTTTGAGCAGATTTATGATCCAATTGAGTTCAGCAGCATTAGTGGCGATGGCACGATATTCAACTTTGGTTATGGATCATGTGACTGACTTTTACTTTTTAGAACTCTAACTAATTGGATTAGCTCCAAGGAAAATAAGATATTCTGATATGTATGTTATATCATGCAGATGAAATGGGGAGTGTTTTTTGAGGAAGATATCATGATTAAGAGTCCCTTTAAGATATCGTAAAATTCGTTTGACTACAGACTAATGTGTAGTTGATGGTTGATGCATGAATTATGATAACTTATTTACTGCAAATAAAATGTCTGGATGAATGAGACCCAGATACTGTAAGGAACCAACAACTTAACGGTATTGAGTATGGTCTGTAGTAGGACTTCCATCACATAATTTGAGGGATGCATTAGTATAGAGGAGAATGATAACCTCTTTTGTATTCTGCATATTTATCTTTGATAATAGATCTTGAATATATTTTCTTTGAGAGAGAAAAAGTCTTGAAGACGAATATATGGCTTCTACTTCCAGAAAGTAACTCAAGGCTCCTAGATCTTTGAGAGAGAATTGATCTGCTAATTTTGTGATGAATGTCTGAACCTCCAAAGAATTACTACCTATGACAATAATATCATCCACATATACCAAGAGATATATGGTACCTCCATGTTATTATTGTAGAAACAATGAGGTATCAAACTTAGAGTTAACAAAGCCAACAAAAGTCAAAAATAGGCCAAGTTCAGTATACCAGGCTCGTGGAGCCTGACAAAATCCATAAATAACCTTATGCGACTTACAAATATGCCTTGGATACTGAAGATGGATGAAGCCAAGAGGTTATTGCATAAAGACATCATCCGTAAGAATCCCTTATAAAAAAACATTATTGACATCCAATTGTCTTACACACCAGCTTTTTGAGATAGCCAAACTTAGGATAAGTTGAATTGTGGTAGGTTTAATAATGGGACTAAATGTCTCTGTGAACTCAACACCAAGTCATTGATGAAACCCTTTAGCCATTAGATGTGCTTTATATCGGGCAATTGAGCTATCAGGGTTTTGCTTAATTCGACTCCTAAGCTTTACCTAATCCTTACTAACCTACCTTCCCGGCTAGAGAAGTTCGGCACAAGACCTATAGTTTCATCTTTTATAAAAGAGTTTAGTTCGGGCTGGGGTGACATGTAATAAAGGTCCATGTAGAATTACGGAGGAGAGCATCATATTCCTCACACATGGCCTTACGCCAATAAGGAGATTTTTAGGCTTGAGCAAATAAAGTTGGTTCAACAACCTTAGGGGCAGATTCAGAGCTAGTATATAGATCAAGAATACGATGTGGTTTTAAAATGTCACTTTTGGAATGAGTTGTCATGGGATGCCCAAGGACTACAATATTATTAGAAAAGTCATGGTTTGAGTCAAACTGAGGAGCTGTAGTGAGACTAGGTGAAGGTGGTACCTCTAAGGGTAATGATTCAGTAATATGAGAAATTTGTGGTAAGGTAGAGGAGGGAGTGAGGACTTGTGGAACTAGAGTAACAAAAGAGTGTGGATCTGGAGGCGAATTACTAAATGGTGTGGATGGAGGCTTGTTTACCGAATCCCAAGGTTTAATCCATTGATGCATATTTTGTGGAGTTAGATATATAGCAAAAGACCTAGTATTGTGAAAATAAAAGATAGACTCAATAAAGGTAACATGACGTGAAATAAAGACTTTATGAGAATGAAGATCATAGCATTAGAAGGCATTATGGTTAAGAGAGTATCTAATGAAAACACAAGGTTAAGATCTAGGTATTAATTTATGTGAGGCATAGGGACATACCCATAGATAACACAAATAACCAAATACTTTAAGCTTCTGAAGATTTGGACATTTGTGAAATAGTTTTTCAAATGGTGATTGATATTATAGAATGTGAATAAGCATACGATTAATGAGGTAAACTACTGTTTGAAAGGCTATTTACCAAAAAGTCGAAGGCATAGAGGCTTGTTATAGGAGCGCCAACCTAGTCTCAACTATGTGTTAGTGCTTACGTTCGACGGACCCAACTAGTTGAGGAGTATATGGAGGCGACTTTAGATGTTGAATACCATAAGCTGACAAGCATGAGGCGAGAGCTTGAAATTCACCTTCACCATCAAAATAGACTATTTTAATTATAGTCTCGAATAAATTCTCTACCAATTTATGAAAATTAGTAAATATTGTTGAAACCTCATATTTATAACGAAGAGGATAAAACCGTGTGTACTTAGTAAAATAATATATAAAAATAACATAAAATAAAAAATTATCAAAGAAATTTAGTGGAGCAGGACCCCAAATATCTGTATAAATAATTTCAAAAGGTTGAGAACATGAGATGGAGGAGTTTTTAAAAGGTAAACAATGACTTTTAGAACTAAGACAGGCATCACAGTGAGTTATGCTACTACATGAATTAAAACTAGGAAGAGAATAACAAGAGAATAATTTTTGCAGAATAGAGAACGAGGGATGACCTAGATGACAGTGTCATACGTCAATTGGAGCTGCAATGGATGAGTTAACAATGGGCTTTGTTCTTTGCGAAGCAGACGACCACTCGTAAATGTTGTATTTATTCTGGCAGCGAACCAATGATGTCCTCGTGCTCAAATCCTTAACAAGGAAAAGTCATGAAAGAATTCAATGCAAGTATTATTTTGGTTGCAGAATTGGGAAATGAAAATGAGGTTTCGTTTAATATGTATTGCATATAAAACATCATCGAGTATAAAAGTAGTAGTATATGAATTAAGTATTGTAGAACTAGTATGAATAATAAGGAGTCTGTTACTATCACCAATGATAATGTCTTCATTCCCTTCATAATTGTTATGGATGGAAGCCCTAGAGTCTATGATCCAATTAAGTTGACTTGTAGGCGAAGTAGTCATGAGATTCGCTTGAGGCCAATTGGATGCAGCTAAAGGTCAAGGTCGAGACCGACAGACTTTTGTTGAGTATCCGACTTTATCACATAGTTGACAGATAACTCATTGTTGGGTTGTGTGGGTAGGATGCCACGACTAAAAGTTTCTCCTAGGATAGTTGTTGATGTTGGGGTTGAGATATGGAGGAAACAAGGGTGGATTGTTGTTCATAGAGGCAGGAGATATCATATCCAAACCTTTATTTGCATTCTTGTTATACTGACTGCCTTTTCATTTGAATTTCTAACTGACATAAGCGGTGAAGGTCAGTCCCAACACCTTCTCTTCTCACTTCTAATATTTCTCGTAGTCAGTCAACTTGTCATAAAGTTCTTCAAACGATATTAGTGAGTAACATGCTCAAATTGAAGCTCATAATTCCTTGAACTCGTCTCTTAGGCCATTAAGAGTGGATGAGAACTTCCTCATCACTAAGAGAATGACCTATCAAAGCCAGGTCATAAATGATAACTTTGATATTCTGTAAATAATCAACAGTAGTATTTCCCTCTTATTTTGTGTTCATTAAATAGGAAAAGAGGTTGAGCATGTGAGTATGCAAATGATTTGCCTCTGTAGTAGTTGCACAGGAAGATATGAGTGGGGCGATGGACCCTACGACGGAAGCTTGAATTGCTTGAAGAATGAGATGATATTGGCGTAACCACAGTTTGTGCTCTGAATTTTGTACTAGACTTGCTGCACCCGGAATGTTGATCATTACTGGTGGACAACTAAATGATCTGTTGACATAACCTAATAGATCATATCTAAAGAGGAGATTAGAAAATTGAACAGACTAGGATGTGTAGTTGCCTCCTTTGAATAATTTGAAGGGAATGAGAGCTAAAGCATTGATAGAGACAAGGCATGTATTCTGAGAAGCACTATTGCTTCCTGCGAGAATAGTGACTGGAACGTGAGAGGTAGACGATGAAGACATTGAGAGGAGAAGGACCAATCAATGTATCGATTGGGCTGCAGTACAACAAAAGAACAAATAGTCTCTTAATGAGCTTATTTCATTTTATGTGCAAGAAAAGGAAAGGTTGAAGCAAGAAAAGAATGAAAAATACTAACTTGGTCAACACAAATAAGGAGAAGAGCAAGAAAAGGAAATACAAATCTGGAAAGAATGAGGTTGATAAGGATCTAACATAAAAGAAACAAATTAAGATTGATACACAAAATAAGATTGATACTTATTTCTTCTACAAGAAATTTGGGCATTTGAAGAATGATCGTGCCAAATATCATGTCTTACATGCTAAAAGGAGTATGCTCTTTACTTAGGTTTGTTCTGAAGTCAGTTTAGCTTCAATACCTAGAAATACTTTGTGATTAGAATCTGGTGTAACTACTAACATCAATATTTCAATGCAGGGCTGCCTGAGCTACCGAAGGTCTAATAATACTAAGAGATGCATTTATGTAGGGGATAAAAAATCAGTAGATGTGGAAGCTATAAGCCCATTTAAATTATTATTATGTACTAGATAGTATTTGGATTTGAAAGATATTTTTGTTATACCTTATTTAGATTAAATTTAATTTATGCCTCTTGTTTAGACAAATTTGGTCATTCTTATTCATTTGAAAATAATTAATTTACTTTATCTTTAAATTTAAATATGATTGGAACTGATTCACTTATAGCTTATGACAATCTATATTTGCTTGATACTATAGCATCCTATCATGAATCTATGAATGCAGAATTGTTAGGTACTAAACGTAAAATTTAAAATTCAAGTGTATGATGATACAAACGTTTGAGTCACATCTCTAGAAATAGAGTTGAAACACTTATGTTAGAAGGGATTCTTAATCCCATTGACTTATCAGGTTTAGATATTTATATTAAATACATTAAAGGTAAATAAACCAAACGAAAGAGATTAGGTGGATATAGAGCTACAGACATCTTATAATTAATACATATGGATATTTATGGGTCATTTTCTACACCTTCATGGAATAGTAAGCAATACTTTATATCATTCATACCTATATCTAATACATGAAAAGTCACATTCTTTAGATATGTTCAAATCATTTAAAGTTGAAGTTGAAAATCAACTCAACCAAAGGATAAAAAAAGTTAGATTTGACTATGGATGTAAATATTGCAATAGAAATGATGACTCAGATGAACAATGTCCAGAACCATTTGCTATATACTTAGAGGAGTGTAGAATTGTCCCTTAGTATACAATGTCAGGGTCACCTATCATGAATTATATAACTGAAAGACAAAACCACACACTTAAGGACATGGTAAGAAATATGATTCCTAAATCTATTTTGCTAGAGACACTCTAGGGAGAAGCAATAATGACTACAACTTACATTCTTAACAGAGTACTAATTAAATCAACTACATAAACACCTTATTAGCTTTAGACTACGAGAAAGTCTAGTCTAAGGCACTTTCATATATAGGGTTGTCCAACTGAGGTAAGGCTTTATAGGCCTAATGAAAAGAAATTAGAATCCAGAACAGTGAACATCTAATTTATTGGTTATTCTGAGCGATGTAAGGGGTATAAATTTTAGAATCTCAAATCAAAAAATATTTTTGAGACAAGTATTACTTCATTTTTTGAGGATATTGAATTTGAGGAGAGAAATAAAGTTAAAAACTTTACCTTTAAGGAATAATTGATTCAATTTGATTCAATTCATATAGTTGTCACTGATGTAGCAAATTCAGTACCTGAAAAGGATATAATCATTTTGGCTCTCATACAGTATAAGGAAATTGTTCATGAGGGATAAACTCAACATCCTCATGAACCCGTACCACAAAACCCAATACCTTTGTGATGATCTATTAGGGAAAGGAGGAGTGTGATTGATGATTATATGATATTTCTTTAAGAACATGAAGAATGTAGTGGTATGATAGGAGATGATCCAATCAACTTTCGTTGAGCCATGGAGGATTCCATATCAGATAAGTAGATTGAAGCAATGAATCAAGAGTATAAGTCCATGTAAGACAATAAAGTTTGAGAACTTGCCCAATTACCAAAAGTTATTAAACCCATTGGTTGTAAATGAATTTTCAAAACCAAAATGGATTCTAATGGTAATGCGGAGAGGTATAAGGCATGTTTTGTAGCAATGAGCTATACTCAAATAGAAGGGATTGACTTTAAAGACACTTTCTCTCCAGTTTCAACGAAGGACTATTTTAGGACAATTATGGCTCTAGCTGCATATTTTAATTTGGAGCTTCATCATATGGATGTTAAAACAGTGTTTCTCAATGGAAACATTGATAAAACAATTTATATAGTACAACCATAAAACTATGTCAGGAGACCTAAAGAAAATAATTTGTAAATTGATAAAATCCATCTATAGGCTAAAATAGGCATCCCATATTGGTATCATAAATTTGATCATGTAATTCTCTCATTTGATTTTGAGGTGAATGTTGTTGATGATTGTATGCATTATAAATTCAATGAGAGCAAATTCATTTTCTTGATATTATATGTTGATGACATTCTGCTACCACAAATGATATAAGTATATTACATGAAACTAGGAGATTTCTATCAAAAAATTCTGAGATGAAAGATCTTATGGACACCACTTTTGTATTAGGAATCCATATACATCGGAATAGATCTCGGGGTATTCTAGGATTATCATAAAGAAGCTATATTGATAAGGTACTTAAAAGGTCTAACATGTAGGATTGTAAACCAGGAAACACCCCTGTCATAAAACAAGACAAGTTTAATATTAATCAATGCCCTAAAGGAAATACGAAAACTCAAGAAATGCAGAAGATTCTCTATGCATCAAGTATAGGGAGTTTAATGTATGTATAGGTTTGTATGCGTCTGAATATAGCATACATTGTTGGAGTTTTAAGCAGATATTTAAGCAATCTTGGAATACGTCATTGGAAGACAACCAAAAGAGTTATGAGATATTTGAAGATGACAAACGATTATATGCTCATATATATTAGATTAAACTATTTGGAAATCATTAGGTATTTTGACTCTGATTTTGCTGGATGCCAAGACAGTAGGAAATCCACTTTGGGCTACGTTTATATGTTGGCTAGTAGGGTGATTTCTTAGCATAGTGTCAAATAATCTTTTATTACTTCTTCCACCATGACAATAAAATTTATAGCATATTTTTAGGCATTAAATCATGAAATTTGACTTAGAAATTTTGTCACATGACTATAAATAGTACAAGGGATTGAAAGACCGCTAAAGATATACTATGATAATACATCAACTATTTTATACTCTAACAATAAATAATATGAGCTTAACTAAGTCAAAGCACATTGATATCAAGTTCCTAATTGTGAAATAAAAGGTACAAAACAGATAAATTTACATAAAATACTTAGGGACAAACTTTATGTTAGTAGATCATCTCACAAAAGGTGTACACCCAAGGTCTTTAATGAGAAATAAAGATTATATATTTGTATAGATATTTTCTCATAAAAATAAAGCTTCAATTTATTATACTTTATATATTATGACTGTTAAAATTATTAATGATCGCATAATAATAAAGTTGGACTAGTTGAAAATTAACATGTATCACCGTTTTTGTCATATATTAATATGACTAATAGACCAAATTATGTTGTATATCATGTTTAATAAATAATAATTTTGAGCTCATAAAGTATAGCATATTTATTTATTAGGATAGAGATCGTTAGAATGTTAAGGGACATATGATTAAAATTTTAAGAGCCACATATATATAATTAAATATATTAATTTAGTACTTTGATTAGTCAAAATTAAGTGATACTATTATATTTCTAAATTGGTGACCAATATGAAATATCCTAAAGCATAACGTTAGATATAGTTATAAAAATAAATGTGGTTATGATCTTTGAATATAAAATAAGAAAATTCAGATTTCTTAACCTGTCAAAAAAAAATAAATTTATTGATTAATTTAAAAATACCTCGATGTGTTTCGTAATTATTATAAAATTTAATGTATATTATTATAGATTTAATAAATTTTATGAAAATATTCGTAACTTTTGGATCATATTTAATGGATATTTGATGGGTTAAAATCACAACATATAAAACTAATGCTACTGTTTATCACATTTCCAAGTCTTCCTCTGCTGCAACGCCATCGCCTCCAGCGATCTTCCAATCCGAAACCTCTCCACTTGTTTGGCTCCAAAGCTTGAACCTAGAGGAGGCGGAGGACGAGACGGCAGGGAGGTGACGCGGAGGCGACGGCGCCGATTCCGCCGACGGGTACGCGTCGGAGGATTTCGTCAAGGGGTCGTCCGCGAGCTGCCGCGAGCGAACGAAGGGTGAGTCGCCCTTGATCTCTCGTCCCTCTTGCTTGCTTTGTTCCTTTTTTAGGTCAAACCGTAAAAGTGGACCTTTTAAGCCGAATGAGAGCCTGTCTATCATACCTCAGTAGCTTTCTTTCTTATCTCATCGAATCCTATGTAAAAGTCTGGATTTGGTTACACTTAGCGGAAAGTTGAAATGAAATGTGTGAGATGCCCATCTGTTCTGCTTTCCAAACTTAACATGTGTGTATGCTGTGTAGAATCCACACGTTAGCTTGCAGGCACTCCCAAATTTTTTTGTTCAAATGTATGTTCTCTCTTCATGAAGGATATAATTAAGTTTTGGGTCATCTTGGACGTGTAAGGGGTTGAGACCTATGCGTCACTATTTCAGGATATCCTTGAGGATTTTGTTTTTGCTTTAGATTTGCTATGTTGGTTTTCACTCTGTGTAGTAAGTGATGGTATCTGTACAATTATTAGTTTACGAGAGCAGTATGAAGAAGTTATAAGTAGAGGGAAGAAGGCAATGAAAACTTCTATTGGGCTGCCTACATTTGACAGGCACTGGATGGGATGATTTGTTCTGGATTTGTATTTGGTGCCACTAGTCTGAGTTATAGAAGGAAGTCTGTCAAAGGATAAATGACTTGTTTCTTGTAGCTGTGTTGTTGCTAATAAAGACTCTAACCAAATGGGTGGGTAGTCAACTTCATTGAACTTTTCATAATCAGTCCCAAGGATGTAGCTTTCTGATCCAAATAAGAAGAGCCAACTTGCTAAAAATTTGACAGGAAGCAAACCAAAAGAAATGGCAACCACAGAAAAATGATTGGATCAACTTTTACTGTTTAGTTTGATTGGTTGGTCTGCTTATTTTAGATATAAACAGAGAAATGGAGCTTATTTGAGGAATACATAAAGAAATGCAAAGAAGAAATATACTGAACCTTTAAAGTGGTTGGTGATGCAGCATAGGTTTTGATGACTAACTAGGGTTTGAAATAAAAATTCGTTCGATTTTTGTGAAGGTGATAGAGTCTCATAGTTTAGTTGGGCTATTCTTAGCATAAAAAAGGAAACTGGAGAAGGTAAAAGTATTTTGAGGAATAATGAAGACAAGTTGGTGACAAACCACCAGATATTCTATGATTGATACAAAACCAAAAAGTCATTGTGTCATGATAAAACCAATACTATCTATTTCCAGTTGGAACCATTGTTGGAGCCACTTCTACTGCCGAGAAGAGAGTGAAATTGAGAAAAACATAGATACATTTAGATACAAGTAGAACAGCAGTCCAAACTTGTGCATGTATAAAAAATCGCTCAACTGTACTAGATTCATCGACATGGAAGATTTTTTTGGTATTACATCCATTTCAGTTTCCGATTCAGCGTTTATAACCATCAGCTGTGTTATTCCAATCTGGAGCTTGACCACCTACTCAAGTGGCTAGTCATGCACAGAAGTATTTTATTCGTAAAGCCAATACAACAAGAAGAAAGAGAAGATCAAGCCTCTTTGACATGGGAACCTGATTAGGCCCCTCTCTCTTTCTCTGTCTGTGTGTGTGTGTGTCACTGTAATCAACAGATGTTTACATCTGTTCATTTTAGCTTCCTTAGGAGCAAATGTTTATGATTGTCTAATTAGACATGCACAATGCCGCATCATGTCATCATAATTGGATTCTGACATACTATTCACAGTATTTCAGCCTAATTTATTACATTCAGCTAACTTTGGACCCTTTCTGTGATTTATCAAGGACTGATGTTAAATCTGTCTGTCTTTTCTTTATGGGATCGATTATTTCTGTGAGGGCTACTGATACTGAAGACTATATGGAACCATTTTTAATCTTTTAACCATACAATTTAGTGAAAATGAAAGAATTTCTGGAGAGAAGTGTACCTAATTCTGTGAATAATTGTCAAGTCAAGATTGACAGAGTTAGGAACATTCTTTCCTGCATCTCTGAAATTTGAGCTAGGTGAATGACTTCTTAGAGAAAAATAATTTTCAAAACATGCCAAGAGTGGTCTTGCAGAGAAAGTTTTCAAAACCTTGAGGTCAAAGATCCAGATAATGAAGTTAAAAGAGCCCTGTCCTACAGCAAGTGCTCAATGGAAACCTGTGAAATATAGTTAGAGTTATTGGGTTACCTTTTTTAATTAACACACATACACTTCCGTTTACTTGGTCACATATGATGGTTGATGGATGCTATTTTTACATTAAAGAAATTGTGCAAAGTAGACCTCTTTATAAAGGTGGGAAGGCTTGATTTTAGCCACATATATATCTGTTTCTAAAATCATTTTTTTCTGAATGCCTAACTATCCCACCTTAAAATATTTCAGCCCGTCAAAGCTCAACCATCTCTAATGAACTTCCAAGAATCAGAGGCACAAAATAACAAGCCCCTTCCAATGCCTCCTACACTGAATGAGGATTTTGAATCAATGGACTCCAATGATGAGGAAGCAGTCGTCCCACAACCGAAGCTCTTCGGTGCAGTTATCCTGTGTTACATCTAGCTTATTTTTCACCATTTCTACAGTTATCATTCCCTCATTGGTCGGGAGACAAAGCAGATACTTTCGAGCAACAGGCACATGAAATTATTAAGCCAACAACCGTACATTTAAAGACCCCCATAAATGGTGATGAACTTGTGGATATGTCAAAACTGAGCATAGGAGAGTCTGCTGGAGAAACAGCATCTTCACTGTTTTTGCTTGGAGGTTCAAAGAGGCAAGCCACCTTCCATGCTAATCCATCCACAAGGGCTTATACATGATCCAACTATTCAGACAGGGTCAACAAGTGAAGGTTTGTCCTGTGATAATAATCCTTGCCTTCTTGTTAACAGATGATCAGGAAGTTACTGCATTTTTGGACATTTCCTCATGCTGCCATTCTTATCTGATATTTTCGCAAATGATCAGTTGATTAGCATCCTTGGTCATTGGTCTTTAAGCAATTTCCAATCAATCAGCAACTGCAGCACATAAAATGCACCCAAATACCATAGGTTCTTGGTTGCAGATGCAACTCTTTTGGACACTAGTTCTAAAAGTTAAAACTGCACTTTTTAGGTAGCTGTGGTTCTGAACTGAGTTCATTGAATTGGATAACAAGTTGCTTCCAAATTCATGTTACTAAATTTTGGTTTAACAGAACATACTCCTAGTTGGACTTTGCTGACCTGTTTTCATTCTTCTTGGCCTCTTGAATGGATTTACAGAGTGTGTTATGTAAGTCTTTCGGAAGTAGGATAGCTTTCCCATTTCAAGATTCAGGGCCAAGAATTAAATAAGTGCAGTACTTAAATGCATGTGAGACTGGTTTATATCCTGTGATGCTTACCTGGTTACTTTTACGTTGATGTTAATCAGAGGAAAATATAATAAGGATCTGTTACAAATGAATTAAGAATAGACTGAAGATAATCTAATTAACCTGATAAACACATTCTATGATTTCTAAGCATAGTTGATATGTTGTCCAGGAGATCTATTTTTCATTTGCTTTCTGTTATATCGATGACAGTTCACTTTCTATTCTAGTCTTTGATATCGTGTGATTTGTGTGCTGAGCATGTCTTCCTGTTTTAATCTAATTAAGGTGTTGTGTTGCTGGGGATGCTACTGTGGTCTTCAGAAGTCTTGCTCTTTCCATCAGAATATAATTGGATCCATGCTAACCATCTGCCTCCTGCTGCTGACCACACAGCCATTCATTGTTCTTGTGCCTGTTAATAATGTACAGCTTCAAGGACTTGTTTCTGTATACAAGTACTTATATATGTTATATGTATTCATTATTTTTTTATATGTATTATGTGCTGAAGACAAATGTAATGTGTAACTAGCATAAAATATTCAAGATTCAAGTTTATTTACCATTGTTTACTAGTTGTGTTCTTTTTTTATATTGTTTTGTTTACTTAATGGTGTGGCTATCACTGAGTCAGTGCTGATATCAAATATTTTAATCACAATATTATGTGTATATTGCTGGATTTGTTGTATTGGAAGTGGCAAGAACTGTGGATGTTTCACTGGAAATCACTGTTCTGATCAATTCAAAACGTTGGCGAGTTTTATGTTCCTCCTAGGAATTCTCTAAACTATGGCAGTACCATGAATCAGGATCAGCTGTGAGCTAGTCTTCAACCCTCTCAGTGTTTCTCATTCTGAGAATAATTGGAGCAATATGATGAAAAGAGTTGCAGATTAGAGAATTAGCCCCCTTTTTTTATATATAAAATACTATTAAAATTCCTTTAAAAAAAGGGTAAACAAAAGAAAAGAAAAGAGAAATCACCCTTTACATTAGGGTGATTCTCTAGAAAAGCTCAAGTTTTCAATTTTTCCGGATAGCACCTCTCGATGTCTAAAGAGAAATCTCACTTTTTAATATGACGAACATGTCATCATTATCGGTTGTAATTTTTAAAATTTTCTCCTAAGCCAGTAAGATATTATGTATAGGGGATACGTACTTAGACATAAATTTGATATTGGAAGATGAATAGGATTGGTACGAGATTCTATAAAATTAAATTGAAAAAAGATTATATCAGTGGCATACCCAATAAAATTCTGCCAAATGTTTAAATTAGGAAAAGTTCAAAGAATTTGATCAAATGCCAAATATGAAAGATATAATTCACCGTGAAGGGTGCCCCCCTTGAGAACATTCGAAGCATGCTTAAAAATTAATATTTGATCATCTGATTGAGGTTGTGAGTAGTGCTCAGGAATGATTGATTACACGTTTCCTCTCGTTGCATATTTGATTGTGTAGTGTGGAATCCAATAAATATGGGGTAATAGCTGATTGAGTCAGATCTCATATATAAAATTTATAAGACTAAGTTGATCGCTTGAAGGCTAATGATGCATCACCCATCCAATACTAAATTCTCATTCACCAATCAACCACGTGAATGTTGAGGTGTTGATAGTCTTTCTTATATCATTATTCCCAAATCACTTGTCCAACATACGCAGTGGATATAGTACCAAGTATGATTTCACTATTGTATCGTAGGATTCACTATTCTATCGTAGGTTGATTTGATCATGTTATCATTAAAAAAAAAAAGAGTATTTTGAGTTGATTTGATTGTATTGTCACTGAAAGAAGTGTGTTGGGTTGATTCGAACATGCTATCGTTGAAAGGATCACTTTGGATCGATTTAGTTGTACTATCATTAAAAGAAGTGATTTCGAATAATTTGATCATACTATCATTGAAAGGATCGATTCGACCACACTATCATTGAAATAATACCTTGGGCTAATTTGGTCATGTTGTTACCGAAGTAATGCCTAGATTTGATTGTATTGTCCTCAAAAGAACACCTTAGACCGATGGGTTGCACTATCGTCAAAGTAGCACCTTGGATCGACTCAATTGTATTGTTATTGGATTGAGCATTTTGGGTTATTCCAATCATGCTATCGTCGCATGAAACACTTTGGACTGATTTGATTGCATTATCGAAATGAGCATTTTGGACTGGTTGTCATCCAAAGGAGTGCTTTGACTGATTCAATCGTGTTATTTTTGAATTAATTCTTTGGGCCGATTTGGTCACATCATTATCATGAGTCGTCTATTCAAGCGATTTAGATATTTTGGTGTTGAGAGACACCTCTTTAGATGGTTTGATTGTGTTAGTGTCAGGTGACAACTCTTTGAGTTATTCAATCATGTTAGTGTCAGGACTTGCCTCTTCGAGCAATTTGATCATATCTATGTTATTGAGAACCATATCTTCAAACAGTTTAGCTATATTGATACTAAAAATTACCTCTTATATTAGTTTGACCATACGGATGTCAAAAATTGATTATTCAAAATATTCTATTATATTAGTGTTGAGAGCCACCTTTTTAGGGGGGTTTGGCTGTGTTGAACCATATGCTCGAATGGTTCGACCATGTTAAAAAGCATTGGAAATTGGAAATTTTGTCAATTGGTGGTTCAACAATATTTATGTTGGAAATTACCTCTCTTTAAACCACCACTTTATACCACAGAAGGATGGTAGTGATGCAACAACAACCCTCCATGTAGAAGTCATCTATATCAAATTTAGAAAATAACAAATTTCTCATTATAACTCTTAATATAATACATATCATCCTTAAATAATAAAATTCACAAATGCCACTAAAGTATACAGTGCAAAATTTTGCTAAAGGATATTCATATAAATCAAACTTTAGTTAATGATTATTTAACTAAACTAAAATTTAAAGGAGAATATATACAGGCTATTGTTTGGAAAAATAACCCTTTTTTTAATTTTTCTACCCCTTTTCATAATCCTCAAACATTCACCCCTAATTCTAAAAATTTCAAAAATATCCTCAAAAGCTGTCACGTATTCTCTCGCTCAAATCCAAAAGGTTTTTCTATCAACAGTTCATAGTGTTTTTTGTTTTAAAAATACCATATAATAAATATTTTAAAACACTATAACATCAATATTTAGCTTTAAAATATTATATAATATTTTTTAACTAGTCTTACAGTATTTTTATGGATAAAAACACCATAAGACTAGTTCAAAAATACTTTATAGTGTTTTTATTTTAAAATTATTTACTAATATTCTTAAAATAAAAATACTCTGATGTTTTATGGATAAAAACTAACCCATCAAATATTATAAATAATTGATGAATTTTTTTAGATTTGAACAAGAAAAATGATATTTTTTAAATACTTTTACAATATTAGAAATAGAAGATGATTCTTTGAAAATTATATATATATATATATATATATATATATATATATATATCAAAAAAGAAAAAAAATAAAAAAGAATTTAAAAGGGATCGAAGCACCGAAATAAGTCACAAAAGGACTCCTTTCTCGTGCGTTGTTTACGACAGTGGGAGTAGAGAGCGAGCGAGATGAGTCGATGGCGGAAGAGAAGCCCAAGAAACAAGCCCCTCTTCCTCCTCTCTGTCGCCCTTCTCCTCCTCTTCGCCCTCTTCCTTGCCTTTTGCCTCTCCTCCACCGCCGATCTTCTGCGCTCCCTCCTCCCCTCCTCCTCCGGAACCCTCGACGCTGCTCGATCTACCCAATGCGTCTTCTTCCTCCGCGGCGAGCGATTCCTCTGGTTCGCTCCCCACAGCGGGTTCAGCAACCAGGTCTCCGAGCTCAAGAACGCCATCCTCTTCGCCGCCATCCTGAACCGCACCCTAATCGTGCCCCCAGTGCTCGACCACCATGCCGTCGCCCTGGGTAGTTGCCCCAAGTTTAGGGTCTCTAGCCCCACCGAGCTCCGGACGGCAGTGTGGGATCACATCATGGAACTCGTTCGAGATCGGAGGTGAGTGGCTATTAATTGATTTCCTGCTCTCAATTATGTCCGATAAGGATCAACATCAAGAAATTTCATGGGAATTCATTAAATGTTAAATGAACAATTTTTTTCTTGTCATCAAATTCATTTCTTCAAGTCACCAATCAAGAAACTTCAATTATTTATCCAGTGAAATCTTAGTCCTTTGCACTTCGTGGTATGTCAGCCTGCGCAAAAAAGACTGATATGAAGAAAAGCGATTCTGCTAGGAAGCATCGTGTCAAAAAATGATTGGAGAATAATATTACGTCGATCGCTGCTCTTGAAATCTGTATCATGCATTACCTATGTTTATTGATTTAAACCAGCTCCAATTACTGCCCCCAGAAAGCGACAGCAATTCTAGGGGTTAGAGTTTGCCCAGGCTGCAGTCAGTTTGTTATATCACAACTCTGTAGAGTTTGTAATATATCATAACCAAAACCCAAAATCAAACTTAGAAGTCGCTCACTGGTGGTTGGTGGTTGGTGATTGCTTAAGCCTTGCTTTGTGGCTTATGGTTGCCATATATGATGATGCCCTTGCTTCTAGATTGTGGGTGACTAATTCTTCTTTTGTTGGTGTTGGCTGCTGTTTGTTAGTATTTCTGATAAATCTCGTGTTCCTTTTTCAGGTACGTATCAATGGGAGATATAATTGATCTATCTGTGGTGACATCATCTATGGTTAGAACAGTTGATTTTAGGGTATTTGCTTCAGCTTGGTGTGGGTTAAACATGGAGCAAGCTTGCTCTGGTGGCTTATGTTGTGCCATTTCTGGCATAAAATCTGCTGTGGCAAATTTTGATCAGTGCAGATCATTGCTATCTGGCTTGCAGGGTAATAATAACCAGTGTACATATGCTGTAGAAGATGATTGTAGGACAACAGTGTGGACATACCTTCAGGACAATGATGAAACGTTGGACTCATTTCAGGCCGGCAAAGAGCTGCTGAAAAAGAAGAAAATTTCATATGTTAGAAAACGTAGAAGTATCAGTAAAGCGCTTGGGCCTGGATCAAAAGCTGCAATGTCCCCGATCTTGGCTTTTGGAACACTCTTTTCAGCACCTTACAGAGGTTCCGAGTCGTATATTGATATCCATGAAGTGCCAGGAGACCCACGAATACAATCTTTGCTCAAGAAAATGGAGTTTATTCCATTTGCCCCAGAAATCCTGGCTGCAGGGAAGGAGTTTGCTCTGAACAAAATTAAAAAGCCTTTTCTCTGTGCTCAGCTTAGGTTGCTAGATGGGCAATTTAAGAACCATTGGAAGACTACATTTTCAACTCTGGAACAGAAGTTGAAGTCCCTAGAACTGAAACCAAATCAAAGGATACTCAGTGATCCTATTAATATTTTTCTCATGACGGATCTTCCTTCTGTAAACTGGACTGGTACGTACCTAGCGGACCTTGCAAAAGATTCAACATATCAACTATATACCATGGGAGAAAAATCTGAATTGGTCACGCAGGCAGCCAAGAGACTAATGGCATCAGAACATGGTATCAGGTGTAGTGTCCTTCCAAGAAATTATGAAGGATCACGGAAGAAGAAAGCTTGTAACCAAGTGTTATTACCAGATATTCTTTTGTATATAGAAGAATCAGTTTGCAGCTGTGCATCACTGGGGTTTGTGGGGACTGCTGGGTCGACAATAGCAGAAAACATAGAGCTGATGAGGAAGAGCAACACCTGCAAGTTGTAGGGCATCTTTTCATCATTCTTATGTTGGGAATACGGTTAAACAATTCCTTGTCATTGATTTCACAATAATCATGGATGAACAGTCTGGATACAAGCATTCATGAGAAAAAGATGCTTTTTTTTTTTCTTTTTCAGGAAGAACATGATATACTTGAAACAGTGTTTGAGTGAGATTTCAACCTGGTTTTTTGCGTTTGAAACAGTCTGGATACGATCATTAAGTAGTTGATCTCAGCTTTACGTACAAAGCACAAGATCAGAAGGAAATCTACACATGCCTGGTTTTTTTGTCTGAGAAGCAGGAAACAATCAGCTCTCATCACTTATGGACTAATATATTTTTATACAAGTCTAGTTCTAAGGATACTGCAAATAGGACAAGCTTCAGCAGTTCAGCTATTGAAAACCGATGATGCTTCATCCCCAATTGCTTTCAAAATGGGTGTACTTAATCTTGCCACAGAAAACTTGTTTTCGCTATACCATGCTAATGTTTGTCCAAAGTTTACTGTACGATGCAGCATTGACAGTTTGGGAAGGATATCTAGATACCAAAGGATAGATTGGTGCAATATAGAGTATCAAATATGTCACTGCCCGAGCCTGACGTGCTAATTGGTCTATCAAGTTCGTGTGTTCCAAATCATTGGTTTAAATATTTAAGTCGAAGTTGATGATAGTACACTCATCAAACCCACCCTTGTAAGTTGATCTTAATTTTACACACTTTCGATATAAAACTAATTGTGAGTAAGTACTATAAAATAAATACTTGTGGTTTATGAATTGCATGGTGGGAGAAGGGGGCGTCTGCTATCATGTATTTGCCCACCCTACCCTAAGGTGAAGTTGATCAAGAAATTATAAGTCTTTTTACCTGTGAAGAAGAATTTGCTTATGGAAGCAGTTGCATGTTCACTTTCTCAGATCATATGGCGGCTCAACTGTAGATTGTTACACTGTCAGCTGCATCTTTTTCAGTTCTCTCATGTGAATGCTATACAAGTTTTGAGGCACCTATGACTCGGTTATTAGCAACTTCTTTAAATGTTTGTCTAGACCAAACGCAGTCCTCCAATAACAACAATGAGCTCATTGTACACAGTCCCATTCTAGAAAATACAGGACCCAACATTATTTCAAATCAAAAGAACTAATACCCCTAAGCTACAAAAACAACACAGAAATATCCGTCTATATGTAGTTTAATCCATCCCACCTCTGACCTTTGCTAAGGTAACACAAGTGCCTGCACAGGCTCTTCTGCCCTAGCAAAAGCTATCACGTTACTATAATATCATATAAAGAAGTCCTCATCTTCCGACCGGAGAGCATCTCTCTCCATCTTGCACAAAGTTCTGAACGCATACAAATTAGATGTTAGGAAAAAAAAAAAAATCATATAAACACTCGACGAATCATATTGTTTAAATAAGTCTAACTGGTTAAATATAAGTTAAGCATTTAAACATTCTTTTCTTAAGTAATTATAATTTGTTAGACTTAGTGAAATGAGTTATCATGCTCAGTTTTTTTTTTAAAAAAATTATTTATTTTATTTTATTTGAACTCCCAATTCAATAATGATCTAACATTCAATCATGCAACATATTTCAAATCAATATACAACCCAACTAATAAAACATTCAAATCGATCATTAAATATGCAAGTCAATAATTTTTATCTAAGCGATCAATCTATCATTTTAATAATTTTTTGATGATAAAATCAACATACAACTCATTTATCATTTCAATCATCATACTCAAATCAATCATTCAATATTAAAAAATTATGATTTATTTATATAGATATTTTCTTTGGTCAAAACTATGCAGATACGTCGACTAAATATTTTTGTGAGTCAAAAAAGTTATTTTATATTAAATACCTCTCAAATCATGTAAATCAATTTATCATCTAAAAAAAATTATATAAAAACACATCAAAGATCATCATCGAATTTATTTTTTAAGAAATTTCAATGGATACAATATAGATAGTTTCCCACTATAATATATCTAAGATTTTAAGTTCTAATTTTTGTACTAATATGTTCTAGTTTTTCATACAAAATTCTTTCATCATCGAAAAGCAATCAAGATTAATTATATAACCATGAATCATCAAAAGATTTATTACCAATAATTTTAATTTCAATATTTTTTTCTTATTATTGTTGTTTAGGCTAGTGAGCTTGAAAGGAATGTTAGATCTCAAGTCATGTGCCTTGAGCATCATTCAACAAAATATCATTTGTGCTCCTAGCCTTAGTTTTAGACGAGCTTGGAAGTCTTAGTATAAGTACTCATTTGACTTTGGGTCTCTCATAAAAAGTTTTACCTAATTATGCTCTACCTAATTTAATTAATAACTTATGTGAACTATACTTTTTAAATTGACATCTATAGCCAAAGTGTTCATGTCTACCACAAAAATTATATTTATTTTCGGGTAAATAATATAATATGGGTACTTTAATAAAGATAGTTGGATTTTGATGAGTATTATTCATAAAACCAATACCTTATTTCTTATGAACATGAACTTTATTGGTAAATATCATGTTTAGAGATTTATTGCATATTTTAAACTATTCTAAAGTTTATTGTAGTATGACATTTTCTTTTTTAATTGTCTCTAATAATTGTAAAAAATACATGATGTTGATGGTTCATGTATGTTTTCAATTTTACTAGCAAGTAATGCATGTTCCTTCTTCAGTAATTTATCTTTTGCTAAGCTTCTTAAATTCATCAAATAATTTATAAAATATATTTAATAATTTATTAAAATTAAATGAGACCTCGAAAGAATCACTTACCTCATCGTTTATAGCTATTAGCACGAGATTCTTCATTTCTTTTTTGTTGTCTTCTTGATCTTTAGAGTGCCTCGGTTTCTTGCGTTCATAGCAAGAAGTTATGTCCATTTTAAGTTTATTTTTATATTTTTTTATTTATTTTTATTAGTTTATTTGGTTCTTTGGTCATAAGTTCAAATTCATAGTCTTTTTCACTCAAGGTTTTACTCGAGGAGGAGTCATCTAATGTTCTCAATGTCAAATCCTTCATATTCTTTAGAATGTGTTCATCTTTAGTTCTAGAGGCAATGTCCTTCTTGTTCTTTAGAAGGTGTTCTTCAAGTTTATTATTGCATGTTATTTCATTTGTCTTTGATGCCTTTAATTTAGTTATACTTTCGTGAGTGACTTCTAAAGTATGTCATATATCAAAAGCCGAATCACAAGGAAAAACTAGATTAAACTCATTTTTATCTAAAGCGCAAAATAAAACATTCATAGCTTTAGCATTTAATAGAAATATATGTCTTTCATGATCATTTCAATCATTTATAAGATTGGATGACTTATTAAATCCATTTTAAACGATGTTCCATAAATAAAAAATCAAATGAAATAAAAAAGATATGCATTCTAGTTTTTCAAAAGGTGTAGTCCGTCTCATTGAACATAGGAGGACATGTGATTCATTGAACCCTCATTATTGCTAAAAGAAGTCATTAATTCGCTTTGGTATTAATTCAATTTAGTGTAACTAGCTCTGATACCAATTGAGGGGAGGGGGGAGGTGAATTAGTACTAAGTAAAAAACTTTGATTTAAAAAATTTTTTATTTGAAGAAAATTAATATTAAAAGTGCTTTAACTTAGAACTAGTTAATAAATAATTAAATCCAAGAGTAATAGTAATGTAAGGTAAGAAATAGATGTACATCAGATTTTTATAGTGGTTCGGTCGCCTTGACCTACGTTCACTCTCAATTTCTCTTCACTCGAGGCCACCAACTTCCACTCCTAATCTTTTTCAATAGAATAAGATCAAACACCCCTCTTATAGCTTTATTCTCCTTTTATAGGTTCAAAAGATAATCTTTACAATTCTCTCAGCTCTCCCTTAAAGAAAAACTACTCAAGAAGAAATGTCGGAGAGCTCTCAAGGAATTACAATAGTATTTTTATAAGTTTTTCGCTCTTGATTCTTACATCCTCAAGCAAAGAGTAGGTGGGGTACTTATAAGCCCCAAATGACTTCAAGAATGAAACCAAAATTCTTGAAGATCGTGTTTTATAGGAGATCGTATCTTCTTAGAGACTATCTTCTATGAGACTATGTCTTCTCGGAGACTGTATCTTCTAGGAGATTGTGTTTTCTTGAATACTATCTTCTAGGAAACTATCTTTTAGGAGATTGTGTCTTCTCAGAAACTATGTCTTCTAGGAAACTGTGCTATCTTAGAGACTATCTTCTCAGAAACTATGTCTAAATCAGTCCCAATTAAGACCTAATAACCTCTTAATTGAGTTAGTAAAACTAACTCTCATTATGATGCTAACTAAGACACGTAATACACAATCTTCATTGTCTGACCATCAATTGATCTCTTGGCGAACTCTCGGTGAACTCCCGGCATCCTTCCAATGAGCTCCTGATTTCCTTTGATGAACTCCCAGTATCCTTTTGGCGAACACCCGGTGAGCTCCCGACAACATATCGGTGAACCATCGATGAACTTCTCGACAAACCTCTAGTGAGCTCTTGGTGAGCTCCCGACAATATCGTCCAAACCTCAACCAACCTCCGGTGAACTATCGGCGAGCTCTCACTCCGTTATTCGAAACTCGACCTAATGCCCGAACTTGACACCAACCTTACATCTGATTGTAATGACTTTTTACCATCGTAGTTAATCCTATATCACTTTCTCTAACACACAAGTTAGATCATAAAACACGTCAATTGATTTCATCATTAAAATCTAAGATTCAACAATTTCGGTACTACCATGTAGCAATGAGCCATCAGCCACAGGAGTGCCAATAAGGAGCCACAAGACTGAAGTGGCACACCACGTTGGCATCACACCCTGAGGCTCGGTCGTTGGTTTCTCGAGCCAACAGCTCCGGATAACTCAGAACATTGTCGCACTAACCAAACCCACGTGGATCAGTCAGCATCCGTATGAAGGATGCAAGTCATCTCAAGCTGGGAAGCTCAGAGTGGCTCCATGCAACGCCAACCCGTACAGATCAATTGACGATTGTATGAGACACACAGGTAAGCCGCCCAAAGCAACGGAAGACATGGAGAGGTCAGGTACGACCAACTCCCAACCGAAGGTATAAAATAAACCCCTAGACCAACAGAAATAGAGGTTCTCTAACTCTCTCACTCTAGCCTCATAATTCACTACACTTCTCTTTGCTAACTTAATCCTTAAAAGGGTCGAGTCGGGAACCCCCGACTCTGATCTATATGCAGGCCCAGCAACGATCATCTCAGAAAGGGGATGACTACACCTAATCCACATTTGGCGTCGACGACGAAAGAGGCTACGGGGGTGACCTTGCATGCTTATGTTCGAACCAAGTCATACTGACGACTCGATCACGACAGAAAAATACCTAACATTTTGAAGCTAGAAGGAGGGCCTAGTCGAATGTCGAAAGAATGACCACCACCAAGTGACCCAAGCGAGCGCCCAGGGTAGGAAATGTTGCTTGCTTCCCCAACCTAGGGTTTAGAGGACCCCACATTTTCCTCCTTAAGCGGATGGGAATGCCACTATCCCGACCCTGAACCACTACTGGTGGTTATTCAATGACCCCAGGCTCTCGCCTCCTTGAGTAAACCTCGGACAATCCAATGTCTCACTCGAAGCGTTTCACAACCTCACCCACCAAGTCCAAACTCATGCGGGGATGATGCAAGTGATCATCCACCTCATCTAGCAATTGGCTCAGCAACATCCACAACCTCTACCACGATCTCTAGTAGCATAACCGACCTTCACCAACCTGCCACATATCCCTTCCCGATCGACTAGCACCTTGGAACTACAAATGCTCACCTATCGATCAGGGGGCGATGAGCAAACCCAATGCTCAATGCTTGAACACAGATTGTAGGCGATAATTTATAGGCAATCTAATACTGTGAACTCGACTGGTCAAGCGAAAAAAGAGGGAACTTCATAGATGCTCAAGGTCCTCCCCAACAAGGCTTGCTATGACTTGGGCATGGTTTGGTAAAGCAACACCGGACACAGATGGGCCATAGCTCGGGGTTGGCCAAGCAATGACTTGGGCATGGTTTGGGCGACCGCCGGACAGTTTGTCCATGCAACACTACTTAGGCATAGATTAGGCTCGAGTTTGGTTGAGCAATAGCTTAGACATGGTTTGGCCAAGCAACACTTCTCGAGTCTTGTTGCTCGGCCAAACCTGTACCCAAGCAGTGTTGGTTAGCCAAACCTGTGTTCAAGCAGTGTTGCTTGGCCAAACCATGTCTAAGCTATTGCTCAACCAAACTCGAGCCTAATCTATGTCTAAGTAGTGTTGCATGGACAAACCTGTGTCCGAGCAGTGTCGCTCGGCCAAACCATGCCCAAGTCATTGCTTGGCCAACCCCGAGCTATGGCCCATCTGTGTCCGAGCAGTGTTGCTTTACCAAACCATGCCCAAGCTGTTGCTCAGCCAAACCCGAGCTATGGCCCCATCTATACCCGAGCAACGTTGCTCAGCCAAACCATGCCCAAGTTATTTCTTGGACAAACTCGAGCTACGACCAATCTGTGAAAAAAAGCCCGAGCAATGTTACTTGGCTGAATCTATGCATGAGTAGCGTTGCTCAGCCAAACCTATGTACAAGCAATGTCACTCGACCAAACCATGCCTAAGTTGTTGCTCAACCAAACCCGCTACGACTTAATCTATGCCCGAGCAGCGTTGTTCGGCCAAACCTATGACCGAGCAGTGTTGCTCGGCCAAACCACGCCCAAACTGTTGCTTGGCTAACCCCAAGCGATGACCAATCTGTGCCTGAGTAGCGTTGCTTGGCCCAATTTCATGCCCAAGCTGTTGCTCAGCCAAAACTGAGTTGTAACCCAATTTATGCCTGAGCAGTATTACTGGGCCAAACTCAAGCTGCAGCCCAATTTATGCTCGAGTAGCATTGCTCGGCAGAACTTATGCAAGAGCAAGTGTCCAAGCAGCATTGCTTGGCCAGTCCAAACCCGAGCAACATTGCCCGATCAGTCCATAACCCAAGCAGCATTGCTCGGCCAAACTCGAGCTATAGCCTAATCTGTCACGCCCCTCGAATTATATCACATTCGAGAGTGGTGACCTTGTCTTAATCAGAAATATAATATAATTCGTCCACAATCCAAACCCAAGATCCAAACTAAATTTGAGGATATTGATTAAACATTTTCAAATATCATTCACATCCATTCAGAAAACCTGTGCAGTTTATAAATCTTACACCATATAATTCGATAATCCATAAAACTCAAAGATAAACTTAATCAAAAATATTAGCCACACTTATAAAACCATAAATCTTAGAAATCTATATAAATGTAAAATCATCCATTTTCCACCACTTCATATGATTATAAAACTTAACATTCAAAGATTCCATACTGAGAAGTATTCTAACCTTTTTATAAGATACATCAGTTAATATTTATCTATAATATTTTATTACATACAAAATATTCTTATACAACATCTTTGAACATGACTTGTCCAAAATCTATATAGCTTTCCACTATCTCAGCTCAGTTCTAACTTTTTCTGTAAGCGACAACCTGTAAAATTTATATAGCAACAGGGTAAGCATATAGAGCTCAACAAGTGACTAGCATATCCATGACAAAGAATGATAGCTTTCAAATGAAACTTGATATCAAATGGTAAGGCAAGGGTGTAAGAATCTATAAAGAATATCTCGTAGATACATAATCACAAATCATTTTATTCGAAATATACTTTGATCATAACAGTAGAGAAAGAGTAGTTGGAGCATATCATTGGGAATACAAAATATTTTAGAGCATATCAAAGATGTATAAATTGTTTTGAAACATATCAAAGGCATATGTAACACTTCAGAGCATATCATAGATGCTTAGGACATTTCAGAACATGTCAATGGGTTGTGAAATATTTCAAAATATATCAATAGCAAACGAAATATTTTGAAAATATAACAATAACATTCAAAATAGTTACAAGCATGTCAAACATATATGAAATGTTTCAAAATATATCAATGATAAATGAAATATTTTAGAAACATAATAATGACATTTGAAACAGTTAGGAGCATGTCAAACACATATGAAATATTTTAGAACATATCAATGGCAAATGAAACATTGTGGAGTATATCAAGGATGCATAAAGAGTTTCAGAATATACCAATGGAATGTGAAATGATTAGGAGCATATCAAAGATGCATAGGACATATTTTGAAGCATATCAATAGTGTAGGAATAATCTCAAAGCTTATCAAATGAACAATTAAGGAATAGAAGCTCAATATCATATTAGACATAACATTTATTCATTCTTATTCAAAGCATAGAAATAAACTCATAAGCAATGCTCTGGATATCATATCAAAGACATTGATGGTAAAGTGGGACCATAAATAGAATGTGGATCATCGATCACTGAATAACTACCAAACATAAGTCTCCCACATTTGAGTTAAGTTAGTGGGGCCGGCAAGAGCATAGATAGCTCTGAACACAATACTCTTTACCATATCTAGCAAAAGTCTAAAAAATATCCCATAAACTAGAGTATAAAAGGATATGAGCAATAAAAGTGGCATATATCGGAAGCACATGCAGAACAATGAAATATACAAGTGCTAATATGAAGCAATACAATATCAACATAAACATTCATAATTTGTATTCAGATAGTCAAAGAATAAAGAACAAGTGTGCATAAGAATTTAAACAATACAATATCAACATAAACATTCATAATTTATATTCAGATAGTCAAAGAATAAAGAACAAGAGTGCATAAGAATTTAAGCAATACTGTAAGGCTCAATTGAAGGATGGGCTTTAATTGGATCATAGACTGAATATGATCCGATAACATATCAAAAGCATATATGGTGAAGTGAGATCACAAACATAATGTGGTCCATCTGACCATCAAATATAGTAGAGCATCATAAGCTCCAAGCATATCATACCCTTTATCATTTCTGGCAAAGGTCCAGAATATCCCACAAACACCATAGTACAAAAGGACAGAGCAATGAATTTGGCTTATATCGGAAGCACATGCGGAATAATAAATTATACATATGCCTAAATAAAATAATATAGTGTAACATCAATTAATATATAATATATTCAGATATGTAATGAAATCAAAGGCAAGAGCATCAGAGAATTCAATTTTGAAATGGATGAAGCAAGAATCGACAAAACTGATATAATCACTATTCTGGTAGAATTCACAATATACATCTCAAAGTTATTTTGAATAATCAAATATAATCTAAATTACTCAAAATAGATATCTTTAAAAGCTAAATTAATCTACTTTCAAATTAAATAAGTTTCATATAAATTGGAAGCCTCTATAATAAGTTATAGATGATTTAGCAGCCAAAGGTCCGAAATCATAGTTCTAGTTTTACAGAATCCCTAAGGTCTAATAAAATAGAAATTTTGATAGTCATTTGGACTTTAAATCTTTCAATCCTAATATCAAATGAAAGATCTATGAGTCTATTTTTAAATTAATCTAGTGTTGTATAGATCAGAGATTCCAACAAAAAGATATAAGTAATATAGTGATGAAAGGTCAGGAGATACAGACTTTGTTTTATAGATTTTATATACTCAATTTAAACAAATGTTTGGGCTAGTAAATAAACTTCAAATTCTTCAAACTAAGTTTTAAAATAAAGATATATAAATATATTTTTGAAAAAGTTAAGTTTTATAGGCCAATACTAAATGTTATAGCAAGAACAAGGTAGATAGATCATAATATTGACAATATTATAGATTCATACTTAGGCATCCAACAAAAAGAATTTCAGTTTTATCTCAAATTTTTTTCATAATCAAAATAAGAACAAGGATAAATTTTAGTAAAAAAAGGATAGAAGATATTATAGAATAGGGTTAGAACACTTACCTTGATAAATTTTAATCCCAAAGGTGTGGATTAGATCACAATCTCAAATTTTCCACTTCTTTCCTTTTCTTCTTCTTCTTCTTCAAAACCCATTTTTTCTCTAATTATTAATTATTTAAGCTAACATATGGGGTGTAGGTGGCAAGTATGCATGTAAGGTGCACATGTGTCACCTACGCAACATGCATAAGTGGCATCACCTTTAACATGGTAATGACACATGTCTTCTCTTATATATATATATATATATATATATATATATATATATATATATATATATATATATATATATATATATATATATATATATATATATATAACTTAATGTGAATCGTTCATAATTATTTTATATTTTTAAGATTCATATTTAGATCCCTAGCAATCAATTTTTAATATAAAATATTTAATCAAGAGAATTAATAAATAAATCCTTAAATTTATAAATGGGTCCTCATAAATAATTTAAAATATATCATTATAAATATTTCAGAAATGAGAGATATTACATAATCTGTGCTCGAGCAGCATTGTTCAGCTGAACTTATGCTTGAGCAAGTGTCGCTCGACCCAATCTTATGCCCGAGCAGAATTGCTCGGCCAGTCCAGAACCCAAGCAGCATTACTCAGCCAGTCTAGTACCCGAGACATGTTGCTCGATTAGTATAGTGTTTGTGATATATTACTCGGTCAATCCATTACTCAAGACACGTTACTTGATCAGTCCAGTGTTCGAGACATATTACTCAGCCAGTCCAGAACTCGAGCAACATTGCTCGACCAGTCCAACACCCAAGACACGTTGCCCAGTCATTCCAGTGTCCAAGACATACTACTCGGTCAGTCCAGTGTCTGAGACACATTACTCAGTTAGTCCTAGGCCTAAGACATACCACTTGACCACACCATTGCCCAATATAATGCCAAAGTGATGTCGCGCAGCTAGCCCAATCCCAGAGTTGTACTACTCGACCGATCCAACTTCCAAGCAAAGGCTCTCGACCAGCCAACAATTAGATCATCAATCTCAGCATAAACAGTAGGAGACAATAGTCATACCCCAAACCACCACCTCCACATAGGATCCAAGGCATGCCGCTTTGGGAGGGGGAAGAATGATATGGTATATTTCGGTACTACCACGTGGCATCGAGCCATCAGCCACGACAAGGAGCCACAAAAATAACATGGCACGTCATGTCAATCATCACACCCTGAGGCTCAGTCATCGATTTCCTGAGCCAAGTGCTCTGAATAACCCACAATAGCGTTGCATCAACCTATCCCACGTGGATCGATTGGCATCCGTATGAGGGATGCAAGTCATCTCAAGCTGAAAAACTTGGAGCGGTATCACGCAATGTCGACCCGTATGGATCGATCGATGTCCGTACAAGACATATGGGTAAGATGCCCAAATCGATGGAATACATGGATAGGTCATGTACGACCAACTCCCCACCATAGGTATAAAATGAATCCTCAAACCAACAAAAATGGAGGCTTTCTGTCACTCTAGCCTTAGAACTCACTACACTTCTCTTTTTCTAACTTAATCTTCAAAGGGGTTCGGTCGGGAATTCCTTTGACTCAGATCTGTGTGCAGGACCAATGATGATTACGTCAGAAAGGGGACGATCGCATGCGATCCACATTCGATGTCGAAGACCAAAGAGGCCACGTGGACGACCTTGCATGTTCGGATTCAGACCAAGCCATAGTAATGACTCGGCCACGGCGTAAAGATATCTAACGGATGCAATTAAGGCAACAGCAAGAAGAAGGAAGAGGAGGAAGCTTCGGATGAAGACAAGGGTAGTAGACTAGAAGTGGTTTTATATTCCCATCAGTAAGTACCTTGTCTATTTGTTTGTTCACATCTGTCCATATGATAGTTGATCATTAACCATTAGGTATACTTAGACTTTTCTAAGTATTTGAGTTATGATTTTTTTTAAAAGGAAAAAAGTATTTGAGTTATTGCTAATCGTATAAGTGAAAAATGGCATCCATTGATTTAGCTTTCGGCATACTGCAATTTGGTGAATTTGCACGTCCATCGGCATGTCATATGACATGCTGCAATGAAGTCGATCAGTGTCATTCCAACGTAGGGACTCGAGTAGTACGTATGCATGTCCTAGAGACTGCGTGCTGCTTGTGTACCAGATAATGTTAAGAAAGTTTGAATCATGCGTAACCTATCTTGGGAACGACAGGGCGTTGCATTTTACTCACACTGGCATCGATTGAATCAGGTGCCTAAATCCCTCCAAATCTTATCTTATATATAGGTATAGTAGTAACATTAAGATTTTATTGAAGGATAATTTTAAAAGAAATTACAATACTAAAATTGAAGTCGTTGCAGTCTTGAGCTTCGTTTCGATGGATAAATCTGAAGAAGAAGAAGAAGAAGAAGAAGAAGAAAGTAAAAAAAAAAAAAGAACTGGCGTTTCAATGATCTGTTGTAATCACGAAATTTACAGCAGTTGCGGCTGATGCGTGACAAAGGGGGGGGGTCCTCATGGGAAATTGTAATTATGGTTCAAAACAAGACCTCGTGATCCGTGATGAACCGACACATGGCCTCCTCTACTCCCTGTGCGCTGGACCACTCTATGGTGTAACCACAAACAGGCGGTGGACACATGGGAGGCAAGTGAGATCACAGCGTGTTGCTTTGACAAGCGTGCACTGACCATCACGAGTGAAATGATTTCATAGATCGGTTATCCGACACGTTACCGTCTCGGAATTAGCTTACGAGGGATTAAGTCATGAAGATGTTTGTTAAATCATCCAATATTATAGCTATAATATCAGGATGCTCGGTTAACGTATCGTGATGAATATTATATAATATAATATATATATAAAAGCATCCCATATCGGCACCGATTTGCCGTCGGACTCGTAGGATGGCGTGTGTGATCGATCGGGTTGCTATCTATGAGGTTTGTCTCCAATGCAACTGTCGCCGGATGAGACAGAGAGAGAGAGAGAGAGATGAGCTTCCAATCATCATTTCAGAGTGGGGACTTGCATATTAATTCATCATCAACCAATATAAATTTTTCAACCAAATGGGCACATGAAACACACACTGGTAATCTTTTTTTGGGTTTACTTGGGAGAACAAAAGCGGGGGAGAGTAAATGGTGGAGTCAATGTAAGTAGGCCACTCATTCCCAGTGTAATCAGTGATAGCATAAATGCATCGTCTTTCTTTAATTTTAATTGCACGTCTGTCACTGGGCATCACGTTGCTATTTATGCTGCCACTTATGATTGCCCCTCCTCCTCGACCACCTTTTGGCTTCTCCCTCCATGGAAGAAGAGTCTCTACTCCTCCAACAATGTGAAGCTAATAATAACACCTCCTCTTCTTCTTCTTCCTCCACCATCACCTCCCCCTCATCCTCCTCCTCCTTGTCCTCCATGACCACCTCTTGCTGCCCCAATGCCTCGCCGGAACTACCTGCTCAAAGCTCGAAGAACAAGAAGAGGACTTCTAAGAGTGACTCCAAGAGACAGGCCGACGCTGCTCCTGCCGGTGGTGGGGGTGGCGCTGAGAAGCGACGCAAGGATGGGAAGCATCCCATGTACCGCGGCGTTCGAATGCGGAATTGGGGCAAGTGGGTGTCGGAGATCCGGGAGCCGAGGAAGAAGTCGCGGATCTGGCTGGGGACGTTCCCGACGGCGGAGATGGCGGCCCGGGCGCATGACGTGGCCGCGCTGGCGATCAAGGGCCAGTCCGCTCACCTAAATTTCCCAGAATTGGCCGCCGAGTTGCCGAGGCCGGCCACCGCGGCTCCCAAGGACGTCCAGGCCGCGGCAGCCCTCGCCGCCGCGGCCACATTCTGCGGGCCATGCACGACCTCCCAGTTCTCGGCCCCGGACCAGGCCGGGCAGCCGGACCCCACGACGCCGCCGAGCGACGACGACGACGACGACGCGCTCTTTGACCTGCCAGATCTCTTCCTCGACCTAAGAGAAGGATTCTGCTACTCATCCTCGTCTTCTTCTTCTTCTTCTTCTTCTGCTGCTTCTTCTTCTGCATGGCTGCCGTCCACGGAGGAAGACGGCGTCGGGTTCCGAATCGAAGAGCCATTCCTTTGGGAGGACAATTAACCTGCGCAACCCATGCATGCAGCAGGCATCCATGTCCCTTCTTCTGTCCACCTCCAATTGGCGTGAGCAACGGAAGCAGCAGTGCACCGTCCACCATGAGCTTCCTCCTCAACTGGAACTGGAAGCAGAGCCCAAATCCACAGGCTCTTCAAACTCTTCTTCTGCCTCAATTACGCATCCGCTCTGCAGCATGGAATGATCAAACAACAATATTGAGAGACTGGAACGCATGTTTATTTTCTTGCATCACAAGTTAGTCTGCGATGGCATGCGCATAGATATGAGTGTGAATAATAAGCTTTTGAATTCATGTGTATGTGAATAAAAGAACGGGATTCGAGGCGATGGCTGCTGTTGCTATCTCCCCCTCTTTTGCTGAATTGGAAAGCATTTGCTTTTGATCATGTGCTTGGCTGCTATGGACATAGTGACAAAAGCGCAAGCAGGACACTTCTTTGACGAATAATACATCTTTATCAGCGTTTGTTATCCACTCGTTAAAAAGAGATGATCTTTCAGCACTAAGCAAGAATCCAAGCTGCAATTATATGTATTTGTAGATACCTTAATTTCTCCTCCAATCCAACGCTTGGATACTCCACTCCAACCCCTGGTTATGACGATGGTAAAAGAAATCTCTCTCTCTCTCTCTCTCTCTCTCTCTCTCTCTCTCTCTCTCTCTCTCTCTCTCTCTCTTTTTCAATCATTTAGCTTAAGGTCATGACTTGGCAAGCCAGGTGGCGCCACCATACATACATCAGGAAGATGAAAACCTCCATGGAATCAACCAAGCCTTCCTCCTCTTCAGCCCAAGAAAAAGTTAGAGGAGATGGTAACAAGGGTTAACCTGTTATCTGTCCCATCTAAAGAAGATGGAGGTCACGAGATAAAAGGAACTGAGATGGAACGATCTACAGCCACTGAAGTCGCAGCTCCTCTTTTTATCTTTGATATGTGATTCAGATGAGCAGATGAAGCAATCATGGGACTGAACCCTGCAACGACTTCTCGTGTACTATAAATGATGAGTGTAACTTTTTTCATGCGTGATAAAGAACAGTGCAGGGATTGGGGTTGCAGAGCTATCGGAAACCTGCCAGCTGATCCCCACACTAATGACGATGAGTGACAGGTGAGTGGTGTTTGATGTTGCAAGGGCACACAGGCTGGCAGCACAGAAGGCAAGAGCGAAAGGTACACGGTGAGACTGTGTCCCTCACCCTCATCAATCCACGCATAGAGACAGACAAAGCTCGAGGTACAACATTGCAGGGTGAATTGATGATGTTGATAGAGGGCTCCAGAATCTTTTGGTGAGCCAATTTGGCAATATATAACAAACCAAACCACTGAAGGGGAACTTGACCAGCAATCTACCATCACGTTTGTCTCATTACGTGGTTCTGTAGCCTAATACTCTGACAGAAGCAGGTTAGCTGGGTGCTTATGAATACTTCATATCTGGCATCAAGGGAAGGACTTTGTATGCAATGGTACACACCTTTCAAAAAAAGATGTGGCCTCTGAAATGCCAGGTAAATGTTTTTTCCTCTCTCTCTCTCTCTCTCACTCTCTCTCTCTCTCATGTCCACGATTCAAGAGTTTTGTACTCTGCAAAAATTTTCATGCCGAATAATTACAGTGGACCATCATGCTTGAGTTAGGTTGCGTTCCTGATCTCATAGGCTATCAATCTTTGCCTATGGTCAATTCTCCTCTTTTTATTAGAGAATTTTGGGTTCGAGCACTTCGGTAAGACCTGGATAATTGACCCACACAAATAAAGATTCACCCCCTTTTTCACCACTAAAGTTGCACCTAAATAAATCTCGATATGTGATTTTTTTTTTTTGTAAAAAGAAAAAAAAGTTTGTGTAAACTAGATTTAAATGTTAGACGTAGATCAACTAGTTTAGCATATAATTTGTTAATGATCTATTGTGTTTCAGATGTTTTTTTGCCATACCACAAACACACACAAGATGCCATCTTTCGCTTAACAAGCAGGCGAAACGATTCATCGATATGCCTCCTGGAGTGCAGCGTGAGCAGTGGTACTAAGAACAATGTTTATAATGCAGACTCTGTTGTTCCTTTGCTTCCGTAATTTTCACTATCCAATGGAACAAACAGTTTTATCGAGGTCAGGGCAAAACTAATTGTTCAGCACCGTCCTGCAGTACTTAATCCATTAATTGCAGATAATGAGACAAAGATGCAGAAGTTTTTTGCTTGACCAAATTCCTAATAATGTCCTCATGGAAGCTGAGCAAGATAAGCACAAGCAAAGCATAAAGTCGCACACTATGATTCTTATTCTTTCATTGTGGAAGAAGGGAAGGAAGAAGTATCTGCAGCCAGTCTCAACTTTCCCTTTGTGATGGAAAGAAGCCCAGGATGTGACTCTTTTTACCACCACCATGCATCACGAGATCTTGCATGCCTTTGGTGCATGTTGTTCTTCCTCTCCTCTGGGAGCCCAAAAACAAGTGGAGTGGAGTGGAGTGGAGTTACTTCCTGCCCTGCCGCCACTGCAGTAGCGACTGACAAGATCAGGCTGATATGAATGGCTAACTATTATGTATTGATGATCCTCTCTCTAGAGGGTACATTAGCTTGCTTGCTTGCTTGCATGCGGTGGTTAGGCTTTCATTTCAGGGGCTCAAGATAGGGAGAAAAAGGTGCTTCATGGATGTCAAATTGCCTTTCACTTCGCTTCTGCTTGCGATGAAGCTGTTGTTGAATTGTGGCGTGTCGTTTTTTTATGGTGGGGAAGAAAGCGACGCAGCAGCTACCTCGTGCGGGCGGAGGGCGCCACGCAATTTAAGAGACGGCAATGCACCGGTGAAGAAAGATATTTCTGGGTGAGGTGGCGAGATTAAAGCTGTGGTTGAGAACAAAAGGAAGAGGGCAAGTGGGCGATGCTCCATCACGGAACCCGCGAGACTGTCACCGTGCTGCGACTGTTGGTTGGCCATCGAGGTAAGCTAAACGGGAAGGAAGTGACGCGAGGAAGAAAGGGAGCGACATCAAGCGGAGAAGATTCCAAGGAGGGCGGAGGAAGGAAGGGGTAAAGCTGTTCTCCGGCATCGGTCGTCCGTAATGATTCCACGACTTTTGTTCACGTGTTCTTTTCTTCGGAGTGGTAAAGCTGCGTTGGTACTTTATAAGCCATTCACCTGTGAGTCGGATCAGAGCGGGCGTAATGCACCGAAACCAATACGCATCATTTATTGGGTCAAACACAACAAGTGCCGGCCAACTTGTTTGTCAATCCCAAAAGCTAGCAAACTGAGATCGATCAGATTTAGCACGACACCCTACCTCAAACTTATCATCTTTCTGGAGTTCGATCCACCTCGCCAAGACTAGTAGGAAACTTACTTGATTCGATTGGAGTAGCTGCCCGTAATGTGTTGTTCCCAGTTACTTAACTCACCCGCAGTGAGGGAAGCAACGCAACGATAAATGTATACGTACCAGTCTCATCCTGCCCAAGTACACGTGGACACTCCATAATTCTTCCGAGGAATATATAAACTCCTCGGGATATCGATCGATAGGTCGAGAACCTAGGCGATCATCTCATGGGGTCGACTTTCGATCCCTAGTGGAGCTATAATCGTCCGGGGTCTACTATAATGTTTCGAAGGGAGTTACTTATCCTTGGTCGGGGGGTCTCGTTCGACCGACCACCGAGGATGAAGCTTTTCTCTTTTATGAGTGCATCCTTTCATTCCTCAATTGGTTTTTCGATCGCCAACACCTGTACTAAGGTCGCGGTGGGGGGGCTGGGGGAATGTGTCGCCCCAACACGACCCCTCTGATAGTCAAGTTAGTAATGAATTGCTTTGTGTTGTCTGTCTTTTTTGTGTGGAAGAAGGATCCCCTCTCACTGTTGCTTGGATACCTTTATACTACCTAGGGAGGCAAAAATCGAACAAAAGGAATGAATGCGCATGAGTGATAGGTCTGCACCGTATGCTGGTCGGTGGCTGAAACCTTGATCTATCTATTCATTCCTGATATGGCAATAGCTGTCTTTATTGCGTATATATACCAGGCGTAATCTTTCTCTGAGTCATTGTCTAAGTTGAAATAGGTCCTCTGACCCGGGAGAATACCCAAGTCGAGTCACCTGCATGCATACCCCTAATTTGGGTTCGAGGGATCATACTCTCGTCCTCTTCCCTGTGAGTGGGGACATTGTCCAGAAGAACCAAGACTCCAGTACAAATACAACACACTCATCATCAGACACCCACACGTAGAAGTAGAAGAGAATGGTCTATTTTTATTGGCTAGGAAAGTCTAAATCGTACTGCTTGCAATAAATCAAGCATATTACAAAGGCTTTTGCATGTGATAAAAATGAAACGAATCAACTCCAGTGAAAAGAGGAGCCCTATTCGAGTTATTGCCTGACAGTGAAACGTAGATGCACCCCTCTTAGCCAGATTCAGGGCTTACCGACCTCCGACAACGGACAGCTGACGCCCGTACGAACCGAGGTTGCTTCCAAGAGAGCAAGGGAGCGAACCCTTGCCCCTGACCATCGGCTCTCCAGTCAAAGGGAGGTCCTCTACCTCCCTATCCTTCATCAGGGCTCCCTCTAGATTAAACTTTAAAACTTATACCTCCTTTATCTGGGCTATTGCACTGGGGTGAGCATTGACAACCATCAAAAAAACTTTCTAGGGCCTCATGACTGAGGGATGAAATGCAAGGTAAAACAAGATGCTGCAGACAAAAACCACCGATCATGGCCCATTCAGAAAAGAAGTGAGCAGGGCCACCACGGTAGATGACTTACTATGACCAAGATGGCAGAGGCCCTCGTCTCGAGCCTCATAGTAAAATAAGATGCTGTGAATAAGATCCCTCAGTCAAGAACTGACAAACTAAAAAGGACGCCCAACTAGTCTTACCTTGACCAAGGTCTCACCGGAGTGCCCCACTAGCCACCTTGAGGGTGTCGGGTGGACTTCTCTGGTGGGGCAAAGAACTAAAATGCCGCATAAAAGACACATAAGGAAATCAAAGAGAGGAGACAATAACATAGAAATACCGACGAAACAGTAAGCCCTGCCCTCGGGGGTTTATAAAGATCAGCTCAAAGTGTAGTTCCCAACGTTCTTGGCATGACATCCCAGAAAAACTCTTTGATCGTCGGAGATAGTTATGAAGTGACGCTTCAAAAATCATAAAAAGATTTACAATTAACGAGCAAAAGGTAGTGAAAGAAATTGCTTATGGAGGAAGCAAACAACCCAAGGCACCGATTGCAACATGATGGTTCAAACCCTCATTACTGTGAGACGTCACAAATTACCTCAAGCCCCCAACATTTCAACGTCCAATCAAGATATACCTTCAACTTAACAAGGGCTTTCAGCCCTTGTTACAAACATCACTCGAGTGTGAACTCGATCAACCTCAAGGGTTTTCAACCCTTTCACAGGGCTCAGCCCC
Organism: Ensete glaucum; assembly: GCA_021527575.1. Taxonomy (NCBI): domain Eukaryota; kingdom Viridiplantae; phylum Streptophyta; class Magnoliopsida; order Zingiberales; family Musaceae; genus Ensete; species Ensete glaucum. The sequence goes on from CM038551.1 coordinate 21,892,803, forward strand.
TGTTACAAATGTCACTCGGGTGTGAACCCGATCAACCTCAAGGGCTTTTAGCCCCTATTACAAACGTCGCTCGAGCGTGAACCTAACCGACCTCAAGGGCTTTTAGCCCCTTCACAAGGTTCTCATTCCCTGTTACAAACATTGCTCATGCATGAACCAGACCGACCTCTAGGGCTTTCGACCTTTTTCATAGGGCTTTCAACCCCTATTACAAACGTCGCTCGGGCATGAACCCAATCGACCTAAGGGCTTTCTGCCCCTTCACATGGTTCTTAACTCCTATTACAAACATCGCTCATGCGTGAACCTAACCGACCTTAAGGACTTTCAGTCTCAAACAAAGGGCTCTCATTCCTAAATAGGTTCTCGAGAACTTCCGATCTCCCAAAAAAAGAGCTTTTGATCTCCCGAACAAAAAGTTTCCCAGCTCTCGAACAAGGGCTTTCAGTCTCGAACAAATAGCTCATAGCACCGAACATATTCTCAAGAGCTTTCAAGCTCCCAAAGGGCTTTTAGTCTGAGAACTTCCAAGCTCCCAAAGGGCTCTCAATCACTGACAGGTTCTTAAGAGCCACCGAGCTCTCAAAGGGCTCACAGCCCCAAACATATTCTCAAGAGCTACCGAGCTCTCAAAAGGTTCTCACCATATGAAAATGAAAGGCTCCCGAGCTTCAAGCCCCTAATCGATCTCCAACTCCAAGTGACTCTAAAGGATATTTTGATTCCGAACAAGCCTCACATGGGTTATCTATGCCAGACAAAAGTCCTCAATTATGAACATGACCCCTACCTAATCATGCATACCAACTACAAGTCCCAATAGACTCTGCTCGCTTTAGATCCTGGGTAATCCACTGGGTTTAGTTCCAACCCTAAAAGCCAAAACTCCCGAGTTGAAGCCTACAAAATGAGCAAAAGACCCAACCACATGCTGAATGCCCCGACTATGCCGACTAACAGTTCGGCCAGTCCTGCCGACTATCAGCTTGGCCAGTCCATGCCAAATCTTAGTCTTGACAATCAAGCAAACTTGTAACTATGAGTCACACTCTTAATTCTCTTAAGGCTCAACTCTCTTTTTGGGGGGGGGGGGGAGTGATAGGGCACATTTTGGCTTGTCCAACATATACTTTTGCATCATCTTCCAAAAAGCTACTTAGATACTGCTGATTCAGATCAAATTAAGGTCTTGAGAAGGAGCATTGTCTTGAATCACTGCTCGAGGGGTTAGGTCCAGGGTGCATCACCTGCCTCCCTCGCAAGATTATCTTCCATATGTTCCCTACATAATAAGTATGTGGTGTTGTGCTCTCAAGTAACATGGGCCCTCCTTTTAACACCAAAGAATCTTATATATTTCACGTACCGAGGCTAAAGTGTCGTCTTGACCTAGTCATGCCTATGTACACGTGGGCACTCGAGACTCGAGGGATGTGCAAGTTCCTCAGGATGTTGGCTGATAGGTCGGGAACCTGCGTGATCGTCTCATTTTTGGGTGGACTTTCGATCCCTAGTGGAGTTACAACTGTCCAGGGTCTACTGTGATGTTCCTATGGGAGTTGCTTATGCTTGGTTGGGGGATCTCGTTCGGTCGGCCATTGACGATAGAGCTTTCTCCTTTTGCAAGTGTGTCCTTCCATTCCTCAGCTAGTTCTTCAATTACCGAGACCTACACTAAGGCCACGATCGGGGGGGATATGTCACCCCGACGTCATGTGTCACCCCTTTGATGATCAAGTTAGCGATGAATCAATTTTTGTATTATATGTCTTTTATGTGTGGAAGAATGATCCCCTGGCACTGTTGCTTCGGTAACTTTTATACTATTCAGGGAGACAGAAATCGTATAAAAGGAGTTAATGTATGTGGGTGATAGGTCTGAGCCGTATGTTGGTCGATGGCTGAACCCCTGACCTATCTGCCCATTCTCACTGTGGCACTGGCTGCCTTTATTATGTATTTGTAGTAGGCATGATCCTTCCCTGGGTCATTGTTGAAGTTGAAACATGTTCTGATATTATGTAGGGAACGTACGAAAGATAGTCTTACGGGGGAGGCAGGTGATGCAGATTGGACCTAACCCTTGAGCAGTGGTCTGGGACAGTGCTCCTTCTCGAGATCTTAATCCGAGCTGAATCGACAGTATCTACATGGTTTTTTAGAAGGTGACACGAAAGTATACATTAGATAGATCAAAATGTGGTTTTATCAATAAGCATGTTAGATAGATATAGGAACCTCGATGTTCAAGTGAGTCCATTATTTTTAGCAATTTAGTTTGTGTATTATTTGAATAAATTTTATTAGTTTAAAGGTATTTTGCATAATTTGTCATAAGATAATATTACTCAAGATGAAATTAAAAAAAGAAGAAGAAAACAAATACAGAAAATAGATTATTCAATAATGTTGTCAATCAATAATACCATTAAAAAAATCTTCCAAATTAAGTAAGTAGAGAATATTATCTTCTTTGAAGAAATAAATTGATTGGATATTTTATTTAATGTGATTATTTATATATATATATATTTATATATATATATATATATTATTTTTATACTTGAAACTAATAAAAAAGAGTTAAAATATTATAATACATCGATCGAAATGAATCGTCTTGTGTATTGAGTGATATAAGTTAAGTTTTTTTCAATAAAAATGATTACACCGTCAATGCGTCATAGGTGTAATGTCTTTTATCTTTAAGTGTTGGACCAGAGAGACGGATTGTTAATGAATTTTTTAAAAAAATATTATTAAGAAAAATGTCCTGTTACTCGTCCCACAGCATCATCAGTAGCCAAGTAGAAATGAAAAAGAACGAGAATGCCTTACGTCAAATAGAATGGAGTGGGAACGAGAATGCCTTCTTCTTGCATCTCAGATTCCAGTCACTGTCAGTGCCATCACTGGTGAGCGAGAGAGAGAGAGAGAGAGTAGTAGTAATAAAAATGGCGAAGAAGTCTCGAACCCTCTCTCTCTCTCTCTCTCTCTCTCTCTGTAAAACTATGGTACCTTATAATATTATATATATATATTTATGATAACTTTAAATTTGTGATGGACTATTAGCATCATTGTCGTCGTCGTCGTCTTCGTGTGGACCTCGAAAGACCACCCCCCCTACTCCATCCATCCCTACTGCTAGATTCCCCTCCGAAGAAGATAAGACTGGGGAAAAAGGAAGCGCTACCCAGCCACCCACCCACCACTCCATCCTCTTCATTCTTGTCACCAGCTGCTGCACTCGTCACGCAGTCCTTTCTCTTCCGCCAAGCATTTGCGTTACGATAACCGACATGCGGCTGCCGCATGCTCGCTCATCAACACGAGTATCCTATCCTTATTGCGACTGGGACGAGCACCGTCTGTCTCTCCCGTGCACTAACTCAACAAAAACCATGGCCTGTGGTGTGCTGTTGCTGTGGTGCCTTTTGGACCCTTTTTCTCCGACCTTTTCCCATGCATGCATGGCCACAAAAAGTGTAGGTGGGGATGTCCCGACACGTGAACCTCGATCGATCGGGCTGTGCAAATGCCTCATGCTTCTTCTTCCTCAACTCTGATCCAATCTTAAACCTCTTTCCACATCCCATACATCAAGTAATTTTAACCAACCCAATCTAAACTATCAGTAACATAAAGCAGCTTACCTAACCTACCTTCCGTATGATGAAGTCACACCCCTTGGTTAAGAATAATAATAATAATAATAACCCCCTTTTTTTATTTATAATTTCTATACTACCTCTTCTTGTATTATTACAGTTAGTAAATTATCTCACATTTTCCTAACCATAATTACCACCTATCATAATAACCTTTTTTTTTTTTTTTTACTTGCACGGGGTTGTGAAACAACTGAGCCTGTACAGTTAGTTAGGCTTCCACTCATGAAAGCAACTAGGAGTGATATAAAAATGGAAGAATCCACAGGAGCAACCTACAAAGATCTTATCGCAGCAGCGAGGCTTCCTTCTGATTTGGCACAAAGTCCAGTTAGGCAAGCACGGTGAAATCCTGACCTTCATTTCATTCAATTATGAAACAATAGATTGGATAGGGCAAGGCTGGTGCAGTTGGTTCATTGTGTCACCCGAGTGAGCCCTGAAAGATACAACTCGCTGTGACAGGCAGCCCATGGTGCCTCCTCATTCAATCACAATCTATGTTACAACAACAACAACAACAAAACACTAAGCTTCAAGACGCCAAGAATGGCAGACACGACTTGCCTTCTGTGGTGCCGCATCAGATTTGAATCCATCATCTCCGATAACACAACAACACAAACAACCCAGGATCATATGTAGATTGGTTTCACATCATTAGGCCCAAAACTCGTGCCACAAGTTGGGCACTTGCGTTGACGGCTGCTAGAGGTCCTCTGAATGCACTGGTGGCAGAACAAATGATAACATTTCGCAATCACAACCTGAGTCCACAAGAAGAAAACACGTAAAATATTTGGAAAATGGAGTAGCCTAGTTAATCAATCATTCAGAGAAAAAAGGAATGTCAGCATAAACAATCACAACGATCATAGTGTCATAGTTTCTGGAGTATTTTTTCACCTCCTTTTGTCGGTCGAGGCAGATACTGCACTTAAGGATCCCCCTGTATTCCTTTACTTCTTGCCGAAGTTTCTCCAGTACTGTAGAGCCGCTGATTTGTGCCCTAAGGTAGGCAGCTTTCCTGGTCATGACTTCTAAGCCTTCCTCAACTCTCTTCTTGTCATACCTGATCATTTGGACAGCAATTCAGTGAGCTCTATCACGGTGAACTCGACTCTGTTATAACACCAGGAATAATGTAGCTTGGTACCTCTCCTTCTCTAGTTCTATCAACATATTTGTAACATCCAGTCGGCTTTTCTCGACCTTGTTTTGCATCCCGACAAACGATTGCCTTAGGTTATCTGACTCGGTCTGCACCTCCAATAATCTTTTCTTGGTATTCTCATACATGACAGTACTCTGCCACCCATCCTCGGCAAGTTTCCCAACTTGATCTGAACATACCTTTAACTGCAGCAAGTACAAATCTGGTCAATTTTTGGGATGAGCCGTATGCCAAAGTAATTGTTAAAGATCCGTACTACCAGATCGTCCATTTGGGAAATTTTTGTATTATATAAATCCACCAGCAAGTTTGCCTGCTGCAACTTCTTATTCATGGTCTGTATTTCCAAGCGCAGTGCTTCCTGGAGCTGTGTTGCTTTCACACCCTCTACAACAAGCTGGACAAAAAATTATCAAAATTAAGCGACTCTAAGGTAAGTCAGAGGCACAACATGACCAATAACAAATTCATAAAGACAGCACAAAAACCAAAAGGAAGATTAAAATGGAAATGGAAACACTCTAAAATGAGGAAAGAAGAATTTGGCATAAACAGTTGTGAAGCATAACAACTATTGAATGATGCATAATTCACAATTGATCCAAGACGATAAAATAGATCATGGTCATCGTTCATATGGATGTTTTTGTCACGGAAACCTATGGCTGGTCTGTTTTTTCTTGAAATAAGTAGGTTAAACCAGAAAACATCAATTTGATCTCATTCTTAACAAGGAAACTAGAAACACTACAAGAAGGTGATAAGAAAAGTACAGTATTATCAATGCTGATGGCTTCAATTGCAGATCTAGAACAATATGAAACATGTTGGGTAAAACAGAAAAACTATGACCATCAGTCTCAAATCCAGCATTTCCCCCTACACTATATCCTAGTGTAGCTTGCTTCACCTATGACACGATTGCATCCAACAACCTTGCTTCTGTTAAGTGAAAAACATTTTATAGGTCCCTTGTCTCTCAGATCAAGTATTTGAGTTCAAAAAAGAAAATGTTCTGTGAAAAGAGTACAAATTTCACAAAGGACAATTCATTTGAGGCATCAGGCAGCATGTTTGCAACTTGAGAGGATTATCTGAACTGGAGACCTACAATATCTGCTGCTAAACTATCATGAAGTTGTACCCAAAAAATTTGTTCACTCATGCCCTCCGATCAAATAAGTAACTCTCAACAATGACGATTTTATGTCATTTCTGAAACGCAATTCACAAGTCTCAAGTAAGAAGAACCAGCTTGTAAAATGCTCTCAAGGAAGCCAAAGAATCTCGAAGCACAAAAATTATATTGATATCACCTTAATGTTGTAATCATCTCTCTCTATAATTTGCTGCAAGAGGTGTTGGTTTTGAGTTTGCATATCTTCATATGCTTGCCCAATACTCTGCAGCAAGTAGGTCAAGTGTTCATCTCAGTATATATTTTCATTACTGAACAACTGATACATCTTTGATAAAGAAATTCTAACCTCTATTTCAGATATATAGGCTTCACCTTCCTCATGTTTAGACTTCAGAATCTCAGACAATTTAGATATATCTCTGCATTAAAAAATATACTGGTCATTCATCACATACTTCAGACAGAAACCTACAGAAAACCCTCCAGCCACCATTTCCCTGCAGGACGAAATATAAAAGTGCTAAAAACTAGTGTCGCATGAATACAGACACGGAAAATATGATACAGATCTGCATTCAAGTGACCAAAAAAAGAGAAAAGATATGTGGACGTGTATTATTTTATCACATGTTTGTTTATTGAAATAGTATAATAATTACAGAGTCATTAGAGAGTCCGACTCACATGCATGCAGCTTAAGTACATGCACCATTCTGTGCATTACATATTGCCTAAGCATGTAATCATCTACTAAAAATTTAACAGAACTTTGTGTAACCATAATAACATCTCAAACAGCTCCTGGTACAATTCGTGGAATATGCTACACACTAACAACAGCTCCCTCCACCCAGGACCGGGAGAATAAAAGACAATATGTACCTGCCACATGCCTCCAACTTCCGCCTTAGTTCATCGATCTCGGCTTCGGCAGAGGTTAGCCTCTTTTGAGATGTTGCTTCAGCTTCAATGGCTGCCTTAACACGCAACTCCAAGTTGTGCTCATCAAGAGATGATTTAAGACTTTGAACCAAAGCCCATGTTTTGTATTCATTATCCTTGGACTCTATGACATCACTGCAGTAAGAAAGATATATAAGCTCAAATTGTAGTTTTGCTGATCAACCTAAACATCATGCTCGGTGAAAACAGCATCTGACCTTCCCACATCAATATGGTATAAGATATAGAGGCTGGAAAATAAGTTTTATTGCAAATATTACATAAAAGAAGAAGAATTTCTGCTAACAGTTAATTAGGTGCAGGAAGTAGACTTTCACTGCATTTTCGGAAAATGAATGAACTGTCTCAACTCCTTAGTCAAAAAACATGATTTCATTTGGATGAAAAGCCAACGGTTCTGATCAACATACCAGTATTTAAAGCAAACATCCTGCTTAACATATAAAAGTAAGCACACTAAAGAGGGTGTAATGTATTAACACCAAAGTGAACATCCCAAGCAAAGTATGATAATATGAATTCACCCACTAACAATTCATATGGGATAGCATCTATTATAAACTCTAAATAGAACTATGCCTAAAATTTTTTACAACAAAAAAGTGTGCATCTCTTAATGGCAGCAAATCAAAAGAAAATATTTTTAAAAACTGAAAAGAAGTTAGAACCGAATAATCAAATCTAGGGCTCCCAGTCTAGTTGCTTATGACAAAAGGACTAATAGTTATTATTATTAATTAATATGAAACGATAATTAATGTAAAAAAATAAGAATTAGTTAATTCTTGTTCAACAAATTTCAAGCATGTGCATAAGTCATGACACCGAGAATGCGAACACATATGCGAATCAAAACATTCACTAAAAGCTAACATGTTCAAAGATATAATGCAGAATGTGGATTCACGTCTATACATTTCTACGCAAAAGATGAATTTACAAACCTGGAATCTGTGGATTCACGTCTATACATTTCTAGGAATAGCAATGACTCCTGATTATACTCTCTTAAATCACGAAGCTGCTTCAGCATAAGCAAACAACAAACATTAAATGCAAATTCAGCATGTAAATACAATGCCACATAAAAATTTTACACTCTAATCCCTAATATGAACACCGGTAAAAAAAAACTCTAGAAAAGCATCACCAGTTAGTTAATGTTCAAAAAAGATGTCAAACTCAGGAAAAATGTTGAGGAAAATTTATACAAGAATTTGAACGCAAAGTTGTCGGTGCATTTTTAAAATGATTACACGGTAGATAGGCAAAGGAAGCAAAGACTGTAAACCAAACTGACAATGAACACATCAAGACAAGGTAAAACACCAAACAGTAATGAGCTGGAGTAGAACTAATTCCAGAATGAAAATAATTAAAGAATATATACCAAAATGACCATGGCTATTGAGAAACAAAAATGAGTTCACAGAGTCAAGACAATAATATAAAGATGAACAGTACAAGTCTCTAGATACATTGTCATGCAAATGAACAATGAACCAAAGACTTGTCACAAACTTAAGTAGTACGTATGGTTCTTATGATCTTTGTGAAAGACGTTGGATAAGAGATCTACTTTCAAGCAATCAACTGTCTTTCCAAAGGCCATCACAAACTTAGGCTTATCTTGCTTAATTTTTTATTCGAGTTCAAGCTGTAGTCCTTGATATCACCTTCCACTTCCCATAAGTTAATAATAATTTCTCAATCATATAAACACAAGACCAACCATTTTAAACAACCTAATAAAATTCCTATACTTGAGCTTTTCTTTTTGGGCATTCCTCAGTTTACAAGGGATCCACAAACTCGAGCAACATGTCATCTTAAAGCTCCACGGCAACCAAAAATAAACCATAGCAGTAAATTTTAGAGCTTAAAGACTAACAGGAAAAAAAAAAGATCAAATTTGTCTATTTATAATTTTAATAATTAAAAATGAGCAAACCTTGGTAATTTCACTATTTCAACTCATAAACATTTTCCACACATAACTCCAGCCACATATGATAAAGAGCTACTTGTGCACATATATTGCAGTTCAAGCAATACTTAAAAAGCAAGCTTCAAAAGAGTAACAAAACCAAATTCAACATGTCTTGTTATGATGCTATCTATACCCTATAGGAGTAAACAAAAAGCAGACAAGCATATATGAGCGTACCACTGAATGCAGTTTCTTTATTTCAGAAAGTTGATGAGCGGAATTTCCAGATAAAGATTTAATCTTATTCTCCTACACCAAATATTGTCAGTCGCTTCAAAATCCATCATGCTTAATAAAATGTTGCAGGTTCTGCATGTGGCCTGTTTGACAAATTTCTTACCTTCCTGTGCAACATACCAGAAAGAGATTGAACTTCTGCACGAAGAGAATTAAGTTCTACAGCAGCCCCCTTGTTTTTATCGATTTCACTTTGCATGATTCCCATGTCCTTAGGTAACGATGAAACAAGTGCCTTAAATTCTTGAATTATTTCTTTCCTACCTGAAATCATCAGTCATGCCCCAAGTAAGTCCATCGAACCAGGAGAAATTAACTCACAAGGTATTTTGAAGTAAACTTGAGCCACTTGACAAGATACTTGGTTCTCTTGTGGCCTCTTCAAATTTGGTCTCTAAGAGAACCCTTTCATTGGCTAGTTTCTGCAAAATCTGCTCTAGCTCAGCAATTCTAGACTCGGAGAATAGAGAGACTCTCTGAGCAATATCAGCTAATTCAACTTTCAAATTCACTTCTTTTTCATGCCAACTGAAGCTGTCCTTTTCAACCTGTAATGAGAATGTCAAGACAAATCTCATCAGACACATATGAGCTAAAATACCTAAACATACATGTAGACTGCATGTATTTACCGACCGGTTACCACCTGCAATTTTTCCAGAAATGCCCGGCACTGATCCATTTCTTCTCTCAATCTTTGCAGGTTAGCATTAAGCAATTGAAAAGCTTTGGATGAAGATATACTCTTGACATCCATCAAAGCATTCTGGAATATATTTTCCATGCACAGTAGTTTTAAAAGGCATGAGAATTTAGAAAATAATCAGAATATTATATTTGACAGTAAATAAGGTAAACAAAAAAGAACCAACCCGCAAATCAGCCAGTTTCTTTAGAATTTCATTTCTTTCTTCATTCAGTCTACTAATCTCTGTTAATCGGCTTGAAACTAAATCCTGATCAACTCAAGCACAATGCAACTGTCAATAGGATAATAAAAACTACACAATATAGATCAGAAATGTGAAGTGTCAATATCTACCGTCAATTCCTTGAGATAAAATTCCATATCTTGCATATCCTTTTGAACATCCTTGACCTTATCTGCACCTACTGGTTTGTTTCCTAAAGTTTGAAAAAGGAATCGTGTGGTTTGTGCTGTATCTTTTTGCGACTTGAGGACTGTTAGTCTACGATTGCTTTCTTCCAACTCGGAAACCGTATTTGCCAACTCCTCTTCACAAAATATCAAAAAGGTAAATGTCAATATTAAACAAGTATTTCAATATACAATATAGATTGTTGTTGTTCTTAAAGAGGGACAAAGGTTTATGGCACCGTTCCATAAGCCAATATAGAAACCAAAGGCACTCCCAACCCATTAAGTCCTTAGTTCAGAAGTAGAATTTATTAAGATGCAGAGGCTTCTGAAGGAACCTCCAACAGTTTTGATGAGGTTACCTGCCAGGCGTTTACATTCAGCTTTGCTTTTAAAATCTACATCTCGATGGTTCTGGACATTATCTGCCAACAGTCTGTGTTCCAAATGAAGATCACTTACAGACATGAGAAACTTCCTAATCTCTACCTCTAGGTCTTTAGCAGCTTTCAGCAATGTCCTACTGGGCTCTGTGACATACCAACCAATGTAAAAGAATAAGCCAGAAACAGATCTCAAGATTAATCAAATAAAAAAGCTATAATGATATATGAGACACTGCATGATATAGGTTTATACCATCTTCAGGCAGAGTAGCAAGGGCAGCAGCAGCACACACCTCATTCACATGCCACACATGATTAAATGAAGATATAATATTTTGTAAGATGTTTTTTATCGTCAATTGTGCTGGTTGTGGATCATCTTGGTTCAAAGTTGGAGCCACATCATCTGAACACTCAGTGGCACCAGTTTCCGTAAGTCTTGTCAAGAAATCATCTTCTGTGTGGGAGGCTGGTCCATCTGAAAAGAACATAAAAAATAAGTTATGCAGACTACAATAACAACAAAAAAGTGTAAAAGGCAACCTAGCATTCTATAATTGCTTCCCTAGATGGAAGCAGGGAACGCCCTACCCAGGATCATGGCAGAAATCACAACTTTGGCAAATATAAACAGACCGGCACCTAAATAAAGACCCGCAGAAACTCCCAGATAAAGACATGATCCACAAAAGAAGAAGCAGATTGAATCAATCAACTAACACAAGTCTGAAGTCTATATAAAATCTGAAATTTCATAACTTGACACAGTGGAAAAAAAGACAACAAAGAGATTCTTTGAAGATCAAGCCATGCCAAACATATGTTTCCATGAGCCTGAAATAACCACAAGATAGGATGCTTTGTTGCCCAACAATTTCCAAACCAAATTTTCCAAGATTTCTAATCAACATGTTGAGGGAGGGAATGCAAGTGCCTCATAACTTCATGAGCAGATTCATAGCATATCTGCACTAGTTGCTAGTAAAGAATGCAACACAGTGAACTCATTGTATCGACCTTGCCAGGCAATAAGATAAAGAACACCAAGCTGTTTTAGGCAGTAAGATATACTGGTATCAAATCTTATTTTTTCTTTAGAATTTATTAACTCTTAATAACTACAATTTCTTTTATTTTCTTCTCTCTCCTTCTTTGCCACCTCGTCCTCATGTTCTCCTCCTCCTACTCCACGTTGTCCTCCTCCTGCAACAGCTCTCCTTTGCCTCCTCCTCCATGTAATTTCCTCCTTGTTGCCATCCATGTCCGCCGCAGCCTGCCAGTGTTTCTGCCTCCTCCCCTCTTCACCTGTACCGGTACAGTACCGATCCGGCATCCAATCAATATCGGCAGCGAACCAAGACTTCCATCCATCCTTCATATCACTTACAAACTTCACCGAGTCCCCCCCACGATATGAGAATGATTGGTCCGATGGTTGCCCTGAGAGTGATTGTTCTGATGGTCACTCTGAGAATTAATTATCTTATGACAAGAACATGCCGTGCATTATTGAAGACCAGGGCGTTATTGAAGACCGAGTGAACCACCCTTGTTGTTGACCCCTAGCCCAGTTGCCGTGGCGTGGCTTAGCCTAGATGAATAATTTGTTCCGGAGCTGCGTAAATGCTAATCTGTGTTGTAAATGTGAGAATCAAATGGAAGAAAAAAAGAAGATAAAAACAATCTCAAATCCCTTTGGTTGATTCCTCTAACTTGAATGCAAATGATGCATTTGCATATGCTGGTTGACTCCGCTTTTAGTTGTCCTGCTGGTCTTTTCTACATACCTCCAATACAGCAAGCATTTTTGTCTTGAGACACAGTAAAACATCATTGCAAAATGTTCTCAAAATGTGGCCTTAAAGCAACATACAGCAAACTAAAAGCAAATATGCATGAGATACTGAATTTTCACATGGGAAAACTTATATAACCTAAAGGTATAAATTTTAGAACTTATTTAATGTTAAATAATGCCTAAAATGTCTCACTCTCTGCCACATGAGAATCTTTCGAGTGAACAGCATCTGCGGATCCACTTGCACTGACAGAAAGTGACTCCAGATCACCAACAAGCTGTTGAAACAATTAACAAAATTGTTATTTAAGCCAACATACAAATCTGATGGACTGTTGTAGCCAATCATAAAAAGAAAAAGAGCACACTAACCCGCCCCCAGTATTTATTAACCACAACTAATGTGTCATCGTGAGTCTCCTGTTTCTTTTTCAGCTGATGAAATTTATCGTCGAGGGCAAGATACTCAAATTTCTGAGCTTCTAATTGTTCAGCAAGCTTCTGGTTCTTGTACCGCAGCACAGCAACATCGAGCTACATAAATAAAATCACTAAAAGGAGTTACAACAATAGTTTCTATTCAGCCAACCTCAGCCAATAAAATCTCGCTCGATATGACAGATAAATAGGGAAATCAATCAGCGGATGAAAAAATGGGAAAGGTAAGAAAAAAAAACATCAAATTGTCAAAATGACACTTTGGGTCCCTTGCTACACGAACCAATCACTTACCCACGTTCCACAAAGTATAGAGATTTTCTTTCTATGGTTGATACCAAAATACCAAAACGTTGAACAAATGCCGCTTCATGCAAGAAAAAGAACTATTATAAACAAGCAAGGAATTGAAGCTAAGTTTGATAACACATCAATCCTAATATCGGATACATCTAATGAACCGCCCCCTTGAGTCCATCGAAGATCCAACATAAACAAAAATCAATCTTAAACCAATAACCATCAAATAGTTCCTCAACCCCTACATACAACCCCTGCTAACCCTAGAAACTGCAATTACCAATCCACACAATGAAAGGGAAAAACATATACATATATATATATATATATAGATATGCGACTCGACCATCCACCCTAAAACAATACCAAGGCATAAAAATGCCCGATGCACAGAGATCACACCTTCTTGTCCTCAGAGAACGGGGCGAACGGCTGCTTCTTGGCGGCGGCACCGGCACTGGTGGGGGAGATGGAGCTAAAATGGCGGCGCTTCCTCCCCGGCTCCCCGGTGCTCCCCATAACCCTAACTGCTAGCAGCAGGAAACCCTAGGCAGCTGCTCCACGGTCATATACGGCGGTCCCGAGTCTCCCCAAATTCCCAACAAAACAAGCAAACAACCGACACGAGAAGACGCGTTCCGCGATCAAAAGCAGGAATCTAAACCTGGACTCAAGGATCACCGAAAGATCAAATAGGAAGGGGGAAAACCAGCAAAATCGAAGTAGGGCAAGAAGAGGAACTGGCAATTGGGATCTCCCGCAGAAATATTCGATCTTTCGTACTCGCTTGGCCTCCGCTGGGATTGGAAAGGTAGAGAAGTGGGGATAATAGGAGTCCCGACAGAGCGGAGGAAGCAGGGGAAGCGAAGCACACGGCCGCAGCAAAAGCGCGCACGGTAGAGAAAAATGATATGGTCGAGGACAACCTTTTCCTTCCAGACACAGTCGGGGGTATTTTAGTCTTTTCGACGTAGTCTCTTGCTGGATCTTGTCACCGTTGCGTGAGCGGTAGGTTTGGCTCGTTATTTTCTTAATAAAAAAATTAAAGTGCAATATTAAATTACATAAATGTTATAATTTCATTAGTTCTTTAATTAATATTACATGCATATTATCTCCGACTTGGTCAGTTGTTGTTGGCATCACCAATTATGGATTTTGCCCAGTAATGTATTTTATATGTATGAAGAAAAAAATAAATTATGGTATGACATTTGTGATTATGATTAGGCGAGAAAAAATATTAGACAATATAATGTTTGAAGACTGACAGGTGAGAAAAAATAATATACAGTATCACTCATTTTGACATATTAGTTTAACATTTTCAATGTCTCACTCTCCATGTCATGACATGAGTCATCGTGTTATAATTATAATGTTTGATGATTCGATACATATTTTGAAGACTCAACAATCATCTCATAAATTGATTTTTTTTTTCACTTCAATTAAATATTTATCCAAACTCACTTATAGGAACACTCTCTCGGATGTGTCATTCTACCTTATCCGAAAATTTCTTAAAATTAATTTTTATCCCTCAAATATCAACTCCATCAACTTAAGTATTAGATGGACATTTATATAATATATATTTTTAAATATAAAATCATGTCTCAAAATCCCTCCACCTTCTCGACAACTAGACTTATGACGTGTTACCACCACATATTATGAATTTAACATGTTAACTTCGTTAAGTAATTTTAAAAAAAAAAACAAAGAACGCTAACTTGATGATTGTCTAAAAACCTTAAAAGAGGGTTAAGAAAAGATTTGTGTCTCAAAATTATAACTTAAAAAGGGGCTTCATTGCACTACAGTTGACATTACCAACCTCGAGTCATCAGACTAATTAAATTAGTAAAAAGATTTAGTAGAAAATAATTCTACAACAACACGACAAAAATATAAACGGTGATGATCGTTGCTTCTTCGCGATATGAGTTGTACTATGTATATTAAATATGTAAAATATAAAAATGTTTTGCAATGTTAGTCATTGAAATATATAGGGCATAAAGATCATTAGTAAAAAGATTTAGTAGAAAAACAATTCTACGACAACGCGATACAATGTGTTAGTATTTGAGCTCGCCGGAGCTCCTTAAAAGGATGACAGCACCTTCGGCTTCAGCGGAGGAAGTGACAAAACATGAAGAACATCCCCTTGATAGTATATTCATAGCCTGCACTGTTGTTGATTAAGTCGAAAAAAAAGAAAAAAACAAAGGCTTCATCGTATTCAAGAACAAAAATCATACAGCAAAATGACCAAGATGGTGTTGTTGTTGAACTTTTGGGGTCATGCTGAGGTGTTAGCCCGATCTGGTTTCAGTCGAGTACGTAAGTTCACCTGCGTCGGTCAGAATTGGGATCTCCGACTTGGTTGGGACCGTCCTTCAGAAGTCAGCGCCCTGGCGTCAGCTCGATCGTCTTTTCGCTTGGCTCCGCGTCCGCACCATGGATCCTGCACAAGGGTCCCATTGAGGGTTGGGGGGTGTCCGACATGACTCCTCTGATGCCCGAGTTAGTCGATTTATTGGAAAGAGGGGGCGAGTTATTTTTCCTTTTGAGGTGTCTCGCCAGAGAGAGAGACAGATCCCCTTTTAGTGTTGAAGGGGATTTTATACTTACTAGAGAGGAGGCCATTCGCACGTTTGGCTTTATCTCCGCCGTCACCTCGGGCATGGCTGAATCGTATGGCGAGACAGTTGGTGCAATGGTATGGGGCAAGGATATGGTGCATCATGCGACATTAATGACACATGGAGGGGGAGTCGGGTGGCATGGTCTGCAGACCCCTCCACCTCGAATGGTGACATCACCGTCAACTTAGCCGCCAAGCAGGAATGGATGCGACTCCACCTCAAACGCTGACGTGATCGTTGATCTGACGTGGGCTAGGGTGAGTTGGGTCAACCCATCATTTACCCTATCATTCTTTCCCACCCCCAGAAAGGGGTCTTGCCGAGGCACTCTATAGACCAAAGGGAAGATCCCGAGCAATAGTTGCTACGAGTCCTTACTTCTTTAATGGAATCGTCATGGCTCGACCAAGTCTCGTGGCCTGGGTAAAGGCTAAAGACTGGTCGAGGTACATAACTTGGGCAACAAACTGATGGACTAGCCGAGGTACATAACTCGGGCAAAAGACTGAAGGACTGGCCGAGGTATACAACTCGAGCAAATGATCGATGGACTAGCCGAGGTACATAACTCGGGCGAAGGACTGATGGACTTGCCGAGGTACATAACTCGGGCAAAAGACTGATGGACTTGCTGAGGTACATAACTCGGGCAAAAGACTGATGGACTTGCTGAGGTACATAACTCGTGCAAAAGACTAAAGGACTGAGCGAGGTGTATAACTTCGGTAAAGGACTTACGGACTAACCGAGGTACATAACTCGGGTAAAAGACTTAAGGATCGACCGAGGTACATAACTCGGGCAAAGGACTGAAGGACTGGCTGAGGTACACAACTCGGGCAAAGGACTGATGGATTGGCTAAGGTACACAACTTGGGCAAAGGACTGATGGACTGGCCGAGGTACATGACTCGGGCAAAAGACTAAAGGATTGACCGAGGTTACATAACTCGGGCAAAAAACTGAAAGACTAGCCGAGGTGCATAACTTGGGCAAAGGACTGATGGACTTGCAAGGTACATAACTCGGGTAAAAGACTAAATGACTGGCTGAGGTACGTAACTCAGGCAAAAGACTGAAAGACTGGCCAAGGTGCATAACTCAGGCAAATGACTGATGGACTAACTGAGGTACATAACTCGGGCAAAAAATTGAAGGACTGGTCGAGATATACAACTCAGGCAATGGACATATGGACTGGTGCCTAAGCGCAGTCCATTCGTAACTCATCGTGTCTGCACATGTGATAGGAGGTAAAGGTGTGTGATGAGAGAGGGACGAGCAACATATGAGGCGTTGGGCTGATATGGCGATTCCCCTATTCCTCTGTACACCGTCGTGGATGCAGTTCGTGTATTCCCTAGGCGAAGACCTTTTGCCTCCTCGAGAAGTCGAAGTGACACATTCCATATAAGCCTCATCGCGGTGGTGGCGAGGGATTACTTTTATTCCTCATCTCCGCTTCCCTGAGCCTTCAGACCTTGCGTCTCAGTCGTTCCACCTTCATCTTCTGCTCCCCTCGTTCGATCAGGTCGGGATGGTGTCTTCTCCTTCATTCTCGGTCTCTAGCTTTTCTTCTACCCCTTGTTCCCCTGTCCCCCCGCCCCGGGAGGAGGAGTGTAGCCTAGCGGTTCCTTGGGGGATCAGTCCAGTCCCCAGAGTTTATCCTTGGGCATAATAGTTGGGGCGGATGCTAAGGCTCTTCAGGCCTTAGAAGCGATGAAGTCACACCATGACTTTGACTCATCCGTGAATCTCAAGTCTTTAGTGTCGATTCGGAAGCGTTTTAGCATTATGAACAAATATGTTCTATATGCTCCAGGGCCAGGACAGTGACAGTACCACTCTTGTCTGAGTTTCATGGGTTCAACATCTCTATTGATGCTCTGGAGGCGGGATTGAGGTTCCCCCTTCACCCCGTCATCGAGGAGTGTCTCGGATGGTAGCAGATATCACCTGGTCAGGTAGCACCAAACTCCTGATGCTATATTATAACCTTCCTTGGGGAATGTAAGGGGTCGGGCATCGTCCCAACCCGGGACTTGTTCCTGTTTTATTTCCATTTGTGTAGGGGTCAGGGGGGGTACTACTTGACCTCTCGGGCAGGTTTTAGGGTCGGGGGTGCCCCTTCCAACAACAAGGGTTGAAAGGCGCGGTTTATGTTTGTAAGTAAGCATCAGGGTTGGGACTTTGGCATTGAGTGGTCAAGCCACCCTATTAGCAATGTCCCCTCGAACCTTTCTAATGAGGAGATGAACCTAATTGGGCGACTAAAGGGCATCATGCCAATGTCTCAGGCTATTAGGAGCCTAACCGAGGAGTGGCTGGTCGAGGTGGGCCTCAGTCCAACTTCTCGCGGTACACCTTATTTTTCTCACTTATGGGTTTTGTTGCCTGATCTCCTGACTCATGATTGACTTTGCAGAGATGGTGAGCATGAGCATGATGCGCGACAATCCTGGAACTAGAGGGGGGGCATCCGGGAGCCGCTTCCTCGGTCCCGACTTCAGTCCCACGACCCCCGCCGACACCGCGCGTTGAATCCGGTTCAGCATCCGAAGTGTAAGAAATCCCATCGAAGATGTAAGAGGAGCACCCGAGGTTTCCCGTAAGTGATAAGGGGAGGATTCGGTCAGCTCGAGAAAGAAAAACCAGCACAAGTCGCCTTATAAAGCTGATAGGGTTATAGCCAAGGGCAAAGGGTCGACATACATCACAGAAGAACCCCCAACTCCGAGGCGGAAATCGAAGTCGGTGAGGGACCTCTGCAGTGCCAGCACCGGGGTGGATGGTTGAGATTACCACGCCATTCGGATGTGCAACCTACCGGAGCGGGCTCCCGATGCCCCCTTGATGTTGACCTGAGGCCGCTGACCCATGGGATGCTTGGTTGGCAAGATAGGGAGGCTTCGACCAAGTATATCTGAGGCACGTTGATCCCGCGGCTGGCCTCCGACCTGTATACTTTACCATCTGAGGTGTTAATGGACGGGGCAGCAAAAGCCATGGTGCTAGTAAGTTTCATCTCGATCCTCCTCTACTTTTCCTTCGCTCGGTATCCAAACCTAATGTTGTTGCCTGACCTTTTTCTTGTAGAATCAACATTACAATGTGGCCCTATTTGATCGTGTTCATGATGCGGGTTAGGTGATCACTTCCCTGAATAGCAAAGTGAACCTCTTGCGCCAAGAAGTGTAAAGGTTGAAGGAGGGTGGAGATCCAGACGTAGTGACTACGGTAGAATCTTGGGTATCAGAGGCCCAATCTCTGGCTGAGTATCTCCGGGTCGAACTTGACGAGGTGAACAGCTATCGAGAGTCGGTGGAGGCGGATCTAGAGGTAGCTCGAGCGGAATTAACCAACTTCGGAGATAACTTGCTGACTTGCGAAGGCAGCTTGACGACTCTAAGGGCCAACTCCGAGGCATCAGGACCCAAGTCCACCAAATAGAGACCGAGCTACTGGAGTTAACTAAGTCCAAGGACGCTCTTTGGGTGGATCTGACGAGGAGAGCAATCGGGGACTACAAGAAGTCACCCAAGTTTGAATGGGCCTAGTACGGATGGGGCATGTGTCACTGGAGTACGGGTAGCAGCTAGCCCGGCTTCGAGCCCGACACCCAGGAGTGGAGATCGAATTAGACCCCCTTCACTTCTCTTCCCAAAGATGACGATGTGTCGATGGCCGACGAACAGCCCTTCGATGATTCTCTTCTGTCACCTGAGGAATGAGAGTCCTTGCAAGTCCTGTTGTCGTTTGTTTTTTTGTCGTCAGGGGTCTTCTTTTTCTTTTGTGTTGACCCCCAACCGGTGTTTGTAATCCTTTATAATCAATGCAAGTATTTCTTTTCGTGAAATTGCTCGGGTCTCATTAAACATAGAATTTCCGTAAATTTGAAATATGCCGATTTCTTCGTAGCCTTTTCCCTTCCATTGTGATCGTGGTAAAAGTGTCTTCTTGGGGCAAACTTTCCACTTAATACGACCCCTCCCAATTCGTGACCAGCTTACCCCGGGACCGAGTCGGATCACTGACCTCAGCCTTTTGCAGCACTAGGTCACCCATTTTGACTTGCCGAGGGTGTACTCTATGGTTGTAGAGCCTCGTTACTATCTTCTTGTACTCGAGGGTTCGTAGGTGTGCAGAGGCCCTTCGTTCTTCAAAAAGATCGATATTTTCCCTCAGTCAGTTGGCCAAAGAGGAATTTTTGTAGAACTTGACCCACAAGGTTGGGTAGACCACCTCAGGTGGGAGGACCGCTTCGGTCCTGAAGGTTAGGCTGAATGGTGACTCTTCGGTTGGACATTTCGGAGTCGTTTGGGATGCCCATAGGATACTCAGGAGCTTATCCACCTAAGTCTCGCATGCACCTTGGACCCTTTTCTTCAATCTGTCGAGGATGGCTCGATTCATAACTTCGGCCAGTCCATTGGCTTGGGGGTGGGCGACCGAACTGAACCTTAGTTGGATTTTGTAGCTTTCACAAAATACCTCGAATTTGGGATTATTAAATTGTGTTTCGTTGTCAGTGATGATCGCCCTCGAGATACCGAATCTTGTGATGATGTTTCTCCAAACGAACCCCTCGACTTCTATCTCGATGATTGATGCAAGTGGTTCGGCCTCAACTCATTTGGAAAAATACTCGACGTCGACTATGAGAAACTTTCGCTGTCCTGACGCCGAGGAGAATGGACCGAGCAGGTCCATCCCCCACTGGGCGAATGGCCAAGCACACTCTGAGGTGGATATCGGCACCGTCGGTTGGTGCTGGATTTTGGAGTGCCTCTAACACTGTTCACACTTCTGCATATAGGCCTGAGTGTCTCGACGCATTGTCAGCCAGTAATATCCCTGTATAAGTATCTTGTGGGCTAAGATTTAGGCGCTGATATGTTGGCCACATATCCCTTCGTGGACCTCAGTCAATGTGGTTTGCACCTCTAGCAGATGCAAGCATTAGAGCAATGACTGCGTGAATCCTCGTCGGTACAGGCATCCGTTGAGGATACAATACGACGGGTTCACACTCTTCACATGCTGAGCTACACTGCGGTCTTAGAGTTGCATACCATCGTCTTTGAACCTGAGCATCTCTTCGACCTAATCATGGTTGACTTCAATCGTAGCCACCTCGGCGGATATCGAGGGCTTCAGGATCTTGGCCATCCATGTTGGGCATTCCACCGATTCGCGTGTGGAGGCTAGTTTTGCTAGGACGTCGGCATGCATGTTGTCTGATTGAGGTATTTTGGTGATGACAAAGCAGTTGAATCATTGGGCGCGATGTCGTGCCTCGGCCATGTAGTCGACCATTGATTGATCTCAAGCTTCGAATTTTTTGTTGACATGTCCGGCAACGAGTTGGGAATCAGTGAAGACTTCAATGTCTTCAACATGCAACTCGTTGGCGAGCTTTAGGCTGAACAACAATGCTTAGTACTTGGCTTCATTGTTAGTGGTCTTGAATTCAAGTAGAAGTGTGTGCTCGAAAGTTTGGTCTGCAGGGTCTTTAAGGATGAGCCTGGCTCCTCCACGCTCTGAATTAGTGGAACCGTCAACATATATGGTCCATCTTGGGGTTGGTGGTGGACTCTCGAGTTTGAGGTTAAATTCCCTGAGTTCGACGGACCATTTCAACATCCAACTTGCAACATCAAATTTTGAGAGTATTTGATGCAAGGGTTGGTTGGTGATCACCTTAATGGGGTAAGCTTGGAAGTAGGGCCTCAGCTTTCTTGATGCCAAGATCAACGCGAGAGCAAGTCTTTCAATTAGTGGGTATCACCCCTTGGGACCACTCAAGATGTGGCTGCAGTAGTATACTAGTCTCTGTCCATCCTTTTCGAGCCTGACGAGGACTGAGTTGATCGCCGCTTTCGAAGTCACTAAATAAATCCCGAGGGATTCTTCGGGAGCGGTCGAGGTGAGGCACGGAAGGTGGGCTATAAATGCCTTTAGTTATTAGAATGTCTCTTTGCATTGGGGGTCCCATTCGAAGTCCTTTGCTCATTTTAAGGCTCAGAAGAAGGGGAAACTCTTATCTCCGGCTCGAGAGATGAATCAACTCAATGCTGCCAATCTTTCGGTGAGTCACTGGACATCCTTCACTATCCGAGGGGACTGCATCTGGAGGATGGTATCTACTTTTTCTAGGTTCACATCAATCCCTCTCTAGTGAATGACGAACCAGAGGAACTTCTCGGATCTGACACCGAATACACACATGGTTGGGTTAAGCCGCATCTTGTATTGCCTTAATGTTTGGAACGTCTTGGCTAAATCTATGAAGTGAGTAATTGCTTCCCAACTTTTTACTATCATGTCATCGACATATACTTCTATATTACGCCTGATTTGATTTTTAAATAGTCGGTTGAGCATCCTTTGGTAGGTTGCTCTGGCATTCTTTAGCTCGAATGACATGACCTTGTAGCAATAGGTGTCGTAGTGTGTGATGAAGCTCATGCTTTCCCAATCTTTCGATGCCATCTGGATCTGATTGTACTTTGAGAAGGCATCCATGAATTGAGAGCAGCTCATAACCAAAAGTCGTGTCAACCATATAGTTGAACCTCGGGAGGGGGTAGCAATCCTTCGGGCAAGCCCGATTGAGGCTAGTGTAGTTAATGCACATCCTCCAGGTTCTATTAGATTTTTTGACTAATACAACATTGGACAACCAAGTCAAGTACTTTACTTTTGTGATGAGCCCTGCATCCAACAAGCGGGCGACTTCCTTCTCAATGGCTTTCTATCGGTCGGAGGCAAACTTCCTTGGTCGTTGCTTCACAGGTTGAGCAGCGGGTTCTATACTGAGACAGTGTTGAGGCACATCGGGATCGATGTCGCACATGTCCTTTGGGGACCAGGCGAAGAGTTGGCGTTTTTGCTGAGAAATTCTACTAGCTGGACCCATTGTTCCTCCGAAAGCATCGAGCCTACCTTGATGGTTCTGTCTAGGATCCTCGGGTCTAAGGGGACTTTAACTACTTTCTCCGCTAGCTCGGGCTTCGGTGACATTTTGTTTACGTCTCAAGTGTCGAGGGTAGGGGCCAAAGTTTTGAGTTTCATGGGCAGTGCTGTTGCCATCAAGTAGCACTGTCTTGACTCCCGAGGATCGTTTCTGACTTCTCCGACCCCAGTTCTGGTCGGGAACTTCATGATTCAGTGATATGTTGAGACGATCGCTCTGAGTTTGTTGAGTGTTGGCCTGCCGATGATGGCATTGTATGTCGAGGGGAGTGTGACCATAATGAACGACACCATTAATGTCTTTGACCTCAGCTCTTCTCCAATGGTTACTGGAAGGGTCGTCGTTCCGGTGGGGAGACCGAGTCTCCAGTGAATCCTGTTAGTGTTGATGTCACAGGAATCAAATCTTTGTTAGTCAGCCCAAGTTTTTGAAAAGCATCAAAATATAAGATATCAGCTGAACTTCCCGTGTCGACCATGATTCTTTTGACTCGAGCGTTGGCGGCCTGTGCCAAGATTACTAGGGCACCGTCGTGGTCTGGGTATACTTCAATCCCTGACCCAAACGTAATCTCGGGGTCTCGGTCACTCCTTGGCCCTTTTTCCATCACAGATCATGCATAAGCTTTTCTGGCCGAAGAACTGTCTCCCCCGGACACCGGTCCATCGATGATAACATATATTTACTTTTCAATTGGTCGCTCTAGTCGAGGTGAGGATTCTCTTTCTTGGTGAGGGCCCTCATCAATAAGTGATTGTCGGTCTCGGACGAACCGATGAAGGTGCCCTCGGTGAATTAAGTCCTCAATCTAGTTCTTGAGGTCGTTGCACTCCTCTGTATTGTACCTGTAGTCTCAGTGAAAACAATAGTACCTTCTTTTGTTACATCCTCCAATCTTTGTCTTGAACAGGTTACGGGTCTTGAGGAGTCCTTCGTCATGGATTTAGAGGTAACCTCCATTCGAGTTGAGTTGAGTGGGATCGGGAGAGGCTTCGGAGTGGGTAGCTCTGGTCTATCCCTTCTTCTGGAGGTTTCCGGGGGTTGTCCTTAGGGTTTGTCATTTCGTGACCTCTTATGATCCTCCTGCTTTCCAGCCATCAGCATTTCGACAGCCACATATTGATTTGCTCATCATAACATCTCTGGTACTATTGATGGCATCCGCTCGATTAGAGACCAGAAGAATCGGGAGGGACAGAGCCCCATTAGGAATGCTTGGATTGCTAGTGAAGGATGTGCATCGGGCATCCTGCGAACCTCTGTCGCAAATCTGCCAATGAATTGGGTGAGTGGTTCGTCGCTTCCCTACGCGAGGCCGAGTAGTGAAGCAGTTGTCGGCCTTGGGTAGGAGCTCGCCATGAAGTTGAGCTCGAATTCTTTGGTAATGTGGTCGAAGGATAAGATGAAAGATGGCTTCAATTGGTTGTACCACATCCGAGTCGACCCCCTGAGGGTCATCGAAAAGGCATGACACATCAAAGCATCAAAAGTGTCACAGAGAGCCATCTGAGCTCTAAATATCACAATGTGCTTTGATGGGTCGGTGCTTCCATCTTAGGGTCTCACTGACCTCCCCCTTGGACTTAACGAAGTCTCTTTAGATCTCATCTAGCCTCTAGTTGACTTGGCGAAGTTATTCCCTCATTGAGTCAATTGAGTCCGAGTAGATGGCGTCCGACTTGGATGAGATACGTATGACGTTCCTGGAATGGCTCACCGATTGAATTACTGAGGCGTTTGGGTTTTCGGCCATAACTTCATTCTGGAGGTGACGTGATACCTCATTATCGGGATGGATGCTCCTCTCGGATCGATGTTGATTAAGGTACTTCTTGTTGCAATGTCTCTCGAGGAGCATCTGGGCGTTGGTGCGCCAGTGCTTATGCCGATTAGGGGATGTAGGGGATGATGGCTTGCATCATCCCGACTAACGTCTGGACTTACCGAGTGAGGCCAAGGAATGCCTCGGTCGAAACAGCAGGAGGCCCGGGGTTCGGTGCTGAAGGAGTGAATCCTGGGTCATTAAGCGATATTTAGTAGTGATTCGATGTGGGCGTCGCCATGTTTGGCTCCTCCGCAGGGAAGCGGGGGTTTGTCCGGCCTCTTGTAAAGTTGGAGGGAGGATGTGGGTGAATCCGCCATGGTGCTCTGAGTTCATGTTACTTGTTGGGCATTCTTGCGATATCGACCCTCCTTCTAGCGCCAAAAATATTGTTGGACTTTTAGGGTCGGGCTGACCCTCCTTCTAACGCCAAAAATATTGTTGAACTTTTGGGGTCGTGCTGAGGTGTCAGCTCGACCTGGTTCTAGTCGAGTACGCAAGTTCACTCACGTTGGTCGAAATTGGGATCTCTGACTCGGGTTGAGACCGTCCTTCAGAAGTTAGTGCCCTAGCGTCAGCTCGATCATCTGCTCGCCTGCTCGGCTTCGCGTCTATACTGTGGATCCTGCACAAGGGTCCCGTCAGGGGGGGGGGCGGGAGGAGATGTTTTTCCTTTTAAGGTGTCTCGCTATAGAGAGACACACACACAGAGAGAGAGAGAGAGAGAGAGAGAGAGAGAGAGAGAGAGCCAAATCCCCTTTGGTGTTGTCAGAAGGAGATTTTATACTTACCGGAGAGGAGGTTATCCACACGTTCGGCCTTACCTCTATCATCATCTCGGGCATATGGCGTGACAATTGGTGCAGTGGTATGAGACGAGGATATGGTGCGCCATGCAACATTAATAGTGCAACGTGCGGACCCCTCCACCTCGGATGCTAATGTTGTCATCGATCTGGCTGCCAAGTGAGAACGAACCCAACTCTACCTCAGACGCTGACGTGGTTGTCGATCTGGCATGAGCCCGGATGAGTTGGATAAACACATTATTTACCCTATCATGTGTCTATTGATGAACAAATTACACTTACATCTCTTGTTGAATTAAACGAGGATATTACCGTCTTCGTTCATAATTAAGCCTTTTATGTCAGGTATAAAGAGAGTCTTTGCAAGTAGAATTTCTTTTAATAAGTTTACATTTCAATAAAACATATGTAGGCAATAACAAAAGTTTCCGAAAAATGGCATATTCTTTTTATATTTGCAGCCTTTCTGTCTCAATAGTTGATAAATACTATTAATAAAAATCTAATCATTCGAAATAAAAGATTAAGCATGAGAGTCATCGCAAAGGTGCATCGAAATATGTGCTTTGAATAGTTTAAATTATTAGATAATAAAATAATTTGTAAAGAGTGTAAAAATTTGGAAGAAAGTTAAGAATTTTATTTTATGTCAAAATTTTTGTTGATCCACCGTAGTATGCCTCAAAATCAAAGTCACCATCGTACTTTAAGAATCTTATAAGTGATCCCCCGTATTACGATTTCGCATCAAAATGATCTCCTTTGTTAGAAATAATGGTACATGAGATGAATTACTATTGATATACATTCCACTTGACATGGTTGATGGATTACTAGTAGTTGGGTATATAAAATATTTATACGACATGTTTAATTGGTAAGATTTCTGACGTTGTGGTAGTTTAATCAATTAGTTATATCTTATTATTCTTTGTAAGTTATGTGCTAAAATTTAGTCACACTTACAAGAAGTAAATGATTATAATAATCCTACACATTATCATATTATGGTACATGGGGTGTCTTTGATTTTTTAATTTCTTTTCATATATTTTGACTATATTGAAAATAAAATAGACCCCCCAAAACAAATGATATTACCATTTTTATTAATAGAATAGATCTGTTTAACATCCATAGAATATTACGGGAGGCCACTTTGATGCAAAATTATTGTACAAGATGTCATTTTTTTTTTTTTGGTGAGTAATTTAATTAAAAAATGATCTCTAAAAATCTTGAACATTCGAGTAAGGATTTTATTAGAATTTTTCATGTTCATAGGCAAATGAGCTGGTATGGAATTGATCATAATGTTTATAAGAATAATTTTGTCAGCTTGTGTGGATCAAGCTTTTGAACCATCATTGTATTCAGTGGATAGCATTGTCAACCAAAGGAGTTTTGTAAACTCGGAGGAATTTGAGAAACAAATAGGTAGGATCCAAGGTTTTTTTTTTTTTTTAGTACCCAGCATTACAAGCTACAAGATTAGTGATTTGTGTTGTTTGACATCAGCAAGATAGATAGTTTTTGAGGAAGAACAATTCAGATTTGTGTTGGTTGACCTAAAGATTGATTAGTGAGAAAAGTGTAGGCAGTGTTGTTGCAACCTTCCGAAGCATGCATGATGCCATCAGTAAATATTAGATACATGTCCCTTTAATATTAAAGAGAACCAAGAGAGGAAGAATACAAGTAAAGAATGAAGAGGGGGAGGGGGTGTGGGGGATCTCACACTTCTCTTTACTTCTAAGTCCACCATTGATCAAACAGAAGCTAATGTCCAAAAGATAGATAATTTAATAAGAAAATTTTTATGTGGGTTAACATTTTGGATATGACTTGCCATTATTATAGACTATCAAAAGCCTTACTGAGACTTGGGGGATTACAATTTTTGGATCTTAGCATTGATTTGAATCAACAAGCTCATTGATAATAAGAATATTATTATGAATATTCTTTCATTAGATAATAGCTAATTGTACCTGGGAGATGAGTCGGTTTAGGTCAACTATTCAAATTATAATTTTTTATTTATTAAAATAAATTGATTTATTGAATCGAGTTATTATTATTATTTTTGCAATGTTCTTTAGAATGACTGATTTCAACAAGATATTTTAATAAATAAAATAAATATACTTTTCCTATTTGAATAATCATGAATGATCACGCCATATTGAATGATATTAATTGGTCCTTATCCATAAAGTACGAAATGAACGTACTTTTCCCGTAGCACATGAACTCCTTATCCTATAAAATCATATGATGATGATCCAACCTCATTTTTGATATTTTTTTTTCCCTTTTTCAGATATTTTTACACAATCAAGGATACATTTGAAGACACATATTGAAAATATAAAGAACTCAGCATATATTTTAAATACGAATGGCTATTTGATTTTTTTTTTTTTTTAAAATCATATTTGGTCTTGATACTACATTGGGAATACTAAGATTATGTATGATTTTAGCTTACGATAGCATTAGCATTTCAGTATTTATGAGATACTAATGAATTTTATTAAAATTTTTGAAGTACCTTATAATATTCACTAAAATCACAAGAATACGAACCTAACCATCATTTCCTCACCCCTTCTATTGATTTTTTTTTAATGTAATAACATAATAATATGATTTATGTCTTCTACATTATTAAATTTTATTTATTTTCAAAGATTAGTTTTTACACTCATTTATATGATTATATTTATTTACTTATTGTATATCTAGGTCGTATGAAATCTTCTATAAGATTACGTATATATATATATATATAGAGTTAAATAAAATTTATTTATTTATTGGTGAATAAATATTTAAAAATATTATAACAGTAAATTTGTCACAATGAACTTTTGAACTATTTTAAATACTATTTACTGAATACATCATTGTCTTTATAAATACATATTAAAAATACAAGTATGTTACTAAATGCACCTGAACACCATTATTCTTTTATTTTAGTAGCTTTATCCGATAAAAACAGTTTACAAACTCTATTTATGAGTCAAAACAGCTCCACGATTCAATCAAAATTGGAACGTCAAACTTAATATGCTGCCGAAGAAGACATGAAAGTGTGACCGTTGCACCCAATTAAAAGAAAGAAATAGAACAATTGTCTCACTTAAACAGCTTTTACCGTAACAAGTTAATGTGAGTTTGCGTCTTTCATTCATGGATCAGGATAAAATATCCGACCCGTCTTGACCCGAACCCGATCCAATCTCTCACCGTCACTTATAACTCTCACCATCCAATCGATTCACCGATTTGTTCTTGTGCTGCCAGACTCTTCCCAACCCGGATCCGCTTCCAACCAGGATCCGAGCAGCAGCTGAGCGAAAGGGTGACGGAAAGCTCCATCTCAACTTCTCTTTTGATCTCGACCCTCCGTATTATTTGATCTTAATATTTATGTTGCTTATTCAAGGGCTGGCGGACGGTTGAGATCAGAAAGAGAAAAAGCTGGGTTCGGTGACGCAGGGGAGTTTGCATCCTAATCCGACACGTGTCCAACCCACCATCCGCATGCCGACGAAACTGTCGTCCTGCTCCGACGACGCGCTCTCGCACGTGCCAATGGAATCGTCAATGAGGGCAGGACCGTAAATCTGAGCCCCTCCCATGACCGTTTCCGGAGCCCCGCTTCTCTTCGCCGCAGGATCCCCTCCAACCTTTCTACAGACCCAATCCGACAAGGACCGATCCCGGTGTTCACAGGCACAAGGCGGGGGGCAGGGGATGGGGTCCCTCATGATCGGACAGTCGAGATGAGAACTTGAAGAGAGTTGTCGAAAGGTAGATTTGGTGGGGATCCTCATCAGAAAAGGGCTTCGTCATAAACTCCGCTCCCCACCCCCCGTTCACACACCCCCACGCCCCCGCCCCACCCCAATAAACCCCACCAACACACCCGGCCCCACCTCCCTGCCACCCCACCCCTCCCCCCCCCCAAACACCAAATCCAACGCAGGGCGTGTGAGCCAGTGAGCGCAAGATAGGGTGCTCTCTAAAGAGGAAGAAGGAAGAGTAGAGGAAGAGAGAAAAGAAAAGAAAAGAAAAAAAAAAAGAGACGGGCTGTTGGCTTTTCACTCGGCCCGTCGTTTTGCCTTCGCCCCCTCCGATCCACCGGAGAATTCGTGGCCAGTGTACGCCGCCGTACCGGGATGCCTCGGAGCTAGGGCTTGCTGGCGGAAGGAGTTATAGTTATCGTGATCTTTAGGCGCAGATGAGAGCCCACAGATCTGCGTGGGATTTCTGGTCCGGTCGCTGAAGGGGCGAGATTTCGTCTTCGGATGGAGGGTGGTGGAAGCCTAGCCGCTCTTTATTTGGTGCGTTCTCGTATTTTCTCTCCGCTGGCATCCGCTGCTTTCTCGGCGCTCCGTTACTGCTTTGGTTCGCTTTTGATGCGCTGGGGTTCGGTGTGAAAGGAGGTTAAGGTTGTGGTTTTCATTCGTTGGGGTTGGCATGTTTGGGAATTAGGTCATTGATGTGCTTTATGTAGCGGGAACTTTTATCTTGTTCACTTTTTGTTCTTTCTCGAAAGTTGGTGCCTTTATCGCTAAATTTAGATGTTAGCCTTGTTTCTTGAGCTTTCTTCGGTGCTGTCATTAGTGTGGTTTACGATTTTGCGGATTTATTTGCAAAAGTTTGCTGTTTGCGCAGTTGATGCTTAAAGAGACCACTTTTTCTTTTTTTGTTTGCATATAATTGTTCTCCATGTAAATAGATTTGGTTATTTAGAGAACATTTGAATGTTGAACGTTAGGAGTCGTTGTGAACATGAAAATCTTTTGATTATGAGCTTGGTGTAGGATAATGCTTAATCATATTATTATTAATACTTTCTTTATTTTTGCTTCAGTAAGTTGATGTTTTAGTGAATAGCTTTGTTCCTTTCCCTACCTGCACTTGTTTTCATGTTGGTCTTGTTATGAGATTTAATGGGGTTTATGCAATTCAGATGATTGGTATTGTAATGCTTGTTCTGTTAGAGTCGAGGTACTTCTCTCTAGTAATGTTTACCAGGATGAATTCTCATGTTGCGAAAATTTATACCTTATGTGACCTGACACCTATTCATATGTAATGCTTGATCTTTTAGAGTTGAGGTACTGCTTGCTAGTAATCTTACCATGATGGATTCTCATGCTGCAAGAATTCATACCCTCTTGGCACCTGAAACGTATATACTGATCATGACAACATTCCTTTGTTGCAGCTATTTGCCTAGCTAGAGTAAATTACAGTCATAGCTACAGGGTTACTGAGTGACATCATACTAATTTGTGCCAATGATGACATATAATAATAACATTATTTGGCTGGTTTTGATCTGGGCATCAGCTATGACTTGTTGGCCTCTTATTGGTCTCCCTTTTTTTCCATGACTTTGAGATGGTTTCAAGTTAGTTATGTGCATGCAAATGCTGCATTGGCCTCAGGCTTGCGCCATGTGAGGCCACATGATGATCCCATTGGCAGCTTGAGAATGAGCAGGAACTTTTCAGATTTTTTCCTTCTCTCCTTTCTATTTCTTCTTCTTGTTGTTACCACAGTTATTGTTATTTTTGTTATTCTTGTTAAGTCATAAACAGCAGATTACGGAATTTTAAGTATCTGGTAGACCATGAAATGCTGTTTTCCTCTTTGTGGTTACTACTTATTTAGAAAATTTTTCCTTAAAAAGGTACAAATGCCAAATCATGTTCTTTTAAGGTCACAAGCGCTTGATTAATATCTAGTTGGTACCTAATATGGGGCAAGATCCTTACTCTGAAGAATACATCTCACACTTTATATGAAAAAAAAAGTACATCTTACATGAAACTGATTGATACGGGGAAGGGAGAAAGAGGAATGGAATTCGAAAAGAAAAGAGAAACCGAAAGTCGATTTGTAGAAAAGGGACAAACTCAAAACAGAACTTGCGTAAAATAGATAAAAAGTTCACCACCAAGTTTAATGTCACAAAAGGATACGAAAAATTCACCACCTCAAGGAAATTAAACAAGAATACAGAACTAAATCAAAAGACTCATCACTCAATAACGCATCTAAGAGATACAAAGTTTTA
The DNA here is from genome assembly GCA_021527575.1 of Ensete glaucum. Lineage (NCBI taxonomy): Eukaryota > Viridiplantae > Streptophyta > Magnoliopsida > Zingiberales > Musaceae > Ensete > Ensete glaucum. The sequence continues at coordinate 21,924,361 of CM038551.1, forward strand.
TAGAGACTCCAAAGATCTTCTGTCAATACAAATCAGGTGCTAAACTTGTTTCTCTAATCCTATAATACCAAAATAAGTACTAGTGCATGAAACAATCCTTCATGCATAGGGAACTACAAAATTAAGTGCTTTACATATGCTAATGAACCCCTTTAATGCATTCCTTTGTCATGAAGAAAACACATTGAAAGAGCTTTTACATTGTCCAAGGAATATGCTCATGAGCTGTCATTTGAGTGAGCCGGGTTAAAAAGCTGTGAGGCAACATTGTGGACTGGAGGGTATCATAGGATCAGCAATTTCCATACGAGCTGATTTTAGCAACTTGGGCACTCCCGTGTCACTGATGCATTCAGCCATCATACTCCAGGTGCAGCAAATGCTGCTTTTAGACATTGTATTGATCTGTCACCTCTGTACACTTTACAATTATATTTTTAACTGTAGGTACAATTATATTCTTAACTGTAGCTCAACTGATGAGTATCTATTGTTGTTATGAGGATATGGTGGAAAATGAACTTTCTGAGATTTTGTTGCTGGCATGAGTCAGGTAAAGTGATCTGGGCTGAAGGAAGATGCTGGAGAGTCATTTAATTCAGTGATTTAAAAAGCGCTAGGCGCCAAGGTCCCAAAATGCCCGAGGTGCTAGGTGCTCGCCTAGGTGCTTGCCTGAGCGAAGCAAGGTGCTAAAATATAAAATATATATAATAAAATTAATAAATATAATTATTTAAATAAAAAATGATATTAAATTAAGAAAAAATAGAAACATGATTTTAAATTAAGAAAATATAGAAACATGATATTAAATAAATAAATATTGGTATTATTAAAATTTAAATAAAAACATATTATTAATCTAATAAATAAAAAAATATTACTATCAGTATACTTTAACAATATACTATAAATAACTACTGTTAATAGTATATTAATGATATATTATTAATATACAGTATACTACTGTTAACTTACAGTATACTGTTAACGGTAGATAGGTGAGGTGGTGGTTGACTTTGAGAAAGCTGCTTACTAAGAATAGCGAAAGCAACAGCGGCAGCGACGAGCAGCGATAGTGGCAACGATAGCGATGAGTGGCGAGTGGCGGCAACAGAGTCGGCGGCGTAATCGCGATTCGCGAGTGGAATTAGGGTTGAGGAAGCAATTATTGATGCGTTAGTTGGTTTGATTAAACCAACTAACGCGAATTTGATCGAACTAGGCTAAAAGCCTGGTTCGCCTCGCCTGGTTTAACCCGGGCGCTCGCCGGCCTGGCTCGGCGGCCGTGCCTTTGAAGCTTGCTTGGAGATCGGCGCTCGGGCCTGGACTCACCTTGCCCGAGCGCTTAGGCGAGCGCTCGAGCGCCTTTTGCAATCGCTGATTTAATTGTGTACTATGTTAAATTAATTATGTTGTGTTGGATCCTAAATTAGGACCGTGAAGATGGTTAGGCATTTACAACGATAGCAAAGGATTTATTTTATGAAATTAAGTTCCAGAACATCATGTTCACTTTGTGCATTGTGCTATGTCTCTTGCATCACAGATTTTGAAATCAATTTGAAGGATTCATGACCCTCTTAATATGTTTTAAGGTTTGTCATTGTATATTGCCGAGAGATACTAGATGTGTTTGAGATAGCATTTTGTCTCATGGTTGGTTCTGGATCAACATGCTATATTTATATCAACACTCAGTTTGGGCTTTTGTTTTTGTTACTTGGCTTCTCTTACATTCTGATATTTTACCTTCTTTTTTATTTTTTAAGTCTGCCTGGTTACTCTTCCAACTTTCTGTTGGAATAAAAATGAAGCAATTGATAGTATCTCAAGTTTTGCAGTCAGTTGTTTCTACTTCAAAATGTACTACTCTTCTCTTATTTTTCTCATTCACCGTGTTATTACATTTACTGCAGGGCTATATCCATGGATTGTGATGATAATGATTTTCAGAATGAGAATTTTCAACTAATTGGAGAGGACAATGATGGGTTTCCTCGAAGCTTACAATCATATGCACCAAAATTTGATATAGATGATCACTTCCAGACTCACCTAAGGTTTGACAGTTTAGCAGAAACAGGACTTTTACTTGGCATTCAAGGTGAAGAAAACAATTGGATTGAGGAGTTTTCACCCAGAAACAGTGCCACTGAATTTGGTTCAAGTGCGTCTCGGACTTGCTCCCTTTCCAGGCATGACATTAGCTGGTCCAATGCTCCATCATCTGAATCGGTGCAAATGTTAGTGAAATCTGTTGAAAAGGATGAGAAGGTAAGCCCACAAATTATGAATACAGAGGCAGAGATACATGCAATCGAAGATTCTGCTATATGTGGAACAAATGATATTACACACACTGATTCGGGCCTTTTGACTGATAAATTACATAACAGTATTTTGGCATCAAATGAAAATGTGGAGCAACATGAAGTTACTTCTCGAACTCCCTCTGATGAAAAATCAGAAGCAGGTTTGGCTGTAAGTCCATCAGATCAAAGATTCCACTCTGCTGCAGAAGCGATTGCCTCACAATGTACTGCTAAAGAAGGATTAATTTCATCATCTGGTGATGTATCTAAAGCATATTTAGTTTCTAGTGAGCTGCTTGAGGTGGTTTGGAGCAAGGAACCATTGGATAATACATCCACGATGAGTAGTTCACTCAACGACTGTGCTACTGCTGTAAACAAAGACACTGAAGTTAGTTCAAGTTTTGTTTCTCACAATATTCAAAATGACCTTTCAGTTTTATCCACTGTTAATGCCGGTATTATCACTGAAAAGCTTGATAACACATTATTTTCTGAGCAAAAAATGGAAGAGTGCTATGCAGTTGACATAAGCAAGAGATCAGAAACTCTGCAATCTGAGAATAAGGAGAATGAAACAAGTAACAATCTGTATGGTGATTGCAAAGTGAATGATCAGCATTTTCAAGACCAGGTTAATAATCATGTTTGTGATGTCAAGGATTCTTCTGAATTGGTTTCATCTGCAGAATCTCTAATGTTGCCAAATGATGGATCTAATAGCACTGTGTTCATACAGAACTCTGGTGGACTGCTGGAAGCTTTTGCTTGCCAGGTACAGGTTTCAAACAAAGACTCAACGACAGAGGACAAAAGTTTAACTTGCACAATGGAGGTACCTTCTTTAGCAATGGAAAAAGATGGTATTGTTGGGAGAAACTCTGTTGGAGTTGACACTGAAAATACTCGTGAGCTAAGTGATATAGCTGAAGGACCGATAGATTTTAGACATGATGAATGTGAATATATTTCCGAAGAAGGTAGTGTCAACCCACAAGCTCCAGTGACCAAAGACAGTATCGCTCTTGAAGAAGAAAGAGACCTTGCTACCTCCAAGGCGGTTATTAATGATAACTGTAATGAATTGAGAAGATCAGACATGGCTGTTGATGTAACTGCCTTGAAAGCCAAAATAAGGACAGCTGGAGTTGATAGTGTTAAGGACTGTAAAATTGATACATTAATTTTGAAGAAATCGGATTCCATTCCAATAGAAAAGAGTGTAGAAGATGAATGCCTAAAATCTCTTGATGAAAAATCCACTTCAACAGAAGAAAGTGCTGAAGATGAATGCTTGAAATCAATTGCTGAAAATCCCACTGGTAAGTTGGATGCTCCCGGACATGCTATACTCAATGAACCTTGTGCTGCTTTACTGGATGACACAGAAAACAAGCTCTCATCTCCTGTTCATGATAAGTTGGATATAAGTTCTTTGGTTGCTGAACATAATGAGGCTAATGTAATTCATTCTGAGGAAAAGGAAAGCACTGCACGATTGATTGATTTAAGTGGCACAACTCTTAAGGACTGCTCCACTCCTACTGAGGATACAGAAATTTCCTCATTTGAAACTCAAAATAATGGTATGCCGATGGAATCAGACAAAAATTCAATCATGGACCAAGCAGGTTATGCATGGATTTTTCATATATATCTTTATTATTTTTTCCTTGTAGTCTTTTATATATGTCACAGTTTCTAAGATAGTGGTGCTATGTGCCTGTGTGTTATTGCAGTTGCTGATCTGGCCACTGTAGGTCTCACATTGCCTTCTTCTGACAATTCAATGATTCTCCAGCAGTTGCATTCTGAAGTTGAAGTAGTTGTAGAACTGAAGGAAGTGGCACCATTATCTATACCTGTATCTCGGTGCGATGAGAAGAATGTAGACACCTCTTCCTTATCAGTTACAAAGAGCAGCGCGGACAATCAGATTTCAAAACAACAATTTGTGGTGCCTGATTCAGAAGCCAATGTCCCTTCAATGAAGAACTTTTCAGATAACTTGGGTAATTTGGCTGCTAATGTGCTTGATATTTTCTAATTTATAGATAGTACAAGTCCATACTCAAGTCCAAACAGAATTTAACTTTCAATCGAGACAATTACCATAACATTGAATAAAGATTCAAGTGTTAGTTTGATCGGTTTTAGTAATCTATCAGTCCAATACAATTACTAATATACCGTGTGATGTATTGACCCATTCTCCTGGTACCATTGTGTAAAATAATAAAAAAATCAAAGTGATATAAGAGAAATGTGATATATTGACCCATTCTCCTGGTACCATTGAGGAAAATAATAAAAAATAAAAGTGAAATGAGAGAAAAGTGTCAATTTCGAGCTATACTTTTTGATATTCAGTACTTGGTTAGACTGGTAAATATTTGTCAGTATGTCTTGGTCTAGTTTGAACTTTGATCTTCAGAAGATCCTTAGTGTTAGCCACAAAAATTTGTCACTTATGATTTGATAAAACATTTAGGTTATATAAAGCATATGTCACATAAATGGGTTAAAATTCTTGGCCAAGGGACAATAACCTGAATGAAGTGAACAACTGAACATAGTTAAAGTTCTTTTGCTTTTAAAAATGTAAATTTCCACCCAATCATCTTCACCTTGTTTGACATGACTATTTTGGAGAGTTATGGAAACTGTGTTTAGGGGCAACCTTAAGTTTTACTTTACCAAATTCAGTCTGATGACAAGGAATAATGGATTGCTGGAAGCTCATGCTTCTAGCTGTCATTACCAGAGGTCACAAATGATGCCAACGTATCAGGTCAGGCAAAAACAGGTAAGTTTTTGTCAGTCTTGACAGTTCATGATCCTTACATAATAAAAATCTCACCCACCATGCTTAATCTTTTTGGAAATTTAGCTTCTACTGACTATCAAATGCCAGAAACTGCTTTACATTGTCGTTTCTTTTGAACGGACCTTCATTCCCAAGGTTCTGTTGTACATAGAAGGAAATCATCAAATTTATTAGGATCATTCCCATTAAAATGGGAGATAACATTTTCATTACTCTGGCAATTCCATGTGATGAAGCAAATATTCTTTTCCCATTTTGTTATTAGGTTTCTGGTGAACATAAGTCATGGTTTGTTGCAAAGAATATTCAACTGCTGCTTGTCCTGGAAGACAGATATAGATTACAAAATTTACTGTTTTCTTTTGAACAAAAACTGGCAACAGTGATGAGGTATGGGTAGGTTCATCAGATGATGTATCTTCTCTTGCTACATGCCTAAGCACAGAAAGGAAAGATACTGATTTAGTTCGAACTAACAATTGTGATGAACCAAAACATACTGAAACTGAAAGTGAGTCATTTTTCTTTGATGATTCTATAAGTCATTATTCCCTTGTTTTGGCTTCATACTTTTAATGTCCATGTACTATGCTGTTAAAAATATGATAGAAGTGCGGTGGGGCATAACAAAAAACAAAAATGTTACGTGGCTTAGAGTATTTTGTTAACTTATTAGATAAGCCCAATGATACTCCACATTTACACATGCACATGAATATTCCTTTAGAAACTATGTGTGTGCAAACATGGAGTGCTATCCAGTGGTTTAAATAGGCGTTCGGGCGCTTGCCTAGGCACTCTGGCGAGGTTAGGCGAGGCTCGAGCGCCTTAAGGGTGGATTAGGCGGTGCACTTTAGTGAGGTGTCGCTTGGGCACTCGCCTGAACCCAGTTGCTAGGCAACTCGGGCGAGCGCCTGATTCAAATGAAGCAATCGAACCATACTTTTAAGTTTGGTTCGTTCAACAATGGCTAGTTGGTTCAATCGAACCAACTAGCCACTTTCTTACCGGGATTGAACCAACTAGCCACTTTCTTACCGGCAAACGCCACCCTTCGCACCCCCGCGCGACCTTGAGCCATTAAACCTAGCAAAGCTTTTGCCTATGCCGTTGACACTTTCTACCGCTGCCTCCGTCGTAGACGTAGCAAATTGAGGCTTCCTTTGTAGATGATGGACAGGTCTGACGATCTAGCCTTCGTCTGCACCTTCCTTCTGTTGCCATTGCTTTCACTTGCAGCTCCTTCCACCATTGATCACAACTTTCTCCACCACTAACGGACACCTTTGAAGCTTCCTTCGCCCACGATGTCATTGTTCGCAGCTGCCATAGTTGTCTGAAAGTGCCATTGTCGGTGACTTTTCTCCCCCTCTTTACAGTTTTTTTCTCCCCCTCTAACTACTGTTAACAGTAGTTCAATGTCATATTTTTATTTATATAATCATATTTATCAATTATATTATATATTTTTTATATCTTAATATTTCAGAGTGTCTCGTTTCACTCGGGTGAGCGCCTAGTGCCTCGGGCATTTTGGGACCTTGGCGCCTTTTGATACCTAATGTTTTTCAAATCACTGGTGCTATCTAAAATTTTATTTGCATTAAGTCATATGTAGCACATGTTATTTCTGAATACTTAACACAATAATTAAATAAAAGTTCTACATTAGGTCATCAACATGTCATTTATTAAAATGATTTCTTTACTCTCTACATTCTGTTTCATCTTAATATCCACTAGTGAAGATTGTATTTGGTTTGTGACTTTGTGTTAGGTTAGCTGAAGCATATTTAACATAGTATAGCCTACAATAGGTCATTGGCACGTCATCTGTTACAATAATGCTTTTCAGTAGGTTCTGTTTAATCTCATCATCCATTGGTGAAGATTGTACATGGTTCATGTTAGGTCAGTGAGGCATTTTAAAACAGTAATTCAACTGTTAGATGCCATCATGCTGTAGCCTTTAAGATCATTGATGTCCTTGTTCTATGCATGTTGATAGCCTATCTTCTAGTTTGTGTGATACAATACGAAAGCCAGTACATATGAAGGTGACCAACTTATGTCATTGCAGTTGCTGCATTAAATAGCGAGAGAAACAACTATCCTCAATCCACTTTGCCTGAAAGTAATCTTGAGTCCTCCTTATTGGATCCTGATGGTGGTAATCTAAGTTCATATGAACCAAATTGTGGTTCACCAACTGTCATTAGTTGCAACCAATCTATTATGGAGAAAATGGAACATAGAGAAAGCAATAGTTCGTTGCAAGATCATGCAGATTCTGCTTCAAGAAAAAATTCTGATATATTAAAATTCACTGTTCAAGATTCTAAAGTGAGCATAACAGCAGAAGAATATGGCAACTTCACATTTGTAGTTCAGCCAGATGGAGATTTTTCCCAAAAAGACAGTAACAAGGATTTGTCACTTCTCTCCAATACACAGTCCTTTGAACAGCCGCAGGTAACTATAATTACCATTCTCAATATTTTATATTATATTTTAGTTTTACAATTTTCTTAAAGACAGGTAAGGCTTTCAACTAAATCTAAATGTATCATATTTTGCTTAAGATTTCTATGGAGACTTCACAGGGGTATCTGAGTGAAGCTGTAAATGAGAGTACTAGCACCATCAGCAAGACAATTGTGGAAGACAAAAGTGGTAAAGTTTCTTCTCAGGCAACTAAAAAGGTAGGCATTTCAAAAGGAGATGCTAAAGAGAAGTCACATGATTTTCGTGGTAAAGGAAGGAAAAAAAACCCATGTAGTACCTTGCCTGTCCCTGAGAGAGCCACAAGAAGCAAAAGTCAGAGGGAGGGTTTGCAACAATGTCTCTCTGTCAAGACTAATACTGCAAATCCATCCTGTTTTCCAAGTGTTCAAACATCTAATCTGCCTGATTTGAATACATCAGCTACTTCTGCCCAGTTTCACCAGCCTTTTACAGATTTACAGCAAGTACAATTGCGTGCTCAGATTTTTGTGTATGGATCACTGATGTGAGTTGCAGTTGCCTTTTCTTTGATTTTTAACTATTATGTAATGCGGTAAAATATGAATTGATCTACTTGGTGCAGCCAAGGTGTCTTGCCAGATGAGACTTGTATGGTACCAGCCTTTGGAGGAAGTGGTTAGTATACATAACTCTTAAATCATTGTCATGCATTCTTATCTGATGTAAACTGTATTTGCGGCTTTCATGTAGATGGAGGAAGGAGCTTATGGGAGCGAGCGTGGTGTGCATCTTCAGAAAGGTTCTATAACCTGAAGTCATCATCCATTAGTTCTGGCGCACATTTGCTTCATCATTCAGGTGAATGGATTTTAATTGAGCATTCCATTCATTAACATTAGGAAGTTATTCAGGGTAATTGATACTTGGTTTATAAGTACAGAACAAGGGATCAGCTGTAGCCCTCTTCCTGGCAAGGTCCTTGATTCCCCTGCTGGCTGGAAGGACAGCAAGGTCCCAAGTTCAGCAATACAAAGTTCCACTGTGTCTTTGCAGTCAACTTTCCAGAGTTCATCTAATGATGGTTTACACTCCAATATCACAAGAGGCATCCACTTAGAATCCAATCAATCTCTGTCTCCAATGCATCCATACCAGACTTCTCAGATCAAGCAATACATGACCAATTCTACACCTTGGTTATCTCAGAGCCCTCACCCTGCTTCATGGTCTTTTCTATCACAAAGTTTATCTGTTGATTCCACTTCACAATATTCTGCAATGCTTGTTTCTGAAACAGCTCCAGTAACACCTGTTAGAGACTCTTCTATACCTTGTGCCTCAAACATGCAGCTTGCTTCCGCTGCTACCTTGCTGCCTAATCAGGATGCTACCCGTGTGTCTGCTGCATTAGTTGTGCCATTCGAGACACAAAATAGGGAAGCAACTCCTGTAAATACTAAGAACACATTTGTCAGTGAGAAATCCGGAAAGCGGAAGAAGGTTTCTGCACCCGAGGAGCTTGTGCCAAAATTTTCAGTTTCTCAACTTCAAGCAGAATCTGCTTCTGCAGCTTTTACTACTAATAATCTGCCTAATTCTGCAGGTCTTTCTTTGTCTTCTAATTCTCTAAACACTGTTACATCTACTGGTCTAGTTTCGGCTACAACTCACCCCATAACTATGCCTTCTTACCAAATATTAGGCAGTGGTGACACTCAGCAGAGGCTCACCTTCTCGAAAGAGACATGCACTCAAATTGAGCACTCAAAGCTTCAAGCTGATAATGCTTTTGCTTATGCCGCTGCTACTGTCAGGCATGGTCAAGTTATTTGGGAGCAGATGGTTGCCCAAAGAAAATTAGGCTTGGCATCAGAAGTTGAACAAAAACTTGCCTCTGCAGCTGCAGCAGCTGCAGCAGCTGCTTCTGTTGCAAAGGCAGCTGCAGAAGTTGCCAAGGCTGCATCCGATGCTGCTTTACAGGCTAAATTAATGGCCGATGATGTTCTAAATTCTTCTAATACAGGAAGTACTATTAAAAATTCTGAAATCAGCTTTGATATTGGAAAGAACTTGTTGACATCAATTCCTGTTTCAAGCTCCAAGGGCAAGGACAAGATCCGTGGTCCTTGTTCAATAATTTCTGAGGCACGCAAGACCACCAGAAAGAGGGTTGAAGCAGCTTCTGCTGCCATCAAGCGAGCAGAGAACTTGGATGCCATACTGAAAGCTGCAGAAATGGCTGCAGAGGTTGTATCACAAGCTGGAACCATCATTGCTATGGGGGATCCCTTACCATTCTCAATAAGTGAATTAGTAGAAGCAGGCCCTGAAGGTCATTGGAACATTCGTTGTGCAGCTATAAAAAAGGGGATTGAAACAAATGGTGTGCGTGCTGGTGGTAATCTGACTTTAGATGTGGCTGTTGATCGTGAGGTAAATACAAGACAATCAATCAAGCAACCATTGACCTGTAATGAGGGACAAAATGTTTATATTGTGGAAGAAATGCCTCCCAACAATAAGAAGTCCTCGTTATTGGAAGAAAATTCTGAAGGTAAGTGCAGCTTGCAATTTATTACAAGTGTTGATTTATTTGGATGCATCTGTGTATTTATCTAATTTCATCAATATAATGGGTTATCTTACCTTGTCAGAATGTGAATTAGAAAATGAATCACGAACTGTTCCAACTGATGGAGCTGCAAGAGATGCTATGCAAGGAAGTAGTATTCAGAAAGGTTCACTTGTTGAGGTACATAGGAAATTATCATTCTTCTTTCTGCAAATACTCTTGAGTTTTTAGTGTTCTCTATATCAAACGAAAAACTTCATTTTTTTTATTTTTTAAAATATTTTGAATTTAAATATCAAATACCAAACTTGTATTGATATTGATTTGGTGTTTTTGGCTAAAACTTGGTGTCCAAATTGGTGGATTCTCTAGGTAATGATTAAGGATCTATGTTAACTTCTAACTTCTAAGTACATAAGGAAGCCAGAAGATCTATAAATTCACAAAAGAAATAAAAAAGTTTTATTTTATTAATAATCATCACCACCTTTGTATGAGAGCTATTGCAAATATTCTAGTAAAATGGTATCCTAGGTTATTGATTATGAGAAACTCTGCTTATGATGAAAGGCATTGATATTCAGTTGTAAAGGACTCAATAATAGATTGCATTGTTAATTTGATAGGGTAAAAGTGTGTTAAGTGGATGAACTTGCCTTTATGTATTTAGAATCAGCTATATAACCTGAGATTTCTTGGTAGGATGATTGTCTGCCTGCTAAGTGACCAGCCTGTTGATCGGGTCTAATGTCCTCAGCGTATCACATAAGGGCTTGGTGGCACATCGATTTAAACAAGATTAAGTGACAGTGCCTGCATCTAGGGAACCTTGTAACGTTAGATTACTAGTCTTTTTTTGTTTGCTTTTTTTACTTTGCTCTAGCCTACTTTTATGATTGAATTGCTCTTTTTAACAACAATACATAATGTTTCTGGTGCTTGTAATTTTCTCCTTGGGGTTCAATTTAGATTTTCTAACACAATGGATTCCCAGGTTATAGCTGGAGATGGTCTTAGAGGTGCTTGGTTTTCTGCACGGGTTCTTGATCTCAAAGATGGTAAAGCATATGTGTGCTACGATGGTCTTTCTGATGAAGGTAACAGATGGTTAATCGTGTAATTGAACGACACATTGATACAATATTAATTTTTAGCGTCTAATTCTGGTCTATTAACTCATTCAATTTATATGTTTGAATTTTGGCTGTTGCAAGTTGGTTACTTGTCGTACCTGAGAAACTCATTATTGTATGGTGTTGTTTATACTATGTAGACTTTGGCTAGCTTAAGAAGTGGATGGAAATGTAGCTTGAAAGTGATAAACCTCTCACAACATGTGAAGCTCATCCTTTTAAATGCCGTATATTGATTGATATGTTCTAGTAACTTTTTCACATAATGCAGTCAATGACAAGCTTAAGGAATGGATACCACTTGAATCCAAAGGTGATCAACCTCCTAGAATACGTGTGGGTCATCCTGTAACTGTAGCCAAATCCAAAGGAACAAGGAAGCGATGTAGAGAGGCTGTAGGCAATTTCACTTGGGCGACTGGAGATAGGGTAGATGCTCTTATACGTGATGGGTAAGACTGCTTTATGTACCTTTTGGTATTTTTGAATGATTTATTTGTTAACTAGAGTTGCCTCAAGAGATCATTTTATACAGATGACCGAATGTCTCAATTGCTGTTTACTTGTTCTCTACTTCACTCCATTGGATTCTATTATCATTATACACGAGGGTTGACTTACCGGTCCGTACCAGTGTACCAAGATTATTGTGGTACCAGTATATTAAAAAATAAAATAAAATAAAATAAAATATATAATATTAAAAATATTAATATATTAAGAAAAAGAAAAGGGGTGATGTCGCCTCAGCGCGGGAGAAAAAGTGCCCGCGGCCGAGGGCTACGACGGCGCGCGGGCGATGACGTCGCGTGGAAAGTAGGTTCTTCTCCTCTTCTTTTTTCTTCTTTTTGTCTTCTTCTTCTTCTTCCCTTTTTCTCCCTTAATCGATCACCGGCGGTCGATTTCTCCCTCAATCGACCGTCGACGGTCGATTTTTGGCAGTACTGCTCGGTAGCGGGCGATCCGCATACCGGTAACCTGACGGACCGGTATGTACGGGCGGTACATATCAAAATTGCAAACCTTGATTATACATAACCTCGATATGCTATGACTGAAATTTTTCTGCTGACATTTTTAACAAGTTCTTAGTTTCATTAATCATAAGTGAGTTACTATGCATGCATTGAGTTGAGTTTGATATATGCTATTTGTTGATGGCATGCCAGACTAGGTATTACTTTAAGGTAGAAGCATGTGGCAAGTTTTAGATGCTATGTATGGTATAAGTTATCTGGCATCAAAGACAAAAGCCTTTGTCAAGATTAATGATCAAGAGGTGTCAAAGGAGGAGGCCTATGTTGCCTTGTGTCAATGATCTAGCAGCATTTAGAGTGAAAAATAGGATATATATATATAGAGCATGGGGTGCACAAATGTCTGTGGAGTATACTAATGGAAAATAGAAGAAAGTGGGTGTGATAAAGAGTCATATTTATAAATCAAAGATGCAGTTTCCTATGGAAAAATATACAAACAACAGACCACAAGGGGGAAGAGAGAAACTGCAGTCTCGTTTATCTGAAAAGTCTTAAAGAAGCTAGTGGCATTGATTTCCTAGGTCAAAGTGTGTGTTAGGGCATGGAATCAAAATTTATATTTGGACAGGTGGAGGACATGGAATCAAAAACCACATAATGACAATTGCAAAAATAAAAGAAACTACAGTCTTCCGTTTATCTGAAAAGTCTCAAAGAAACTAGTGGCATTGTTTGCCTAGGGCAAAGTGTGTATTAGGGCATGGAATCAAAATTTATATTTGGACAGGTGAAGGACATGGAATCAAAAACCACATAATGACAGTTGCAAAAGTAAAAGAAACTACAGTCTTCCGTTTATCTGAAAAGTCTCAAAGAAACTAGTGGCATTGCTTGCCTAGGGCAAAGTGTGTTAGGGCATGGAATCGAAATTTATATTTGGACAGGTGAAGGACATGGAATAAAAAAGCACATAGTGACTGATGCAAAAATAAAAGAAACTACAGTCTTCCGTTCATCTGAAAATCTCAAAGAAAGTGGCATTGATTGCCTAGGGCAAAGTGTGTTAGGGCATGGAATCAAAATTTATATTTGGACAGGTGAAGGACATGGAATCAAAAACCACATAATGACTGTTGCAAAAATAAAAGGATAAAAACGCATGCTTTTGCCTTGTGGTATAATTAATACTATTTTGATGACCACTCATATATCTCCAAAACATTGTATACTAATCCTGTGATTTAGCATGTAATATTGTTTCTATGGTAGCCATTTTAAATTCTTTCTTCTTTATTACCTTTTTCAACTGATTATTACAGGCTGATCTATCTCTAATTTTAGGTTGAATAGAATTGAGTCAGCTCCTTTAGTAACCCTTCTCCCCAAAGTTCATAGACAAAATTTGGATCCAACATCTGTGTAGAAATGTTGTTTTGACTTTCGAGTAACTGAGATACAACACTTGGCTTAATATCTTTAATTTAATTTCACCAAAATTTTGATTCGTATATGTTTTTTTTTCTTACTCGGATCAGTAGTCTCTCCAATTGATTTGCATCCTTGACGACTATATGTTACCTGTTAGGATTTGAGATTTCCTTGGGCCTTGGTGCATTGATATGGTTGCTTCACAGTGTCTTGGGTGTCATGCTCATCTCGAGGAATTAACTTCCCCACTTGAGTAAGGCTAGGTACATCTTAATCCCATACCCCCTAACATGGTGGTTGGAGCTGTGTGCACTAGGGTTCTCCTTAAATAAGAGATTCTTACTCATTATGTGCTTCAGAATTTTTTTCTAGTAGCTGGAGAGGGGTTTCTTTTATGCTGCTGGAAATTCCTTATCTCTGCAGCTGCAACCTGCTTCTCTTTTGCTCGTGTCTTTCTTATGTTTCTTTTTTTCTATGCTTAATTTTTCTCATGAATGAGAGATTGCAATGATTTGAGACATTTCCCTACTACTTTGGTTTAACAGATTATATGACAATCATAAACTAAGTATGTGCTTCTTATATTCTCAGTTGGTGGGAAGGCATTGTCACTGAGAAGAATCAAGATGATGAAACCAAGTTAACTGTCCATTTTCCAGGTATGTTCTATGACATCATTCAGTTATTGGTTTCTTTTTCTCTTCTTCTCCCTTTATTTGTGAGTTTTCTTATTATTTTCTTTTTTAGCGATGATGGTATTGCATTTTTTTCCATTTTCTGGGGTGGGTTTTCTGCACATGCATTTGGGACCAGGTGTGGCTGCACATGTTATTATGTGCAGCCACCATCTCTATTAATTTCGTTCATTTCAGTATATGAAATGTGTTTATCAGAAACAGTTTTCTAGGTCTCCATGGGGTATTTCAGTTTTTTAATCCAATCAAAGATTCCTGCAGTCTCATTCATCCTACATTATGATTTTGTAGCTTGTAGAGGAATTTGTGATGGCAGATTTTGATATATGTTTTATTCTCAATCTTAATGCATGCTAGTGTAACAAATAAACTCATTGCACTCTGCTTAGGAAATTATTGTATTTATCATGGATTGGATTGTTTTCTGCATATTTACTGTTTTACCCTTCAGTTGCTTATAGAGTTCTGCATGAGCATGTGCCTTATGCAGTCAGAGGATATTTATAATCCTTGTGAGTTAAAAAAGGCATTGGCTAATTTTTTTATATATCTGCATTTTATTTGATCTTAATATGTAGTATGGCTTGTCTTTGTTAAGGCATTTGATCAGTTATTACATTGTTGCACAAGGGATAGATCGTAGTGTCGAGTCCACGTGTAAGCATCATGTATGCCATGAATGTACTGAATTTTTTTAAAAAATATGTAGGATGGCTTGACAAGATAGTCCAGTGTGTGTAATATGCTAGTTGTGTCTCTCTGCCTAAGGGGCAGGGTTGGATCCTTACTCTGAAGTTTCTATCAAAATAAACCAAAAAAAATGTAAATATAAGATAAAAACATAGAGAAGAATAGTTGTACAAAAGAGATATACTAATATGTTGAAACATATATGGTGTGTGATTTTGTTGAAAAGATGATCATGGAGTAAGGTCTAATCAATGTGAATATATCTGTACTTGATTTTTCTCTTCTTCATCATTTTCTTATCCCTCCTACATCCATTTCCAGCTTTAGGAGCCACACCTGGAATGTGGATCCAAGCCTATCAGTATGATCAAAGCCAATTATCAGGCAAACTGATTACGGGAAGGGAGAAAGAGGAATGAAATTCGAAAAAAAGAAAAAGAAATTGAAAGTCGATTTGTAGAAAAGAAACAAGCTCAGAACAGAACTTGCATAAAAATAGATAAAAGGTTCACCACCAAGTTTAAAGTTACAAGAGGATACCGAAAATTCACCACCTCAAGGAAATTAAACAAGGATACAGAATTAAATAAAAAAGACTCACCACTCAAGGAAACATCAAAGAGATACAGAGTTCTAGAGAGACTCCAAAGAGCTTCTGCCAATACAATTCAGGTGCTAAAACTCCTCTCTAATCCTAAAACACCAAAATAAATACTAGTGCATGAAACAACCTTTCATGCATAGGGAACTACAAAATTAAGTCCTTTACATCTGCTAGCTAACCCCTTTAATGCATTCCTTGGTCATGAAGGAAAGCATTTTGAAAGAGCTTTTACTTTATCCAAGGAATATGCTCATGAGTTGTCATATTTGAATGAGCTAGGTCAAAAGCTGTGAGGCAACATTGTGGACTGTAGGGAATCATAGGATCAGTAATTTTCATACGAGCTGATTTTAGCAACTTAGGCACTCCTGTGTCACAAACTCTGAGAAAACAGGCACTTTGGGTTTAGCAGAACTTGAGGGGAATCTATGACATGTACAAGAAATAATAAAAAAATGAAAAAAAAAAGCATTTGTGGGGAATCAATTGATTTGTAAATTTGTGTCCTAACTGCAATAACTGCCAGTGCGTTCCTAATACCAACTCCCAAGCTCACCTTTATTAGGAGAAGTCAGGATTACATCTCTTGAACACATTAGTCTGATTCCAGTCAAGCAGCTGATTTCCTGGGAAGAGGAATTTATTGGACATGTACCTTTGTAACCATGATCATGTTGCCCCTATGGCTCTTTCTATAGCATTAGGGTAAGTTGGTTGAGGACAAACAACATTGTTTTACTCCAAAAGTATTTTTTTGACCTATAGACAAGAATTGATTAATATATCATGATTCATGGTGGATGAAGGCCTCTTTGAGGTAAACCATAAGACTTGAATGGAATCTTTGGCCAGCTTTGCAAGAAGGAAGACGTCAAATACTTTATATAGTGAATTAGCATTTCACATAGATCATTCTGTTGGTCCATTATGCTACTTGATTTTGGATGCTTAAATGTGAATGTGTTGCCCTTAGTGTGCAAGGGATAATATCCAGGTGGGTTCAGGACTTGTCTGTTTCTCTCGCTGTTGTGTGCACTACGTGGATGAATATGATGGAAAATCCTGTTTACCTGAAGGTTTATCTATAACATCACTCATTTGAGTTATGAAATTGTGGTTTATAACCATCTATATTTATCATGTTAAGTGCAATTAGTCTTTTTGTCACTGTTTTTACCGATATTCAGTTGTTTACATGTTAGGTGCAATCACTTTTTTCACTGTTTTTAACTACATTCAGGTCTATAATATGTTAAAAAATCATTCACTTGCTATCTTTTGTGTTTTTTGTTCTCTGTGAATTGACCATTCAAAATTTGCTTATCACTGTTTACAGCTGGCGGTAAGTCTTCAATTGTTAGAGCTTGGAATCTACGACCATCACTTATCTGGAAGGATGGCCGATGGGTAGAATGGTCCCGGGCAAAAGAAAGAGTTACTCTGGAACCCTATGAGGTTTTTCTCTGACCTTTCTTAGTGAGCCTTTATTTTTTTTTCCTTCTCGGCTAAACATTGTCATTCCATGTGGTTGATCTTTTGCATTATGATGTCATTTTTATACAACTTTGATTTTTATATGCCATGATGACGATTAGGGTGACACGCCACATGAGAAACGACAAAAACTAGGCCGACTAGATTCCGAAAATAAGTCAGGAATAGGTGAGGAAGGAATGGGGACTCTGTTAAAAAATATTTGCGCAGATGATTCAAGGAAGCTTGAGGAGTCAGGGCCACCTAATTTGTCAGAAAAGTATGTAACATTTGCTGTTGGAAAGAACCTGGGTGAGGATAAAAATGCCAATGCACTTAAGGTAAGACGAGCTGGCCTTCAGAAAGATGGATCTAAGGTGGTATTTGGTGTTCCTAAGCCTGGAAAGAAAAGAAAATTCATGGAAGTGAGCAAACACTACAACAATGATAAGCCTGAAAAGTCAACAGAAAAGAGTGACACTATAAAGTTTGCAAAATATTTGATGCCACAAGCTTCCCAGTTATGGAGGAATCCTTCAAAAGTTGACATAAAAGGAAGACGAGTCACCAACCTGAACACTAGGGCCCCAAAAGCCTTGAGGTCTCAGAACGCTCAGGTTAGCAGTACTGTGGATAAGGATAACAACAGTACTGTGGATAAGGATAAACCTGTCACTGCGATATCTGTCTTAAATGGGGGAAAAAGCAGTCTTGTAACGTCTAGTAATGAAGAGAAGCATAGCTCAATGGAAACTGGTTCTTTTCCACACGTTCTTGAAAATGTAGATACGGCAGTGATAGAATCTTCTGTACAGTCTGTACCTGGCATTCCATCGTCTAAGAAGAAATCCACTACTTTTGTGGCTGAGATGGAGGAGAAAAGAAGGGTTTTATCTGCCCTGGACAAATTTTCCAGATCTGAAGTTAAAGGTTCTGAAAATCCAGGAACAAGATCTGCTGATGTTATTGAACCCAGGAGATCCAACCGTAGGATTCAGCCAACATCAAGAGTAAGCTTTCTTGAGACTTTGTTTTCTGTATCATGCTTGTAGAATTTGTTTTGCTGCTTTATTCCTTTTTTTGCCTTCTGAAAAGCATTGCCATCATTGAGGATCGCACTTCTGCGGCATTTGTATATCTGTCCATGAGAATCGAGAGAAAGCAGCATGCTCGTAGCACTTGCAATATTCTTTTGTGGGGATCCAAAATTTAGTTTTGTTGGGGCATTAAGTTCGAATTTGGACTTGTCTTGGAATTTGTTTTTGAAAACAGTTCATTAATTCTTCATGTCCCGAGGTTCTGATCATCAGAATTTAATCTTTTTGTTGTGTACAGTTACTGGAAGGATTGCAAAGCTCTCTGATTGTATCCAAGGGTCCTGGTGTTTCACACGAAAGAGGTGCCAAGCCGTTGCATTGGGGTGTATCGACTGCTAGAGGTAAGCTTTTCTTATACATTATACTTCGTCATACAGGACTGAGAACTGTCTCACTTTACATGATGCAACAGGGGAGAGTCATGGATGATTGGAGAGGGTATAGTTACGACATAACGACGTAATGCAAGTTTGCGTTGCCTGCCCAGCCAGCTTGACGGTGAAGGAATTCTCTGTAGGCGTCATCATGTACATATACAATCCGAAGGATTGGGACACAGGATTTGTTCACAGACGACAGACAGACGGTGTAAAAAAAACCCTCATTATCAGATGATTAGGTGTAAAATGTTACGGGTGCAAAGTTGCGTCTTTCTTTATCTTGAGCCTAAATATGTCACTCTGATTGACTCTTGGCATTGCCTAACCTCTCACTTCTCTTGGTAGATCCCATTAGGATTTTGTACGCTACAGGATGCAAGGGAAGCGTTGGACCAGGAAATAGTGATCACATCCTATTGCTAGTGTTTAAGCGTAGGGGATGGGATGTGTTTGTCATAGTGCTGCTGCTTTCAGATTTTGATTTTAAGCATCGGATAGTCACAGAAGGAAAAGATGCCATACAGAAAAAAAAGTTATGTGATTGATATAATTTATGGTTTTGCAATATTATAATGTTGAATCTTCCTTTTGGGCAAAATTATTTAGAGACCATTTTACTCGAAAGGAAGGATGTAGTGTTTGTTACTTGTTGCTCTTAGAATTCGTTGATTTCTGAGGTCTTGCAATGGGTGTGATGGGCGTTCTTCATAATAAAAAATAATCCTGCAATTTTCCGTGTTCGTCTTTAGCCAAATGATCAATGCAGAAATTATCAATCACAAAATTTTGGGGTTTATTCTTTTTGTTGGGTCTCTTTTTTGGCCCTTTTCCCTGTATGTCGCCTTTGGCTTTCGCCTCATAATGAGTTGAGGCTATGCATGCGACGACTGTGAAGCTTTATTTTCTACTTAAAATTTTTCCAATTAAAGGATTGGGTCTCTTAATTTTTCTACTTAATTTTTAATATGTACGTCTACTTAATTGTATATGATGTTGGTGCTCATTGCACATGTCGACTTGCCAATGTGACAATAGGGCAATTAAAATGGAATAATTTTTTTTTTGTTTGTTTTAAATTAATGGTTATGAAATTTATAGTATCTAAAATAGTCTCTTGATTTGCCGTAAGCATTCTTCAGCGGAACATCGCATACGATAGTGATTTAATTTTGTCGGATGTGCCCTCGGCATTGTCTTGAAGATTTATTAGGAGGAGCCTTTCCTTGCAAAATACGATCGTCCAACACAAAATAATATTCGGTGTGTTCCACATGATTGAACGTTCTTACTCGAGTTAGATTAACCCTTAAATTTTTTTTGCATCCTTTAGTATGCGTCATTGAGCCGCATAATATTAAAAAAAATAATAATAAATAGACTAAGTCGAGTCAATCTTATAGCACATTGACTTATCGATCAAAATCCATCGTTCTATCGGATGTCCAAATCTTTACCGTTTCAATTTTTCAATTATATAAATATTCTTCGTTCCCGCGTGCAAGTGGGCTTTGTTCCTCGAAATGAAGTGTAGTGATTGATTTATTAGCTCGAAATATGTGTTACAAGTCAACGTTGAGTTATCGTAATATTTTTTTTATGTGGGCCACATTTAGGATCCAAATTGGCCACGACGATCGCCTCTAATTGGGCTTCAGCGGAAGCCTGCTTTTGGTCTCGTGTCGACCACGTGAGATGCGCCCCCAGCACCGGACTATAAAACCAGGCCATGGAAAGCGATCCCGAGAACAAAAAAAAAAAGAAAAAAAAAGAAAAGCGAAGCGGAGAAAGGTGGTGTTCGACTCCCGACGACGGCCGACCATGAGTACCATGAAGTTTTGCCGCGAATGGTAAACGCGTGCCCTATTTTGTCTCCCTCTTCCTCTCTCTTCGCGTTGATCCATCTCTACTTTTTCTTCTTCCTATTGTCGGAAACAGCAACAACATCCTGTACCCCAAGGAAGACAAGGAGCGGAAGGTCCTCCTCTTCGCGTGCCGCAATTGCTACCACCAGGTTCCTCGATCTCCGCTTCATTGCGGTTCTTTTCGCTGACATTTGTGCTGTCGTCTCTCCTTCACTGGCGAGCCTCCCTAGGGTTTCTTTCCCTTTATATTTTCGCCTGTTCTTCCACCAGCATCATTTCATTGTAGCTATTGCTACACTACTGCGGATATATGTCTTCAACTTCTGTCTGAGTCTAATGGTTTTGGTGCAAGCGATTGGGGTTTTTGGTTTCGAAACGGAAGAGTGCGGGTCGAGGGAGGTAGATACGACCTTGGATTAAACATCATGGCACATGAAAAGGTTATCGGTGCCAAGCCAAAGGATTGAAAGTAAATTGGTGCCGATCTGGTTCTGCAGAACCCACAAAAAAATTGGTTGGAATGGAGATAGATGATTAGAAACCAAGGACGGAGAGCAAAAGATCGTTAACTGCATACATGTAGTAAAAATGCTACATAGATAAAGATGGAAATTAACACATGATGAGAATCACAAGGAATTCATCCCTAAACGATTGACCTTGCTGGATTGGAAACATTACCATCTGATGATCTAACATTATAAAATGCTTAAATATATACCTGAAAACGGGCATGAGCTCAAAGCGCCAAACATTATTTGATACCTCAACACATTTGGAGTCTGATGCTTCCAGTTACTACCGGATCAACATCTCCGTCATCACTCAGATTTGGAATCTATTTGCTAAATAAATTTTTGTATATTTTCTTGAGGATATTTTTATTTAGTATAGCAGGATCAATTCATCAAGACATGTGACATCCTTCTTGGTTTTTCCTAGAACATAACCCAAATAAAGCTACCCTCAACTATGCTTCAGAATAAAATGTTTTAAATGATTGCTTTTATTTTATCAACATGATATGATGCCAGGCTCCATAGTTTTGTACAATTTGTGATTAGGTACCAAACTAATTAGATGCAAATCCCTCGTTATCAATTTCTTTTTTATGTTATATCTTGTTGGGAAGAATCAAGGTGCTTGTTCTTGTTTACCCGTCCATGTTAACATGACATTTACCAATGATGATTTTCTTTTTTTTCTTTTTACTTTGATGGTGAATTTTCCACTTTAACTTTATACTTATATGGATATCATGAATGCGGATATCACATGGGTTGGAATGTCTAGAGACAGGTACCTCGTACCTTATCATTTGCCTAATTTATCCAGAAATTTGTGCAGACCTACATGTCGTTTTAGTCCTCTCCTTTGCTAAAGGTGGCCTTTTTTTTTTTGAAACTTGGCATAGGAGTCAATTTCCAATCTGTATGGTTTATGAAGATTTATGAATGGCATTTCTTTAGCATCTCTAAGTTTGCCCAAGAGAAATATTTATTACCAAAAAGGCTATTCTATGATATTAGAGCACAAAGAATTATTAGCAGAATTTATGCTTATAGTGTATATATTCAAATACCAACCCCTATTTGCACATGAAAATAGTTACACAAGCACTTTGGAGGAATAAATATGCAACAATAAATTTGTACAGGTTTTATTTCTTACAGAAATTCTGCTATTTTTATGGTTTTGTTGTTCTTCAATGAAGTGACTGCAAAGCTAATTTCTTTTATGAAAAAAAAAAAAACGATGAACCTTGTTATATTAATTTTAGTTGGGTATTTTAGATGGTTCACAGGCCAAGTTCTTCAATTGATTTAGTGTAAAGCTCTTGAATTTGTTTCTTACAGCTCTTGATTTGAAAGTTCTTGATTTATCTAAAGATATTGCTTTCTATGGAACTCAATAATGAGAAATGAAGAACTTGGTTAGGTTATGCCAAATTACTCAAGATTTTGAAGTATACATACCTAGGTTAGCTTATCCCAAATTACTCGAGATTTTTAAGTGCCTCTAATATACAGTTATCCTCAAGTTTATGTTGAAATGTAGTTTTGCAAATGCAGGAGGTTGCTGAATATAGTTGTGTCTACAGAAATGAGGTACATCATAGTGCAAGTGAACGCACTCAAGTCTTACAGGATGTAGCAGCTGATCCAACTCTTCCTCGTACAAAGGCAGTTAAATGCAGCAAATGCAATCATCCAGAAGCTGCATTCTTCCAGGTCAGATCTATTTCACCTATTTTACTTTTGAGAATGCAGGACCCTTGGAAATTGTTCTCCTGTGGTAATGTATATAGACGTGTTCGGTGAAAGACATATTGAAATCTCTTTTCGTCTTTTGACGGTGGTGGAGTCCTGTTGTTGGTACGGATGATGGTGGTGGCACTAGTAGTGATAAAAATAAGGATATATTTATTGACAGCAGTAATTGTGGTGTCAACAACCAAAGTGATGATAATGTTTACGACTATTATCATCGTTGTTGCCCCCATCACTCTGTCTTTAACACCACATCATCGTCATTTTTGCCATCCCCGTAACCAGACATGACTGTTACGAAAGATCATAGCACCATCATTTTCCTTATAATGCTTAGTAAGACGTGTCAATGTCAAGCCCTAAAGTAAGTACACATAAGGATATGTTATTTCCAACCACAACATACTGGATCGAAACAAAGTTTTGTCCAAGAATGCATGCGTAGTTATTTTACTACCAGTTATCTCACCAACATAGTTTTTACAAGCAGCTGGATGGTAAACGTTTTTACTGGAAGAACTTATGGTGTTTACTTTCATCTTTCATTATTTAAAAGTAAAAATAAAAGTATAGAAAACATGTTTAGTGATTGAAAATGGGAAACTTTTTTATGAAATAACCATAATTTTTATTTTTCCATGTAGTTCGAAATACTACAGAAAATTTTCTCATATTTTCTTTTTTACGTAAGCATGTCTTCATTATCATCATTACTCCATTCTCCACAATTTTTTGGCACAACAACTATAATATGGCACTTCACCTCCACCATCAGCATTACATCATGCCTTGGGTCTTATTGTCAGTACTCCCTTCACTACCATCCTCTGGATGCTATTGCTGTTCCTGCCAACATTAATTAAGCAGCACTTCTCTTATTATCGAGTTTCAACGGCCATGCTTGGCTCCTACTCCTAGCAGACGATGATTGTCTTTTGTCAAACTAAGTTCCTAAAATCTTTGAGTTCATGTTATACTTTAGTTCATAAGATGTTTGTCATAGCAAATTTTGCTTCGAGCTTCTAATTGTATTCTTAACACTAGATACTTCTCCGCTACTGTTTTTGGCTTCTGTAATGTATCTCCCAACCAAATTTTTAGATAGCCACACCAAGGTTTGACTTACCGGTCCGTACCGGCATACCGAGTTCATCTCGGTACTGGTACTGGGTGGTATGCATAGTGTGTACCACCCGGTATATTAAAATATAATATAATTTTTTATAATATAATATAATATTAACATATTAAAATATTAAGAAAAAGAGAAAAAGGGGCGACGTTGCCTCGATCTTTCTCCCGCGAGAAAGAGCGCCATGGATTGCCCGACGACGACGACGGTGAGGATCTGATAGTGATAGGTATTCTTTTTCTCCTCTTTTCTTTTTTTTTCTTCTTTTTTCTCTTCTTCTTCTTCCTCCCTTTTTCTCGCTCAATCGATCGCTGATGGTCGATTTCTCCCTCAATCGACCGCCGACGGCCGAAATCGACCGCAGATGGTCGATTTTTGGCGGGACCACCCGCTTCGGCTGTCGGCGGTCGATTTTTGGCGGAACCGCCCACTAGCGGGCGGTCCGCATACCGGCAACCTGGCGGACCGGTATGTACCGTCCGTACTAGACAGTAAATATCAAAATTACAAACCTTGAGCCACACTATCTACTTGTTTCAGCTATTCACCTTGTAGTCATTCAATTAGATCTTGGTGTTAATGCATTTATTATTCATCAAAAGAGGCCATGGAGAATACCAAAGTTTATGTATATATGTAAAAGAGGATGTGCATTCCACAATTACTTTTGTGGCCCACACTGTAGGATGTCATTGTTATTGTTGCTTGGTTGAATTGCTAGCAGGGCTCAGCCAATGGTGTAATAGATGTGGGGGATGGTGTTCTATTTATTTGACTGTCAGCAGGAGAGATGCCCTGCAACCATTTCATGGTTGATCTGATACTTAGCATCATTATCTTGATAATGTGAGATGCTTCTTGAAGCAGTGATCTAGTAGTGAAAATCTCTGAATGATATGGTAATTGAAAGAGTTATAAACAAAAACTTATACGGGAGCTCTACTTTATTGTTTCCTTTGAACATGTCTCCAGAGTTGATGACTCAACCAATTGAGAATGAGACGTTATTCTTATAAATTTGCTAGAGGAGCTTCTACTTTTGCCAAAGAAGTTGACCAATGTTTAGCATGTTCCATGTGTTTGTTAATAAAGGAACAGCCGTGGCTATCATAGCTTTATTTTAGCAAGCTGTCATTGCATCACTAGGTGCTGATTTAATTGGCTTACGTTTCTCGTTCTCTACTCATTTTTTATTCTCTATATAGCTTACGCAGTATATTGCCCAATGCTTGCAGGCCGCTAGCAGGGGAGAGGAAGGAATGACATTGTTTTTTGTCTGCTGCAACCCAAGCTGTGGTCATAGGTGGAGAGAGAGCTGAGTAGATACAAAACTGGCAGTTCTATTAGTTGATAATAAGACCAGTTCATATTATAATAGTTGAAGAGGTCCTGTTCTATTAGATCTCAAACTTACATCTCAATTTTAGTGATGGAGGGTGATACAATAGAAGCTATATATGCTCGCGATGACATCCACTGGAGCTAATGGCTCACAAATTTATATAGGCACACATACAAATTAATCAGTCAGTGGATTACAAATTTTGAGGTTGGTGTTGTGGCTTCACATGGTGTCGGTTTCCAGCCCCCGTAAGCTGGTGCGGTGTTGTTTCTGGTGTTCCTTGGTGGGGTAGGTGTTCATGAGGCCAGATTGGTGGATGCTGCTTCGCAGAGGCCACGGGCGTGCCACCCGCGTCCCTGATCTTGGAAGAGTTGCCGAGCCAAAGTTGAATGGTAGGGAGGGCATGTCTCCGGTCATTGCACCTTCTGCCAACAAATTGGACCCCGAGGAGCAACATGAGAGTAAGGTTGACTGAACCCAGAATTGCTAAATAGTTACTACAGGGTATAAGCAATTTTCAATATGAATATTGCAGAGGTGTAGCCTACATGAAGTTCTGCAACATGCAAAAAAAAAAAAAAAAAAAAAAAACCAGGACAGGTATGTTTTCTGCACCTGAAAGAGGGATTGCAGTGATGGAATCGCTGCTGTTGTTGCTTCTGCCATCGTTGTGCCCGGCCAGCAGACTTGTGCAACTCCTCTCGGAGTCGGAGATCATTTTTCCAAGTCTTCAGCTCCTAACTAACTTCTCATTGCTTTGGTGGCGGAAGAACCTGCTGACAGAAGCGGTCGGTGTTAGACGCCGAGCACCACGGCTCTTGGAGCCTTGGGAGTCCAGCTCGCACTCCCCCTTCCTCCACCAGCAGCTTGCCGCACCTGTCCACCTGGAACCTCGGCGGTTGAATAATCAGCAGCCGGGGGTATATATATGCCTGTGCTGGGTGGTCTGCAGCGTAGTAAGGAGAGGACGAGGCAGATACGTGAAGGAGACCAGAAGTCCCATGACGGGACTCTTTTATCTTTTCCATGTTTGCTCTCCCATTCTCCATCACGCCTGCAGCTCTGCTACAGCTAGAAGTCACAAAGGCTTTTTGATTTTCTCAGACGCACGGATAACCGCCGGCGGCTACTTCACCGTAAAAAGACGCACATCACGCAGGGGACCTATAGAGTGGAAGAAGAAGAAGAAGAAGAAGGTGGAGGTGTTCACGTGGACGGGGCTCTGTAGGTGGCGCAGATTTGGATGTCATGGGCTGAGACGTGGTCGCTTAATGGGCCGATCCTGGATAACTAAATCTTCATCGGCAACCAATTGGCTGGGTGACGATCACCCCTGTAATTACCATTTTAGCCTCAACGCGATCGCTTTTCTCCCACGACGGCGGATAAGCCCCTCAAGCTCTTCGTCTCTCAGCGAAACCCTAATCCCAGTCGAATTCGCTAGTTTCGTCGAATGGCGTCAAGTTGCGTCCGATCGATGAGCCGCCGCTTCACTCTGTCTTGCCTCGGCTCACTCGGTGTCAGATCGAGACCCGTCGCCGTCGCTCCGTGTCCGATCCGCCGCTTCTCTACCCTCTTCAGGTGAGTTTCTCGGTTGTTACTAGGAGTCGTTTTTTGGACTCGGGTTTTAGTTGGCGCTTTTATTTGTGATTCGGATCAAGGATTCCTGTCGAGTTGGGGTGCTGCGGCGGCTCCCTGTTCCCGTTGCACAGCGCGGTGGCAGCGGCGAGGCTTACGTCGCGTCTGAGCGCGACCTCCCGCGGCGGCCGGGCTCTCTCACAGGGTATCCTCCGCCGCACCTATCCCGGACTCTAGTGCTGTCTTTGTTCTGTCAGTGTTTCCAGTTATCTGTGAGTAGCTTTGTTTCGAGCATTTAGTATTTGCTTTGCATCAACTATTCCTTTCTTCTAGTTGTGGATCTATATGTAGAAGTTCTACTTGTACGCTATGTTTCGACAGGAAAACTGAAGTCATCTCAAATTGGTTTTATTGGTTTTGATTTAAAACATTAACGAAGCCATCAATTGCTTAGGTTTCTTTTTAGATTTGGGACGCGAATTGTTACGTGACTCCACAACTTTGAATGTTTACAACTGTTAGTGGTACTTAAGACTCTATACAATCAATTTGTCAACCATGTATAAGTGAATTTTTCCTAAGTTGTTTTTGTTTCTTAAAGAAATACTTCGGAAGTCGGCTCTTCCTCATAATATTTCATCAAGTAGCCTCTTATGTGGTAAAAACTTCAATAAAATAATGCATCCAAGACTATCATTGTTGGTAACAGTTTGACATGCTTAAAACCCATTATTACCTGGTCTAAATAAACCAAACTTAATTAAACTACATATAGCTAGCCAACAATTTGCACAGTTGATTGACCTGTCCTGTTTGCTTGGTGTTTTGTTGGTGTGTGCGGGGGTTTTGTATTGAATTCCCTTGCTGTTGGCGGCTATTAATCAGTTATGCATCATTATCTACTTTTTATAGTCTTCCTATTAATCCCTTACAAAAATATCTTGTTCTAGTCTTTGTTGTATGTCAACCTTACGATATATGGTGCCGTCGAATAGCTGTTTTCTGTATGTTCACCATGTTCTTTCTGTTGTTCACATTGTATCTCTTTGAAGTGTCACCTAGTTTTTCTTAATGCACTAACCTTGGTTTTCCTTAATTGAAAGGATCAAGGAAGTAATTAACACTTTAACGTTAACTACTCTAAGTACATTTGGCCATTGCATTATTTGAATTAATTGATTGTACTTGAGTTACATATTAGTAGTTACTATTAAATGATTTATCTACCGCGAATTTTGTCTACTATGTTGAGGATTGCAATTGCAATTACATCAAGTAAAACAAAGATATAAGCCAACTTTACTCCCACTGTCTTCATCAGGCTTCTCTTTATGACTCTTTACATTTGAATTTTTTTTTTTTTTTTTGCGTGGAGGTCAGACCTAAGAATTACACATTAAATAGATGCGGACATGACAAAAAGTATAGTAGCACACCTTTAGAGAGGGATATTATAGCCTAAAACTCAAGATGCGTCACTGCTAGTGATGTTTGTGTGAAGCATTTACATCCGATTCAAATGATACTTTTTGAGGAATAGACACCCCTTTTATTGTAAGAATTCTTTCATGATTCTTTTTATGTTTTGATACCTTCTGGATTTGAAGTTTTAAATTATTAGAAAAGAAAAATTAGGATCTTTTATGAAGGCACTTAAAAAGGAAATAATGAGTGGAACAACTATATTTTCTACAATGACTAAGAAACAATGTGGATCACTTGTTATAAGAGGAAAGAGAAACTGGATGAAGGTTGGCCACTTAAATTCATAATAGGTGGCTGGATCAGAAGATCAAAATGAAAGATGACAGATGTGAAATTTGAATAAATATTTTGAATAATGCGATTTGCTCATAAATGTTCTCCCTGGTGGGCTGGAGTAATGGAAACTGACTTCTTGAATGCAGAAGTGGATTGAATTACATTTATAATGCTAAGACAAGGTAGTTGGTGACATGTACGACTTAGCATTGTGATTTGTTATCAACTTTTGATGGCTTTTTTTATCTTATGCCCATGGACAGAGTCTTTTCTTCATGAATTGGATGGCTAGTTGAAAATGGTCTATTGTGGTTGATGTTTGGCTGCACGATCTTGCTTAATTTATTTTGTAGAAATTGATGTGATTATGTGTAAGTTTGTATCATGGATGCTGTATTGGCTTTAGTTACTTAGATGCTAATTAGAACTAGAGAACTCTTATCCCCTAGCAAAAATTCTATTTTGAAATGGTTAGGTAAACTGAAGATTTACAACGCTTAAGAATAAAAGCCTTTCTTGATAGATTTGTCATTGTTGGGCCTATTCCTAGCTTTGTTGGAGGCTTTTGTTTAAAATTGATTGTGAAATATAGGATATTCTTCTGCCTGTTCACGGTTGTTTGGAAAGATTCTGTACAAATAGTAAAAAAAAAAAAAAAAAAAAACCAGAATCCTGGATAAAGATAGATTCTACTTCCTTTGCCTGAAAGTTCTCTATATGCTGCCCTGTATAAACTGTAAAGCAAGGTGCTTTGTATCTGATTGCCTGAAAGATAGATTCTTGTGCCTGTTCATGGTTGTTCTGAAAGATTCTGTACAAGAAAAAAACCAGAATCTTGGATAATGTTAGATTCGACTTCTTATGTCTGAAAGTTCCCTACATGCTACCCTGTGTAAACCATAAAGCAAGGTGCTTTGTATCTGATTGCATGTTGGATACACCTATATTTTACAGAAAATTCTCTGAGTAAGTAAACTTTTTTGGGTTGAAATAGCAGTGAGATAGCTAGAGTTGAGTTTTTGTGCAATTCTTGGACAGAAGGATGTAATATCGTTTCCTATTAATTTATTTGTGAGTTTTGGGAAATGCTAAAAGTTTGTTGCACTTTCATCGATTAGCACAGTTTAGAATATAATGACATATTCCTTTTTCCAGATCACAGTGATGGTACATAGGACTGCTTCATCCTTTGCAGGAAAAGTATGGACCAACCTTTTAAAAATAGGAAAAGGATGAAGCAATTTTGCTTCAAGGGCATTGCCGATTCATCCTTTTTGTATATAGGAATGCTTTGGTATTTTTCATCTACCTAATAATAATTAAAATAATTTTCTTCTCTGATGATTGTGTCCATTTGTATGTTCCATCCAGAGATGGGTCTTTCAGTTCGAAGGTGATTCTTGAAGTCTGACCCACAGTCGGGAGTGTCTCTCTTACCTGCTCAGGGAGGTGGGAGGTGAGTTCACGAATTCGTACAACTCACACCTGGATGAGTTCAAATTTTACAAAACAAAAGGATATTAAATAATTGCTGAATTCATAGTACCTCATTTCATAATGATCTTCTATCTTCTTCTGTTGAGCTTTTTTGTGTGTGTTTTTTTTTCCCAATCCATAATTTTAGTGTGGTATGCTTACAAATCTGTCGGCTTGAATTAGGTGTCTCTCCAATCTCAATTTCAGGAGAATAAAGGTCCTTGAAATCTATGGATAGATGTAGAATTCATTGCTTTAGCTGCTATTGAAAATTAGTACTAGGCAGTTTTAAATAACTATAGTTATTGACTCTCGGGTGTTGATGGATCGTCTTCAACTATCTCAATTTTTTTGTTTCTCCCAAAAGGGAGGAAAACTTTCTAAGATGGCTCATATATATATATATATATATAGATAGAGTAGCGCCAAGGTGAAACTAAAGTAATAATCACAAGGTGAGTCGAGAGAGATTGACTAACATCCCTTGCATTGAGCCTTTCGGAACCTTTGATGCCTTTGACAACATTGGGTTGAATGAATGGGGCACCCGTTGTGTAGTCGTGTGTACCCTATTGGCTCCAACTTTTAAAAAAACCATGATTTAATATCATGGCCTGGTCGGTTATCGGATGCGTAACCCGTTTCGTATGAAAAGTAAAGTAGAACATAAACAGTGGTGATTCACTATAATCAGCAATTTGTTTGATGCTGATTGGGATGTGTTGACGCAGCTATACTAGTTCAGTTCAGGTGGAAACATTTACTACTAGGTTGGGTATGGCGTATCATCCGATCAAAAGTTCACCACCAGGCATAGGTGGTTGGTCGTCACGAAACGAACTCGAATAAGGGTGGAAGATGTGACGGGTAGTGAGGTGATCTCGTTAGCTAAGGGAAATCCACATGGTGGTCTTTCGGTAGTTCCTATTATCAGTGGAATCAAATCCCCAAGATGGAAATCTTTTGATTTTGGATGTCAACGATGATGGACCGGCACATGGTAAGATGTGTTTGACTACTGAGACTTTGGACTTCACACCGAGGTCACCTGCTCCTCCAACCTAGTTTCTTTTACCCTGTTGGCCACGGTCTTAGCTCCCCGTTTACCGGTGCCGTCTCTCTATCAAGATGGACAGATAGATGACAACCTGATGATAGCAGTTATGGTTGCGCTGAGGCTGAGGTAACTGCCAGTTAAGCATCATCAATGCCCCCGAGAGCAGCCAATGGTGTTCAATTCTGAAGGGAAAAGCCCTTGTTTTCTTCAATTTAGTCTCCCTAAATACTACGCGTTTCACCCGTTGGATAATGGAAATGGCAACGCAACCAAAAAAAAAAAAAGAAAAAATTCCGAGGACGGGCCCATAGAGTAAAGCAACCACCACTCAGATGGGTTGAAAAGCCATGTCGGAGGCCATCTGCCGCACGTGCGCTCCACATGCTCTGCTCACTGGCACCAGCTGCTGCTGCTGCTTCCGTTCGTCGTTAAAAGATGGGAGAGGAGAAAAAGAGATCATCAGAAAGGCCGGAGAGAGAGAGAGAGAGAGAGAGAGAGAGAGAGGGAGAGCTTTTCCGGGGCAGGCCTTCTGACTAAGTCACGTGCCCGTGGTCCACCAGGGACCCCGCGTGGAGCGGGATGCACACCGGGCACGTCCACCCTTCTGCATCTACTCGACACGTGGAGGGGTGTCGACAGCGACCGCCACGTGATGATGGGATTGTGCAGGGGCGATTGCCGAAGTCGCCCGCCGACATCGACGCTGGTCTGCTCACCCGCGGAGCACCCACCACACAGACCCGTCATTACCTCAGATTGTGGAGTTTATTTACTTGATCGGTCGATTCGTGTAAACAAAAAAAGTGGCTGAAAGGGCCCCACCCAAAAAAAAAAACACCAAGGGGAAGGAGGGCTGGCACTCAGGCCCGATCACGTGTAAGCGTGACCAGAGGCCACGAGCGAGCACGTGCGTTATGGTGGGTGGGTGTGGGATTCCTTCCCCGCCTCGGGATCCCCATCGCCCTCACGTGATTCGATGCTGCTCCCCCCCTCCGCTATCCTCTTCCCACATGACAGCCACGTGGATGAACACCGGACCCGGACCCACCACGGGCCCCGCCCGACGCGACGGTGCAACAGAACAGACCAGAAAAGCAACAAAAAAAAAAAAAAAAGAAAAGGA
This sequence comes from Ensete glaucum, assembly GCA_021527575.1. Lineage (NCBI taxonomy): Eukaryota > Viridiplantae > Streptophyta > Magnoliopsida > Zingiberales > Musaceae > Ensete > Ensete glaucum. Next base: position 21,956,622 of record CM038551.1, read on the forward strand.
AGAAATGAAAAAAAGAAAGTACGTGGTCCTGGGCCGTACGGGGACCGATTGTACAGCTGGCGGCCGAGGCCTCGTCTATGGCCCGGGGCCCGCCTTGGACGAGGTGTCGTACGGACGGCGCGTGAGAGTGAGTGCGACGCCTGCGTGCGGTCGCCCTCGTGGCCCGCAGCGGCGGGGAGGTGCAACGCCAGCCGCATGATTGCTTGGGAGTCTCCTCCTGGGAGATTTCACAGCTGTATCCAGTTGTGTCGCGTCGGGTAATTTTTTATTCCTTTTCCTCCCCATTTAGCCTCTTGGCCACATCAAACATACGATGAGAGAGAGAGAGAGAGAGAGAGAGAGAGAGAGGTAAAGAAAAGCAAAAAGGTAAACAAACGGTTAGAGAGAAAAGGGCGGGTTGGTTCTGCAGGGCTGGTCCCCATGGCGCCCGACACTACACATGTCTAACCGATCACTCGCCTCACCCACAGTAAACTGCAACCCCCCCCCCCCCGGCTCGTCATCGGCCGCAGCACCACTGCGGACAGCGAACAGGGCGCGTCCCGCTCCATTTGCGCCGCGGGGACCACCTCCCTCCTTATCCAATGGACAGCGCTCGTTGCTATTCCACAAGCAGCAAGCCGATGGGATCCCCTTCCGTGCATGGGCAGCCGCGTCGGAACGCGGTGGCCGCGCGGTCCCATGACGTACGCGTAAATTCTTCGTTTAATTCGGTGATGCTAACGTCGCATGGACGGACAAACTCACCCTCGTATTCGTCCGCAGCTGAGTCAATCTCCGCAGTCACTACTGTTCATAGGCATCCAGTACTTACCTCTAACAAAAATAAAAAAAATAAAAAAAAATGAAGAAACAGAAAAATAAAAATGATATCAAAGACTCATGTGTCATTCTCCCCGATATATATATATATATATATATATATATATATATATATATATATATATGACAAAACTCACATGGTAGATGGATAAATATGAGGGGACAGCAGATGAGGAAAAGGAGAGGAAGCAGTGAAAGTAACAGGACTTTTAAAGAGCGCAAGGGAGGGAGGGAGGGAAGGTGGGGGCGGGACGAGATGAGGGCGAGGGATGGATGAAGTGCACGAGCCACGACTCCTTTTTAATGTGCTCTTCCTCCCTCCCCCACCCCCGCCCCCGGTCCTTCTTCCCAGTCCGAGTGCCTCATTACTTCCGCATCGGCATTGGCATTATTTATCATTGGCCTCATCATGACCGCCTCCATTATTTGTAGCAGAGTTGCAAGTTAATGAGTGCCGTATTGACCCCAATCCCATCGCCATTTCTTCTCCCCGCTTCGCTCGCTCGCTCGCCCTCCCTAAATCCACCGCCACCACCCCCCTCAACTAGGAAAAGAACAAGATTAGGAGCTCCGAGGACCATCGTCCTTCGTTGCTCCCCTTGCCTTTGGCAATGGCTCCGGAGTGGGAGATGGCAACGGGGGTGGATTTCGGGATGGGAATGGAATTTGGAACGGGAACTCGTTATTCCACCACAGCACCTCTCGTTGCGCCGCCGCTTACTCCTACCACTAGTGCTACTGCCACTTCCCCTTCCTACCTCTACGGGGCTCTTCCGCCCACCGCCGACGCCAGTCTCCGCGTCGATGACCTCCTCGACTTCTCCAACCACGATCTCTACCCTTGTGTTGGCGTCGACGCTCAATTCTACACCACCACGTCGACCGTCCCCGGAAGCTGTCCGCTGTCGCGACAGACGTTCTCCGATCGCCAATCTCAGCAGACCTCCCTCGACCTTTACATTCCTGTGAGGACACCACTAGAGCTCCAAGTACGATCCGCACGCGCTTGCTTTAGATGAACGAGTGGTTGAAGCTTGTGTATTTGTTTGTGCAGCAATGCGAGGACGCGGCCGAGCTCGAGTGGCTGTCCAAGTTTGTGGAGGACTCCTTCTCCGACGTGCCTTCTTATCAGTCCGGGGAGGCCGTAATCGCGCCCTCGTGCGAGGCGCAGCTCCGGGCGGAGCAGTCCGCCAACGGCCGCGGAGCTCGGGGCAAGCGCTCGAGGGCGACCATCGGTGCCGTTTCGGCCGCCGCCTGGTCCTCATTGGTGGCGCCACCGCATCCACCTACGCAGAACTCGCCTTCGTCTTCGTCCTCCTCCTCGTCCTCCGAGTTCTCTCCGTCCAGGCCGAAGGCGGGCAGTGCCGACACCGGCAACAGGAGCAGCAGAGGAAAGAAGGGCGGAGGAGGCGTGGGGGTGGAAGGCGGGGTGCGGCGCTGCACCCACTGCGCGTCGGAGAAGACGCCGCAGTGGCGGACGGGGCCGCTGGGGCCGAAGACTCTGTGCAACGCGTGCGGCGTGAGGTACAAGTCGGGTCGGCTGGTGCCGGAGTACCGGCCGGCAGCGAGCCCCACCTTCGTGCTCACGCAGCACTCCAACTCCCACCGCAAGGTCATGGAGCTCCGCCGCCAGAAGGAGCTGCTGCTCCTCCGCCACCAGGAGAACGACCCCTCCTCCGCACGGCCGGATCTGCTGTTCAGCGACTATGGGGTTTGCTGAGCTGAAGCCAAGCTGCCCACGGCAGCCGGCCGGGCGGTCGTTCTCCCACCGCCTCATTGTGCTTCCCTTGTTTCTAAATTTGTGCCCCCGACAAATTCTTGGGTTTCTGTTGTGAAGGCTCTTCTTCCCCAATCGGACGGTTGAGATCTTATCGAACGCTCTAATTTTCTTTTTTTTTTTTATTTCTTTCTTTCTTTCTTTCTAGATAAAGAAGAGATAGGAGTAGTAGAATAAAGAAATGGACGGAGGAATAGGGATGGATGGGAAAGCAGGGTGACGTGCCGCTGCGAGTGCGTGACGGACGGAAAGCGAAAAGAAATAAAATATCTCGGTCACGCGATGACAACCGCGAGGGAGACGGGGAATAGTAGCACGTTCACTGCTAATGACATGCAAATCCTATTCCTTTTTGGCGTTCGGTCAATCATGGTGGAGGAAGATAGATTTAAAAAAAAAAAAAAAAGGAGATTGGGGGAGGGAGGAAGAAGGCACGCAGAGGAGCGTGACAGACGACGGCGAGAAAGCTGTGTTACTGTATAAGACATCATCTGCTCTCCCTCCCTTCACCTCCCTTGAGAGAGATTGATGTGTGATTATAACCGACAGCAAGTACTAATATGAAACGTTCGATTGGTTTTATTTCGGCGCATAAGATGTGAAATTTTCAAATCTAAATATAATCGATATAATATTTGAAAATAAAAAATAAAATAAAATTTTGAACTCCAATTCTACTCTTATATATATATATATATACACGAGACATGTTTATATGTGTAATGTTTCAGTGATTATATAATAGAAATATTAGACTAAATAAAGTTGAATTCCTAATATTTTGTGGTTCTTTATTAATTGAATAAGATATATTATGGATTATTTTGATTCTGATAAAAGATATTAGTCAATATTAAATAAAATCTATATTATATTGGGATATTTTAGAGGATGGAAGGAACTCTCATAATAATTTATCCTAGACCCTTCTCTCGCCTATAAATAGACAAGACCTACTCTAAACCCAGGCACAGATATGCACGTCACAACAAAGAAGTGCAAAAGGGTGAATAGATCAAGAGATTATAGTTATCCTCTTTATATAGATTAAGAGATTACAGTTATCCTCTTGATCTCTCAAAACCATTTCCTGTGAAAGGATAGGAAGAGAGGAGAAGGGGTCTAGATATATTCTAGTTCCTCTTGTAGATCAATACTCGACGTTATTCAGATCCGACTAGCGGTGCTCTTGAAAATCTAATTGGATCTCACGCAGATGGCATCTAAAGGTACGCATCGTAAACATATTTAGTATTATTTGATTTTAATCCTGGCATAATAGTTTTTTTCGCATAATAGTTTGCATGATTATAGTTTTTATGCCAACAATTGGTATCAGAGCCCAGGTTTGAGATCAAAAATATTAGATCTATTATTTTTATTTACGATGCATTGATTTAAATATTTTATTGATTTGTTTTCCTATCTGTTAATTTTAATTGTTTGCTTGCGAACGATTCTTGATTGTCGTTGTGTGTTAAAAACACAGTAATCTTGCCACGTTTGGATCGCTGCGATAACTGCGCGCAGTGGTGAACTGGATGCGGTCGTCGCCGAGCAGGGCCGCAGGCCAAGGCAGAGGTCACAAGAGGGCCTCGCGACGCCGCCAGCAGCTTGATCGCGCGGCCCAGCGCGGCGAACAAACGAGGAGGCTAGGGTTTTCCTTAACAAAATTATAGTTTTGCCATTGAATCAAAAAATTATAGTTTTGCCATTATACTCAAATTACAATTTTACCATTTACTAAAATTATAGTTTTACCCTTCTATTAAATAGGATTATTTATAGTTTTACCCTTATGATTTATTAATCCTATAATCTTTAAAAAAATATGTAATTCTTTTATATATTTTTGGTCATTTTCTCAATTATAAAATTGATCAATATATAATCTAATAAGATTTAATTATGATTATATTTTTGATTATTCAATGATTATATTTTATTTTTGATCAATTTATTTAATTGGACTTATGGGCTTCTCCAACTAAATAAAATTAATCAGTTAAAAAAATTATAAATTATTCTTTCTTTATAGTTTTCTCATATAAATTATTAATTACATGTGTTAAATCCAATTATTGGTTTTTGAATATTTATTCAGTTATTTACATGCAAATATTAGTAATTATAAAATAATATTTATTTTTCACATAAATACATGATTTATGTATTATGATGGTTATAGTTATCATATGAGTTTTTCTTTTTACTGCTGATTACATGTTCAATAATTATTATGGTTGTTATCCTATTATTGAACTGTCTCAACATAAATTAGTTTAAATGAACCTGATGAATATTGTTTGTAGTTCATCTCCTTAAGTTATACCTGACCGGTAGCTGCCAAAGTAGCCTAAGATGATAGGCTTATAGGATATGAAATACAATTAAGTCTTGTCATTCATAAGATAATTTAATTTGTATTTTATATTACTGTATTGGTCTTGTAGTCACCAAAGTGGCCTAGATCAATGATTTATAAAATTACATTTAGGAATAAGTACTCCATGACATTAAAGAAATAATATTCAAAATTACATGCATAATTAATAGATTTAGATAATCTCAAAGGATAATATATTTTAAATAATTATGTGATGGGGTAGGATGATACTGTTTTGGATATCCTTGCAGTTTAGAATTGTATACCCAAAGGTAGCAAAAATATTTCATAAGGATGGTATCAGTCCTCCATAAATGATCTTGTATGAATACTAGATGTCAATATTTTTACCCAAAGGTTAAATATTGATGATATCAATAGTTCATCATATTTTGGTAAAACTCAAAGCATTAATGTTGTTTTATATTCTACAGTGGTATTCCCGTCCATACATTCTCATGCTTCTAGTGTCCTTGTACTCTCTTGATCAAATTATTCGAATGGTTAAAGCATGTGCAATTTACATTGGGCATACTAGATCTTGATTTGGCATTACTTGTTGAAAAGCTCGCAGAATTAACTGATAAAATTACTGTGGAACAAGTCAATGAAATGAAGGCTTGGGAAAGATCCGATAGGCTCGGTTTAATGTTCATAAGTATGACAATTGCAAATAATATAAAAACTTCATTACCGGTTGCATCTAGCGCACGTGAATATTTAAAAGTTATTGAAGATAAATTTAAATTTGCTGATAAGTCATTGGCTGGCACATTAATGAAAGAACTGACTACAACTCAATACGATGGTATTCGAGGAATTCAGGATCACATCCTCAATATGACTAACAAAGCTGCAAAACTTAAGACGTTGGGAATGAATATTGATAAATCTTTCCTTGTGCAGTTCATTCTTAATTCTCTTCCTTCTCAGTTTGGCCCATTTAAGATTCACTACTATACAAATAAGGATAATTGAGACTTGAATGAGTTAACTAGTATGTGTGTTTAGGAAGAATTGAGATTAAAGCAGAAAGTTAATATAATGTACTAACAACTACTCAATAAGTTGGTAACAAGAAAAGAAAATCGAAGCGTCATTTGATGAAGACACATGTTTTGTTCCTATAATTTTTAGAAATTTAATTTCTCTATCTAAAATTGAAGAGTTAGGATATTATGTTTCTTTTGGTAATGGTAAACTCAGTATATTTTATGATTCAATAAAAGTTGGTTGTGATGGTTTGTACAGAATTAATTTGAATCTTGAGTTTGCGAATACATTATTGACCCTGCAATCAAGTATTAGAATAAAACGTAATTCTAATAATAAAAGATCTTCTATATTGTGGCATAGACGTTTGGGACATATCTCCAAGGAAAGAATTGAAAGATTAGTGAAGGATAATATTTTAAAAATTTAGACTTTACTGATTTTGATGTTTGCATAGATTGCATTAAAGTAAAGCAAACTAAGCATACAAAGAAAAATGCCACAAAAAGTAAAGAATTTCTTGAAATTATTCATACTGATATCTGCGGACTACTCTATATTCTTTATTTTAGTGAAGAAAGGTATTTCATCACATTTATAAATGACTTGTCCAAATATGGCTATGTTTATCCAATACATGAAAAGTCTCAGGCCGTTGACATCCTTGAAGTGTACAAAATTGAGGTCGAGAGACAATTAGATAAAAAAGTTAAAATTGTCGATCTGACAGTGGTGATGAATTCTATGGCATATATGATGAATCCGATCAGAATATTGGTCCTTTTACTAGATTCCTAGAACAATGAGTATTTGTGCTCAGTATGCATTACCAGGTATGCCACAACAGAACAGTATTGCTGAAAGGCGAAGTCGTACTCTTATGGATATGGTTAGGAGCATGATGAGTTATTCCTCTGTACCTGAATCAATGTGGGGTGATGCTCTTAGGATAGCTATGTATATCTTGAACAAGGTTCCTAGTAAATCAGTTTCATCAACTCCATTTGAGTTATGGACTGGTAGGAAACCTAGTTTGAGACATTTACATATTTGGGGGTGTTCTGCAGAGATAAGAGTATTTAATCCACATGAAAAGAAATTGGATCCAAGAATAATTTTTGGATATTTTATTAATTACCCAAAAAGATCCAAGGGGTACAGATTTTATTGCCCTAATCATAATATGATGATAGTAGAATTTGGTAATGCAAAATTTCTAGAAAATAGTGAAATCAATGGGAGTTAAAAATCTGGAAGGATTAATTTTGATATTGAGGAGATTCATGCTTCTTCTCCTATATTATCCCCTATTTGAGAAATTGTTGTTCCTTAAATCAATGATAGAATTGATGAGAGTGAACAAAAAATAACATTGATGAATTCTCACATGATGTTGATGTCGCCGTTGATAGTCTTGTAGAACAATCACAATTGACAGATTTGAGAAGATCTCAAAGAAAAAGGAAACATACTATTTCTAATGATTATGTGGTATATCTACAAGAATTAGATTTTGATATATGAATAAAAAGAGACCCCTTATCGTTTTCACAAGTTATAGAAAGTAATGATTCTGAAAAATGGTATGATGCAATGAAAGATGAGTTAAAATCAATGGACCAGAATGATGTCTGGGAACTCGTTGAATTGTCCAATAATTGTAAAAGAGTCGGTTGTAAATGGGTTTTTAAGACTAAACGTGACTCGGTGGGCAATATCGAACGATATAAAGCCAGACTTGTGGTCAAAGGTTTTTCTCATAAAGAGGACATTGACTACCATGAGACATTCTCTCCAGTTTCTTAAAAGGACTCATTGATAATCATCATGGTATTAGTAGCTCATTATGATCTTGAGTTATATCAGATGGATGTGAAAATAATATTTTTGAATGGAGATCGAGATGAGGAAATTTATATGGAACAACCTGAAGGATTCATAGAAAAGGGACAGGAAAGTTGGGCTTACAAACTTAAGAAATCCATTTATGGCCTTAAACAAGCTTCCATACAATGATATATAAAGTTTCATGATACCATTACTTCCTTCGGATTTAAGGAAAATACTGTTGATAAGTGTATATATCTGAAGGTTAGTGGGAGTAAGTTTATTATATTGATCTTATATGTGGATGATATATTGCTTGCCAGTAGTGATCTTGGTTTGTTGCATGAAATCAAGGTATTTCTCAACAATAACTTTAAGATGGTTGATATGAATGAGGCATCCCATGTTATTGGCATTGAGATATTCAGAGATAGATCTCAAGATTTGTTAGGATTGTCTCAGAAAGGTTATATTAATCGTATCTTGGAAAGGTTTAATATACAACTTTGTAAAGCCAATAATATACCTATTACTAGAGGTGAAAAATTCAGCCAAAATCAGTGCCCAAAGAATGACTTAGAAATGGATCAAATGAAGAATATTCCTTATGAGTGCACAATTGGAAGTCTATTATATGCTCAAACCTCTATAAGACTAGATATCAGTTTTGCAGTGGCAATGCTGGGTAGATACCAGAGTAACTCAGGAATGGAACATTGAAAAGCTGTAAAGAAAGTAATGAGATATCTACAAGGGACAAAAGATTATATGCTCACATATAGGAAGTCAGATCAGCTTAAAGTAACGAGATATTCAGATGCTGATTTTGCAAATTGCATCGATAGCAGGAAATCCACTTCAGGATTTGTGTTCATGTTGGCTGGTGGGGCAATTTCTTGGAAAAGTATAAAACAATCACTTATTGTATCATCTACGATGGAAGCTGAATTTGTGACATGCTTTGAGGCCACAAATCAAGCTTTATGGCTACGAAATTTTATCTCAGGACTTGGTGTGGTCGACTCAATTGCCAAGTGAAGATATTTTGTGATAATACTGCAGCAGTTTTCTTCTCTAAGAATAACAGGTATTCTAGTGGTTCCAAGCATATTGAGATAAAGTACTTGATGGTTAGAGAAAGAGTCCAGAAACAACAAGTGTAAATTGAAAATTTGAGCACCACTATAATGATTACTGATCCATTTACTAAAGCTTTGCAGTATAAAATATTTAAAGAATATGTTTTTAGAATGCGGCTTGTGAGCAAGCCATAAAGGATATGGTGATGCATGTTTTAGTGGATGCTATTATTGACATTTCTTTTTGTATAATTAAAGTTATTTGTTTATGCTATCCTGTTTGTGTTTATGTTTATGCATATTATGGTTGAATGCAAGAAACAGGATTGTCTTGACAAAATAAATTACAGGGGTCATTATAGACTATATAAGGAAAGACTAACAATGTTGCAGTACATAGAAGGAAGTGTGGTATTGATAACATACAACCGCTATGACTCACATTGATCGTTGGACTGAAGATAATATTATTATGGTTATTGCACTTATTGGCTTATTTTTAAAATCATGGCCATGTATAAAATGCTTTTCAAAATTTTCAGAATCTAATTATATAAAATTATTTTCAAATAAATTTTGTTTTGTTTATTTTGATTTTGGATATCTTTTATATCTTATCAATTAATGGGTCAAGTGGGAGAATATAAGATTTTATGACCCTTTATTAATTGAATAAGATATATTACAGATTATTTGGATTTTGATAAAAGATATTAGTCGATATTAAATAAAGTCCATATTGTATTGGGATATTTTAGGGGATGCCCTTGATGGAAGGAACTCTCATAATAACTTACCATAGATCCTCTGCTCTCGCTTATAAATAGACAGGACCTACTCTAAACCTAGGCACGGATATGTACGACACAACAAAGAAGTGCAAAGGGGTGAATAGATCAAGAGATTACAGTTATCCTCTTGATCCAGATCAAAAGATTACGGTTATCCTCTTGATCTCTCAAAACCATCAATTAAGGTGGTCCTATGAAAGGATCCGACTGGCGGTGCTCTTGAAGATCTAATTGGATCTCACGCATATGACATCTAAAGGTACGCATCGTAAACAGATCTAGTATTATTTGATTTCAATCCTGGCATAATAGTTTTTTTCGTATAATAGTTTGCATGATTATAGTTTTTATGCCAACAGAGTTTGCTATTTCACACTCGACCTGAGTAGTTCCGCTGGGCTTCAATTCCCTGAAAGTAAGATCACCTGCCGTTGCTGGTTCTAACTCACGGTACTCGTAATAGAGCTGTAAGCGCACTAAACTTCCAAACCCAATTTTTAGATAGCACTTAGGAATGATAAAGATCAATCATCAGTAAAAAAAATAACTTCTAATAATCATCCAACAAAAATAAAAGATGATGCTATAGGCATATATGGAATGATGACTTTCTATTCGTTACATGTTCTAATTTTTAATCGATTCGAGGATCGATCATAGATTTTAGTATATGATTTTGAACATAGATAATGAATGAAATCATTCATTTCACAATAAATATTTTATTGTACCAGAGCCTTCTTACTTCAAGCAAGCAAGGCTCCCCTCTTCCTTACTCTCTCTTCTTCTACCCCGTTACCCCATTGGCGACTTCTATTCCTCTTCCTTGCATACCATGTTGCTGGTTTACAACTCTTCATGCTTGGATTTTAGTGTTGAACCGAAGATAAAAGACGCATGACTCCTCCCTACCCATCTCCCTTACCCCATTTCTTTTTCTTATAATCTACACAAGTTTTTATCAGAATTTTTCTCTTAAATTATTATATAGAATATAAGAAAATTAGGATATTTATAAACCCCCAATTGGCTTCAAAATTAGGGCCAAAATCTAATTATATCCGAAAATTCTGGGTACGGGCAGTTCAGTTGTCCAGCCTGGGCAGTTTACCCATCGTCAACCGCCCAAAAATCGAGTACGGGTGGTTCAACCACCGATAGCTGTTTGTAGCCACCATATTTCTAGGGTATGGGCGGTCCAACCATCGCTCACCGACGGTTTACCCGTTGGAATCTCTAGAAAAGTGGTTCCCTCCACTTTTCTAATTTCGGCTTCAACTTGATGTTGACCAATTCTTTGATCAACTAATTGAGCTTAACCTAAGCTCAACCAAACCCCATAGTGGACCTGATATCCTTATTAAGTTGATTTGGATTTCATCCAAATCTAACTCAATTAGGACTCACTCATCACTTACGACTTAAAGATTACAATCAAACATGACCACTAAGCTTAATGAACTCACTCTCGCATTCTGGCAAACTCCAGAATCTCCAGCGGTGAGTCTCACAGTCTTCCTCTGGTGATATCCAAGCGTTTTCCTAGCAATCTTCCCGATACCTTTGGCAAAGTCCTAGTGAATGCCCGGCGAGCTCCCACCGCATCATCCAATTCTTGGCTTGATGCCTAAGCTTAATCTTGGGTCCATGTCTGATCTGTAACTCATTTCCCGTCATGGTTAAACCTGCATGATGCTAACTATGACTTAATCAAATATAATCATAATGGCCAATACATCTATTACAATACCATCCTAACTCCCGGTAAGCTTTTCGGCTACCCCCGATAATCTTTCGATGAGTCTTAGTCTTCTTCTAGCGAACTCTCTTACACCATCTTAGCAAGCTCCCGGTACCCTTAGTGAGCTTCCGACGCATTCCTGGTGAATTACCAACTACATCGTCCGAACCCCGGCCCGATATATGGACTTGACCTTTGCCAATCCTGATTATAATAATCTTTCTATCGTAATTAATCCTGCATCAATCAACTTCTAATAATCTATGTTAGATCAATAACCCATCAATTGATTTCATCATCAAAATTTGAGATTCAATAATCTCTCCTTTTTAATGATGACAATCAATTGATGACAGAGGTTAATCCTAACTCCCCCTAAATCTATGTTACTTAAATTTAAGAGAATCACACACTCTTAAATTCAAACAATCAACATTCTACACAAATTTCAACATAAATTTGTATCAAATGAGTAAAAAGAATTAAGCATTTATATCCAAGGTGCCTAATTCATATCCATATCCAAGATATCAATGTATTTCAATAATATCATATGTCATCAATATCCATTTATCCTCTTTTGTCATTAACAAAAAGGTGAAATGTATAGCTAATAATTTTAAAACACATGATGACATTTCTCTCCCTTAGTATATGCATTATGAAATTTTCTTCCCTTTTATGATTAATAAGGAGAGAAACAAGGGAGGTGTTGTTAGATTATTTCATTATTGAGAAGAGCTCTTAATACATTTTAAAAGCAATACTAAGATAAGCTCAAAAGTTCAAGAGATTTAAAGACTACTTATATATTTCAAATGTAGCAAAAGGAATCTCTTATATAAAAAATTATCTTTTGTAAATTTTAAATGTGGCACATCGTCATGTAATTTTCTCCTTTATTTTTTGAAAATAATAAGATAAAATCATTAAGAAAGTTTTCAAAAACGTTATCACAAAAAGGCTTCATCTCATGAAATCTAGATTAGCAATTTATATATTTTAGCATTCCTAGGTCTCAACCTCAATCTTGTATATATAAAATTTTGAATATAAGCTCAACAAATCCATCTTATATAAATCTCAAGAAAAAAATATAAATAAAGCTAGTGAGTTCTTTCTTCTCTTTTGAGAAGTGCAAGCTACTAAATTTTTGCTTCATGTACAATATTCAAGTTAGCAATTTATATCATGAAAGCAAACAAGTTTTGCTCCCCCTTAATAGGATATAAAAAAAATAATTTTCTTATGAAAAATTTTATTCCCTTTCTTTGAATAATAAAGAAGAAACAAGGGAGCGGAGTGTAGGACATTGTATTACAAAAATAGGGCTCAATCTTTTAGATATAAATTCTGAAATCCAGTATTGATATCTACTCATGCAATTTAATTTATTTAATCAAGAGTAGCACATCAAGTCATTCATCAAAGATTTAATGTCAAAGACTTATATCAAGCATCATAAAAGTTTATGTTATATATATTTTCCTTTGTAAATATTCATCAAGATTCATGAAACAAGAATAATCTTTAAGACTATCTCATCACAAAAATTTGAATTATCTTCTTATGTTCATTTTAACTAGAGTGATTTTGAAAGTGAGCTAAAAAATCTAAGAACTTCAAGAAGAATTAAGAGCAAGTTATAATATTGAGGAATCAAAATCATAATATAAGCAAAAACTAATTCAATTTTAAATAATTAAAATAATCAAAAATACTTTCAAGAGATTCAAAATAATAGTAATGCTAGTGATTTACTTTCTCCTAATTTTGGTTTGTAAATAATGAAAATGAGTCTTAGGGGATTAAATAATCTTAATTTATTTAGGATAAATCTTAAGTCATATAATTCATTTAAATAGATCCGCTTTTTAAAAAAAAATAAAATGAAAGAATGATCTTGATAAAAAGTTTCAACTTATAATTGTCAAGATCATAAATCTCCTTTTTTTTAAAAAGAAAAAATCATAGATATCAGTAACGTGATTCCATAACGAATAAGTTAAGTTAAAAAATTAAGGGAATATTCATGATAATATAAATCTCTTTCAATTTTTAACTTATCACAAATTTAAGAAATATTTAGTGATGAGTTATGTCATTCATGAGTTTTAAAATAAATCATGTCAAGATATATATTGATATCAAAAGACATTCATAAATATTAAAGACATAATTTAATTTAATAAATCTCCTCTTAGATAATAAAAATTTTTAGGAGATCAATTTTGTAAGCAAAATATTAATTCATAAAAATTGTCAAGTTACAAGCATGATTTTGCAAAATGAGATATGAAAATATAGGATCTCAACTTGTTTATGTGATTTCAAATCATCAAGATCATTGTTTAGATTCATGTTGTAGTTTCAAATAAATAAACTTATGATTTATTTATAAACTTATTTAAATGAACTTGATTTATGTAAAGATTTCAATTTTAATTTTCTAAACTTGCCAAAAATCATGATAATAATTTATTCAAGTTCAAATTATCAAAATCACTTTCATAATTCAAGAGATTCATAAAAAATAACATAGTCAATTCATTAATCTCTTTTTGAAAAATTTATAAGATTGAGAAATTTTCAAGAAAAATATATTTTCTTTTTATTTCATACAAGCATGCCTTTGTCTTTTAAGTTACATAAAAACATGCATTTTTATTTAAAAAAGAAAAATAGCTTTCATTACGGTAAAGATTAATAAGCCATAAATCACAAAGATCATCATGCATAATTTCTAAATATAAACTTATTAAGCATAGTCACAATCTATCATTAATTCATTAAGCATGATTTCATAAAACATCTTCAATCAAAATTCAACCTATCTCAATTTTAATTTTTAAAAGAGTCTAACTCTTTATATATAGTGCAAGTAGTTGACAAACTCATTTTTATATTTTTTATTTATTTTATATTCAAATTCAAAAGTAATCTATCATTTAACAACACATATTCAATCTTAACATACAACTATTCAACCATTTAAATCAATCATTCAATAACCATTACATTTAATTCATTCAATAATAACCTTTCCAAAGATTCAAGCCAATGATTTTATTTCAATAATTTTTGTTATTACTTAGGCTAGTGAGCTTTTAAAGAATATTAGATTTCAAGTTATATGACTTGATTATCTACTTTCAAAACATTACTTAGTACTCCTAGCCTAGTTAGGAGGTAACTTTATATTAAGGGAGGTTTTGATTTAGGTACCCATTTGAGTTTGGGTCATTCATGATATGCTCTTCCCATTTTCTCTAATGACTTAAGGTTGTTTATGGTTCCTTTAGGAACCCAAATTAATTTATATGGACTATAATTTTTAAGTGGATATTTGTAGGCTTTATGTCCTAATCTATCACAAAAATTATATTTATTTTTTGGTGACAAATTTAATGTAGTTCCTTTCACAAACATGATTGGGTTTTATTGAATGTTACCAACAAAGCCTATATCACTTCTTCTATTAATATGATTCTTATTGGCAATGATCATATTTAGAGATTTATTTCCTATTTTAAAATTTTTTAATATTTGTTTAAGCATGATATTTTCCTTTTTAACATCATCTAGCACTTCAGATTTAGAGCAAAAATTGTATGATGGTAAAGTATCATACAAGGTTTCATGTTTGGTGCATCTATTGTGTGATAGTGCTACTTCATGCATTTCATCAAATTTACTAACTAATGATGCATGTTCTTCTTTAAGTAATTTATAGGATTGTTAATCTTTCTAAATTCATCATAAAGTTCATGAAAAGAAAATAATAACTCATTAAAAGTAAAAGAGCTTTCGGGGTGGTTACTTACCTTATCGTGGTTGGCCACGAGCGTGAGATCTTCCACTTCTTCTTGATTATGTTCTTTATCTTTGGAGCGCCTCGACTTCTCGTATTCATAGCAAGAACTTTGTCCATCTTTAAATCATTTTTATGGTTCATATTGATTAATTTTTTTGGTTTATATTGATTAATTTTTTTGGTTCATTTATCAAAGGTTCAAAGTCCTCATCGCTCGAGATTTCACTCGAGGAGTTAATATGTCATTCTTAGTTCACAATCCTTTCTATTCTTTGGAAGGTGTTCTTCAAGTTCATTTTTATAATGCATTTTATTCATTGATTCATTTATGTTAATTGTGCTTTCATGTGTGATTTTTAAAGTACGCCAAATATCGAAAGCTGAATCACAAGTAGAAACATGATTAAACTCATTCTTGTCAAGAGCATAAAATAAAACATTCGTAGCCTTAGCATTTAAAGAGAAAGTCTTCTTCTCCAAATCATTCTAAACGTTCATTAGAAGAGAATACCTTTCAAATCCGTTTTCAATAATATTCCATAAATTAAGATTTAAGTTAAGGAAAGTAAGAAAACTCTCATTCGAGTTTTTCAATAAGTATAGTCCGTCCTATTGAACATGGGAGGACGAACAATAGAAAATCCATCTTAAAAGTCGATAAGAGCCATTTCTCTTAGGTGTTAAACGGAATGAAAAAAACACGGTTCTGATACCAATTGTTAGGATCAATTAACACTAAGAGGAGGGGGGGGGGGGGGGGGATGGGTTGTGAATTAGTGCAAGTATAAAATTCTCATTTTAAAGAAGAAACTTTTCGTTTAGAGCAAAACCATAGATCAGAGAAGCATCACTTAATAATTTATAGATAACAATTAAAATCCTGATTAAAATCTTAAGGAAGAAGATCATATTTCTCAATGAACTAATTTAGAACACTATCAAGAAGTTAACAAGATAAGTAAAGGGAAACACTTACAATTAATAGTGGTTTGGCATTAACGACCTACATCCACTCTCGAGTCCTCCTCCTTGAGGCACACCGGCGTCCACTATCGATCTTCTTTGGGTGAAGACCAAAACCTTACACTTAAGCTTACAAGGGAGACAAGATTGTAACTTTTTGATCACTCTCTTACCTATTTTCTTTTTCTTATAATCCACATAAGTTTTTATCAAAATTTTTCCCTCAAATTGTTGTATGGAATGCTAGAAAACTTGGAGTATTTATAGACCACCAATTGGCTTCAAAACCGAAGCTAAAATCTAATCGTATCCGAAAAATTCGGGTGCGGGTGATTCAGTCGCAGGCTTGGGCGGGTCAACCGCTGAAAGTGTCCAAATTCCTGGGTACGGGCGGTTCAGCCACCTAGCCTGGGCAGTTTACCCATCGTCAGTCACCCAAAAACTAAGTACGGGTGATTTAGCCATCGACAACTGCTAGCAGCCACCCTATTTCCAAGGTACGGGCGGTCCAACCATCGCTCACTAGCGGTTTACCCGTCAGAATCTCTGGAAAAGTGGTTCCCTCCACTTTTCTAATTCTGACTTCAACCTGATATTAACTAATTCTTTGGTCAACTAATTGAGCTTAACCTGAGCTCAACCAAACCCCATAGTAGACCCGGTTGCCTTATTAAGTTGATTTGAATTTCATCTAAATCTAACTTAATTAGGACTCACTCTTAATCTATGACTTAAAGATTATAATCAAACATGACCACCAAGCTTAATGACCTCACTCCCACATTCCGGCAATCTCCGGAATCTCTAGGGTGAGTCATACGGTCTTCCTCCGACAATCTCCTAGCGTTTTCCTAGTGATCTTTCCGATAGATTAGGTGAAGTCCTAGCGAATGCCCAGTGAGCTCCCACTACATCGTCCAATCCTTGACCCGATGCTTAAGCTTGATCCTGAGTTCATATTTGATCGGTAACTCCTTCTGTCATGGTTAAACCTACATGATGCTAACTATGACTTAATTAAATACAATCATAATGGTCAATACATCTATTACAAGACCATCCCAACTCCCAACAAGCTTTTCGGCTACCCCTGATAATCTTTTGGTGAGTCTTAGTCTTCTTCTGGCGAACTCCCTTGTACCATCTTGGCAAGCTCCCGATACCCTCGGCGAGTTTCCGACACACTCTTGGCGAGTTCCCAACCGCATCGTCTGAACCTTGGCCTGATGCGTGGACTTGACCTTTGCCAATCTTGATTATAATAATTTTTCTGTCATAATTAATCCTACATCAATCAACTTCTAACAACCCATGTTAGATCAATAACCCATCAATTGATTTTTGGGGCTGTGGTATAGAGCTACTGTAGGGGTCATATAGGGGGTATGATGGCCAAGGGCTAAGGTTAGGGGGATGACTTAAGGTTACAATGGGTGAAGCAATGGTTTCGGTGGAGATTGGTGGCCGAAAGAGTGATGGATCAAGGTTACAGTATTGGATTGATAGTGTGTGATCTAGGTTGCTATTGGTGCTACGATTTGAGGGTGTTGTGGGGGTTGGAAAGGGTTTCGATGATAGTGGGTTGCAGTTAGGAAGGAAAGTTTAGGGTTGTTGTTGGCGGTAGTAACCAGTTTGGTATAATTACGGCAAGAAGCGCCCAGGAACAAGGTTGCAGAATTCTTGATCACTAGTAGTAGTTTTACGACAAAAGAATTCTAGTAGTATGCCAAGGATTTTAGTGTAATTTTTCTAGTAAGAAGTATAGGAGGATGGCAGCAAATAGGTAGAAATATCAATAACAACAAAGTTGGCAAAGACGATTTAGATGTGTAGTGAGAAATACTGATAATCTTGCAACATAACTTTCATCGTAAAGATAACGACTTTGTGATGAAAAGTTTCAGCAGCGTGCCAACAATATATAGAAGATTCCAATGAAGAGCAGGTGATGATGAAAGCCAAGCTGATGTAAAATATTGATGAGAATATAGCATCAAGATTCATAAGAAGATAGTATACGACTGGAAAATTGAATCAACGATGAAAGATTATTGCAGCAGTTTTTTATGCTGCTGTTTGGGCTGACTATATAAATTGAAAGTAGGCTACGACAGCTATGTTTCAAGGCTAAAAGGGTGCCTTAAGGATGATGTAGGTGGCAGCAATAAATTTGACAAGATATGGTGGTGTATGCGGCGAGGAATACCGAAAGATGCAATAATAGAATTTTACGTCGAAGAACAATAGTTTGACAATGAAAATTCTAATGATGTTTTAGAGTTATAAGACAACAAAAAACCCATGAGGCTAGCGGCAAGATAGATGAGAATAGTGGCAGCAACAAATTTGGTAGAGATCGGTTGCGTATGCAGTAAGAAATACCAAAAATATACAACATAATTTTTTCGTCAAAAGACAATAGTTTGATGAAAAGGTTCAGTGGTTATATCCAGGATTTAAAGGAGAATCAGTGAGAAACTGCTAGTAAGGAAAGGCAAGCCGACGTAAAATATGAAGATGAACATGACAACAAAATATCGATAGAAAGATCGGAGATATAATAGCAAATATGTGGTTGAAATTTTGTAGTGCAACTTTCGTCATAAATATGATAACTTTGAGACAAAAAGTTTTTACAACAAGCAATTTTTTTTACAACAAAATGAAAGGCAAGGATCATAATAATGGTAGATATAACTATTTTTTGGGTAAATAAATTACAACAATAATAAAGTAGATACCAGAACCTGATGTAATTTTGGTGGAGGCTACAGATGGTGTTTCTGCGGTAGTGGTGATGACGACGAAGTTGGCGATGATCATAGCAATTTTGAAAATTACTTGGGAGGATGGTGGGCAGCTGGATGGCAGCAGCGAAGGTGGAAGAGCAACGAGGTGTCAAGAACGTGACTCTGACACCAAGTGTTAGAACCCCATAGGGTTCTAGGCTTGGGTTGACCTTTGTAGGTGATTGGCCCTCCTTGGACCTCTATAGGGGTTCCTCCCTCTTTGGTAGTCAGCCATAATGACTTAAAATAAATGTATTGACTGCTTGATGAGAAAAGAGAAGTTTATATGCTTATTTATAGGGCTCATGGAGAGACCCCCTAAACCATGACTCTTAATAAGAGTCCTACTAGAATTAAAACTCTAACTCAAATTTCTACTTTAAGTGAAACTCAACTAGAAGAGTCCTAACTCTAGAAGGAACTAAGTTCATCATCCTTACCTGACTTTCCCTCATCAAGGTGGGCGGCTAATTGGGTTGACTACAAGCTTGACTTGGTTGACTCCCACTCGAATCCAACTCCGACTCCTAACTAGATTCCAGCTCAGCCGAATCCTGGCCCTACTAGGATTTAGGCTGATTTATTACAATGGACTCAAATATCCTCTTAGTCGACCTAATGTCAGGTCTAGGCTGGCCAACAAGGCCCAATCTAAGGACTTGACTCAATCGACTAAGATCCAACTCAGCTAGGGTCCTAACATCCAACCTTAGTAGGTATTGGATCTCCATCCAATTACTCACTAATATTAGATTATTAAATCTCTATCCAATAATCTCAATTAGTCTCAAATTGGGCCTTATGCAGTAATCCATCGTCTCTTCCTATGAGAATAGAGGCTAATTGGATAACTCATATCCAATCCTTTACTCGTTAAAACATCCACCATATGTATGTGACCCTTTAGGCCCAACATCGAGCTGGCCATGAGTCCTTCCTATCAGAACTCCTTCTGACTAAGTAAATTATTATTTCATAATAATTTATTCGACTCATTGACTATGAACGTACTAAGCCACTACATCATAATCCCTAAACGGTATATGAGATCTTATCCACTGGACCTATTTATCCTTAGTTACTATGTATCTATAGTCCCTCATCCAACTAATATTATGGGCATGGTACTATCAAGCCTCATAAAGAATCCTTTTGAGTCTCGCTCTAATTAGATTCTCCCGAAGAACTTCTTTCTCAATCCGAATGACTCCGACCGAGGATTTGTTCAAGCAATAACACACAAGATATTCCTCTCGCGATACCAAGAGTGGATAATCCTTTATTGACACTCAATTACTTTCGTAAGGTTGGCTACCAATCTTGATAATCGATTGTACCAGATCTAGAACTTTCAAGACCTGTACGTCTGACATCAAAGAAATGAGTACTCAAACAACACATCCTTGATGTCTCAATTCTAAGGACCAGACACACAACTGGGACTACAGAATCGCTGTCTAACATTATGTATCATTAACCATATAGCTTTCTATAAGCGGATCAATCAATAAATTTATTCTCCAATGAGCACCTGTATTGTACCCTTAGTGTTTATAAGATTAGCTGCCTCTATCATATGAATAGGTTATACAATACACTAGTCTGTTCGGTTATCTCGATGTCCCTCTCGAGTAATCTATGACCGAGATTATTTAAGGTTGGTATTTAAAGGTGAATTGGTCTATCATGATCTCATCATGATCCAATTCTCATTGCATAAAATCAAGGATATTAATATATATATATATATAATAGATAATATAATGTGAGAATATGTCAATAATAGTCATAAGCAAAAAGATTACATAGTGTGTCACATGCCATCAGTCAAGTGATTGGCTTGTAGGGCACTTATAACTAATAATCTCCCACTTGACCTTAAGCCAATCACCTATGTGTCTGGTCCCCATCAGACCCCTATAATGCTTAAACACAATCTGAGCTAACGACTTTGTTAGTGGATCTGCAATGTTATCTTAAAATGAAACTTTTTCCATTACTACATCTTTATGGGATACAATCTCTTTGATTAGTTGGAATCTTCTCAGAACAATTTTGAGAAGACTTGGATTCCCTTGCTAGAGCTATCGCTATATATGAGAGTCGGCACCTCGCTGCTCAATGACTCCCAAATCTCTAATGAACTTCTTCATCCACACCCCTTCCTTTGTTGCTTTTGCTGTAATAATGTACCTCGCCTCTGTGGTCGAGTTAGTAGTAGTATCTTGCTTGGAACTCTTCCAGCTTACTACTCTTCCATTTAGGGTGAAGACATACCCTGAGTTTGACTTGATATCATCGATGTGAGACTGAAGACTTAAGTCTATGTAACTTTTTATATCTTATATGGTGTAGACACTACTGACCTAGATGGAACTCTGTTCAGAAGGTAAGATGCGATCTCTAGGGCATATCTCCAAAATGAAACAGGTAAGTCGGTGAAACTCATCATAGATCGCACCATATCTAACAACTTGTTATTCCTTCTTTTTGATACACCATTGAGTTGAGGTATATAAGGAGGTGTCCATTGGGACAGAATCCCATGGTTCTTGAGGAAATGGGTGAACTTTGTACTCAAGTACTCTCCTCCTTGATCTGATCAAAAAGTCTTAATATCTTTCCAAGCTAGTTCTCTACTTTATTCTTATATTCCCTGAATTTCTCAAAAGTCTCATACTTGTACTTCATTAAGTACATGTGTCCATACCTAGAGAAATCGTCAGTGAATGTAATGAAGTATGAGTAACCACCTATTGCTTGAGTCGATATAGGATCGATCACATGCATCACTATACATAAGTTTCAGTAATTCAGTGGCTCTCTCTCTAGTTCCACTAAAAGGAGAGTTGGTTAATTTTTCACAAAGATAAGATTTACAAGTCGCATATGACTCATACTCGAATGGATCTAAGTATCCATCTTTTAGCAACTTTTGAATCTTTCTCTCATGGATATGACCTAGCCTACAATGCCATAAGTATGCTTTATTTACCTTATCTCATTTCCTTTTGGATATATTTATATTTATAATATATGGAGAAATGTCTAGCATATATAAGTTATTAATCAAGTTCCCTCTTGTGATGATCTCATAATATAAATTTAATGAACAATTATTATTCTAAAAAACTAATTTATATCAACTAAATATCAAATATAAAATAAAAATAATATTTTTTGATAATAAAGGGAACATAATAGCATGCATCTAATACAATTGTAGCTCCATTGGGCAGATGTAGGGTGACCTCGACAATGGCAACTATAATAACTCTTGCTCTATTGCCCATCTTGAGGTCTATTTTGCCTCTCACCGGTCTCCTAGGCTTTGCCAAAGCCTATAATGAATTACAGATATGATAATCACTCTCGGTATCCAATACATATGTGTTATCATAAAAATATGATAAATGAAAACTGATCATGAATGTACCTGAAGCTTCTCTAAGCTTTTATTTCACCTTTTCTGCAAGGTAATCCTTGTAGTTTCTCTTCCAGTGCTCGTCTTTTTTGTAGTGGAAGCACTAGCCTTTGTCCTTGGTCAGGTCTTTCTTGGCAACATTTGCCTTACTGGGTTTGCCCTTCTTAAGGGTCTTATTAGCCTTCGTTTTTGTATTGGTCTCACCAACATAGAGAATTGACTTCTCTTTCTTGATGGTCCTCTCAGCTTCCCTTAATATATTGAGGAGCTCAGGAAGAGTCACATCAAATTTGATCATATTAAAGTTCATGATAAACTATGAAAAGGAATATGGCAGGGATTGAAGTATAAGATCAACACACAAGTTACCCTCGACGACTATTCCTAGATCTATGAGTTTCTCGATCCACTCTGTCATTTTTAGGACATGGTTCTGAATCGATGCCCATTCTATCATCCTGGCTCGAAAAAGACTCTTGGATATCTTGTATCTTTGAGTTCTTTCTTGTTCCTTAAACAATTGGCAAAGATGATAAAGGATGGGATTAGCATCCATGGTCTTATGTTACCTCTGTAACTCGAGAGTCATCGAGGCCAGCATATAACACTTTGCCAAGGTGGAATGATCTATATACTTCACATAGCGAGTCATCTCATCCTCGCTTGCGTCTTCCTTTGGCGTGGTGTCACGAACTTAGCTGGTTTTTCCTAAGTCGTGCGGTACTATCACGTGTTCATCCGTAAAAGTTAGCCTCCCTGAAACCTCCTATGGTCCCTTAGGACCTACAAAAGAGAAAATGGGTTAGAGAAATAATTTTCCACGGGATTCATAAGTAACCATTTCAACAAACACTTTATATAGCTAATGTAAATTATAACCATGGACTTTATAAACTCTGAACTATTGCACACAAATGATCATAGTCCATTACAGATTGAAGTTTTCACAAGTATCCACATGACATGACTCTCATGTACAAGCTGAAATCGATCACGAAAGCTAACCAAACTAGGACTGCCAAGCCTACTATAAGCATGCTACTTATTGTATAAAGCATGTACAAAAATCAAATGTCACGGACAAATATGAGCATTACATCAAACACCTTATTTATATTTTTGTCCGTGATATTCTCCCCCACATATTCCTTCGACGTCCTTGTCGAAGCTGTTATAGACGCTGCATCTCCTCGCCTTTTTGTTGAATCTTTAATCTTCTGCTCTTGGATACAACACACCTCTTGGCTCCCAACTGCTCTCCATTATTGTTGTTGAGCAGTCAAACTTTGATCCGTCATGCTGCTTTAACTCACCAATGATTGATGTTGTGGGGTTGGCTGAGTTGTGCTGATCCTTGTTGATTCCTGCGGATCCTTCTAATGAAGGAAAAGACCTTCCTTGTTATGCACTAGTATCTCAGACATTTAATGCCACTTAAACTAGGTGGATGCTTGTTGCAGCTTTCACAAGTATTGCCTCACAGACAATGAAGTTTTTTGAGGTCATTCCTTCACGTAATTCACCCATCAGTTCTTCTTAAACTTAGTTATCGCTTTCAAGTAGGTTCGCATCACTTACGCTTTTGATTAGGATTCTGTTGGGAAATGAAACAAACAATCTACTCTTAGTATCACTGATCACGATTGGTGAGGATTTGACAATTCTTATCTTTCATTAGATCTCTTCGAAGGGTCTTTGAACCTGTGCAGAGCTCCTTTGCTGGATAAATAAGAGAATTGGGATACTCGGTTTCATCCATTCTCTTAAAAGTTGAGAAGGCAAAGGTTACTTGACTCTGTCCATCTCCTCGAGGTTGTACTTCATATATCGAGCTGGTTACTAGTCTTTGCTCGCTCTTTGCTCATACTTCTGAAGCACCTTAAGTGCTTGCACTCCTTGCATTGAGTTAGCTATTGTGATTCGCCTTCCCACTACCATTGAACTTCTTGAATGTAAGAAGTTTTGCCCGAAAAGAGTAAAGTTTTACCCCAACTTGGAGCAAGTCTCTGATAGATTTGGTCACCTTTGGGATTGTACCGTCTTCTCCATCATCTTTGTCGCCTACTCCTTTGAGTAGAAAAGTATAGCACCACTTACTGCCTACTTTGTTCATTAGCTGAGAACTTCTACATCAACCCAAAGTCCCCCACTTTTGGCTATCTTGATAAGAAGCCTGTTGATACTAGTCTTATGAAGTTCCTTGGCCTCTGCTCTTCTGCCTTGTCTTAGTACTTGGAGTTTGCCTTTGCATTCTTCACCTCCTCGGTCCCTTTCACGACCAACGGTCTCCCTCCATAAGAGCAAGGGATCAATGACTCCATAGAACTCCTATCTTTGTTGTACCATGGTGCTACCAAGCCTATGACACTACTATCTGTTTCCTCATATTTATGTCCCTTTCTTTGGGATCGATAGATTTGCCTCTACGGCATTGTGGCACTCCTCCGAGTCCACCTTCATTCTGACTGACTCTTAGCCTTTGGGTCGCTGTGCCACTTTGGACTCGTCATTGTTTCCTCGCCCCTTTCGACCTCCTGCTTCAACACATCTATGTTCTCCGAGTAGTTTCCCTTAGTCGATGGAAAGACAAACTGCAACTCCAATACATGGCCTCCACCATCTTGTTATAGGGCTCGCGTCGAATCAGTTCTCCGTAGCTTCCTTGGTAGCAACGTTCGCTTACTCGACCTTGTCCTCTGACTTACTAGGCTCCTTTAAATGAATATGAGCACTAGAGCAATCCAACTCTCTAGCTGCTCCGATCATACCTCTGTAC
This sequence comes from Ensete glaucum, assembly GCA_021527575.1. Taxonomy (NCBI): domain Eukaryota; kingdom Viridiplantae; phylum Streptophyta; class Magnoliopsida; order Zingiberales; family Musaceae; genus Ensete; species Ensete glaucum. Next base: position 21,981,804 of record CM038551.1, read on the forward strand.
GATCAAATCCCCCCATGGGACTCGTTAGTACGTGCACTTAGAATTCTCCCTCGGTGGTATACAACCCCCATATACTGATGACCAAGGCCTTCATCCGATGCAAGATTCGATGCATGTATGGAAGACTCACCTCTGTGGTACCATAATATTCACTCATTGAATCCATAGCCCTTCTTGCCATCATGTTGTTCACCGAAGTGGAGCTCCTAATAGCTTATAATCATACATCCGCATGATCACGTCCCTCACTCGATATCTCTTGTGTGTGTTATATTGCCTCAAACTATTTTACCATGACCCACTATACTATGACGCCTCTTGGTGACATCTCCATTGCATTCAGATTCTCGTGTGATGAACTTGAACTATGATCTCTCCATGTGTGGTCTCTGCCAGCACATAGTAGGGCCTCCGCTACCTCTGATTGTGTTCGTTCCTTTGGCAATTGACCTTCGTCCACATATTCTCAGGTCACACCTAAATGAAGCATCACTTTAGGACAGTCTGTCACCTAGTATCTCTTGAAGTCCCCAGACTTAGTTGAAATTAGTGCATCATTATTTGGATCTTAAGCCTTTATTCTCCCACTAGCACAATCTCCATTATGCACCACTTTCTTCTTGACAACTCGAATGATAACACTATGATATATTCTTCAAGAGTACCCATCTCTGCATCCTCTTGCCCTATGCTAAGGCTTCCTGATCCTAACTTTGCCTCCGCAAGTTGAATCACCTTAGTTCCTCTGTCAAATGCATATCTGAGACAAGGTGCATGTGCCTCGAAGCTCCCTTTGTCTTTGGCACCATGCAGGATGAGTCCACCCCATAGAATGAAGAACCCATGGAACAATATGATCATACTCTTACCTCTATATGAGTTCATGTCCTTGGCCTCTGTCCATGGAAAGCTCTAGGCCTCCACTCCATGTTCCATCTTATATGTTGACTCCCTTCATGCGGCTTGGATACTTCACTAAGTTCTACCCAAGTTGCTCCACTCCTCGATTTGCATTGTGTTGATGGTGGCTCTCGCACCTACCATTCCATGGGTTAGCCTTCTGTTGAGCTCGATTTTCATATCGACTATAAGTGTGCCTTTATTTTATGTTACTATGGTCGCTCCCCCACTTGATCTCGCAATGCATCCACTAATGTACTACCTCATTCGAGATCATGCAACAACTCTTCATCGCTCGCTCAGTCTGTTGAGCTTTGTGGAATTGTTGTCTTGAGATGCTTGTTAGGACTCTAGCTAGGAGAGTACTAATTTAGTTTCATTGAAGAGAGCAAACATGTATATCCTAAGGGCATTCATGTAAATCATATATAACTAACCCCTTATTAAAGAGGTGAGGAGATCGACTAGGTTAGGATTAGTCTGGAGGAAGATATTTTGAGGAAAGAATAAGATGCATGTCACCCTAATTAACCACCCCTTATTATAGTTAAAGAGGGGTTGGTTGAGGAGGGGTTAAGTTAGAATAGGATTAGGATTAGTTTTGAGGTTGCTTATTAGAGTTAGAGTTGGAGTTGTTGGAAGTAAGAGTTGCTTATTAGAATTGGAGTAGGAGTTGTTAGGAGTAGGAGTCTTAAGTAGGAATCCTATTAGGAGTTGGGGATTAGAAGCCCTATAAATAGACTTGTATTCTCCCCTCTTTCATCATCAGTAGATCAATAGATCAATATTATTTTCAGCCATTGGGCAGAAAACCAAGGAGGGAGGACTCCTATAGAGTTCCAAGGAGGCCAATCCCCTATAGAGATCACCCCAAGCTTAGAATCCGTAAGGGTTCTAACAATACTTCTCAACATGTGTGGTCTGTCGCACACGATTCTCTCTTTGGAGAATCAGGACTTATCCCTTCTGGATATTTATCCCGTTGGAGCAAATTTTTTCTTCGCATTCTTCTCTCTCGAAGTTTTGGAGACCACCATCCCCTTGGACTACTTCACCTTACTAAACAAACTGTGCATTGTTTTGCCCTAGCAAATGCACTTTGCTAGATTATGACTCTTTGCTAATACAGCTCTCATTGCAACCTCCAAGTCCTAGCAATATGCTAACTTGTTACACACTTTAGCCTCCTATGGACGTATCCTTCCTATGCTGAAGAGAAAGTTTCAATGCTTCATAGTTCTGAGTTTCGGTCGCACTGGGATGGCCACGAACACTCCATCGTCCTTATATAAGCCCTTGCATGAGTATCAAATTCTTTGAGTTAGCAATTCTCCTTGCCTCTGTAAGCTTTGTACAACTCTTTCAGTCATTGTGCAACACATCCCACTTTGTATGGTTTCATCTTTTACTAAGCAATCCGCTTGCTTTAAGCACTGTCAAGTTTGGCTCCAAGTTTATGACCATCATGTTTTTTCGCAAAACTGAGCTCATACGACTTCCCATGGGCTAATACGTTAGAATTGGCCAGCATTTTGAAATTCTGATATGGTGCACGAAAAATCGATCGAAACTCGACTTTGCGCAAAGTTTAAGACCATCGCATTTTTTCGTGAAACCATGCTCATATGACTTCCCATGGGCTAATACGTTCAGAATGGCTAGTATTTTGAAATTCTGAGAAGGTGCATGAAAAATCAATCGAAACGAGACTTTGCAAGTGACTTTCAGCAAAGTTTGTGACTGTCACGTTTTTTTGTGAAACTGAGCTTGTACGACACACCATGGGCTAGTACGTAGGGAATCGCCAGTATTTTGAAATACCGAGACGTTGCATGAAAAATCGATCGAAACAAGACTTTGCGTAAAATTTATGACCGTCGATTTTTTTCACAAAACTGTACTCGAACGACTTCCCATGGGCTAATACGTTGGAAACGTGTCACACATATCATCACTCACGTGATTGGTTTGTAGGGCACTTGTAACCAACACTATGAATATACTAGGCCACTACTCCATAGTCCATAAATGGTACAAGGGGATCTAATCTATTAGACCAACTTACCCTCAATTATCATATATCTATTATCCTTCATTCATTTAATATCCTAAACACCGTATGTCGAGCATGGTACTGTTCGACCTCATATAAAATCCATCTGAGTCTCACTCTAATCGGATTCTCCTGGAGAACTCTTTCTTTCTCGATCTGAATGACCCTGGCTAGGGATTTGCTTGAGCGAGAATGCATGAAATATTCCTCTCATGATACTGAAAGTGGATGATCCTTTATTGATACTCAATTGTCTTTGCAAGGTTGACTATCATTCTCAATAACTGACTGTACTAGATATGGTACTTCTAGATCCAAAAGTCCGATATCAAAGAATGAAATACTTATACAAGACATCATTGGTATCTCAAGTCTAAGGACCAGACACAACTGAGACTATGAAATTATTATCTAATAATTAAGCATCATTAACCATCAAGCATTTTGTAAGCAGATTAATCAATGAACTCATTCTCCAATGAGCACCTGCACTATATCATTAATGTCCCCATACAAGCAATTATGAGATCAACTGCCTCAATCATATGGATGAGTATATGGCACACCGGTCTGTCTAGTTATCTTGATGTCCCTCTCAAGTAACATATGATTAGACTTATTTGGGATCTATGCTTAAAGACGAATTAGTCTCATTATCATGATCTCATCATGATCCAATTCCCGTTGCACAGATCCAAGGATATCACAATCTATTAATCCAAAAATAATATAAAGTGATAAAATATCATAATATTATTAATAAAAAAAGTGCATAACATCACACATGCCATTATTCACATGATTAACTTGTAGGGCATATATGACCAGCAATCTCCCTCTTAACCTAAAGCTAATCACTCATATGACTGATCCCCATTAGGTCTCAATGTCGCTTAAAGACAATATGAGACAACGGCTTTATTAGTAGATCTGTAATATTATCTTCGGGTGAAACTCTTTCTACTACTACATCACCATAGACTACAATCTCTTTAATTAAGTGGAACTTCCTCAGAACATGCTTGGACTTCTAATGAGACCTTGATTCCTTCGCTTGAGCAATCGTCCTATTGTTATTGCAATATAAGGGAATCAGCTCCTCGCTTCTTAGCACAACTCCCAAATATGTGATGAACTTCTTCATCCAAACTCTCTCCTTTGCTGCTTCTGCTATAGCAATGTACTCCGCCTTTATGGTTGGGTCAGTAGTAGTATCTTAATTAGAATTTTTTTAGCTTACTACTCCTTTATTTAGGGTGAATATATATCCTAAATTTGACTTGCTATCATTAACATTAGATTGGAAACTGAGTTTGTATAGCCCTCAACCTAGAGGCTACCTCCTCTGTATACTAGTAAAAGATCCTTAGTCTTTCTCAAGTATTTAAGGATGCACATTGTTGCTTTTTAGTATTCTAAATCTGGATCTGCCTATTACCTGCTCATGACACTCAAAGCATGTGCTATATGAGGTATGGTATATAACATAACATATATGATAGATCCTATCATAGAAGCATAGGATATCCTATCTATGTCTACCATTTCTTTATGAGTATCTAGGGACACTCCTAGAAAGTGATATTTCATGTCTCAATGGTATGAGACCCTCTATTAGAATTTTTCATGACCAAACCTTTTGATAATGGTGTCTATGTAATTGGACTGGGACAAGCCAAGCATCTGCTTGAATCCATCTCTATAAATCTGTATCCCCAAAATATAGGACGCTCCCCCTAAGTCCCTCATGGAGAAGTGTCTTGATAACCAAGCCTTAACTATAAAGATCATTCATACTCATTCCCAATGATCAGAATATCATCTATATACAATACTAAGAAGGTGATAGTACTCCTATTTACCTTCTTGTACACATAAGGCACATCTTCGTTCTTAATGAAATCATAAAAGCATGAAATCTTCGCACGACACTTTGATACCACTATTGAGAAATCTAATAAAGCATCACATGTGTAGCAAAATATAAAACCAAAATCTAGATTCCATAATGAATAATATCTGGTCGTCGTGTAAAAACTGGTACACGAGAAATCATAAAATAAAAAAACTACACGTCACAAGTGAGATATTTTACCCAATGGAGATCGTATATCCCTAAAAAATCAGATTCGTAAGTGTAGATTAAGGACATTAGATGTCCTCCTCTCTAGTGGTGATCCACACAGCAAATGGTGTGACGATGCTCTGCCTTTCGTAACGTGATCTTTCCTCTCCTTTGCACACTATAGGGCTGCACCAAGATCAAGAAGGGGTAGACCCTTCTTGTCCATATGCCCCTAATAGGGTTGTTGGATGAGGAGGAGAGGGAGGGAGGAGAATAGGAGGGGCATGCAAAAGAAGTCCAGCCTATGACCCTTTTAGTCCTCTCTATTTATAAAGGTCTCTTGCCACATAACCATAATAGATTCTATCCTATTTGGTACTAAATCTCCATCCATTTACCTGTGCCTCTTAGATTAGTGGATTTATATCCAATAATCTCTTATTAGCTCTTATTTGATCTCATCCATAGGATCCAATAATACAGAGGCTTAATGAATATATAATAAACCTCTACCTATTGCAATATCTACCATATATGTGTGATCATTTAAGCTCAATACCGTGCTGACTATGAGTTGCACATGTCAGAACTCCTTCTGACTCAAAACTCTTTCTGACTTAGTGAATTATTATCCCTATAATAATTCACTCAACTTATCAACTATGGACATACTAGGTCACTACGTAATAATTTCCAAACGGTATAAGGGATCTAATCTATTAGACCTATTTGCCCTTAGTTATCATGTATCTATAATCCCTCATCCATCTAATATATCATTTATCATATATCAAGCATGGTACTATCATGCTTATTATGGAATCTATCCTAGTCTCACTCTAATCAGATTCTCCTAGAGAATTTTTTTTCTCTGAATCCAAATGAGTTTGGTTAGGGATTTACCTGAGCAAAAACATATGAGATATTTCTCTCAAGATACCGAGAGTAGATGATCCTCTATTGACACTCAATTACCTTCATATATTTGACTACCAGTCCTAATAATTGACTATATTAGATTTGAAACTTCTAGATCCATAAGTCTGGTATCAAAGAATGAAGTGCTCAAACAATACATCATTGGTGTCTCAAGTCTAAGGATCAAACACACAACTAAGACTATGAAATCATTATCTGACGTCATGTATCATTCATTATCCAGCATTCTATAAGTGAATTAATCAGTGAACTTATTCTTCAAATAGCACCTGTACTATATCCCTAGTGTTCTCACATAAGTAGCTATGAGACTAGGTGCCTCCATCATATGGACAAGTATATAATATACTAGTCTGTTCAATTATCTCAATGTCCCTCTCAAGTAATCTATAACCAAGATTATGTGAGATCTGTGTTTAAATATGAATTGGTCTCATTATCATGATCTCACTATGATCCAATTCCTATTGTATAGATCCAAGGACATCATTATATATTAATCTAATAATAATATAAAATATCATAATATTAATAATAAAAAAGAGTGTCACACCTTCCATCATTCACGTGATTGGCTTATAGGATACCTATGACTAACAAATCTTAGCCTTACATATTTATTGAGTAATCTCATGAATATAATGATTTTCGATAATATGATCCTCAAACTCAAAAGGTTTTTATATCACGTCATATTATTTTTATTGAGTCTACTTTTCCCTTCTAAAATCTTGCTCCTTTAGTAATGCAAGCCATGGTAACAATCATCAATCATTGGGTTCATATGAGTATGCCTCAAATCTCCTCAAGTACGTCTCTCACCACATCAACTAGTAATTCTCTTCTAGACCTATATTCTCTTATTACTCTAGTTTAGCAGCACCTTACCACATCTACAACTGCTCCATCTATCTCTCCACCAACTTACTCTGTAACACCTGATGAAACAATACCCTTGGTACCACAAATGATGTCTTTGTCCTCTCCTTGGCCAGGATACTGAAGTTACTCTAGTTTAGCAGCACCTTACCATATCTACAACTGCTCCATCTATCTCTCCACCAACTTACTCTGTAACACCTGATGAAACAATACCCTTGGTACCACAAATGATGTCTTTGTCCTCTCCTTGGCCAGGATACTGAAGTGCATCACCATAATCAAGTACATGTCACTAACTCTTCATCAATTCTTATGCCTTTAATATAACCAAATAATACCACTAAGCTTGGACATCATGTGACAACATGCTCCAAAAATGGTATCTTCAAATCATGTCAAATCTTTGGTCATCATGCTACTCCAAGCTCTCCACCTAAGCCTATTGAATCCATAACCATCATCGAAGCCCAAAAATCTCTACACTAGTACAAAGTCATGTATGAGAAAAATGATAACCTATTCTATAATACCACATGGACCGTTATACCATCTTACCTATACAAAATATCATTGGGTATAAGTGAATCTTTTGAATTAAGTGAAACTTAGCTAGATCCATTGCTAGATACAAAATACGTCTAGTGGCCAAAAGGCTTCTACCAACGATTCGATGTTGATTTTATAGAGAGATTCACACCAACTCATCCTGAGCTTGGTTATCACTCAAGGCTAGCATATATGACAACTAGATGTTAACAATATTTTCTTATAAGGGCCTTAACTGAAGATGCCTTTATACAATAGCCCCTTGGCTTTATCCATCCTTAATATGCAAATTAAGTTTGTAAACTAAAAAAAGTTATTTATGAACTTTGTCAAGCCCTAAAAGCCTAGTATACTGAACTTGGCTCATTTTTTATATTAGTTGGCTTTGTTAACTCCAAGTCTGATACCTTCTTATTCCTACAATAACAAAAACGATGTATTATATATCTACTAGCTTATGTGGATGACATTATTATCATAGACAATAATTCCATGGAGAACAAATAATTCCTTAGGTAATTGGTTGATCGATTCTTAATCAAAGACCTATGAATCTTAAGCTACTTTCTAGAAGTGGAAGTAACGTTCACATCTTTCAAATTTTTTATATTAAACAAAGTATATTTGAGATCTATTATCAAAGATGAATATGCATAACGCCAAAGAAGTTGTCACCCATCTCCATAACTGAGTCACTCAAATTATATGATGATAGCCCTACTATAGATCCCATACAATACTGATAAGTACTTGATTTCTTATAGTATTTATCTTTTACATGTCTATACATTTTATTTATAATCAACAAATTATCATAATTCATGTATCGATCCTCCACTACGCATTAGTATGCACTAAAATGTGTTTTGCGATATCTTAAAGGGACTCTCAATCATCGGCTTTTTAATCGTAAATACTTATCACTTCATCTTCATGCCTTTGTTGAATCTCAGATTTTGATGATGAACTCAATTGATAAACTTATAGACTAATATACTTTCAAGATAAGTGACGCTAAAAGACTTCGATCACACACACGGACCATCATAGGGTAAATTATCAAAGTAAGAGAATCAGACATTGGGTCGACACAATATCATATCAGAGATTGGACATCAGGCCGGAGGATTGGTTGACGTGCCGAAGGATGGACTTCATGCTATGAGTTTGGGCATTAGGCTGAAAAAGATCGGGTACTGCACCGAAAGATCGAATGATGTGGGAAGTTAACATGCTGATAGATCGAACAATACGCCGAAGGAAAGGATGATACATTAAAGGTTCGGACAAAGTGTTGAATGATAAAAAGACATGCAAGAATATTGGACAATGTGCTAATTGCTTCGTGATTGTGCTGGATATGTGATTGAGTGGTTAGGTCTTAATCGTGATCATTTAGAGTCGAATTATGCTAGTATTAGATCAAAACCATGCCAACTTGATTTAAGATCCATTAGGCCTAAACCAAGGTTGAATTGGGCCTGATAAAAGGGCAATTCAATGACCTGGAAGTGACTTGGGTGGTGGTACTACCAGTTCCAAGCGATGGTACCCCCTAGGGTACCAAAAAGCATGGTTTGTACTTTTCAGACTTTCCAATAGTGGTACCGCTAGGTGACAGTGGTACCGCCTAGTCCGATAGTAGTACTACTAGAGTCTAGATTATTGGGCTTTGTTTGGTGATAGTACTGCCTGGTGTTGCCGGTGGTAATGCCAGCACCTCAAAAAGTTAAAGATTTAAAATTTTGGCTCTAACTTTGAAGCCATTGGGGGTCTATAAATATCATACTCATTCTTACTTGATGAAGTATGAATAAATGATGAAAAAAGATTAAAAAGGAGACAGAATCCTTGAGGATAAATATTGTAAATTCTTAAGTCTCTTCCTTCTTGAGTTTAGTGGTTATTCTGAGAAGGTGTGACGTCTTGTGTGAAATAGTTTGTAAAGGTTCTCTCCTGAACCTGGTAAAAGGAGAAAGGGTTGATAAGAGTAGCTGATCTTCACCCATTGGAAAGAAGATTGGTAGCAAAAGCCGATAGCCTCGAGAGAAGATGAATCGTGAGTGGACGTAGGTCGGGATGATCGAACTACTATAAATTAGTTTACATTTTCTTCTTGCTTTTCCTCATCATTTGCTTACTGATTTACTTTACTCATTCTTTCAAGTTAAACAAATTTTTAATTCACATTCTCATTCAAACGATTTCAAATCAGATCTTTTTTTGATAAGCACTAATTCAACACCCCCGCCCCCTCTCTTAGTGCAATTATGATCCTAACAGTTAGTATCAGAGCCAAGTTTCTCTCACTTGGTTTAACACCAAAGTGAGTTTTAGTGACTTTTTTTTGTAATCACGAGGGTCATTCTATCACTCCTCCTCCTATGTTCAATAGGACGGACTACACTTACTGGAAAACACGAATGAGAATTTTCTTTAATTCTATGAATTTTGATTTAGAACATCATTAAAATGGATTTTCAAAAATCTTCCAATCCAATGAATGAATGAAATGATTTTGAAAAAAGTATATTTTCTTTAAACGCTAATGCTATGAATGCTTTATTTTGTGCTTTGGGTAAAAATGAGTTTAATCATGTTTCTACTTGTGACACTACACATGACATTTGACACACATTAGAAGTTACTTATGAAGGCACAAGTAGAGTAAAAGAATCAAAAATTAATCTTAGTACATAGTTATGAACGGTTTAAAATAAAGCCAAGCGAAACCATTAGTGACATGTACATCTGTTTTACAGATGTTGTCAATAGTTTGAAAGCTCTTGGTAAATGCTATACTAACATTAAATTAGTAAATAAAATTTTAAGATCTCTTCTGAATGTTGAGATCCAAAAGTAACAGTTATCCAAGAGACAAAGGATTTGAATAATTTTCCTCTTGAAGAACTTATAGGATCTTTAATGACCTATGAAATGACTTGTAAAGCATATGATGAACGAGAGAAAAACATTCTAAAGAACATAAAGGATATTGCACTGAGAACCAAAGAAGATTTCTTGAGCGAAAGCTCAAGTGATGATGAAGATGACATAGAACTCCTTACAAAAATACTTAAAAAGTTTGTGAAAAGGAACATAACTCATAAGAATAAAAATAAACCTAAAAACGATACTATAATATGTTATGAATGCAAGAAACCAGGGCACCCCAACCGAAGAAGAAGTTGCTGACATAAAATAAGATGAAAGCATTCAAGACAATGTTGGATGAATCAAGTGCATTTGAAGCCGAAGAGCAAATCAATGAAGATAACATGTCTAACTATGCATTGATAGCCTTTAACGATGAGGTATGTGACTCACCCGAAACAACTTTTTCTTATTATGAATTATTTACTACATTTCATGATTTATTTGATGAAAAAGGTTAGTAAAAAATATAAATTATAAAAAAAATAATATCATGTATCTCTCTAACGAATTTGATAAATTAAAAAACAAGTATGACAATTGTATATTAACATCTTATACTAAATGTAAAGAGTTAGATTCACTTAAAAAAAGAAACTATGTTATTACAACAAACTTTAAAAATAAAAAAAAGGTTAAAAATTGAATCTTTTGATTAAAGATGCTCTTTTAGTAGATGATTGGAAATATAACTCATTAAGCATTAGTCAATTATATGACAAGTGATATAATATTAAATTTGAGTCTAATGCTTGTATTATAGATATATCATATAAAAATAAATCTGTGATTGCCTTAAGGAGCAATAATGTTTATATTATTGATCTTGATAATTTTTATGACGAAACTTATACTCGATTTTAAACGATGATGTATGGCTTTGGTATAAGAGATTAAGATATATAAGCATGAAATTAATTTCACAAATTGAAACTAAAGAAGTTTAGTTATTTTCTATCATATTATTTTTAATGAATTTCCTGAAGGTAAGAAAAATGAATTTGATGATGATCTTGAATTTGATTAGATTTTTTTAAAAGTATCATGATCTTTTACTTGACTTCTTCATATTCCTGACTTAAAATCTATCTCATATAAATCATGACCTTTTACTAATTATTCTTGTATGACACCTTTTTCTGCTATTTATTAAGAAAGAGATTTTATTCAAACAAATCGTGATATTGACTTATGGAGGAGATTTCTTCTATCATTCTTTTTACTATTCATTAAAGAGGAGATTTATTCAATGAACTATGATTTTTTACTTCTTGATGTTTATAACTCGAGATTTATTTTATATGAATAAAGATCTTTTATTATTTATTCTCCTATAATTTTTTCTTTCCTTTTACTAAAGAGGATATTCATCTAATTCGATCATTATCTTGATTTCAAATATATGAATAATGTGAGATTGATGTCATATTATTTCTTTGTATTAATATCCTTCATTGGTACATTGATATAAACGAAGAAGTAGCATCATGATAAAATGATATCATTATTTTTCTTTTAATAATAATAAAGGAGGAGAGAAAAGTGTTAGAATCAATTTGTGCATATATAAATTCTCGTTTTAACAAAAAGCTTTTGACTTAAAGCAAGATAGGAAGATCCGAAGCTTTTCGTTCAAGTAAAGCAAGTAAGTTATTAAAAGAAGATTGCTAAGTTACTTACTTGAAAATTACTTAAGAAATAATAAGTAAACTCGAAAGATAAGCAACGTCGAAGGGAAGTGCTTGACTCAAAACTTTGCTTTCAAAGAGTAAGTAAAAATTAGAAACGTCTAATGATATTTAGTTCAAAATGATTAAGAACTCAACAATTGTAAGTAGTAAATACAATAAGAAAAAAAATACTCATAATTATAGTGGTTCGACACTAATCACTTATATCCACTCCTAAGTCCTCCTCCTTGAGGCATACCGACGTCCACTACCGATCTTCTATGGGTGAAGACCAAACTCTTACACTTGAGCTTACAAGAGGGAGACTTCAAAAAATTTTCGAACTCTAAGCTCTCTCTCTTCCCCTTTTCTTTTTCTTACAATTCACACATATTTTTTTCACAGAATATAATCCCCAAATTATTGTATGGAATGCAAGAAAACTTGGGGTATTTATAGGCCCCAAGTGACTTCTGCATTTTGGAGCCAAAATTCAACCATATTAGGAAAAACCAAGTATGAGCGGTTCAACCACCGGCCTGCGTGGGTCAACCATTGGCCTGGGGGGGTCAACCACCAAAAGTAACCTGATTCTAGGGTACGAGCGGTTCAGCCATTGATAGCCGCCTAAAATTCTGGGTATGGTTGGTTGAACCGCCACTTACCGGTGGTTTAGTCGCCCAAAATCCGGGATTCTTCCTGGAAAAGTGATTCCCTTCACTTTTCTAGTCGTGACATGAACCACATGTTGACCAATTCTCTTATCAACCAATTGAGCTCAACCTGAGCTCAATCACTCCCCTTTAGTGAACCTAATTGTTTCCTTGAGTTGATTTTGATTCCTTCCAGATCACACTCATTTAGGACTCAATCTTAACCTATAACTTAAAGATTACAATCAAACATGACAACCAAGCTTACGACCTTACTCCTACAGTCTGGCAACCTCTGACATTCCCTACAGTGAGTCTCACGGTCTTCCTCTAGTGATCTCCCGGTGTGTTCTTAGCAATCTTCCCAATACCTTCGGTGAAGTCCTAGTAAACTCTCAGCAAGCTCCCACCGTATCGTCCAAACCTTGGCTCGATGCCTAAACTTGATCATGAGTCCATGTCTGATCTGTAACTCCTTTTTACTGTCATGGTTAAACCTACATGATGCTAACTATAACTTAATTAATTACAATCAACATAGCCAAAAATTCACTTCAAGACCTTCCCAACTCCTAACAAGCCTTTCGGCTACCCTGACAATCTTCCGGTAAGTCTCAGTCTTCTTCCAGTGAACTCCCTTGCACCATCTTGGTAAGCTCTCGATACCCTCGATGAGCTCTCGATGCACTCTAGGTGAGTTCCCAATCGTATTGTCCGAACCCCGACCTGGCCCGATGCTTGGACTTAACTCTGGCCAAATGTCTGATTATAATCTTCTCTTTGTCGTAGTTAATCCTATATCAATCAACTCTAACAATCTTGTTAGATCAAGCATTCATCAATTGATTTCATCATCAAAATTCGAGATTCAACAAAAAGTAGTGGCTTACTCATTTCTTTTTCATCTTTTTGTTGATGACAAAGGGGGAGAAGTAATGATAATTTTTTGATGATGTAGCACTCATATGCATATTGTATTATGATGACATCAACTTATGATATTTGTTTAAGATATATGGATATAATGTGAAATTATTATGATTTATGTTTAAAGTTGTTTTGACTTGAATTCAAAGAGTTGAAAGGTTATCATGTTTCTTTAAAAATTCAAAATTCATTATGGCATATAGACAAGGGGAGATTGTTGACTCTCGAATTTTGATAATAAAATAAATTGATGAATTTATGGACTAATATACTTTTAAGATAAGTAATGTAGAAAAGACTTTAATCATGGACACGAGCTATCACAGGGTAAATTATCAAAACAGGAGAATCAGACATTGGGTCGATAGAGTATCATGTCAGAGATTGGACGTCGGGCTAGAGGATTGGTCGACTTACCGAAGGATGGACTTTGTGCTATGAGTTCAGGCATCAGACCGAAAGCATTGGGTATTGCGCTAAAAGAGCATATATTGTGGGAAGTTAACATGCCGATAGATCGAGCGATACACTGAAGGAAAGGATGATGCGCCAAAATTGAGTGGTTGGGTCTTTATCATGGTCATTTAGAGTTGAATTAAGCTGGTATTAGATTGAAATCATGCTAACTTAATTTGGGGCTCATTAGGCCTAAACAAGGGTGGAATTGTGTCTGATGAAAGGCTAATTCAATGAGGTGGTACTGTCAGGTCCATGCGGTGGTACCGTTGAGAGTATTGGAAAGCACAGTCTATGCTTTTCTAGACTTTCTGATAGTGGTACCACCTAATTCGGCGATAGTACCGGTAGAGCCCAGATTCTCAAGCTCTGTTCGATAGTAGTACAGCCCGATGTTGATGGTGGTACCGCTAGTACCCAAAAAAATTAGGGATTTGAAATTTTGGGGGTTTATAAATATGCCACCCATTCTTGTTTGATGTACCACAAATAAGGGATGAAAAAAAGGGTGAAAAAGAGAAAGAATCCTTGAGGATTAAGTGCTGTAAACTCTTGAGTCTCTTTCTCCTTGCGTTTAGCGGTTATTCTAAGGAGGTGTGAGGTCTTGTGTGAAAGAGTTTATAAAAGTTCTCTCTTGAGCTTGGTAAAAAGAGAAAGGATTGTAAGGGTAGTTGATCTTTGCCCGTTGGAAAGAAGATTGGTAGTGAAAGCTGGTGGCCTCACAAGAAGAGGAATCGTGAGTGGACGTAGGTCGGGATGACCGAACCACTATAAATCGGTTTGGATTTCCTTCTTGCTTTTCCTTATCATTTGCTTACTGATTTACTTTACTACACTTTCAAGTTAAATAAATTTCTGATTCACATTATTGTTCAAACGATTTCAAATCGAATCTTTTTTTCGATAACTACTAATTCACACCATCCCCTGCTGGGTACAAGTGCTCTATAAGCCAATCACGTGAGTGATGGCATATGTGACATGCTGTGTAATCTTTTTGCTTATGGTTAATATTGATATATTCTCACATTATCTGTTACATATATATTGTAATGTCCTTGGTTCTGTGCAATGAGAGTCGGATCATGATGAGATCACGATAATGAGATCGATTCACCTTTAAACACAGATCCTAAATAATCCTGGTCATAGGTTACTCAAGAGGGACATTGAGATAACCAGACAGATCGGTGTACTATATACTCATTCATATGATGAAGGCGGCTAGTCTCATAGCCACTTGTGCGAAGACACTAAGGATATAGTACAAGTGCTAATTGGAGAATGAGTTTACTGATTGATCCGCTTATGGAATGTTGTATGGTTAATGATACCTAATGTCAGACAGCGATTCCATAGTCCCAGTTTTGTATCTGGTCCTTAGACTTGAGACACTAAGGATGTCTTATATGAGTACTCTTTTCTTTGACACCAGACTTACAAGTTTAGAAAGTTTTAGATTTGGTATAGTTGGTTATTGAGATTGGTAGCCAACCTTATGAAGGCAATTAAGTGTCAATAGAGGATTATCCACTCTCGGTATCATGAGAGAAATATCTTATATGTGCTTGCTCAAATAAATCCCTAGCTAGGGTCATTCGGATTGAGAGAGAAAGAGTTTTCCGAGAGAATTCGATTAGAGCAAGACTATAACGGATTTCGTATGTGACCTGACAGTACCAAGTATAATATACGGTATCTAAGATATTAGTTGGATGAGGGATTATAGATACACGATAAATGTAGATGGACAGGTCCGATGGATTTGATCCCCCCTGTACCATTTGGGGACTGTGGCTTAGTGGCCTAGTACGTCCATAATCGATGAGTCGAGTGAATTATTATGGGGATAATAATTCAATATATCAGAAGGAGTTCTGATGGGAGTGACTCACGGCCAGCTGGGTATCAGGCCTAGAGGGTCACACACATATGATGGATGCTTCAGCGAATAGAGGATTGGATGAAGATCCAATTAGCCCCTATTCTCATTAGATGAGACCCTATGCTGATGGGCTCCTTGCTTAAGGCCCAATTAGAAGCCTAAGGAGATTATTAGATAGAGATCCAATAATGCAAAGTTAGTGGGTTATTGGATGGAGATCAAATACCCACTAAGGCAGGAGCCCTAGGGTTTTTTGTGGCTCTCTATAAATAGGAGGGGAGACTCATGATTGATAGGCTGCAGCTTTAGTCACCATCTCCTATTCTCCTCCCTCCCTCTGAGCAAGAGTTGTAAGATTAGATTGGAGGAGTTTCACTGCATAGATCTATCGTGTGGATACCGCTAGAGAGGAGGACGCTTGACCTCCTTCGTCTTCTCCATCTGAATCTGGAATATAGGGATATACGATCTCCTTAGGTAAAATCAATCTCTCTCATATCGCGATTTTATTAGTTTTTACGTTTTTCTCGTGACCCCAATATTTTGCATGATGATATAATTTACGTGGGAAACCAATTTTTATTTTGATTTCTGATGCGCATGTAATGCACCCACTGAGGTTTCCCAATAGTGGTATCAGAGTCAAGGTTTTCGTGCAAAAGATTGGTTTTAAATTACGTATGATGAGATTGTATCATGTAGAATCGTTCTACATGTTCTTGCTGCTTTTTCGCAGCGAAGGCAGTGAGGAGGAGGGACGGCCAGCCACGGCCAACCCCCATGCAAGGCCAGCCACCCATGGCGGTCGGCTAGGGCCACCGAAGGGAGGCTGGCACCGTGGGGTGGCACTGGCAAAAGCGTCATGAGCACGACCACGGCCACCAGAGGCTGAGCCACTACGATGGCTCCCACAAAGGGGTCTGCAGGTGCCGCCACCCACCACCGCCAACAAGGGCACCGGGCTTGCGCTCAAGGTGAAGCGCCAACCTAGAAGGGCAACCAACGACGCACAGAGGGGAAAGAGGGGTTTGGGCATCCTTTGGAGAAAAGAACAATCCTACCCCTATGAATTTGAAAAAATTTGAGGATTGTCCTTGTGTACATAATTTTCATAATACCCTTAATAATTTTGAAAATTTTGAGGACTGTCCTCTCATCTAGAAAAATTTTAAAAATTTTGAACATGTCCTGATTTCCAAAAAAATAATTAATTAAATAATTTAATTAATTATTATATATCCAGTAATTCTACATATGATGTGATGTACATGTGATGTATAATATGGATGGATGATCATGAGCCATGTGTTGATGTGTGTAATTATGATGATGATGATGATTATTATTATTATTATTATTATTATTATTATTATTATTATTATTGGGGCCTGCGTGTCTCTATTTTTCTCGTTTATTGTCGGGCCTACGTGTCTGTGATTATTTGTAATTATATGGAGAGGCACGTCGAGAGCATGGAAATGATAGTGGGACCCACGATGCCATGGTAGGAGATTACGATGCATAGTGATGCGACGATCCGATGATCCGACGGAACCGATGATGACGAGATCAACAATCACAGGGCATGGAGATGTGTCGATGCACACATAGATCCTATTGTGAGTGATTAGGCCCACTGGCTCGGGCTTAATCATATTAGGTGACGGCTCATGATCATCCGGTGTAGCTTGTATATGTGATGTGTTACACCTACTAGATATATGTATATATATATTTGCATGCAATGTAGATATATATTAAATATGTATGTGTGTGACACGACATATTATGAGATCGATAGAAAACAAAAACCCCTTCTACGATAACATTAAGTCGGTAAGCGTGAGGCAATAAGATTTACCCACGTGGCCTTCCATCGTTATAGGAAGAAATTAAATCCCGACAAAGGTTGAGTTGGTCGAGTCACTCGAGGCTCACCTATATACGTGATTGAGTTCTTGCCTATGACATATATATATATATCACCGGTGACCTGAGGACATGATATGAGTTGGTCGAGCAGTCGAGAGCATATCCATCGAATCATACTCATCTTGTAACGATGGTGATGACTTAATTGAACTTTATGGTTGGTTGAGCAGTCGAGACTATGATGATTCAAAGGTTGAACATGATAGGAATCACAAGGAGTTGTGATTGACAAGAGTTGTCTACCTTTTGGGCTTACTGTAGTTGGTCGAGTCCCTCGAGATTACACTAAGATGCCAATTGGATCCCAATCCCCATTAGGAGTCTGTCAGAGACTTTCGTCTCATGCCTTGAGGATGTCGTATGATTCGTTAGGAAAATAGTGGGAGTATATTAAGATAGAAGTCTATATCTTAATTAGTATTTTCTACAAAGTCTATATGCCGCTCACAAACCCCTACGTGGCATACTTGATGCCAATCACCTTACTGGTCCAAACTATACGGATTGGCTCCATAATTTGAGAATTGTTCTCACGGCTGAGAAAATCGCATATGTCCTTGATACAATTGTACCCACGCCAGAAGAAGGGGCAAGCGAGGATGAAATCGCTTGCTATATGAAGTATATAGATAATTCCACATTAGTAAAATGTTATATGTTAGCCTCTATGACTCTTGAGTTACAGAGGCAACATGAGAGTATGGATGCAAATTCTATCCTTCTTCATCTTCTTCAATTGTTTGAGAAACAAGGAAGAACTCAAAGATATGAGATATCTAAGAGACTCTTCCAAGCCATGATGATAGAAGTGACATCGATGGAGAACCATGTCCTAAAGATGATAGAGTGGATCGAGAAACTCATAGGTCTAGGAATTATCCTAGAGGATAACCTGTGCGTTGATCTTATACTTTAGTCCCTACTAAATTCTTTTTCTCACTTCATCATGAATTTTAACATGAGCAAGTTTGAGGTGACTCTCTCTGAGCTCCTCAATATGTTGAGGGAAGCTGAGAGTGCCATTAAGAAGGAGAAGCCAATTCTCTATATTGGTGAGACCAAAAGAAAAAGAAAGACCAGCAAGATCCTTAAAAATGGTAAGGGCAAAGAAAGACTAGGTAAGACAAAGATTGCTAAGAAAGACCTGACAAAAGACAAAGGACAGTGCTTCCACTGTGGCCAAGATGGGCATTAGAAGAGGAATCTGTAAAGACTACCTTGCGGATAAGGAAAAACAGAAGCTTGGAGAAGCTTCGAGTATATTTATGATCAGTCTCCACTTGTCAGATTTTCATGATAACATATGGGTATTAGATACCGGGAGTGCTTATCATATCTGCAATTCGTTATAGGTTATGGCAAGACATAAGAGATTGGCCAGAGGTGAGATGGACCTCAAGATGGGCAATGAAGCAAGAGTTACTGCAATTGCTATTGGAGAGGTCATCCTACATCTACCTAGAGAAGCTATTATTGCATTAGATGCATGCTATTTTATCCCTTCTATTATCAAAAATATTATTTTTATATCTTGTTTAATAATTAGTGGATATAAATTAGTTTTTGAGAATAATAGTTATTTAATCATTATGGATGATGAGATCATCACTAAAAGAACTTTTATAAATGGCTTATATGTGTTAGACACTTCTTCATATATCATGAATATAAATATGTCTAAGAGGAAAAGAGATGAGGTGAAAAATGCATACATATGGCATTATAGGCTAGGTTATATATAGTCATATGCAATTTGCCAACATTGCCTTCATGGGAAAATGACCAACTCTTCTTTTAGTGGAACTAGAGAGAGAGCTATTGAGTTATTGGAACTCATATATAGTGATGTATGTGGTACCATGTTAACTCAGGCTATATGTGGTTACTCATACTTCATTACATTCATTGATGATTTCTCTAGGTATGGACATATATACTTGATAAAGTACAAATCTGAGGTCTTTGAGAAATTCATGGAATATAAGAATGAGGTAGAGAACCAGATTAAAAATAGTATTAAATCTCTTCGATCAGATCGAGGAGGAGAGTACTTGAGTATAGAGTTCACCCATTTCCTCTGGGACAATGAGATTTTATCCCAGTGGACACCTCCTTATACACCTCAGCTCAATGGTGTATCAGAAAGGAGGAATCACATGCTGTTAGACATGGTGTGGTCCATCATGAGTTTCGCTGACCTACCCATCTAATTCTGGGGGTACGCCTCAGAGACAGTAGCTTACCTTCTGAACATAGTTTTATCAAAGTCAGTAGTTTCTACATCATATGAGATATATAAAGGAAAGAAGCCCGATCTTAAGGTGGTTAAGATTTGGGGTTGTCCTGCCCACATTAGAAGATATAACCCCAACAAGTTGGAATTAAGGATGGAAGATGCACATTCATGGAATACCTTAAGGAGACTCTGGGGTATTAGTTCTATCATCCTGAGGATCGAAAGGTCTTTATTGCCAAGAGAGCTATGTTCCTTGAGAAGGAACACATTCTTGGTGGAAACAATGGGAGCAAGATAGAATTGAGCAAGGTTGGAGAACCTAGCACCATTCTAGAGCCCGAGTTTGTTCAGGTACCTAACATACAAGTTTCAACTTTACGTAGGACTAGTAGAATATCTCACCCTCCTGAAAGATATGTGGGACATATCAGTGGAGATGACTCTTAGGATGTTGATCCTCAGACCTACTAGGAGGCTATTATGAGTATAGACTCCGGGAAGTGGCAAGAAGCCATGAATTCTGAGATGAATTCTGTGTACTCTAATAAGGTTTGGAACCTTATGAAATTATGTTAGCCATTACAGTACACTATGACTATGAGATCTGGCAGATGCATGTCAAAATGGTATTCCTCAATGGCAACCTCGAGGATGAAGTGTATATAATATAGTTAGAGAGATTTGTATCCAAAAAGAGTCTAGATAAAGTGTGTAGGTTACTTAGATCCATTTATGGATTGAAGCAAGCTTCCCGAAGTTGGAACATAAGATTTAATGAGGTGATCAGATCTTATGACTTTATTAAAAATGAAGATAAGCCTTGTGTGTATAGGAAGGTAAGTGGGAGTGCTATCACCTTCTTGGTGCTATATGTGGATGACATCCTAATCATTGGGAATGATATAGGAATGCTCTCCACAGTAAAGGCTTGGCTATCCAAAAACTTTTTCATGAAAGACTTAGGGGAAGCATCATATATTTTGGGGATTCGAATCTATAAAGATAGATCCAAAAGGATGCTTGGCTTATCCCAGTCTATGTACATAGACTCCATTGTCAAAAGGTTTAGCATGGAGAATTCCAAGAGAGGTCTTATACCGATGAGACATGAAATATCACTTTATAGGAGTATATCCCTAAAGACTCCTGAATAAAGGACAGACATGGATAAGATACCTTATGCCTCAATGATAGGGTTTATAATATATGTGATGCTATATATCAGGCCTGATATAGCACATGCTCTGAGTGTCACGAGCAGGTATTAGGCAGATCTAGGTTTAGAACACTAAAAGGCAGTAAAGTGTATCCTTAAGTACTTAAGAAGGACTAAGGATCTTTTACTAGTATATGGAGGAGGTAGTCTCCAGGTTGAGGGCTACACGGACTCGAGTTTTCAGTCCAACATTGATGATAGCAAGTCAAATTCAGGGTATATTTTCACCCTAAATGGAGGAGCAGTAAGCTGGAAGAGTTCCAAGTAAGATACTACTGCTAACTCAACCATGGAGGCGAAATACATTACTATAGTAGAAGCAGCAAAGGAAGGGGTTTGGATGAAGATGTTCATCAAGGATTTGAGAGTTATACTAAGTAGTGTGGAGCTGAATCCCATATATTATGACAGTGACAGGGCGATAACTCTAACAAAGGAACTCAGGTCTCAACAAAATTATTCTAAAGATGTTTCATCTGATTAGAGCGATCATGACCCAAAAAGATATAACAATGGAAAGAGTTTCATCTAAAGATAATTTTGTAGATCCACTAACGAAGCCATTGGCTCAGATTATATTTAAGCATCATAGGGTCTGATGGGGATCAGACACATAGGTGATTGGCTTTTAGTCAAGTGGGAGATTGCTGGTTATAGGTGCCTTGCAAGCCAATCATGTGAGTGATGATACATGTGACACGTTGTGTGATCTTTTTGCTTATGATTAATATTGATATATTCTCACATTATTTGTTATATATATATTGTGATGTCTTTAGTTCTGTGCAATTGGAGTCGAATCGTGATGAGATCATGATAATGAGATCAATTCACCTTTAAACACAGATCCTAAATAATCTCGATCATAAGTTACTCCAGAGGGACATTGAGATAATCGGACATATTGATGTACTATATACCCGTTTATATGATGGAGACGGTTGGTCTCATAGCTATTTATGTGGAGACATTGAGGATATAGTACAGGTGCTCATTGGAGAATGAGTTTACTGATTGATCCACTTATAGAATGCTATATGGTTAAGCACAAGTGCTCTAGGTACTCCGGGGTCAAGACCGAGTCCGGGTCATAGACATCTTTCATGATCTATAGATTCCTAATGACCTTTAGGTCAATAATCATCCTCTCCTCCGAGGAGGAAGAAGATGACATGCCTCCCTCCGCCTACCCTAGAGCTACTCGAGGATAAAACATTGACTCCCTAGATCATGTGTCGGCTAAGAGGGTGGGACTCAAATAAAATAACTCCATCGGGCCTCAGTCTTTGTGTTGGTCATTCGAACTGTTTCCTTAATCACATAGGGTCTTTTGCACATGATCCTAAATAGAGTTGGGCTAATTAAGATATCAACGATATCTTCTCATATGTTATAATGTCTGTCATATTCATTAGTTTGTTTATCTTTCCGGATCTCTCTCCAAGTAAAATTACTTACAACTAAAATTTTACATGCGTTTACTATTAGAGGAATTATTTCTTTCCTTATGTTGGTGTAAGGCTGCTTGATTTATTTCTTCAGAAATCTCTTTCGTAAGTTCTCTGATTTGATATGTACTACAGGTTGGTATGGTGACTCCTAAAAAAATTGTGGATTCAGCTAACATCCAAAAGTCTAGATAAGGTTAGTCCCGAAAGATTTGAGACTCCACGAAACTAGATAATACAAATCGAAAACTCCGCACCTTCCCAGCTAATCTAGGGATTCTCTTGTTTTCCTTGTGGAAATCGTAGTTGGTTGATTGCGAGGAAAGAAGATGTAAGCCCAAGCATATCTAACACACGAAGAACATAGAAGAAGACTAAGATGGCACAAGCATATCCAACAAACCTAGACAAAACTCGAGCACAAAATAGAAAACTTTTATTCTCTTCGAACATTTTGGTTGCGGCGGACAAAAGCAAGCTGACGAAACAGAAACATGCATATATACTCGATCGACCGACTTCAACGTTGCATGGGAAGCCTACTGGAGGCTTATGGTGGGCGTGGGGATGGTCGATTCACTGGAGTCTTAAATGCATCTTTGCTTGGATCCCGAGGATTCGGCTCACGGACAGGAGCCTGACAATTATCTTCGCAACCGTATGATGATGCCGGAACAGACCTCAGAAGAGTAGTAGTACCCCTGAGGCAGCGACGGCAACAGTAGATCTGGGTCGACCCACCTACTCAGTTTCGGCCACCCCCCGTCGTCCGCCTCTGCCGGCTGTAATGCTGCCACCCAAAACATGATGATGACGATGATGATGATGACGATGATCATGAGGGTGAAACGAGCTCGGTGATGATTCCCCATATGATATTTTTGATGTTGCTGCTGCTCACACACTTCTCTTCTATAGAAGGAGGCGAAGAAGAAGAAGAAGAAGAAGAAAGGAAAGACCGAGTGAGTATGATATTTTTGATGTTGCTGCTGCTCACACACTTCTCTTCTATAGAAGGAGGCGAAGAAGAAGAAGAAGAAGAAGAAAGGAAAGACCGAGTGAGTATGATATTTTTGATGTTGCTGCTGCTCACACACTTCTCTTCTATAGAAGGCGAAGAAGAAGAAGAAGAAGTTATTGGTGTTGAACATAAAGCAATGTTGATGGACATATTATGCCTTAATACTAATTTGAAAGATAGCTCTCGGATAATAATAACTGACATCTCAACTTTAGTGTACTTAATTTATTATCAAGCAAAACGATGATAGAAGAATTATCTCGTACATCAACTCTCTAAATTAATTTTGTCAAGTATATATACATTATTGATAAACAAACAACCAAGGAAGAACTTTTCAAATGAGTCAACCTACCATGCAAAAACACCTCTTGAGCTAATTAATCTACACCACCCAATATCTTTTAACATTCATTGATGATTATAGTAGAAAAACATAAATCTCCTTCTTAAAAAGAAAAAGAAAAAAAAATAATCAAAGGTTTTTGAATCATTTAAAAATAATAATAATAATAATTCATTCATTCATTCGTTCACCTCTATAATTGTGGCATTATATAACGTAAGGCAAGACATGCCGCCCATTACGATAAGTGAAAAATTCTGAAGAGCAAGAGGAGGCAGCGAGCACAAGTCATCTGTACCCTTTGGTGCTTCAATGAGTAAGTAAGCCTCTTAGCTACTCACACTATATAGTGTGGAGCCAAATAATCTGTCACTCGAGTGAAACAATATCTATAAGATGAACTTTTTCTTTTTTTTTTCTGGACTCGAATATTAAATGTCTAGTATGCCAAATGCCCCCCTTACATATCAACTGCAATGAACAGTTTATATGATTTCAGACAACTCGATCTTGAGCGTCCTAAGAAGTGGATCCTTAAGGATAAACTATTGTAAGTTACGTTAGGTGTCCTAAACAAGCACATCAGATATCTTTAATGATTTGATGTTAAGTTGCATTGTATTTGAACAGCTTGGCGGTTCTCTAGAGTGAGTGAGCTTCTTGGATGCCCAAATTAACCTGACATCTTTGGTGAGCTTACAAATTAGGTCTACTAGACGAGTACCCTTAAATGATTTGATATTATATATATATATATATACTACTAAAAGAGAGAGAGAGAGAGAGAGATGTTAGAATAATTTAGTATATATAAAAAAAATATTTAGCTAGGATGGGGATTTAAAATTATCATAGATCTAGGATAGGGTGTGTGTGTGTACCTTTTGATGACATTATTAAATCATATGCCTTCGATATTTTTTATCATTGGCTTTGATCAAAATATAATTAAACTACATAATCTACCACATATTCCATTATTCAAAAGAAAGCAGTCAAACAATCAACCATATCGCTTTAGCTTAGTGTTCACACACCTGACAACAATTTTGTTTTATTTTTGAAAGAGAATGCGACAACAAAATTATCTAAACAACATTATTTTTTTTAAGAATCAAGAGAGAAAGAAATATTTCTTGGGTGTAAGGAATCCTTTTGTTATTTCTTAGGAATCAATCTAAATAATTTTCACTCTCTATAGTTCTAATATTAATAATTTTATTATTTAATAATATTAATATAACTAGTGGATATATCTTTGTTTTTTAAAACCTAATATGATAAAAAATTTTAGGAACTATATCGTAAGTTTTTTAAAATTAATAAAAACCATACACAATTTTTTTTTCTCTTTATACTTTTTCATGGATTATCATAGTAAATTAAATTATTGATCTTTCTTTTTCTCTCATAACTTATTTTATTGATATTCTAGATATAAAACTAAATTAATTTTTAGAGTTTTTTTTTTAAGCCTTATCCTCCTCCTGATAACTATTTTTCAATGTTTCATTAGTATGACTTATAATTTTAATCCCTCTATAATTAGAATAATTTTGTATGTCATTTATGTAATTATAAATTAGGACTAAAAACTCTTTCTCTAGACATCTTTCTGAATCTCATAATTTTGTTAAATAAGCTATTGATCAAGCTACTCCATGATCCTTTTTTCAAACCTCAATAGCGATACCATCAGGTCTGACAATTTTTATTTTTTAAGATATTTTTATTTTACTAGCTATAATTTTATAAATATATATATATATGATTATTAAATCTATCACTACTATCTATCGGTGGAATGTTCATTAAATAATTTATAATAATAATTTCTTCATCTTTCTTTAATTTTATTATTCTTAATAAGTATTCTTTGATATATATCTTTAATATTACCTGAATCCTTATATTTTCTTTTACTAATTTTAATTATATATACATATATATATCTTTTTCTTCATCTTAATACCTAATTTATTATAAAAATTTATCATAAGCTTTATATCTTATCATACTAATAGCTCTTTTAGTCTCCTTTTTACATTCTTTTATATCTTTTAAAATGTAATTTTTTATAATTTTATTAATATTTAAAATATGATCTTTTAGTAGCCATTGTGGTTCAAATAAGATTAATATTATCTCATATTCTTAAAAAAATTTATATTATTATCTTAAAAATTTTACCATTTAGTCCTATTGATTTTTTCAAATATTTTTTTCATCTATTTTCTATAGCAAATAACTATTGCCATTAACTTATGTTGATTTATCAAACTTTAGCTAACTTAATAATCCTTACATATTACTTTATCTACTTTTTTAGTAAGAAAAAATTTTAACTGCAATTGTGATCACTCTTATAAGTAATCAAATGTTTATAAGATTATATTAAATTATAAAATCTAAAATTATATCACCATATTTATTATTATTTTTTTTTTCATAACTAAAGTGCCCTTTAACTTTTCTATATGTTTTTTTTTTTTTTCTTTTTTTGTTATAGCTATTGCTCGAATGATATTATCTAAGATTTCTCAAATTTTTCTTTAGTTTGATATAGTTCAACTTAAGAGGCATAAGCACTTACAACATTTAAAACATGTCCATATTTTAGAAATATAATTCTATCTCCAAATCTTTTTACATCCATAACAATTTTTTTCTGAAGTTGCTAATGTAATTCTTTATTCTTAGACTAACTTTTTTACTCATATTAGTCGAAAACAATAAGATAACACTTCCTACTTTGCACTATATCGGAACATTTCTGTGATGGGTCATTTCCAAGGGATCACCAAATCCATTGTTTACGATTTATGTATGATACACAGGTGGTGAAAGCACCTCACGTCATTTTGGGATGACAACTTAGCCTTATACTAAATTCAGTTAAGTTAAGATGTATGTTCATGAATCTAAAATATATTTACACTAGTTATCAGTGACTTAATGCAATATTTTACCTTTCATTTAGGTTTGAGACTTACATTGATGATGCTAACCTTTCTTTCTTCTATAATTTTATTAATAATTTGTAGTACCTACCATATGATACAAACAACAATAACTTAAATCGTTATGATATGTAATTGGATTGTGTGCATATAGACTATGTCATTTAACAAGGAGGGACGTCCCTCTTTCACCAGCTTACATATCAAGCGCATTTCATGTGCAAATCACTAACTTAATGAAATAGGGTTCAATTGGATAAGGGTTCTACGAAATAGCTTACATGTCGGTCGATCCATTAGTTTCAATTGATAAAAAAAGAAGAAAATAAATTTATTCCACCAAAATTCAAACTCAAGTCATTGATTGAGCTTTTAAGTTCAAAAATATTTACCCATTTTTAGAATGTGCTCCAGATTTCAGACCACTTGATCGTGAGGGTCCTAAGTAGTGGGTTGCCTAAGGATCGACTTCCATTAATTGCATTATATATATATACACACATACCTTCGAATGATAAGAGACCTTAATGATTTTTTGATATTTAATAGTGGAAGAGGAATACATATCTGAACAACATGATAGTTCTTCCAAACGAGCTCTTGGATGCCCGATAAGTTGACATCTTTGATGAGCCTACAATGGTTGGTACATAAACCACAAGTTAATATCATATGTGAAATTGCTGGGAGTGTTAGAATAATAATCTATTAAGAAAAAAGAAAATTCAATCAGGAATGAAATCTAAAAAATCACCCTTGATTGGGATGAGGAAGAACAACTCAGTGTACCTAAACGAGTAAATCTCGTTCATTAGTTGAGGAAAATCCTCATTAGTTGAGGGAAATCTTTTGACTAAGTCTACCGCCAAATCTGTAACTAAACGAGTAAATCTCATTCATTCATCAATAATATCAAGCTTTTTATTCTCTCATTTCCATTTCTAACATAGTATCAGAGTCATAAGAGAAATTATTCTCTCTGTCAAACTACTTGCTGGATCTTTCAAATCTACTATCACCTGCAAACAGCTCCATCCGATCCACAGCAGTTTATAGCTCTACGCAGGAGCGCTTCTCCTCATGTGCCGACATCACTACCACCGTTCTCTGCCCTTTTAGTGTCTGTATTCCAACAGTAAGGCAGTCGGATTCCTATCTACGGCTGCACCTATACCTATTGGACTGCCGTTAGATATTCTCATTCGCCACTCACTCCCGTATCTACCAGGTGTTTTCTACACTATTCTGTTCAGTTCAGTTTTTGTTAGCCACCTTCTGATCTATGCTACTACCTACAACTTTATAGCCATTAATTGCTTCTCTTTTTCTTTTCTTCTTTTCTTTTTCTTGGTCACCAGTTGTGTTATTGTTCTCTACTCTATGCAACGGCTTTTGTGATTTCCTAATGTCTTTCTCATCCACTTCTGATGTTCCTACTCTTTTTCCTACTAATAATTCTGCTTCATCGTCCGGTCTTATTTTCATTAATGCTGCATCTTTAATCCCCTTTAAGTTATCTAAAAACGATAATTATGTCTCTTAGCGTGCTCAATTCTCTAACCTCTTGTTTTGTTATAATTTATTGGGTTATGTTGATGGTTCTCTTAGTTGTCCACCAGCCATGATTCATGTCCCAGGAGACCCTAGCCCAATACCCAATTCTGCCTACAAGTTATGGCTTCGGCAGGATCGACTAATTTTCCAGGCCATTCAGGCCTCTGTTGCTGGATCCGCTTGTGACCTCCTGTACCACTGCTGTGGAAGCATGAAACAAGTTACAGACTACCCTGGCGAACCGCTCTCGGACTCGCATGCTTGGACTACTCTCCAATCTTATGACTCTCAAGCAAGAGGAAAGTTGTATTGCTGATTACTTACAAAATATCAAAGTTACTATCGATGACCTGGCTTTGATAGGTCATCTTCTTACTGATGAAGAGAAACTGGTTCACACGCTCAATGGCTTAAGTCCTGAGTATAAAGAACTTACTGCTGCTCTTCGGGCGCGTGACTCTTCTATCCTCTTTGAAGAACTTTATGACAAGTTGACGGATTATGAAGCTTACTTAAAGCGTGACACCAAGCTATCGGGACCTTTGTCAGAACCTCCCATCACAGCTCAGTTCATCCAAAAACTCAAAAAGCCCAGCCGTAAATTCCACAACAATACTTCAAAAAGTGTAGTCACCCAACCTCCCACTATTATGAGTTTTCATCGATCACTTCTTCTTCCATATCCTTCGTCCGTCAATTCTCGTCCAAATGTTTCCTTTTCACCTCGTCGCCCCCCACCTATGTCTCTGCAACCAGTTGTCTGTCAATTGTGTGACAAAATCGGTCACACTGCCAAAGTTTGTCGATCGCGTCTTTCAGCACCATCTACTTGGCCTCAAGCAAATATCCTGACTGCTTCTTCTTAAGGTCCGTCTAACTGGATTGTGGATTCTGGTGCTTCCCACCATATCACCTTTGACCTCCAGAATTTATCACTCCATAATAGCTATGGCGGCCATGAAGACGTCATCGTTGGTGATGGTAATCGAATCCCTATTACTCATGTTGGTTCTAAGACATTACATTCCAACGACTCTTCTTTTACACTTCATACTGTTTTGTGTGCCCCTTACATCAAGAGAAATCTTATTTCTGTCTCTCAATTTTGTCAACAAAATCATACTTCCATTGAGTTCTTTCCTGATTATTTTCTTGTTAAGGACTTGAGCACGGGGGCATCTCTAGTTCGCGGCCCGAATAAAGACAACATCTATGAATGGTCGTCTACCGTGTTTCTCACCCACCCACGAAACACTTCTCTGCACTCCATCGATATATGGCATCGTCGTCTTGGTCATCCTCAAACTCTATTCAACAAAAATTACTTTCTCGTTATTCTATTCCTGCTTTTAAATCCAAAGAATGTTTTTACTCAGTAATGTCTCTTAGTAATAAAAGTCATCAATTACCTTTTAGTACTTCCTCTCTTTCTTGCTCTAAACCGTTTGAGGTTATTTATACTGATGTTTGGGGTCCTGCATCGGTTGTTTCCTTTGACAAGTTTAGATTCTATGTTGTCTTCGTAGATTATTTTACGAAGTATACATGGTTCTATCCTCTTCGTCAAAAATCTGATGTCGTTGTTGTATTCTCTAAATTTAAGAACTTAGTTGAGAACTATTTTCAAACTACTATTAAAACCATCTATTCTGATGGCGGAAGTGAATATCAAGCTCTTGTATCTTATCTATCTACTTGTGGTATTCAACATATTAAGTCACCTCCGTATACTCCTCAACTGGTTGGTTCTGCCGAACGTAAACATCGTCATGTTGTTGAAACTGGTCTAACTCTGCTTCATCAAGCATCTATGTCTTCTGCCTTTTGGTCTGTCACCTTTCAAACTGCGATGTACCTCATTAATCGTATGCTCACTCCAGTTCTTCAGTATCAGTCATCATTTGAAAAGCTATTTCAAAAATGCCCTAACCTACACACATTAAAAGTTTTTGGCTATCTGTGTTATCCTTGGTTACGCCCCTACAATTCTCATAAACTGCAGCCTCGATCTCGTCCTTGTATTTTCATCGGATATTCTCTTGAACATAATACTTTTCGGTGTTATGATCCTCTATCTGCTAAGGTATTTGTCTCCAGACATGTCACTTTTGTAGAGTCTGTCTTTCCCTTTCGAGATCAAGGTCATTGTACCATCCCATTGAGTTCCTCTAATACATCTTCCTCCTCCCCCGTGCCTCTACAAGATCCACACTCTCTTGTTATTTTGATTTCGCACATTCCTCCTTCATCTTCTTCTCCGGCTTCTTCCTCTCCTCTAGAGCCAATGCCTTTGTCCTCACCTTGTCCTGGTTCCTCTATCGTCCCTACGTCCACCTCCACTAGTGATCACTCTCAATCCTTACTCTCTGCTACTCCTATCGTCTCAAGCCATCCAATGCAAACCCGCTCCAAAAGTGGTATCTTTAAACCCCGTCAAGTTCTTAATTTACATGTCAGCACCAACTCTTCTCTAGCCTATACTGAACCATCATCTTTTACTCAAGCCCAAAAATTCTCACACTGGCGTACAGCCATGAGTGACGAGTATGATGCGCTTCTTCGTAATGGTACATGGACTCTCACCCCCTCTCACCCCACGCAAAACATTATAGGGTGTAAGTGGGTCTATTGCATTAAGTGAAACCCTGATAGCTCGATTGCTCGCTATAAAGCTCGACTTGTGGCTAAAGGTTTTCATCAACGTCCTGGTCTTGACTATACTGAGACATTTAGTCTTGTCGTCAAACCTACTACCATTCGGCTTATCCTGAGTTTGGCCGTCTCCAATGACTGGTGCTTACGCCAACTCGATGTTAACAATGCCTTTTTGCAAGGAACACTTACTGAAGACGTTTTCATGCAACAGCCTTCAGGTTTTATACATCCTTAGTATCCTCGACATGTCTGTAAATTACGAAAAGCCATTTATGGCCTTCGTCAGGCTCCACGAGCCTGGTATACTGAGCTTAGTCTCTACTTGTCTTCGGTTGGCTTCATTAACTCTAAATCTGATGTCTCTCTTTTTCTACGCCACCAACATGGGTTTACTATCTATCTTCTGGTTTATGTGGACGATATTATTATTACCGGTGATAACTCTATGGCGGTTCAAGCATTTATTCAGCAATTGGCCGACCAATTCTCTCTTAAAGATCTTGGTCACCTAAATTATTTTCTCGAAGTCGAGACTACATCTACGTCTTCGGGTCTCTTTCTCTCACAGAGAAAGTATATTCTTGATTTGTTGTTCAAGACGGCTATGCAGGATGAAAAAGAGGTTGCCACTCCTCTATCCTCTAGTGAATCACTGAAGTTATGTGATGGTAGTCCTGCTACAGACCCTACTCAGTTTCGACAAGTAGTTGGCTCCCTACAATATCTCGCCCTTACTCGCCCGGATATTTCCTTTGCAGTTAATAAACTATCTCAGTTCATGCATCAGCCATCTGCTTTCCATTGGACTACTGTCAAACACGTTTTGCGTTATCTTAAAGGGACTATTGATCATGATATTTTTCTTCGCAAACATTCTCCCTCTCAGCTTCATGTCTTTGCTAATGCTGATTGGGCCGACAATGTTGACGATCGAACCTCCACATCTGGCTATATTATTTTTCTTGGTGCCAATCCGATCAGCTGGAGTTCTAAGAAACAAAAGACAGTTGTCGGGTCTACGACTGAAGCTGAATATCGAGCTATAGCTGCTGCTACTGCTGAACTTATTTGGATCTCCAACTTGCTTAAGGAGCTTCACGTTTCTTCTTCTACTCTGCCTGTTATTTATTGTGATAACCTTGGTGCAACTTACCTCTGTGCGAACCCGGTTTTTCACTCTCGCATGAAGCATGTGGCTATCGACTTTCATTTTATGTGGGATCAAGTTGCTCGTCAGCAGCTTCGTGTTTCTCATGTTCACACGGCTGATCAACTTGTTGACTCCCTCACAAAGTCTTTAGCCCGCAAGCCAGTTTTATTGCATCGGTCCAAGATCGGCATCCTTGACAGAAGCTCGATCTTGCGGGGGCATGTTAGCTGACTAAGTCTACCGCCAACTCTGTAACTGAACGAGCCAATCTCGTTGATTAGTTGAGGGAAATCCTTATTAGTTGAGGGAAATCTTTTGACTAAGTCTACCGCCAAATCTGTAACTGAACGAGTAAATCTCGTTCATTAGTTGAGGAAAATCTTCATTAGTTGAGCGAAATCTTTCCTCATCCCTGTATAAATAGATGATGCATTTATCAATAATATCAAGCTTTTTATTCTCTCATTTACATTTCTAACATATTTAACATTGTTGCACAATGGAATCTTTGTATCTTAGAAATGCTTCTATACTTTGATATCTTCTATCGATGATGAGCAACGGGACCTGCCATATTGTTCTTCTATGTTTGCTCAGTATGATAAATATTTTTCTCTGTTGTCCATATTCATCATCTATTTTGAGCCCGCCCCACTTATGTGTTGTTATATAAGCTAAAAATTTGATGTAATTTGAACGAGGTTTATAAAAATTTAATCCTCTGGAGGATAACTTGATACCTACAATGGCCCGCATAAATTTTCTCTTATGCATTTTGTCCTATTTATCAGGAAAATGTCAATGAGAATTTTGACTTCTTCGATTGTCTGGTAGTGTAGTTTTTTTTTTTACTTTCTTGAGTCTTCAATGTCTTCTTTTATTTATTTGTTTTGGCAGCTGGAATTCCAAATATGAAATAGTTCAGTGTTGATGGTGATTATAATAGTGTGCTTGTGATGGATTTATCGGGAACAAGTAAGTCTTGAACATTCATTTAACTTTTGCAGCAGAAAGCTCTCGCTAAAAACTGTTTTGATCGATGCCTGCAGATCAAATGGTATGTTGTTGTTGTTGTTGCTGCTGTAATGCACAATTGACATGATATCCTACCGGCCAATATTGGGAATATGCCTGTAAGTTTAGCTATTTAAGTCTCTCCCACACAATTTGCCATGAGTTGGGCTGTCGTTAGTCTTCAAGACGGATACCAAATGAAGATAAGTGTCATATGTAATAATTAATTAGATAGTGCACAGTATGTTTGATTTGGGATGCAGTAAAACCATTCTCTCCTTGTACATGGAGACACTCTTTGAGTTGGTAGTTCTCGATGCTTCTTGGCATACATGATCAAGGACGAAGACACTTTGGTTCATCATTCTTCAAGTGTACATGAATGAAATATACAACACTACTCCGTATCAGTTTGGGAACACAGGTTTCCTGCTCAATTGGTTCACAAATCTTCTACAACCTCTTATTGAATCCGCTATAAGGACCACTGAGTTCAATTTTCTATTCCTTTGGGGGAGAGGGAAGCTATACCAACGTACCACCATCGAGACTTCACAACCTTTTGAAAAATCTTGCGCCCTTCTTCCCCATGCCCGTGCTGGCAAGGCCAGTAGCAAGGACAGACTTGCTATCTGGTCGCCACTTCAACTCTTTCAGAACTGAGAACAGGCTTGACACAGCAGGAGATACTTCGTCGTCCTTTATATTGTTGCACGAGATGACGGTGAGTCTCTGCAAATCCATCCAGGATAGAACTACCGGCTCGAAACCTTCAGTTGTTACAAGCGAGCATCCTTCCAGAGAGAGAAACTTCACCCTCCTGCAGAGAGAGCATATGAAGACCCATCTATAACATTAACATATAAATGAAATCAAAGAGAGCTGAATGTAGAGTCAAAAAGATACACCATGAGAAGCCCATTCGAGTTTTTCGTGATGCATAAACCAAAAAAACAAAAACAAAAAAAATGAATGTTCTAGACATCAGCCTTTTGTAGCTTGCAATAACTGTTTGGAAAAACAGTACCCAAACAAACACATACACAGACTTAGCAAGCATCAAATGCATATGCGCCCACACATACACATAGAAGCTAGAGACGGGCATCAAATAAATGTCATATCAATCTTTTTAGGCATAAAATAAGCTGTAGCTGGCTGATGAAGCCACAAATCAGATACTAAAACTAGTGTTTTGACTTTTGATTGCACTGCACCAGCTACTATGCCACTTGTTGGGTATATGTACCAAGTACACAATAGGTTGTCTGTAATCTTAACACTAGAACCGTCTTCAGCCACATATTAAACCCACTTGAGAAATATGACATTTTAAGCAAATTTAATTCAAATCATAAAAAATTATCCACATAAAATAACCATTTGGCCAATTTGCCCCTCCGTGAAAAGAATAGATAAAAATCCTAATCAATGGTATAAGAAGTGGGCCATTACACCCATATAAATTGATTGAAGTACTCAATGTAGATGAAAAAAAAGGATAAGGGTAGCATCCCAAAGAAATAGATCTAACCTTTATCAGTTAAAAGACTGACCGACCATAAAAGCAGCTATAAGATGACTCGCACACAGAAAACTGAGACACCAGCCTCTAAAATTGGGATTTCATGCATGATTCTGGCATCAATAGCTACAGTCATTTTACCAATCATATAAGCAGATGACAGGTTCCTTTTCCTGTCGTTCTTTCTTTTTTTTTTCTTTTTTGCCTTTTGCATGGATTGATGGCTGCCATGGCCACTGTGGTGTGTGTAGGTTTTAATAGAACATATTGTATAAAAAAACCCAAGTAGATATTGTAAACAGGCACACCTACAAAAGCAACAGACATTCAACATCATTCCTTCATCCATCTGCCTCCATAAACCAAGATGTCAACATAGTGAGAAAGTGATAAGGTGATAAACAAAAACAAAGAATTAAAAGAAAATATTAACTATAATCTAAAATGCAAAAATAAGATGGTCCAGTAGTCATCTAGATCAGCTCAAACTGGCCAAAATTTAACAAAACCACCCAAGTCTGATTGATTCCTGGGCAATTTCAATAAGGCCAAAATTCTTATTGACCCCCCGTACTATGATTTCACATCAAAATGACTTCCGTAATTTAAAACTCATCTAAGTGACCCCTCGTACTATGCCTCAAAATCAAAGTCACCTCTCATACTTTAAAACTCATCTAAGTGACCCCACGTACTATGTCTCAAAATCAAAGTCACCCCTCATACTTTAAAACTCGTATAAGTGACCCCCTCGTATTATGCCACAAAATCAAAGTGACCCCCGTACTACGATTTCGCATCAAAGTGGGACCCCATACTATTCAGAATGTCAAACAATGAGAAGAAAATATAGGAGCACCTAGCTATGGTCTTACCTATAGGAGCACAATAAGAAGAAAATATGATTTCTCGACCATTAGCCTTTGTCAGGAGGTTTTGGCTCCTGGCTATGGTCTGGCTGAGAACTGTGTGTTTGTAAGTTGTGCTCTTGGAGAGAGTAAGCCAGGCATCATAGATTGGCAAAGTAGAGTATGTTGTAGCTACATCAATCGGGATGATTCGGATGTTGATATCAAGGTCATAAATCCATAAACTCTTAAAGAGCATGAAGAATATGAGAAAGAGGGTGAGATATGGATTAATAGTCCCATGTATAGGGTAATAAAGATATGAGTCAAAAGACATTCTTTAATGAGCTCAATAACTACAAAGGCAAGAGATACACAAGAACAAGAGACCAGGGGAGAATAATTGATGGGAAGCTTTTCATTACTGGAAGAATAAAGGATTTAATTATTGTTGCTGGAAGCAAGATTTGTAATTTCGATCCGCACCGCCCGTTGTGGGCGGTATATACCGATCCGCCAGGTTAGTGGTACGCGATCGCCCACTACCAGGCGGTACAGCATAAAATCGATCGTCGACGATCGATTTCAACCGTCGACAACCGATTGAGGGAGAAATCGACTGTCAACGATCAATTTCGACCATCGGCAGTCGATTTCGATAATCGGCAGTCAATTGAGGGAGAAAAAGGGAAGAAGAAGAAGAAGAAGAAGAGGAAAAAAGGAAAAAAGAAGAACCTACTTTCTACGCACTAGTCACGCAGACGCCGCCCCTAGCCCTCTTTTTCTCCCGCACGAGGAGACGGAACATCTCCCCGTGCGGGGAGAAAGATCAAGGCGACATTGCCCCTTTTCTTTTTCTTTTTTTGATATATTAATAGTTTAATATAATATAATATATTATATTTTAGTATATCCAGGTATGACTGTATTGCATCGAGATAATCTCAGACACCCAGATGGACCTGTAAGTCAAACCTTGGCTAGAAGAAACATCTACTCTGTTGATGTAGAGAAGACAATAGAAAGTTCATCCAAAGCCTTACGCCTAGGTTACTGTGCTGTTATTGGTGTTCCAAAGGAAACCTTAACAGAAAAAGGGATTTCAGTTCCAGAGACTTCTAATTAAGTTGGACTAATTATGATTGCCGAGGTTAAGAAGGGAGAACCAGTGAATGAAGAGATTATTGAGGAAATCAAAGCATGAGTAACAAAAGAACATGGTGTCTCTGTAGCTTTTGTGAAGCTAATTAAGCCTAAAACTATATCAAAAACATCATCCGGAAAGATTCGAAAGTTTGAATACCTGAAGCAATTCACAAATGATGCACTAGTTCTAGCAAAAATCCTAGTATTTCTAAGAAGATTTTACCTCAATCTTTCACCACTAACCAAAATAGTTCTTGAGGTGCTCCTATATTTTCTTCTCATTGTTTTGACATTATATGTACGGGGGGGCACTTCGATGCGAAATCGTAATACGAGGGATCACTTTGATGCGAAATCGTAGTGGGGGGGTCACTTTGATTTTATGGCATAGTGCGGGAGGTCACTTAGATGAGTTTTAAAGTACGAGGGGTGACTTGATTTTGAGGCATAGTATGGGGGATCACTTAGATGAGTTTTAAAGTACGGGGGGTGACTTTGATTTTGAGGCATAGTACAAGGGGTCACTTAAATGAGTTCTAAAGTACGGGGGATCACTTTGATGTAAAATCATAGTACAGGGGTCACTTAGATGAGTTTTAAAGTACGAAGGGTCATTTTGATGTGAAATCATAGTACGTGGGTTCAATAAGAATTTTAGTCTTTCAATAAAATGCACACATTGGTCTCGATACAATATAAACAATGACTAAAACATTTGATAACATTTTTCAAACTTTTAGAAGTACATCATTTCTAAATTCAAATTTTTCAAAACAAAAAAAAATTAATCAAACTTTCAAATACCTCTTCTTCAAAGAATATCCGCCCAAAATAATAAGCACCATAAGTTGTAGACATGTATTGTTTATTCATCCAAATGCCACGAGCAAGTTAAAAGTACCTTTATTATCTCAAAACAATTTAAAAAAAGAAAATACACTAAAAACAAACCAAACCAAAACCATTCGGTTCCAATAGAAGTTTTGCAGCATGTACGTACTTCAGTAGTCAAACTTATCTTTTCTGTTTCTGACAGTAAGGATTAGCCATGTGAACTGATGCAACATAAAGGACTTGGAGAAAAACAAAAAACTACTACTTTAACCCCGAGCCCAGAAAAGAAGGCAAGTGGAGTTATCAATACAACTAAAGGCTCTTCAAGTTTAAAATAAATGGATTAAACAAAAAAGCTGCACATATTTGAATATATTATCTGCATTTATGCACATATTGAATCAATTGTCTGAGTTAGAAATTATTCAGTTACATCATATCATATAATAACTTTGTGTGTGTGTATACACACACTCATGCCAAAACACACACACTTATAAACCATATTTGGCACCACTTGAAAGTGATTTATTTATCCAACCATTTCAACCTTACATCATTGAGAAATGACTTAGTTCAAAATGAACTTTAAACCTTAGGTTCATCTTAGCCCCTGTGATTTTGGTCATGTATCACTTAAGCCCCTATGGTTTACTCATGTCTAAAATAAATCTTATATTTTCAAAAACGTAACATATAAGTTCCTCCCATCAAATTTGATTTAACAAACGTTAGAATCTACTTATGTGGCATATTGACTCATAATAAACTATTAATATAATGGCACGAATAATTTAAGTTTAAAAAAAGATACATTTTAGCCCTTGTGATTTTGGTCAGAGACCACTTAAGCTCCTATGGTTTTGATCGTGTTTAAACCCTTACATTTTCAAAAACATAGCATATAAACCCCTCCTATCAAGTCTGAGTTAATAAATGTTAGAATCTGCTTATGTGGCATACCGACTCATAATAAATCATTAATATATTAATATATATAATTTAAATTAAAAAATTTATATCACCATTAATAGCGAGAGGATGCATCATCGTGGAAGCGACCACCAGCAACAGCACCGAACCATTGCTGCCTAGCAAGGCGTCGTACGCACGTAACCTCTCTCGTGTTGACGATGAGTTCAAGAGCTTCTGGTCCTGCCTCGGGTGGATGTGCATCGACCAGTCCAATGGTAGGCACGTAATGCTCTCCTGGTCCCTCTTCCTCCTCTTGGGTGTCTTCATCCCCACCGCCTCTCATTGTCTTCTCCTGCACCCCCACCCGTCGCGCCTACGACATGGTGGTCCAGCTCTCTTCACCTCTGCCTCCGGTCTCTCCTACCTCTGCCTTTATCTGTCGCTTCAATCATCGCCGCTTCTTTCTCGATATGATAGACCTTTTTTTCAAAACTTAAATTACACGTGTTATTATATTATGATTTATTGTGAGTCAGCATACCACATAATTAAACTCTAACGTCTATCAACTCGGACTTGACAGAAAGGGCTTATATGGGATATTTTTAAAAATATAAGGGTTATTTTAGACACAAGCAAAACTATAAGAGCTTAAGTGATCCATGACCAAAACCACATAGGCTCAAATGGATCTTTTTTTTTAGACTTAAATTACATGTATCATTATATTAATAGTTTATTATAAGTTAGCATATCATATAAGCAGACCCTAACGTCTTGTCACGAACAAAAATATAAAGAGGGTGCTCAATGTAATGCTCATGTATATCTGTGTCTTTCGCGTTCTGTTCATACTTTGTATAACAAGT
Organism: Ensete glaucum; assembly: GCA_021527575.1. Classification (NCBI taxonomy): domain Eukaryota; kingdom Viridiplantae; phylum Streptophyta; class Magnoliopsida; order Zingiberales; family Musaceae; genus Ensete; species Ensete glaucum. Next base: position 22,021,383 of record CM038551.1, read on the forward strand.
AGCGGGCTAGCAACAAGCTTAGCAACCCTAGTTTGATTAGCTTTTGTGGTCGGTTTCGGTTTGTAAATAAAAGTTGTGTCTTATGGACACTTGTAAGGGTTTCGGTCTGTAATGGACCTTGATCCTTTGTGTGTGACCGTTCAGAGTTTATAAAGTCCATGGTTGTAATTTGCACTGGCTATATAAAATGTTTGCTGAAGTGGTTGCTTGCGGATCCCGTGAGAAATACTTTCTCAAACCCATTTTCTCTTGGTAGCTCCTAAGGGACCATAGGAGATTTCAGGGAGGCTGACCTTTACGAATAGACATGCGATGGTGCTACACAACTTAGGTAAAACTTTGTATATCCGTGTTTTTCGCGTTTTATTCATACTTTATATAACAAGTAGCGGACTAGCAATAAGCTTGGCAACCCTAGTTTGGTTAGCTTTTGTAGCCGGTTTCGATTTGTAAATAAGGTTTATGTCTTGTGGACACTTGTGAGGACTTCGATCTGTAATGGACCTTGATCCTTTGTGTGCGACCGTTCAGAGTTTATAAAGTTCATTATTGTAATTTGCACTGGCTATATAAAATGTTTGCTGAAGTGGTTGCTTGCGGATCCTGTAAGAAATACTTTCTCTAACCCGTTTTCTCTTAGTAGGTCCTAAGGGACCCATAGGAGGTTTCGAAGAGGCTGACCTTTGCGGATAGACACGCGATGGTACTACACAACTTAGGCAAAACCAACTAAGTTTGTGACATTTGGTATCAGAGCAAGACAAGCACATGCAGAAACATTTATCATACAAACGTGGGGGACCTAGTTGAGTTACGTGGAAGGCAGCCAGCACGCGACCGTTTGGGAGAAACGGACATTGAGATGTAAGAAAAGGAGTTGCTCAGAGGAGTGGGCATCCATAATTGGCATTCAGAGGAATGGTCAACCCTTTACGCGAGAGGCACCACGAGGACAATAAAGTTAGGAAAAATGTATAGTGCACAAAGGTTGGGATGGTTGAGTTCAAGCTATAGCTTGACGTTGGCAACCAAACTTGACGGTGCTTAAGGCAAGCGGAGTACTTAGTAAAAAATAAGGTCGTGCAAAGTGGGATGTGTTGCCCAACGACCGAAAGAGTTATGCAAAGCTCACAGATGTTATGGGAATTGCTAACTCGAAGAATTCGGTACTCATACAAGGGCTCGTATACGGACGATGAAGTGTTCGTGGCCATCCCAAGGCGAACGGAACTCGACGTCATGAAGCATTGGAACTTTTTCTTCGGCATAGAAAGGATACGTCCATAGGAGGCTGAAGTGTGCAACAAGTTTAGCATATTGCTAGGCCTTGAAGGGTGCAACGGGAGCTATATTAGCGAAGAGTCACAATCTAGCAAGCGCATTTGTGGGGGCAGAACAATGCACAAGTTATTCAGCAAGACAGAGTAATCCAAGGGGATGGTGGTTTCCGGAACTTCTAGAGGGAAGAATGCAAAGAGGAAAGTTGCTCCAACAGGACAAATATCCATGAGAGATAGGTATTAGTTCTCTAGAGGGAGAATCATGTGTCGCGGTCCGCACATGTTAAGGACCCTAGCTCAAGATAACAACTCTATAAAGCTCAACAGATCGAGCGAGCGACGAAGAGTCGTCGTATGATCTCACATGAGGTAATGCAATAGTAGATGCATTGCAAGATCAAGTCGGGAAGCTGTTAGGACCCTAGCTAAGTCGAGTCCATTTATTCAGGTTGAGTCATGTTAGCCAGAGTCAGTTATGGGTCGGGTGAATCTTATCGAGTCAATTATGAGTAGATTGAGTGGTTTTTATCTTTAGTTAGGATGGAGTCCGTTATTATTTTCAATTAGAAATCTATCAAGAGTCAAAGATTAGTGAGACTCTTGGTAAAGCCTTATAAATAAGGTTGTAAACCCTTTTCCACAATCAATCAATGAGAAGTATTAGTTTTAGCCAAAAGGCAAAACCCTAGGAGGCAGATCCCCTCGAAGTGATCTAGGAGGCCCAATCCCCTCGAAGAGATCGATTATCCCCCTTTCCACCTTCTTCCTCCACGATAAAACCTTAGAGTCCTTTCATCTGGTATCAGAGTAGCGATCATCGGCGTTCTTGTTGTGATTCCACGGTCGCTCCTCTTGTCATCGTCATCATGCCGCCATCGTCATCGTCGTCGTCATCATCGTCATATCTACATCTTACGGTATTAAAAAAAAAGGGAAAAGAAGACGCAGATCTCGGGGAGAAAGAAAAGAGAAGAGAAGAAAACAGCCACCAAAAAAAAAAAGAGAGAGAAGAAAAAGAAGCCACAGCCAAAAAAAAAAGAGAGAGAGAGAGAAAGAGAAAGAAATAAAGAGAGAGAGAAGAAAAGGGCCCTTCTTCTTCTTCCCGCTCGCACCCTCCTTCCTCCTTGCTCTTGCCAGCCGCCTTGTTGCCCCATCTTCCCTACTCCTCAACCGGCCGCCCATCGCCTCTTCCTGGCCACCTCATCCACATTTGTCGCCATCTTCTCCGGCAACATCACCAAACCCATCGCCGACACCCGCCGCAACAATTTCCTAGCCGGCACCTATGCCTCGGTCTTCGGCCACTCCTTCTGCCGAACGCCACCTCTGCTTCTGCTGTGCACTCGTGCTCTCATCGATTCGCCGCCCATCTGCCTGCTGCCCCCACGCCATCTCTTCCATCTCTTCCTTCCCTGCATCTCCACCACCGCTCCGCCGCCCCTTCTTTCCCCCTCCTCCTGTGTCGGCCGCCTCCCTTGCTCTCAACCGCAACCACCCCGCGCTCCTCGCGACGCCTTCTCCCTCTCCCTCTGACCCTCCGCCTCACCTTCCTCCAATCTCCTCTCGCTTCGTGGCTAAATCTTCATTTCCTCCTTTCTCGCAGCAGCCGCCCTCTCCCTCGGTCGCCTCTTCCTCCGGCCACCTCTGTTCCTCTCTTCCCTCTGCCGCAACCTCCTCCTCGACCGTTGCCCTCACTTCCTCCTCCAAAAACTGTAGTCTACTAACTAACAAATCATGTTCATTCTTAAGCAACTTAAAATATTTACTAATTTTTCTAAATTCATCAAACAATTCATGAAACATATTTAATAACTCGATAAAGGAAATGCTTAAAGAATCACTAACCTCATCTAGGATCACCATTAGAGCATAGTTAGCAACTTCTTCTTTGGAGTGGTCTTTTTCATCCGAAGAGCTTGAGTCATCCCAAGTTGCCGAAAGAGCTTTCTTCTTGTAGGATGCCTTCTTCTTCAATTGCGGACATTTATTTTTTAAATGTCCCGGTTTTTTACATTCAAAGCATATGACATTGTCCTTTTTTGATTCATTTTTATTTTTATAGTTTTAGTTCTTTTTCATAAATTTTTTAAACTTTCTTGATAATAGTGCAATATAATGATCATCATCACTCGAAGTTTCACTTAATGAGTCATTTGCAGTTCTTAGTGCTACATCATTCCTGTTATTTGGAAGGGGTTCATCAAGCTCATCATGAGCTTTATAGTTCAGTTCATATGTCATGAGTGAGTCAATAAGTTCTTCAAAAGGCAAGTTATTTAAATCCTTGGCTTCCTACATAGCAGTTAATTTAGGATCCCAATTTTTAGGCAGAGATCTTAAAATTTTACTCGATAAGTTCAAAATTCAAAAAACATTTTCCAAGCGCTTTAAGGCCATTGACAACATCTGTGAAACTGGTGTACAAGTCTCCAATAGACTCACTTGGTTTCATTCTAAACAATTCATTCTATGAACTTAAATGTTAATCTTAGATTCTTTAACTCTACTAGTGCGGACGATGGAGTATCTGTGGCCATCTCAAGACGATCGAAACTCAACGCCATCGAGCATTAAAACTTTCTCTTCGGTATGGGAAGGATACGCTTATAAGAGGCTGAAGTGTGCAACAAGTTCAGCATGTTGCTAGGCCTTGAATAATGCAGCGAGGGTTATATTGACGAAGAGTCGAAACTGGCAAGTGCATTTGTAGGATCAAAACAATGCACAATTTGTTCAACAAGACGAAGTAGTCCAAGGGGATAGTGATCTCCGAAACTTCCAGAGGGAAGGATGCAAAGATAAAAGTTGCTCCAACAGGATAGATATCTAGGAAAGATAAATCCTAGTTCTCTAGAGGGAGAATCATGTGCAGCGGACACACATGTTGAGGAAGAATACCTCAAGACAACAACTCCACGAAGCTCAATGGACCGAGCGAGCGACGGAGTCATCGCATAATCTCGCATGAGGTAATGTATTGGTGGATGCATTGCAAGATCAAGTGGGGGAGTGACCCATGGCAACACTAAATGGAGGCACACTTAAAGTCGACATGGAAATTGGACTCAACAGAGGGCTAACCCGTTGAATTGTGGGCGCGAGGGCCACCGTCAACTCAATGTAATTTAAGAGGCGAAGCAACTTGGGTGGAACTTGGTGAAATATCCAAGCCACATGAAGGGAGTCGACATAGAAGATGGAACATGGAGCAGAGGCACGAAGCTTTCCTTGAACAGAGTTCAAGAACATAAACTTTTACAAAGGCAAAAGCGAGATTATATTGTTATGCGGGTTCTTCATTCTGATGGAGCAAACTCATCGTACATAGTGCCAAAGACAAAGGAAGCTTCAAGGCACATGCACCTTATCTCATAGAAGCATTTGACAGAGGGACTAAGGCAACTTAACTTGCGGAGATGAAGTTAGGACCAAAAGGCCTTAGCATGGGGCAAGACGATATAGAGGTGGGTACTCTTAAAGAATATGCCACAGTACTACCATTCAAGTTATCATGAAGAAGTGATGCATAGCGAAGATTGTGCTGGTGGGGGATAGAGACCTAAGATCCAAATAATGGTGCACCAATTTCAGTGAAATCTATGAACTTCGAGAGCTATTAGGCGACGGACTGTCCTAGAGCGATGCTTTGTCCGAGTGTGACTCGAGAATACATGGACGAAGGTCAATTGTCAAAGGAGTTAACACGAATCAGATGTGATGGAGGCCCTATGATGTGTTGACAAAGGCCATACTTGGAGAGATCGTAGTCCGAGTTCATCCCACGAGAATATGAATGCAATGGGATGTCACCAGGAGGCGACATGGTGCAGCAGATCATAATTTGAGGTAATACAACACACGCGAGACAAGTCTCGTGAGAGACTTGATCAAGCGGAGGTATAACCAGGAGCTACTGAGAGCTCTATTTTAGTGAACAACACGATGGCAACAAGGGCTATGGATTCAACGAGTGAATGTCATGATACCGTAAAGGCGGGTCTTCCGTGTGTGTATCGAATTTTGCATCAGATGAAAGCCTTGGTCATCAACATATGGGGGTTGTGTACCACCGAAGGAGAATTCCAAGTGTAGGTACTAGTGAGTCATATGGGAGAGCTTGATCATATAAAGATATGACGGGAACGGCTGAAGAGTTGGACTGCTCCGATGTTTATATTCGCTTAAGGGAGCCCAGCAAGTCAGAGGACAAAGCCGAGTAAGCGAATGTTGCTACCAAGGAAGCAATGAAGAACAGAATCAACATGAGCCCTGCAACAAGATAGCAGAGGTCATGCATGAGAATTGCAGTCTGTCTTTCCATCGACAAAAGGGAACTGCTCGGAGAACACAGAGGTGTTGAAGCAGGTGTTTGAAAGGGCGAGGAAGCGACGATGAGTCTAAAGGGGCTCAACTACCCAAAAGCTAAACGTCGGTCAAAATGGAGGTGGACTCGGAGGAATGCCACAATGTCGCAGAGGTAGATCTACCGATCGCGAAGAAAGGGATGCAAATGCGTGGCAACGAATAATAGTCATGGGCTTGACAACACCATGGTACCGCAGGGGCGTGACTTCTGTGGAGTCATCGATCCCTTCCTCTCATGAAGGGAGAGCGTTGGTCGTGAAATGGATCGAAAAGGTGGAGAATGCAAAGGCAAACTCCAAATACCAAGGCAAGACTGAAGAGCAGAGACCAGGAAACTTCATAAGATTAGTGTCAATAGGTTTCTCATCAAGGTGGCAACGGATAGTAGTGCCATAGGCATGGCAGCGCCATGGTACCGCAAAGGCGAGACTTCCGTTGAGACATTCCGTAGAGGCATGTCAATGGGTTTTTCATCAAGATAGTTAAAGTGGGGGACTTTGGGTTGCAAGAATGCTCGACCAAGGAACGGAGTATACAGTACGTGGTGTTGTACCTTTTTTACTCAGAGGAAGAGGCGACAAAGATGATGGAGAAGCGGTACAAATCCCAGAGGTAGCCAAAACTATCAGAGACTTGCTCCAAGTTAGAGTGAGATTATGCTCTTTTCGGGCAAAACTTCTTGCATTCCGGAAGTTCAATAGCAGTGAAAAGGTAAATCACAATAGCTAACTCAACGCAATGAGTATAAACACTTCGTGTGCTTCAGAAATGTGAGCAAAGAGCAGGCAAAGACTAGTAATCAGCTCGATGCATGAAGTACAACCTCAAGGAGGTGGGCGAAGTCAAGTAACATTTGTCTTCTTTACTCTTAAAAGAATAGGCAAAACCGAGTACCCCAAGTTCTCTTATTAATCCAATAGAGGAGCCTGCACAAGTTCAAAGACTCTTCTAAGTAATATAATAGAAGATAAGAGTTGTCAAATCGTCACCAATGGTGATTGGTGCTACTAAGAGTAGATTGTCCGCTTCATTTCTCAACAGAATGTCAATCAAAAGCAAAAGTGATTGGAACCTACTTGTAAGCGACAACTAAATTGAAGAAAAATCAGTGGACAAATTTTGTGAAAGACCTCAAAAAAAAACTTCAAATTTTGCGAAACGATGCTCGTTAAAGCTTCAACAAGCATCCATACAGTTTAAGCGGCATGAGACGATTGAGACACTGGCGCATAACAAGGACTTTTCTTTCATTAGAAAGATCCATAGGAATCAACAAGGATCAGCACAACTCAACCAACCCTATACCAAAGTTAATTATTGGCGAGCTGAAACAGCATGACGGATCAAAGTTAGATTACTCGACAATAGTGACGAAAAATAGCTGGGAGCCAAGAGGCATGTTGCAACTAGAGCAGAAGATTGAAGATTCAGCAAAAGGCGAGGAGATATAACGTCTGCAACGGCTTCGACAATGACATCTAAGGAATAAGTGAGGGAGAATGTCACGGGCAAAAATATAAACAGGATGCTCGATGTAATGCTCATGTATGTCTATGTCTTTCGGTCTGTGTTCATGCTTTGTACAACAAGTAGTAAGCTAGCAACAGACTCGGAAGCCCTAGTTTGGTTAGTTTTCGTGGCCGTTTTCGGCTTGTAAATGAGAATTGAGTCATGTGGACACTTGTGAGGATTTTGATCTGTAATGAACAATGATCCTTTGTGTACGACCGTTCAGAGCTTGTGAAATCCATGGTTATAATTTGCATTGGCTATAAAATGTTTGCCAAAATGATTGCTTGAGGATCCCGAGGAAAACACTTTCTCTAACCCGTTTTCTTTTTTGTAGGTCCTAAGGAACTATAGGAGATTTCGAGGAAGCTGACCTTTGCAAATGAGCATACAATGGTGCCACACGACTTAGGCAAAACTAGCTAAGTTTGTAACAAATAAACAATTAAACTCCGACAATAAGTTGCAGCGAGCTTCATATGGTAGCTCCCTGGCAACAACACCAAATGATTGGCAGCCTGTGTGCCTTAACCATGAATGGCTGCCAATCTGATGCCAATTGCAAACATCAGAAACTTGAAGTTTCCTTAGTGGCAAAGTTAGCTGAGCAGTCCAGGAAAAATAGTCTAGGAGTGAAGATATAACTTGGACCATATTTGATCTTCAGCTTCTGTAATGTGCTTTTCTATGAGTACGGAACCATACAGTCTCCAGCACATCATCAAACCCAAGAAATGGCATCAATTACTATCATAAAACGACAGCAAATTAGGGGGTAAATCTAAGAAACATAGATAAACACGCATACATGAAAATGCTAAAACGAAGAAATGGCAGCAATTACTATCATAAAATGACACCAAATTAGGGGGTTAAATCTAAGAAACATAGATAAACACGCATACATGAAAATGCTAAAACGAAGAAATGGCAGCAATTACTATCATAAAATGACACCAAATTAGGGGGTTAAATCTAAGAAACATAGATAAATATGCATACATGAAAATGCTAAAACGAAGAAATGGCAGCAATTACTATCATAAAATGACACCAAATTAGGGGGTAAATCTAAGAAACATAGATAAACACGCATACATGAAAATGCTAAAACGAAGAAATGGCAGCAATTACTATCATAAAATGACACCAAATTAGGGGGTTAAATCTAAGAAACATACATACCTGCAAATGCTCACAAGCGCGAACATGTTGTTGTCCAACCCCCAACAATTTTCAAACACAACATCCCTAACTGCCTCGCACACCATAAACAGTGCTTGTAAGCTTCTTTTATCCCGCAGCTGGCACCGCTGCATCTGCAGCGTCTCGATGGCCGGGCATGTCCCGAGGTGCTCCGATGGCCCTGGATCAGCATCTATCTTCCTACAGCTCTGCATTCTCAGCGTCTTCAGGTTTCCGCAGAAGGATAACGCCGCCAGCCAACCATCGTCCATCCGGTGGTCGGAGATCGTCAATTCCTCAAGCATCATGCAGCACCGCCCTATGGCAGAGATCCCGTCGTAGCTACCCTCGCACCCACCGAGCTCCAGTTTCACCAGCCGCTTGCACCCATGGGCCAGCATCGTGAGCCCAATGTCGGTGACGCCAGGCCCGCGGTAGAGCCCGTCAACGAATCCCACCAGCCGTAGTATCTGGAGGTTCTTGAAGGCGAAGATGGGGCGGAGGGCGAGGTCGGAACACCGATGGAGCTCCAGCTCCTGCATAGTGTCGCACCCTCCGGCGATCGCCATGAGGCTGGCCTCCGAGTCACCGGCGACGAGGGAGAGCTTCCGAAGGTCAGGGCAGCTGCGGGCGACGGTCTCGAGACCGCGATCGAGGACATCCGGCTCGAGGAAGCAGCACTCACTAACAGGAGAGTCGGCGTAGGTGTCGACCGTGACAGAGAAAGGACCCCAGGAAAGCAGGACGCGGCCCCTGGTAGCTACGGACGAAGGGGACGTGAAGGAGCCGGGGACGAGGTCGAGCTCAGCGAGGTCGGGGAAGCGGAGGAAGAGGCGGCCGCGGTCGAGGAAGGACCAGTCGAGGAGGATAAGGGAGTGGCGCAGGCGGCCGACGAGGCGGAGCCATCGCTTGCAGACGAGGGAGGCGGGAAGGCGGAGGGGATCCGGTACGGCAGCGAGGATGCGGAGGAGGAGCTCATCGGAGCACAGCGCAGTGAGGTCGGCGCCGCCGCCGCCGTGCTGCTGCCGCGGTGCGGGATCTTCTATAGTAGGGGTTTGATCACTGAGCTGCATCTCGAAGACCACATGCTTGAGGGGTTGGTTTGTCAACGGCGGGGGCAGCGAACCAAGTGTTAGGCCAGCTCCCCAGGCGGTTGTGGTAGTGGGCCTGGTACATCAAGGGTTCCGGCGAGAGACTGCAGAGGCCGCGGCGGGGAGCGGTGTGGTTGACCTCGACATCGCCTCGTGTGCCGCTCCCTCTCTTATCTAGGTGCCAAAGGGCGCGTTGCTGCTGTTCGTCTCCCCTGCCTTCCGTTCAAACTATCTGGTTTCCTCCCTCTATATAAAGTGAACGATATACATGTCTTCAAGAGCGGAAGAGGGAGAGGGAGGGAATTTGGAGGCAAAACGTTCCACGCTCCGACTTAATTAAACACGACTTGTAACTCCAATGGGGGAGAAATAGACGCGCAGAAACGCCATTTCTCGTGAGCTTAGTCGTGAATTCTACAGTCGGTCGGGATGCTGCGGACCAGCGGTGTGTTGGGACGGGAGGGCATGGAATTAACCCAAAAAACCAAAAACAAAAAAAAAAACAAAAAGAGAAAAATATATATATATAGATGCAGTCATCTAATTCGGGCAGAACAAACAAAGCAACACTTCGTGACCCATGCGCGGTTCACCCAGGCAGGATATGCAGGATTGCCGTGCGGGGGGACCCACGCAGGAGGGTTAGTGGAGACCGGTGGAAGAAACAATTTTCCTGCTACCGTTTTAGTTGGTGGTGTTATGTGGGAGGGACTTTGTTTGTTGACGGTCTTTCTTTTATGTATTTATTAATCGATCTTTTTTATTATTTATAATTTTTTTAAACTTTAAAAAAATATTCATTTTTTAATAATCTCTTAAATAGTATAAAGATTGTAAACAGTAAATCTTATTATTCCTCGATCACCAAAACATAAGACTATGACTTTATAGACAACTGGTCGGATCGAGAGTGCCGATCGGACGGCGTGGATTTGTGTTGAAATCACCTTCTCTTTTCGCTTCCCTTTGGACTTCCCACCTTATTCCTTAACTAAAGCGAACAATGAAACAAAAAAAAGAAAAAAAAAAAAAAGGATGTTAACCGCATGGATAAGTACATATATAAGTAGATTATCTGATTTTAACACTAATTATGCATGCTGAAGGGAGGATTGATGATTGATGTGGGAAGTGATTAAGTTTGTACTTGGGAGTGGGGTTGGCTACCTCGTGGTTTCAATAAGAAAAAGCTGGAATCCCCTTGGCTAAAACAATGTGACCTGGGGACAAGGACGACGACGGTACATGCACACAAACAAATGACGTGCCAACTGTTGTTTCATGCCCATGCCTAGAACGATGTGACCTAGGATTTTTGAATTTGCAAGGGCACGATCCCAAAATTTCAACCGGATGCATTAAATCACATCATGTTAAGAACAGGTGGTTACATAAATGTCACCAAGTCAACTGGACAAGCTAAAAGACAGACAGACAGACATAACATGGGAGTAAGGCCACTACTTACCTGGCAAGCTCTGCTTCGGCAACACCACTGCCTTTAATGGTTGAGAGCACAAATTTCTCACCCTTGGACGAGGGTGAATCGTGAATAGCTCTGCGGTGCTAAATTAGCCTGGAAATTGAGTGCACTGATATTTTTTTTTTCATTTTACCCTGGAGAACAGAATCCATGACAATGAAGTCAGATGGAAGTAACATACCTTGCTAATAATGCATGATGGAAGAAGATGATATTGTTCGACAAGAACAAGGACTTAAATGAGCAGCACCATTATGAATGAGGTTTACAATCATTAATGTGGTTGTTGCCTGTTTAGGCTAACAAAAGCTTCTTAATCTTCTCGTATTGTAGGCCAAGAAAATGCATAAGAGTTTCCAAGATGAACATCCAGCTCACCGCATCCTACAAAAACACAGATTAAATGAAAGCTGGGGAAGGGATATTTTTTTATTCAACAAAGCTAATAAGGCGGCCCATTCCTAATAGTTACCTAGATTCTTTCTAATTTGATTTTTGCCAGGGTCACTTTCTGATCATCTGATTGGGCAACAACATATCAAGAAAAGGAATACAAATAAATTGGGAATCAAGAACTGTGGGGGAAAAAAAATCAAATAAATTGGGGAGAAAAAGAAAACATTGGATTTCTTCTTTATTTTTTCTAACCAGACAGTAGGAAAGAAAATGTTCTGTTTTGTTTTATATCAAAGGAGACATGTAAGTTTCAGAGAACTAACAGTGAAACTTTCACATCATTACATCTAGACTGCTATGCAATTCCAAGCTTAAACTGGATAACAAAAATGTTCTAACATGAAAAGAATTTTCTTTAGCAATAATAAAATTTGTTCTGGTGGTGTACCATAACAAGAAGTGTCATGTGGCAAACACAATAAATTATGTTAGGGCAATGTCACCATGTAACTGTGCTAGGTTTTTCTTTAATGCCTAATTGGATCTAAAACTATGTTATTATGTTCCATTTCTTTGTCCAAATTTTACACGTCTACAGCCATGAATGACTGTTTCTAGTAATCTCATCAGCACAAATAGACTCCCTGAAAACTCAAAAGAATTCTTGATCTACAAGCCTGAGATCAAGACAATAGTAATAAAATTTCTCTGAGACCAAGTAATTTGGATCAATGAGAGGCATAAATAGAAATTCAGTACCTAATTGGATCTAAACTATATCATTATGCTCCATTTCTTTGTCCAAATTTCAGACAACTACAGCCATATATGACTGTTTCTAGTAATCTCATCAGCACAAAATAGATCAAGTCTAAAACTCAAATGAATTCTTGATGTGCAAGCCAGAGATCAAGATGCTAATAATAAAATTCCTATAATATCAAGTAATTTGGATGAAAAAGAGGCAGAGATAGAATATTAAGAACACACAAGAAACAATTAAGGGAAACAAATAACTAGTATTGTGACTGCAGTAACAGAAAGATTGAAGACTCTAAGGAAAGCCTATCTACTAATCTATTTCACACTTCTAATTTTCCAATCAAAGCTACAACCGTAAGTATAAAAACTATAATTATGCAATCTATCATGCGAAAAACTATTATGTCAAGATTAAAATCAATTAATACTATATATGTTTACGATACCTACCTTTATATGTCATCTGAATATGATCCAATTAGATCATCAAGAGCAACGTCTCATGAATCTGAATATCACCGAGATGTCAATTTACAAAGAAAACTAGAATGGATCTAGACCTCTTCTCCTCTCTTCATATCCTTTCACAGGACCACTATTATTGATGATCTTAGAGAGATTGAGAGAATAATTGTAATCTCTCTTATGCAGCGTATTGCGGCTCATGCACTCACCACTGTTCACCCTTAGGTTTAGAGAAGGTCATGTCTTTTTATAGGCGAGAGCAGAAGGTCTAGGGTAAGTTATTAGGAGAGTTCCTTCCATCAAGGACATCTCCTAAAATATCTCAATATAATATGAACTTTATTTAATATTGGCTAATATCTCTTATCAGAATCCAATTAATATCATAATATATCTTATTCAATTATAAAGGGCCACATAATCTTACATTCTCCCACTTGCCCATTAATTGATAAGATATAAAAGATATCCAAAATCAAAATAAATAAAATAAAATTTATTTAAAAATAATTTCATATAATTGGATTCTGAAAATTTTTGAAAAAGCATTTTATACATGACCATAATTTTAAAAAATAAGCCAATAAGTCCAATAAGCACAATAATACTATATTCAGTCCAACTATCAATGTGAGTCATAACGGTTGTATGTCATCAATGTCGAACTTCCTTCTATATACTATAACACTATTAGTCTTTCCTTATATAGTCTATAATGACCCCTGTAATGTGTCTTGTCAAGACAATCATGTTTCTTGCATTCAACCATAATATGTATAAACATAAACACAAATAGGATAGCAGAAATAAATAACTTTAATTATTCAAAAGAAATGTCAATAATAGCATCCACTTAAACATGCATCATCCCATCCTTTATGGCTTGCTCAAAGCCTCATTCTAAGAACATGTTCTTTATATATTTTGCACTGTAAAACTTTAGTAAATGGATCAGCAATCATCATAATGGTGCTCAAATTTTCAATTGATACTTGTTGTTTCTGGACTTTTTCTCTAACCACCAAGTACTTTATCTCAATGTGCTTGAAACCACTAGATTACTTGTCATTTTTAGAGAAGAAAACTGATGTAGTATTATCACAAAATATCTTCAATGGCTTGACAATTGAATCGACCACACCAAGTCCTGAGATAAAATTCTGCAACTATAAAGCTTAATTTGTGGCCTCAAAGTATGCCACAAATTCAGCTTCCATCGTAGACGATGCAATAAGTGATTGTTTTACACTTTTTCAAGAAATTGCCCCACCAGCTAGCATGAACACAAATCCTAAAGTGAATTTCCTACTATCGAGGCAATTTACAAAATCAGCATCTGAATATCCCATTACTTCAAGCTGATCTAATTTCCTATATGTGAGCATATAATCTTTTGTCTCTTGCAGATATCTCATTACTTTCTTTACAGCTTTCCAATGTTTCATTCCTGGGTTACGTATCTACCAAGATCAACAGAAAGCGATATCGACCTTATGTGTTTGAGCATATAATAGACTTCCAATTACCCACCCCATAAGGAATATTCTTCATTTGATTCATTTTTTTCGGACATTAGTTTTGGCTGAATTTTTTACCTCTATTAATAGGTGTATCATTGGCTTTGCAAAGCTGCATATTAAACCTCTCCAAGATACGATTAATATAACCTTTCTGAGACAGTCCTAATAAACCTTGAGATCTGTCTCTGAATATATCAATTCCAATAACATAGGATACCTCATTCATATCAACCATCTTAAAGTTCTATTGAGAAATATCTTGGTTTCATGCAACAAATCAAGATCACTACTAGCAAGTAATATATCATCCACATATATGACCAATATAATAAACTTACACCCATTAACCTTCAGATATATACGCTGATCAACAGTGTTTTCCTTAAATCCAAAGGAAGTAGTGGTATCATAAAACTTGATATATCATTGTTTAGAAACTTGTTTAAGACCATAAATGAATTTCTTAAGTTTGCAAGCCCAACTTTCATTTCCCTTTTCTATGAATCCTTCAGGTTATTCCAGAAATATTGTTTTCACATTCATCTGATATAACTCAAGATCATAATGAGCTACTAATACCATGATGATCCTCAATGAGTCCTTTCGAGAAACTAGAGAAAAAGTCTCATGATAGTCAATGCATTCTTTCTGAGAAAAATCTTTGGCCACAAGTCTGGCTTTATATCGTTGGATATTGCCCACCGAATCGCATTTAGTCTTAAAAACCTATTTACAACCAGTTCTTTTATAATTATTGAGCAATTCAACAAGCTCCCAGACACCATTCTAGTCTATTGATTTTAACTCATCTTTCATATTATTTTTCAGAATCATTATTTTCTATGGCTTGTGAAAATGATAAGGGATCTCTTTTCATTTCTATATTAAAATCTGATTCTTGTAGATATACCACATAATTATCAGAAATGACATATTTCCTTTTCCTTTGAGATTTTCTCAAATCTGCCAATTGTGATTGTTCTACAAGACTATCAATGACGACATCAACATCATGTGAGAATTCATCAATGTTATTTTGTTATTCACCCTCATTAATTCTCTCATTGATTTAATACGGGAGAATTAGCCTAAATCTCCTCAATATCAAAATTAATCCTTCGAGACTTTTGACTCCACTGATTTCGTCATTTTTTTAGAAATTTTGCATTACCAGATTCTACTATCCTCATATTATAATTAGAGCAATAAAATCTGTATCCCTTGGATCTTTCTGGGTAACCAATAAAATATCTAAAAATTATTCTTATATTCAATTTCTTTCCATATGGATTGGATATTCTTATCTCTGCAGGACACCCCCAAATATGTAAATATCTCAAACTGGATTTTCTACCAGTTCATAACTCAAATGAAGTTGATAGAAGTGACTTACTAGGAATCATGTTCAGGATATATCCTAAGAGCACCACCCCACAATGACTTAAGTAAAAAGGTATAACTCATTATGCTCTAACCATATCCATAAGAGTACGATTTCACCTTTTAGCAACATCGTTCTGCTGCATACTGAGCACAAATACCCCACTGTTCTAGGAATCTAGAAAACGGACCAATATTCTGATCGAATTCATCATATCTGTCATAAAATTCACTACCCCTATCAAATCTGATAATTTTAACTTTTCTATCTAATTATCTCTCGACCTTATTTATGTACACTTCAAGAATGTCAACTGCCTGAGATTTTTCATATATTAGATAAACATAATCATATTTGGACAGATCATCTATAAATGTAATGAAATACCTTTCTCCATTAAAACAGGAAATATGGAATAGTCCGCAGATATCAATATGAATAATTTCAAGAAGTTCTTTACTTATTGGGGCATTTTTCTTTATATACTTAGTTTGCTTTTCTTTAATGCAATCTATGTAAACATCAAAATCAGTGAAGTCTAAATTTTTTAAAATATTATCCTTCACTAATCTTTAAATTCTTTCCTTAGAGATATACCTCAAACGTAAAGCGGTACGTGAGCTGGGTTCAGAACGTCGTGAGACCTGTTCGATCCATATCCGGTGCGGGCGTTAGAGCATCGAGAGGACCTTTCCTAGTACGAGAGGATCGAAGGACGCTCTGTACCGCTTATCGTACTGTGAACTGGTAATAATCTAAAGCATCTTTCATTATTGAAATTGTGTTTCATTCCAATACTTGATTACAGGGTCAATAATATATTTACAAACTCAAGATTCAAATTAATTATGTACAAACCATCATATACCAACTTTTATTGAATCATAAAATATGTTGAGTTTACCATTACCAAAAGAAACACAATAGTATAACTCATCAATTCTAGAAATTGTAGGAACAAAACATGTGTCTTCAAGATCCATCAAATGACCCGTCTCTAGGCATAAGCGATAAGTCCCCATTGATACCACTTTTTTTTTAGATAATTTTCCATAATTATGAATCTTTCATGTTCTTTTGGTTTTCGGATTGAAAAGAATCCTTGCATATTATTAGTAACATGAGTTGAAGCGCTAAAATCAATCCACCATGTATTAGAAGAAACTTCTGCAATGTTTGATTCAAAACATACAAAGGTCGAGTTTATACCTTTCTTTTCGAACCAAGTCCTACGTCTAATCTAGTCCTTCTTTATATATCCTTTCTTATCACAAAAGAAGCACTTTACTGTAATAGCTTTCTTTGATTGATGATGCTTCAATCTTCTTTTTGTTACAAACTCCTTGAGTAGTAGTCAGTACATTATATGAACTTTCCTACCTTAATCTTAATTCTTCCTGAACACACATACTAGTTAACTCATTCAAGTCTAACATATCCTTATTTGTATTGTAGTGAATCTTGAATGGGCCAAACTGAGAAGAAAGAGAATTAAAACGAATTGCACAAGGAAAGATTCATCAGCATTCATTCCCAACACCATAAGTTTTGTAGTTTTGTCAACCATATTGAGTACCATCATACTGAGTTGTAGTCAGTTCTTTCATTAATGTATCAGCCAATGACTTATCAGTAGATTTAAATCTATCTTTAATAACCTTTAAATATTCACATGCGCTATACTGATAATGAAATCTTTATATTATTTGCAATTGTCATCCTTATAAACATTAAACCGAGCCTATCAAATCTTTCCCAAACCTTCATTTCACTGACATGTTCCACAGTACTTTTATCAGTTAATTCTGCGGACTTTTCAACAAGCAATGCCAAGTCAAGATCTAATACGCCTAATGTAAATTACACATACTCTAACCATTCTAAATAATTTGACACAGAGAGTACAGGGACACTAGAAGCATGAGAATGTATAAACGAAATACCACTACGAACATAAAATAATATTAATGCTTTGAGTTTACCAAAATATGATGAACTATTGATATCATCAATATTTAACCTTTGGATAACAATATTGACATATCTAGCGTTCACTCAAGATCATTTATGGAGGACTGATATCGTCCTTGTGGAATAATTTTGCTACCTTTGAGTATACAATTATATCCAAAATAATATCATCCTACCTCATCATATAATTATTTGAAATAGATTATCCTTTGGGATTATCTAAATTTCTTAATTATGCGTGTAATTTTGAATATTATTTTCTTAATGTCATTGAAGACTTGTTCCTTAATGTAATTTTATAAATCATTAATCCAGGCCACTTTAGTGACTACAATACTTTAATTGTATTTCATATCCTATAAGTCTACCATCCCAGGCTACTTTGGCAGCTACCGATCAGGCATAACTTAAGGAAATGAACTACAAATAATATTCATCAAGTTTATTTGATCTAATTTATGATGAAATAATATAATAATATAATAAATATAATAATTTTTTTGAACCTAATCACAAAAAAAAAAAACTCATAAATAAAATCAATAATATATATAAATTATGTTCATGTAAAAAAAAAAAAAATTTTTATTTTTAAACACATACATGTAAATAAAAAAATAAATATAAA
Organism: Ensete glaucum; assembly: GCA_021527575.1. Taxonomy (NCBI): domain Eukaryota; kingdom Viridiplantae; phylum Streptophyta; class Magnoliopsida; order Zingiberales; family Musaceae; genus Ensete; species Ensete glaucum. Next base: position 22,039,419 of record CM038551.1, read on the forward strand.
AAAAAAAAAAATTGAATTTAAACATGTAATAAAAAATTCATATAAGAAAACTATAAAATAATAATAATTTATATTTTTTTAAATTAAACTAATTAATTTTATTTAATTGAAGAAGCCAATAAGTCCAATTAAATAAATTGATCAAATAACAAAATTAATCTATAAATAATCAAAATATAATCATGATTAAATTTTGTTAAACTATATATTGATCAATTTCATAATTAAGAAAATAAATCATAATTTTTTTAATTTTATAATGGTAGAACTGTAATTCTAAAAGGATATAAAAAATTACAAAAGAACAAAAATATTATAGGATTAATAAAACACAGAAAGGGTAAAACCATAAATAATCCTATTCGATAAAAAGATAAAATTGTAATTTCGACTAAATGGTAAAACTATAATTTCAAAAGAATGATAAAACTATAATTTATGCTAAAAGGTAAAACTGTAATTTCAACCAAATGGTAAAATCGTGATTTCAGCAAAATGGCAAAACTATAATTTTACTTTTTATTGAAGAAAAAAAGCCATAGCCCTAATTTCTTCCCCTATTGTGTGTGCCGTGTGTGACCTGACGCGATCAGCGGCGAGGTCGCGATCGCAGCGGCAGACCGCCACGCGGCCTTTTCGCACATGGCCGCCTCTTGATGCGATGCGGTCACCACTTGCAACAAACCTACGTGCGGTCACCGCTGACGCTACCGCCACCTACGCGACCGACTGGCGGCGTCGTCAACGCCGCCGATCTGCACACACGCCGTCAAGGTGCCGCAAATGATCCGCCAAAATAGAGATTGTTGCGTCTTTTCCACAATGCAAAACAACCATCAAGATCATTCGCAAGCAAACGATTATATTTAACATATAGGAATACAGATCGATCAGATATTCAGATCTACACATTGTAAACAAAAATAATAGATCTAATATTTTTTATCTCAAAATCTAAGCTCTGATACCAATTGTAAGCATAAAAACTATAATTATGCAATCTATTATGCGAAAAACTATTATGTCAGGATTGAAATCAATTAATACTAGATATATTTACGATACATACCCTTAGATGCCATCTGAATATGATTCAATTAGATCGTCAAGAGCACCGTCTTCTGGATCCGAATATCACCGAGATGTCGATCTACAAAGAGAACTATAATTGATCTAGACCTCTTCCCCTCTCTTCATATCTTTTCACAAGACCACTATTATCGATTATTTTAGGGAGATTGAGAGAATAACTGTAATCTCTCTTATGCAACGTATTACGACTCACGCACTCACCACACCACTATTCACCCTTAGATTTAAAGAAGGTCATGTCTTTTTATAGGCAAGAGCATATGATATTTTAGGGGAGTTCCTTCTATCTCCTCTAAAATATCCCAATATAATATAAACTTTATTTAATATTAGCTAATATCTCTTATCATAATCCAATTAATCCTATAATATATACATAATCTTACAACAACTTACAGCGATAAGCCGATCATCATTCATCCAAGCAACGGGAGATCAACATGACTATATTACTAATAAAAATATGACATTTAAATCACATCATCCGCATTCAACAAAGAAACAAACAAGACAAGAAACAGACAACCAATATCAAGAAAACAAAATGAACGCTAGAGATCAGCACAAGAAATCGATAAAAGAGGGGGTAAGTGTGTCGATGAAGCATTAAAAATTTGGAAAAGGGTATGAAGTATACCTGCATCCCATCTTCGTAAAATCTTTCAAAGTGAACGCCCTAGCTTACATAGGGTTGTCAACGTCGCACCCACTCCACCTACAGAACAAACCCTATTCCCTTTAGTGCACAAAAGAATTCAAGAAGAAGAGAAAGGAAGAGAGATTGCAATCAACGCGTACTCGAATTCTGGCCGGCAATGAAGTTGACCCAATCCCCGAATTCGATCTCTCGAGCCAGCGGCAGTGCATGAAATTCTCGAGGGGGATTCTTGAGAAGATCCCCGCTTCGGATCTTGCGGGGTTCCCTCGCTGCTCCGCCAAGACCCTAGAGTCGACCATGATGTTTGTTCTCGAGGCGGACTCTTGAGAGGATTCACGCTTCGGATCTTGCGGGGTTTCCTCGCCGCTCGATGAAAATCCTAGAGTCGATCACGCGGGCTCTCTGCTAGAATGATACATGGGAGGAGGAACGCGAGGAGAGGCGTCAGGCGAGGCGACGAGGCAAGAGGTAAAGGCGGAGATAGAGAAGACAAAAAAGAGAAGAGCGCTATATATATACATACATAACGCGCCGTTAGAGCCGTTGGGATCTGCTGAACGGCGTCAAAACGCTTTGGTACCAAGAAAAGGAAAAAATAATTAGATAAAGGGCAAAATTGTACATATAGATATTCTCCGAATTTAGTGGCTTTTTTAGTTTATTCTTCTATGCTTTAATTTTAAAAATATATCCATGTGAAACTTTAAAAAGTATGTATATATATATATATATATATATATATATATATATATATATACTTAGGGTGATTGTTTGGAAAAAACCCTTAATTTTGAGATTTTTTAGTAAAACATCTAATTTTGAAAAAAAATTGATAGAAGAAAAATAAATAGATAAAGGGTAAAATTATACATATAGATATCCTCCGAATTTAGTAGCTTTTTGAGTTTATTCTTCTATGCTTTAATTTTAAAAATATATGCATGTGAAACTTTAAAAAGTATATATATATATATACTTAGAGTGACTATCTTGAAAAAACCCTTTAAGATTTTTTAGTAAAACATTCTAATTTAAAAACAAATTTGATAGAACGTTCTTGGTCATGTGAAAAGATTAGTTTACCCTACCTCCATCAGACCCATCATCGTCTCCATCAATTTGATACCCCTATTTTTGAGTGGGTCCCTCTGCTAGACTCGCTCAATGATGGAGGCACGGCCTCCACGACCCTCCTTCGTCACCGAGGGCGAGGCCTCCACCTCCATCGAACCTACCCAACAACGGAGGTGCAATGACCCTGGCAAGCAATGTTATCACAATGAAAAAAGTTAACACATCCTCCCACCCAATAATAGAAGTCTAGCAGCCCCTATTAGATCTTGCTAACCCCAATGACAAACTTGTAGCCGCCTTGGGAGAGGAAGGGGGTGACCCACCCACACCCATAACCTCCCTTGCCAATCGTGAGGGGTGTGACGGTGGTGAGCTTTGCCCATAACCACCTTCGTCGCTTACTATGGAGGGGTGGTAGAGCCTCCATCATTAATATGATGGGGGTTGTTATGTCTTCATCACTGAATGGGTCAGGCAGAGAGGGATGGTCGGTGCACTGAGAGGCTTAACTAGTGGATGGAGACACAACCAAGGGCTTGACGTAGGATGATGGATGATAGAGACTATACTGAATATTTTAAAAAATGAGGAGCCATGTGAAAAATTTTTGAAGTTAAGATATTATTTGAGAAATTCTTAAAGGTACGAGTGTTTTTATGATAATTCATCCTACATTCTATTATCATTACTCCTTCAAACTACCATACTGTTGTAAGTGGTATTTTAATTAATTCATGCTTTATGTATTTAAAATTTTAAATTAATAAATGATAATAATTAAATATGAGTAAGTTGAGTTTTTTCATCCATGTTAATTGGAAGAAGCATATGTTAAAGCATCTTAATATTTGAATGATACACATATATATTAATTAATTTTATGAGGACAAATAAATTATATCCGAATTTGAATTAAAATATTTAAAAATCTCCCTAAAATGGGAAAGACTTTCGTTATAAAATCTATCTAATGTCTTTTTTTTTCACCCCTTGATATTGGGCTTTAAGATACAAAGATTTGATTATCACCATAAGTATTGATCCATATGGGATTCAAGCTCGATAATCCATCGACTAGATACCAATTTTTGAATGAAAGTTTTATCGAAGACGAAAACTATCATTAAAAGACCAAGCGTAAAACTATAATAATAAAAAAAAACCTCTATTACTTGTACAGCTAAAGTACTTAACAATAAAACTTAAAACAACTAAATTGAAAATGCCATAGAAAGCTTATGGATGACGCAGGTTATCTTTAGATAGAACGTAAATGCTTTTGAAAATTTTAATCTCCTCCTTCTCTCTTTGTTACTGAAACCTCCTCATGAGGTTCAATCAATAAGTAGTAGGCTTTGGAACAAAGCTTTGATGCAGAGCTTTGGCCATTGAAACTTTAAATAAGAAGGCTGCACCTGGAGGATGGATTGCAGCTTCGTAAAACCCTCCCCCTCTCTTTTCCCCTCTCTTCTCTTCTCTCTTCTAAGACTAGAAATGCTATGGTCAAGTAGACTTTGCTAGAGAATTCTTTTTGTTTCCTTTAATTCTTAGGATTTTAAAACTTTCTTTGCATAGGGCTGTTACACCTCCTTTACTTAGTGACTATCCTTTATTTTACGGAGGGCTATCCTAATTCGAGTTCAATCTGAGTTGAGATTAAAATAAACTATATTTTCTTAGTCAAATATGACTTTAAGGGTTCAAGAGCCCCCTTAACAAAGCTTGGTAAGTTTTGGTTGAGGGCTATTAAGATTGTCCCTGATCACAACTCTCCCAATTAGGCGATTCACATTCCATTAAATTTTGGCTAGTGGCTTCTTCTCACTCCATTTATGATTGAATATTTTACTTTGATCTATCGATGTGGTTGATGTCATCATACCTAATATCATCTATATATACTATTTTGATGGGGTTCTCCACTGACTCGAGGGCTTTGTTGGACTTCTTAGAACTTATTGGTTTTGATATTTCCCGTTTTGGCTTCTCCTCCTCTTTGGGGAAGGCCTTGATTCTTTGCATGTTAAAGTGAGAGCCATAAGCTTTTAATAAGCATTCACCATTTTCTTTTCTTGGCTAGCGAATATCAAGTCTTCCATTAAACCAATCTCATTTGGGGTGATGAAGAATTTATTTCCATTCATCTAGAGTTAGTGAAATTAAATGACATCTCGATCTCATAAATAGAGATCCCAAAGATAACTTGATATATGTCAAGTGAAACCATATCACATGTCATCTCATTGATGAATTTCTTGGTAATGGCCACATATATCTTACATTGTTGGTCGATCCTCGTCTCTACATCATTATAAAGTAATCCAAATGGATATAAGTGCGGATGAGATATCATATCTAAGTTGAACTTCTTGACTAAGCTTGCTAAGATAGGGTTCTTTTGGTTTTTGACATTAATGATCTTATCAATGACCTCTTGTTTTACTTAAATCCTGAAAGTGAATAATTCTTCTTGAATCTCTTGACCGAGGGTTAGATTCGATCTATAACCTTCGGTCTAGTCATTAGCGATAGACTCAAATTTATATTTGATCATTCTTCAACCATTTTTTTTTAAAGAGTTCCCGGTGAACCTTCCAACACTTTTTATATGGGGTCATATACCGTTTTACAATGTTCATAAAAAAAGATCCCTTTGCTTTGAGGAAGAAATCTTACTATCCCTAAATTCCTCTTGAGCCATCGAGTGGCTCCTTTTAGCACTCTCCAGAGGCTTCATGCTATGGGTGTTTTTTTTTTCGCAATCATCATCAACATATTGTTAGTGATCGAAAAATCATATACTCTATAGAGACTTAGTTCTGTATGAATCTGTTCATAGAGGCCTGTAGTATATTTCATCATCATCATTAAATGATAGTCAAGGAAAATTTAAAGTGTCACTGCTTGTCATCAAAACTTAGCAGTGTATTCTTGCGTGGATTGGTCCCTTCTTTAGTGTAGATAATGTCACTATCTTTCTTTAAGATACCTTATATGGTAAAATTCTTCTCGTAAGTCTTTTAAATTTTGTTCATGATATGTATTCATCGCTATTGGTTCGAAGATAGGCTTTCCATCATACGAGCCTATGTGCAGTCAATTTGAGCCAAACAAGCATCACCCTATCCTCATTGTTCAAGCCATATAGATCAAAATTAATATAAAGTTGATATGTCTATGAGTCTAACACTTTAGTGTTGATCAAGCCATCATAGGAGAATATATTGATGCGAGCCTCAATGCCGTAGGGTTAGGTTCTTATTGCGATGTTATGTTCAACAATGTTTTCTTCACAGTTGCATGTCTCGGATGGAGATGATTCTCTCTCTTTTGCTATGACACTATTTGCTCATTCATCCTTGGCTATAGGGTTGTTTTGGGATTGCACCCAGCCCTTGATAATCTTCATTTGCTAGGATAATATCGTCATCGAGGCAATAAGACTAGCCAAGATTGTTGGATGGTTGACTATCATTTCGTCGATGTTTTTTTCTTCTAGTGAGTGTGGGTTAGACTCTAACTCCTGTAGCTCTTCTCCATAAGATTTGTATCCTTGCTTTGTGGTTCCCATTCATATGAATGTTGCTCTGATACCACCTGATTCTTATGAGGTTTAGGTTCAACAATCCGTAAATCGTTATCACCTTTCGGATGGATGTTAACGAAGAAGAGAACTATAGTATAAAGACTAAGTATAAAACTAAAAGAAAATAGCCCTAAAATGTGCTAACTACCATCCATATGAATGTTACTCTGATACCACTTGATCCATATAAGATTCAAGTTTGATGATCCATCAACCAATACCACCTTTCGGATGGAAGTTTTAATGAAGGAAAGAACTATAGCAGAAGGAGTAAGTATAAAACCAAAAGAAAACAATCTTATTGCTTCTAAAGCAAAAGTGCTAACCAGAAGACTTAAAACTATGAAATTAAAAATATGATAGAAAGGTTATGGATGCATAAGAACGCAAGTTATCTTTGGACACCACATAGATGTTGATTGGTTTTGATCTTCTCGTTCTCTCTTAATACTGGAACCTCCTCCAGAGGTTTGGACAGCAGGCAGCAAACTTTGGGGGACTTGTCACAGTGGTTCGACGAAGTTTTATTGCAGAGCTTTAACTATCAGAACTTTGAGGAAGAAGGCTGTAACCGGAGGATGTGCTATTAACTATATAGAACCTTCCCCTTCTCTCTTCTCTTATCCTCTTCTCTTCTCTTTTTTGAGGTTGAAAAAGCTAGGGCCGATTGAGGTTTTGCTGGAGACTTCTTTTAGTTCCACTGGTTGCCCTTATTTGAGTGAAGACTATCTCCTAACCTAATCTGAGTTCTATCATGATTGAGATCGAGATAAGTGGGCTTTTTAAGGTATTTGAGGCGATAGAAAGACCATTCAACAGGTCATTTAAGAATTGAGATTGAGATAAGTTGGCTTTTCTAGATCAAATAAAGGTTTGAGGCCTCAAAAGGTCATTCAATAATAAAGTTTGGCTAATTAAATTGAGAGCTGCTGAGATCACAAAGTTTTTGAGCTTACACTCCGGTGTATGTGCGGGTATTCAAGTTTAGACCAAGTCAACATCACACTTCACGTGGCTTTGACATTAGGATGATCTTTAAGCCATTTGCATGGTCAAAGAGTTGATTAATTTCTCCCTTTATCGTCCTCTCTCGTAAATCTTCGAGTTATATATGTTCTACTTTTCTTTTCTCTCTCTCTCTCTCTCTCTCTCTCTCTCTCTCTCTCTCTTTTCGCATCCATCTCTTTCCATTTGCTTAGACCATTAGAAGACAAATTAGCTCCATGGCCACAGTGTGGAAGACAAACACACTTCAATTCCACGAGAAACCCGCACTTGGAGAAGGCTTCCGAGTCCAACCCAACATGTGACGACCGCTCGTCCCCGAAGTCAAAGACAGTGAGTGACAAGCCATGGCAATCTGATGGCACTCTTAATTGACTACTGACTGTTGCCGACATGATAGTGAAGGACTGGCATGCGTATGTATTCTTAGTAGTATATACATTATTTATGTGTTATCACTATGGGTACAAATGTGTTTAAAAAAAAAAAAAAAAAAAACTCAATACACCCCATCATGTATATGGATTTGAGACTCGGCTCAATCACGTGCGTGTGGTTCTTCTCATTTCGGATTCATAAATTTATTGGGTTTAGATCTCAGTTAGTTTCCGATTACACGTATGCGGTTTGATGGGTATCGTCGTCCGGTCTTGTCTGACCCATATTTTATTAAAATTCGATGGACCCACCCAACTTGAAAAGAGACTCCTCCAAACGGTAACTTAGAGAAGAGATCAGACGCTGAGTCGTAGGATTAAAGACAGAGAAATAATTTGAAGGATTTTTTTTGGTCAACCATTTTGACTTTGATGCTTGGGAGATGCAACCATGTTGACCTTGAGCTGCTGCATAATTAATTGGAACTCCTTATCTTTCCATACATAGCAACACACACAATTTTAACATATCCAATACCTCTGTTTGTGTGTATTAACCTTTCTATAACTAAAAAGTATATAAATAATCCAGGAGTCAGTTCGTAAAGAACAATGATGTAATTTATAATTTCTCAAGGAAACAGTAGCCTATAGTAGAAAATGGAAATTAATTATATTTGCAATATATATACGCTTATATGAGGGGAAAGAAAAATATATCCACTTACATGAAGTAATTACCTTTTGTTGATTTAGTACTAAGAAAGGGATGGGTGTGGCATTCGATTCCGGAGGAACCCCCCCTTTGATAACTTTCCCATGTTTCGTGCAGGCAGTCGCAAACACAGTGGAGGCAAGAGGGGATAAGAAAGATGCCGTTCCCATAATGTCTTTAATTCCTTCCCTCCATGTCTTGACTTCCAAATGCCGAAAGATACACACTCCACTTGTTCTCTCTCTCTCTTCCTCCTCCTACTACATGCCTTCCTCGGTTTCTTCTTCTCATTCATTTCATCTCTCCCTCTCTCCTTTTCCTTCTCTTCTTGAGGTGAGGTGGTGGAGGAATGCTTGTCACCCTGCTCTGTTTTAGCTCCCTCTCTTCTTCAACACTTCCCTTCTCCTCGTCCTCTGTACAGAAGAAGAGCTTCCCAGTTTAGGTTATTCTCCGGTGCTCCTCTACTGTTTGCTTCGATGGACGGGCGCACTTGCAACCTCTGCTTCCGCCGCTTCTCCAACGGCTACGCTCTTGGCGGGCACATGCGCTCTCACGTCACCTCCACAGCCCCTCGGGCGAGGTCATGGCGCCCTGGAGATTCCCACTCCTCCGTCTCCTCTGGTCATGCTGCGGCGGTGCGCGACGTGGAAGAGGAGGAGGCGGTGGAGGTGGGACTCTCTTGTGGCCTCCGCGTGAACCTCGGGAAGAACCTCCGGCTCGTGGACTCAGAGTTCTCTTCCTCCTCCTCCTCCTCCTCCTCCTCCTCCTTCGCTGCCGACGAGCCAGCTGGCCCCTGCGTCGTCGTTCCAGACTGGGAGAGCGAGACGGAGTCACCCCGCGCCCGGCGCCCCCGAACGAAGAAGCGCCGCCTCGGGGCCACTGCCTCTTCGCAGGATCGGCCGGATGCGGAGCCGGCGAGCTCCGTCTCGGACGCGACCCCCGACGAGGACGTCGCCCTCTGCCTGATGATGCTCTCTCGCGACTCCTGGGCCGCCGCCCGATCGCGGCCCCCGATCCGGAGGGGAAGGAGTCAGCACCAGTGCGACGCGTGCAAGAAGGTGTTCCGGTCGTACCAAGCGCTCGGCGGCCACCGGGCGAGCCACAAGAGAACCAACGGCTATGCCCCGGCCGTCGAACCCCGAGTCGCCAGCTCGGCCGACGGCGTCGACACCAACGCCGATGCCAGAGTCTACGAGTGCCCCTTTTGCTTCAGAGTCTTCAGCTCCGGCCAAGCTCTCGGCGGCCACAAGAGGTCGCACTTTATGTCCTCTGTCACCAACAACTCGCCGTCGAGCACCTCCCCTGTCCCCGCAGTCACCAACTACGTCCGCAGCTTCGGCCTTATCGACCTTAACCTGCCGGCGCAAGCGGACGACGACGTCGAGCTGTCCGCCATTTCCGATACTGAAGTTCCTTCCCAACCTCAACGTCGAGCAAGCATGCAATCTAGGCACTCTCCCTCTCTACCTACAGAGCAAGAGAGAGCAAAGTGGATAAAGCTTCAACTAACGTCGAAGTTTTGAGGTAAACTAAGAAGCTTCAACTCCTCCTCTTCCAGTCTTAACACTGGATAAAGCTGGTGATTTGATGATGCTGTTGATATTGCCTCGACAGGGGAGGAATGCAGAAGCTTTTCTTCACCCTTTCCCTTCTTCGAGCTCATCCTCTCGCTGTCCCCTGCCAGCTGCTCTTACTGTTACTGTTCCATTGGTTCGAACCGGAACAAAAGAGAAATTGAATCGGGTCCTGCAGAAGCTATTTGGTCCAGTGTTGGAACCTCCTGCTACACCAAAGAAAACACCTACCGCAGTTGCCATTTTCCATGGCATGTTTTAGCTTCTCGCAACAAAAGCATCGAACTGTTTCATATTTCCTGCAGATGCTTCTACCACAATTACGTGAGCGATTAAAAAGACAGCTTGGAGTGTACATGATGCGCGTGAGGGTGGGAAAGGAATAAAGTAGGAGGGCGAGAAGAATAACATGTATCATGAGATTATAGGTTGGCTGGGGCAGAGAGAGAGAGAGAGAGACAGAGTTGTGTGTGGGGTTGCGGGCTTTCCACTCTTCACACAACTTTCAAGTGAACATTGGACTGGCCAAAGGAACAACTCAAATAGCTGCTCACCGCTCCTGGTTACTGTCTCAACTCCTTTTCTTCCTTTGTTCCCGTCTCACTTGCACTTGGAATCTCAATAGTGACATCATGATACGGAAAATAATAGTTCCCCTTCCAAACTCCAAACTCCAAACTCGATGACGTGGCCTAAGGCCAACCAAGGTAAAAAGATGAGATCGGATGATCAATTTTTAGTATCTCATCTTTTTGATGCATATGAGCGACGTGTCACAAACGGATAGACAAACATGAGGTTTGGCAGCATCGGATACCGTGCAATCACCATCAGATCTCATAATAACATGAGAGAACCACATAATAACAGAGCAGAAGCAACACACAGCCGACAACATGAATAGTCGTTAACGCTGCCGACGACATTAAATAGGCTGGCAGAAAACGCCAGAGGAATGATGAAATCGAGACTTGACCGATCAATGATATATAGGTATGAAAGTGGCACCTCAAGGGCTCTACCAGGGACTCTGACCCTCCCTCTGTACTTCAATCAAAAAGGAGAAGTTTTGATGCTCAAGCAGGACGTTGGACTTCACCATTCGAATCAATCCTAACTTGATCGTCGGAAGGACCTCCCCGGGAACCTATCACCCGGGAGGTCTTGTCTTGTAAGAACAGCCTAGATAAGTTAGAAAGACCCGTATCAAAGTTACAACCAGAGCATCCACACCCGCTGACCTCGAATCGCTAGCGTGGAATGCCTCTCGTGCTCGTGGCTCGAACCCTGTTGTGCGGATCCACTGGATGCGATGGAGGAGACACAACATATAGCGTTAGAAGGAGGACCGCCAATGTCACAAGAGAGCTCGACACATGTTAATCCTGGAGAGGATGCCCCTCCCGCAACGTAACCAGCCTCAGAAGGAGCCTATCGACCCCAGCTTCCATTCCCTCCATTCGGAGATGGGAACATACCTTCTTACACCCAGGGGCGATACTGGAACTTACTTAACGACCCTGGGCTAACTCCACCACTGCCGAGCCCAAGGACCCCAGTGGTAACTCCTGAGGCATTTCAGGGGCTTACTAACCAGGTCCAAGTCATAGCGGGAATGCTTTAAGCAATTATCCCCTATCTCCCGTAGCTTGCCCAACAGCCGAGCTCACGACCCCCAACAACTCCCCTGCCTCAGACAAGAACAATACCGCCAACCAATGAGCTACCACCAATAACCCACTCTGTAGACAACCCACCCCATTTCTCCCTGAAGTCCGATCAGGCTCCCTTGGGAGATGCAACTAAGCAACTAAAGCCTGCGCCCAATGTATTGATCCACAACTTTCCGAACCCCGACACACTCTCCTCGGACTCTACTGGTTCCCTAAGGGAGCAACCACGCCTGGTGAATCAGAGGATCGATGATGTCCGAAGGACCCTAAGGACAAAAGATAAGCATGCTGTGGGTCCCCTTCGTGGTTCTCCCTTCGTCCAGGAAATTTAAGATGCATATATTCCATCGCACTTCCGTCTCCCGATGCTGGAGGTGTATGACAATAGCTCCGATCCAACGGAGTATGTGGCTGTATTCTATGCGAGGATGACTTTGTATGGCACCTCAGATGCCATAATGTGTTGGGCTTTCCCAACAACTCTCCGAGGAATTACACGAGGATGGTACAGTCGGTTACCACCCTCCTCCATTTACTCCTTTAATCAACTTGTAAGGGAGTTAGAGGGAAATTTCCTCTCTAGCGCTTGACCAAAGCTGACTACTGCATCCCTTATCGGGATGAGACAGAAGGAGGAGGAACACCTCAGACAATACCTTGCCCGCTTCACAAACGAAGTCAAGGCCATTCTCGATGCGCATCCATCATTGGTCATCCAGGCTTTCATGATCGGGATCAGGCCTTCCCGCCTTTTTTGGTCGCTTGTGGAGAGACCCCCTGCAACTGTACCAGAGATGCTACAGAGAGCCAACCAGTACGTTGCCGCCGAGACTTTGGTGGTGGAGAAATACAAAGATCAAAAGCGCCCCTAGGGTGAACCCTCTCGGAGTCCACCCTCTGGGCTCTCAAGGAGAAGGATGGAGAGAAGTGAACAAACCATGCCCCGTCCGCCTAATGTTCTGCTTAACTCCACTCGAACAAAGATCTTCCTCTAGATCCGAAAAAAGTGACTCCTAAAGACTCCCAACCCACTGAGGTCTTGCGCTGAGGACTGAGACTGGCGACATTACTGTCGCTTTCACTGCAACTACGGGCACGATACTGAGGAATACTATGACTTAAAGAACCAGATCGAGGACCTTATCTACCACGGCCACCTCGACCGATACATAAGGAAGCCGCACGAGCCATCCCTTTGTCCGAAGGGATCAGTGGAATGACACATCGATGTTATAGTGGGTGGCTCGGCCACGGGTGGTGTCAGCTCCTCAGCAAGGAAGGCCTATGCTTGCACGGAAGTTCAGAAGAGGCCCCGAGCCCAAGGCGATCTGGGATTCACCTTCGAGTCTAAGAGCGAATACCCAGACCATGACAATGCCTTGGTGGTCATGGCCTGCATTGCAAATGCCTACGTCAGACGTATCATGATAGACACAGGGAGCTCCGGCGACATATTATACCTTGATGCTTTTTATAAGCTCAGAATGACTAACCGAGACCTCGCTCCCATGACTTCAACTTTGATAAGGTTCACTGGCGATGCAATAACTCCCGTAGGTGTCGCAACCCTCCCTATGACTTTCGGCGATGAGCCAAGAACCAAGACCCTCACAGTTCATTTCATGGTGGTGGACCTCCCCTCAGCGTACACTGTGATCATCGGATGGCTGACTCTCAACAAGCTAAGGGCGGTCGTCTTCACATACCATCGCAGTATGAAGTTCCCGACCAGCATAGGCTCGGGGGAGATCAAGAGTGACCCCTAAGAGTCAAGGCGATGCTATATGGTGGTAACAATCATCCCTAGAAAAGGCAAGAAGGCTCTGGTTCCCGACCCCCATGAACCCCACAGACCTAACACTCGACCCGAGCCCTCTGAACTAATACTGGAAGTGCCACTGGAAAAGGCTCACCCGGAGAGGATAGTGCAGGTCGGGTCAACTCCATCGGAAGACCAACGCGTCCAGCTCATAGATTTTCTTGGATATCATTCTGACATTTTTGCTTGGTCAACGAGCGATATGCCGGGCATACACCCCCAGATTGCGCAACATCAACTGAACACAACCCCGGGAGCTCGGTCGGTGCAATAGAAACCAAGAAAGTTCACCCTAGATCGGCAAAGGGTCATCGAAGAGGAAGTAGATCGGCTACTGGAGGCTGGGTTCATAATGGAGATTAGGTACTCGACTTAGTTATCTAATGTAGTTCTCGTAAAACAGGCTAATGGAAAGTGACGCATGTGTGTTGATTACACCGATCTTAATCGGGCACGTCCGAAGAATTATTATCCATTACCAAGGATTGATCAGCTGATAGACTCCACCTCGGGGTATGAGCTCCTCTCCTTCATGGACATGTTCTCAGGATACAACCAAATCCGAATGGCCCCTCAAGATTAGGAGAAGACGACCTTCATCACATACAAAGGAACCTATTCTTATAGGGTAATGTCATTCGGGTCAAAGAACGTGGGGGCTACCTACTAGAGAATGGTTAATCAATTATTTAAGGACTAGCTAGGCAAAAATATGGAGGCCTACATTAATGACATGATTATCAAGAGCAAGCAAGCGGAGACACACTGCACGGACCTCGCCGAAATATTTCAGACCCTTAGGAAGTTTGGAATGAAGCTCAACCCCACCAAATGTGCTTTGGCCTAGTGTCAGGAAAATTTCTTGGCTTCCTTATTCACCAATGAGGAATAAACATGAACCCGGAGAAGATCAAGACCATCACCAACATGAAACCACCCCAAACCATCAAGGAGGTCCAACACCTCGTCGGGAGGTTGGCAGCTATAGAGTGGTTCATATCTCAGGCTGGCGACCGAAGTTATCTTATCCTGTGGGCGCTAAGGCATAACAAAGACTTTAGTTGGGGCCCCGAGTGCGAGCAAGCATTCCAGGAGCTTAAGGCCCATCTCATGACCTTACCTCGAATGTCCTCGGTCGACCCAGGCGACTAGCTTGAGATATACCTCTCCGCCACAGAATGAGTCGTCAGCTCAGTTTTGATAAAGCCGATAGGAATAGTCAGCAACCTATCTACTACACCAGCCACATCTTGCAAGGTGCAGACGAGCAATACCCTCTGATAGAAGAACTCGCTCTCGCCCTCATCCTCGTGGCCAGAAAGCTGAGGCCCTATTTCTAGACTCATACTATCAAGGTAGTCATCGACCAATCGCTATGCCAAATTTTTTCTAAATTTGACATTTCAAGATGGATGCTTAACTGGTCGGTAGAACTTAGCAAATTTGACTTAGAGTATGCCCCGAGGAAGGCCATCAAAGCCCAAGTCATTATCGATTTCTCCTTAGAGCTGATTGCCCCATAACCCCCTCAGGAAAAACTTGTGTGGAATCTCCATATTGATGGATTGACGAATTCCTCTATGGGAGGAGCCAGAATAGTCCTAAGAGACCCCAGTGGCCAAACTTGGGAACATATCGTGCGACTGGAATTTCCAACTACCAACAATGAAGCAGAGCATGAAGCATTGCTACTCGGATTACGACTGGCTGTTGAGCTGCAAATCAAGCACCTAGAGGTGTATACTAATTCCCAACTGATCGTCGATCAAATCAACGGAAGCTTTGAGGCTCGATAACTAAACATGACCCGCTATCTCTTCGAAGCCCGTCGATTGATAGGTACGATCAAGTACTTCAAAATTTTTTAAATCCCATGCCTCGAGAATGCCAGAGTTGATGCCCTAGCCCGGGCGACCTCTGCCGACCCAGCCGATGAGTTGCCGACTATCCATAACCTCTGCAAGCTGATAGTCGCCACAATTGAAGTGGCCACTATGGCTACACACCTCAACTAGAGGGAGGAAATATTACGCTACAAGAAATATACAATTCTCCCAGCGGACGAGGCTGCTACACGATGAGTCAAAAGGACCGAAGCATGGTTTGCCATCGTCAATGGGCACCTCTACAGAAGAGCCTTCAGCCAGCCCCTACTGCAATGCTTATTGAGATCTGAGGCTAGCATAGTGCTTGCCGAGGTCCACAAGGGGATATGTCGTGAATACATTGGAGGGCGCACACTGGCTTTCAAGATCCTTCGCCTCAGATACTATTGGTTGACCATGCAAGCAGATGCCAAATCCTATATCCAGAGGTCCATAGAATGCCAGAAGAATGCCCGCGTTCCTCGCCAACCAGCCCTGCCACTCTCTTTGACTCCTTGCGCTTGGCCTTTCGCACAGTGGGGGATAGACCTTCTTGGCCCAATCCAACAAACGGCTAGGCAGCACAAATTTCTAATCATCGGGGTAGATTATTTTACCAAGTGGGTTGAGGCTAAGCCCGTGGCCTTGATCACAAAGAAGCAGATGAAAACTTTCATATGGAAAAACATCATAATAAGGTTCGACCTGCCAAAGGTCATAATCACAGACAATGGGACGCAGTTCAATAATCCTAAGTTCAAGACTTTTTGTCGAAACTACCAGATCCAACTAAAGTTTAGCTCGGTGGTTCATCCTCAAGCCAATGGATTGGCAGAGGTAACCAACAGAAGCATATTAGAAATGCTACAAAGACGAGTAGAGGGGACTCGGACGGCTTGGGTCGAGGAGCTCCCTAGCATCCTATGGGCTCTACGGACAACGCTAAAAACCCCTATGGGGGAGTCTCCCTACAGCCTGGCCTTTGATACTGAAGCTGTCCTCCCTCCCGAGGTGGTCTTCCCGATGTTGAGAATTGAAAATTTCATTCCCGAAGCATCAGAAGCAGGTCTTAGGGAAAATTTGGACATAATCGAAGAACATAGGCCCAAGGCGCATTTGAAGAATCTATATTATCAAAGGGCAATTGCCCGACTCTATAATCGAAGGGTCCAACCACAACCCATCGTGAAGGGAGACCTAGTCCGAGGTCAGCGACTCAGGGCATACCCGAGGAAAACTCACCCTGAGATGGGAGGGGTCATTTCATGTTACCCAAGTCATTCGGGATGGGACATACACTCTATCGATAACAGAAGGGAAAACACTCTCTTAGACTTGGCATGTGTCAAATTTAAAGAAATTTTATGTCTAACATAGCAATGTTAGCTCGGCATTCAGAGCCATTTAGATAAAGTGAAGTGTTCAAAAAGGAAACTTTATTTGATAGCAAAAAGTTATAGAATGGTCGGGCGACACAGTTGGAAACAAATCTTCAAATGCCTAATGTTCCAAAAAAAGGAAGTATCCACAGGGTCGGCTGCTTCTCAAAGGGGGTGCCATCATCAAAAGGCTGGTCGAGGTCCATCTCAATGTTGGCATCTTCTGAACACTCGGAGAAGGGGTCCAGCTCGATCATAACGTCTAGGTGCTTCCCCCAAAGTCGCTCGAGCACCACCGGGTACCCGAACTCGTAGTTGACCCTCCCCATCTTCTCGAGGCCATATTCAAATCCTCGGGATGCCTTTAAGTAGCTACCGCCTTCTGCCCTTGGTCTTTAGTTTAGCTTCAAGGAAGGCTACCTCCTCGGTTAGCGAGAGAACATCCCCCTCCAGACGAGCTCGGTCGTTCCGAGCCTCATCCAAACTGGAGCGCAGAAGCCTGACTTCCTGCTCAAACTCCCTTCGTTGGCTCCTCAGGGATTCCAGTTTAGTCCACATCCTCTCGATTTCAGCCTCCAGCTCTTTCACCCGTCGCTCAGCAACCATAGCTAACTCCTAGCCAACACTAGCCTTAGCTCCTTTTTCATAGCCCGAAGGGTCAGAATCTTCTCATGCTAGCTCCGAACCAGTCGACTCACATCATGGACCCGATCGATAAGGGCACTGATGAAGTGAAGTCCCTGCAAGCAGACATAGTTAAACTTAAATGAATAAGATATGAAGAAAAGAGATGCTCCTTACACAGACTACTGACATGCCAGCCCGATTCATAAGCCCCTCGGAGGAGCACTCATACACTTGCTTCGCCAAGGTGGGGTGTAGAGCTCCCCGCAAGTACTCCCCAGACAACGCCCCCTCAGTCCAGAATAGGCTGGAGCCGGAGATGGTTGACCACCTCAGCACCAAGGGGTCCTCTCCCTTGACGCACTTCTGCCATGTCATGATAGAGGTGAAATACCTATCCGCCCCCGCTCGGTCTTCAACCTCGTACAACTCCCTCATGGTGTACCCCCACTCGGGAACCTCCTCAAGTTCCATCATCCCTTTGCCCTTGTCGGCAGAGGTCCTCGCAGTGCTCCGAGAGGCGTCTGTAGGTTGTTCAGCGGCCACCTACTGAAGGCATTTCCTCAAACCTGCCTCCGCGCCGGAGCTAGGGTGCTTCCCAACGGCGGACACCCCAGCATCCCTTACTGCAGGCTCGCTGGCTATCGACGGAGCCATCGAACCACTACCCGCTCCATCGTCGGACTTCATCTTGCCGAGGTTAAACATCTCTGCATGACAAAAAGGTACGATTAGAAAAAAATCCAAACCCAATCTGAAAACAGAAAAGACATATCCCCAGGGGTAGGGCTGAGACCCACTTCAGTCGACTAGGCTTCGTTCATATCTTTCACCCCCTTGAAATGGAAAGGATCCCCCAGAGGATCTCAACCAATTCAGTCTAATCGGTCGACAACGCTAGTACGGAGCTGCTCACCGTCCGAGAGGTCCACTCGATCAGGAAGCTCCAACTCTAGCGGCAGGAAATAAAGAAGAAACGTGATTTCCAACCTTTGTTGCTAGAAGGCACACCGCTCACATGGAATTCGCTACGAGCAACCAAGTAATACCCGGCCTGTCCCCGACTTAGCCGAAAGTAAGCCATAAACAACTCTTGGGTAGCCCTTATACCCGTCACATAACACTCCCATAAGAAAGCCATTAGATACCACCATGAGTTGAGCACCATTTGGGAGGGAGAAATCCTCCATTGTTCAAGGCATGCCTCGATCACAGGATGCAACAGGAATCTCAATCCAGCCTCAAGGGCATCAGTCGATAGATCGAAGCCACACGGAAAAATGTCATAAGGATGCTCCCCCGGTAGAGAGACATGGAGTTCATACTCCGGAGGAATGAAATAGTTCTTCCTTACCTTGACTAGCCAATGAGTTGTCACTGTCGAGTCTACATTGAAAAAAGACCGCATCGGTGCTAAGGCATCAGCGGTCCCAGAGTCGCCTAGAGTGTTGGACGATGGGACGACAACCACTGACATAGTATCCCTAGAGGGACGACTCAAAACCTAGACCTATGGGCCAAAATTTTGACTGACCAGGACTCGGAGTGGGAGGAGGCGGAAGACATCTGACCTGCTCGAGAAACCATCGGGGGGAAAAAGGGAGGGGATGAAGGTCAATGATGTTGGTGTAGTCGGTGCTGGAGATGACGAAGAAACAACAACAATAGTAGGGAAGAAGTGCGCAGAGTAAGAGATGGTTGCGGAATAATAAGGGGAGGGGAACTAATACCTCACCCCAGTGCCCGTTGGCACTTCGCCTTCCCCAAAAAAAGTAGGATGGCTCATTATGATGCCTCACGCTCCGTGCCTAATGAGTTACCGTGCGGGACACGCAGTCCCCTGTGAGTGGTTTTGATCAACAAACAAATCTTTCTCAATCCCAAGGAGAATATCCATGACTATCTACAAGCGAGCTCTCAGCCTCGCCTAAGGGCTTTCAGTCCCGACTATCTATAAGTGAGCTCTCAGCCTCACCCAAGGGCTTTCAGTCCCGACCATCTACAAACGAGCTCTCAACCTTGCCCAAGGGCTTTCAGTCCCGACTATCTATAAGTGAGCTCTCAGCCTCGCCTAAGAGCTTTCAGTCCCAACCATCTACAAGCGAGCTCTCAGCCTTGCCCAAAGGTTTTCAGTCCCGACCATCAATAAACGAGCTCTTAGCCTCGCCCAAGGGCTTTCAGTCCCGACCATTTACAAGCGAATTTTCAACCTCGCCCAAGGGCTTTCAATCCCGACTATCTATAAGTGAGCTTTCAACCTCGCCCAAGGGCTTTCAGTCTCGACTATCTACAAGCGAGCTCTCAGCCTTGCCTAAGGGCTTTCAGTCCTGACCATTTACAAGCGAGTTCTCAACCTTGCCTAAGGGCTTTCAGTCCCGATCGTCTATAGGTGAGCTTTCAACCTCACCTAAGGGCTTCAATCCCGACTATCTATAAGCGAGCTCTCAGTCTCGCCCAAGGGCTTTCAGTCCCAACCATCAACAAACGATCTCTCAGCCTCACCCAAGGGCTTTTAGTCCCAACTATCTACAAGCAAGCTTTCAGCCTCGCCGAAGGGCTTTCAATCCCAACCATTAACAAGCAAGCTCTCAACCTTGCCCCCGGGCTTACAATCCCGACACTCGACAAACCAAACATCGAACTCGTCCGAAGGCTCTCAGACCCGACTGCTCAACACAACACTCATAAGAGCCCTCGCCTAACTACTCATAACACGAGCCAACCGAGGCGACACAACCTCAAGTGCATATAGATCCATCTATCGTACAAACCCCACGCCTGAAGGATTCTCCACCTTGCCTTCTAGAAGACCTCAGTGGAGCCTCCTTCTCGGGAGGGGGTGTGGGGGCACATAATGATAAGGACAATAGTGGCCCCCCTCCCAAACCGGATGACGTGGCCCAAGGCCAACCGACGTAGAAGGACGAGGCCGAATGATTAATTTTCTGGACCCCGTCCTTTGACACACATGAGCAACGTGTCACAAATGGGCAGACAAACCTGAGGTCTGGCAGTATCGGATACCGTGTAGTCACTATTATGTCTCATAAGAACCTAAGGGAACCACACGACAATGGAGCGCAACACGCAACCGAAGACAACAACAGCCGATGACATTAAACGGGCTGGCAGAAGATGCTAGAGGAATAATGAAGTTGAGACTTGACCGATTAATGATATATACTTATAAAAGTGGCAACCCAAGGGCTCTATCGGGGACTCTAACCCTCCCTCTCTACTGTAATAAAAAATGAGAAGAAGTTTCGGCTCTCAAGCAGGACGTCGGACTTCACCCCTCGAATCAATCCTAACTTGATCATTGGAGGGACCTCCCCAGTAACCCGAGGACCACGTCATCCCAACTGATTAGTCCTGACGTGTCAGCCCGGGGACCACATGGACAACCACCTCGGTTGTCCGACAGCTCGGACACGTCAGACTGGAGATCGCACTGGTTACTCTGGGTGTCATACCCACAGTCATCGACCTCGCCGATCGAGACCCTAGGAACTGACGAAGGCACCATTTGACGCAGGGTCGTACCCCGATTCAACTGAAAGAGCTGAACTCATTAAATGTCATTGTACAACCCTCTTTTGCCCGATAAGTATAGATATTCCCTACTATATTCAAAACAGAGGACTCTCTCTCTCTCTCTCTCTCTCTCTCTCTCTCTCTCTCTCCTTTCCTCCTAAGAAACCACTTGGGACCTTATGAGACCCGATTGGAATCTCAACCCCCAAATGCTAACTTAGCCATCGGAGGGGCCTAGTCGGGGACATACATCCCAATATAGGCCTTCTTGCAAGTCCCCTTCAGACTGACACGGCTGACCTCGGGACCCGAGGAGTTGTCATGCTGCGAAGCCCAATTGCCACCTCAAACTTCCCCTAGCTCCGAATCCTGCTATCGATCTGCACACACAGGCCGAACAGTGTCATGCTGACTCATCGGCCATAACACAACATCTAGCAACATTTTGGCACTAGAAGGAGGGCCTGATGTCATAAGAATGCTCGACACTCAACAACCCTGGACTTACTGGTGCTTATTCAATGACCCTAGACTTACCCCCCCTACATCCAGCCCTGGACTTATTGGCGCTTATTCAATGACCCTAGACTTACCCCCCTATGTCCAACCCCGAGAGTTCATTAGTGACCCTCGAAACCTTTCTCGGGCTTACCCACCAAGTGCAAGCCTTAGCTAGGATGACCCAAACAATCATCCCCTATATTCCTCAGCTCATGCAGTAACTGAGCTTGCAGTATCAAACTGCTCCCGTAGCCCCACCCGAGGCATTATTACCTTCGAAAGGACAACCCCCAGCTGGGGACGTAATGGGATGACACACACCCTCTACCAGTACCTTAGTCCATAGCATGCCTGACCCAGACACCTCTTTGATTCTAGGGACTCATATTGGGCGTAGTGGCGCTTGATGAATCAACATATAGACGATGTCTAAAAGGAGTTCATCAGGTCGATGGAAGAACTCGGAGAGAGTTCCATTAACGCATCCCCCTTCATACCAGAGGTACGAGACAAGTCGAACCCATAGCACTTTCGGCTTTTAATGCTGGAGGCGTATGATTAAATGAAGCACATAGTTGCGTTCAGAGCTCAGATGGCACTATATGGGATGTCGGATGCCCTAATATGCCGAGCTTTCTCGATGACCATGTGAGAGTCTGCCCAACTGTGGTATTGTTAGTTGAAATCCTCTTCGATCTTTTGCTTTGGTCAGCTCATCAAAGAGTTCGAGTTGAACTTCCTTGCCAGCACCAGCCCGAGGGCAACTACAACATCCCTCCTTGGGATGAGCCAAATGGAGGATGAGCCATTAGCATAGTATGTCACCTGATTCACGATTAAAACTAGAGGGATGCCCGATGCCCACCCATCTCTCGTGATCCAGGCTTTTCTGATCAGGTTGTGGCCATCCCGCTTATTCTAGTTATTGGTCAAACGTCCACCCGCAACAGTCCCCGAGATTTTATAAAGGGCTAACCAATATATCACCATCGAAGTGCTAGTGGTCGGCAAGCGTGAAGACTAGAAGAGACCCCATGCCAACTGTTCCTAAGGCCCACCCCCGGGACCCTCAAGAAGAAGAATGGAAAGGACTGAGTCGGCCATCCCAAGGCCCCCGAACACTCCCCTCAACTCTACCTGGACTGAAATTTTTCTCCAAATCTGAGAAAAAGGACTCCTCAAAACACCCAACATGATGAAATTTCGACCCGGGGAGCGAGTTCGAGGGTGCTACTATCATTTCCATCGTGACTATGGCCATGACACAGATGAATGTGTTACAACCTCAAGAATCATATTGAAGACCTTATTCGTCGGGGCAACCTCATCCAGTATATAAGAAAGTTGTGCAAGCATTCGCTCCACCTAGGGGGTTAAATGGAGAGATAGATAGCTCCTCGGCCCGAAAAGCTTACGCTCGAACCGTAGTACAAAAGAGGCCCCGTCAGGAGCACGACCCTGAGATCACCTTCGATGGGCGAAGAGGAATATCTGGATCATGATAATGCATTGGTGATCTCGGCTCGAATGGCAAATGCCCAAGTCAGATAGATTATGGTTGACATAGGAAGCTCGACCAACATCTTATATTTCTATGTCTTTCAAAAACTTGGCATGACTGATGAGGACCTCGTCCCCATGACTTCTACCTTGATAGGATTCACCGAAGACGCAATCGCTACCCTTGGCATCACTACTCTTCCTATCACCGTCGGAGAGGAGCCGAGGACCAAGACATTGATGGTCCCATTCATGGTGGTCAAACTCCCCTCGGCATACAATGCAATAATTGGTCCCCCGACCCTCAACAAACTGAGAGCTATCGTTTCGACGTATCACCACACCATGAAGTTCCCGACAAGTGCTGGAGTAGGTGAAGCAAGGAGTGACCCATGAGAATCAAGACAATGCTACCTGATGGTAACAACTCTCTCCAAGAAGACTAAAAGTGAAACCCTAGCTCCCAACCCTAGGGAACCCAACAAATCAATTTCACACCCGAGCCCACCGAACAGGTGCTGGAGGTTCTCCTAGATCAGGGCCATCTAGAGAAGACTGTCAAGATCAAATCGACTCTTCTCGAAAACCAATGCATCCAGCTCATAGAGTTCCTCGGTGAAACGCTGACATCTTCACTTGATCACCAAACGACATGCCAGACATCCACCTAGAGATAGCCCAACATCAACTCAACACACTACCGAGGACCCGGCCGATCCATCAAAGACTCCACAAGTTTGCCCCAAACGACAGAGGGCTATCTAGGAGGAAGTAGACCAGCTGTTAGTGCAGGCTTCATCACATAAGTCAGATACCCAAGCCGGCTATTTAATGTAGTTATTGTCAATAAAGCTAATGAAAGCTGGCCCATGTGTGTTGATTACATTGATCTCAACCAGGCCTACTCGAAGAACTGCTACCCTCTCCCAAGGATCGACCAGTTAGTAGACTCCACCTTGGGGTACGAATAACTTTCCTTCATAAACATATTTTTGGGTTACAACCAAATCCAAATGGCCCCATAAGATCAAGTGAAAATAATATTTATCACACATCAAGGCAACTACTGCTATAAGGTGATGCCATTCGGGTTAAGAGAATGCCAGGGCTACATACCAAAGAATGGTTAGTCGATTGTTCAAAAATCAAGTTGGACAAAATGTTAAAGTTTACATGGACGACATGATTGTCAAGAGCAAATTCGCCTGAGCACACCTCTCAGATCTCACCAAGACATTCTAGACCATTAAGAAATTTAGGATGAGGCTTTACCCTGCTAAGTGTGTGTTTGAGGTATCCTTGGAAAAATTCCTCAGCTTCATCATCCATCAGCAAGGAATTAATGTGAATCTCGAGAAGGTCAAAGCAATCATAGACATGCAGTCGCCTCAGATGATCAAGGAGGTCTAGCGACTGGCTGGGAGATTGGCCGCCCTGAGCTGATTTATCTCCCAAGCAGACGATAAGAGCCTACCCATTCTCCGGGCACTAAAGCAAGCGAAGGACTTTAGTTGGAGTCCCGACTGCGAGCAAGCCTTCCAAGACCTCAAGAGCCACCTTGCCTGACTACCTCGACTCACCTTAGTCAGTCTAGGAGAACCACTCGAGCTGTATTTTGCTGCCTCGAACCACATAATTAGCTCGGTCCTAGTTAAGCTCGATGAAAAGGAACAACGACCCGTATACTATTTTAATCACATTTTAAGTGGTCCCGAGGACTGCTACCCCCCAATCGAGAAGTTGACATTCATCTTAGTCCTTGCGGTGAGAAACTATGTCCATATTGCCAAGCTCATATGATCAAGCTAATAACTGACCAATCCCTACATCAAATTCTTTCTAAATTCGGTGTTGCAGGTGGGATGCTTAAATGGTCGGTGGAGCTTAGCGACTTCGACTGGCAATATATTCCAAGGACGACCATCAAAGCCCAGGCAGTAGCCGACTTCGTTTCAGAATTAACCACTCCCAAGTCCACTCAGCTGAAGCTGACCTGGATGCTTCATGTCCATGGATCAACGAACATAGTAAGAGGAGGGGCGAGACTTGTCCTGAAAGACCCCTCCGGACGAGTACATAAGCATGCACTTTGACTCAAGTTTAAAGCCACCAATAATGAAGCTGAATATAAGGCACTCCTGCTTGGCTTGTGTCTAGTGACTGAGCTCCAGGTCGAGTATATTGAAGTGTTCACCGACTCTCAGTTGGTCATCGGTCAAGTCAGTGGGAATTTCGAAGCTTGAGAACCCAACATGGTCAAATATCTAATCGAGGCACGCCATCTTGTTGGCATGTTCAAACACTTTGCAATCTCGTAAATTCCACATGCTGACAACTCCCAAGCGGACACACTAGCGAAGTTCGCCTTGACACGAATATCGAAGGAATACCCACCGAAAATCACTAGGCTCTATGAGCCAACTATTCCAATGGCTGAACTGATCACAACTGAAGCCAACCTTGACTGGATGGAGGAGATACTCCATTACAAAAGTGATGCGATGTTGTTGACTGATAAAGCGGTAGCTAGACGAATCAAGAGAATCGAGCTATAGTATTACGAAATAAATGGGCATCTCTACCGAAAAGCCCTCAGCCGACCACTACTCCGTTGCTTATCA
Source organism: Ensete glaucum (assembly GCA_021527575.1). Taxonomy (NCBI): domain Eukaryota; kingdom Viridiplantae; phylum Streptophyta; class Magnoliopsida; order Zingiberales; family Musaceae; genus Ensete; species Ensete glaucum. Next base: position 22,065,016 of record CM038551.1, read on the forward strand.
ACGATTGAGGCCAAGATGGTGCTGGCCGAAGTCCATGAAGGAATATGTGGGGAGCATATCGGAGGCCGCACCTTGGCATTCAAAATCCTCTGACTCGGGTACTTGGCCGACCATGCGCCAAGACGCCACTTATGTCTAGAAATGTAAGTAATGTTAGAAACATGTGTGAATCCAACATCAACCGGCGTTGCCCTCTCCTCGGTGGACCATGCATGGCCCTTTGCACAGTGAGGAATGGATCTCCTCGATCTGTTCACTCCAGCCTTTGGACAATGAAAATTTTTAATCATCGAAATAGATTACTTCACCAAATGGGTCGAAGCTGAGCCCTTAGCCTGGATCATGAAAAAGCAAGTTGAGGGTTTCATTTGAAAAAACATCATCACGAGATTCGATATCCCGAGGACCATAATCACCAATAACGGGACAATTTAACAACTCAAAGTTCAAATCCTTCTACCAAATTACAGGATATAATTGAAATTCAGCTCTGTCACCCATCCTTAAGCCAACGGGTTAGCTGAGGTAACCAATCGAGTAATCCTTAAGGGGCTGAAGAAGAGAGTCACTAGAGCACAAGGCACCTGGGCTAAAGAGCTTTCAAGTGTACTATGGGCACTATGAACAACTCTAAAGACGTCGATAGGAGAATCTCCCTATAGCCTAGCCTTCGAGATCGAAGACATCCTATCGCCCAAAGTGGTCTTTCGTACTCTTCGGGTCGAGCACTTCGAGCCAGAGGCATCAGAAGTAGGCCTCAGGGAGAACCTTGACCTCGTCAAAGAACTAAGGGCTGAGGCCCATTTACAGGCCCTTACGTATTGAAAAGCAATCACTCGGCTCTACAATAAATGAGTTCTACCACGGCCCATTGGTGACGGAAACCTCATCCTTAGAAAAGCCGAAGTTAGTGATCTGGGTCACACTGGAGAGAAACTAGCCCTAAATTAGGAAGGGTCGTATTAGTTCATCTAAACCATCCGAGATGATCTTATGTCTTGGCCACGAAAGATGGCCAAGTGTTGTCGCAGACGTGGCATATTTCAAACCTAAAGAAATTTTATGTTTAGATGTCGGGCAACGATCGACAAGGCCGACGAATTTCACATGGCAAGAAAGACATTCTAGATCAAATTGAAAATCAAGGTCAGGCTGTCGACAACAACAATAGACTTGGAAACAAAAGACACTTGTATTAATCCAAAAGATTATACATAGAGTCGGGCAGTTGACAACATCCAAAACCAACACTCGACAAAGCTTTTACATAGATGGAATTCACTCCTCGGGGTGAGTACTATCATCAAAAGGCTGGCTCGGCTCCATCCTCACATTCGCGTCTTCAGGATGCTTAGCGAAGGGATCCTCTTTGATGGCCAGGTCCAGGTACTTGCCTAAAAGCGCTCCAACGCTATTCGATACTCAAACTCTTAGGTAACCTACCCCATTTCTCCAACCTAGATTGGAATCCTTGGGAAGCTTTATACTTGCCCACAACTTGGCCACCCTCAGCCTTCAGTTCGGTCTGCAACAACTAGGCCCCTTTTGTTAGTGATAGGACTTCATCCTCCTACCGACGCCGAGAATCCTGGATCTCCTGCAGCTCGTCGCGGGCAGAGTTAGCCACCAGCTTAGCCTTGAGCGGCTCAAACTTCGACTGCAACTCAACGACCCACTTCTCGGTGGCTGCCACTGCTTTCAGGCTAGACCCCATCTTTAGCTCTTTATTTGTGGCATGAAGCGTCGAATTCCTTTCGTGCATCAGGCAGATCATATGACCCGTGTTGTGAGCTCGATCGATTAGGGCACCAGCGAAATGAAGACCCTGCTGAGGACAAAGTCAAAAATTCAAAATGTAAGAGCTGAACCCAGCCAAGGCACTTAAGTCATGTACCCAAACGACCGACTTGGCGGCCCAATCCATTAGCTCCTCAGAGGAGCATTCATACAATTGCTTCACCAGGGAAGGATGCAACACTCCCCTAACATACTCCGTAGCGACCAGTCCGTCGGTCCATACTCAAGTCAAACTAGTGAGGTTCAATCATCGCGCTTTCAGAGGTTCCTCGGCTTCGGCTTGCGGCGGTTCCGACATCTGAGAAACGAATTATTTATCCTTCCCCGCCCTATCGTCCACTTCACATAACTCCCATAAGGTGAAGGGGTGACTAGTGAGTTCCACAACTGTCTCAACAAGGACATTAGTGGTGGGCAGTGGTGTAGATCAGCCCAAGGCGCAACCGATCGATTTCTTCACCCTTGTCAGGTTAAGCATATCTGCAAGGCAAGAGAAGAGGTTAGTCTGCCTAACACAGTAAAGCGAGACATACCTTGAGGGGTAGGACTTAGCGTTACTTTGACCAACCATGCCTTGATTATGTCTTAGATGGCTCGAGAAGACAAAAAGATACCCTAGAGAATCCCGACCAATTCAGACTCTTCACTCGAAAAAATGGGGCCAGTGTGACCGGCTGAGCAATCCACTCAGACCGAAAGCCCCACCGTCGACCATATGAGATAAAGAAAAATCTCTCCTTCCAACCTTTATTGCTAGCATTTCATTCACTCGAAATCCACTTTGGGTAGTCAAGTAATACCCAACCTACCCCTGATATAAGCGGAAGCAGGCCATGAACAAGTCTCAGGTCGATACAATGCCCGACCCATGGTACTCCCCGACGAGTGCCACCATATAACACTATGAGTTGGGTGCCATCTGTGAAGGCAAGATCTGCCACCCATTAAGGCAAGTCTTGATCACTGGGTGGAGCGAAAATCAAAGCCTCGTCTCAAGGACATTGATCGACAAAAAGAAGCCATCTGGGAACACATCGTAAGGATGTTGCTTGAGCAAGGGACATGGAGTTCATACTCCACGAGAATACAGAAGCATACCCTAACCTCGGCCAACATATGAACTGTCATGGTCGAGTCACTATTGTAACATGAATTCATGACCTCCAAGGCCTTCATGACCTTAGAGTCGACCGGGGTTGCCCCCCCTAACGACATACTAACTATTTCAACCCTATGGCTCCCCGAAGGGCAATCGACCACTTGGGGTCCTAGGTTCACAACCTCGACAATGTTTGAGGTCTAGATTACCAACTCAACCAACGAACTAGAAAAGGACAATGAGGAGCTACGAGAAGTCATCCCGACTTGCTTGAGAGAATGATATGGCAAATATTGGGTTTGTCGGCCTGGCCCGATCACAACAGCTAGAATTCCACATGGGTGGTCGTCTCGGTAACCAAGGACCACGTGGATAGCCATGTCGTCCCGACCGATCAGCCCCAACGTGTTAGCCCGGGGACCATGTGGACAACCATATCGAGAGACTAACAGCTCAGACGCGCCAGACCGAAGATCGCATCGGTTACTCTGGGTATCGTACCCACGATCGTCGACCCATCGATCGAGACCCTAGGAACCGACAAAGGCGCCGTTCGACGTAGGGTCATACCCTAGTTCAATCGAAAGCACCAAACTCATTAAACATTGTGGTACAACCCTCTTCCACCTGACAGGGATAAATATCCCCTATGATAGTTAGAACAGAGGACTCTCTCTCTCTCGACCCTTTCCTTCTAAGAAATCGCTCGGGACCTTGTGAGACCCGATCAGAATCTTAACCCCTAAACACTAACTTAGCTATTGGAGGAGCCTGGTCGAGCACACGCACCCCGATGTAGGCCTTCTTGCAGGTCCCCTTTAGACTGATACGATCGACCTCGGGACCGAGGAGTTGTCACGTCGCGAAGTCCAATTGCCAATTCAAACTTCCCCAAATTTTGAATCCTATTGTTAATTCTACGCACACGAGTCGAACTGTATCGTGCTGACTCATCGATCACGACACAACATCCAACAACATAATATAATTACGAGAAATTATTTTCTTTAGGTAGGAAATCCATGGTCTCCGTGTTGCTTAAGATGGCATTGTGCATACTCGAGTAGGTTTGACACTTTTTAACAGGGCAAAGACTTCTAGCTATCAGACAATGAGATAGTAAAGACGGATTACTTCCACGCAGCACTCAAGCTAAGTTACAGATTTGACGTCTAAACAGAGAAGCTGCCACAGAAATTTACGGCAGTGCTCTGTTGTCTCATCAGGAAAGAGTCAACGCATGCAGATCAATGGCAACTAAGAGTAGGAGAAGGCTGCACAGAGATGAAATTAGGTTCTTCGTTCCACAATTAATATTTAGCATCTTATGTCAAGCATCTACAGAGTTGCCTGGTTTGATTGGTGATCAGGGGAAGCCATCACAGTGAGGTAAAGATTTATCAAAGGAGATGGCAATCCTTCACATTTGCGCCAGTGCTGTCCATCAAATTTGCTGTGGTTTCAACTGTGATTGCTGCACTTCCAGAAACCACAGCTGCGACAGTGACACTATTCTGCCTAGAACCCCATATATATATATATATATATATATATATATATATAGTGAGTTATTAACTCAATTAAGAAGCATTTGTGTGTCATTATGATGTTTATATTTATGAAGCATATTGTTAATCATTTGTCATTATAACTTGGCAAAATGAAGGATCGAGGCTTGGATGATGCTGATGATGATGTGTTTCCCTTTTGCTCTCTTCTTTTTTCACTTCCCCTGCCCTTTAGTAGCTGGTTGACGCAGGAAGAGTGCACAGTCAAATGAGTAAGGCAGTAGTATAGCCGTGATGATAACTTTTAGATTGTAGGTGGACAAGCAGATCTTTATTTGCAGTGGATGTTCATCCACCTCAAGTCTTTTCTCCTTTTGTGCAGATTTAACTCTGATATTATAAATATATATACCTTTATTATTCTATTTAAGATTATATTCTCAAGTGACTGTAATAAAAAATCATTAAGTATCTTGTAAGCAAAATAGATAGTATGATAGCTCCAAGTCTAAAGAATCTTGAATCATAATGCATGCTAGTCCCTTTAATTCAACCCATGGCTTGGTGAGAGGATAACCATTTATTTATATGAGGAAAGTATTAGTTTTTTACAATTTTATATTTCATTCTCAATTTTTATATTTTCCCTTGTAAGTCTTCAATTTAAAGATGGAAGAGCTAAGAAAAATATCCTCCAAGCACTTCATGTATTCCAACAATAAAACTAGTTTAACTAAAGGTAGGAATCAATTAGTTTCTAAAATAAATTTTGATTGAAAGTAAGCTCTTAAACCAACATTAATATGTTATTATATAAGTTAACTATAATTTAAAATTCCAATTTATGTTATTATTTTTAATAAAATTATATTATTATTTTTAACTCAAAGAAACTAATTTTTTATACAAATTAAAAATGATTAACCTAAATCTTCTAGAAAAAACATTAACAATCCTTTTTCAAACTTTTTCATATATATATATATATATATATATGTGTGTGTGTGTGTGTGTGTGTCTTAAATTTTAAGTACTTGATGGCTTGATATATACTTTAGTGACTAACATATTCGGATAATCTTATTCTGATTCGTGTGGTCTGAAGAAGATTTGGACACAAATACTTTCTACCTTTATACTATCTTAACATCTTTGATTAATATCATTACATCTAAAAGTTCAGGTAAGTAGATGAGATATGAGATGTTATTTATGTATTTTTTAGACGCTTAGTAATGTAACATTTCTTTTAATTTAGCAATTTATGTTTTTTTACATTTTGAGGAATACAAATTTCAGGAAAAAATCCCAAAGAATAAGGAACTGCCATACCGCAGGAAAAAAAGTTTAAAAAAAAAGAAGAAACTCTTGTTTTTATTTGAAGAAACCCCTTTTTTTTTCCCCCTCTTTGGCGGGTAAATAAAAAGAAGACAAAAATAAAATATCAAAGAGCGAACGCGTATTAGAGAAGCTCCGTAGGGGTGGTGGGATGTCGGCTGCTTCCAAAACAGAGTCTTTTGCTCCCACTCTCGTCGATTCCAAGCTGCTTTGATCGATTCGCTGCAATCCTCACCACCGTTGGTAACTCTCCATTCCTCTCCGTCGCCCCATTTCCAGCTTCCGTTTCTGCTTTTTTCTTGTGTCTCCTCTCCAATCCATAAGAACGACGACGCACGCCGGATCTTGGTTAATTGGAGCCTTTGGCCCCGATTCCCGTCCGAGGAATCTATAATGGCTGAAAAGTTGGGAGCTTTATCTTGATGAATTTGTGGAGGTGCTGATGGGAGTTGAATAGATCTGAGGGTTTGTTGAAGTGAATGCTTCCTTTTGGTTGGGGAGGAAGGGATCCTTTGCTCGTCGGTGTTTGTTTCTTGTATCCGATGGCCTCTCCGCCTCCGTTCTCGTTGGAGGATCAAACCGATGAGGACTTCTTCGACAACCTCGTCAATGATGATTTGGTTTTTGCTGGATCTGTTTCTGAGCAGGCAACCTCCGAAATGGCCTTTTCTAATACGATCGATGATGTCGGTCTTGCATTGGAGGACTCGAGGCTGGGGGTTTCGGGATCGGCAGCGACAGATGGAAACTGTCAAGAAAATGGGGTCACGCAGTGGCCCGGGTCTCCCAAACCCAGATCCTTGGTGGTGGAAAGCAGTGGAATTCCCATATCAACTGATTCATTTGCCTCTAGGGTGGAAGTTGAGACCTTAGATTCCAAGGACGAGCAACAAGAGGTTGTGGCATCAGCACCTTTACCAGCTCGTGCCAATGTGGTCGCATCTGGAGGTTCGGTGGAGACCAGATCGGAGTTCGAATCTCCAGGTTCGTTGCTGGGGAAGAATACTGGATCAAAGGAGACGTCTGTAAAGGAGGTGCAATGGAGCGCATTCAGAGTTGATCCGCTGCAGTTTGGTTCAGATGGATTTGGATTTGGATCCTACACAGACTTCTCGTCGGAGAATGTGGGTGAGTGTGGCAACAAGCTCGAAGCCAAAGTTGACCAAAAGTGTAGTTCTATAGACAATTCAGCTGCTGATGCATCCTCATACTTCGAGTCCATCGAACAACAAGATGCTCAATGTTATAGTTTGCCGAGTGAGCAATCTCCAGATGTGAATGAAGCTCGATACTGGGAGAGTCTCTATCCAGATTGGAAGTTCGATGTTGGCACTGGTCAGTGGTATCAAATTAATGATCATGATGCAACAACTGCTGAACCAGAAAACAGCAATGCAATGAATGAAAAACAACATGATCAAGACAAGGTTTTGGCTGCTGGTAATGGAATCATTATGGACGTGAGATCAGAGGTTTCTTATTATCAGCAATCTGCTAACTTGGTGGTGGCAGAAACAGCTGAGGGTAGCTCCACTGGTTATGTTTCCAACTGGAATCAGGACTCTAATGGCAGCATCGAATATCCACCTAATGTGGTGTTAGATCCTCAATATCCTGGATGGTACTATGACACTGATATCCAACAGTGGCACACACTTCAATCTTCCACTCCGGCCGTTCAGGCAACAACTGGTACTACACATGGCCACTACAGCCAGGTTATGGGAATTCATTGGGATGCCTCTAGGAGTACTGTTAAAGAAAACACGCAACAACCTGAACCAGTGGATGAGGGAATCCATGGTTTCAATGAATATCGACAGAAAATAAACTTATATAACACAGTGGGTGATGCAGCAAACTGTATGGATGTCCAAGTAGGTACTAGGGACCTGGAACCACTGTCAAATTATGATTATGGCAGCACTAATGGTGCAACAAGGCTCCAGAACTTTTTGCCTACAAAGAACATGGACCATGTTAATCAGCCAAAAGTCGAACGAAGCTTCCAGGCATACTTATCTCATGGGCACCATGACAATCAAAAGCCAACCTACCATTCTCAGCAATCAATGAGCTATGCAAGTCCACCATGTTCTAGTTCTTCTTATGCTCTAAATGAAGGCAGATCTTCAGCTGGGCGTCCTCCGCATCCTTTGGTTGCTTTTGGTTTTGGTGGTAAACTCGTTCTCATGAAAGATGCAAGCTGTTCTGGCTCAAACTTGGATTATGGAAGGAAGGTAGCTCTGATAACTTACTCTGTTAACTTTTGCTGATTGAATTTTTAGATTTTAAGAGTTCGACAGAAATCATGCCAGTTCTTTGTTGCTCTCAGTCTACGATAGCAACATAAAGTCTTTTGATGCTGTTTTTGAAACTGATGCTTTGATCTCTTTCATGAAGGACTCCGCCGGGGCCTCAATCTCCATTCTGGGTTTAATGGACATTTTGATGAAGAAAACTGATGATTCAACCAACATAACTACTAAATGTGGTTATTTCCATGCATTGTGCCAACAATCTTTTCCTGGTCCACTTGTAGGTGGCAATGCCTCAGCAAAGGATGTGAACAAATGGATAGATGACAAAATAGCACATTCCTTGGTAGATGCTACTGAAGGAGAACTTCATAGGCTGCTTCTTTCATTGCTGAAAATATTATGTCAACATTATGGGAAACTTCGATCTCCTTTCAGTTCTGACCCATCAGTTGAGGTAAATATTTGATTGGTCTTCTTAAGCTCATCTTTTTTATAGTTTAATTGTGTCTAGTTAATGCAACTTCCGATTATGAACTTGATATTTTTCTGCCTAATTCATGTTTCAGAATGCTCCATGAGATGCATTTTACTAATTTTTTTGTAAATCCTTTTGCACCTGTATAAGTAACATCCATAGTAAATCATTTTGATGATTGGTTTCTGAAAGCAAAATATCAAGGTTGCAGTTAATGCAAATGCAAAAACTGACAATCTAGGCTGCCAATTAACCAATCTTATTGTGTCATTCTGGATATACATATTTAGATGATAAAGCTCAGTGGAAGCATTGTTAGTGAAGCCATGCTTCTGCTTGTTCAATTAGTTTCACTAAGTTTGCTTAAGAGGGGGAAACTGAGGTACTTTGATCTTGCTGGGGTTGTGGTTGAAGTTCTAGAAATTTCCTTAGAGAAAATATCCCATTATTGCATAAATCAGTCACTTGCTAGCTGTCTACTCAACATATTTAAGTATCTCAATGTGAAACAACTGGTTTCTCAGACTTTTCTGTGCATAAACATTTATTGTTACTTATGCATAATATCAGCAAACCCAATACAGATTATTTGCTGATAATTAGGACACATTCCTATATTGAGCCAATGATGGTGTTTGGGCTACTAGAAGTGATATTTATTGGCTGCAACATATTCTTCTATTCCTATGATTATAGCAGGAGTTATCATGTCTTGAGCTGTAGAAATGTATGCATAAGGAGTCATCTTCTTGAGCATCCTCTTCTTTCCTTAATTGCTTTTAGGTAAATGAATTTTCTCTTCAGATTTTGTCCAAGTTGTGATATTTGTATAACTACTTTAAGAGTTAGCATTCGTTACCTTACATGTTTTTATGATAAAGAATAAAATTATCTGCTCTGGATGCTACTTATCTGTTGTACTAAACGATTATATAGTCTTTTCTTGTTATGTCATATCTTGCATACATTTGTTAACCTCTACAGCCTCTTTCTCCAGCTACTTTATTTTCTATTGTCATGCGCCAATTTGTTTCTTCATTTTCCAACTTTGTAATATATCCATATCCACCTCATCAAGCTACATACTCATTGTACCTTGGTTGCAGTTCTATAGGACCATGAGGAGATCTTGTTGCATATATTTTCCTGATCATGCGGGAAACTTAACATGCTGGATTGTATATACTCATTCGATTGCATAGAAGTAGATTTATTGGTTACTGACTTATTGACTTGATGCACATACAGGTCATCACTTCATTGATCTTTGTGCTGTCATCTTTTTAGAATTAACAGGAAGATCTAGGCATCTTTTCACACTAATCTAGTTAAACTTAGACTTCTATTGTTTTGATCAAGATGGTGTCTTCACATGTTGGTTTTGAGCTGCCATGTATTAGGGAACATAAAAGGTGCACAAAAATACCTTAAGATTTTAGTTTTAACACAGGATTCTAGAGGTCATCATATGGTGAGGCAGGAATTGGAAAACCTTACAATCATACACCTCTATAACAAAATATTAATATAGTTAAGAGGCTAGTTTTAGACAGCAGGGTACTATTTATTTTCTTTATCATTACTTTAGCCTCTACAGGTAGCAAATGGCAGTTATTAGCCTGTGAAATGCACTGCAAATAAAATTTACTTTTTTATGCAAAATAATCCATATTGCCTAAGTGGGGCTATCTAGGTCCTCATGGATTAATATATTATGTTTCATAATGAGGAATTCAATGTATTGATATTTTCTTTCTCTGAGTAGGACACCAATGGTCCAGCATCTGCCATTACTAATCTTTTTGCATCTGTTAGCAAGAATGGTACTTCTTCGGTGCAGTATGGCTCTATCAAAGACTGCATGCACTGCCTGCCTACTGAAGGTGATATACAGGTAAAATTTTATATTTTCAATGTTTTTATTGACACATTATATAATAAAACTTTCTGCCACTTGATCAGGGAACTGCCGTCGCAGTACAGAATCTTCTTCTTTTTGGTAGAAGGAAGGAGGCTCTTCAATGTGCACAAGCTGGACAGATGTGGGGACTTGCTCTTATTCTTGCAGCACAGCTTGGCGAGAAGGTATTTGACATTTTATTTTGCTAAACTGATAATGGTTCCAATGTTTATCAAAGAGCTTCCATTTCCTTTATGTTAATGTTTTGGTTGATTACTTGCAGTTTTATGTTGAAACTGTCAAGCAAATGGCTAATCGTCAGTTCGTATCGGGATCACCTTTGAGGACACTATACTTGCTTATTGCTGGACAACCTGCAGATGTATTTTCATTCAAGAACTCCTCAGATAGTAGTTTTCCCACTTCTGATAATGCACCTGAAAAGTCTATGAAGGTGACAATAAATCAGATACTTTTCTAGAAAGTGACTAAGCACTTCATGTCTTGACTCAATGTTTAAGCAAGATGTAAAACTTAGTTTGAGCAGATCTCTTCTTTGTTTAGATTGCATATGTGACTTCTGATGTCACCGATATAATACAGGCCCTTTCCAATGGAATGCTTGATGACTGGGAAAAACATCTCGCTATTATTACAGCAAATAGAACAAAAGATGATGAATTGGTAATACTTCATCTTGGAGATTGTTTGTGGAGGGAAAAAGGAAAGGTTTGTATTTAGTATTTTATCCTTGATTAAATCTAGCAAAGGATCTTAATTTTTTCTATGTTTAATATTCTCTGTACCTTTAATACAGATATCTGCTGCGCACATCTGCTACTTGGTTGCCGAAGCTAACTTTGAGTCATACTCTGACAGTGCAAGAATGTGCCTTCTTGGTGCAGATCACTGGAAGCATCCTCGCACATATGCCAGTCCATATGCTATCCAGGTTGTGCCCATTTTCTTTCATCATTAGTTTTGGTGGATTCTATGTAGCATATTATGGTTTTTTTTCTTTGATAATGTTTCAAGTGATAATCTTTGTGGTCATAAAGTTAATCAAACGATATATAACCCTATCCTGTTTTATTGTGATAGCGTCCTGTTTCTGCTGATGTGGCTGATAATTTTAAGCATATGTAATGGTTTGTGAGTTAGTTTGTTATAGTGATTATATGCGATCGAGTGCTTCTAAGTATTTATAATCTATGACAAGTGAACCAGTAAACTAGTCTTTTTCTTTTTCTTTATCCTTTTTCCAAATGAAGCTATATGTTGATGTAGGATGTGAAGAAACTAATCTACTGATTATCTATGCCGGATCAGCAAATACTTCTGCAAATAATATCTGTATACATAGTCCCATGTTAATCTGCTGTCCACTTAGGTGATACATAAAGATCTGGTGGTACCCCCACTATGGCTTAAACTCCGCTTTTTCTACATATGCAGATTTTATATATTAGAGATTCTAATAGTTCTATCTCTTCCCCCAGCTCCGCTTCCCTTCCTGGGGTATTTCGTAATTTTGTTAGGGTCTAAAGATGTGAGAATGATGCTTTATCTTGATGTTTGATTTCTTCTCAACTTTGCTTCTTCATTTGTGACCTTTTGCCTACTTTAATCTATTTTCAAACTAAGGTCTACTGTTGACTTTTAGATGGAAGCTGGCATATTCTGATATATGTTTGGTAAGATTTTTGTCTTAGATGTTTTAAATATTAAACAATTGAACATAACAAATTTTCTTGCAGAGGACAGAGTTATATGAATACTCAAAGGTGCTTGGGAATTCCCAGTTCATCTTGTTACCATTTCAACCATATAAGCTTGTATACGCTTACATGCTTGCGGAAGTTGGGAAGGTTTCTGATTCCTTGAGGTAGGTGACACTGTAGTTAGTTCTTTCTTTGATGAATTTTCCTGAGCTGGTATTTGTTCAATGTAGGTATTGCCAGGTGTCCTTGAAGCTGCTGAAAAGTTCTAGTTGTACACCTGTTATTGAGATGTGGAGATCGCTATTTTCATCTCTAGAGGATCGCTTGCGAATGCATCTGCAGGTACAATTTCCCAATCCACTGTTCACTACCCATAATAATCTCCAGTTTGTTTCCCTTGATTTCTATTCACTATCACTTTTTCAGGCTGGATACAGCACAAATTTGGACCCTGCAAAACTTGTTGGTAAATTATTTATGTCAATTGATAGATCCATCCACCGCATGATTGGTACCACACCAATGCGTCAGAGTGGCACAAATGACAAAGAATATAATTCTGTTGCCCCAAAAGTAGCTAACAGCCAATCCACAATGGCCATGTCATCCTTAATTCCATCAGATTCCCAAGAAAACTTGAATGATTGGGCAATAAATAGCAGGACTATGCACAGCAGAAGTGCATCAGAGCCAGATTTTGGCAAAGCCTTAAAGCAGGTAGATTCTTTTCTTCAGCAGCATTTTTCTTACAGTAACACAAACTTTATCGTAAATGTTTATACTCCTTGACCATGTTCCCTTTTGAGTTTGTGGAATTATATTGTGAGCCTTCTACTACTTCATTCAGGAGAAATCTATGGATTCAATCTCACCTGACTCGGAGAGCAAAGCTTCATCCCGTCTAGGCCGTTTTAGTACTCAGATTTTTCAGAGGACTGTTGGGTGGGTCTCGAGATCTCGTTCAGAACGCCAGGTACGTTTTCTGATGCCTCACAATTTCGAAAGAGCAGGACTTGTATATTTATTTAAAGTTTTAAACCACATCTTACCTTTTCAATTGTGAATGAAGGCAAAATTGGGTGAAAGAAACAAATTTTTTTATGATGAAAAACTCAAGCGATGGGTGGAAGAGGGTGTTGAACCTCAATCTGAAGAAGCTTCTTTACCACCTCCTCCAACCACAGTTGCCCACCAAAATGGAATTTCTGTCAATGACACCAATAGTGCCTTTAAGAGCCCAACTCACAATGCTAATGGAATACTGGAAACCAGTTATCCTAGTCCATTACAACATGCTTCAGGGATCCCACCCATATCGCCTGGACCAAACCAATTCATAGCCTGCAACAAAATGGGTGTAAGATCTAGGTGGGTTTCTCACTTTTACTGCAAGTAATTATATGCTGTTAATTGTGACAAAAATTATGTTAATTTAGTCTCTTTTCTAGATATGTTGACACATTCAACAAGGATGGAGGGGTCTTCACAAATTCATTCTGGTTACCCTCTACTCCATCTGTTAAGCCTACAGTTGGTGCCACATTTTTTGCTCCTGGCACACCTGCAACTTGTGACGATACGGCAGGAGAAAGCACTTTAGGATCTTTGTTGGCTTCTGAATTTTCTACTACAGTAGATAAGGAAGCATCATTTTCATCACCATCACCATCATCATCGCCACTGATACCTTTAACCGTGCAACATTCTCCTGGCACGGATACTAACACCTTCTCTAAAAAGGGTGCAGCAGCAGTGCTACAAAATAAGAAGGGCTCATTCTCTAATGGTTCACTGGCACCTTCATGGAGTGGAAAGGACAACACCATTGTCATGCCTGCAATGGCTCGAGTGAACTCCGAAGATGGATCAAACGTGCCGTCATCCTTTGTCCATGATGATTGCCGCAGCAGTTCATCTTTGCAGCTTAATTTGGTTAAAATGAGCGATGACCTTCATCAGGTGGAGCTTTGATGTGTGGCTGTCTTGTATATCCATATATGCCTAATAAGCTGGTGGCAACAGAGGATCTATATGACTCAGGACCCAACAGCTTACAGGGTCATGGAAGAGTTTAGTATGCTTACAGAGGCACCATGGCACTCCTTGGATACATTCTTTTACATTAAGAACATGTGGATGCAAGTTTCTATGTAGAAATTGTTGTGAGGCTTAGGAGCAGATGAGTCGGGATCAAACTCTTAATAATTTCTTCTGGATCACAAATAAGCAGCATTACCGTTGTTCATAAGAATGACAATGTGGGGATCAACTTGTTCTTCTGAATTTTTGTATGGGAGATCAGCTAAAGTATAAAGTGTATAAAACAATTTAAGGTTTAATATTGTGTCAAAACTTTGCTCTGGGTTCCATTCTCGGTGAGTGTAAGTAACAACACATCAAATTCATAGCGGGATCACTTGGGTAAACATCAAAATCTCACACTATATTCTTCCAATAAAGACATATGCTTGCCACTTATTGCATGGTTAGAGTACAAATATGAATGATGGAATGATCAGAAGAAATAATGAAATAATTTGCTGGTATGATGTCATCAAATTCTATGTTTTGCTGTATGGAGATTACAAATGTGAGAGCTATTGTTTGAAGAGTTTGTATGTTTCAGCTCAGGGATCGGAAGGGCCGAGCCAGTGCCTTCCGTTCACGAAACTTTTGACGAGGAACGGCCGTGCCGTCTCGAAATCGAGCTCTCGAGCCCACGAAACACCACGCACTGCTGCAGCACCGGGACCGTAGCATCTGTAGACGCCAAAGAACGCCGTTCTGCGTTGAACAGAGGAAGAACAGATCAGGCAATAGATTATCTCTTTCTACTATGATCATTTATAGGAGTAGAGAAGATTGGAGGGGATCACTTACTTGTTCTTGTTGCTGTTGTGATTCCAGTCGTCCCACCCGCCCGGCGCGACCACATCGTCGAAGTAGGTGTAAGCGAAGACGATCCTGGAGTACTGCCCCATGGCTCGCCCCACGTAGAGCTTGCCTGAGCCTGTCACTCGGCAGTTCACGAAGGCGAATCCAGTTCTTTCGCACGGGCTGTTCCTGTCCTGAGCTGCGACGGATCCAAACCGGTTTGCGATCGAGTGGAGTTGGCAATCCTGCTCAGAACCGGATGAGAGTTTTGACCACAGGAGGGGAATAGGTAGAGAGAGAGAGAGAGAGAGAGAGAGAGAGAGAGAGAGCTGCTTTGATTCCTTACCTTGTACATGGATCTGCCATTGCCGAAGATGAAGTCGATGGATCCCTCGATGTAGCTATCCTTGAAGTAGTGTCGCCCCGCGTCGTCGCAGAGGGTGTCCTGCGCGCCGTAGAAGCCGCAGCCGAAGAAGTACGCCTTGTCGCCTGAGATGCGGAATGCTGCCGCTTGCCATCCTTCCATGCCCGGCATCGGTGCTGGAGCCGTGTTCTGCCATTCCAAACCTCATTAGCCACTTTATCTACTCAAATCGTTCTTGTTTCTGGTTTCAGCGGCCATGAGGACTTGCTCCTTGGATAGCTTGTTGAGCTGACAAGCCATGCTCGAGAGCTCTGAATGAATCGATCACTCACCTTGAAGCTAATGTTCCTAGCAGTGAAATGGTTAGCAAAAACAGTCACAGAAGCCGTGTTATAAGTCCGTAGTTGTTGCCCGTTGGGTCCTCGATCGCTGGCCCGGTCGTGCCACTCGATCACCGTCAGGTTTCTGCCGGCCCCTTGGAACGTCACGTACGGCTTCGTCGCCGGCACCACTACCTTCTCTCTGCAAACACCAAAGAGGAACAATCAACATATATAAGGAGGAGGCGGAGGAGGAGGAGAAGAAGAAGAGTTACTTACATGTAGCAACCGGCATGGATGTGAATGATGACACGCTTGGTGTTGTTCTCCGGGACGGAGTCGACGGCCTCTTGGACAGACAAGAAGTCGCCGGAGCCATTGGCGTCCACCACGATGGTGTGCTGGCTGGTGGGCTCGAACCATTTGTGCCGGTGCGGCTTGGTGGAATTGAGCTCACACGCACTGCAGTGCACTGACACAAAGAGGTAGAGAAACAAGAAGAACAATCTTAGAGACTCCATGGCCAATCCAAATGCTAAAGAAGTGCAGCGCAATTAATAAAGAGAGAATAGAGAGAAGGGGAGAGCCTTCAAGTTGCGATTCCAGTGGGAACTGCAAGCAACTCAAAGGACAGACGAAAGATCGATCTGCGACAATGGAACTAATGGTGGCGATGCAGGCGTGCGTGTGTGTGTCTGGGGCTATAATAAAGATCAAGAACCGCGTGATGAGAGAGAGAGGAGGAAGGCTATAAGAACAACAACAGTATACGAGTATTAAGTACTAGATGGAATAGTTGTCGGGCCAACGGTAGTGATCTGAGCTGGGAGGGACGCAGTGGAGCCCTTGAGGAGAGAATAACGACAACACGTAGGGACTGGAGAGGAACATGCAGGCCACTGCACAATACAACAATGATCGTAACACAGCCCTAGGCATGGGAATGGTACCTTCACTGCAACTGGTTTATTTTATTGCCTGAGGAAAACCTCAAGACCACAACAGTAACCCATCATGTGACTCTCTCTTCCTCTCTTGCACACACCTAACGTGAGGACAGGGACAAGAAGGCTACGAGGGGAAAAGGTTGGAGCCTTTAGCAGGAGTTAGTATCCTTTTTTGCTTTGTAGTGTCTTTTGAGCTAAAGGGGGAGAGGGGGGAGATGGCAACGGTCGTCTCTCCATGGAGAAAAGTGGAGGATGGGATGAGGCTGGAAGCATGGCGTTTAGTGTTTTCTGTAAGGTAGCGTGCATGGCGTAGCAGCGTGGGGAGGTGAGCTGAGGAGGGCGGAGGGCGGCTTGGGAACCGTTGGAGGAAGAGTTGGGGTAGGGGAGTGACACCACGGGGAAGAAGACGGGGGGGGACGGGAAGCAAAGCCCCGGTCGAGGTCGAGGTCGAGGTCGAGGCCCGGAGTCTGGCACGCGTCGGGGCCCACCCAACGGTCGGGTTTCCCTCTCATGGACTGCCACGTCGGTACGTGCGAGATCACGGGTCGACACAGGAACCAGGCATCGCACGGATGCGTGTGGTTGCTATCAACTAACTTAACGGGCCAACTAGACTTCGACAAGTGTCCGGGTTTTCCCCATTGTTATAAAGGCGACTTCGACGTGGATAATTTCAAAGCAAAGGTTCTAATAAGTTTATTTCAAAAAATATTATATTATTATGATAATAGGATATATACCTGATTCACACAATGTCTTAATTATCTCAACATTTCCTTATTTTTATAAACTTAAATTTAGCATGGTAAACTTAAACATGACTAATGTCTTTAATCGATAAATCAAAGATTAAGCATTTTTTATTTTATTAGTATTTTTTTAGTACTCCATAATAAAGAGATAAATATTAATATATATATTTTTAGTATTACAGAATATATGATTTTAGTATTTACACACGCTAAAATATATTTCATCTTTGCAACAACAATGATGACCATGCTATATCTCCATGGCAAGGCTGACAATAATGTTTAACCTATGTATTTATCCCTATGCCAAGTTCTAGAAAAAAACAATTATTTTTTCTATAAATATCAAATCTATACTGAACAGATGACCGATGTCACATAATATCATCCGATTAAACACTTATTTGAGTAACTCTATATATATCATATATTTTTAAAACTAATTACTCTAAAAATTATTAGACTTGGATAGAACCCAAAAGGAGCTTTATAGATTTTGACCCTTAAGGGGATCAACCCTTGGAACATTATAAGGATTCCTCCCTCCTAGACTCGACACAAGGCTGAAATAAAGTTGATAATTACTTGATTTAAGAGGAAAAATGGTTATATTTTTAAATATGGATCAAAACCCTAGTCTAAGGGGGTGCTTACCTAAGTAAAAATTATCATTTTGCCCCTCCTATAATCGACCTACCTTAATAGGAACACAGGGCGATTAGGTTGGCTCTATAGCAAACTTAAGCAGGGGGAAACCCTGATTGACCAACCCAGTAAGAGAGGTGACGGTCACTAAGCCTAAAGGCTAATTTAAAACCTAGTCATACTCCTTTATAAGATAAGAGTGACTTTATTACAATCTAGCAGAATTTTATTGACTACTTCTTAGGGAGATTAGGACTCAACCCTGTTGGAGTCCTATCAAACCCGCCCTCTTAAAATTAGCCTTGTCCTCAAGGCTGAGGTTCCATGAACTCAAAAAACTGGGTCTTCAGCTCCTCATATGATTCACATGCTATTATCAATTGAACTTTGGCATCCTCATCAGCCGAAGTATTAGTTTGAAGTATTTAGGCCGAGTCATCTTCTTTAAATTTCTATTTGAGGTGGGATACCTGGCAAATCAACTGTAATCTTGATCTAGTGCGCAAATCTGATCTCTAGGTTAGGGCCCCAATGTGGTCCCGAATTTTACAAGGCCCAAAGAAATAGGGAGACCACTTCCTTAAGGCTCGAGTTTCCTGCTGATCGGGTTGGAGGTGTAAGAAAACTTTATCTTCAATTTTTCGTCCATTCTGAAGTTTGTCGAGAGACCATTTCTTCTTTGTATGTGCTGGCGTGAGCATAGATTGTAATTCTTT
Source organism: Ensete glaucum (assembly GCA_021527575.1). NCBI lineage: Eukaryota > Viridiplantae > Streptophyta > Magnoliopsida > Zingiberales > Musaceae > Ensete > Ensete glaucum. The sequence continues at coordinate 22,083,733 of CM038551.1, forward strand.
TGGGCTTACTTCTCTTTCGTGTCATAGACCTATATCCAGCCAAAATTTAAATTTGGTAGCAATGAGTATCCCCTTTAAAAATCTCATGTGAAGTGTGGGGGAAGCCTCAGTATGAATTAAGAGTCGATAATCTTGTATAAGAGTGATGCTGATCCCAACTCTGGATGTGTTTGCTCCAAGTACGAACACATTATCACATTTAGGTAATGCTAGCATTGATATAGATGACATCATGGCTATAGGGTCATGTGGATGCCTTTCTCCTATTCCATCTTGCCATCGTGGGTCATGGATCCGAGGTCATAATAAGGGAAGACTTTTAGCATCATGGTCTGCTCCTCGGTGAAGTTGTGGAAGTAGCCTGAGATGAGGGAGCATTGCATTAGAAATCATAGCTAGTTCAACTGAATATGATACTTTAGGAAGAGTTTATCCCTACAAACAAAGAGGCAAAGTTTTTTAAGATAAAGTGTCATTGCAAGGGAAGGTTGTGGTCGAATGATCTGTATCTCTCATGTCTCCTAGATAATCTACTTAGCTTCGGTCCTCTGAAAATATGGACAACAATATAACCAAATATGTGCTAGTAGTTCTCCTTGTATAAGACCAACATATGGGGGGTCGTGCAGTCTAGTAGGAAGGAGTCGGCTCAGTTCAGCGGAAGTGCCTGAGATTTCAGCGAGCTTCTCTAAGCACTGTGTCGAGATCATCTTTTCTTCGTTCTCTTCTTTCCTATATAAGGTCACATGTTTTCTTTTGTCATTCATAAGGTTGTTGGAGCTCCTTGTGTCGTTAAGGATAGTGACGGGCTGATGCTTGATGAAGCCACCAATGTCCAATATCTGTGGTGGAGCATGAAAGGTATGGGTGGTCGATTGTGGTTTTTCCTTCATATCCTTCTCCTCGGACTCAAGAGTCGTATCTTTGAGTTTGGATTTTTCAGTGAGCTCAATCAATAGAGGTCTCTCTTTTTTACAATGATGGTCTCGGTTCCATAGTTTATTACAATGCCAACATAGGTCATTTGTCGATCTGTCACGAAACTATTCTCTTGTTAACTTTTTTAGCTGAGGTGACTGGTTGGTGGTAGATGGGGTCAAGAGTCTCTGTGCTACTAGTCTTGTGGCAGCTTTGGTCCTCCGAGCATCTTGGTTTAGCCTATCTTCGTGTAGTCATGCGAAGGAGATGGCTATCTTAAGTGTGTACGATTGTCGCTCTTTAACTTCTTCTTGAATCTTCGACTTCAAGCCCTCAATGAAAGTCCTCAATATCTATTTTTCAGACCAATCATGAGTTTAATTAGTTAGCCTTTCAAACCTGATATGGTACTCTTGGATGATAGAGGTTTTATGGATCTTTGTTAGTTCTTCGTCAAGGTTCTTGTAATTGATTGGTGTTGAAGGTTTTTATGCTTTTGGTTGAGATGTAGCTCTCATACTCTGAGCATCTTGATTGAGGTGTCATTCTTAAAGTTGTACAAAGGAGATCGACGTCGTCGAGGTATAGGACTGTCGTGTCTTATCCTCGCTTCTTATCTCTGATGGATTCTTTTTGCAATCAGAATTTGCTCCATGTTGTAATCTTCTTGGGCTTGGTGATTAGCTCACTCTAAACTTTTTGAAGAGAGTGCTTAATTTAGTATCCATACGAGTCTCAAAGAAAGCCTCCAATTTGGCTTCGAATAAGCCCAACGATGTCATGACCTATCAAATAAACCGACTGAAGAGTGCAGTTACAATTTTTAGGTTGAAGGCAGTGAATGGTAGCAATTTTAGGACTGCGAGATTGAAGTCTCCAAGTGGAGGATGGTAGCCAAGGGTAGCAACAATGGTGGAGGAAGAAGATGACAGCAACAATATCGGTTATGTTCCTTCGGTGATTCTGTATGTTGATGCTACAATGTCGTCGAGACTATGATTTTTTAGGTGGCTGATATATGTCGGAAGATGGCAGCCAAGAGATCTGAGTTGGAAGGCAGTAGTGACAATAGAGGAAGAAGAGGGCAACATCAATGTTAGTTGCGACTGTGCTACGACTTCATGGCTGCAAATGGCGTTGGTTGTAGCAAGGGTGCGGTTGCAATAGGAGGAAGACGGGGTAACGATGTACACGACTATTGCGGAGGAGGGCAGCAGCGATATGGAGCAAGAGATGACTACTGTTGTGTTCAATTTATTGTTGGCTACGATCAAGATAGTTGGCAGTGAATAATTATTGCAGGCTGTAATGTAAATAGATTACAGTGAAATATTATTGCTGGTGGCTTTTTGCCGCAAGGATCACTGCTGGCTGCGATCAAGGAGGATAACAGCAAAAGGTCGCTGTTGGCAATGTTGGGCAATGAAAGATGCGTGTTGCGGTTGAAGGGATAACGGAGGTTGGGCGGCTGAAAGGTTGGTGGATCGAAGGTTTCGATTTTTGGGTGCGATTTATGGCTATTTTAGGTACGATTTAAGGCTACAGTTTTATAGAGTTTAGGCTGCGAATTGGTGTGGTTTAGGGGTGTAATAGTAGTAGATGAAGGTTAGAGAAATAAATTTTAGATCTAGGATATATGGTAGCAAAAGTAGGTGTATCGGTAAGGAAAGTTGGCTGAAAAGGTAAGTGGATCGATAAGAAAGTAAGCTATGGTTAGGGCTAATTGAGATAGCTATTTAGCTGGGTTTTGTTAGGGTTTTTTAGGGAGTAATAGTAGGAATTGAAGATGAGAGGGGGAGTCTTAAATTTGGAAAAGATGGCAATGAGATCCAATAAAATTTTGATGAAAACTTACTAGGGTATACACTATACTGCCGAACAGAATTCCTGTCCAAGAAGTAGCAGTTTCTATACGTTAATTCTAGCAAAAATTGAAGAAATTTATGAAGAATTTCAATATCAAAATTTTGGTTCATATGGTGATAGTAGTAGTAATGTGGATCAAGAAAATTTTGGCAGTGTAATGATAGAAAAATTGTTGCAAATAAGATTTCTGAATTCTCATCGTAAAATTTCAGTACTACGTGATGAAGGATTGCAGTGCTATAAGTAGATTCAGAAGAAACTTTTTTTCAGAAACTAGTATTAAATGAAATCTAAGATCATTTATAAATTTATATAAAAATTTCAGCCAAAAAGAATGAACAAAAGTTATGTTTCAAGATGCCAATAAGTGGAGGGCAGATTCTTTATCGTAAAAATTCTAGCACTACGTGATGGTGAAAAATTACACAAAAAAACTGGTTCCAAAAGGAGTTTTTTCCAGAAATCAATCTCAGATGAAACCCAAGTTGATCTTTTAAATTGTGTAAAAATTTTAGTCAAAAAGAAGAACAAATAGCCCAGTTTCAAAGGGCAAATACGTAGCTAAAAATTTCTATAGCATTTCACTTTCGCAACAACGATGATGTTTGTTTGCAACGAACAAAATTTGTAGCAGAGAAAATTTAAAAAAAATCTTCAACATGTAAAGTAAGAAATCTTGCGGAGAGATGTGGATACTAAAAATATACCAGAGATTTCTAGATCACACGGGGGGTGGTAGCAGATAGATGGATCTACATCTTGGTGGGCGACAATAGATGAAGCGACGTCAAAAGCAATTATAGGAATTGCTTGGGAAGGTGGAGGCGGCTGAGATGGCTACAGGGCAGTAGGAACGTCGCTCTGATACTAGATGATAGAACTCCAAAATGAGCTTTATAGATTTTGACCCTTGAGAGGGATCAACCCTTGGAATGCTGTAGGGGTTCCTCCCTCTTAGACTCGGCACAAGACTGAAATAAGGTTGATAATCGCTTGATTTAAGAGGGAGGAGAGAGGGGAGAGTGGGCTACATCTTTAAATAGGGATCAAAACCCTAGCATAAGGGGGTGCTTGCCTAAGTAAAATTATTCATTTGCCCCTCCTATAGTTGATCTGTCTTAATAGGAATAAAGGGCGGCTAGGTTGGCTCTATAGCCGACTAAGCAGGAGAAAATCCTAGCTGACCAACCTAGTAAATAAGGTGATAGTCATTAAGCACTAAGGGATAATCTAAACCCTAACCATACTCCTTTATAAGATAAGAGTGACTTTATTATAATCTAATAGAATTTTATTATCTACTTCTTAGGAAGATTATGATTCAATTTTGCTGGAGTTGTATCAGACTTCTTAACAATCGCATATGTCATAAATGAGCATATATTTTAATTAATACTTACATATCATATATTTTTAAATAAACACTTTCAAATATTTCTTAAAATTTGAATACAGACCGAATCAAAGTTGCTAAGTATTTATCTCTATCACACAAAATCAAAATTAATCACAAACCATTCTTTCTTTCCTAAAGAATATAAGAAAAGTGTTAAGTTACTAATCATATATGGATGTAAAACTATAAAATGCTACTATGATAAATGTCATCTAGGTCCAAATCTTAATAATCATATATAAAAAGGATGAGTAAAAAATAATATTAATATCTATTTTATTTTTAATAATTTTATTGATAAAATAATAATTTTAAGATTTCATGTATTGAAAACAAAGGTGTTAAAATTATTTTTTTTGTTCATCACGCTTACATCGATCAAGCACATGATATCATATAGTATATTTGACGTTAAGATAGTTAGTTAGAATAAAATCATATAGGTAGAATCAATAATTAAATTATCAAATAACTTACATCGACGATCATAAGAGTGAACTTAAATAGTATTTATTTATAAATCTTGTATATTTATTAATCTGATAATTTGTTATTTTTAATAAAATATATATTATATCCAAATGTCTCAAAGATAGAAAATTTATGACTCCTTAATTGTTTCAAAAAAATATTATGATATGAAAATCATTAACGTGTAAGATATTATGTGATCAAGCTAATATTTAAATATTCCAAATCTTATCAGCCACTTTCGATTACAATCTTAATCTTCTCTATAATCTTTATCCGAAATTCTAGAATTTTATTTTACATATAATTTCCTTATAAAACATAAAACTATATTGAGATTCCTAAGTAAAAAATTGTAGAATATTATATAATATTCTCCCTCGAAATACATTGATAATATATTATTTTATTTGTTAAAAAATATCTATTATTCTTCATTATGTGTACATTAACAATATATTATTTTATTTGTAAAAGAAATGTATAATTTTTCACTGTGCGTCGCCGAGACAGAAATTGGAACGGTCGATGGGAACTATGGCTGCGCCGCCTCGTCCTCCCTTCGGAAGCTTATCTTTCTACAGCTCTCTCCGTGTTGGTGGAAAGATCCGGGTTCCCGTTGGGGTCAATGCCAGGTCTTCGGCTTCTTCCTCCGCGACCGATGAGGAGTTCCTCCCCAATGCTCGCCGCCGGAAGATCGACCCTACCTGGTGCGGCGGAGGATTCAGCCTCGGCGTCGATCTGGGCGCCTCTCGGACCGGCCTGGCACTCGGCAAAGGCTACTCTCCCAGGCCCCTCATCGTGACTATCCAGAAAACCCTAATTTCCTTTTTGTTAATGCGAATTATATTCAGGGTTAACTTGGTGTCGGATTAGGTGTTGGAGCTAACGGGTCAGAAGCTCGAGTTGCGCCTGCTTGATATTGCCGAAAAGGAGGTCTTGCTTTTTTCTTAAAGATTTGTAGATTGGTGTTTTGTGTTGATTGAGATGATGAATGTTCTTTTTACGTTTTAATTTCTTGGATAGGAGGTTGATGAGTTCATTATTGGGCTTCCGAAATCTCATGACGGAAAGGAGACGCCACAATCAAACAAGGTTCGTAGCATCGCAGGAAGGCTCGCAGTGCGGGCCGCGGAGAGGTGAGTGATCTTCTGCTCCACTGCTTGCGATTACAATTTCTTCTGAACCGTTTGCCCCAATTTTTCGGTCCCATCAATCCGTCTTGTGCTAGAGAGAAATAGATCTCCATGTGCATGTCATGATCGTAGAAACGTTGGGTGGAAACAAATTATATTACTTAAATAGTTGGAGAAATCATATGTTTCATTGTTCTCTTGATGATGATTTATTTGAGCATTACCTTGTTCATTGGAGTTGCCGGCTTGGATCAAATTTTTATGCTTGGGATGCATCTGAAACATCCCGAATCGAACCTAGGGGTCAAAACATAGATAAGGGTGCACAGAAATCAGAACTCGCAGAAGAACATAAAATTTTGAAGTGCTTTGGTTGTAAGCCTTTGGCTCTACATCAGACAACTTTGCACCTGAAACTGAAACTCTACAACCTAAATTGGCCTTTTGTAGTGATAGTTCATTACAGAGTGCTTTGAGGTCAATCTTAATTGCAACAATTTGCCTTGTCTGACTACATATCCTTGGCGGTTGGTGGTTAGTGCAGTATCTAACATCCTCATTTTACCATGCATTCAAAGGTCTACCATCTATATAGGGATCCGTGGTGCATAAAAATGTGATTGAAGTGAAGACAAATAGCTTCTCCTAGCTCTCAAAGAGGATGGCCAAACAAAGAACAAAGAGGGCATTTCGCTGATTCTTGTTCATTGTTGAGATACTAAAGAACATCTTATAGCCTGATTCTTGCAATTCAGTGTTTCATGTATAAGAACAAAGAAATTGTGTTTTCATCCCTATCATAGCGCTTGATTTCACAAGGGAGGCAGCAAGTAGATACAGACAAGGCGTAAAATATAGTATTCTACATATTAGTGTGTGATATTAAAATTGGTAAGTAGCAGCCTCACATTCTCTGAAGGTTCGCACCAATCTCATCAATTCACTACGTCATAAATTATAATGAAGGAAGAATTTGATTTGTGTCGAAGTCCCAAGATTTGTGTCTGAGATACAAATATGTACTTTGCATGAGTGAACAAAGGAGTTCAGGTAATTCTATCTAATACAGGTAAGAAGTTTTAGTTTCTTTGGGTAGAATTATTTTTTGTACTCCATGAGTTGATGATCAGTGTCTAGAATGAGTGTCTAGGCAGCCTAGTTAAACATAGATAGGTTAGTTAGACTATTGTCAAATTATTTCACATGGAAGGATACTCATGCACACAAAAAATGCTCTTCATTGTCCTGAAGGATTTATATACCTTATGATGTTGATATAAACATGTAATCGTCTGGAAAGCCTAAAGATAGATGAAAACAACTAACCAAGTTGGAAGAGAGAAACAGTGGCATGGAGTAATTGAATCTAACACACCTTTGGATCTGACATAGGGATGTTAAGTTTTGTTTAACTGAGACTCTTTTGAGGCAGTTACTTTAAGTAGGAACTTTGGGTGGCTGGAGCATGGATTTTTCTGGACATAATCTTCAGATTGTTGAGCAAAATGTTATTACACTATGTAGGAACTAATCCTGTTTAACTTCTGCAGGCTCTTCAAATGGGTAGGGAAAAATCTTGATCATTTTATGTAAAAGCCTATGATGGTTTATATGTTCCTTGAAGAGATGGTAGCCATGTACACTTTCTTTTTAGTCATTCTATGACAATAGGAACTTGATCACATTTCTTTAGATATTAATTTGCCTATTGCTTTGAAGTATCTTGGTTTGCTAATTAAGATTTTTAGTTATGTGATAAGGGGCATAACTTTCCATGTCAGTGAACAATTTCAGGTTAACTTGTTTATGACAACATTATCTCAGTGTTGCAATTGCATAACTAGCACTGATGGTCTCTATTGTATCTTCTTTGTTACCCTGTTGTGCATTTTAGATTAGCTTGATGCCATGGATTTTCTATCAAACACCATATTTTTTATCTTATACTCGGTGCAAACTATGTTTGATGCTAATATCCTCCTCATGTGCAGTTTGTGTTTTATCTATCCTGAGACAGTTGCACTCATACAATTTTTAAAGTGTGCAGAGGTTGGAGAGTTTTTTTGCAGGATGAACATGGCACTTCATTAGATGCCCTTGATTATATGATAGACATGTGAGATCATTCTTCCTTTTTTTTTTTATAAACATTTTGTACTTACATAATGCAAATGTTATATTTTTGAGATGGCTACTTTTGGTTATGTTTACGAGAAAGCCATTTGGCTTTTACAGAGGTTACTGTCTAGCTTTGATAAGGACACTGTACTCTAGGGTCTTGATGTTAGACTCTTCTTTGGTCATATGTACTACCATTTGGTGATTTTGTGTTCTTTTACAGTGATTTAATATTCAGAAAATGATTTCCTTACCTTTATTTACTGATCTAATCTGCATTGTATTTCTTATTAAAAAGCCAATAATTTAATAGTTAAGGTTAAAAGTGTTCAAGTTAATCATCTGCTGTCTGAGACAATGGCCCATGGTTGTGGACATATGTTTATCATGTAACCCCAACCCACTATATCTTCTATAGGTGTCAGATAGTTTATGATATTTAAAGTGTTGCTGATATAGCTTACGTTCGGTTGTTTTTCCTAATCATTAGTAAAGTTGCAAAATATGATCTTCTAATTTAAGTAAATATGTCTAACTTGGAGAGCCATCAAATGCGCTTTCCCAATCAGACAATATTAGTATCTTGCTATTGATATTACTATGTTTGTTTGTTTGTTTGTTTTTTTTTGTTGTCATAAATTTTCTCATGGTTTCTTGATGTTGCAGTGTACCCAACATGGATTATGTTACTGACTGTTCCGAGTGATGTGCAGATAAGATTTCTGATGGAAGCTTACTTTCTTTCAGGGGCCTAAAAAGGTCTGCTCGCCAAGGGAAGATTGATGCTTACTCTGCCATGGTGTGTCATATGTACTTTCATGATATCTTAACACTTTGGCTTGTTCAAATTGTCCATTCATTGTTTGCGCTGTTTCAGATGGTGCTGGAGAGATATTTCTCTATGTCAGGTGTAGGAACTGAACTTGTTCTTCCTAAGCAGTTGGAATTACATGAAAAACTTAGAAAGGGTCCCTGCAGAGATCTGGGTTTCTGAACACACAACTAATGCAGAACAGTGAAAAATCAAGCTTTCCTTTTTTTTTTTTTATATATAAATGTGGCTTGGATATATGGGGAGAGCTGTAGGTAGGCAGGCTCATAATGGCCTTGTCCACCCGCCACCATTAAAAATTGAGTTTTATATCACGTTACTATTGTATGTGCGTTTTTTTGTGAAATGGTGTTTTTAACCTAACCTTTCAATATCCATTTTTTGTCTTTCTGGTGCGGTGAGTGAATCTTTCTTTCTTTTACTTGACGTGTGCAGTTGCACAAATGTAAGTCTGCTGGTAATTTGTATTAAGCAAAAGTAGACACGGTTTTGTTGGTGTAGCAAATATGATAGATAAAATCCTATGTCACAAGACAGGTTCCTATTATTGTATTTATTTTTATAAACGAAATGGTTGCATTATATATGTCACAGACGGACGGGTTCCTACTGACATGCAGGGCTAATGATACCATTCATCCGAAGCTCTCTCTCTCTCTCTCTAGCTCTAAGCTGTAAGATGCACTCACACTCCAATTCGACATTTGTATGTGGAGCGAACATTTGCGTCTGGAAACACGGTCGGTGGGACAAGGAAACTGGATGCGGGTAGGTCACTAAACACAAAAATAAAATAAAATAAAAGAACAGTCAGGTCTCGCAGTGGGGTTAATACGCTTTGCTGGAGTCGGACAGGGGTGTCGTCGATTCTCCTCCCAGTCTAGTAGGAAAGAAGGCCTCCCGTTCGAGTAAGCTGTGCAAGGAGCTCACCACTCTCGTCAGCGATGCCCACAGCACCGGAGCACAGCAGAAGGCGTAAGCCAGCAAAACCAGAACCCTGGTGACGCCATCCGAGTACCAAGGGAACGCCATCACAAACAGGGAACCCGATATCGCCAACAACAGCGTCAGTACCGGAAGGGCTGGGAGCAGGAAGACGCCGGTCACGATCGAGCACAGCGCAGCTGCTCCGAGCAGGTAGAGCGGCCAGCCCAGAAGCGGATGCACCGTTCGCGGGACGAGGAAGAAGGGCACGACGTGTGCCACAAACATGGACCACAGTGCTGCCACCTTCACCATGGTGTGCAGGAAAGGGATGCTCTTCTCCGACCGCCGGCTGTAGCACAGCCTCAACAAGCCCGGCCGTGCTAGCCGCGTCACCACCATGATTCCCAGGTATATCGCCGCCTGGATCAGCATCGCCGGCGCCTCCGCCGCGTATCTGCTCATTGGGGCAAAAGGGGCAAGGTGTTTACTCGAAACTGGTCTCTTACTACTATGCTTTCTGCTTACGTCTGGTTTTACCTACCCGAGACTGCTTCGTCGTTGCTCATGCCATTGGAGACCCAGCGGCAAGATTGGCCAAGACCACCAGTACCAAGGTTTCAGCCATGGCAAACTGGGGAACGTGATCACGCTGTTGGGTCCGCATGGTACGTTCCACCGAAGCTTCAAATCTGTGTGATATGAACAACCAGATCCAATCACACACGGTCTGCTTGATGTACAACTAACTACCTGATCAAACTCACAGTAGTAAGAAGCATCCATCTGGTATCCCAAAGGAAGTCGATACGTTCCGTCGATCTTGCTACCGTTGGCGGGCGGGTGGAACATCGGCCGATCGAGCAAGTCGGGGAAGTAGCTCACCAGGAAACCCTGGTCCGCTCCGTCGGGGTTCTCACGTCCCATCTCCAGCTCATGAAGCATGTCCTTGAACACCACCATCGAAGGCTGCAACCCTCTCAATCCAGGTAAGAATAAAGCTGAATGCAGGAAATGCTCCCCAAATCTCGAGCACGACTGGTGCAGAGGATGGTAGGTACCTGAAGGACAAAGAGGCCGGTGTGGAAGATGCAGGGGTTGATGAAGGCGGCGCAGAACTTGCCGCACTGGAAGAGCTCGTCGGTGCGTTGCAGGAAGAGGTTGTCGGAGTCGAGCATGACCACTCGGTCGTACGACACCAAGCTCCACGCGTAGAGCTTGTTCAGCGTCAGCTTGAACCTGGTGTTGAAGTTGCCCTGCTCCTCGTATGGGTTCTTCAGGTTCGCCACGGTCACCACCTTCACTCCGTCTGCCTCTTTCCTGTTGGTTCATTATTATGCCCGCCGTTCATCGGAGGTAAGTTCGTTATTTTGGGGCAAGTGTAGGGGTAATAAATAGCACGAGTCCTCTCTTGGTGGTCAACGAAATCGGAAGTCAAAATCGTTGGAACTGACGAAGTTTTAAAGCCAGCTTAGAAAAATGTCGTGCGGAAATATATTCATATTAATTAACGCTAAGAAAATAGGGGGAAAAGAAAATTTCGATCGAACGTCTAATGTTAGCCGTCCGTTATGGGTTTTACTGCTATCTCCACCGTTAGATTAACCAATAGAAATATATATATATATATATATATATATATATATATATATATATAGAGAGAGAGAGAGAGAGAGAGAGAGAGAAGCTCACAAGGTTTGGACCCAGTGAAGGGGTACGTCGGGAGAGGCAACGACGACGAGGTCGGCGTCGACGCCGAGCCGCGTCAGCGACCGCATCATCACCCGCGTCGCCACGTAGAACTCGTAGTCCCTCGGTGTTCCCATGTACATCATGGCCGCGTACGCATGCCGCCGGCCCCCGCCTCCCTCCGCCCCCGCCGCTGCCGCCAACGCGAGCACCAACACCGCCACCACCACCCGCCGCAGCGATCGCTCCCACCTCTCCTCCATCTCCCTCCTCATCCAATCTCAAAACCAACCCGAAGAAGAAGAAGAAGAAGAAGAAGAAGAAGAAGAAGAAGAAAGATGTGGAGGAAGCGCCAGAAGACTGTTTTATAAGCAAACAAAAGGGGAGGAGGAGACCACACGAGTCGTGAATACTTCGTTTCTTTCTTTCTTCGCACTGTCGGCCAGGGATGTGTTGGTAATTCCAAAGTCGGTCTACTCGTTCGGTATGGTGGTCGCTAAGCAATCTCCGCAAAGAAAGCGACCGGACATTTCGTCGAACACCTCACGCCGAAAACTGTCTTACGAACCAAGTCATAGGGAACCACACAAGCAAGCGCGAAGGGGGTAAAATTATAATTAGATATGAGCCCAAACCCCATCAATTATGATGGTGAGGTGGAGCCCGATGCTACGTCCAATTGGCTAATTGGTCGTAGCGTGAGATGGACGACCCGCGTCCCTTACGAGTCGCGACACCACAATTCCGGTGGTCAAAGAGGGTTGGCCCAGTCGCGTCCGGGTGGCCGTCCCACTTGCCAAGTCAATGCCATCGCGTCTGGCGACGACCAAGCGTGGCACGTACCAAAATTGATTCTAACGTCATCTATAATACAAAGTATATATATGTATATATATATATATATATATATATATATATATATATATATATATATATATATATATATATATATATGCGTTAGTTGATCATCTAAGTGATATTAATAGAATAAAAAAAAAATACACTGCTCTATGTCATGATGATAATAACACTAAGAATATTATAAATAGCACAAATATGTCAAGATAAATTCAGCTTAGTTAAAAAGAATTATGATTAGAAGTGATTAACCGGGAAGTGAATGCTTAAGCGCAGGCTAAATGTTTGCAAATTTGTATATACTATCTCAAAATTTACAAGGGAAAGAAAAAAAAGAAAGGCATCTGCAAGGATAAACCTGTTTTTAAGTAGTAAGGAAAGGTATTTTTCGATATTGACGACGAGGTACTGAATTCCATGATTAAATTCAAATCAATTCAAGTAAAGAACGGGTCGAGTTTAGATGGATAGTAAGAACACATAGGATGGACTCGGATTCAATATTGCTCATCAGCAATGGATAATGATCATAACATTTGTGATCAATCCACTACGTAGGATTGGTAGGTGAGTTGAACAAGTTTAAGCATATCTTGCGGAGGATCGTCTTAGAATTAGCATGTCTTTTGTTTCTATATAGTGTCTAACTCTTAGCGTTATCTTGTGATTTTTGTTGGGGAGTATCGGGCAATTTGGATGGACTTATAATTTACCCTCTTTTTAGCTTATTTTTGCATCGACAAAGGTCGCGACAGTTATTACTTTGTTACGAGGAGTGACTTTAAATTAAGTGGTGCCCCCTCAAAACAACGAAGGATGGAAGTCGTGCTTTTTATCAAGTGGATAGGTCATGACGTTGAGAATTCCCCTCCCTTCTTATCAAGGGAGGAGGCGAAGCGGGTGGTGCATCTGAGGGGAATCCTCTCCTCCTCCAAGGTCATCAAGTCGAGGAGTGAAGACTGGCTGGTGGAGGCTAATCTTAGTCTAACCCATAAGGGTATGACTCATTCAGTCATTATCGTCTATTGGCCTTCTTTTACTCTTTCTCTTTTTGTTTCTGGGTGTATGCTAATATGTGTTAAGAAACCTTATCAAAAACATCACATGCGCAGTAGAAAAAATAAAACAAAAATGTCTCATATGTTTATCATGTTATTGTATGATAATTGATGCACAAAAAATTGTAAAACCAAAAAAATTGCATAACATGTGTTAGATGTTTTAGCTAGGAAGATCTTATATATTAAAAAAATAGATCCAAAGGAGAGGATGAAGGAAGTTAGATGTTCTCCTATCGACACGGTGGATGCAACAATGATGCTCTTCAAATCACTACGAGATCTTCCTCTCCAAGATATGTCACCTAAGGAGGAGAGGACACCGAGGAGAATAGGAGAAGGCGACCAAGGGTGTAGCCTATCACCTTTCTTGGTTGCCCTTGCCTCCTATTTACAGAGAGCCATTTTAAATTTTAATGGTTTCTTGTCTTAGTGGATATTGGATATTTATCCAATTACCCTCACAACTTGGATTATTGGATCTCTATCCAATCATCTTAATTTATCTTAATTGGGCCTCATCCAAGGAATCTATTAATACTGGACCTCATCCAATGAAACATAAATTTACTGGATAACTTATATCTAATCCTCTACTTATTGTAATATCTACCATATGTGTATAATCGTTTAGGCCCAATATCGAGCTGGCCATGAGTTGTATTTGTTAGAACTCTTTTTGACTCAGTGAATTGTTATCCCATAATAATTCACTCAACTCCTCGATTATGGATATACTAGGCCACTATACTATAGTCTCTGAATGACATAGGGGGGTATAATTCATTGGACTTGTCCATCCATAATTACCGTATATTTAAAGTCTATTATCCATCTAATATCCTAGAGACCGTATATTGAGCATGATACTATCAGACCTCATATGAAATCCATTCGAGTCTCGCTCTAATTGAATTCTCCTAGAGAACTCATTCTCTCTCAATCCAAACGACCTTGGTTAGGGATTTGGTTGAGCAAGAATATACGGGATATTCCTTTCATGGTATTGAAAGTAGATGATCCTCTATTGATACTCAATTGCCTTCATAAGGTTAGCTATTAATCCTGATAACCGATTGTACTAGATATGAAACTTCCAGATCTGTAAGTTTAGCATCAAAGAAAATAAGTACTTAAAATAAGACATCCTTAGTATCTCAAGTCTAAGGACCAGACACACAACTAGGACTATGAAATTATTGTCTAATGTCAGGTATTATCAACTATTTAACATTACATAAGCGGATCAATTGCTTAACTGATTCTCTAATAAGCATACATACTGTACCTTTAGTGTCTCCACACGAGTAGCTATGAGACAAACTGCCTCTATCGTATAGATGAACATATAACACATCAATCTGTCCGGTTATCTCAATGTCCCTCTCGAGTAACCTATGACCAATGTTATTTGAGATATATATATAAAGGCACGGTCTCATTATCGTGATCTCATGATCTGATTTTCATTGCATAGATCCAAGGATATCACAATATATATAGTAAACAATATACATAATGTGAGAAAATATCAATAATAATAATTATATAAAAAGATTATGAAGCGTGCCATATTTGTCACCAATCACGTAATTGGCTTGTAAGGCACCTAAAACCAATAGTATCTATCGACTCGGGGTCTGAGACAGGGATGGGGGAAAGGGGGCAGTTCCTTGAGACTGAGAACTATTTATGTTATATGGGTTTCCTCTCTGGGGCATTCACCAAGGTTACTCGGTTATTGGCGTTCTTGCAATATCGACCCTCTTTCTAGTACCAAAAATGTTATCGTTCCTTATGTCATGGCCGATGTGTCAGCGTGACTTAGCTGAAATTTATCATGTCATCGTATGATATTGATGCATGAAAAATGGTAAAATTAAAGGAGGTAGTGTCGCTAGACTCGCAGACAATGGACCATCATTATTATCTCCTTCTCATGCATTGGATATCGTCGCTCAATCTCATTCAGCTTGCGACTCTCGTAGGCCATCGGATGACCCTCTTACATAAGTACTCCCCCAATAGTAAAGTCAAAAATATCTGTATGGACTTCAAAAGACTTTCCATAGTCAAATAATCTAAGTACTGATTCCTCTAACATAATAGTCTTCGGGTCTTGGAATACCGCTTCATATTTATCTGACCATCTCCAAGACTGTTCTTTCTTTAGCAACTCCGTCAGTGGAGCTACGCGCTTTGAATATCCAGCTACGAAGCGTCGATAATAGTTGATGAGCCCAAGGAAGGATCTCAACTATGGCGCCTTCTTTGGTGTTTGTTAGTCCGCCATAACTTTGTCCATTCTGATAGAACCATTGCCGATTCAATGCCCCAAGAATATAACTTTCGCCTAAGTAAAGTATCACTTCTCCCTCTTCACAAACAAGGTATTCTCCCTGAGAACTCTGAAGATTGTTCAAAGGTGGTAACACGCTCCAAGTGTTTGGCTATAGATAACGATATCGTTTAAATAAACGATCACAAACTTATCTAAATACTTCTTAAACAGTTGGTTCATAAGAGTGCAGAATGTGGTTGGAGCATTGGTTAAGCCGAAAGACATCATTAGGAACTCAAATGCTCTATACTTGGTCACACAGGTAGTCTTTGCTTCATCGCCTTCTGTAATGTGCACCTACCAATACCCTGATCGAAGGTCGAGTTTTGAGAAGTACTTGGCCTTGCCCAGTTAATCGAATAAATCCACGATGAGCGAGATAGGATATTTATTCTTCACCGTCACTTTGTTTAGGGCTCGATAATTGACATATAATCAGATACTCCCTCCCATCTTATTTCTTCTAGAAGAGGACTAGAGCTCCGAATGGTGCTTTGAACTGCGGATGAGACCATCATTCCATTGTTCGTCTAACTGTTTCTTGAGTTTTGCCAACTCTGGAGGGGTCATGCGGTATGGTGGTCTCATTGGAAGCTTGATTCCTGGCTCCAGCTCAATACAATGATCCACGTCTTTGCGTGGTGGAAGAGTTTTTAGTAATTCAATCGGCATCACATTTGAGAACTCCTTCAAAATGTTCGCCACCACAGCAGGTTCTTGAATGGCCTCCCAGTCAGGTATTTCTAGCTTTATAATGGCTACAAAAGTTGATTCACCTTTTTATACCCCCTTCTTCAATTGTAATATTGATATTTGTTGTAGATCCTTGGTTCCTCCTTGAGAAATTGGAACCACATAGGGGTTGTCGCCTTCCATTAGACTTAAGGAGTTTAGGAATGACATTAGCACCAACTTCACTGCATGCATTAACTCCATTTTGAGAATTACTTGGAAGTCATCAAAGGGCACTGCCATCATATTTGTGCACCCGCTCCATGTTCCGATCTTGATGGGGACCCCCTTTGCTAGTCCCGAGATCCATTTGGCCTCCAAGTTCACTAGCTTTATACAACTTGGGTTCTTCCCAAGATTAGTCCAAGTCGCTTAGCTTCTTGATCGATAATAAAATTGTGAGTAACCCCGTGTCCACCATTACCCAGGTTGTTCGATCGTTTAGTTTGATATCCACATACATAAACTCACTACTCCTTGCCTTCAGTGGCTTTTGCCTTTGTGTTCTCTCCCAATTGACCCCGCGATGCATTCAATAAATGCATTGCTCCCATTCGGGGTCCTTGCGACCCTTATCATCACTGTTGGATTCAGAACTATTCGAACTAAGGGTGACGGCTTTGCCCTTGTCCTTCTTGTGGGGGTGTATTGATGCAATTAAAGCATTGAGTGCCTACTATGGGGACACTCCCTCACCATATGCGGTCCTCCGCACAATAAACATCCGCTAGATTTCGGGGCTTTACCTTTTGAGCTTGGTCCATGGTGGAAGTTTTTCCTCTTTTGTTCGCCCCCAGACTCTTTAATTCGAGAGTATTTTGTTGGGCGATTTTTCGAGGATTATTTCTTCTTTCCCAAGTCCTCTGAAGAAATAAAGTTAGTTAGTTTTTCTTCGACTGCAATTATATTGACTACATCGGTGATATTCCTCCGATGTAGTTCTTGTTATGCCTATGGGTTTAAGCCATCGAGGAAGCTGAATAATTTGTGTTTCTTGTACATGTCTTGTATATCCAATATTAGCGTCGAAAATTACTTCACATAATCTCGAATGGATGTACTTTGGTGGAGTTGTCTCAATTTTTTTTTTTTTTGCGACAAACTCTGTATTCTCTGGCAGGAACTGAGTTATTAACTCTCATTTTAAGTCTTCCCATGTATCCACTAGACATCGACCTTGTTGGATCTCTTCCCAATGAGTTCGCCACCAAAGTTTTGTATCTCCATTCAGATACATTATTGCTATATAAACTTTAGTATCCTCTGAATCAGGTCTCGTAGCATGAGAATACTATTCCATGTCGAACATAAAATTTTTGAACTCTTTAGTATCTCTAACACTCTCATAGCAATTTGGCTTTGGTGCTCTAAAGCTTTGTGACAGTGCAGCGCGGGTATTGTTCCTCCCGCATTAATAATTCTTGTGAGTAATGCCACTTTAGCCGTGAGTTCTGTCACAACTTCATGTAGATGTTGTATGGAGTATTTGGTGTCCTCCATCAGTCGGTCGACTAGGGACTCAATCATGTCTATTCGAGATTCAACTTTTCTTGCCAGCTCTCTACCCCAAGAAGCCTTCGTTGGCCTTGGTAGAGTTCCTCCAAGCTCACTTCAAGAATATCTAGGTAGGTTTCCACCATTATAAGTCTCTTTTTGTGGCTCTTTTTCCTGGTTGGCATACCAGATTGCGCCTCCTCCGCTCGCGGAGAATACCCCACTTCACGTTTGTCTTGTTCGCTGTCACGCTCCTCATGAGCGGCTCCAACAACTTGCGGGCGAGTTTACACATACAACCTACTTATGACTGCTTGAGACAAGGGTCCGGCTTGCCCCATCTTGCTCGATTCACCATGGTGTTCCGCCATGGTGAAATTGTGAATATTCTTCGTTGCTTGTTCGAATTGTTTGCTCACTCTGGTACCACAATGTCCTGGACCTAGCTGAATTTGCCTAAGCCATACGACACCTTAGCGACAAACTTGAAGACTTAGCTAAAATTGCCTAGGTCGTGAAGCAACTTTGCTCAATTTTTCAGACTTAGCTGAGATTGCCTAAGTCATGAAACATCAAAGTGTTAATTGTCTGCAAAGGGTTAGCCCACTTACAATCTTGTGCGGGTCCCGAAGTATTTGTAAAAAGAAAAGCTGATTAGCTTGAGAAATGAGCGACGAACAAGCCCCGACATGTTATAAAGAGGATAGCTTTTACAAGCAATTCATTGAACACCTTAAGTGCAATAGAGAAAAGGGAGAAAGAGAGTGAAACATAACTTTAGAAGGATGTAAGAATGGTCGCAACTCTACAAATGACGGTTCTCAAGGTATTGGACGTAAGTCGAGTTTAACTCTTGATGAATGCTCACGCCCGATAGATACTCGAAGCCCCATCTAGCCCTTTCCACCCGGGGGGTTCCAAGGGGCTGAGATGGCTAACGTTTCGCATTGCTTAGGATAGTCACCATAATATGTGAAAAAGATCCAAAACTAAGCTGTTTTGGCTCTATGTAGCGAGCAATTATTCTATAATGTTACAGACTATTTTTACTCATATTTCTTAGGTAAAATTATACAAAATCAAGGTAAAACATGATGCCATACATTTATATAAGTAAGCAAAACCAATAAATGATTCGTTGAGCAAATAGTTACGGTTGAACGATGATCGTTTATAAAAATAGGCAAATGTTTAATGTTTGAGAGTGTCTTAAATGGCTGGTATATAGATCAGGCGTAGACACCGGCTAGATTATTCGGCACTGGTACTTGCTTCTCACATAATCGGGTGTGCGACTGCACCGTCCAGAGGAGGTGATAGACATTTGTCTTGTTTTGAGTTCGGAGTGCCGAGTTAGGTCAAACATGCCGAGGTGACTCTATCATGGCCCTTGGAGTGTAAGATGTAAGATATGTCATATCAGGTGGCTTTTGACAGATCTTATATAACAAGCAGCATTCATACATTTCTCTGCCAAAGCATAGAATAATTGCTCCAAAAATAAATATTTAGAAATCTAAAGCAGGATTAGTGGAGTCTTGTCGATTCACTCACAGGAGAAGCACAGATGTGATTCATAGCTCAAGCTCGAGGAGTGTTGTCATGGCAGCAAAAGAAGATGAGGTGGGTGATGGAGCAGAGCGATGGGGCTCAGTCCTTGTTCGCTGGCTCGCAGCAAAACCTGATGCTAAAGAAGAGCAAGAGAGGTGCACATGATGTCGGCCAATTCGAGATCCAAAACCACATTTGCAGATCCGGCATCTTCTGGCCCGCAGTGCATCAGGTGTTGCAGCTGACAGCTCTTCTTCACATGGCCGAGATCATGTGCACCTCTCTTGCTCAAAACGAGCTTTCCCTCCTCTTCTTGCTCGCTCTTGCTGTCAGCTGGCTGCTGGGGTTCCATCTTTGGTCCCAGTAGCCATAAAACATGAGGAGCAGCTGCTGCTGTTAATTTTAATGATCATGTTCATGCCATATAATCTTGTTCTGCCACCGATCTGTATGTACTTCTTCTTCCATGGAGGTGGTGTTGTATGGCACAAAGCGTGATGGTGTTGTTGGTTCTGACAGTGAAGTTGCAATATTTCAAAAGATTATTTCCACGACTTTGTGCATCTTTGGACATGCCGCCATGATCAGTTTAAAGGATCTGAATGAACATAGAAGATGGATGCTTATTTTATTGTGTGTGGCTGACAGATAGAGATGTTTGCGGAATGAAATCACAAACATTATTGGCAAATATTTAGCAGGAAAATAAATTCTCAACATGTTTGGCATGCCATATAAACAAGTGACTGATGATATTGTGCTTCATCCAACTGTTAAAACGAGTTAGATTTGCTCTGGTAATTCTTCATTTACATATTTCCTGCAGCAACAAGAGTGGATTGCTGTATCTTCTTGTAGAACTGTAATGCACTCTCATAAAAATGATATGAATTCCCTTAAGTATTGTTATCATTATTAAGTTTGTAAACCAACCCCGACAGCAAGTGCAGGCGACTTCTTTTTGAGACGTGTGAGATAGGCTGCGACATCTTTTCTGGCTATATATTCCTATAAAGAAATCATCTGCCACTTGCACTCTGCCATATAGATCTTGAGAGGGCGAGAGAGAGAGAGAGAGAGAGAGAGAGAAAAGAGAGAGCATCTTTTAATGCTATCTTGACACATCTCAAGCTCCCGAATCCCTTGGCCGGCCCCTTTGCTTCCGTCGACTGAGGCCCCGGCGGCCTGGTCTCCTCATCTCCCCTGCCATCCTCCTCCCTCCTTGATCAGGTCTACCCTGCTCCGCTTCTTGAAGAAACCCTGTAAATGATGCTTAGTTGTGTGTGTGTGTGTGTGTGGATCTTTCGTTCTGCTACTACTTCCTTGCGATGTGGTTGCCGCTGGCAAGTGTGCAGGCTTGCTTTCGTGCTGCATACCGCCTTACATTTATGGTCAAAATCTCAACTTGTTGATCAGCTTTTGTTAGGTCTTCTAAGTTCGTCCACTTTTGTGTGTGGATCGTTCTGCCACTACTTCTTTGTGATGTAGTTGTCGTTAGCAAGCGGGTGATATTTCTTTCGTGCTCCATAGTGCCTTACAATATCGTCAAAATTGCGACTTTGTTTCGCTTGTCATAGTTATTCCGGTTTTGTTAGATCTTCTGATGCTTTTTATTTTGCCATGCAAAAGACAGTTTTTTTTTCTTTTTCCTCTTTGCCCAACATCATTTCTTCTGTTTTTTCTTTTACTGCCTCGATTTAGTAAAGACTTGCTGTTCTCTGTGCATTTACTCCCTTCTGTGCATTGTTCAGTAAGACTTAAGTGCTGACGCTAATGTTAGAGTAGTTGTTTTGTTAGATCTTCTGATGCCTTTTTATTTTGCCATGCAAAAAAAAAACAGTTATTTTCCTTTTTCCTCTTTCCCAGCATCATTTCTTCTGTTTTTTCTTTTACTGCCTTGATTTAGTAAGCACTTGCTGTTCTCTGTGCATTCGCTCCCTTCTGTGCATTGTTCAGTAAGTCTTAAGTGCTGACGCTAATGTTGGAGTAGTTGCTTTGTTTTTGTTTGTTTGGTTTTCTCTTAGAAGTTGGTTTCTCAGTGTGATGTCAGTTTCAATTCATTGCTCAGATTTTTAGATTAAACATACTGTTGTTTAACTTTCTAGTAGATTGTGGGTCTAATTTTTAAAGATGTCTTCTGCTTCCATTGTTGTGCATTCATAAGTGACTGCATGCTGGTGTCAGTTTCAAGTCATTGCTCGGATTAAACATACTGTTGTTAACTTTCTAGTAGGTCTAATTTTTAAAAATGTTTTCTGCTTCCGTTGCTATTCAATCGTAAGTGACTGCATGCCGGTGTCTCAACTCATTGCTCAGATTTTTAGATTAAGCATACTGTTTGTTAAATCATCCAATTTTTTAAAGATGTTTTATGCTTCCCTTGCTGCACAATAATAAATGCCTGATCCAAGCGATGCAGCCACTTTGGTGGCTATCTTTTATCTGACTGACGCTTGTTCGAAATTTTTGTTATGCTGCATGAGGTTCGACTATGAACTATCAGGATCATCGGGCATTGGACCTTCTCAACCCAACATTCTCTCAATTTATTGCTTATCTTTATTCTGTAGTTGGGAATGCTTTATTTTCCACAGTTGTTGCTGACATGTGATCGGCCCTAATGATTGTCCAAAACAATTACAAATATCTAGCATATACTAGCAAAAGACGATTCAATTTCTTCTTTGTGTCTTCTCTTTGTTCATGAAGCATCAGTGTCTGTACCTCTCTTCTGTTTTTGAAGAATTTTGTATTTTTATATGTTTGGATGTCTATTGCCCCTAGCAATATCAGTGGCAAGTTTATTACTCTGAGTTACCAGTCTGCTTATCCTTCAATGTTAGACTATAGCAGCTTCATTTTATTAGATGAGCACTCTCCTCTGTCATCTCTATATAATGTATATTTATCTAGTACAAGCCTTGCCCTGGGTCAGTTTGAAAATAATTTTAAATTGTTTTCATATTATCCAGATCTGCATCTCATTCATCATGCTATATAAAGATGTGGATTAGGTTTATGACTACATGCTGTCAATGCATGAATCATATCTTTCTGACCTTTATACACACATCACTCTTCTGCTTGTTTAACAATTACATTTGTGGAGTCGAGTTGGGTACATTAGTAGTGGGAGTCGGGTACACCAGTCTACCTGATAACAAATGTTGCAGAAAATGAAACAGTTTCTTGATCATTTTGTTTTGCCAAAATTCAGATACCAATCATGTCTGATCTGCAAGCACCTCTACGACCCAAAAGAAAGAAGGTTTTGGTGGATTATCTGGTGCAGTTCCGATGGATTGTTGTCATCTTTGTTGTGCTTCCAGTCTCTTGCTTTATCTATTTCAAACTATTTCTGGGTGATGTGAAATCCGCCATGAAATCTGAAAAGCGTCGCCAGAAGGAACATGACGAGAATGTGAAGAAAGTTGTAAATCGCCTCAAGCAGAGAGATCCCCAGAAAGATGGCCTTGTGTGCACGGCCAGGAAACCATATATTGCTGTTGGCATGCGTAATGTTGATTATAAACGCGCAAGACATTTTGAAGTTGATCTCTCTGCATTCAGAAACATTCTCGAGGTTGATAAAGAGCGAATGGTTGCTAAGGTGGAGCCACTTGTTAACATGGGCCAGATAACTAGATATACAGTTCCTATGAATCTTGCACTTGCCGTCGTTGCAGAGCTTGACGATCTCACTGTTGGTGGACTGATTAATGGTTATGGAATTGAGGGGAGCTCACACATTTATGGGCTCTTTTCCGACACAGTTGTTGCCATGGAAGTTGTCCTTGCGGATGGCCAAGTGGTGAGGTGCACAAAGGATAACGAATACTCTGACCTTTTCTATGGAATCCCTTGGTCTCAAGGAACTCTGGGTCTCCTAGTTTCTGCTGAAATAAAACTAATACCAGTTAAGGAATATATGAGGCTTACCTATACCCCATACCGCGGAACCCTGAAGGAACTTGCACAGGGTTATGCTGATTCTTTTGCACCCAGAGATGGAGATCCGTCGAAGGTTCCAGACTTTGTCGAGGGAATGATCTATACTCCATCGGAGGCTGTGCACATGACCGGGAGATATGCCTCCAAAGAAGAAGCGAAGACGAAGGGTAATGTCATCAACAACGTAGGGTGGTGGTTTAAACCTTGGTTTTACCAACATGCACAGACAGCACTCAAGAAGGGTGAGTTTGTGGAGTACATACCCACTAGAGAGTATTACCATAGGCACACGAGATGTTTGTATTGGGAAGGTAAGCTGATCCTGCCATTTGGAGACCAGTGGTGGTTCAGATGGTTTTTGGGCTGGATGATGCCTCCCAAGGTTTCTTTGCTCAAGGCCACCCAAGGTGAATCGATCAGGAACTACTACCATGATATGCATGTGATCCAGGATCTCTTGGTTCCTCTGTACAAAGTTGGAGACGCTTTAGAATTTTGTCACAATGAAATGGAGGTAATTATCCACTACTCAGTAACATGGTATGGAACTTTGCTAGTGTGCAGTTGTTTAAGTTGGATTTAGTACTTGCACTGTTTCTAAAATATTGCCAACCGTGGACAACTTGCATTGATGGAACATTAACAGTTCAAGCTGCCATTTAGTGATGCATGCTACATATAATTGATAAAAGAGTTGGTCTTCATTTGTTGCCATTCAGGTGTATCCGATATGGCTCTGTCCACATCGGTTGTTCAAGCTTCCTGTGAAAACCATGGTGTACCCAGAGCCAGGCTTTGAGCATCATCACCGACAGGGAGACACGAGCTATGCCCAAATGTTCACGGACATTGGGGTGTACTATGCTCCAGGTCCCGTGCTCCGCGGTGAGGAGTTTGATGGTGCCGAAGCTGTCCGCAACCTCGAGGAATGGTTGATCCAGAACCACGGGTTCCAGCCCCAGTATGCGGTCTCCGAGCTCACCGAGAAGAACTTCTGGCGGATGTTTGATGGATCGCACTACGAGCACTGCCGCACTAAGTACGGGGCGGTCGGGACCTTTATGAGCGTCTACTACAAGTCCAAGAAGGGGAAGAAGACAGAGAAGGAGGTGCAGGAAGCTGAGGCCGAGATCCTCGAACCGGCCTATGCAGAAGTAGTTTAGCCTCTGGCCAACTTGAGGATTTCAGAATCAGTATTACCTCATTGAGTCCTGATGAACTTTTTGTGTGTGACCACTTGTGTGCTTGGCTATTTGCTGTTGTAGTGTCTCTTTCTAGTTGAACTTGTTAATTCTTAGGGTTGCCCATGTTTGACTATGCTGTCTTCAATTTCTCTACCTACTTTTTTATTTTTATTTTTTATAACGTGGCTTGTTGTCGATAGTGTGCATTCTGCATGCCCAGATGGGATGAGGCTGTTAAGCTTTGGAATTGGAATGGGATCGAGTAAAGAACTCGGAAGAACATAGCTGAAAGAGACAGGACATATGTTTGCCATGTGTAACCCTAATTGTTCCTCAAGAAAACGAAAATAACATTTGAAAAGCAGTAATTAGGAGAGAAACAAATTCTGGAACCATTTTACAACCAAACTCTAATCGATAATAATATTTTTAAGACGTAATATTTTAATGATATATGCAAATGAAAATTGCATCGTTATTATTTACATGTGCTAAATTTAAACAATTGCGATTAATTGCCTTTTTTTTATTATGTATGAATCTTAACGTGTGATATGTGCATAATCTTAGTATTTGGAGGGATTCGATAGAGATGCTATATCAAACATTTTAAGAACGAAAACGTAATTATTGGTACGACGGTAAAAAAGGCAAATGTTTCTGTATATTATTATTATTATTATTATTATTATCATCGTTCTTAGGAAGGAGATGGGAGGGAGCCGTGGAGACGACGGAGCCGAGCGACCGACGCGCCGTGACTCACGCCTTTTGCAAGCGCTTTACCCGACACGGCCTGAGTCAAACCCCCATCGACTCGGCCCCAATCCCACACGTTTTCCCCAACCCCACCTCGGTGTGCGCCGTCGTCCTCCACACCCCCCGTTCCCCACCTCCGATCTCACTGGTCCCACCCTCCCCTTCTCCACGTGGCATATGGCCCACAAGAACCGTGGTAGGTAGTGGTCCAAAGTCAATTCGAAGGCAGTCAAAAACTATTCCGATCAACTCGATCAAATTTACTTGTCCTCTTAATCGCTCAACAGATCTACTTAAACTTCCGGCATAGATATATGTAAAGATTAACTTGATCCAGCATTGACTTCTAGACTATTGTAGGGTTTTAAGCCGTCAACTTCCGTAAGACTTCTTTGTTTTCTGACTTGGTATTAGTATACAGCGGGGGCAGGCAACCCGTTGTCGCCGACAAAATTGCCTAATTCCCTGTTAACTCGGTCTCACTATAGAAACATGAGGGGCCCTCAGGTCCTCCTTGGGCTTCACTCCTTCAACACCCTGTTCTCTTATATATGATGCTCCCACTGAAGCCTCTCAGTTTCCCCTTCCCTGGTTCTGTCAATGGAGGAGTAGTGGAAGGATTAGACAAAGCAGTACGCCCTTCCATATCTCCTCCTTTCTCTCTGATTCCTCTCCGGTTTGCTATAGTTTTCCATGTCTTCTTAGAGGAAACACTGCCGTCACTTCACGTCGATCCCATGCGAGACTGCATTTAATGCCGCCGTCTACAAATACTCTTTGATCGTCGAACTCTCAGACTCGGCAAACCATGTCTTCCGTTGCTCTTCTCTTCCTCCTCCTGTCAGCTCTTTCTATCACCGCATGCAGTGCTCGACATCTGAGGATGACTGCCAAAGATTTAGACAGTTCATATCATACATCCAACGAGGTTGGTGCAACTCCGTTTACACTATCAAGTACCAAGGATTCTTTATCGTTGTTGAGATGCCATAATCTCATTCTCTTGTATAGGATTTTACGAAGGTGATCGTTCTCGATGAGTATCCGATCCAGGCAAGGACACCTCAATCATCCTCGTCCAAAGGTGTTGCAGATGATCTGAGAGAAGACGTCAAGGGGAAGAAGGGTGCAGCAGTGTCAGGTGCTGTTCCAAACCCGTCACTTGTTGACGCTTCATGGCGTGTGCCTGGTCGTCGACTGGAGGAGCACCCTGGGTTTCATGTGGATTATGCTGAACCAAGGACCCATCCTCCATCACACAACTGATACATCCCACTCCAATGCCACACTCTCCCCTCCTTTTTATAAGCTTTGAACTTTTGTTCCCACGAACACTGAGATTGAAACGAGTGGTGGAGTCCTACTCTTCTTCAAACATATACACATCTGATAACCCTCACATTAGTTAGATTAAACTGGCTATATGCGTTTTGTTTGCTGCAGTGGCTTAGACATCTTGTCTTGTACATTGGATTACACCTGAATGATAGATGAGAACTCCTCAATTATCTCGACCATCTTTCCCACATCTTTCTACATGTAACATGGATATTTCAAGATTCCTAACAGCGATAGATTGTGCAGGAAGAGAGGTTCCAATGCCTTCTTTTCATGCTGGGCTGCCTCAAACAACAAAATCAAAGGTAAATGAGAAAGTCGTTTGCCAATCTTGGATGGGTCTGAAGAAATTGAAGCACTTCGAATGCCCGCGGTAATGGAACCAATAGCTAATTAAAGCATAGAGGATATGGTCACTCATGGCCTATTCCGGCGCCGTCTCCTCCTCAATGGTGGTTCAAGATCGCATGGTTTCTCGAATTGTATGGATTCAAGGTGGTAATCCGTGTATTCTTCTGTAGGTGAGGCTGGAGAAGCGAGTGCGAGCGCTGCTAGCTAGTGAGTGCAACGAAGAATACATAGGATCCAATGAGACGGGAGTTCTCACCGACGTGTCTTCGATGGACTATCCAAGAGCTCAACGAGGACCGTCGATTCACAATAAGTAGGAAGCTTTCAGAAATTTGAAGAGGAAGACATCGATGTTTCCCAAACGGAGATGTAACGCGACGTTGTCGAGCTCTCTACATGCATTATACTCTTATAACGTTGTTATGAAATATATACAGAATAGAAGATGTACTACTACTACTACTACAGAAATTGCTGCATAATGTGGTCGTCAGGCGAAACCCATTGTGTTGTTTCCCCTTCTCAAAGTCTAAATAATGCAAATTACTTAATTGTCTTTGACCTAAATTTTATGATTTAAGACAGGAAGGTTTGATGTGAAAAATGATCATATTGCTTAATTATTACTCATATTAATCAACTGCACCATCATTGATACACCCTTCAATTGGGCTCGGAATCTCAACGATGAGGAGGTTTTGCGGCCCATGTTACACCGCAGGTGCGTCCGCCAACCCGAAAATTCATATCCGGATCCACTTTTGGATCCGACGCTTTTATCGGTTTCATTTTTGGTGTAGTACCGACCGATCCGATATGGCACCGTCATCATCGAAGCGAACTGCCTACGGTTCTCGAGTCTTCGCGATCGAAGCAAAACCCCACAGCAATTAATGGAAGAAAGCTCGAGGGAGTGAGAGAGGGGGGAGAAATGCGGGAGATTGAGCGGCGTGGTTTGGGACAACCGCACCCCTTGTCCAGAGCCTTGCATAGATCGCCTCGCTCCCACCGTCGGAAAGGTACACCCATCCTCCTAAAATTAGGGTTTTGTTTTTGGTTTTCTTTGGATGACAAATATAATGCGAGAGTGGAGTCATACGTGATTCTTTGGATTCTGGGATTTTAAGCAGTACGAAGCGTTGGCGTGGCTGTGCTGGGCTTCTTCGCGTCGCTCGGTTTGGTGGGCTGTGTGGAATGACAAAGCGTCCAAGAGACCCTTCGTAAGTCTTCTCGCTTTTCTTGAATCCCAATGTTCTCTATATCGAACATCGATACCCTGTTTTGAATATTGCTTCTTTGCGTCGATTAGGCCATCTCAAGCACCAGAATCTTTTGTTTTTACCGTATCATGATTGGCATTAGTGATGAACACGATTATGCTAGGCTTGTATTAATCTTTCATTAAGAAGCTTAGGGTCAAGTTTCAACGATACTCTTACTTTCATCAGGATGACTTCCAACTATAAACAAATATTTGTTATATTTGAAGAACTGTACAAATGCTGATAGCCTTTATGTTTCCGACGGTTCCTTGAGCCGCGTAGTATTCTTGTGGACACCTATTCATCTCCATATCATATACTCTTCAAGAAAGTTTCACGCACTATGTTGTTCAAAGTTCATACATCACTACATTTGAAAAACAGTCAAGGGAAAGAATAGCAGAACAGACCATTCCACATAGAACACCATCAGGGCCAAATTGGGGTTGTCCTTGTAGTTCCTTCAGCTGGCTTGTAAGTATTTCATCAAGGAGTTGAAAATTTCTTTTGAATGACATCACATATATAAGGCAGGACATATATATGTGAGACTATTTCTGGAAATAAAAAAGGGGTTTCTTTCGTAAGCCAAATATAGTTTGCAGCAGGAACTTGGTTGAGATTACAAGCCAACTGAACTAAGAGCACAAGGTTTTTGCACATAAGAGCTTGGTTTCGTGTTACTTTATCAGTTTATTATTTGAAACCAAATTCGATTATACTATGAGTTAACTTAAGTACCGAATAAAAAATTTAGAAATAAGGTTTTGTACAAGTTTGTCCTCAAAAACTGGATATGTTTTGAAGTCACAAAATTTTCACAAATGTCAAATAGATGGGATGGGTCATTATGTAAAACAGGCATCACATATTCACATTTGTTTACGATTTGGATGGAACTTGTCCTGATGCTTTATTAGTCAATTCCATCACACGAATACAATTAGTAGTTTTCTCATCATATGGTCGATCATTGTTATCATGTTGTTCCAAGCAGTCGTTTGGGTGGTTGGTTACCTCCCAGGTAGGCTATGCACCTCAAGATGCCTAGGCCATAGATGGTAGATCATTAGTGTTTTTGGGAAGTTTCTTGGGTAGTTGGTTTACCACCTAGGTAGTGATCATGCCTTCAGACTGGTTGTTCGGATGGTTGAGTTATCACCTAGGTGTCAAATGTGCCCTGGGACAACTAGGTGTTACATAGTTGGTCATTGGTGTTTGAGGTATTTGCATGGTAGTCTGTTACACCTAGGTAATAAATCTGTCTTAGGATGCCTAGGTGACACACAATTTGTCACTTTTATTATGGCCAATTTCTTGGGAGCTTGGTCTACCATGTGTCATTCAGGAGGCTCAAAGTGTTGGATCCACATCTACACGTGTAGACGCCGATGCATTTATATATTTTTATACATATTCCCTGATCATTGGAGTGCATAATGCAAAATGCAAACTTTTGGGCACTCTTGTCTTCTTACAAAATTGCTTATGTAGTAGGTAAGTATGCATTGAGACACCTTGGTGATACATGGCTGTTCATGATTGTATGAGCAGTGGCACAGGTCACCTACGTAGTAAATGAATCTTAGGATGCATTGGAGATGGAATTGATTATATTATTATGAGCATTTTCTTGGGTTGTCAGGTACCACCTAGGTAGTGTATGTTCATGCATAGGATATTGATTACAGTATTGACATATATATGTTGTTAGAGATATTCCACTATTATGGGAGTGTACAATGTTAATTTTAAGTTTAGACACTCATGTGGTGTTGCAGTTGGATCTTGTTAAAGTTAAACAGAGGCCTAGTGTACTATTATGGTAGTGTACAATGTTGCAGCTTTGAAATTTCCAAGTTCTGCTGATATTCTGACTTGATTGTTGCTCTAGTGCAATTGGCCTTATTAGATCATGTTAGTTCTTGAGTTGCGGTGTGCAATGAGAAGGAAGAGAGATAAGGGTGATGATATGATATAGGATACATGTTTTGATACCAAATCTGATTCTGGACAAGTGAAGATAGAACAACCATTGGGAATAAAATTGTGACCTCACACCACTGACATATAATAATAGGAATACAATTTTCATTCATTCATTTGTTAATCTTTCTGATTAGAATCTCTTTTGGCTCTTTTTATAAACCTCTGAAGTACATGAAATAAAATAAGAGTGGAAATTTCATCAAGATAAATCTATCAAAAATTTTTCTTTTTCTGGGGAAGAGGAATTTTCAAATTTTTTGTTGGCAAATAATTTTATTCATTAATAACATATTTGATGGATAAGCTTTCTTTTGTGTAAAATGTTCGATCGTGATGAAATTTATTTACAGGCCACTTCTCATTTCTGTCATGTGATTGGCAACCAAGCTTAAAATTTGTATCCTTCCTTTTTTTGCCTGGCTTTATTTTTTACGTTGGTAACTAATGCGAACCCAGCCTCCCCCCCCCCCCCCCCAACCCCAAATAAATAAATTTATTCAAAAAGAATAATAAATCAAAATAGTCCAGCATTAGGATGAGCAATCACCTTGTTTGTCTTCTAGGAAGGAGATACCTTGTCTGTCATTTGAGAAAAATGTGTCCCATTTATCGTGGAGGATCAATCTTTATAATCAACTTTGGGGCTTGTTGTCTCCAAAGACTATGTGGCAATGCATATACTTGTTAATAACGATTTTTCTACGTGATATTGTGAGTTTGAGATGTTCTTACTTAGGACCACGAAGAAGGCAACAAATTGATTGTTGCTCCTTTTCTCTAATGGCAAGCCTAGGTGTAACAGTAAGGTAACTCTTTTGTTACCGGAATGATCAGGTCTGAGTTTACTTGCAAACTAGGTTTCTTCTCCACCTATTTGAACCGAATTCATTTTGGTAGCTCATTAAAATCACTTGTCGATTGCCTGGGAAAGGTTGAGGTTGTAAAATAATTGACTTTAAAGCCTGTTGTTACCAAAGATTAAGTAGTATTGCAATTACTTGTTAATAACCGTGCGTTTTGTGTTTGAGCTGACCTGAGAAGTGAGTGTGCCACAATCAAATTCTGCCAGTATGACTGTTCAATGTATGCAGACTCACCTTTCCAAGTAGAAAAGATGTTTTCATTACTTGAATCTGGTAACAAAGGTGTAACCTTACCGCTGTGCCAGGACTCTCCCTTTAGGACTTAAAGAGAACTCACGTGTAGAATTGATGATGCATCCTCTTGGCAATATAGTGACTAGCACCTATTTATTCCTTGTAGAGTTGACAAGGAGAGGCTTTAGATTTGGTATCACTTGTTAGTATACTATCACAAGTACCAAAAGTTAGTACACCAGAAGCTCTTTAAGTCTGTGCATAAATATATCAAATATGGCAGGCATGGATACCTAGAATGTTATTGAAGGATAGATCAGCAAAGCTTCTATGGGTCCAATGAAAAATACCAAGTACATGCTTTTAAAGCATAGTCGATCTATGCTATCATTTGTCATCCAGAATTTGTAGAATCGACTCATGTAAATAAAGCCACCACATTATGTAATTGCAAGTTTAGTGATTTTCAAGAATAATGATTACATGCATTAACATCATCCGTGTGCATTTACTATCCTTGATAAACATATACATACATATATATATATATATATACATATATATATATATATATATATATATATATATAAATGAAAAAAAGACACAGGCACATCTGGTTTTACTTTTACTTCCTACTATAGTGCATATCTGCGTGCGGTCATACATATGGCAATCAATCGTGGGGATCCCTAAGATATTATTCCAAGTCCTGTGAGAAGTACAAGATGAATAGCTGAACTGCTGCTGATACGTGGTTACGCCGGTTCCATCACCCACACGGTGAATACCGTAACTGCAAATAAAATGTTTCTTCCGACTGCTGCTATTGTGCTGTTTGTTGCTTTTCTTGACATGGACGAGAGCATGCATGCTCTCTCGTCTTATCTTAATGGTGCGGAACCGTTAGCCTTAATTATGCTCTCTCTTGCCATTGGAATGTAGCTGCTCTTTCAAAAACCTGCATTTTCTAAGCTGTGCCTATTATGGCTGATGATGAATTTGCAGTGCGCAGAGCCCATTGGATCAGGCAACAGAATACCAAAGTTTGTTCCCTTCTTTTCTCATCCTTCTATTACTGGGCATGTAGGAGGACTACTCCATCTGGAATTCTGGATCTTATGCAGGATTATTATTCATTACATCAACCTGACCTCGCCTCATTTGCAACAAGGTTGTCCACCGCTCCATCCCACTGCCAAGACCGCATCACAACTGACCGAGACCTCTCATTTGCAAGATCGTCCATTCCGCTAACCGGTGGTCGTTCATGCATGCATGCAAACCGGATCGACTTCTTGTCCCCATGCATCACGGGGTGGTTTTCCTTGGAACGATGCACAGCACAGCGAGCCAGTTTTGCCTACCTGGCAATAATAACAACTCTCGCTTCATAAGCTGTGGTGGTGTCACGAGAGTCGTACGACCCCATTTAATAACCTCACTGGGGATTGCTTCCAAATCTCGATGCCGGTGCCAACCCCTCGGCTTTTCTGTTGTTCACACACCGGTGGGGTCCTCTCCCCATGTGGAGCCCGGTTCTATCGGTTCAAATAATTCCGGCCCAAGAGGTGTACCATCGACTTATTCTGTGTTGTTTCTTTGATTGGATTACCAACGAGTTTGTCCTCAATTGATATGTCACGTCGATCACTGTCGTCCACTGCGACATTTCCGCTCTACCGTGCACCAATATATATATATATATATATATATATATATATGTATGATCAAGAGGTCGGACGAGCATTTCCAAGAAACTATCTATCTATCTTTAGGATAGTAATTTTCACACGTACACTAATGATGACTGCACGAAGATTTTCCAAAGTTTTTATCTTTACATCGTACAGGAAGTACGTTGAGAATATGCATCAAATGCATGCAGGATCATCTTATTCTTCGTGAGGGTTGTCCGCTATAAGCATTTGTAGTTTATTTCACTTGTAGGGGAAGCAAAAACCAGGACTATAGATTTCGTAGGTTAAGTAGGGTTTGGTTTCAGTCTAAATAATGTGGGGATAATCACTATTATCTACAACAACATATATAATAATAATAATAATAATAAATCTTTGATGTGATCTCACAATCATGTATGCTTGCTTACCGGCGGCCCGTATGTTGTTTGTATCGATAGAGAAAATGAGGTGGAAAAGTCAACCGATGCTTGCTGTAAACCTTTACGTACACGGGTGTTTCCTAGGCTTTCTGATACTGCTGCTTCATGTATGGCCAAAGCATGGTGAAATAAATAGTTATTACTGTGAGGTGAGCTTCATACGTATCGATATGTATATCTTGCTAACCAGAAGTTGAGGTTGTGATACGTGACATTAGATACAGCATGAAGATCGAGAGTGAATATGTAGCATTGTATAACGCAAAGACTCTCTCTCTCTCTCTCTCTCTCTCTCTCTCTCTGTTTTGTAGTTTAAATTTCAGACTTTAATACGAGCCACGTGATTTCGAAGTCTATCACTGATGAAGACGCAAAGACTAGACGAACAAGAACTTACTGGTGTTTCATGGCTGCATGAGAGGTAGGTAACAAGTCGACATGCAACTTGCTTCTTGATCGCCAGCTAAAACTCATTGCTCATTCCATTTCATCATCCACATGGCTTCCTTTGTCATCTTCCCCTGCAACAGCTGCACCAAGCATTAAGTAACCTCCACATGCAGCAGCTTCTTCTCTATAAATACCTCGGCTCTCCGCCTCCAAGCTATCCATCACATCCACTTGCAAGTGTTCCTACTGAGTTGTTTCTTAGAAGCCATGGCGTCCAAAGCCTCAGCTTCGTTTGGCCTCTTTTTTGCCCTCAACCTCCTCTTCTTCGCACTCACCAGTGCCTGCGGCACCACCTGCCCTACTCCCACCCCGAAGCCGTCCCACGGCAAATGCCCCATCGACACCCTGAAACTGGCCGCCTGCGCCAACGTGCTCAACGGTCTCATCACCGTCGGCATTGGCAAGTTCCCCAAGCAGCCGTGCGAGTGCTGCACTCTCATCGACGGCATCCTCGACCTCGAGGCCGCCGTCTGCCTTTGCACCGCCCTCAAGGCCAACATCCTCGGCATCAACCTCAACCTCCCCATCGACCTCAGCCTGCTCCTCAACTACTGTGGCAAGAACGTCCCCAAGGAGTTCCAGTGCCTTTGAGCGCGCCAACCATCGTCTCCGTCATCTCTATATCCTTTCCGTTCATGTGAAGGTCGTGAATATGGTGTTCGACACGCGTGCGTTAGTTCTCTCTCTGCTCTACCGGGCAATTTCGTTTGCTTTCGATGTTGCAAGATATATGATGGTGACAAAGTGTTGGTGTGTTAATGTACTTGTTATTCTTTGTTAACTGCAAGGTTGTGCAATAATATAATTGTTCGAATAATGCATCCTTAATTGAGTCAATTGAAGAAATGGACAACTTGAATTCTACTGGTGAGACTATGTTACCGTGATATGTGATATATGATACTAATAAAATAGAAATAAATTTTATATACGAATAAATATTAATAGATCGTCACATACGCCGAAATCAAATAGAAATCATAATCAAATAAATATTAAGATTTACGTGAAAAATTCCTTCAACTCGAAGGGTAAAAATCACGGAACAAGTCAGAGAAAATCCACTATCAAAATAATAAATATACAGATTTCAAGACTTCTTACCCAAGCCCAAAACAACATCCACTAGAGAATCACAGGGATACAATGACTATAATACTAAGCACAATATTCAAAATCCTGAGATATGAATGATTGAGAATAGTATTTTGATGTCCTTGTCTTCTTCTCTTTCTTGGATCTCTTGTTTTCTATCCTCTACTGTCAATCTGCAATCTTCTTTCTCTCTCTCACATTTTCAACTGCCGCTACCCTCTTAATCTCAACCCTTAGCCACATAATCTAGGGTTTAGGTTAATATAAGTGAAGTTCTGGACTGTGAGCTTCACTAAAGCCCATTATGGGCTGAATCTGGGCCATCTGACCAACAACCTCCCCCTTCAGCCTATAAGAGAGGCTGTCTAATGACTCCTCAATATGAAGCCATGCCGACTAACTATCGGCACATCTCCTGTCTCTTTTTTGGTAAAGTTTTTGTCAACATGTCTGCCCCATTATCATATGTGTGAATTTTCTAAAACTATAACTGCTTCTCTTCAAGCACATTTCTGATCTAGTAATATTTGACATCTATATGCTTTAACTTGGAATGAAATATTAGGTTCTATGGATGACACTATGGCTGTCACAATACACCACATAGTTTTCCTATTTTAGCTCTAATTCTTGTAAGAATCCTTTCATCCATAACATTTCTTTGCAAACCTTTGTAGCAGCAATATATTCTGCCTCTGTGGTGAAGAAAGCAATACACTTTTACAATCTGAACTGCCATGACATAGCTCCCCCTGTAAAAGTAAGTACAAAACCTAATGTGGACTTCCTTGTATCAATATCTCTTGCTATATCTGCATCTGTGTAACCTGTCAATACAGGTGGTCCACCTTCAAAGCTTAAACAAACTTTAGAAATTCCTATGAGATATCTAAAATCCACTTCATTGTTGTCCAGTACTCTTTGCCTAGATTTGTAAGAAAATCTGCTAGCAACACCCACTACATATGCAATGTCTAGCCTCGTATATACCATCACGTATATTAAACTTCTAACTACTGAAGCATAAGGAACCTTTTACATTTTTCTCCTTCTCCTCATCACTTGACGGACTCTGATTTGAGCACAACTTGAAGTGACCTACAAAAGGAAAACCAACTGGTTTTGCATTACTTATACTAAACCTATCCAATACTTTCTCAATGTATTTCTCCTGTGATAACCAAATCTTTCTCTTTCTTCTGTCATGAGAAATCTGCATACCCAGTATTTGTTTTGTTAGCCCATGTCCTTCATTGCAAAAGACTCAATTAGGTCATTCTTTAACCTATCAATCATAGACATATCTTTCCCAAGGATAAGCATGTCATCAACATAAAGTAAAAAAATAATAAAATCCTCACCAAACCGTTTGATGTACACACAATGATCTGAAGCTATTCTTTTGTATCCATTTTCAACTATAAATGAATCAAATATTTTATACCACTATCTTGGAGCTTGCTTCAGCCCATACAAGCTCTTCTTTAAATTGCAGATAATATTTTATTTACCTTCGACTTTGAAGCCTTATGGTTGCTCCATATAAATTTTCTCCTCAAAATTACCATGAAGGAAAGCTATTTTCACATATAACTGCTTAATCTCTAAGTCTAGGTTAGCAGCAATACCAAGAGCAACACAGATAGAAGACATTTTAATAACATGAGAAAAAATCTCTTCAAAGTCAATACCATTTTTTTGACCAAAGTCTTTCACAACCAATCTAGCTTTATACTTAGGTTAAGAACAATATTCTTGAGTCTTCAACCTGAAAACCCACTTGTTCTTCAAGGCTTTATTTCTCTCTGATAGTTGCACCAAATCACATATGTGGCTCTTCTGTAGATAATCCATCTCTTCCTGTATAACAAGAAACCACCTTTTTTTCTACTCACTTTCAACTGCTTCCTAGTAACTCTCTGGTTCACCTGCATCAGTAAGCATCACATACTCATCTGTATAGTATCTCATGGAAGGTTGGCATAGTCTAGAAGATCTTCTTAACTGAGGTTCTATGAGAACTTGCTCTCTTTCTCCTTCCTGCTCAACATGTCCCATAGGTAGATTAATATTTGACACTACACCATCTTCCTGCACATCTCCCCCATCACCCTGATATACTGGAGGAATAACTGGGTCACAGTTTACAAATCCCTCTGTAGAAGTCTTAGCTGGTACCTCCTTCTTCAAATCCTCAATGGTTTGATTTTTGTTTCTGAACACATTCTGCTTTTCTGGATCTCAAAACCTATAACCAAACTGATCATGTGAGTAACCAAGAAAAATATACTCTTTTGTCTTACCATCTAGCTTGGACCTCTCATTGTCTAGAACATATGCAAATGTATGACAACCAAACACTCTTAAATGCTTATAGGAGACATCTTTCCCTAACCATACATGCTCTGCAACATCACCATCTAGAGCTGTACATGGTGATAAGTTGATTATATCAACTACAGTCCTCAAAGCCTCATCCCAAAATATTTTGGGTAGCTTGGCCTGTGAAAGCATATATATGATATTTTCCATGATGGTGCGGTTCATTGTAATTGCATTATGCTGAGGCATACTAGGAACTGTCAACTCATGCTGGATGTCATGTGACTTGCAATAATTATTAAATAATCTTGTGTACTCACCACCATTATCTGATCTTATGCATTTTAATATTCTTTCTGTCTCCTTTTCAACTATGGCATGAAACTCCTTGAAGACATTAATAACTTGATCTTTAGTCTTCAAAGCATAGACCCAAACTTTCCTGAAAAAGTCATCTATAAAAGTAATAAAATAAAGTGCACTGCTGATACTATGAACATTAACAGATCCACCAAGAGTTTTTGTCCTCAAAGGACCACATATATCTGTATAGACATGGTCCAAGTTTTTCTAGATAAAGCATGACTAATAAAGGAAACTCTATGTTGTTTACCAACTAAACAATCAATACAAAGGTTCAAATGTGTACCTCTGAGGTTTGGCAATACCTCTCTCTTGGAAAGTTTTTGCAGCCCCTTCTCGCTCATGTGTCCCAGTCGCCTATACCATAACTCCATGCTGAAGTCTTTCTCTATAGCATTCAACTACTCATCATAAGCTTTAGTTTGCAATCTTTACAATGTATAATATTTCTTCTCATTAGCTATAATAAATGAATCCTTACTGAGCTTCCATTGCGCTTTATAAAATTTGACATCAAAGTCTTCATCATCCAATCTTCCAACTGATATTAAATTTAATCTTAAGTTAACCACATGTTTCACATCCCGAAGCACTAAATTGCAGCCAAGATTGGTATTTATATAGATATCTCCTATGCTAATGATGTCTATTGTGCCATAGTTGTCCATCTTGACAACACTAAAATTTCCAGGCCTGCAAGTAGCAAAGAACTCCCTTCGTGGTATAGCATGATAAGAAGCACCTGTGTCAATTATCCACTTGAGATCCTGACACACACAAGAAAAAATATCATCAAAAGTAGACAAAATCAAATAATCACTACCTTTCACTATAGTTGTGATATTCTCTTTTGACTATGCATGCTCTACTTATTTTTTCTTTTTTTTGTTCTTCTCAGGTTGCTTGCATTGATTCTTGTAATGTCCTTTCTCACTATAATTATAGTAAACAATATCTTTACTTGATATTGACTTGCTTCTACCTATACGTGAATCAGTTCTATCCTTTGACTTTGATCTTTCTCTGTTCAATTGCCTGTGAATCAATATGAGAAGTTGCTGAGTTCTTTCTCCTCAACTCCTCATTCAATAAACTGCTTGTTACTTAGCTCATGGTGATAATACCATCTGGTGCAGAATTACTAAGGGAAACCACTAGTGTTTTTTAACTTTTTGGTAAAGAACGGAGAAGTAACAAGGCCTGCAACTCATCATTAAGAGACATTTTCATAGAGAATAACTGGTTAGTAATACTTTGTATTTCATTTAAATGTTCAGGAATAGAAGTACCATCTTTATATTTCAAGTTCACAAGTTTTCTAATCAAGAAAGCTTTATTGCCAGCTGTTTTTCTTTCATAAAGACCTTCTAACTTTTTCCAAAGAGAGTAAGCAGAACTTTCAGTAGAAATATAGTTAAAGACACTATCATCAAGCCACTGATGAATAAATCCAATTGTTTTTCTATCTAGCCTCTTCCACTCATCATTTGTCATAGTTGTGGGCTTTGCACAATCTCCTTGCAAAGGTCCATATAAATCGTTGCAATATAGGAGATCTTTCATTCTTGGTTTCCATATCATCCAATTATTTTCATTTAAACTAATTATACGAGAAATATTATCGACCTCCATACTCAAATATAAAAGATTAAATATCACCAAAAATCCTACTCTAATATCAGTTAATGAGAATAAAATAGGAATAAAATTTGTATACGAATAAATACTAGTAGATCGTCACACACACCAGAATCAAACAGAAATCATAATCAAATGAACACTAAAATTTATATGGAAAACCCCTTCAACTCGAAGGGTAAAAACCATGGGAAAAGCCAAAGAAAATTCAATATCAAAATAATGAATATACAGATCTCAATGCTTCTTGCCCAAGGCAATAGCCACAAGAGAATCACAAGGGTACAAGGACTATAATACTAAGCACAATATCTAAAACCTTCTCAAGAGATTACAGTAAGAATCCACTACAAACTGATCTAACCTGAGATATGAATGGTTGAGAATAGTCTTTTCCTGTCCTTGTCTTATTTCCTTTCCTGGATCTCTTATTTTCTGACCTCTACTGTCAATCTGTAATCTTCTTTCTATCTCTCACGTTTTCAGTCATCGTTGTCCTCTTAATCTCAATCCTTAGCCACATAATCTAAAATTTAGGTTAATATAAGTAAAGTTCTGAGCTACGGGCTTCACTAAAATCATTATGGTCTGACCAATAATATAAATATATTCGAAATTGATTGAAATGGCATATATATCTTCAAGGAAATATAATAATAGTAAAAAGGGACGAACCTAAACTATATGACAGTCCTCATTCAGGTTGGCCTGAGAAAGCTTATGTTTCCACTCCTCACTTTTACAAATACAATAAAACATTACGCTGTCCTTACTCAACATCATGATGCGATTGCGTGAGCTCCTTAAGATTCGCATGACCGTGATGGGAGCTAGAATAAAACTAATGGTATTTATGAATCGAATCGGAGTTTCTCAAGCATTATTTTATAAGTTTTAGGAATGAGAACCCTTTTTTGACCTTTACAAGAATATTTGACTATTTTGAGGTTGAGATGCATGGCATGTTTTATATGAGAGAGTGGATAAATTACTTTCTAAATTTCAAGCAAACAAAACCCAACATAAACATGGGTTTGCCGCAAATCAGGAATCGTGAAGATAAAAAAATCAGCTAGTGACCCTATAAAAATTACATCTGAGATGTATCAAAAAGATGTCCATCCAATACTTAAATTAATAAAAGTTTAAAGAATTAAAAAATAAAACATATACTTTTCTCATATGGGTTAGAGGATACATTTAAAGTTTTTTTTGTTTTTGTTTTTTAGGAGACATGGGTAACCATGAAAATTAAAGTGGGTTGTTAATTTAGAAAATGGTAACATAAAATCTTAGATTATTAATTAATCATGAAAATATTCATTGAACCGTTGGATGTTTCAATTATAACATAATGGCTCATTCTGAAATTAGGGGTTTTGACTAATATCCCAGATGAAGAAGAAACCTTATCACGTCCAACATCCAATCCATAGGTTGATCTGTAATCAAAATGCTTAAGTGTTACTTTCTCTTATGATTATATCAAACTCTCTCTCTCTCTCTCTCTCTCTCTCTATATATATATATATATATATATATATATATATATATATATATATCGAGAGAGAGAGAGAGAGAGAGAGTTTTGGTCTGCCAATCAAAAGCTCTCTAATCATCAGATATGATGTCATAATCAATTTTTGATATAGATTATTTTCACTAAGTGATTATTAAGGAATCGGGTTATATAGTATCGACATGGGTTTGCCATCTAAATACATTAAGCCCTTGGTTTGTGATAGTGTCCAACTACATCCAAAAGGAACTACTACACCTTAAGAAAAAATGCGTCATATCTTCTTCAGCTGTCGCTGCGAAAAATGATATGCATTGTAGCCCATGCGAATGACAAGTGGAGTTATTTATTTCTAACATTATGCTCCGCTTGAATCACGATACAACAACACAGAAACTTGTTTTTTTTTTATTTTTAATTATCTGTTTCTTTCTTACAGCCTCATTGATCATTAACATTGCTTGCTGCCTTGTGGCACAGGTGGGTGAGATGTGATATCAGAAAAGACATCAAAACCAGGCAACACATAAACCTGCAATTGCACCAATGTCATGCATCTTCTATCTGGAACCCTAAGTGTATACCCTTGAACTACAAATTTGACTTTACTTAGCATGATCTGAACCCTAAAACCTTCAGTTCTCCCTGGTAAAAGAATTGAGAATAATTAGTCATAACTTGGTTTTATGTTGTTCTTCGTTTTATCTTTAAATTAAAATACAAGAAAATAAATCCTCCACAGATGGT
The DNA here is from genome assembly GCA_021527575.1 of Ensete glaucum. Classification (NCBI taxonomy): domain Eukaryota; kingdom Viridiplantae; phylum Streptophyta; class Magnoliopsida; order Zingiberales; family Musaceae; genus Ensete; species Ensete glaucum. The sequence continues at coordinate 22,125,301 of CM038551.1, forward strand.
TACTAATTTTAGTCAGTATTTGTTAGCTGAAGCCACACATTGTCCCAGACAATTGCACAAGCTTTGAATTAAGAAAGAATCAACAATGGATCGATCACACCAAGCAGCATGGTTGCATCACATCAACACCTCCTCACTGGCTCTCTTGCTTTGCTGCTGGCTCAACCCCAAAAGCAAACTAAAGAAGCTCCAATGGAGCCACAAACAAACATACAATACGCAAGAAGTAGCACTCTCACAAGCAAGCATGCACTAGGGGAACAGATGACAGGGAGGCTCAAGGGCACTGGAACTCCTTGGGGACCTTCTTGCCGCAGTAGTTGAGGAGCAAGCTGAGGTTGATGGGGAGGTTGAGGTGGATGCCCAGGATGTTGGCCTTGAGAGCGGTGCACAGGCAGACGGCGGCCTCGAGGTCAAGGAGGCCGTCGATGAGAGTGCAGCACTCGCACGGCTGCTTGGGGAACTTGCCGACGCCGACGGTGATCAGGCCGTTGAGCACGTTGGCGCAGGTGGCCAGTTTCAGGGTGGCGACGGGGCATTTGCCGTAGGATGGGCTTGGGGTGGGCTTCGGTTTAGGTGTAGGGCAACTGGTGCCACAGGCAGTGGTGAGGGCAAAGAAGAGGAGATTGAGGGTGAGGAACAGGGCAGCTGATGCTGAGGCTTTGGACGCCATGGCTAGCTACTGCTACGGAGGTACCCAAGTAGGCTACTCTTACCACCAAGTGCTTGTGATGGGCACAGTTATGCGCGAAGGTGAAGTATATATATAGCCTAAGAAGCTCCATGAGGAGTCATGCAGTCCAGTTGTTGAGGATAAAGATGACAAGAGAAGCCATGTGAAGGATGAGTTCGGTGGCCAAAGCTCGTTAGCTGGCAATGGCGTGGATAGTTCAGAGGAAGCCAAGCTGCGTGGTAGACTTATTTCATGCTTGCTCTACTCGAACATGGTGACCTGCTGTTGCATGGTTATCCTTCTGCAGATTCATCAATGATCAACATTGTTTTCTGCAACAGCATGATTTAAGATGGCCAAAACGAAGACATAGGTGCACAAGGCACGCAGCAAAAATCCAACAATGACTTGATTCCGAATCATCTTTGCACAAGAAAAATGAAACAATAGAAACAATTTGCAGCAATGGCATCATTTATGTGGATCCCATCCATCATGTGGATCTGAACAATAGAGGAACATAGTTAATGTGTTATTACTTACCTCTATAATAAGAAACCAAAAGTTAAATGACCACCACCTATAAGGGTGAAAACCTTGTAAGATAGACTATGTTTACACAGTTACCGGTATAATAGAAGCTTACTATCACAACAACAAAATGCTATGATATTTCTAACCATTTTGAGATGATTTTTTTTTTTCAAACGATAAATAACGAAGGTGAAATTAGAGTTTAGGATCTTTCGACTGTCAAAGTCTTCACCGATTAAGTTAGCTAACATCTTAAAAAAAAACCAAAATGTGTTTCTACTAACACAATAAAACTTTTACATAAACTTATATTATGTACCTCCAGTCATTATTGTTGAAGATTTCAGCAATGATTTCTTTCAGTATTTTGACACTTATAGGCTTTGAATTCTCACTTTAGACGATGTAATAAATCCTTCAACTTGAGATTGTGCAAAGGGACCAAAATACACACACACATATATATATATATATATATATATATATATATATATATATATATATATATATATATAGGTGTTCTCCCATCAATAACATTTATTACCATCAATTAGTAACGTTCAAGAATTAATTCAAGATCAAAACGTTTAGACCATAATTAAAAATTTTAATTATCATAAATAAATTTTTTTAACAATAACGGTTACATTCATAATAAATGAAAATTAAAATATCTAAACCATAATCAATAAAAATGTTAATAGTAATAAATAAAAATTTAATTAAAAAATAGTTACATTCTCCCACTTGGTCGATACGTTTAATTTAATGATTTGAATTAATCTTATCGAATAATATTCTTAAGAAATAAATATATGAATTATAGCATAAGTCCTCTTAGAGTGAGTATTATCTTCCATGTATCACAATGTATTTAGTTTCTTAAGAATTAATCTTAATATGGTAACACCACTTAATGAATGAACCCTATGTTTATTCTTGGTCCATACAAATATATTTTCTCAAATTAATGTGCATATGAATATGAGAAAATATCACAATATATAAGAATTTCAATACAATTACAAAGTAGAACCAAGTCCTATTTTTTCTACATGATCATTTAATTCAAGAGATGACATGCCTTTAGTTGAATGATCAACAATCATCAATTTAGTACTAATATGCTCAATGACCATTTTCTTTTTCTTTACACGTACTCTTATGGCTAAATACTTAATATCGATATGTTTACTTTGACTTCCACTTTTATCGTTCTTAGCCATAAAGACAATAGTTGAATTATCACAGAAAATTATTAATGGCCTAGAGATAGAATCCATTATTCTTAAGCCATACAACATCAAAATAGGAGACAAACTCAGCTTCCATGGTAGAAATAGCAGTTAAAGTCTATTTGACACTTCTCCAAGATAGCTCCACCATTCATTATGAAAATATATCCTGATGTTGATTTACGAGAATCAATATAGTCTGTAAAGTCTGAATCTAAGTAAACAATCACATCAGTTTGTTTGTATGTTTATACATAAGCATGTAATCTTTGATTCCTTGAAGATACTTCATCATATTCTTTGCAGCTCTTCAGTGGTCCATACCTAGATTACTTTGATATTTCACGATCATCCTGAGCATACATAAGGCTTACTACAACAAAAGCATATAAGATGTTTTTCATTAATTCCCTCTCAAGATCATTCTTGGGCATTGGTTAAAGTTGAACCTATCATCTTCCATAATGGGACACTTGGTGAACAATCTTTTATCCAAAATCTTTTTAAAAGCTTATTGATATAAGTTTCTTGTGATAGACCTAAAATGCATCGAGATCTAGACAGGATCTTAATGCCAATGACATAAGATACTTTACCCATATCCTCTATGTCAAAGTTTTTAGAAAAAAATTATTTCACCTTATACAGCAAATCCTTATCATTGGTTACAAGCAAAATATCATCTATATATAAAACAAAAAAAATATATTTTACTCCCGCTGGCCTTTTGGTATATACATTGATCCATGAGATTTTTAACAAATCCGAATGAAGAAATCACTTCATGAAATTTAAAATACCATTGATGGGAGGCTTATGTTAAATCGTATATAGATTTCTAAAGCTTATAGACCAAGTCCTTACCAACACTAGAGGAGAAACCTTTAGGTTGTTTCATATAAACCTCCTCATCTAGATCTTCGTTAAGAAATACTATTTTTCACATCCATTTGTTGCAACTCAAGGTTAAAATGAGCAAATAATGTCAAAATGATACGAAAATAATCTTTCTTAGATATAGGAAGAATGTCTTTGTATAATCGATTCCCTCTTTATGAGTAAATCCCTTCGCAATAAGTCTTGCCTTATATCTCTCAATATTACCAAATAAATCTTTCTTGATCTTAAAGACCTACTTACAGCCAATGACTTTTATCCCATTAGACAACTCTATAAGATACCAGACTCCATTACTCTTTATGAAATTCATCTCCTCCTTCATGACATTATACCATAAGTTTGACTCTTTGCAACTTATGGCATGTGAAAAGGTTTTAGGATCATTTTCGGCTCTAATATTATAGCCAGATTCTTGTAGATATACAACATAATAGCTAGGAATTATTGATCTTTTATTTCTAATAGATCTTAATGTTGTACCAATGTCTCCCTGAGAAACTTATGGTTCAACTCGTTGTTCAGGAGCTTGTTGTAATTCCTAAATTGTTTGATCTATTAGAATACTATCAACAACTTATGAAATCTGTATGATTAGTTATTCAACACTATTTTGAACTTGAGGAGTGCTATGAATTATAACTAATTTATCATTCAACGTGGAAGGTTAGGTTCCTATATGATCATATGCACAAACTATGTTTTTGAACTAATTGCTCCCACTGATTATATCATCCTCAAGAAACTTACTGTTTCTTGATTCCACAATCCTAGTTGTGTGAGATAGACAATAAAACCAATAACCTTTGGACTTTTCGGCATATGCAATAAAATGCCTACTGATAGTCCTTGGCTCTAGTTTCTTCTCTTGTGGATTATATATCCTGACCTCAGATGGACATCTCTAAATGTGTATATATTATAAACTCGATTTTCAACCTTTTCAAAATTCAAATGGTGTCTTTGGGATAACATTGGTTAGAACTCGGTTTAATATATACACTATTATCTTTAATGGTTCAGTCAACAAGAATTTAGGAAGATTGGAGTTGCTAAGCATACTCCGCACCATGTCCAATAATGTTTAGTTTCTTCTTTTTACAACACCATTCTGGTTTGGAGAACCAAATATAGTGTATCGGGCAACAATCTAATATTCTTGAAGAAACTTAGCAAAGGACCATGTATTTGTCCATTCTCAGTATATCTACTATAATATTCTCCACCTCTATCTGATTCATAATTTTAATTTGCTTATCACATTGGTTCTCAACTTCAGCCTTAAGGACTTTGAAGACATCTAATGCTTTATTTTTGTTATGAAGCAAATAGATTTACATATATCATGAGTAATCATCTATAAAGGAGATGAAGTATTTCTGATCATGTGTGTCCATGTCTAGACAACATATATTAGTCCATCTTATTGCCTGAGAAGATATTTTACTCAATTCCTATTGGCTTCCTTAGGTTTTGCATACCCTGCAAAGAGTTTGTAATATGGGTTGTTGATCTAGAACATATTAGATTTATAACAAACAAACGAGGTTGATTTACCTTTCTTTTCAAGCGATTGTTGAAATTTCATGCATTTCTTCTTCGTGTGTCCCTTCTTTTTATAGAAGAAACACTTTCTTCTTTCTTGATATCAGCTTGGGATGGTATTTTATAATTTCCTTACTAATTGGCTTGATTTTTGTCAGTTTTATTCTTTTTGCGAGTGGTTACCACTAATGCACTATCACCCAGCTCCATTACTAATCTCTCTTCTTCTTGAATACATATGGTTATTAATTTATTAATTGACTATTTATCTTTATATATGTTGTATTAAATCTTAGAAGGCCCATATTGATGTGGAAGGGTGTTCAGAGTATAGTACACCAATAATAATTCTGATATATCAATATCAAGTTTCTTAATTTGAGCTGCAATATCCCACATTTGCATTATATGCTCACACACACATTTTATGTTGGTGAGCCTAAGGGATAAAAATTTTATTATTAGAATGCTTGCAAGTGCCTTATCTGAAGTGACGAACTGCTTGTCAATAGGCTTTAGCAAGTCTTGGACATTATTACGATGGTCAACAGAACTACGTATACTAGCAGTTATTTTAGTCTTAATAAACATCATACTGAGCTGAATGGATCGCTCCCATCGCTCATATAGCACGATCTCAATTAAAGTGCTAGTATTGATAATTGTAGGTAGTTCGTCATTCCTAATAGCATAATAAATATCCATCTACCTTACATGGAAGAGAATCCTCTCCTTCCATACCTTATAGTTATCACCTTTAAGTTCAAAAATGTCACATCGGATATCAGATAAATTTACAGTTTGAGAAACTACATAAAATCCAAAATGCTTATGTTAAAATTTGAGGCTTAAAAATCTAAATTACATATTTTACTGATTAAAACATACTAAAAATAAATCTCATGACATAAAAATTATTTGTGAGCTAAATTTTAATTCAAATAGATTTATATATTCTTTATGATAAAACACTAAAATTATATACTAATTCATAATCCCTGTGGGTAAATTATGAAAATAATTTGATATTTTATCATGATTAATTATATAAATATAATAAAAAAATTCTATGAGATAATAATTATTATAATAAATATAATCAATCATAATATTATGTCTAATTCCTTATGTGATCATAATTTATATAATTTTAATTAACTAAGAATAATATGGCTAATCCCTAATTAATTAATATTATATGGATCACTAAACATTTTGTTCATATAAACTTGACTCATCATGAATTAATATAACAAAATATTCATGTTGAATATAAGCATTATTAATAACAAATTCTTTAATAATATTCTCATAATTTTCAATATCAAATGCACTAAAAACTTTAAAAGAGAAATCAAAATCAAACTATATTTAATGGCATAAAAATGAAATATTCTCCAGAGGTTAATCTCTGATACTAAATATTAGAAAATTGAAACCAAAAAGTGTACTTCGAAACCACTTTAATAGAAATATAATTAAATAAATATGAAAACTTAAATTAGCTACATCCACCTATTGTTATTTAAAGATAGTATAGGAAATCCTTTAACTTGAGATTGTGCCGAGGGACCAAAACACACACATATATAGGCGTTCTCCTATCAAGAATATTTATTACCATCAATTAGTAACATTCAATAATTAATTCAAGATCAAAACGTTTGAATCATAATTAAGAATTTTAATTATCATAAATAAATTTTTTTAATAATAATCATTACATTCATAATGAATGAAAACTGAAATATTTAAATCATAATAAATAAAAATATTAATGATAATAAATAAAAATTAATTAAAAATGGTTACATTCCATAAGTCTGCTACACAACTATTAAACCAATGCTTAAGGAGTAAAAGTACTACACCTTAAAATTGATATACTACTATAAGATTTTGATAAAGTTATGCCAGAGTTTTGCTTACTATAACATGTTTATTTAGCCCTACATTTGAAGTAGTTTAAGAACTAAATTTAATTATAATAGATAGATGATGCACTATTATCAAGTTAAGTTTAAGCATTTTAAATTTGTGCTTTAGTTTGGCAAAATGCTATTATCCAATTGGGTTATACCTCATGAACACTATACTAGATTTTGATTGAGCTTAAAACATTTTGAATTTATGTGGGCTTAAGAAGATGCTAAGTATATATATGTTTTTTTCTTCCTCTACATTTCCTTCTTACCCTCTGTAGATAATACTTATGAATATATTTGTTCTGATTAAACAAGTAATAAAGTATACAATATAGCACAAATGAGGGGTAAAAGAAGTGTGGACATCTATCCAAGCAACGCAAGTCTAACTGTGTCCTTTACCAAGGCCAAATATTTATCAAAATAGTATATATAGGAACTTGGCTTTGAGCTAAGAGTCAAACTCTATGTCCCAAGCAATTTAGATTCTCTATAGGACTAATCAAGATCTAATTCAATAGATCTTAGCTCACTAGTGGGCTAATTAGATCCAACCCAACAACACCGCCGTTGTTTGGCTCAACCCATTTCATATATTCAACCAGAGATCTAATAAATAAATATTATTGTTAACTTGGACACAAAAACAATTTAATCCCGTGGAGTAGGATCGTAACATTTATAGTAAAAATAAAGGGATCAAAGCAAAATACCTCAACTTTGATTTGACAGTGGTACTAAGCATATAACAATTATTTCCTCTACATTTTTTTTTTCTGAGTATCTATTGATAACAAATCTGAGTATGCTTTCTCCTGTAGAAAAGCAATAATGTCTAAAATATATCACAAATGAGAGGCAAAAGGTGTGTGTGAAGTCACCACGTACGACACATCAATCACTGGGAAGGCAAGTCTAACTCTATCATTGACAAAGGTCAAATTGGATCCAACTCGACTCTACCGCTGGTGTTTGTCCCAACCCAGTTGACACATTCCCAATAAATAGATACCATTATTAACTTAGATTTAAATATTTTTTTATATAATGATGAGTAATTTTAGAGAGATCAATATTTTTATCATTTAAGATAACAAGAACTTTAATAACTAATAAAATCAAGAAATTAATATTGCCCACAAGTCATATTTTATTTTAGACTTATTGGATAATATTGAAAAAAATGATTAGGTTTTCTACTTAAAAAGATCCTACCTTTTTTTTTCTAAATTAGCCTTGCACGCATGAAGCGATCTTTATTGTTAATGGTCTTAGTTTATCCTCGTCTAGATTAAAAAATTGATGGGGATCAAAGCACCATCACACGATTACGATAGTTCAAGAGGATGCAAAAAGTTTTGGATGGCTACCCTAAATACTCATGAGAGATCCATCATATATATATTTTTATTTTTATTAGATTATAAAAAAATTTAGGCATGAGGTATATTTATATTAGGCTTCGAAAGGCTTGTATGAGTCATTAAAGAGGAATGTTATACATACATCATAAAGTCCACATGATAGAGGATCTAAGAGTATAAATATGTTTTTATATAATATTCATGCAATAGTGGACACTTGTCTTTATCCTATAGATCCCTACCGACTTACCTTTTAAGAGGGAGATATGTGACATTAGTATTCTCAACTTCTCTTTTAGAAAGAAATATGTAACACTTATTTAAGGACCATATATCTTTATAAAGTTATTATAAACCTCACACATTTTGGAGTTAACAAATAAATGAAGAGTTAAGTGTTTGTAGTCACCAAGAACCTTAGGTGAGAGGCCATCTATCTTTATAAAAGTATTCTTTCCGTTTCTCTACTCTCCATCACCTTCATCAACAACCATGGCAACATTATCACATTTATGATAGCAACATCAACAGCAAAAGAGCAATAATGTCACTGTTTCTATTGTCCCATCCACTCGATCACTATTTTACAACCAAGGTCAATAATATTTTCTATTATTATTAGTTGTGTTAAGGGTTATTTATGAGAAAAATATTTTCTATCCTCAAAGCCAAAGTGATGTATTAAGTTGTGGAATATGATTGATTCAGCCCCTTATCATATTTTGTTTAAGATATGTCTTTTAACCCCTCTTGGTTTCCTTTATCTAATTATTCTATACTTATTTATTTAGATTTATTAAATTATTATTTAAACTAATTGAAAGTTAATTAAGTTATGATTATATAGATAAATTAGTATCTTTATTGCTACCGTTTATCTTTCTCAAGCTCTTTGAAATTATGACCTTTTATGACATTTTTTATTTTGACCCATCACATACCTCACTCATCCCCTACATTAGAAGTCCTAGATTTAGAGGAAAAGAAAGAAGGGTACGATAAAATTTATTTTATTTTTTGATTTAATAAGTATTAAGAGATAAAAATATTGTAACAATATTAGCAGCATAAACTATTAAGGGAAATCCTTAATTCCTAATCTTTTCAACCTTCTCTTTTCTTGTATAAATAGGTATAAATGAAGGAATAAATAAGTGTACTTCATTTCTTTCTTAATCGCTGGCCGCAACCATTGCTAGCCACGCCAATGACCATCGATCCATCGCTGCAACCCACCCATGCACATAGCACCGTGCGTAGTAGAGAAAAGATCGCAGAGCCGGTGATACCCACCAGCGTGCTAAACAGTTCGAGAAGAAGCATTGCTGGGTTTGAGATGCCGACGTCAACCTACCACTCCCGTGAAGTCGCCCATTGCGTCCCATGTCTCGAAGCAATCGTTCTCTGGCCCCATCACTGGGACACCCATAGCATCCCCTCTTGCCCCGCCTACCTCGGCTTCTCCCTCTTCCACTATGTGGCCCTTCAGATTCGTCGTTCGCCTACTCTTGCCCTTCGATTCCGCAGTGGCCCCTTTCCCGAAAGCTTCCTACGTTGCGAGGCTGTCGATGTAGTTGGGCTTCGACGACCACTCAAATAACGGGACCCACCAGGTGTTGCTACCTCCACCAGCGGACTTCACGACCATCGTCCGTGCTCGTCGGGGTCACTACCGACCAGATCGAGCTTGCCTCTGTTTGAGATAATGCTACCGACCTCTCTTCCCAATAGCATCCCAAGCACTCACTCTCAGCAGGCAACGAACAGCAGACAATACAAAAGGTAGGAAAACACAACAAGCAATCACCACTCCTAAAAATAGCAGTTTCTTTCTTTTCTTGCTAAAGAAGCATTCAGTTCCAGCAATCTAGTCAACCACACAGCTGATATGCAATAGGCATTTAATCAAGACAAAATTTTCAGATCCAATCGAGATAATGATCAGTATTTTTTTTCTCACAATGTCTTCATCGTCTATCTCTCACATTCCTATCACTGTCCCCACAGGAAGCACTAGTACTTCTAAGACTACTTCTCAAAATATAGGATTGGTCTCCATCAATGCTACAATCCTCATCAATTTCAAATTATCCAAAGGAGGCAACTACGTATTCTGACATGCTCAATTCACTAATCTCCTCTTTAGATATGATTTATTATGTTATTTTTACAGATCTTTCAGTTGTCCACCAGCAATGATCGACATTCTAGGGACAACAAGTCAAGTATAAAATCTAGAGCATAAACTATTGTTATGTCAAGATCGTTTCATTCTTCAGGCGATTCAAGCTTCCGTTGCTGGTTCCATCACATCGCTTATATCTTCCTATGCTACTGCTACTGAAACATGGTGCAAGCTACAAACTACACTGGCAAATCACTCGTGCACTCGCTTTCTCGGCCTCCTCTCTAGTCTAATGAACATAAAATAAGAGGGAAGTACGATTGCTGACTATCTCCAACATATAAAGATTATCATCGATGATTTAGCTTTAATAGAGCACAACCTTAGTAATGATGAAGTTATTGTCCACATCCTCAATGGTTTTGGGGTTGAGTACGAAGAATTGGCTACAGTAATATGGGCATGCGACTAGTCACTATCATTTGAGAAGCTGTACGACAAGTTGACTAACTACGAGATGTACTTAAAGCGCGAAGATAGGCCATCAGGATCACCTATCACTGCTCAAGTAAGTCACAAATTTAAAAAGAAGAACAATCAATTTTTTAAGTCTATCATCAAAGGTCTAGGCGAGGCACTGTCTTCCCATAATCTAAGTGGCAAATTTGGTTCCCAATAGCCTTGGTGCCCTACTCCCATACCTCAACATAGCAACATCAATTATCAATAGCTTTGGCATCCTGCTCCTATGCCTCAACAATGAACAGTTTACCAACTGTGTGATAAAGTTGGTCACTCCACTAAAGTTTGTTGGTCTCATCCTCATCCTTATGCAATCATGCACCAACCGCATCTCACTACTTTCCCAACTTCTGATAAACATTCCTGGATTATGGACTCTAAGCCTCTTATCACATAACCTCGGATCTCCAGAACTTATCTCTTCACAATAGTTATGGTGGTAACAATGATATCATCATTAGTGATGGTAATCAACTTTCTATTACTCATATTGGTTCCACATTGCTTAATTCGCATACTCTTAACTTTACACTCGATGATGTGTTGTGCGCTCCTCATATTAAACAGAATTTTATTTCTGTCTCTTAATTCTGTAAACAAAATAATACCTTTATTGAATTTTTTTTTGACTACTTTATTGTCAAAGATCTGAGCACAGGGGCATTGTTAGTTTAAGGCCAGAGTAAAGATAATATCTACCAGTGGCCATCAATCTCTCAGCCCACTACCTACTCTTCTGTTGCTGCTCCAATGGATGTGTGGCATCGTCATCTTGGTCACTCTTCTTCCTTAACTCAACAATGGTTTTTCTCTTGTTATTCTCTTTTAGTTTTTAAAGCTAGCTCTATTGTTACTCATTGTGATGCATGTCATAGCAATAAAAGTCATATATCATCATTTGAAACTTTTTCTATTTCTTGCACACAATCATTTGAAATTCTTTATACTGATGTTTGGGTCCTGCACCAATTATTTTATTTAATAAAAATATATTTTATATTATCTTTATTGACTATTTTTACCAAGTATACTTGGTATTATCCTTTTCAACATAAGTCTGCGATCTCACAATTTTCCTTACCTTTAAAAAAATGGTGAAAAATGTTTTTCCAGTCCATAATTAAAATAATAATTTTTGACAATGGGGGTGAATACCAAACACTAACACCATACTTATTAGTATGTGGTATTCAGCATCTTAAGTCTCCCCTATACACTCCTCAATTAGTTGGCTCAGCCGAATGCAAACATCGGCATACAGTTGAAATTGGTCTCATACTTCTACTTTATGCTTCTATGCCAATTACTTTTTAGTCTGTAGCCTTCTAGACTGCAGTTTATTTGATTAATCGCATACCTACTCTAGTCCTCCACAATCAATTATCATTTGAAAAACTATTTCATAAATCCTCAAATCTTCAGAAACTTAGGGTTTTTGGTTATGTCTATTATTCTTGGCTACTTCCTTATGCATCACATAAACTAGTCCCAAGGTTGAAGCCTTGTGGCTTAATTGGTTACTCTTTTGAACATAATGCTTACCGATGCTATGATCATTTGACTCACAAGGTCTTTGTGTCTCATCATATTATCTTTGTGGAGCGAGATGTTGTACCGGAGGAATGCTCCACTCATATATGTGTGTTGGAGTGGGTGATTCTTGTGGAGGCTCATTAGATAATGGCATGTGTCACTTATACATATTCACCAGAGTAGTTGGTGTAGTAGAAGATTTGGACTAGTAAAATGGAAAGAAGGACTCAATCACTAGCATTTCCCTAACCACAGCCTAGTAGCGCTAATATTCCTTAGTCGAACTTACCCTATTCTACTACTTCCCTAGCACCTATTCCACCATCATTTCCTCACTTGGACATCCCATGACAATATGTTCTAAAAGTGGTATTTTCAAACCACGTCAGGTTCTCGACTTCAATACGGTTGTGACTCACTCTGTTGAGACTTGTGAATCTACCATGGTCATTCAAGCCCAAAAGTCTTATTATTGGATCAAGCTATGCATGATAAATATGATGCCCTCCTTCACAACTCTACTTAGATACTTGTTCCATTTTATCCCGCATAAAATGTCATCGGGTGTAAGTGAGTTTTTCGAGTTAAGCAAAACCCTGAAGGGTCCATTGCCAGGTATAAAACTTGTTGAGTGGCCAAAGGCTTTCATCAATGTCATGCTATTTACTTTACAAAGACATTCAGTCATGTTATTAAACCCATGACAGTCCAACTGATTCTGAGTTTAGTCATTTCAAAAGGTTAGCATATGCGACAATTTGATATGAACAATGCCTTCTTATAAGGAACATTAACTGACGATGTCTTTATGGAGCAACCTCCTAGTTTTCTTCATTCTCAATATCCGAAATATATCTATAAACTCCACAAGGCTATTTATGGACTTCGTCAAGCCCCATGAGCCTGGTACAAAGAACTCAACTCATTTTTTGATGTCAGTTGGCTTCTCCAACTCTAAGTCTGATACTTCCTTATTTCTCCGTCAACAACCTAGCACTATAATATATCTTCTAGTATATGTGGATGATATCATTGTGATAGCTAATAACTCTGTGGAGGTCATAATATTCATTAAGAAGTTGGTCACCCGATTTTTCCTCAAAGATCTCGGTCCCTTGAATTATTTTTTCGGTGTAGAAGCAATGTCTATATCTTCGGGACTCTTCCTCTCTCAACGAAAGTATACTCAGGACTTATTAGTGAAGACAAACATAAAGGATGCAAATGTTGTTTCAACCCCTCTTTGCATTAGTGAATCGCTTCGGTTAAATGATGACAGTCCTGCTATAAATTCTACACAATATCAACAATTAATTGGCTCTTTACAATATTTAGCTCTCACCCGCCCAGATATCTCCTTTGCAGTTAACAAGCTATCATAATTCATGCATTGACCGTCTACCACATATTGGTTAGTAGTTAAACAAGTATTATGATATCTTAATATACTCTTGACTATGTCATATTTCTCTATAAAAACTCTCCACTCCAACTTCATGCGTATGTTGATACTGATTGGGCTGAGAACTTTGATGATGAAACATCGACATCTGGGTATATCATTTTTTTAGGAGCCAATTCAATCAGCTAAAGTTCTAAGAAACAAAAGACAGTTGTTAGGTCAACCACTGAAGCTGAGTATCGCTCTATTGCAACTATAATTGTAGAAATTAATTGGATAATGAATTTACTTAAATAACTTGATATCTACTCTTCTGTTACTCCTACAATATATTATGATAATGTCGGGGCTACCTACTTATGTGTCAATCTAGTATTTCACTTTCGTATGAAACATATAACAATTGACTTTCACTTTATATAAGATCAATTGATCAATCATTAACTATGTGTTTCTCATATTCACATGGTAGATCAACCGACTGACTCCCTTACAAAGTCACTCACCCGCAAGTTATTTTCATTTCATAGGTTCAAGATCGACGTCATTGATAGGAGCATGATCTTACGGGGGCATGTTAAGAGATAAAATTGTTGTAATAATATTAGCAGAATGGTTAGACTCTTGAGGGAAATCCTCAACTCCTAATTTTTTCAACCTTCTCTTTTCTTATATAAATAGGTACGAGTAAAGTAATAAACAAGTGTATTTCATTTCTTTCCTAATCTCTTCTCTCATTTCTAATTTTTCTTTCTGTTTTTTCTTCTGGTAAAACCTAAAATACAAATGTAGCTAATCCTCTCACGAACCGTCTCATGCCGTGCTCGATTGCATTTATCTTCTCTTTAGCTTCTAGTGTTTGATGTTTGGCCTGTGTTGTTGATGAAGAATTGCCTTCCTTGTGTCGTTAATTCTACACCGGTGCTTAGATTCTGGCGTATGCTGCTTTCTCGAGTAATTTTGACTGAAAAGAAAAAAAAAAAAAAAAGGAAGAGAAACCAAGAATGTACCACAAAGTAGAAGAGTTTTTATAATCATATGAAGCATACGATACACTTCGAATGGTGCAAGACGTTGATGTTGACAAAACAAAGATAGATATTTCATCTCTATCGCAATTGTATGATCATAGCCCCACAATGTTGGTTGGCAGAAGATTACATCCTTATCGCAATTGTATGATCATAACCCCACAACGTCGTCACGTTGATGTTGATTGGGAAAAAGAGACCCATAGGTCCCTACGTCCTCATCCATCAAAATAATTACAAGCATGGTTGGTTACCCCATGAGATCGTCCTTTTCTTTTTTACCAAGGTTGTATGTAGGTGGACAGTGAGGCAAAGTCAAACTCTATCGTTGACCAAGGCCATGTTTGTTCCAACAACCCGTACTGTTTGTGTCAACCCAATTGACACATCGATCCAATGCGCTGGTATTACTGTTAACTTGGGTTGAACATTTTGGGTGTTCATTAAGCAGAATATGTGATGTAAGTTACTGCATAATTGACACATCCAATCCTTGGAAAAATGAGATCCTAAGCAGGTAAAAGTGGAAGTAATCGAGGATAACCATTAACTAGGTTGAATCAAAACTTAGAAAATTTAAGTTTATGAAATTGTGGGTCAAACACCAATGGACTTCATGCAATAATCCTTTTGAGACAGTGTGAGACTATTCATTAGTCCTCTTCCAACCTTCATCACATGTTGTCTTATTTGGATACCACAATCTAGCTAAATAAATGAAGTGACGTCCAAAAAGAATCTGATTTGGTATCACCGGGAACAGTCAAAGAGCCTTTGAGAACCACTCGCCTCTTCACCGATCAAACATCCAAAGTAGATCCGCATGTAGTAAAAAATTAGGAACATTTTGCATGTCCATCACACCAACACCTCTCTATTGCTCTCGCTTCTTTTCCGACAGATGTTTCAGCAGATCCGCAGTGAACTGCTCAAAGTTCTTGCTCGACGAACCAGTCGGAGTCACCGCACTCTTGACCGCCTTCTGAGCTCCCTCCATCTCCTTCCTCAGCGCACCGCCTACTTCTCCTCCCATCAGGCTGTCGATTCTCCTCGACACTTCCGCCCTGCTCACCTCACCGACGCTTCCGACGTCGATCCCTATCCTCAGGTCCTCCACCACCAGCTTCCGGTTCGTCGGCTGGTCCGCGGTCACCGGGAAGCACAGCATCGGCACCCCGCACCACATGCTCTCCAGGATCGAGTTCCACCCGCAGTGCGTCAGGAATCCGCCCACCGCCGGATGCAGCAGGACTTGCTTCTGACGGCACCAAGACACCACGATCCCCCTCCCTTCGCATGCCTCGATGAACCCCTCCGGGAGTGGGCTGGCCTCCGAGCTCCCGCTTCCTTGCCGAAGCACCCATATGAAGCTGGATTTGCTGCCGAGGACTCCGTAGGCGATCTCGGCCATGTCCCGCTTGCTAACCTGGGCGATGCTTCCGAACGAAATATAGAGCACGGAGCGCGGCGGCATGGAGTGGAGCCACTGAGAGCAATCCAGCTCGGGCCATATGCTGGCCGCTGCCCCGCCTTCGCCGGAGGCGGGAACAATGGGCCCCACGGCGTAGAAGGGCCGCTCCTGCTGCAGCGCCCCAATGACCTCCTCTTCGAGCTCCTGTACCGTGTTGCACAGCACGAAGTCGGCCCCCTTGGCCTCCTCGAATGCCTTACCGACGGTCCTGAGCACCCGCCATGACGCCTCCGGCGAATGAAAGAACGACACGAGGTCCGCCGGCTCGATGGACGGCACGCCGGGTATGTACGTGATGGTATCCTTGCGAGTCTCTGTTCGACAACCATGACAAAAATATGAGAAGCTCGATCGATCCATCACGAAGGTGAGCGTTCGTCGCGAAGGATGTATACCAACCTGTAGGAGAACCAAAGTGGGCATTTTCGACGAGGAGGTGCATGTGGTAGTAGATGGCGAAGACGAGCGCCGGCTCGGTCCAGAAGGAGACGTAAGGCAGCCCAAACTTCTTGGCCAAGGTCGAAGGCCACACGTTGAAGGTGTCGGAGATGAGGACGTCGATGGGGGGCTCCGCGAGCAGGAGCTTCCGCATCAACTCTTCGACATGGGAGGGGAGCAGGCCGTACAAGGCATCGAAGAATTGATCCCGGTGCAAGGCCCTATCGAAGGACACGGGCAGGCCGTCGCTCACGAGCTCGGAGCGGATGTACATGCCCATCGAGCGGGCGTCGGCGAAGACCTCGTGGCCGTCAACGGACACGGCACCGGATGCGGCGCGCTGGTGGTGGAAGGCCTCGGTGGTGACGAAGGTGACGATGAAGCCCCTGGCGGCGAGCTTGACAGCGAAGTTGGCGGCCGGCGTGAAGTGGCCTTGGAAGGGCACGGTCACGAAGAGGGCGTGGTGCTTGGTGACTCTCGCCGAATCGGCCATTTCTTTTGCTGTGAAGACGGTGACCACCTGCACATCTCTGATTACAAAATATTAAATATAAAATTCAAATTAGATTCTTTCGAGGCTAATTTATTCAGAAAAATCCCCGATAATAAAATTTTTAACACCACCCTCGTATTTGGTTTTTAACCGGGGCACCCCTTTCATTTAAAATACTAAAAATGCTGTCCAAATTGATTTGATACTTTTTATTGAATTGAGAATCCTAATTCAAATTTGATCGATCCAAGGGTTAGTTCGGTTTGATCGTGATTGTGGTCTAGGTCAAATGGATTCGGGTTGAATCTTGCGAAGCGGATCGGGTAGAGTTTGAATCAAATGGCAGATGGTTTACACAGTGGTTGCACCAAACCAATGCAATTGGTGGTGACTAGCGCTCCTCTCCCTCTTTTGCTACTGTATGGCGATGGGGTCCTCCTTTCGGCTACAAACTATTTAATTGAGAAATATACTATAAAAAAAATAATTTTACTGATTGAAGTTTAGAGTATTTATATAAGTTTTGAGGAGTGATATCTCTTAATCAATCACTCAAATTATATAATCAAATCAATTATTTAAATATTTGATTGATCCTCGAACCATAGATGATTGATTTCTTCTATCATGATCTTTTGTTATGATCTTCTATCATACACCCATAAGATTGAGCTTCTGTCAAGTATGTTGAATCTTGAATTTTGATGATGAAATCAAATGATGAATTTATAAACTAATATGCTTTCTACATAACTAATGTAGGTATAGCTTCAATCATGAACTTAAATAATCAGATGACAACTTATCAAAGCAATCGTTGGGTCAAAAAGCGTCATATGAAAGATTGGATGTCGGGTCGACGGATTGGTCGACATGTGAATGGATTTGGTGCCATGAGTTCAAGCATTGGGTTGGAAGATACGTTGGAGGTTCGAACGAAGTATTGGATGACAAGATGACATACCGAAATGCTAGACAACGTGCTTCATGATTGTAATTAAAGTGGTTAGGTCTTGATCGTGATCGTTTATAGTCAAATTAAGCTGGTATTGGATCGAACCATGCCACCTTGATTTGGAGCTCATTGGGCCTGAACCAAGGCTGAATTAGGCCTATTGGAAAGCCAATTCGATGACATGGAGTTTACCTAGGCGATGACATTGCCTGGTTCAAGCGATGGTACAACCCAGACAGTCGAAAAGCATAATTTATGCTTTTTTAGGCATTTAGGTGGTGGTACCACTAGCTGTGCGAGCGTACTGGTTTTGTTGAAGTTATGCGACACTCTTACATGTCCATTCATATCTCTGAGACAAGGTGCGTGTGCCTCAAAGCTCCCTTTGTCTTTAGCACCATGTAGGATGAGTTTGCTCCATCAGAATGAATAACCTATGAAATGAAATGATCCCGCTCTTGCCTCTATAAGAGTTTATGTCCTTGACCTTTGTCCAAGTAAAGCCTCATGTCTTCGCTCCATGTTCCATCTTCTATGTCGACTCCCTTTATGCGGCTTGGATACTTCACCAAGTTCCACCTAAATTGCTTTGCCCCTTGATTTATATTGAGTTGATGGTGGCCCTCATACCTACCATTCCACAGTCAGCCCTTTGTTGAGCTCGATTTTCACATCAGCTCTAAGTGTGTCTTTATTTGATGTTGTCATGGGTCGCCCCCCCACTTGATCTCATAATGTAACACCAATGCATTGCCTCATGCGAGATCATGAGGCAACTCTTCGCCACTCGCTCAGTCCATTGAGCTTTATGAAGTTGTTGTCTTGATGTACTCATCAACATATGCAGTTCACTGCACATGATTCTCCCTCTCGAGAATCAAGACTTATCCCGCCTGGACATCTATCTTGTTGGAGCAACTTTCCTCTTTGCATTCTTCCTCTTAGAAGTTTCAGAGATCACCATTCTCTTAGACTATTATGTCTTTCTAAATAAATTATGCATTGTTCTGCTCCCGCAAATGCACTTGCTTGATTGTGCTTTTCGCCAATACAGCTCCCGTTGCACCCTTCGAGGCCTAGCAACTCTATGGCATTGAGGTTCGATTGCCTTAGGATGGCCACAGACACTCCACCCTCCACATACAAGCTCTTGCATAAGTACTAAATTCTTCGATTAGCAATTCACCTCACCTTTGTGAACATTGTATAACTCTTTCGGTCGTTGTGCAACTTATCCCAGTTTGCATAGTCTTATCCTTTACCAAGCACCCCACTTGCCATGAGCACCATCAAGTTTAGTTGTCAACATCGAGCCATATCTCAAAATTAGCCATCCCAACCTTTATGTGCTACACATTATTCGTAGCTTGTTTATCCTCGTAGTGCTTCTCGCGTAAAGGGTTGACCATTCCTCTAAATGTCAATCTTGGATGCCTGCTCCTCTGAATGACTACATTCCCTACATCTCAATGTCCATTTCCCCCAAACGATCGTATGTGCTGACTGCCCTCCATGTAGCCCAGTTAGGTCCCCTATGTTTGCATGGCAAGTGTTTCTATATGTGCTTGTCCCACTCTGATACCATATATCACAAACCTAGATAGTTTTTCCTAAGTCATGTGACATCTTTGCGTGTTTGTTCGTAAAGGTCAGCCTCCCTGAAACCTCCTATGACCCTATAGGACCTACAAAAAAGAAACCAGATTAGAGAAATCATTTCACATGGGATCTATAAACAACCATTTCAACAAACACTTTGAAGCCAATGAAAATTACAACCATGGAAGTCCCAAACTTTGAACGGTCGCACATAAAAGATTATGGTCCATTACAGACCGAAATCTCCACAAGTGTCTACATGATGTAACTCTCATTTATAAGCCAAAAGTGGACACACAAGTCGACCAAACTAGAGTTGCTAAGCCTACTGCTAGCCTGCTACTTATTGTACAAAGTATTACAAAGATTGAAAGATTAGATATATATGAGTATTACATCGAGCACTTTGTTTATATTTTTATCTATGACATAGCGATGGTGGTACCGCTTAGACTGACGATTGAAAGATACACTCATTTTTGTTTGATGAAGTATAAATAAGTATAAAAAAATGATGAAAAAAATTCTTGAGGTTAAAGTGTTGTAAATTCTTAAAAATGTTTGAGTCTCTTCCTCCTTGAGTTTAGCAGTTATTCCAAGGAGGTATAAGGTCTTAAGTGAAAAAGTTTATAAAGATTCTCTCCTGAGCCTACTAAAAAGAGTTATAACAAACGTAGTTGATCTTCATCCGTTGAAAAGAAGATCAGTAGTAAAGCCGATGGCCTCGAGGGAAGAAGAATTAAGAGTAAACGTATGTTGGGATGATTAAACCACTATAAATCAGTTTGCATTTTCTTTCTTGCTTTTCCTTGTTATTGTTAACCGATTTACTTTACTCACTACTTCAATTTACACTTTCATCTTAACATATTTCTGATTAATATTCTCGTTCGAACTTTTTTAAAATCAAAGCTTTTTTCGATAGCACTAATTAACCCACACCTCCTCCTCCCCTATCCTCCCCCCCCCACCCTCCTTGGGCCCCTTTTAGTGCCATTACGATCCTAGTTGGTCTTAGAGCCAAGTTCTCTTAGTTGGATTAACACCCAAGTAAATTTTAATGACTTTTTCTGATAATTATGAGGGTTTACTTAATCACTCATCCTCCTATGTTCAATGAGATGAATTACACTTATTGGAAAACACGAATAAGAATTTTCCTGATTTCTATATATTTCGATTCATGGAATGTCATTCAAAGTGGTTTTAAAAAATTGTCTAATCTAATAAAGAAATGGAATGATTTTGAAAAGAAAGTGTTTTCCTTAAACGCTATAACTATGAACACTTTATTTTGTACTTTAGTTAAAAATAAGTTTAATCATGTTTCTACTTGTGACACTGCACATGACATTTGACACATACTAGAAGTTACTAATAAAGGCACAAGTAGAGTATAAAAAATAAAAATTAATCTCTTGGTACATAGTTATGAATTGTTTAAAATGAAGCCAAGCGAAACCATTGGTGACATGTACACCCATTTTACGGATGTTGTCAATGGTTTAAAAGCTCTTGGTAAATACTATATTAACCTTGAATTGGTAATTAAAATTTAAAATCTCTTCCAAAATATTGCGATCCAAAAGTAATGGCTATCTAAGAAGTAAAGGACCTGAACAATTTTCCCTTTGAAGAACTCATAAGATCGTTAATGACCTATGAAATGACTTGTAAAACACATGATGAACAAAAGAAAAACCTTCCAAAGAATTAAAAGGTTACTGCACTAAGAGCCAAAGAAAGATTCATCGAGTGAAAGATCAAGTGATGATGATGATGACATAGAAGTCCCTATAAAAAGACTTAAAAAGTTCATGAAAAGGAACAAAATACATAATAATAAAAATGAACCTATAAAAGATACTATAATATGTTATGAATGCAAGAAGCTAGGATACTTTAAAAATGAGTGTCCACAACTGAAGAAGTTATGGATCAAAAAGAAAAAAAAAACATTCAAGGCATCTTGGGATGAATCATTTGATTAGAGGATGAATATCAAATCAACAAAGATAAAGTGGCAAACTAATCATTGTGGTTTTTAACAATGAGGTATGTAACTCACCCAAAATATCTTTTTCTTATGTTGAATTACTTAATGTATTTCATGATTTGTCCGATAAGCTTAGAAAAGTTAGTAAGAAATATAAATTACTAAAAAAGGATATGTATCTCTCTCCAATGAATTTGATAAATTAAAAAATAAGTATGACAATTGTATTAACATCTTGCACTAAATGTGAAGAATTAGATTACTTAAAAAAAATGTTATTACAAGAAACTTTAGCAAAGTTTAAAATTAGAAATAAATCATTGAATATGATTATTGCTAACCAAGGTTGTGTCTATAAAAAGGAAGGAATCAACTTCGTAAGTAAGTAACACTCAATAAAAGCCAACATGATTTGTAAAAAGATCGACACTACATATTCCCCCTAAAGATAAATATAATTTTTGTAGAAGATTTGATCATTATACTTATACTTGCTCTTTTAGAAAATATAACTCTCATAAATTAGTTTGGGTTCCTAAAGCAATAATCAATGACTTGATGCTAAAAGTCAAAAGAGATAGATCTAACTATAAAGGACCAATGTTACATGGGTATCCAAAGTAAACCCCACTTTTTTTGTAGGTATGTCTCCAAATAAGAGCTATGAACAAAAAATAGCATTTTGATAGTGGATGCTCAAGACATAAGATCGGGGATCCAACATAATTTTTAAAGCTCAATAGTCGAGACAGGATTTAGAGACAACAACAAAATAAAGATTATCGGTATTGAAAATATTTGTAACAAATCAAATCTATTGATTGAAGATGTTTTGTTATTAGATAGTTTAAAACATAACTTACTAAGTGTTAGTCAATTGTGTGATAAGAGATATAATATTAAATTTATATCTAATGTCTGCATTATAGATATACCACATAAGAATAAATCTATAATTACCTTAATGAACAATAATATTTATACTATTGATCTTAATGATTTCCATAATGAAACTTATTTTTCGATTTTAAACGATGATGCATATCTTTAGTATAGGATATTAGGTCATGCAAGTATGAAATTGATCTCACAAATAGGAACTAAAGAACTTGTAAGAGGAATGCCTAAAGTTAAATTTGTCAAAGATAAGATTTGTGATAAATGTCAACTAAGAAAATAAATAAAGAGTAGCTTTAAATCTTAAAATCAAGTGAGCATCTCTAGACCATTATAATTGATTCATATAGATTTATTTAGACTAATTGATAGCATAAGTCTAAAAAGTAGTAAATATGTTATTGTGATTGTTGATGATTATAGTAGATTTACTTGGACATACTTCATGGCACATAAAAGTGATTGTCTTAAATGTTTTATGAAGTTCTATAAACAAGTTCAAAATAAAAAAGATTTTATAATTTTTTCTATTCGTAGTTATTATGGTGGTGAATTTAAAAATTATGATTTTTAAGAATTTTGTGATTCCAATGGGTATGACCATAATATCTCTACTCTAATAAATCTACAACAAAATGAATTTGTTGAGAGAAAGAATAGGAGTTTACAAGAGATGACAAAAACTATGCTTAATGAGCATAGCCTACCTAAATACTTTTGGGCCGAAGCCGTTAACACGACGTGCGATGTTATGAATATGATTCTCATAAGACCCCTATTATCCAAAACTCATTATGAATTATGAAACAATAGAAGACTTCACATTTCATATTTTAAAGTTTTTGGTTGTAAATGTTTTATTTTAAATGAAAAAGATACCTTAGGAAAATTTGATGCAAAATTCGATGAAGATATTTTTTATATTCTTCTATTTCTAAAGCTTTTCAAGTTTTTAATAAAATAACTTTAATTATTGAGGAATCTATCAATGTTGTTTTTAATGAGTTTCCTGAAGTTAAGAAAAATAGTTTTGAGTTTGATATTTTGAATTTGAATGAGAATTCTCCTCTCTAAAGTAATTTAGATATATCTACTTCCAAAGATATGTTACCCAAAAAATGGAAGTATGTAGATGCTCATCCTAAGGAGCTAGTCATTGGAGATACATCAAAAGATATTCAAACTCATTCTTTACTTAAAAATATTTGTTCAAGTACTATATTTTTATCTTAAATTGAACCTAAATATATTGATAATTCTTTTAAAGATGACTCATCGGTCTTGGCAATGCATGAAGAATTAAATCAATTTGAAAGAAATAAAATTTGGATGTTTATTCCTAGATCTAATGATCATATTGTGATTGACAATAAATGAATCTTTAGGAATAAGTAAGATCAACATGATATTATGATTCAAAACAAGGCTAGATTAGTGGCTAAAGGTTTCAACTAAGAAGAAGGGATAAATTATGAAGAAACCTTTACTCCTGTGGTAAGACTTGAAACCATAAAGATACTCTTTACCTATTTTTATTTTAAAAATTTTAAATTATTTTAAATAAATATCAAAAGTGTCTTTCTTGATGGTTTTATTTCTTAACAAGGTTATGTTGAATAACTATCCAGATTTGAAAATGATCTTTTTTCAAACCATATTTATAAATTATCTAAGGATTTCTATGGGTCGAAGCAAGCCTCTAGGGCTTGGTACAAGAGACTTAGCTCTTTTATTATCCAAATTTTTTTTGAAAGGTAAGGTCAATACCATATTATTTATCAAATATTTTAAAAATAATTTTCTTATTATTCAAATTTCTATTGATGATTTTATTTTTATTTTACTAACGAATCTGTATGTGAATCATTTGCCAAAAGTATGAGCTAAGAATTCGAAATAAGTTTGATAGGTGAATTGATATTTTTTTTAGGATTCCAAATTAAGCAATTAAATAATAAAAATTTTTATGAGTCAAATAAAGTATGCCCTAAATCTATTAAAACAAGATAGTGCTAAGGCCACTAATACACCAATGAGCTTTTCTACAAAATTAGATATGGACTATGAAAGAGAATGATATGATCAAAAACTTATAGAGGTATGATAGGGAGCTTATTACATCTTACTACAACTAGACCTGATATAATATTTAGTATTAGATTTTGTACAAGATTTCAGTCAAATTCAAAATAATCTTATTATAAAGCAGTTAAAAAAATTTTTGGATACCTAAAAGGAACTGCAAACTTAGTATTATAACATCCAAAATCTAAAATTTTTTATTTGATTGCATATGCTAATGTCGAATTTGTAGGATGTAGAATAGATAGAAAAGGTACCTCTAGAACATGTCAATCCTAAGTCATGCATTTGTCTTTTAGTTTTTCAAGAAGCAAAACTCTATCGTATTATCCATAGTCGAGGTTGAATATATAGCAGTAGATGGATGCTGTGTACAAGTAATTAAGATGAAGAGTACCTTAGAAGATTATGGAATTTACCTGAAAAATATGCTAGTTACAAGTGCCTTGCAAGCCAATCACGTGAGTAATGGCATGTGTGATAGCTATGTTATCTCTTTTATTATGATTAATATTGATATATTCTCACATTATTTGTTACATATATATTATGATGTTATTGGTTCTGTATAATGAGAGTCGGATCATGATGAGATCACGATAATGAGATCGATTCATCTTTAAACATAAATCCTAAATAATCCTGATCATAGGTTACTCAAGAGGGACATTGAGATAACCGGACAGATCGATGTACTATATACCTATCCATATAATGGAGGCGATTGGTCTCATAGCCACTTGTGTTGAGACACTAAGTATATAGTACAAGTGCTCATTAGAGAATGAGTTCACTGATTGATCCGCTTATGGAATGTTGTATGGTTAATGATACCTAATGTCAGACAGCAATTCCATAGTCCCAGTTGTGTATCTAGTCCTTAGACTTGAGACACCAAGGATGTCTTGTATAAGTACTTATTTCTTTGATGCTAGACTTATAAGTTTGGAAAGTTTTAAATCTGGTACAGTTGGTTATCGAGATTGGTAGCCAACCTTATGAAGGCAATTGAGTGTCAATAGAGGATCATTCACTCTCGGTATCATGAGAGGAATATCTCATATGTGCTTGCTCAGACAAATCCCTGGCCAGGGTCATTCGGATTGAGAGAGAAGGAGCTCTCCGGTATAATCCGATTAGAGCAAGACAAACTGATTCCGTATGTGACCTGACTATGTCCAATATACGATCTCTGGGATATTATTTGGATGAGGGATTATAAATATATGGTAACTGTGGATAGACAGGTCCGATGGATTTGATCCCCCTGTATCGTCTAGGGACTATGGCGTAGTGGCCTAGTACATCCATAGTCGATGAGTCGAGTGAATTATTATGGGGATAATAATTCACTATATCAGAAGGAGTTCTGATGGAAGTGACTCACGACCAGCTCAGTATCAGGCATAGAGGGTCACACACATATAGTGGATGCTTCAGTGAATAGAGGATTAGATGGAGATCCAATTAGCCTTTATTCTCATTAGATGAGATCCTATATTGATAGGCTCCTTGATTAAGGCCCAATTAGAGGCCTAAGGAGATTATTGGATAGAGATCCAATAATACAAGGTTAGTGGGTTATTGGATAGAGATATAATACCCATTAAAGAAGGAGCCTTAGGGTTTTGGTGGCTCTTTATAAATAGGAGGGGAGACTCATTGTTGATAGACTGTAGCTTTAGCCACCACCTCCTATTCTCCTCCCTCCCTCTGAGCAACAGTTAAAAGATCAGATTGGAGGAGTTTTGTTGTAGAGATCCATCGTGTAAATACCGCTAGAGAGGAGGACGCTTGACCTCCTCTATCTTCTCCATCTGGATCTGGAATACAGGGATATACGATCTCCTTAGGTAAAATCAATCTATCACACATTGCGATTTTATCAGTTTTTATATTTTTCTCGCAATCCCATTCTTTTGCACGATGATTTGATCTGCGTGGGAAACTGATTTTTGTTTTGATTTTCGTTGCACATGTGATGTACCAACTGAGGTTTCCCAACAAAATATTCCTATAAATGTGATAATACAAGTTGAATTTATTTGACAAAGAACATATTCAACACTCTAGGACTAAACACATTAATTTAGACATCATTTTATTAGGGATCATATTAAATATTATGATATATCTTTAGATTTCATTGATACAAAGAATCAGTTGGTAGATATTTTTACTAAACCACTGAATGAGGAACAATTTAATTTTATTAGAAGAGAATTAAGCATGTTGAATCTTTCAAATACATGAATCATGATTCTTCTCAATTTTTTCTTTATTAGCATCTTGATAAAATGATATCATTCTCTTCCTTTTGATAATATGACAATGGGGGGAGAGAAAAATAGTGGCTTACTCATTTTCTTTCCTTTTTTTATCAATAAAAAAAGGGGAGAAGTAATGATAATTTTTTGATGATGTAGCACTTATGTGCATGTTATATTTAATGACATCAACTTATGAAATTTATTTGAGATGTATGGATATGATGTGAAATTATGCATATGCTTATTGCAATAATCACTATTAAAAGTTACTATGATTTATGATTAAAGTTGATTTAATTTAAATTCAAAGATTTGAAAAGTTATCATGTTTCTTTAAGAATTCAAGTTTATTATAGCATATAGGCAGAGGGAGTTTAGTTAAAACTCCATCATCAATTAATTATCATCATTAAAAACAGAGAGATTATTGAATCCTAGATTTTGATAATGAAATCAATTAATTAATTTATGAACTAATATGCTTTCAAGATAAGTAATGCAGGAATAGCTTCAATCATTAACTTGAACCATCAGACAATAATTTATCAAAGTAGACATTAGGCCAAAAAGTGTCATGTCAAAGATTGGTGGCCGGAGGATTGGTCGACGTGTAGATGAACTTTGTACTATGAGTTTTGGCATCAGGTCAAAAGATGTGCCAAAGGTTCAAATGAGGTGTCGAATGATCAGATGACATGCTGGAATGCTAGACAGCATACTTTATGATTGAAATTAAAGTGGTTAGGTCTTGATCATGGTCATGTAGAGTTAAATTAAGCTGGTATGGTCAAAATCATACCAACTTGATTTGGAGCTCATTGGGCTTGAACTAAGGTTGAATTTAGCCTGATGAAAGGCCAATTTGGTGACTTAGAGTTGACCTGAGTGATGGTACCGCCAAGTCCAGGCGATGATACTGCCCAAACAGTTAGAAACTACAGTTTATGCTTTTCGAGCATTCAAGCAGTTGTACTATCACTTATTGATGGTGGTATCACCCAACCATAGTGGTATTGTCTAGATCGATAGTAGTTCTACCAAAGCCTATATTTTCAAGCACTATTCAGTAGTAGTATCACCTGGTGCTTGTGGTGGTACCACCAGTACCTCGAAATACTAGAGATTTGAAATTTTGACTCCAATTTTGAAGCTATTGGAGGTCTATAAATACCCCACCCCTGATTGCGTGATGAAGTACGAATAAGTGTAAAAAAAAAGAGGTGAAAAGAGAAAGAAATCTTGAGGTTAAAGTGTTGTAAACTCTTGAAAGTATTTGAGTCTCTTCCTCGAGTTTAGCGGTTATTCTAAGGAGGTGTGAGGTCTTATGTGAAAGAGTTTGTAAAGATTGTCTCCTAAGTCTAGTAAAAGGAGGAGTTATAACAAGTGTTAGGACCAAATTGACACTAAGAGGGTGGTTGGGGGTGAATTAGTGCTTTCATAAAAACATGTTGATTCAAAAAACTTTTATTGATTTGAGGATTTATTCGATAAAGCTCATATTGAAAATTTGTTTAAACATGAAAATGTTCATAAGATCGTAATGAATAAGTAAATCAATTTCTAAAATAATTAAGTAACCAAGAAGAGAATATACACTAATTTTATAGTGGTTCGGTCCACATGACATACTCGACTTTCAATTCCTCTTCACTCGAGGCCACCAACTTCCACTACTGATCTTTTTCCAATGGACGAAGATCAACCACCCCTTACAACTCTTTTTCCTTTTTTCAGGCTTAGGAGATAACCTTTACAACCCTCTTTTATAAGTATTCCCTCACACATCTCCATTGGAACAACCTCTTAGCTTCTAGAAAAAGGAACTCAACTTTCTATTAGGGTTTTCACATAAATTTTTGATCTATATTATTAATATTCCAAATAAAAATACATGCGGTATTTATAGACCCTAAATTGTTTCAAATCTTGGAGCCAAAATTTAAATCCTCAAAATTTTGAGGTATGGGTGGTACCACCATCGACATTCGGTGGTACCACCATTGAACAGAGCTCAGGATTCTGGGCTCTAGTGGTACCATCAGAATAGGCGGTACTACCACTGACTGGTAGTACTACTGTTGATAGTCGATGGTACCATCACTAGGGAATCATGAAAAAGTATGTTTCAATACTTTTTGTACCCTAAGTTGTACCATCTCTTGACCTGACTATATATCCTCCCAGGTCAACAAAATATATTATGATCAGAAATCCCAATTTAAAGAAAATTTTTTTTTAAAGCAAAATAAAAAATCGTAAGCGTTTCGTTCAAGTTGAGTAAGTGAGCAATAAAACTATTTAACAAAGCTAAGTTATAATCTTGCTAATGGAAAGCTTTGAATAAGAACATGTATAATCAAAAAGCAAAGTTAAGAGACACTCCTAATTTATAGTGGTTTGTCATAACTTGGCATACGTCTACTTCCCAAGTCCCCTTTATCGAGGCCTACCGATGTCCACTACTGATCTTCTTCAGGTGAAGACCAAACGCTTATAAGTGTTTCACTTACAACTCACAAGGGAGACCTTTACAAGGATTACAAGCTTTCTTGCTCACTCTCTTATAACCTTTCTTTTTCTTGCACACTTTTAGCATACTTTTTTCATAGTTTTTGTGCCCAATTTCTTGTGCTTAATGTAAGAAGACTTAGGGTATTTATAAATTCCAATTGGCTTTAGAAAATGGATTAAAAAATTTAAACATATCTAAAAAATTCATGTATGGCGGTACAACTATTAGCATCGATAGTAATGCCACCGAAAGCTACCCTAAAAATAGGGCGACGATGTTACAACTACCAACCTAGGCAGTATGACCACCAACTTGGGCAATACAACTGTCGCACACTGATGGTACTATCGCAAGGAATCTCAAAAAAGTATTTCTTACACTTTTCTATTCCTGACTTGTACCTTCAGTTGACTTCTTTCCAGGTTAACCAAATGAGCTCAACCTGAGCTCAATCCAAACCCAATTGTGGACCTAGTTTGCCTCACTTGAGTTAATTTAGATTCCTTCCAAAATTAACCCAATTAGAACTCGATCCTATCTATGACTCGTTGATTATAACTATAAAATACCTTCAAGTTTAATAATCGACCTAACCCTCGATAATTCGGCAACCTCTTGCTTTCTTCCGGTGAGTCTTATGGTCTTCTTCCGGTGATCTCCCGGAGTGTTCCCAACTAGCTTCCCGATTCCTTCGGCAAACTCCTAGCGAACTCCTGCTGGTTACAAGTGCCCTGCAAGCCAATCACATGAGTGATGACACATGTGACATGCTGTACGATCTTTTTGCTTATGATTAATATTGACATATTCTCACATTATATTATCTGTAGCATATATATTGCTGTATCCTTAGTTCTATGCAATAAAAATCGAATCGTAATGAGATCACGATAATAAGATCAATTCCCCTTTAAACAAGATCCTAAATAATCTCGGTCATAGGTTACTCAAGAGGGACATCGAGATAACCGGATAGACTGGTGTACTATATACCCGTCCATATGATGGAGGCACCAAAGATGCCTTGTATGAGTATTCCTTTTTTTGACGCCAGACTTACAAATTTGGAAAGTTCCAGATCTGATACAACTGGTTATCGGGATTGGTAGCCAACCTTATGAAGGCAATTAAGTGTCAATAGAGAATCATCCACTCTCGGTATTATAAGAGAAATATCCCATATGTGCTTGCTCAGTCAAATCCCCGACCAGGGTCATTCATCCAATTACTCATTATCCTTGCATATTTAGTTGATAGGCTACACCTTTAGCCACCGCCTCTTATTCTCCTCCCTCTCTCTCCGTAAGAGTTGCAAGATTAGATTGGAGGAGTTTCACTGTAGAGACCCATCATTTAGATATCGCTAGAGAGGAGGATGCTTGACCTCCTTCATCATCTCCATCCGAATCTGGAAATATAGGGATATATGATCTCCATAGGTAAAATCAATCTCTCACGCATCATAATTTTTTGATTTTTATGTTTTTCTCGTGACCCCAATCTTTTACATGATTTGATTTGTGTGGGAAACTGGTTTTTTGTTTTGATTTTCGCTGCACATGTGATGCTCCCGCTGAGGTTTCCCAATAGTGGTATCAGAGCCAAGGTTTTTGTACCAAAGATTAGTTTTAAACTACGTGTGATGAGATTTAATCACATAAAATCATTCAATATGTTCTTGCTACATTTTTGCAACAAATGTAGTGAGGACAGGGGGCAATTGGCCATGGCTAGGCAATCTGTAGGGTTGGCTAGCCACGACCAAGCCCCCTGTAGGGGTGACTGGCCACAGGCTGGCCACCTACAAGGGGGAGGCTGACTATCGCCAAGGACCCCTGCAAAAGAGCGGCTAGATGCTACTAGGGCCAGCCCGTATGGGCTGCCGCCCGCGGGCATAGCTACTTGCAGTGCGATGCCCACAAGGGTGGCTAGCTGTAAGGCGCCTGCAAGGAGCGGCTGCTAGTGGCCAACCCACAAGGGGTAGCCGCCAGTGGCCAAGCCGCAAAGGGTGGCCCCAGTGGTAGGGCTGTCGCCCGTGGCCACTAGTAGGGGCAGTGGCGCTGGCCGCAGGAGCGACTACCGACAAGCAAGGGCAGTTGCCACTTGCACAGGGGCGACGATGGTGACGCAGAGGGGGCAAGAGGGGTTAGGGCAATCCTTTTATAAATGGATGATCCTACCCCTTTTAATTTGAGAAATTACGTGGACTATCCTCTCTCATCCAAAATTATAAAAATACCCTTGATAATTTTAAAAATTTCAAGCATATCCTAATTTTAGAAAAATAATTAACTAAATATTTTAAATTTTTGTATATCTAGTAATCCTACATGTGATGTGATGTACATGTGATGTATGATGTAGATGAATGATCATGAGCCATGTGTTGTGATATGTGTAATTATGATTATGATGATGATTATTATTATTATTGGTGCTTACGAGCTTTTATTTTTCTCGTTTACTATCAGGCCTGCATACTTGTGATTATCTGTAATTACATGGAGAGGCACAGTGGGAGCATGGAGGTGACAACAAGATCCACGATACCGTGGCAGGAGATCACAATGTATGGTGATGCGACGAGGATTCGATGAAACTGATGGTGATGAGATCAACAATCAAAGGGCATGGAGATGCGACGATGCATATATAGATCCTATTGTGAGTGATTAGGCCTATTAGCTCAGGCTTAATCATATTAGGTGACGACTCATGATCATCGAGTGTGGCTTACATATATTGTGTTATGCACCTACTAAATATATGTATATATATTTGCATGCGATGTAGATATATATTAAATATATATATGTGTGACACGACATATTAGGATACTGATACAAAATAGAAAAAACCCTTTCTACATTAATATTAAGTCAGTAAGCGTGAGGCAATAAGATTGACCCATGTGGCCTTCCATCATTATAGGAAAAGAATTACATCACGACATAGGTTGAGTTGGTCGAGTTACTCGAGGCTCATCTATCTATGTGATCGAGTTCTCGCCTATGACATATAGATGTCACTAGTGACCTGAGGACATGGTATGACTTGGTTGAGAAGTCGAGATCATATTCATTAAATCAGACTCTTGTAACGATGATGATGACTTAACTGAACTTCATGGTTGGTCGAGCAATCGAGACCATGATGATTCGGAGGCCGAACATGATAGGAATCATAAGGAGTTATGATTGGCAAGAGTTGCCTACCTTTTGGGCTTAGTGTAATTGGTCAAGTCGATCGAGGTTACACTAAGATGCCGATTGAATCCCGATCTCCACTAGGAGCCCGTCGGAGATTTCAGTCTCATGTGTCGAGGGTGTTATGTGATTTGTTAGAAAAATATTGGGAGTACATTAAGATAGAATTCCATATCTTAATTAGTATTTTTTGTAAAGTCTGCATGTTATTTATTTACACTATATTTTATTTATCGCTTGCAAAACCACTATGTGGCATACTTGATGCCAACTGCCTCATTAGTCCAAAGGCTCTACAATTTGAGAATTGTTCTTACGAAAGAGAAAATCGTATATGTCCTTAACATGATTATTCCCATGCCGGAGGAAAAAATAAGCGAGGATGAGATTGCTCGCTTTGTGAAGTATAAAAATAGTCCTAGAGGATAACCTATATATTGATCTTATACTTTAGTCTCTATTAGATTCATTTTCACAGTTCATTATTGACTTTAATATGAATAAGTTTGATGCGACTCTACCTGAGATCCTAAATATGTTGAGGGAAGCTGAGAGTACCATCAAGAAAGAGAGGTCAGTTCTCTATATTGGTGAGACCAATAGGAAAAAGAATGTAGTAAGACCCTTAAGAAGGGAAAGAGCAAAGAAAGACTGGGTAAGGTAAAGATTACCAAGAAATACCTATAAAGGATAAAGGATAGTACTTCTACTACGGCTAAAACAAGCATTGGAAGAGGAACTATAATGACTACCTTGTATATAAGGCGAAACAGAAGCTTGGAGAAATTTTAGGTATATTCATGATCAGTCACCACTTATCAGATTTTTATGATAACACATGGGTATGGGATACCGAAAGTGCTTATCATATTTGTAGTTTATTACAGTTTCTGGCAAGACCTAGGAGATTGGTTAAAGACAAGATGGACCTCAAGATGGGCAATGGAGCAAGAGTTGCTACAGTTACCATTGGGGAGATCACCTACATATGCCTGATGGAGCTATTATTGTATTGGATGTATGCTATTTTATTCCCTCTATTATCAAAAAATATTATATCCATCTCTTGTTTGATAATTAGTGGATATAAATTAGTTTTTGAGAATAATAATTATTCAATAATTATGGATGATGAGATCATCACTAGAGAAACATTGATAAATGTCTTACATGTGTTAGACACTTCTCCACACATCATAAATATAAATGTCTAAGAGGAAAAGAGAAGAGGTGAACAACGAATACCTATGGCATTGTAGGTTAGGTCAAATACATGAGGGAATGATTCAAAAGTTGCTGAAAGATAGATACCTAGATCTATTTGACTATGAGTTATATGCAACTTGCGAACCTTGCCTTCATGGGAAGATGACAACTCTTATTTTAGTGGAATTGGAGAGAGAGCCACTAAGTTATTAGAACTCATATATAGTGATGTATGTGGTCCCATATCGGCTCAGGCTATAGATGGTTACTTATACTCATTACATTCACTGATGATTTCTCTAGGTATGGACATGTGTACTTGATGAAGTACAAATCTGAGGTCTTTGATAAATTTAGGAAATATAAAAATGAAGTCAAGAACCAGATTGGGAAGAGTATTAAGACTCTTCGATCAGATCGAGGAGGAGAGTACTTAAGTACGAAGTTCACCCATTTCCTAAGGGACAATGAGATTCTATCCCAGTGGACAACTCCTTATATACCTCAGCTCAATAGTGTATCAGAAAGGAGGAATCACACGCTGTTAGACATGGTGCAGTCCATGATGAGTTTCGCTAACCTACTCGTCTCGTTTTGGGGATACGCCATAGAGACCGCAACTTACCTCCTAAATAGAGTTTCATTAAAGTCGGTAGTGTCTACAACATATGAGATATAGAAAGGAAAAAGGCTCGATCTTAAGGTGGTAAGACTTGGGGTTGTCCTGCCCACATTAAAGATACAACCCCAATAAGTTGGAATCAAGGAAGGAATGGTGCATGTTCGTGGGATACCCTAAAAAGACTTTGGGGTATTATTTCTATTATCCCGAGGACCAAAAAGTCTTTGTTGCCAAGAGAGCTATATTCCTTGAGAAGAAACACATCTTAGTGGAAACAGTAGGAGTGAGATATAATTATGCGAGGTTGGAGAACCAAGCTAAAGTACCATTCCAGAGCCCGAGTCTGTTCAGGTACCTAACACACAAATTTCAACTTGTGTTCTTTTGGCCATTGCAGCATACTATAACTATGAAATCTAGCAGATAGATGTCAAAATGATATTCCTCAATGACAACCTTGAGGAGGAGGTATATATGATACAGCCAGAGGGATTCGTATCAAGAGGGATTAGTATCAAGAAGGATTCGTATCCAGATGGATGTCAAAATAACATTCCTCAATGACCAATAGAATTCTAATCCCTCTAGCATAGTCATAGTGTACTTGATGAAGTACAAATCTAAGGCCTTTGATAAATTCAGGGAATATATGAATGAAGTCAAGAACCAGATTGGTAAGAGTATTAAGACTCTTCGATTAGATCGAGGAGAAAAGTACTTAAGTACGAAGTTCCCTAAGGGACAATGAGATTTTATCTCAGTGGACAACTCCTTGTATACCTCAGCTCAATAGTGTATCAAAAAGGAGGAATCATACTCTGTTAGACATGGTGTGGTCCATGATGAGTTTTGCTGACCTACTCGTCTTGTTCTTGGGATATGCCCTAGAGACTGCAACTTACCTCCTAAATAGAGTTCTATTAAAGTCGGTAGTGTCTACACTATATGAGATATGAAAAGAAAAGAAGCTCGATCTTAAGGTGGTTAAGACTTGGGGCAATCCTGCCCATGTTAGAAGACACAACCCTGACAAGTTAGAATCAAGGACGGAACGGTGTATATTCATGGGATACCTAAGGAAACTTTGGGGTATTATTTCTATCATCTCGAGGACCAAAAAGTCTTTGTTACCAAGAGAGCTATATTCCTTGAGAAGGAACACATCTTGGTGGAAATAGTAGGAGAGATAGAATTATGCGAGGTTGGAGAACCTAGATCAAGCACCATTCCAGAGCCCGAGTCTGTTCAAGTACCTAACGCACAAATTCCAACTTGTGTTCTTTTGGCCATTGCAACACCCTATGAATATGAGATCTGACAGATGGATATCAAAATGACATTCCTTAATGGCAATCTTGAGGAGAAGGTATATATGATACAGCCAGAGGGATACATATCCAAATGGATGTCAAAACGACATTCCTCAATGGCCAAAAGAATTCTAATCCCCCTAGCATAGTTATAGTATACTTGATGAAGTACAAATCTGAGGCCTTTGATAACTTTAGGGAATATAAGAATGAAGTCGAGAACTAGATTGGGAAGAGTATCAAGACTCTTCGATCAGATCGAGGAGGTGAGTACTTAAGTACGAAGTTCACCTATTTCCTAAGGGACAATGAGATTCTATCCCAGTGGACAACTCCTTATATACCTCAGCTCAATAGTGTATCAGAAAGGCGGAATCACACGCTGTTAGATATGGTATGGTCCATGATGAGTTTCGCTGACCTACTCATCTCATTCTGGGGATATGCCCTAGAGATCGCAACTTACCTCCTGAATAGAGTTCCATTAAAGTCGATAGTGTCTACACCATATGAGATATAGAAAGGAAAGAGGCTCGATCTTAAGGTGGTTAAGACTTGGAGCTATCCTGCCCATGTTAGAAGACACAACCCCGATAAGTTAGAATCAAGGACGAAACAGTACATGTTCATGGGATACCCTAAAGAGACTTTGGGGTATTATTTCTATCATCTCGAGGATCAAAAGTCTTTGTTGCAAAGAGAGCTATATTCCTTGAGAAGGAACACATTTTGGTGGAAACAGTGAGAGTGAAATAGAATTATGCGAGGTTGGAGAACCTAGCTCAGGCACTATTCTAGAGCCCGAGTCTGTTCAGGTACCTAACACACAAAATGTTTAGGTACCTGCTCATTCAATCTCTCTGGATACAAATCCCTCTAGTAGAGTATCTCACCCTCCTAAAAGATATATTGAAAATATCAGTATAAAGGACTCTCAGGATGTTGATCCTCAGACCTATGAGGAGGCTATTATAAGTATATACTTTGGGAAGTGGCAAAAAGTCACGAATTCTGAATGGATTTCATATACTCTAACAAGATTGGAACCTTGTGAATGCACCTAAGGGTATCATACCCATCAATTATAAGTGGTTCTTCAAAAAGAAGATCAAAATAGATAGAAAAGTGAAGACCTATAAGGCAAGGGTAGTAGCTAAAATATATCATTAAAGACAAGAAGATGACTATGACGAAACCTTTTTATTTGTAGCCATGCTTAAGTCAATTAGATTTTTTTTGACCATTGCAGCACACTATGACTATGAGATCTGACATATGGATGTCAAAATGGTCATTCCTCAATGACATCCTTAAGGAGGAGGTATATATGATACAACCAGAGGGATTTGTATCTAGAGAGAGTCCAGATAAAGTGTGCAGGTTGCTCAAGTCCATTTATAGACTAAAGCAAACTTCCCAAAGTTGGAACATAAGATTTGATGAGGCGATCAGATCTTATGACTTCATTAAAAATGAAGATGAGCCTTATATGTATAGGAATATAAGTGGGAGTGCTATCACCTTCTTGGTATTATATATAGATGATATCCTACTCATTGGGAATGATGTAGGAATGCTCTCCATAGTAAAGACTTGGCTATCAAGAAACTTCTTTATGAAAGACTTAGCGGAAGCATCCTATATTTTGAGAATCCCGGATCTATATAGATAGATCTAAGAGGATGTTTGGCTTATCCCAATTTAGGTACATAGACTCCATTGTCAAAAGGTTTACCAATGAGACATGGAATATCACTTTCTAAGAGTATCTCCCCAAAGATTCCTAAAAAAAGGACAGACATGGATAAGATACCTTATGCCTCAGTGATAGGGTCTATCATATATGCTATGCTTATGTACTAGGCCTGATATAGAATATGCTATGAGTATCATGAGCAGGTATTAGGCAGATCCAAGTTTAGAACACTGGAAGACAGTAAAGTGTATCCTTACATACTTGAGAATGACTAAGGATCTTTTACTGGTATATGGAGGAGGTAGCTTCTAGACTGAGGGCTACACGGACTCGAGTTTCTAGTCTGACATTGATGATAACAAGTCAAAGTCATGGTATATTTTTACCCTAAATGGAGGAGCAGTAAGTTGAAAGAGTTCCAAGTAAGATACTACTGTTGACTCAACCATAGAGGCGGAATACATTACTACAACAGAAGCAACAAAAGAAAGGCTATAGATGAAGAAGTTCATCAGGGGTTTGGAAGTCGTACCAAGAAGCATGGAGCTGATTCCCATATACTATGACAGTGATAGGGCGATAGCTCTAGCAAGAGAACCCAAGTCTCATCAGAATTGTTCTGAGGAGGTTTCATTTGATTAGAGGGATCATGACTTGAAAAGATATAACAATGGAAAGAGTTTCATCCAAAGATAACATTGCAGATCCATTAACGAGGCTGTTGGCTCAGATTATATTTGAGCATCACAGGGGTCTGACACATAAGTGATTGGCTTTAGGTCAAGTGAGAGATTACTGGTTACAGGTGCCTTGCAAGCCAATCATGTGAGTGATGACACGTATGACACACTGTGTAATCTTTTTTACTTATGGTTAATATTGATATATTCTCACATTATATTATCTGTAGCATATATATTGTGATGTCCTTGGTTTTGTACAATAAAAATCGGATCGTGATACGATCATGATAATGAGATTGATTCACCGTTAAACACAGATCCTAAATAATCCCGGTCATAAGCTACTCAAGAGGGGCATCAAGATAACCGGACAGACCGATATACTATATACCCATCCATATGATGGAGGTGGCTGGTCTCATAGCTACTTGTGTGGAGACACTAAGGATATAGTACAGGTGCTCATTAGAGAATGAGTTCATTGATTGATCTACTTATGAAATGCTGTATGGTTGATGATACCTAATATCAGATAGCGATTCCATAGTCCTAATTGTGTATATGGTCCTTTGACTTAAGACACCAAGGATGCCTTATATGAGTACTCCTTTCCTTGACACCACACTTATAGGTTTGCAAAGTTTCAGATTTGGTATAGTTAGTTCTCAGGATTGGTAGCCAAACTTACAAAGGTAATTGAGTGTCAATAGAGGATCATCTACTCTTAGTATCATGAGAGAAATATTCCATATGTGTTTGCTCAAACAAATCCCTAGCCAGGGTCATTCGGATTGATAGGGAAAGAGTTCTCTAATAGAATCTGATTAGAGCAAGAAAAACTGATTTCGTATGTGACCTGATAATACCATGTCAAATATACCATCTCTGGGATATTAGTTGGATAAAGGATTATAGACACACGGTAACTGTAAATAGATAGGTATGATAGATTCGATCCCCCCATACCGTCTGAGGACTATGGCGTAGTGGCCTAGTACATCCATAGTCGATGAGTCAAGTGAATTATTATGGAGATAATAATTGACTATATCAGAAGGAGTTCTGATGAAAGTGACTCATGGCCAACTCGATATCAGGCCTAGAGGGTCACACATATATGGTGGATGCTTCAGCAAATAGAGGATTGGATGAAGATCCAATTAGCCTATATTCTCATTAGATGAGACCCTATGCAGATGTGCTCCTTAGTTGAGTCCCAATTAGAGGCCTAAGAAGATTATTGGATAGAAATCCAATAATGCAAGGTTAGTGGGTAATTGGATGAAGATCCAATACCTACTAAGGTAAGAGCCCTAGGGTTTTGGTAGCTCTCTATAAATAGGAGGGGAAACTCATGGTTGATAGGTTACAGTTTTAGCCATCGCCTCCTATTCTCCTCTCTCTCTCTACGCAAGAGTTGCGAGATCAGATTGGAGGAGCTTCACTACAGAGATCCATCGTGTGGATACCGCTAGAGAGGAGAATGCTTGACCTCCTTCATCCTCTCCATCCGGATCTAGAAATACAAGGATATATAATCTCCCTAGGTAAAATCAATCTCTCATGCATCATAATTTTTTGGTTTATATATTTTTCTCGTGACCCCAATCTTTTGCATGACGATTTGATCTGTGGGAAATCGATTTTTTGTTTTGATTTTCACTACGCATGCGATGCTCCCACTGAGGTTTCCCAATAACTCCCAGTAAGGTCCCACTATATCGTCCAGACCTTGGCCCGATGCCCAAACTTAATTTTGGTTCAATATCTAGTTGTAACTCATTTTCTCCGTCATAGTTAAACTTGTATTACTTTCTCTAACACATATATTAGATCAACAAACCATCAATTAATTTCATCATTAAAATTCGAGATTCAATTTATGATGGTGACAACTAATTTATGATGGCAGCTAAACTTAACTCCTCCTATCTCTATCCATAATTCAAATAAAGTAAACTTAAATTCAACATAACCAATCATTCTTGATTCAAGTATCATGATATAATATTTTAAGCAATTTTCATCAAAAGATGTAATATTATATTCATTTATCAATTTTAAAAATAATATAATATTAATTTCAAGTATTTTTTGCCTTAAGTCATTAAAGATCTTCAAAGTATACAAAACTACATTTAAATTTATGCATCAGCCATACATTAATTTGAAAAATTTTCCTCTTAAGTCATCAATCACATTTCTCACCCTTTGTTTATCAATAAAAAGAAAATGCCCATTTTACCATTTTCGTACATGTGTCATTAATGTGCTATTTTTCCTCCTTTGTCATTAATAAAAAAGGTGAAATATTAAGCAATTAATTTCAAGGTACATAATTTCATGATGTGTTAAATTTTAAGGTACATAAATAATGATTATATAAGTTTTCACATGAAAAACTTTTCTCATAAATAATGATCATATCTAAATATTTTGAGCAAATTGTTCCCCTTAGTAAAATAGGATAAGAGACATAATTTTTTCATGAAAAGTTTTCTTACCATTTGTGAATAAGAAAGAAAAAGAAATGAAGGGGAGGGGATGTCAAAGATCCATAAATTTAGTATAAAAAAATAAGTAGGGAGTGATTCATTCGAAAGTATTCATCAAAGATATAAAAGATCCATGAATAATTTTTTAGAGAGGATGCAAAAGAGAGCTCATATCAAGCATCGTATCAAGTCACATAGTTTTCTTTTATAAGTATTCATCCTGAATTAAAATAATATTTAAGAAAGGATAAAAATGTCTTCACAAAAAGAACTTCAAATCTCATTTTTATAATGTCAATTTCAAGGAGAATCATTTCAGAAGAGAACTCAAAAGGAAACATAAAT
The DNA here is from genome assembly GCA_021527575.1 of Ensete glaucum. NCBI lineage: Eukaryota > Viridiplantae > Streptophyta > Magnoliopsida > Zingiberales > Musaceae > Ensete > Ensete glaucum. Next base: position 22,166,363 of record CM038551.1, read on the forward strand.
CTAAGAAGAATTATGAGCTACTCATGCAATTAAATTCATCTTATGTAAATTTCAAGTAAATTAAGAATTCCAAAATATAGTAAATCATTCATTTTGATGGTTTAGCATTAATAACTCTCTTTTAATAAAATCAAATTGCTTTTCATTTAATGGCTTAATGAAAATGTATGTTAATTGATACTTAGTATCAATAAATTCAAAATATGTCATAATTATTCACATGATCTCCAATAAAGTGATGCCTAATATCAATATGTTTAGTTTTTGATTGTTAAACAAGATTTTTAGTTAAACATATTGCTCTTGTGTTGTCACATTTTATAGATATATTTTTTAAATAAATTTCATAATCTTTAAAGATGTTTTTCATCTAAATAACTTGGGCACAATATGCGCTAGCTACAATATATTCAGCTTTAGTTATAGATAAAACAATCGAATTTTGTTTCTTGGTCATGCCCTAAAAATTAACATGTCCCGGTGATACTTTTTCTATCTATTCTACACCCTCCAAAATCGTTATTCGCATAAGCAAGTAAGTTAATGTTTTTAGATTTAGGATACCATAAACCTAAGTTAGATGTTCCATTTAAATATCTAAATATCTGTTTAACTACCTTATAGTGAGAAAGTTTAGGATTAGATTGAAAACCTTGCATACAATCTAACACGAAATTTTATATCCAGTCTTGTAGCAGTTAAATATAATAAGCTACCTATCATTTCTCTATAAGTTCTTTGATCAAAACCTCATTATCTAAGTCTAATTTTGTAGAAGTACTCATGGGTATATTTATGGCCTTAACATTTTTCATACCAAAACATTTTAACAAGTCTAAAGTATATTTGATTTGATTAATAAAGATACTATCATTTAATTATTTTATTTACAATCCTAAGGAAAAAAGTTAATTCATCCATTAGACTTATCTTAAATTCTTGGCTCATACTTTTGGCAAAAGATTTACATAAGGAATCGTTTGTTGAACCAAAAATTATATCATTGACATAAATTTGAATAACAAGAAAATTATTTTCAAAATGCTTAAAAAATAATGCACTATCAACGTTACCTTTCAAAAAATTATTGAAAATAAGGAAAGAGCTAAGTCTTTCATACCAAGCCTGAGAGACTTGTTTCAATCCATAAAGTGCTTTAGAAAGTTGTAAACATGATTTAGAAAAGGACTATTTTCAAAACCAGGGGATTGTTTAATATACACTTCTTTGAAAATAAAATCATTAAGAAAATCACTTTTAACATCCATTTAAAGTAACTTAAAATCTTTGAAAGATGCAAAGGCAAAGAGTATCATTTTGGGTTCACATCTAGCCACATGAGCGAAAGTTTCTTCATAATCGATCATTTTTTCTTAGTTAAAAACTTTGGCTACTAATCTAGTCTTATTTCTAACTACGATACCATTTTTATTTTATTTATTTTTAAATACTCATTTAGTAGTAATCACTAAACAGTTACTAGGTCTAGGAACAAGCTCTCATACCTCATTTCTCTCAAATTGATTTAACTCTTCATATATTAGAATGACCCAAGAGTCATCGTTTAGGGCTTCATCAATGCATTTTGGTTCAACTTGAGAAAAAAATATGGTATTTGTAAGTAGTATGAGCATTTACATACTTAAAAAAAAAATGAATTTGAACACGTCTTGATGTATCTCCTATTATAAGCTACTTAGGATGATCATTTACATACTTCAATTCCTTAGGCAAGGATTTGTAATTAGTATCATCCAAACTACTTTTAAGAGGGTTATCATTTACATTCAAAGTGTCAAAATCAAATTCATTATCAAAATCAATTTTCTTAGATTTAAAAATCTTATTGAAAACAACATGAATAGATTCTTCAATTACTAAAGTTCTTTTATTGAATACACGATAAGCTTTTGAAATAGAAAAATAACTAAGAAAAATACTTTAATTAGATTTTGCATCAAATTTTCCTAAGGCATCCTTTTCTTTCAAGATAAAACATTTGCAACCAAAAACTTTAAAATATAAAATATTAAGTTTTTTAGCATTCCATACTTTATAAGGAGTTTCAGAGAATAATGGTCTTACAAGAACCCTATTTATAACATAGCATGTAGTGTTAATAGCTTCGACCCAAAAATATTTGGGTAGGCTATGTTCATTTAACATAGTTCTAGTCATTTCTTGTAGGCTCCTATTTTTTCTTTTTATTACTCCATTTTGTTGTTGATTTCTAGGAGCAAAGAAGTTGTGGATATACTCATTTGACTCATAAAAATTTTGAAACTCATTGTTTTAAAATTCACCATCATGATCACTATGTATTGATGAAATCATAAAACCTTGTTCATTTTGAATAAATTTATAAAATTTTGAAAAATATTTAAAAGAATCATTTTTATGTGCTAAGAAATAAGTCCAAGTTATCTACTATAATTATCTACTAAGACAAATGCATATTTCTTATCTTCTAAGCTTGTAGTATCAATTGGTCTAAATAAATCTATATGAATCAATTGTAGTGATCAAGAGGTGCTTATTTGATTTGTTGACTTAAAACTAATTTTTATTTGCTTTCCTACTTAGCAAGTATCACACATTTTATCTTTAATGAACTTAAGGCTAGATAATCATCTTACTAGATCTTTAGTTGAGATTTGGTTTAGTATTTTCATGCTAGTATGATCTAGTTTCCTATGCCAAATCCAAGCATCATCATTTAAAGTCGAAAAGCATGTTTCATCAAAAAAAAAATTAATATCAATAGTATACACATTATTATCTTTTAAGGCAATCACATATTTATTTTTATATGATATTTCAATTATACAAGCATTAGATTTAAATTTAACAATATATCCTTTATCACATAATTAGCTAATACTAAGTATATTATGTTTTAAACAATCAACTAATAGCACATCTTCATTCAAAAGGTTTGATTTGTTACTTATGGTTCATTTCTCAATGATTTTTCCTTTGTTGTTATCTCCGAAGGTGACAACTTCTTTATTTAGGCTAGTGAACTTAGAAAAGTAAGTTGGATCTTCGATCATATGCCTTGAGCATCTACTATCACGGTATCATTTGGTGCTCTTAGCCTTAGTTTGGAGACAAACCTACAAAAAAGATAGTTCTAATTTAGGTACCAATTTTACTTTGAGTCCCTCATGAAGAGCTTTACCTAATTTAACTATAGACTTTTGATTATTTATGTTCCTTTAGAAACCCAAATTAATTTATGTGGACTATACTTTCTAAACGAACATTTGTAAGCTATATGTCCTAATCTACCATAAAAGTTGCATTTAAATTTTGGTGGCAAGTTTAGAGTGGGTCCTTTAACGAAGATAGTTGAATTTTGTTGAGTATTACCCATAAAGCCTATATCTTCTTTCCTATGAACATGACTCTTATTTGCAAGGATCATGTTTAAGGATTTATTCTCGATTTCAAAATTTTTAAATATTTGTTGTAATACAATATTTTCCTTTCTAAGCTCCTCTAAAGTTTCATATTTGGTGCATGAACTAAGTGATAGTGATGCTTCATATATTTGATCAAATCTACTAACTGGTGAATCATGCTATTTCTTAAGTAATTTGTAAGACTTGCTAATTTTCCAAATTAATCAAAAAGCTCATGAATAATATTTAGTAATTTAGTAAAAGAGATATTATAAGACTCACTTATGTCCTCATAGATGGCTATGAGAGCATAATTGGCAACCACTTTCTTGATGTGGTCTTCTTCATCCAATGAGCTTCAGTCATCCTAGGTTACTAAAAAAGCTTTCTTCTTGTATGATGTTTTCTTCTTCAATAGTGGACATTCACTTTTAAAATATCCTGGCTTCTTGCATTCAAAACATATTATATTATCTTTTTTGGTTCATTTTTGTTTTTATGATTTTTATGATTTTTTTATTTTTTATCAATAGTGCAATGTCATTGTTCTCATCAGTCGAGGTTTCACTCGAGGAGTCATCTATAGTTCTCAGTGCCAAGTCTTTCCTGTTCTTTCGAAGGGGTTCTTCAAGTTCGTCATGAGCTTTATAGCTCAATTCATAAGTTATAAGTGATCCAATAAGTTCTTCAAGAGAAAGATTATTTAGATCTTTAGTTTCTTGAATTGCAGTTACTTTAGGATCTTAACTTTTTAGAAGAGATCTTAATGTCTTACTAATAAGTTTAAAATTGAAAAACTTTTACCAACAGCTTTTAGACTATTGACAACATCCGTGAACTGGATGTACATGTCTCCAACGGTTTCACTTAGTTTCATTCAAAATAATTCATAACTATGCATTAAATGGTTAATCTTAGACTCTTTAACTCTACTAGTGCATTCGTGTGTGATTTCAAGTGTGTGTCAAATCTCGTAAGTAGTTTCACAAACAAAAACCTGATTAAACTCATTATTATCAAGAGCATAAAATAAAGCATTCATTATTTTTGGATTTAAAGAAAAAGCCTTCTTTTCTAAATCATTCCATTTGTTCATTGGTTTAAAAGATTTTTCAAAACTATTTTTAATGATGTGCCATAAATCAAAATCCATAGAAATAAAAAAAGTACATATTCTTGTTTTCCAATATGTATAATCTGTTCCATTGAAATGGGAGGATGTGCAATGGAATATCCCTCGTTCATGCCAAATGAAGTCATTTACTCACTTGGGTGTTAGTCCAATGAGTAGAACCTTGCTCTAATACCAATCGTTAGGATCAATTGACACTAAGAGGGGGGGTTGGGGGTGGTGAATTAGTGTAAGTACTGAAATCTTAGTTTAAGAAAAACTTTCATTTAAAGCAAAACCGGAAATCGAAAGCATTTCATTCAAGTTAAGTAAGTGAGCAATAAAACTATTTAATAAAGCTAAGTTATGATTTTGCTAATGGAAAGCTTCGAATAAGAACATGTATAATCAGAAAATAAAGTTAAGAGACACTCATAATTTATAGTAGTTCGGCCATAACTTGGCCTAAGTCCACTTCCCGAGTCCCTTTCATAGAGATACGCCGATGTCCACTACTTATCTTCTTCATGTGAAGACCAAACCCTTACAAGTATTTCACTTACAACTCACAAGGGAGGCCTTTACAAGGATTGCAAACTTTCTTGCTCACTCCCTTACACTCTTTCTTTTTCTTACACACTTTTAGCATACACTTTTTTCATAGTTTTCTTGCCCAATTTCTTATGCTTAATATAAGAAGACTTGCGGTATTTATATACTCCAATTGGTTTAAAAAATGGAGCTAAAAATTCAAACGTATTTGGACAATCCAAGTACAAGTGGTATAATTGCCGACGTCGACGGTACTACTACCAAAAGCTGCCTTGAAAATAGGATGACGGTGGTACAACCATCGACTTGGGTGGTACAACCACTGACTTGAACGATACTACCATTGGGAATCCCAGAAAAGTGTTTTCTACACTTTTCTATTATTTTCGACTTGTACCTTCAGTTGACCCCTTTCTAGGTCAACCAAATGAGCTCAACCTAAGCTTAATCCAAACCCAAATATAGACTTGGTTTGCCTCACTTGAGTTAATTTAGATTCATTCCAAACTTAACTCAATTAGGACTCGATCCTAACTACGACTCACTAATTACTGTTAAGCGATAAGATTACTGTAACAACTTTTAGCTAAGTTGTTGAGGGAAATCCTCAACAGTCTTATCCTTCTAATATTTTATTCTCCTATATAAATAGGTACAAATAAAGAATAGATGATGTACTTCTTTTCTTTGTTTTCAATGCATCTTTCCTTAGTTCTATCATGGTATCAAAGTTGCTTGCCTAGAGCAAGCTCTCTTCTCGCTGTCAAATGGTAGCAAGTTTTCACCATTTCCAGCTGCGTCCGCCGACTCCTACCCATCTACCGTCGCGGCACATCTGCCTCCTCTATCGACAGGAACCAATGAGATCGGCACTGATCTCTTGGCATCAGCTATCCCTTTTCTGCAAAACCGCATCTGTGGAAGCTAGAGACGTATTCCTCCAGTAAATATTCGGCCGCGATCAACAGCTGCAACTGCTCCTTCTAGCCGACAGCCTGCCGCTGCCACCACCGCTGCCACGTAGCCGCAACCCTCTTCCTCTGTTGGACAGCACCTTGTCGCATCTTCTGATTGCTTCATCCATGCACAAACATCAGTAAACCAGAGGCCTTTCTACTTCCTCCGACGACGACCTTACCGATGATACTGTCAAACTGCACCTTTCCTCTGTCGATGGAACCTATAAGATCAGCACCGACCTCCCAGCATCGTCTCTTCTTCCACTGCTCGCGAAGCTGGCTAAGGTCCTCGATCATAGGCGCACTCTCGTCACCCCATCAAGCTTGGCACAACACCAGTTCTGCTTAGTCGGATCGGCATTAATCGCCTGCGCGGCCTCGCCAACGCGACAACCGTGGCTCTCAGTCTCCCAGCCTCCTCCTCCACCCCTCTTGTGGAGGAGAGGACGATTGTCCGCAGAGGTCATTCTCGACAGTGCCCAGTGAGCACCGCCATCTTCTTGCATCGCTGTCCTGCTACCTGCTGCTTAAGCTGCTGTACCTTGCTCTAGTTTCCACACAACTGCGGCCCTCTTCCTCTAGTGGATAGTGCCTCGTCGTCTCCCAATGTCGGCAGTCATCAGCTACTCATTCCCTTCTTCGACAGCTAATTAACTCCTCCCTTCGCTGTCTGCCTTTGCTCCCAGTCGAGGTTAAAGAGTTAAAGAGAAGAGTAGGAAGTTGCTACATTTGCTCCTAGTCGCCTACCCGGTAACAACAGCCTTCTCTCATATCTCTACTGCCTCCTATAGTGGCCTATTTGCATAGCCTGCAGCCTTCTTTCTGGCACACACCGGATCTACAAGTCGTTCAACACCGCATATCTTTCGGACCCAAAAATGATAGCACTTGGTATCCTCTCCCCTAATGTCTTCGTCTTCTACCTCTCAAGTTCCAGTTATTATTCTCGTAGGAAGTAATAGTGTTTCTCAACATACAAGGCTTGTATCTATTAATGCTGCAGCCCTCATCCCTGTTAAATTATCCAAAGAAGGAAACTACACATCCTGGCATGCTCAGTTTTCTAATCTCCTCTTTGGCTATGATTTACTAGGCTAGTTAATGGATCTTTCAGTTGTCCACCAGAAATGATCACCATCTCGGGGGCACCAAGTCCAGTATCAAATCCGGAGCATAAGTTATGATTATGTCAAGATCGTCTCATTCTCCAGGCAATTCAAGCCTCTGTTGCTAGTTCCATCGCACCACTTATATCTTCATGTGCTACTACTGCTGAAGCCTGGTGCAAGTTACAAACTACATTGGCTAATCATTCGCGCACTCGTATGCTCAGCCTCCTCTCATGACTCATGAACACTAAACAAGAGGGAAGTACCTTTAGTGATTATCTCCAACATATAAAACATCATTGATGATTTAGCATTAATAGGGCATCACCTAAGTGATGATGAAATTATTGTTCACACTTTTAATGGTCTTGGAGTTGAGTACAAAGAATTGGTAGTAGCAATACGGGCACATGACTCATTGCCATCATTCGAGGAGCTGTCTGACAAGTTGAATGACTATGAGTCATATCTAAAGCGTGAAGATAAGGTTCCAGGTCCACCTATTACTGCTCAAGTGAGTCACAAATTAAAAAAAAAAAGAATAATCAGCATTCTAAACCTATCAACAAAGGACTTGGACAAGCTCTACCCCAAGGAAGCAACATCCATCACCAATAGCCTTGGCGTCCTGCTCCCATGCCTCCAGGTAGCAACATCAACTATCAACAACCTTGGCGGCCTGCTCCTATGCCTCAACAATGCATAGTCTATCAGTTATGTGATAAGGTTGGTCACTCCGCTAAGGTCTGTCGGTCTCGTCCTCGACCTTCTGCTACCATGCCCCAAGTACATCTTGTTGCTGCCCTGACTTCTGATCAACATTCCTGGGTTATTGACTCTGGCACCTCCCATCACATCATCTCGGACCTCCAGAACTTGTCTCTTCACAACAGCTATAGTGATACCAATGATGTCATCATCAGTGATGGTAAGCGACTTCCCATCACTCATATTGGTTCCATAATGCTTAATTCGTATTCTCGTACTTTTACACTTGGTGATGTGTTGTACGCTCCTCATATCAAACAGAATCTTATTTCTGTCTTCCAATTCTGTAAATAAAATAATACATCCATTGAATTCTTTCCTAACTCCTTTCTTGTCAAGGATCTGAGCACGGGGGCATCGTTAGTTCAAGGCAAGAGTAAAGATAACATCTACTAGTGGCTATCGATCTCTCAGCCCACTGCCTACTCTTCTATTGTTGTTCCAATGGATGTGTGACATCATCGTTTGGGTCACCCTTCTTTCTCAACTCTCCAAAAAAAAATTTTACATTATTCTCTTTCGTCTATTAAAGCAAGTTCTAGTGTTACTCATTATGATGCATGTTTTAGTAATAAAAGTCATAGATTACCTTTTGAACATTCTTCTATCTCTTGCTCACAACCGTTTGAAATTTTATATACTGATGTTTGGGGTCTTGCACCAAGTATTTCATTTGACAAATTCAAAATTTATGTTATCTTTGTTGATTATTTTATCAAATATACTTAGTTATATCCTCTTCAACATAAGTCCGAGGTCTCTAAAACCTTCATTACCTTCAAAAAAATGGTGGAGAATGTCTTTCAGTCCACCATTAAAATAGTTTATTCTGATGGTGGAGGTGAATACCAATCTCTAACACTATACTTGAATACTTGTGGTATTCAACACCTCAAGTCTCCTCCGTACACTCCTCAGCTAGTTGGCTCAACCGAATGCAAACATTGGCATATAGTTGAAACTGGTCTTACACTTCTCTATCATGCTTCTATGCCAACTACTTTTTGGTCTGCAGCCTTCCAGGCCGTAGTCTATCTGATTAATCGCATGCCTACTCCAGTCCTCCAGGATCAATCACCTTTTAAAAAATTATTTCATAAACCCGCAAACCTTCAGAAACTTAGTCTTTGATTGTGTCTGCTATCCTTAGTTACGTCCTTATACATCATATAAACTAGCCCCATAGTCAAAACCTTGCACCTTTATTGGTTACTCTCTTGAACATAATGCTTACCAATGCTATGATCCTTTGACTCACAAAGTCTTTGTGTCTCGTCACATGGTCCTTGTGGAGCCCTCCTTTCCATTTCACCAATCCAAATCTCTTACTGTGCCAACTACTCTACTAGTTGTACATCATTGGCACATGCCATTATCCAATGAGCCTCCACAAGAATCACCCACTCCAACTCACATACATAAATAGAGTGCTTTTCCAATACAACATTTCGCTCCCTCTTTTTCCTCTCCTTCTTCTGCATACATACCTTCTGCCTTAGACATCCAATCTTCGGACACTCAATCACCAGTATTTCCCTCACCTCTGCCTACTTCCACTACTGTTTCTCAGTCTGACTCACCCTGTTCTATTACTTCTTTAGCACCCATTCCGCCATTATCTCCTAAACCACTTAGACATCCCATGAACCCACTCTAAAAGTGATATTTTTCAAACTATGTCAGGTTCTTGACCTCAATACAATTGTGACTCTCTATTAAGATCTGTGAACCTACCATGGTTATTCAAGTCCAAAAGTCTCCTCACTAGCGTCAAGCTATGTCTGATGAGTATGACGCCCTCCTTCATAACTCTACTTTGACACTTATTCCATTTTATCCTGAACAAAATGTCATCGGGTGTAAGTGAGTTTTTTGAGTTAAGCGGGACCCTGATGGGTCCATTGCCAGGTATAAGGCTCGTTTAGTGGCCAAAGGCTTTCATCAATGTCCTGGCGTTGATTTTACAGAGACATTCAGTCTGATTGTTAAATCCACAACAATCCAACTAATTCTAAGTTTAGCCATTTCAAAAGGTCGGCAACTGCGACAATTTGATGTCAACAATGCCTTCTTATAAGGAACATTAACTGACGATGTCTTTATGGAATAACCTCCTAGTTTTCTTCATCCTCAGTATCTGAAACATGTCTATAAACTCCACAAGGCTATTTATGATCTTTAGCAAGCTCCACGAGCCTGGTACAAAGAACTCGGCTTGTTTCTGATATCAGTCGGCTTCTTTAACTCTAAGTCTGATACCTCCTTATTTCTCCGTCAATAACCGGACAGTACAATATATCTCTTAGTCTATGTGGATGATATCATTGTGACCGCTAATAACTCTATAGAGGTTGCAATATTCATTAAGAAGTTGGCCGCCAGATTCTCCTTCAAAGATCTTGGTCCCTTGAATTATTTTTTGAAAGTGGAAGCAATGTCTACATCTTCTGGACTCTTCCTCTCTCAACGGAAGTATACTTAAGACTTATTAGTCAAGACAAATATGAAGGATGCAAATGCTGTTTCCACTTCCCTTTTCACTAGTGAATTGCTTCGATTAAATGATGGAAGTCCTACTACGGATCCTACACAATATCGACAAGTAATTGGCTCTTTACAATATTTGGCTATCACCAGCCCAGATATTTCATCTGCAGTCAATAAGCTGTCCCAATTCATGCATAAACCGTCTACTACACATTGGTCAGTAGTTAAATGAGTATTACATTATCTTAATGGTACTCTTGACTATGACATATTTCTCTACAAAAACTCTCCACTCCAACTTCATGCTTATGTTGACGCTGATTGGGCTGGAAACGTTAATGATAGAACATCGATATCTGGGTATATTATTTTCCTAGGCGCTAATCCAATCAGTTAAAGTTTCAAGAAACAAAAGACTGTTGCTCGGTCAACCACTGAAGCTGAGTATCACTCTATTGCAACTGGAGCTGTAGAACTTAATTGGGTGATGAATCTGCTCACAGAACTTGACATCCATTTTTCTGTCACTCCTATCATATATTATGATAATGTCGGAGCTACCTACGTATGTGCAAATCCAGTATTTCACTCTCGTATGAAACATATAGCAATTGACTTTAATTTTATATGAGATCAAGTGATCAATCAATAACTACGTGTTTCTCATGTTTATACGACAGATCAACTGGCAGACTCTCTCACGAAGCCACTTGCCCCAAGCTATTTTCACTTCATAGGTCCAAGATCGGCATCCTTGATAGGAGCACAATCTTGCGGGGGCATGTTAAGCGATAAGATTAATGTAACAACTTTTAGCTAAGCTGTTGAGGGAAATCCTCAACAGTCTTATCCTTCCAATATTTTATTCTCTTATATAAATAGGTACAAATAAAGAATAGATGATGTACTTCTTTTCTTTGTTTTCAATACATCTTTCCTTAGTTTCTATCAATTACAACCATACAAGATAATCAAGTTTAATAATCAACTTAACCCCTGACAATCCGGTAACCTCCGACATTCCTCTAGTGAGTTGTACGATCTTCTTTCGACGATCTCTCGACATGTTCCCAGCAAGCTTCCAGCTTCCTTCAGCGAACTCCTAGCGAACTCATGGCGAGGTCCCACTACATCGTTCGAACCTTGGCTCGATGCTTAAACTTGATTCTAGCTCAACATCTCGTTGCAACTCATTTTCTTCGTTATAGTTAAACTTGCATTACTTTCTCTAATACATATGTTATATCAATAAACCATCAATTGATTTTATCATCACAATTCGAGATTCAACAAAATGAGCATCCTAATATATTTAAATTAGCCTTAATTAAGGCTTAATTATAGCTCATTGGGCTTCTAATTGAGTTAGTGTAATTTTAATACTATAAACTACTTTGATTTAGATAAATTATTACAAAACATAAATCACATGTTATCTGGCATGCCATTGGTTCATCCGGCACTTCGTTGGACCCTTCGACGCATCATCCTTTCTTGCAGCGTATTGCCCAATCGGCATATCGACCTCAATAATATCCAATCTCCTTGGCACAATGTTTGATCATTCTGGCCCGATACCTGAAATCATAGCATGAAGCCTTCTGCCAACATATCAACCAATCTTCTGACATGTTCTACTATGGCCCAACAATTGACTCTTCCTGCTTTAATCAATTTGCCTCTCCTTGATTGAAGCTAGTCCTGCATCACTCATATACACATTAGATCATAACTTTATGAATTAGTTTCTTTATTAAAATATGAGATTCAACAACAAGGGTGGTTAATCTTCATCCGTTGGAAAGAAGATCGGTAGTGAAAGCTGATGGCTTCGAGAAGAGGAATTGAGAGTGGGTTTAGGTCGGGACAATCAAACTACTATAAATCAGTTTACATTTACTTTCTTGTTTTTCCTTATTATTGCTAATTGATTTACTGTACTCACTACTATTATTCACACTTTCACATTTTTTATTTATATTCTCGTTCAAACTTTTTCCAAATCAGATATTTTTGCACTAACATTAATTCAACCTCCACCACCCCACACCCCGCCCCCCACCCCTCCCCTTCTTTAATACCATTACAATCCTAATAAAGGATATTAATCTTGGACCAATACAATTAAAATGTTTTATTGGTGAGAGACCCATAAAGTGGAAGTCGATAGTAATATGTTTCATGTGTGAGTGGAACACTAAATTGATGCATATGTATGTGGAACTAATATTATCATAGTATATTATAGGAGTGGATTTGGAATTGATGTCAAGTTCTTATAATCGATTGGTGACCAAGTTGGGTTTTGCATAGTCAACTTCGGTGGTGGACTTTATGACTATTTTCTATTTATGTTAACATAGATATTTTATCATCAATATTGCTTGCTCAATCAGCATCGATGAAGGCATAGAGGTGAAATGATAAGTGTTTACAAAGAAGTCCATGATTAAGAGTCTCTTTTAGATACCACATGACTTATTTACTACAAAATAAAGGGGTGATGCTTGAATTATGATAATTTATTAATTGCAAATGAGATATCTAAATATGTAAATAATAAGTAATGTAAGGAGCCAAGTAATTGTCGGTATCGTGTGGGATTTATAGTAGATCTATCATCATATAATTTGAGTGATTAAGTAGTAGAGAGTGGGGTGACAACTTCTTTGGTATTATGTAAATCTTGAATATATTTTTGTTAGATAGGAAGAGTTCAAAAGATGTGAACGTTGTTTCCACTCCTAGAAAGTCACTTAAGATTCCTAGATCATTGATGGAAAATCGATATATGAACTGCTTAAGGAATTGCTCGATCTCTATAGGATTATTACCTATAATGATAATATCATCGATATATATCAGTAGATATATAATACTTTCTTTTTGTTGCCAAAAATGAGCCAAGGTTGGTATACTAGGCTCCTAGAGCTTGACGAAGTTCATAAATAACTTTTAGTAGTTTACAAACATGACTTATATATTGAGGGTAGATGAAGCCAAGATGTTGCAACATAAAAACATTTTCAGTTAGGATCCTCTATAAGAAAACATTGTTAACATCTAATTGTTGTATATGCCAGTCTTGGGTGATAGTCAAACTCAAGATAAATTGGATTGTTGTTGATTTAACAACTGAACTAAATATTTTTGTGAAGTCAACACTTGATTGTTGGTGAAATCTTTTGGCCACTGAACATACTTTATATTTAGCAATAGATCTATTTGGGTTTTGCTTAATTCGAAAGATCCACTTATATCCGATGATATTTTGTGTGTAATGAAATGGTATAAGGATCTATATGACTCTGTGGAGTATGGTATCATATTCTTCATACGTAACTTTTCATCAGTGTAAAAATATATAATTGGTAGGGTGTGAATATATTGAGCCTTAAAACATAGCCCATTTTATTTTAGGAAGAGAAAGTTATCTAAACTAATTTTAAAATAATAGAGTTAAATAGCGATGATGGGCTACGTTGTTATACAAATTGTTTAACAATGTGATGTCCTCTTGGCAATTTGATTGTTGTTGTTGTGAGTTGTTTCATGTATTTGGCTTGTGATTATTAAATAAGTGTTTCCATTGTGATTCATTATATGTAGTTATGATAGTTCTCACTTGTGTTTGAATTTAGGATATTTTATTTTTGAATATGGTCCTTTGGATATTTTGATCAAATAAAACACGAGTGCTTATCCTAATTGTTTTTGAATTTATGGTGGCTAATTGTCCAAATATGGTGCCTCTGGTTGAATTTGTGATTGAGTCTAATCCGAGTGTATCTTAAGAAAATTTCATTAAATATATTGAAACTTCTATGTTTAGTATGATTTTTTTCATAAATTTTTTATTTTAGGGTGATTAATTATCCAAATAGGGATTTATGTTTTGAACTTGTAACTTGAGTATAACTTGAGGGTAACGTGAGTGTGACTCAAGAAATTTTTACAAAACCTAATCAAACTTTTCTATAATTATTATGATTCTAGTATATTAGTTTCACTTTTTTTTTTAAGGATGACTAATTGTCCATATAGGAGATTTATGTTTTGAATCTATGATTGAGTACAACTTGAGTGTAACTCAAAATTTTTTTATCAAACCTATTGAAACTTTTCTGTAAATATTCTAATATGATTCTAGTATGTTTAGTATCATTTTTTTGATTTATTTTGATTTTAGAGTGATTAATTGTCCAAATAGGGGATTTGTATTTTAAATTTGTAATTCAAAAAAATTTACCAAGCCTATCCAAACTTTTGTCTAACTATCCTCATATGATTCTAATATTATTGGATATTTTTTCTATTTTTTATTTTTAGATATTTCTGGAATTAAAATGTTCAAAAAGGGTACTCAAGTTTTGAGCGATACTATCGCTTGGTGTAGGGCAATAGTATTGTTCGTGGCTAGTAGACCACTCGGTATAGATAGCACCACTGCTTGCTTAGGAGTATCATCACAATTGGCTAATGTTACATTGTGATTAAGTGTAACCTAAGTATAACACTAATATAACTCAAGTTAAATTTAACCAAATCGATTGAAACTTATCCAAAACTACTATGACATGATTGTAAAGATAATTACAATTATTTATAATAATTTTAGATGATTTTAATATATTTAATGAAATTTGGCACTTGGTGATCGGAATGTTAAATCATAATTATATCTACTTCATAACTCGAGGGTAACTCAATTAAAAAATATCATAACTAAATTAAAATCCACTTCAAAAATTAGCAAAATAGTAACATCAATTGAACTAAAATGTAAATATAACAAGGATTATGCTTGTATATGTATACTATGCATAAAAAATTACCTTCTATAACCAAAGTAAATAATAAAAAATATCAAAAACTATACAATGCTAAAAGATCAAAGATACCACATTCCTTTACATTTGTTAACATCGACTTGTACAACCGGTGTAAATTTGCATGACCATTGATTGTGATATAATTATTAATTGACATCAGATAAAATTTTTCAAACTGCACGGGACAATCTCGGTGATCAATTGAGGGAAATCATCTCTTTTAACATGTATAATTAGATATTGTATCCATAAACTTTCGTCAGACTTTATAATTACACTCCATTTTATCATGGTATCAGAGCAGTCTTGCCTTGAGCAAGACTTCCTTCTTCTTTTGTTCACTCTTAGGATCGACCGTCGCTGTGACCACCCCTTTCCTCACAGTCTTCTTTGCTCAAGCAATTACCCATTGCCATGAGCTCACCACTATCTATGTCACGCTGGTCCTTACCATCATCCTCACTAGTAGTAGTGAGCCCCTCTTCCATCCCCTGGGCTTCCTCCTCCGCCTCGAACCACCTCCGGCGACGTTGATCTAAGCCAACACTTTCTTCTTCATTGACCACTGTCGTCTCTGCCCCGAGCATCTCTGCCACCGCGCTCATCTGCTATTGTCGCTGCAACAACATCTCAAAAAGAAGCACAACCTATCACACCTTGTTGCAATCATCTTCCCAAGAACCTCCCTGTGCTAACAGAGCCTCTCTTGCCTTAGAGCATGATTTCCCCTTCTCTAATTGTTGTCTAGTGACAACAAGTCTTCCCACCTGCCTAATCGAATATATTGAAATCGAGCAGTGGACCCACGCAGACACTACGGAGCTGCTCCCTATTGCAGCACCTCTAGCATGACGTTCACTGGTGCTGCTCTCCAGACAAGCAAAGGAGCATAAGTGAAGCGGCTACCCCTCCTCCTCACTGGCATGAAACTCTTGTTGGAAATAGTTTAATAATAACAATATAGATTATACATATAGATCCTACAATAATTAATAAAATATATTAACATAAAAGCATATCTATTGACAATAATTTTTGAATCCTTGGATTTCTATTTGACTAGTGAAGAGAATGTTCTTTCATTATTTTACAATTGGGGACCATAACCCCTTTTTATAGTCATAACCATGAGTTATAACTCATGATGTCTCATGATGTTTCATAAAGACTCATGATGATTCATACTTCGAACTTGTCACGTCACCAAATTATAAATATAATTAATAGTATCCACATAATTAATTTTTATGATAAATATCTCCTTTAGCTAAATAACTTTTCATTAATTAGATCACTTTAATTTTGGCTAACCAAATAATGGCACACATTTGATCATATATGTGTGACCCATTAAAATTCTAAAGATGTGACCCTTAAAATTCTAGCAATCTCCCACTGGGTCGCATATGTATTCTGATAAATGTGTTATACTTTCTGAGCTCAAAACTATTGCCATTATTAAACAAGATATACCATTGGCCATATTAGTATAGGACCAAAGTGATTTTCGCTATATCAATCATAGCTAAACCCATCAATGATTACTAATATTAACATAACCAAATGATATAGATCAATCATGAAATGTATGGCATGAAAATTACATGGATGTGATCTATACATGTTAATTTTCAACTGATCCAACTTTTTCTTTATGAGATCATTAATAACCAAAATATACAAAGTGTAATAAACCGTAGCTTTATTTCTGATCAAAAAATCTATAGAATCCGACATAGAACATATAACAAATATATGTCAAACTCTCACTAAACTGAAGTTTTCTCAAGCTCTAATAAACCCATATGAGCAGTATACTTATGAAAGACCATGGGTGGTACACCTTTTGTGAGAGAATCTACCAACATAAAGTTTGTCCCTAAGTGTTATATAAAAATTTGTCCACTTTGTATCTTTTCTTTCATAACTAGGAACTTGATATCAATATGTTTTGACTTAGTCGAGCTCCTATTGTTATTGGAGTATAAAATAGCTGATTTATTATCATAATATATCTTTAGCAATCTATCAATTTCTTGTACTATTTGTAGCCCTGTAACAAAATTCCTCAACCAAATTCCATGATTGGATGCTTTGAAGCATGCTACAAATTCTGCTGCCATGGTGGAAGAAGTAATAAGAGATTGCTTGGCACTGCGTTAAGAAATAGCCCCACCAGCCAACGTATAAACGTAGCCCGAAGTGGATTTCCTACTATCTTGGCATCCAGCAAAATCGGAGTCAGAATACTCAATGATCTTCAAATGGTCTGATCTTCTATATGTGAGCATATGATCTTTTGTTCTCTTTAAATATCTCATAACTCTTTTGGCTGTCTTCCAATGGTCCATTCTAGGATTGCTTAAGTATCTGCCAAGCACCCCCAATAATATACGCTATATCCGAACACGTACAAACTTGTGCATACATTAGACTCCCAATTGTTGATGCATAGGGGATCTTCTGTATTTCTTGAATTTTTATATTTCCTTTTGGGCATTGATTGAGACTGAATATGTCTTCCTTAGTGACGGGTATTTCCTGGTTTGCAGTTATACATGTTAAACATTTTAAGTACCTTATCGATATAGTTCTTTGTGATAATCCTAAAATACCCCGGGATCTATCCTGATGTATATGGATTCCTAATACAAAAGAAGCATCACCAAGATCTTTCATCTTAAAATTTTTTGATAGAAATCCCTTGGTTTCGTACAATATGCCTATATCATTTGTGTTAAGCAGAATATCATCAACATACAATATGAGAAAAATAAATTTGCTCCCACTAAACTTATGATACACACAATCATCAACAATATTTATCTCAAAACCAAATGAGAGAATTATTTAATAAAATTTATGATACCACTGATGGGATGCCTATTTTAGCCCATAGATGGATTTTGTCAATTTACAAACTATTTTCTTTGGTTCTCCTAACACAGAGTTTTCTAGTTGTTCCATATAAATTGTTTCATTAATGTTTCCATTGAGAAATGCTGTTTTGACATCCATCTGACGAAGCTCCAAATCAAAATGTGCAACTAGAGCCATGATTGTCCTAAAAGAGTCATTCGTTGAAACCAGAGAGGTCTCTTTAAAGTTAATCTCTTCATTTTAAGTATAACCTTTTGCCACAAGGCATGCCTTATACCTCTCCATATTACCATTAGAATCCCTTTTGGTTTTAAAAATCCATTTACAACCAATGGATTTCACACCTTCTGGTAATGAGACAAGTTCCCAAACTTTGTTATCTTGCATGGACTTATACTCTTGATTCATTGTTTTAATCCATTTATCTGAATTTGAATCCTCCATGGCTTAACAAAAGTGGATTGGATCATCTTTCATCATACCACTATTTTCTTCATGTTCCTAGAGAAATACTATATAATCATATGAAATGGCACTCCTCTTTTCTCTAGTGTATCGTCGCAAAGGTATTGGCTATTGTGGCATGGGTTCTTGAGGATGTTGAGTTTGTTCCTTATGTATAATTTTCTTATATTGTATGGGAGCTGTAATGACTATATCCTTTTGAGGTACTGAATTTGATACATCAGTAACAACCATATAAATTGGATTAGATTGAACCAATTCTTCCTCAAAGTTAAAGTTTTGAACCTTATTTGTCCCTCCAAAGTCAATATCCTCAAAAAATATTGTAATACCCGTCTCAAAAATATCTTTTGATTTGGGATTATAAAATTTATACCCCTTAGAATGCTTAGAATAACCAATAAAATAATTGCTTACTATTTGGGGTTCCAATTTCTTTTCATTAGGCCTATAAGGCTTTGCCTTAGCTGGACAACCTCATACATGAAAGTGCCTTAACCTAGGCTTTCTCCTAGTCCAAAGCTCATAAGGTGTTTTTACAATTGTTTTAGTTGGTACTCCATTAAGAATGTAAGCTGCAGTCTTTATTGCTTCTCTCCAGAATGACTCTGGTAAAATAGATTGAGAAATCATATTTCTTACCATATCCTTAAGTGTACGGTTTTATCTTTCAGCTACACCATTCATATTAGATAAGCTTGACATTGTATACTGAGGGACAATTCCACACTCCTCTAGGTATAAATCAACTTGTCCTGGACATTATTTACCTGAGGTGTTATTTCTGTCGTAATATTACCCTCCATGGTCAGATCTAACGCTTTTTATCCTTTTGCTGAGTTGATTTTCAACTTCAACTTTAAATGATTTGAACACATCTAAAGATTAGGCCTTTTCATGTATTAGATACAAGTATCCATATCTAGAGTAATCGTCTATGAATAATATAAAATATTATTGACCATTCTAAGAAGCTATAGAAAATGACCCACAAATATCTGTATGTATCAATTCTACGACGTCTCTAGCTCTATATGCACCGATTTTTTTAAATTTGGTTTGTTCACCCTTAATGCATTCAACATAAACATGTAAACCTGATAAGTCAATGGGATCAAGAATCCCTTTTAACATAAGTCTTTCAACTCTATTTCTAAATATGTGTCCTAAATGTTTGTGCCATAATATGCTTGAATTTTAATTTTACGTTTAGTACCTCACAATTCTGTATTTAGGGATTCATGATAGGACGATATAGTATTAAACAAATATAGATTGTCATAATCCATAAGTAAACCAGTACATATTACATTTGAATTTAAAGACAAAGTAAATTGATTATTTTCAAATGAATAAAAATAACCATATTTGTCCAAATAAGAAACAAAAATTAAATTTCTTCCAAATGATGGAACAACAGAAGTGCCTTTTAAATCCAAATAGTATCCAGTACATAATAACAATCTAAATGTGCTTATAGTTTCCACATCTACCAATTTTTTGTCCCCCATATAAATGCATCTTTCAGCATCATTGGGCCTTCGGTAGCTCAGGCAACCCTACATTGAAACACTGATGTTAGTGGTTGCACCAAAGTCTAACCACCAAATGTTTCTAGATACTAAAGTTAAATTAACTTCATAACAAACCAAAGTAAAGAATGTACCCTTTTTAGCACACCAAGCATGATATTTGGTACAGTCCTTCAAATGCTCAGGTTTCTTGCAGAAGAAACAAATATCAATCTTATATTATTTCTTTTGTGTTGAACCCTTATTAGTTTCATTCTTTTCAGATTTGTATTTTATTTTCTTGCCCTTATCCTTAGAGGTGCTAGCAAAGTTGACACTTTTAGTCTTTTCTTACTTCAATTTTTTCTTTTCTTATACACAATATGAAATGAGCTCATTAAGAGACCATTTGTCCATTTGGCAATTATAACTTACTTAAATTGACTGAATTGTGCAGGAAGAGATATAAGAACCAAATAGATAAGTCATCTGATAAGTTGAGTTTTAATGTTTTAAATTTTGAAGCAAGATTAGACATCTCCATAATGTACTCTCTTATATTTCCTTTGCCGATATACCTCATAGAAATCAAGTTCTGAAGTAGAATACTAGTTTCCTCCTTATCATTTTTAAGAAAATATTTTTATATTTCAGTAAGAAAATTTTTGGCTTTGGTAATCCCTTCAGACATTGCACCCCTAAAGGTTTCTAGAATGTCGTGTTTAATGATCATAAGACTCATGCGATTAGACCTGTCCCACTTCTCAAATAGTCTCATTTCATCAGGAGAGCAAGATTCTATAAGAGAAGTAGGTTGGTCTTCCCTTAGTACAAGATCCAGATCCATGAAGCCCAAAATGATCAGAATGTTTTCCTTCCAATCTTTAAAGTTAGTTTCATTCAGAACCGGTACTGAATCGAGGTTAGTAGATATTGTAGCAAGAGAACCTAAATAAGAAAACAATAGATAACAATAAATTATGCTTATATTTTTAATAGCATACACTTAATAAAATTGAAATAATGATATAACTCATCTTAAGATACCAAATGCAACATTAATATCTTATCTTTGGACTTCAATATTAATTACTAGTGGTAGTCTTGTTGTAATGATCAAACATTGACAATAAGGTATGTCAAATACTAAACCCATCTTTGGATTGATTTATCATTCACATATAAAACTTATAATCGTCACGCGTTTACCATCACAGGTGTGTATAAACTCCTGTCAGTTATTAACCTTCCTTTGGGCAGGGTAATTACCACATGGATATAAATACACACTACATTTAATATTTTCATGAGAAATGTCATATATGATAGGTCACTTTGGTGACTTCATGCATTAAATTACTTAATCTAATATTAAACATCGATAATTAAATTTTAACCATATTAGTTAAATTGGTTTAACTTTATTTGTTGATTCAAATATTTAATTTATGTAAATTATATTAACAAATAACTTTATGAAAACCAATATTTTGTTTAAGCCAATTAGACAAAATCAAAGGCACCATAGCGAATATTTGTTCCACATATGAATCATTTTTTAACAAATAATATAGGAGAACATGCTGTAATGAAAAGTTCTGTAAATAGTTCATAAAATCGATGATTCATAAAAAGACTATGGTTAATAAAACTATTATCTTCCCCGACGATGATAAAATCAAATCAAAATAAAACATTGCCAAAATACCATTAAGATGTATGAAAAATATGCCTTGATGTTTAACCATCATTGTAGGATGGCTCTGATACCAATTGTTGGAAATCGTTTAACAAAAACCATATGGATCATATATATAGATCCAAAACTATAGTTTAATAATAACAATATAGATCATACATAGATCCAAAACCTTTTGAGAATATTTTTAACTAGTTATTAAATTCTCAATAACATACATGATATCCTACAATAATTAATAAAACATATTAACATAAAAGCATACCTGTTAAATCTATTGTAGTATTTTGGATTGATCGGTATATTGGCCTTCCTATTGCAGAGTTTCCTTTTAGAATCCTTAGATTTCTCTTTGACGGGTGAAGAGAATGTTCTTTCCTTATTCTGTAATTGGGGACCATAATCCCTTTTTATAGTCATAACCATGAGTTATGACTCATGATGTCTCATGATATTTCATAAAGACTCATGATGATTCATACTTCAAACTTGTCATGTCACCAAGTTAGAAATATGATTAATGATATCCACACAATTAATTTTTATAATAAATATCCCCTTTAGCCAAATAACTTTTCATTAATTATGTCACTTTAATTTTGGCTAACCAAATAATGGCATACATTTGATCATGCATGTGTGACCCATTAAAATTCTAAGGGTGTGACCCTTAAAATTTTAATAACTCTTCACTAATAGATCTATACCTTCTCCTCCGGCGATTATGATCGACTAGTTGTAGGTTGCTCTCTTTTTCTTACTCATTGCTACTGATCCCTTACCACTGTCATGTTACTACTCTCCAGAAGGCGACTATCCTTGTCAAGCGATCATCTTCAGTAAAGACTTACTATAGCTCTTGATCTATAGCTTTCCCTCACCCATTAATTATTGTAGATCAATATTGGAGCAAATCTCTCCCTCTGCCCCCATAGATCTATCACAGACCTATAGATCTCTCACAGATCTATGGCAAGAATTGCAGCTCTTTCACAGATCTAATAGCCGTAGCACCAACCTGTCGATTCATCCTCAATAACTAGTATGGAGCAAAGACCTCCTCACGATGATCTGCACTAAGCAAATCACTGTCGCTCCCCCTCAATGATGAACCGCTCTTTGTCAATAGATCTCTGCTTAGATCTACTGAGATCTACTACTACTACTCCTCTGGCAATTGTGATCTTACTTGCTTCAAGAGGCAGTTGAGTCTGATCATTACCAATGTCTCCACCTCCACAACTGTATCCTCCCCTTCACCATCCTGGAAGAGGGTGTCATTGAGTATTGCTATGGCAAGTGCTGCTTTTACATCGACCCACCTATCTATTCCCTTCGCTCGTAGTAGACTCCGTCCTCTTCCAAGATGCATCTAAGTTGCCCAAATCTACGGATCTGAGAGCTTCTATACTAAAATTGACTTCATTGCATACAACATGCAATTTCATTCCACATTATAAACCATATCCTCCTCTGCATAATTTGCAAATCAAATACCTACAACTTTGCTCGGTACCCCTTGTGCTGCCCAACCAAATTAGATAGTTCAGCTCAAGAAGTGATTTTCTCATAATGTCTTCTTCGTCTATCTTTGACAATTTAGTTCGTGTCCCTACAAGGAACCTTAGCACCTTTCAATGTACAAGCCTAATATCGATCAATGTTGCATTCTCTTTCCCTTTAAATTAAAGGCGGTAACTACGTATCTTGGCTTGCATAATTTTCTAATATACTATTTGGCTTTGATTTACTAGGCTATATCAACAGCTCTCTCAATTGCCAACCAGCAATGATCGACATTCTAAGAGAACCTAGTCCAATACCAAATCCAACCCATAAAATGTAGTTAGGCTAAGATCGCTCATTCTCCAAACAATTCAAGCCTCGATCGTTGGAGCTACCACTCCACTCATATCTTCATGTGCTACTGCTACAAAAGTATGGTGCAAGCTACAAACTATCTTAGCAAATCACTCGTGTACTCACATACTCGATCTCCTCTCTAGTCTAATGAAAACAAAACAAAAGGGAAGTACTATCACTGATTATCTACAAAATATAAAAGTTATCATCAATGACCTATGTCATTCGAAGAACTCTATAATAAGTTGAATGACTATAGACATATTTGAAGCATGAAGATAGGTTGCTAGGACCAACCATCACAACTCAAGTCAACCAAAAATACAAGAGGAAAAGTAACTAGTATAACAAGAACAACCACAAAGATAAGTTGCCTCCTAAACCTATGGGCACCAAACAAACCTCCCCTCATTCAAATCTTCAACATTTCTATCCCAACTTTGATAACTATCAAGGTGGTAAATTCACTTAGCCATGGCATCCTACTCACACAAACCAACAAAGAGTCATCTGCCAACTATATGATAAAGCTAAACAATTCGAAGAAATTTGTCAGTCTCGACTTAAACTTCATGCTCTATCAAATTGGCCTCAGGTAAATCTCATGACTACTTTGCCTATTAGTCAACATAATTTGATCATGGACTCTAGCGCCTCCTATCATATCACCTCTGATTTATAGAACTTTTCATCCATAACAACTATAGTAAAAATAAAGACATCATCATTGGTGATGGTAAAGGAATCCCTATTATGTATACTGGTTTCACAACACTTCACACACCACCACTTTTACACTCGATGATGTTTTATGTGCATCACACATCAAAAGAAACCTCATTTTTATTTTTTAATTCTATATATAAAATATTACCTCCATTGAATTTATTCATAACTCTTTTACTGTCAAGGATTTGAGCACCAGGGCATCCTTAGTCTGCGGCCAGAATAAAGACAATATTTACAAGTGTCCATCAACTCCACAAATAACTAGCTCACTATTCATTTTAGGAAATCATGAGAGAGCATCGTATACATAGTAAAAAAATAAAACAAAACTGGTTTTTGACGTTTATTACATTATCGTACAAAGATCGGTGCGTAATAAAATTACAAAAATTGAAACTATAACTAGTTTGAGATTGATTACCTAAGAGATCGTATAGCCCTGAAACTTTCAGATCTAATTAGAGAGGATGAAGGAGGCTAGATTTCCTCCTCTCTAGCAGTATCCACATGATAGATTGTTGCATATCTTCTCATAACGACTGTGGAAGAAGATCTCCTATCTTCTTCATTGCCATCTCACAACAGGGAGAGGATGGTCAACTGAGAAGATGAGAGAGGGAGGAGAATAGGGGGTGATAGCCAAAGATGTATCTTATCACCCTATTGTCAGCCCTTGTCTCTTATTTATAGAGAGTCACCAAAACCTTAATAGATCTTGCCTTAGTAGTTATTGGATCTCTATCCAATTATGCTCACTTCTTAGATTATTGGGTCTCTATCTAACTTAAGTAGTCTTTAATTGGGTCTCATGCAAGGAGTCCATGAATATTGGGTTTCATCCAAATGAGAACAGGGGGCTAATTGGATAGCTCATATCCAATCTTCTACTCGATGAAATATCTGTCATATGTGTGTGACCCTCTAGGCCTAATACCGAGTTGACCATGAGTTTCACTATCAGAACTCCTTCTGATTTAGTAAATTGTTATCTCATAACAATTCACTCAACTCATCGACTATGAATGTATTAGGCTATTGCACTATAATCTTCAAACGTTATAAGGGATCTAATCTATTGGACTTATCTATCCTCAGTTACCATATATCTCACTCTAATCAGATTCCTTCAAAGAACTCCTCTCTTAATCCAAATGACCCTAGTTAGGGATTTATTCGAGCAAGAACATACGAGATATTCATCTCGTGATACTAAGAGTAGATGATCCTTTATTGACACTCAATTGTCTTTGTAAGGTTGACTACCAATCCTGATTATTGATTGTACTAGATCTGAAACCTCTAAACTTGTAAGTCCAACGTCAAAGAAATGAGTATTCAAATAAGACATCCTTGGTGTCTCAATTATAGAGACCAAACACACAATTGGGACTATTAGATCACTATCTAATGTTAAGATTTATTAACCATACAATATTTCATAAGTAGATCAATCACTGAATTTATTCTCTAATAAGCACATGTATTGTATCATTAGTGTCCCCACATGAGTGATTATAAGATCAGCTGCCTCCATCACTAGTCTATTCGGTCTCGGTGTCCCTCTCAAGTAACATATGACTAAGATTATTTAAGATATATGTTTAAAGGTGAATCAGTCTTATTATTGCGATCTCATCACGATCCAATTATCATTGTATATAACCAAGGATATCACAATATATATGCAATAGATAATATAATATGAGAAAATATCGATAATAATAATAATAGAAAAGGATTGCGTAACGTGTCACACGTGCCATCACTCATGTGATTAGCATGCAGGGTACTTGTAACCAACAATCTCCCACTTGACCTAAAGCTAATCATTTATATGTTTGATCGCTATCAAACCTCTATGATGCTCAAAGATAGTCTGAGCCAGTGATTTTGTCAATGGATCTATAATGTTATCTTCTGATGAAACTATTTCCATCGCTACATCTTTACAAGCTATGATCACTCTGATACGGTGGAACCTCCTCAAAACATGTTTGGACTTCTGATAAGACATGGGTTCCTTTGCTTAAGTGATCACCCCATTGTTATTATAGTATATGGGAATCGACTCCACGTTGTTCGATATGACTCCAAAATCCCCGATGAACTTTTTTATCCACAACCCTTCCTTAGCTGCTTTTACTGCAGTAATGTACTCCACCTATGTGGTTGAGTCAATAGTAGTCTCTTACTTGGAACTCTTCCAGCTTACTGCTCCTCCATTCTGAGTGGACACATATCTTGAGTTTGACTTGCTATCATCGATATCAAACTGGAAACTCAAGTCCATATAGCCCTTAACCTAGAGGCGATCTTCTATACTAGTAAATGATCCTTAGTTCTTCTTAAATACTTAATGATGCACTTTACTATCTTTCAATGTTCCAAGCCTGGATCTACTGATACCTGCTCGTGACACATAGAACATGAGTTATATCAGGCCTAGTACATAGCATAGCATATATGATAGATCCTATCGCTGAGGCAAAGGATATCCTATCAATGTCTACCCTTTCTTTAGGAGTCTTTGGGGATATACTCCTAGAAAGTAATATTTTATATCTTATTAATATGAGACTTCTCTTAGAATTTTTCATATCAAACCTTTTAACAATGGAGTCTATATACCTGGACTAGGACAAGTCAAGCATCCTCTTAGATCTATCTCTATAGATATGAATCCCAAAATATAGCATGTTTCTCATAAGTCTATGGAGAAGTTTCTAGATAGCTAAGCCTTAACTATAAAGAGCATTTCTATATCGTTCCCAATAATTATGATGTCATCCATATACAACATCAAGAAGGTGATAGTGCTCCTAGTTACTTTTCTGTACACACAAGGCTCATCTCATTCTTAACGAAGTTATAAGATCTAATCGCCTCATCAAATCTTATGTTCTAACTTCGGGAAGCTTGCTTCAGTCCATAAATGAACCTGAATAAATTATATAACTTATATAGGCTTTCCTTGGATATGAATCTCCTAGTTATATCATATACGCCTCCTCCTTGAGGTTGTCATTGTAGAATATAGTTTTCACATTTATTTGCCAAATCTCATAGTCATAGTATACTGCAATAGCCAAAATAATTTTGATGGATTTCAGTATAGCTACAGGTGAGAAGATTTCATCATACTCAACTCTTTACCTTTAATGATAACATTTTTCTATCAGCCTTGCTTTATAGATCTCCACCTTTCCATCTACTCTGATCTTCTTATTGAAGATCCACTTGCAGATACCCTTAGGTGCATCCACAAAGTACCAAAACTTGTTGGAGTACATAAAATCTATCTCGGAATTCATGATTTTTTATCATTTCCTAGAGTCTATACTCATAAGAGCCTCCTTGTAGGTCTAAGGATCAACGTCTTGAGTATCCTCTCCATTGATATATTCCACATATCTTTCATGAGGATGAGATACTCTATTAGACCTATGCAAAGTTGGAACTTATGTGCTAGGTACCTAAACAGACTCAGCCTCTAGAATGGTGCTTGAGCTAAGTTCTCCGACCTTGCTCAACTCTTTCACACTCTCACTATTTCCACCAAGAATGTGTTCCTTCTCAAGGAACATAGCCCTCTGGTAACAAAGACCTTCTGGTCCTCAGGAAGATAGAAATAATACTCATAAGTTTCCATGGGGTATTCAACGAACTTGCACCTATCTGTCTTTGATTTCAATTTGTCCGGGTTATATCTTCTAACATTGACAAGGCAGCCCCAAATCTTAATAACCTTAAGACCGGACTTCTTTTCTCTCTATATCTTATATAGTATAGACACTACCGACCTAGATGTAACTGTGTTCAGAAGATAAGTTGCGATCTATAGAGCTTATCCCTAGAATGAGATGAGTATGTTAGTGAAACTCATCATGGACTGCACCATATCTAACAACATATGATTCTTCCTTTCTGAGACATCATTAAGTTGAGGTGTATAAAGAGGTATCCACTGGGATGAAATCCTATGGTCCTTGAGGAAGTGGGTGAACTCTGTGTTCAAGTACTCTCCTCCTCGATCCAATCAAAGAGTCTTAATACTCTTTTTAGTCGAGTTCTCCATTTCATTCTTATATTCCCTAAATTTCTCAAAGGTATCAGACTTGTACTTCATCAAGTATACATGTCCATACCTAGAAAAATCGTTAATGAATGTAATGAAGTAGTAGTAACCACATATAGCCTGAGTCGACATGGGACCACATACATCACTATGTATGAGTTCCAACTTCAATTCCACTAAAAGGAGAGTTGGTCAAACTTCCATGAAGGCAAGGTTCACAAGTTGCATATGACTCATAATTGCTTAGATCTAATTATTTATCCCTTATTAACTTTTGAATCCTTTCCTCATGGATATAACCTAGCTTGCAATGCCATAGGTATGTACTATTCACCTCATCTCGTTTTCTCTTGTACTTATATTTATGATGTGTTGAGAAATGTCTAACACATATACATTTAATAAAAGTCCCTCTATTGATGATCTCATTATTAAAATTAATGAACAACTATTATTATCAAAAACTAATTTATATCTATTAAATAATAGAAAAAATATCTTTTATAATAGAGGAAATATAATAGCATGCATCTAACACAATGGTAGCTCCACCAAGTAGATGTCAGGTGGCTTCACCAACAACAACTACAGCAACTCTTGCACAATTACCCATCTTGAGGTCCATCTCGTCTCTACGAGTCTTCTATGCCTTGGTAGAACTTACAATAAAATGCAGATATGATAAACACTCCTGATATCTAATACCTATGTATTATCATAAAAATTTGATAAATTGAGACTGATTATGAATGTATCTGAAGCTTCTCTAAGCTTTTGTTTTGACTTCTCTGTAAAGTAATCCTTGTAGTTCCTCTTCTGATGCCCGTCTTTGCTGTAGTGGAAGTATTGGCCCTTGTTCTTGGCCAGGTCTTTCTTAGCAATATTTGCCTTACCTGGTCTACCCTTGTTCTTCCCCTTCTTAAGGGTCTTATCAACTTTCCTTTTATTCTTGGCCTCACCAATATAGAGAACTGGTTTCTCTTTCTTGATGGTACACTCAACTTCCCTCAACATATTGAGGAGCTCAAGGAGAGTCATCTTAAACTTATTCATATTAAAGTTTATTATGAACCGTGAAAAGGAACCTATTAGGGATAGAAGTATAAGATCAACATATAGCTTACCCTCTAGGACTATTCCTAGACCTATGAGTTTCTCGACCCACTTTATCATCTTAGAGATATGGTTTTGAACTGATGTCCCTTCTATCATCCTGGCTCAAAAGAGACTCTTAGATATCTCGTGTCTACGAGTTCTTCCTTATTCCTTAAACAGCTAGCAAAGATGGATAATAATGGAATTGGTATCCATGCTCTTATGTTGTCTTTATAACTCATGAGACATGGAGGTCAACATATAGCATTTCGCCATAATAAAATCATCTATATACTACATGTAGTGAGTGATCTTATCCTCGCTTGCCCCTTCCTCTGGCGTGGCAGAATCGTGTCAAGGACGTACATGATTTTTCTCCATCGTGAGAATAATTCTCAATTATGAAGTCAATCCATATAGTTTGGACCAATGAGGCAGTTGATATCAAGTATACCATATAGAGGGTTTGCAAGCGATATAATTCTAATAAATAAGATGTAGTGTAAATGAATAATATGCAGATTTTGTAGAAAACTAATTAAGATACAAACTTCTATCTTAATCAACTCTCACTAATTTTTCTGACAAATCACATGACACCCTCGACACGTAAAACGGAAGTCTCATATAGACTTCTAGTGGGGATCGGGATCCAATTGGCGTCTTAATGTAACCTTGAGAGACTTGATCAATCACACTAAGCCTAAAATGGTAGGCAACTCCTTGTGATTCTCATCTTTTCGGCCTTCGAACCATCATGAACTCTATCAACCATGATATTCAATTAAGTTATCACCATCGTTACAAGATGAGTCTGATTTGATGATATGCCCTCGAGGGACTCGTTAAAACATACCACGTCCTCAGGTCCAGTGACATCTCTATGTCATAGGCAATATATAAAATCATGATAATAAGTGAGCCTCGAGGGACTCGGCTAACTTAACCTATGTCGGGATTCAATTTCTTTCATCAACGATGGAAGTCATGTAGGTCAATCTTGCCTCATACCGACTTAATATTATCGTAGGAGAAATTTTTTATTATATATATATATATATATATATATATATATATATATATATATATATATATATATATATATATATATATATATATATATATATGACATTTCAATTGCTAACGACGACGGTGACTGATGAATGACAAGGGGGTTGGCAACGACAACACCGCTTCAACGTACATTCTTATTAAATTTATCGAATGAGGTTTAATAAAATAATTTAAGAAAAAACAAGGACCGATCTAGGTTAAATTGAATAAATCGAATAGTTGATTTATTTTGTTCCGATTTGATTCGGTTTGTATCAAACAAACTAATTTAACCCTAAAAAAAATTCAGAGTCAAGCAGCATCAACTGATATTGTCCATCCTTATTAGATTTATATAGAATACTTTGACCATAATATAAAAAAAATACCCTTCTTAAAAGTTATAAATGGAGACGGCATCTGATATAATGAACGAGATCGGAGCGGACATTTCGGCTTCTGAGACTTCTAACAAGTACAGCCACATCGATATGGATCGTGGATCAGCTGCACTCCAGGACATGGTTTTTGCGAGAGGGGAACACGACGAGACATCATCATCATCGATTTTGGTGCTCCACCACAGTGTGGCCACTTCGTGGACGCCTCCGTTGATGTGAGTTAACGTCAATAATACTATGGGCCGGCAGGTGTACCCTTCAACGGCGACTGCCGCACATTGTTTTTGACTCTTTCCAAGCGGTGGAGAAGCCTCGAAGAGCCATCGCTGTCGTCTCGGTTGGCGTGAGTTAACCTCAATCGTACTTGAGACGGCAGGCATATGTGGACCCTTCCGACAGCGACTGCCGCATATTGCACTTAACTCTTTCCATGTGGTGGAGAAGCCTCGTGAGTTCGTGCCCCTTGGTTGTCGGCGTTCGTTAAATCGATCCCATTCATCTAAATTTGATTCCTTTTAATCGAATTGGGACGGATTCGACTATAAATCTATACTTTGTGATTTTATTATGGGATGCCGATGACAACAGAAGGTTTAGTTAGATGATCGAATTTGAAATAAGTTAAAATAAGAAAATAATTATTTGAATTGGATTCGAATTACGTAACCAAGTAATTATTTCAATTTAGGTTTTTATTGGCTTCTCAATCTCATTATCAATCTTAAAAGTACAACTAGGATATGTGAATTTTGATCCTAGCATTTTTTTTTTATGAGGTTTCGAACCTTCAACATATATTAATATTTGAAGTGTTAAAAATATATCGTATGAGCTTTCGACTTTTATGATATTAAATAGAGAATGATAGTATATTTTTATTATATTAAATAAAAAATTTATTTGATTTTGATCTTGGAGAAAAAGATGGGTATAAGAATGACTTTATATTTCT
This sequence comes from Ensete glaucum, assembly GCA_021527575.1. Lineage (NCBI taxonomy): Eukaryota > Viridiplantae > Streptophyta > Magnoliopsida > Zingiberales > Musaceae > Ensete > Ensete glaucum. Next base: position 22,198,308 of record CM038551.1, read on the forward strand.
ATTATATTAAATAAAAATTCTATTCGATTTTGATTTTGAGATCTTGAGGTGTCATTTTTATACCTGTATGTTGCCGACCGATCAAGTCTTGGTTTCATCATTCCTCTAGCGTTCTCTGCTAGCCCGTTTAATGTCACCGACAATGTCGACGGCTATACGTGGTACCGGTTGTGTGTTGTTTCTACTATGTTGTCGTATGGTTCCCTCATGTTCTTATGAAATCTGATGGTGATAGCACGGTGTCTGATACTATCAGACCTCAGGTTTATCTGCCTGTTTGTAACACGTCGCTCGTGTGCGTCAGAGGGCAGGGTCCGAAAAATTGGTCATATGACCCTGTCCTTCCACGTCGGTTAGCCTTGGGTAATATCATCCGGTTTGGGAGGGGGACCACTATTATCCCTATCATTCTCTCTCTCTCTCTCCCCTATCCCCCCCCCCTAGAAGGAGGCTCTATGGAAGTCTTCTAGAAGGTTATAGTACATGTGCTCATTAGAGAATGAGTTCACTCATTGATCCACTTATGAAATATTGTATGGTTAATAATACCTAATGTCAGGCAGTAATTTCATAGTTCTAGTTGTGTATCTGGTCCTTAGATTTGAGACACCAATGATGCCTTGTATGAGTACTCCTTTCTTTGATGCCAGACTTACAAGTTTGGAAAGTTCCAAATCTAGTACAACTAGTTATCGAGATTGGTAGCCAACCTTACGAAGGCAATTGAGTGTCAATAAAGGATCATCCACTCTCGGTATCATGAGAGGAATATCCCATATGTGCTTGCTCAGACAAATCCCTGGCCAGGGTTATTTTGATTGAGAGAGAATGAGTTCTTCGGTAGAATCCGAATAGAGCAAGACAAACTGATTCTGTATGTGACCTGATAGTACCATGTCCAATATACGGTCTCTAAGATATTATTTGGATGAGAGATTATAGATACATGATTATTGTGGATAGACAAGTCCGATGGATTTGATCCTCCTTGTACCATCTGGGGACTATGGCGTAGTGTCTTAGTAGGTCCATAGTCGATGAGTCGAGTGAATTATTATAAGAAAATAATTCACTATATCAGAAGTAGTTCTAATGGGAGTGACTCACGACCAACTCGATATCGGGCCTAGAGGGTCACACACATATAGTGGATGTTTCAAAAATTCGAGGACTATCAATAATTTTATACATAATTTCTTAAATACCCTCAATAATTTTAGAAATTCGAGGACTGTCCTCATATATAAAATTTTGAAAATGCCCTCAATAATTTTAAAAATTCTGAGGCTCTCCTCTCATCCAGAATTACGAAAATACCTTTGACAATTCTAGAAATTTCGAGCATGTCTTGATTTTCAAAAAAATAATTAATTAAATAGTTTAATTAATTATTATATATATCTAGTAATCCTACATATGATATGATGTACATGTGATATATGATCATGAGCCATATGTTATGATATATGTAATTGTGATTATTATTATTGGGGCCTACGGGTCTGCGTTTTTCTCGTTTATTGTTGGGTTACATGCTTGTGATTATTTGTAATTACAGAAAGAGGCGCAACAGGAGCGTGGATGTTATAGCAGGACCCACGATGTCGTGGCGAGAGATCACGACGCATGGTGATACAACAATCCAACGTAATCGATGATGATGAGATCAACAATCACATGACATGGATATGTGCTAATGCACACATAAATCCTATTGTGAGTGATTAGGCCCATTGGCTCGGGCTTAATCATATTAGGTGACGGCTCATGATCATCTGGTGTGGCTTACATATGTGATGTGTTATACACCTACTAGATATATGTATATATATATTTTCATGCGATGTAGATATATATTAAATATGTATGTGTGTGACACGACATATTAGGAGACCGATACGAAAAAAAAAAAATCCCTCCTACGATAATATTAAGTCGGTAAGCATGAAGCAATAAGATTGACCCGCGTGGCCTTCTATCGTTATAGGAAGAAATTGAATCACGACATAGGTTGAGTTGGTCGAGTCCCTCGAGGCTCACCTATCTACGTGATCGAGTTCTTGCTTACGACATAGAAATGTCACCGCTGACCTGAGGACATGGTATGCTTGGTCAAGTCCCTCGAGGGCATATCATCAAATCAGACTCATCTCGTAACGATGGTGATGACTTAAGTGAATATCATGGTTGGTCAGTCCCTCGAGACCATGATGATTCGGAGGCCAAACATGATGGGAATCACAAGGAGTTGTGATTGGCAAGAGTTGTCTACCTTTTGAGCTTAGTGTAATTGGTCAAGTCCCTCAAGGTTGTACTAAGATACTAATTGGATCCCGATCCCCACTAGGAGTCTTCTGGAGACTTTTGTCTCACGTGTCGCGTGATTCGCTAAAAAAATAGTTGGAGTACATTAAGAGAGAATTCCATATCTTAATTAGTATTTTTTACAAAATCTGCATGTTATTTATTTTTACTATATCTTGTTTTGTCAAAAATATGTCGCTCACAAACCCCCCTACGTGGCATACTTGATGCCAACCATCTCACTGGTCCAAACTATATAGATTGGCTCCATAATTTGAGAATTATTCTCACGGTGGAGAAAATCTCATATGTCCTTAATACAATTCTGCCCACGCCGGAAGAAGGGGCAAGCGAGGATGAGATCGCTCGCTATGTGAAGTATATAGATGATTCCATATTGGCAAAATATTACATGTTGGCCTCCATGACTCCTGAGTTACAAAGGCAACATGAGAGCATGGATGAAGATTCTATACTTCTTCATCTCCACCAACTGTTTAAGAAACATGGAAGAATTCAAATATATGAGATATATAAGAAACTCTTCCAAGCCAGGATGACAGAACGGACATCGGTTGAGAACCATGTCCTAAAGATGATAGAGTGGATCGAGAAACTCACGGGTCTAGGAATAGTCCTAGAGGATAACCTCTGCATTGATCTTATACTTCAGTCCCTACCAGATTCCTTTTCTCACTTCATTATGAATTTTAACATGAGCAAGTTTGAGGTGACTCTCCCTGAGCTCTTCAATATGTTGAGGGAAGCTGAGAGTGCCATGAAGAAGGAGAAGCCAGTTCTTTATATTGGTGAGACCAAAAAGAAAAGGAAGGCCAGCAAGACCCTTAAGAAGGGCAACGGCAAAGAAAGACCAGGTAAGACAAATGTTGCCAAGAAATACCCAGGAAAGGACAAAGGATAATACTTCCACTATGGCCAAGACGGACATTGGAAGAGGAACTACAAGGATTACCTTATAGAGAAGGTGAGATAGAAATTTAGAGAAGCTTCAAGTATATTCATAATCAGTCTCCACTTATCAGATTTTCATGATAACATATGGGTATTAGATATCGGGAGTGTTTATGATATCTGTAATTCATTGCAGGTTCTGACAAGACCTAGGAGATTGGCTAGAGGCGAGATGGACCTCAAGATGGGCAATAGAGCAAGAGTTACTGCAGTTGTTGTTAGAGAGGTCACCCTACATCTACCTGGTGGAGCTATTATTGCATTAGATACATGCTATTTTATTCCCTCTATTATCAAAAATATTATTTCTATCTCTTGTTAGACAATTAGTGGATATAAATTAGTTTTTGAGAATAATAGTTGTTCGATAATTATGAATGATGAGATCATCACTAAAGGAACCCTTATAAATGGCTTATATGTGTTAAACACTTCTCCACATATCATAAATATAAATATGTCTAAGAGAAAAAGAGATGAGGTGAATAATACATACCTATGACATTATAGGCTAGGTCATATACATAAGGGAAGGATTCAAAAGTTGCTGAAAGATGGATACTTAGATCCATTTGATTATGAGACATATGTAACTTGTGAACCTTACCTTCGTGGGAAGATGACCAACTCTCCTTATAGTGGTACTAGAGAGAGAGCCGTCGAGTTATTGGAACTCATACATAGTGATGTATGTGGTCCCATGTTGACTCAGACTATAGGTGGTTACTCATACTTCATTACATTCATTGATGATTTCTCTAGGTATATACATGTGTACTTAATGAAGTACAAATTTGAGGCCTTCGAGAAATTCAGGAAATATAAGAATGAGGTAGATAACTAAATTGGAAAGAGTATTAAGACTCTTCGATTAGATCAAGGAGAAGAGTACGTGAGTACAGACTTCACCCATTTCCTCAAGGACAATGAGATTCTATCCTAGTGGATACCTCCTTATACACCTCAACTCAATGGTGTATCAGAAAGAAGGAATCGCATGCCGTTAGACATGGTGCGGTCTATGATGAGTTTCGCTAACCTACCCATTTTATTATGAGGGTACGCCCTAGAGACTGTAGCTTACCTTCTAAACAGAGTTCCATCAAAGTCGGTAGTGTCTACACCATATGAGATATGGAAAGGAAAGAAGTCTGATCTTAAGATTGTTAAGATTTGGGGCTGTCTTGCCCATGTTAGAAGACACAACCCCGATAAGTTGGAATCAAGGACAGAATTGTATATATTCGTGGGATACCCAAAGAAAATTTATGGGTATTATTTCTATTATCCCGAGGACCGAAAGGTCTTTGTTGACAAGAGAGTTGTGTTCCTTGAGAAGGAACATATTCTTGGTGGAAATAGTGGGAGTGATAGAATTGAGCGAGGTTGGAGAACCTAGCTCAAGTACCATTCCAGAGCCAAGTCTATTCAGGTACTTAACACACAACTTCCAACTTTACGTAGGTGTAATAGAGTATCTCACCCTCCTGAAAGATATGTGGGACATATCAGTAGAGATGACTCTCAGGATGTTGATCCTCAGACCTACGAGGAGGCTATTATGAGTATAGACTTCAGGAAGTGGCAAGAAACCATGAATTATAGGATAGATTTTATGTACTATAATAAGGTTTGAAACCTTTTGGATGCACTTGAGGGTATTGTATCCATCAGTTGCAAATGGATCATCAAGAAAAAGATCAGAGTGGATGAAAATATAGAGACTTATAAAATAAGGTTGGTAGCTAAATAATATCGTCAAAGATAAGGAGTTAACTATGACGAAACCTTTTCACCTATAGCCATGCTTAAGTCCATTAGAATTATTTTGGCCATTGTAGTACACTATGACTATGAGATCTGGCAGATGGATGTCAAAACGGCATTCCTCAATGGCGACCTCGAGGAAGAGGTGTATATGATACAACCAGAGGGATTTATATCCAAAGAGAGTCCAAATAAAGTGTGCAGGTTGCTTAGATCCATTTATGGATTGAAGTAAGCTTCCTAAAGTTGGAACATAAGATTTGATGAGGTGATCAAATCTTATGACTTCGTTAAGAACGAAGATGAGCCTTGTGTATATAGGAAGGTAAGTGAAAGTGCTATCACCTTCTTGGTGCTATATGTGGATAACATCCTAATTATTGGGAATGATGTAAGAATACTATCTAGAAACTTTTCCATGAAAGACTTAGGGGAAGCATCCTATATTTTGGGGATATGGATCTATAGAGATAGATCCAAAAAGATGCTTGGCTTGTCCCAGTCTAGGTACATAGACTCCATTGTTAAAAGGTTTGGCATAGAAAATTCCAAGAGAGGTTTCATACCGATTAGACATGGAATATCACTTTCTAGGAGTATGTCCCCAAAAACTCCTAAAGAAAGAGCATACAGGAATAAGATACCTTATGCCTCAGCGATACAGTCTATTATGTATGCGATGCTATGTACTAGGCCTGATATAATATATGCTTTGAGTGTCACGAGCAGGTATCAGACAGATCCAGGTTTAGAACACTGGAAGGCAGTAAAGTGTATCCTTAAGTACTTGAGAATGACTAAGAATCTTTTACTGGTATATGAAGGAGGTAACCTCTAGGTTGAGGGCTATACTAACTCGAGTTTTTAGTCCAACATTGATGATAGCAAGTCAAATTTAGGGTATATTTTCATCCTGAATGGAGGAGTAGTAAGCTGAAAGAGTTTCAAGCAAGATACTACTGCTGACTCGACCACGGAGGCGGAATACATTACTGTAGTAGAAGCAACAAGACGAAGGGGTGTGGATGAAGAAGTTCATCAAGGATTTGGGAGTCATACCAAGCAGCGTGGAGCCGACTCCTATATATTATGATAGCGACAAGATGATAACTCTAACAAAGGAACTCAGGTCTCAACATTATTATTTCGAAGAGGTTTCATATGATTAGAGCAATTATAACCCAAAAAGATATAGCAATGAAAATAGTTTCATCCGAAGATAACATTGCAGATCCACTAATAAAGCCACTAGCTCAGATTATATTTAAGTGTCACAAGGGTCTGATGGGGATCAGACACATAGGTGATTGGCTTTTAGATAAGTGGGAGATTGCTGGTTACAGGTGCTCTACAAGCCAATCATGTGAGTGATGGCACGTGTGACACGTTGTATGATCTTTTTGCTTATAATTAATATTGGTATATTCTCACATTATATTATTTGTTACATATATATTGTGATGTCCTTGGTTCTGTGCAATAGGAATCGAATCATGATGAGATTATGATAATGAGATCAATTCACCTTTAAACACAGATCCTAAATAATCTTGGTCATAGGTTACTCAAGAGGAACATTGAGATAATCAGATAGATCAGTATGGAGACATTAAGGATATGATTAGGGCAGCTGGTGTCATACCCACTTGTATGGAGATATCAAGGATATAATACAGGTGCTCATTAGAGAATGAGTTTACTGATTGATCCACTTATGAAATGCTGTAAGGTTAATGATACCTAATGTCACACAGCGATTTCATAGTCTCAGTTGTATATTTGGTCCTTAGACTTAAGACACCAAGGATGCCTTGCATGAGTAGTCCTTTCTTTAATGCTAGACTTACAGGTTTAGAAAGTTCCAGATCTAGTACAACTAGTTATCAGGATTGGTAGCCAACCTTACGAAGGTAATTAAGTGTCAATAAAGGATTATCCACTCTTGATATCATGAGAGGAATATCCTATATGTGCTTGCTCAGACAAATCCTTGGCCAGGGTCATTCGGATTGCGAGAAAAGGAGTTCTCCGGTAGAATCCGAATAGAGCAAGATAAACTAATTCCGTGTGTGACCTGATGTGTCATGTCCAATATACGGTCTCTGGGATATTATTTGGATGAGGGATTATAGATACATGGTAACTGTGAATAAACAGGTTCGATGGATTTGATCCCCCCTGTACCGTCTGGGGACTATGGCGTAGTGGCCTAGTACATCCATAGTCGATGAGTCGAGTGAATTATTATGAGGATAATAATTCACTATATCAGAAGGAGTTCTGATGGGAGCGACTCATGGCCAGCTCGGCATCAAGCCTAGAGGGTCACACACATATGGTGGATGCTTCAGCGAATAGAGGATTGGATGAAAATCCAATTAGCCCCTATTCTCATTAAATGAGACCCTATGCTGATGGGCTCTTTACTTAAGGCCCAATTAGAGACCTAAGGAGATTATTGGATAGAGATCCAATAATGTAAGATTAGTGGGTTATTGGGTGGAGATCCAATACCCACTAAGGCAGGACCCTAGGGTTTTCTGTGGCTCTCTATAAATAGGAGGGGAGACTCAAAGTTGATGGGCTGCAGCTTTAGCCAACACCTCCTATTCTCCTCTCTCTCTCTCTAAGCAAGAGTTGCAAGATCATATTGGAGGAGTTTTGCTGCAGAGATCCATCGTGTGGTATCATACCACTACAGAGGAGGACGCTTGACTTCCTTCATCTTCTCCATCCAGATATGGAATACAACGATATATGATCTCCCTAAGTAAAATCAATCTCTTACACATCGTAGTTTTTCAATTTTTATGATTTTTCTCACGATCCCAATCTTTTGTATGATGATTTGATCTGCGTGGGAAACTAGTTTTTATTTTGATGCACCCAGTGAGGTTTCCCATGTGATGCACCCAGTGAGGTTTCCCAATATAAAAGCCCTTGGGTGAGGCTGAGAGCTTGCTTGTATATGGTCGAGACTGAAAGTTCTTGAGCGAGACTAAGAGTTCGTTAGTAGATAGGTGAGACTGAAAGCCCTTAGGCGAGGTTGAGAGCTCGCTTGTAGATAGTCGAGACTGAAAGCCCTTGGGTGAGGCTGAGAGCTCACTTGTAGATAGTCGGACTGAAAGCCCTTGGGCGAGGCTGAGAGCTTGCTTGTAGATGGTCGTGGATATTCTCCTTAGGATTAAGAAAGATTTATTCGTTGATCAGAATCACTCACGGGGTTACACATATCCCACACAGCAACTCGTCGGACACAGAGCGCGAGGCGTTATTATGAGCTATCCCACCTTTTTGGGGAAGGTGAAGCACCAACGGGTGCTGGGGTGAGATATTAGTCCTCCTTCCCTTATTATTCCATAGCCTTCTCTTGCACTGTGCACTTCTACCGTGCTATCACTGCTATTTCTTTATCATCTCTGGCTGGCTATGCCAACGTCTTTGACCTTCATTCCCTTCTTTTCCCCTCGATAGTTTCTTAAGTAGGTCATATGTCTTTGGCCTCCTCCTACTCCGAGTCCCAGTCGGTCGAAATTTTGACCCATAGGTCTAGGGTTTTGAGTCGTCCCTTTGGGGACTCCGTGTCAATGGTGGTTGTCTTGTTGACCAATACTTTGGGCGACTCCGAGACCGCTAATGCTTTAGTGGCAACGCGGTCTTTTTTCAATGTAGACTCGATTATGATAGCTCGTCGGTTAGTCGAGATGAGGAAGAACTATTTCATTCCTTCGGAGTATGAACTCCATGTGCCTCTGCTGAGGGAGCGTCCTTATGATGATTTTCCTTACAGCTTCGGTCTATCTACCGATGACCTTGAGGCGGGATTGAGATTCCTATTACATCCTGTGATCGAGGCGTGCCTCGAACAATGGAGGATTTCTCCTTCCCAAATAGCACCCAACTCGTGACGGTATCTGGTGGCTTTTTTGTGGGAGTGTCATGTGTCAGGTATAAGGGCTACCTAAGAGTTGTTTATGGCTTGCTTCCGGCTAAGTCGGAGGTAAGTCGGGTATTACTTGGCCACTCGTGATAGATTCCATGTGAGCGGTGCGCCAACAAAGGCTGTAAATCATGCTTTTTCTTCATTTCCTAATGCCAGGGCTGGAGCTTCCCAATCGAGTGGACCTCTCGGATGGTAAGCAGCTCCGTACTGGTATTATCCGCTAATGAGACCAAACTGATCGAGATCCTCTAGGGGATCCTTTCCATTTAGGGGGGGGGGGGAGGGTGAAGGATATGAATGAGGCCTGGTTGGTCGAAGCGGGTCTCGGCACTAATCCTAGGGGTATGTCTTTTTTGTTTTTATATTGGGTTTAGATTTTTTCCTAATCGTATATTTTATTATGCAGAGATGTTTAACCTTGGTAATATAAAGTCCGATAGTGTGGCGGGTAGCGGTTCAATGGCTCCGTCGGTAGCCAGCACTCCTGCAGTCAGGAATGCTAGGGTGTCTACGGTCAAGAAGCGCCCTATCTCTGGTGGGAGGTGGGTTTGAGGAAACGCCTTCAGAAGGCGGCCGCTGAACAACCTGCAGACGCTTCTGGAAGCACTACGAGTACCACTGTTGATAAGGGCAAAGGGACGGTGGAACTCGGGAGGTCCCCGAGCAGGGGTCGAAGACCGAGCGAGGGTGGATAGGTATTTTTCCTCTATCATGACATGACTGAAATGCGTCGAGGGTGAGGACCCCTTGGTGCCGAGGTGGTCAACCATCTTCGCATCCAGTCCATTCTGGACTGAGAGGTGTTGTCCGGGGAGTACTTGTGGGGAGCTTTGCACCCCACCTTGGCGAAGTAGGTGTATGAGTGCTCCTCTGAGGAGCTCATGAATCAAGCCGGCAAGTCGGCTGTCTGGGTAAGGAACCTCTCTTTTCTTCACCTCTTGTTCTTTCAAGATTAACTCTTGTCTATTTATAGGGACTTCACTTCGTCAGTGCCCTCATCGATCGGATCCATGATGCAGGCCGACTGGTTCGGAGCTAGCATGAGAAGATTCTGGTTCTTCAGGCTGTGAACAAGGAGCTGAAGGCTAGCATCGACCAGGAGTTAGCCGTGGCTGCTGAGCGGTGAGTGAAATAGCTGGAGGCCGAGATCGAGAGGATGATGACCGAACTAGAGTCCCTCAGAAGTCAATGGAGGGAATTCGAGCAGGAAGTCAAGCTTCTGCGCTTCAGTTTGGATGGGGCTTGGAATGATCGAGCTTGTCTGGAGGGGGACATTCTTGTACTAACCTTGGCGGCAGCTTTCCTCAAAGCTGAATTGTAGACCAAGGGCCAAAAGGTGGTAGCCACCTACAAGGCATCCCAAGGATTTGAATTTGGCCTTGAGAAGATGGGGAGAGTCAGCTACGAGTTCAGGTACCGGGGGAAGCACCCGGACATTATGATCGAGCTGTACCCCTTCGCCGAGTGTCCAAAAGATGCCAACATCGAGATGGACCTTGATCAACCTTTTGACGATGGCACCCCCTCCGAGAAGCGGTCGACCCTGTAAATCTTTTTTTTTTGGAATGTCGCGCATTTGAAGATTTGTTTCCAACTGTGTCGCCTGACTGTTCTATAACTTTTTGCTATCAAATAAAGTTTCCTTTTTGAATACTTTACTTTATCTGTGTGGCTTTGAATGCTGAGTTAACATTGTCATGCTAAATGTAGAATTTCTTCAAATTTGACACATGCTCAGTTCGAGGGAGTGTTTTCCCTTTCGTTGTCGATAGGGTGTATGTCCCATCCCAAATGACTTGGGTAACACGATATGACCCCTCCCATCTCGGGGCTAGTTTTCCTCGGGTGTGTCCTGGGTCACTGACCTCGGCCCTCCTAAGGACTAGGTCTCCCTTTGCGATGGGTTGGGGTCGGACCCTTCGGTTATAGAGTTAGGTAATTGCCCCTTGATAATGTAGATTCTTCAAATGTGCCTTGGCCCTGCGTTCTTCGAGCATGTCAAGATTTTCCCTAAGACCTGTTTCTGACACTTCGAGAATGAAATTTTTAATTCTCAACATTAGGAAGACCACCTCAGGAGGGAGGACAGCTTTAGTACCAAAGGCTAGGCTGTAGGGAGACTCCCCCGTAGGGGTTTTTGGCATCGTCCGCAGAGCCCAAAGGACATTGGGGAGCTCCTCAACCCAGGTCGTCGGAGTCCCCTCTACTCATCTTCACAGCCCTCCTAATATGCTTCTGTTGTTTACTTTTACTAATCCATTGGCTTGGGGGTGAGCCATCGAGCTAAACTTCAGTTGGATCTAGTAGTTTTCACAAAAAGTCTTGAACTTAGAGTTGTTAAACTACATCCCATTATTTGTGATTATGACCTTCGGCAGGCCAAACCTTGTTATGGTATTTTTACAGACGGAAGTCTCCATCTACTTCTCTATGATCAAGGCCAAGGGCTTAGCCTCAACCCACTTGGTAAAATAATCCACCTCGACAATCAGGAACTTACGCTACCCGGCCGTTTGTTGGAATGGGCCGAGAAGGTAAGGCTGGTTAGCGAGGAATGCAGGCATGCTTCTGGCATTCTATACATCTCCGAAGGTAGGATTTTGTGTTTGCTTGCATGGTCGACTAATAGTATCTGAGGCAAAGGATCTTGAAAGCCAACATACGCCCTCTAATATATTCACCACATATCCCCTCATGGACCTCGGCAAGCACTGTGTCAGCCTCGGGTCTCGATAAGCACCGCAATAGGGGCTGGCTGAAAGCTCTTCTATAGAGGCACCCATTGACGATGGCAAACCATGCTTTGGTTCTTTTGATTCATCGGACAATGGCCTTGCCCACTAGGAGGGTTGCGTATTTCTTGTAGCGTAGTATTTCCTCCCTCTAGTCAGGGTATGCAGCCATAGTGGCTGCCTCAACTGTGGCGACTGTCAGCTTGTAGAGGCTAGGGATGGTTAGTAACTCGCCAACTAAGTCGGCAAAAGCCACCCAGACCAGGGCATCGACTCTGGCATTCTCGAGGCAAGGGATTTGGAAGGTTTTGAAGTACTTGGTCATGCTTATCAGTCGATGGGCCTCGGAGAGATAGAGGACCATGTTTGATTCTTGAGCCTCGAAGCTCATGTCGATTTGACCGGTGATCAGTTGGGAATCAGTGTACACCTCTAGGTGCTCGATTTACAACTCAGTAACTACTCATAATTAGAGCAGTAATGCTTCATACTCTACTACATTATTGGTAGTTGGAAATTCCGCATGGCATGTTCCTAGGTTTGCCCACTGGGGTCTCTTAGGACTATTCCAGCTCCTCCCCTAGAGGAATTCGTTGATCCATCAATGTGGATAGTCCACATGGGTTTTTCTTGAGGGGGTTCTGGGGCGATCAGCTCTGAGGAGAAGTCGGCAATGGCTTGGGCTTTGATCGCCTTTCTTGGGGTGTATTCCAGGTAGAATTCGCTAAGTTCTGCTAACCACTTAACCATTTGTCCTGAAATGTCAAATTTAGAAAAAAATTAGCGTAGTGGTAGGTCGGTGACTACCTTGATAGTTTGAGTCTGGAAGTAGGGCCTTAGCTTTCTAGCTATAAGGACTAGGGCAAGAGCGAGTTTTACTATCGAAGGGTACCGCTCCTTCGCACCTTGCAGGATGTGGCTGGTGTAGTAGACAGGTCGCTGACTATTCCTCTCGAGCTTTATAAAAATTGAGTTGATGGCTCGTTCTATAGCGGAGAGGTATATCTCAAGCTGGTCGCCTGGGTTGACCGAGGACATCCGAGGCAAGGTCGCGAGATGGGCCTTGAGCTCCTGGAATGCTTGCTCACACTCGGGGCCCCAGCTGAAGTCTTTGTTATGTCTTAGCGCTCGCAGGATGGGGTAACTTCGGTCGCCAGCCTGAGATATGAACCGCCCTATAGCTGCCAACCTCCGACGAGGCGTTGGACCTCGTTGATGGTTTGGGATGATTTCATATCGGTGATGGCCTTGATCTTCTTCAAGTTCACGTCTATTCCTTGTTGGTGAATAATGAAGCCGAGGAATTTTCTCGACTCTACGCTAAAGACACATTTGGTTGGGTTGAGCTTCATTCCGAACTTCCTAAGGGTTTGGAATGTTTCAGCGAGGTTCATGCAGTGTGTCTCCATTTTATTGCTCTTGACAATCATGTCATTAACATAGGCATCTATGTTTTTGCCTGGTCCTTGAATAGTTGATTGACCATTCTCTGGTAGGTAGCCCCCGCGTTTTTTAACTTGAACGACATTACCCTACAACAATAGGTTCCTTGGTGTATGATGAAGGTCGTCTTCTCCTAATCCTAAGGAACCATTTGGATCTGGTTGCATCCTGATAACGCATCCATGAATGAGAGGAGCTCATACCCCGAGGTGGAGTCTATCGACCGATTAATCCTCGGTAGTCGATAATAATCCTTCGGGTAGGCCTGATTAAGATTAGTGTAATCAGCACACATGCACCACTTTCCATTAGCCTTTTCTATGAGAACTCCATTAGATAACCACGTCGCGTACCTAATTTTCATTATGAACTCGGCCTTCAGTAGCCAATCTATTTCTTCTTCAATGGCCTTCTACCGATCTAGGGTTGCACCGACCGAGCTCCCGGGATTGTGTTCAGTAGATGTTGCACGATCCGGGGGTGTATGCCTAGCATATTGCTCATTAACCAGGCAAAAATGTCAGAATAACATCCAAGAAAATCAATGAGCTGGACGCGTTGGTCCTCGGGCATAGCCGACCCGACCCGCACTGTCCTCTCCGGGTGAGACTTTTCCAATGACACTTCCAGTATTGGTTAAATTCTGAGGGATCGGGTCGAGTGTCAGGTCTTTGGGGTTCACGGGGGTCGGGAACCAGAGCCTTCTTGCCTTTTCTAGGGATGGTTGTTGCCGTCATGTAGCATTGCCTTGACTCTTGGGGGTCACTCTTGATCTCCCCCAGGCCTACGTTGGTCAGAAACTTTATACTGCGATGGTATATGAAGACGACCACCCTTAACTTGTTGAGGGTTGGCCACCCTATGATCACGTTGTAAGCTGAGGGGAGATCCACCACCACGAAATGAACCATGAGGGTCTTGGTTCTTGGCTTATTGCCGAAAGTCACGGGGAGGGTTGCAACGCCTACTGGAGTTATTGCATTGCCAGTGAATCCTGTCAAAGTTGATGTCATGGGAGCAAGGTCCCGGTTAGTCATTCCGAGCTTATGAAAAGCATCAAGGTATAATATTTCAGTGGAGCTCCCTATATCTATTATGATACGTCTGACGTAGGCATTTGCAATGCAGGCCATGACTACCAAGGCATCGTCGTGGTCTGGGTATTTGCTCTCGGACTCGTGAATCCTGGATCATCTCAGGGTCGGGGCCTTTTTTGAACTTCCGCACATGCATATGTCTTCCTTGCTGAGGAGCTAACGCCACTCACGGCCAGGCCGCCCACAATGACGTAGATATGCCATTCCATAAGTCCCTTCGGACAGAGGGATGGCTCGTGTGGCTTCCTTATGTATCGGTCGAGGTGGCCGTGGTGGATAAGGTCCTTGATCTGGTTCTTCAAGTCATAGCATTCCTCAGTATCATGCCCATAGTCATGGTGGAAGCAATAATAATGTCGGGGTCTCAATCCTCAGCTCAAGACCTCAGTGGGTTGGGAGTCTTTAAGAGTCCCTTTTCTTAGATCTGGAGGAAGATCTCTATTCGAGTGAAGCTAAGCGGAACACTAGGCAGCCGGGGCATAGTCTGTTCACTTTTCTCCATCCTCCTCCTTGAGACCCCAGAGGGTGCACCCTGAGAGGGCTCACCCTAGGGGTGTTTCTGATCTTCATGTTTCTCTACTACCAAAGTCTCAGCGGTGATGTACTGGTTGGCCCTCTGTAGCATCTCCGGTACAGTTGCGAGGGGTCGCTCCATAAGTGACCAAAAAAGGCAGGAAGGCCAGATCCCGATCATGAAAGCCTGGATGACCAACGATGGATGCACATCGGGAATAGCCCTGACTTCGTCTGTGAAGTGGGCAAGGTATTGTCCGAGGTGTTCCTCCTCCTTTTGTCTTATCCCGAGGAAGGATGCGGCAGTTGGCTTTGGTTGGGCGCTAGAGGGGAAGTTACCCTGGAACTCCCTTGTGAGTTGATTAAAGGAGTGAATGGAGGAGGGCGGTAACCGGTTGTACCATCCTTGGGTGATTCCTCGGAGAGTCATCAGGAAAGCCTGACACATTATGACATCTGAGGTGCTATATAGAGTCATTTGCGCATAGAATGCAACCACATGCTCCGTTGGATCTGAGCTACCGTCGTACGCCTCTAGCCATCGAGAGACGAAAATGTGACGGAATATGTGCATCTTGAATTTCTTGGACGAAGGGAGAACCGCGGAGGGGACCCTCGACATGCTCATCTTTCATCCTTATGGGTCTTTTAGACCTCATCGATCCTCTGATTCACCAGGCATAGTTGCTCCCTTGGGGAATTGGTGGAGTTAGAGGAGAGTGTGTCGGGATCCGGAAAGTTGTGGGCCGACGCACTAGGCGCGGGTTCTGGTTGCTTAGTTGCGTCTCCCAAGGGAGCCTAATCGGAGTCCGAGGAGAAATGGGGTGGGTTGTCTGCAGAGGGGGTCATCAGTGGTGGCTCATTTAGTGGCAGTGTCATTCTTGTGTAAAGTAGGGGAGTTGCTGGGGGCTGTGAGCTTGGCTGTTGGGCGAGCTATGGGATGTAGGGATAATTGCTTGAAGCATTCCCGCTATGGCTCAGACCTGGTTGGTAAGACCTTGAAATGCCTTAGGAGTTACCACTAGGGTCCTTGGGTTCGGTGGGGGTGGAGTTAGCCTAGGGTCGTTAAGTAGCTCCAGTATCGCCCCTGGGTGTGGGAAGACATGTTCCCATCTCCGAACAGAGGGAATAGAAGCAGGGGTCGGTAGGCTCCTCCCGAGGTTGGCTGCGTTGTTGGTGGAGCATCCTCCCCAGGATTGACAGGCGTCGAGTGCTCTTGTGACATTGGTGACCCTCCTTCTAGTGCCAAATGATGTAAGTCATCCATCATGTCTAGTGGATCCGCACAACGGGGTTCGAGCCGCGAGCACGAGAGGCACTCCACACTGGCAATCCGAGGTCGGCATGTGTGGATGTTCGGGTTGCGACTTTGACGTGGGTCTTTCTAACCTTGTCGGGTTGTTCCTATAAGACAAGACCTCCCAGATGGTGGGTTCCCGGGGAGTTTCCTTCGATGATCAAGTTAGGATTAACTCGAAGGATGAAGTCCGACATCCTGCTTGAGCGCTAGAGCTTCTTCTCCTTTTGGATTGAAGTAGAGAGGGAGAGTGAGCGTACCCTGAGAGAGACCTTGGGGTATCACTTTTATACCTGTGTATTCCCGACCGGTCAAGTCTCAACTTCATCATTCCTCTAGCGTTCTCTGCCAGCTCGTTTAATGTCGTCGATAGCATCGACGGCTATACATGTTGTCGGTTGTGTGTTATTTTTATTTTGTTGTTGTGTGGTTCCCTCAGGTTCTTATGAGACCTGATGGTGATAGCATGATGTCCGATGCTGCCAGATCTTAGGTTTGTCTGCCTGCTTGTGACATGTCACTCGTGTGTATCAAAGGGTGGAGTTTGAAAAATTGGTCATTTGGTCACGTCCTTCCACGTCGATTGGTTTTGGGCAACGTCGTTCGATTTGGGAGGGGGGCCACTATTATCCCTATCAAAGAACACGAGGAGTAAAAATTGTAATATATTTCAATTATATTAACAATGTACATGATGCTTCCACATAAATTCAAACTTCAGAAGCATAAGCATACAACAAGTCTCCATAAAGATGAATCCAGACATATTTAGAGTAGGAAGCATAATTAATCTTTCTGTGTAAGGGAATTGCAAAAGACCGTTTTAAAGTCTTCAAAATTGACCCCTGATTCTTCATAAATGGATATGAAATTTAATGTTAAAGGTTAATTGTTTATTAGATTTGCATATAGATACTGGAGATATCCCCACGATAAATGGATAGTGATGTTAATTTGAGAGAATTTTAGGAAATCCCTATAGTAAAGATGCATGTCTTTAGGTGGGATATATTACTTAATAAGTTACCGACCTCGAAAGATTAAATGAATACACATATTTGTTATCTTTGCGGTGTCAGTTTTATTTATTCGAAATAGTAAAGGTTTTCTGTTTGGTTCATAAAGAAAGTGGCGTATTGGTACAACAAGATAGTAATAGGGGTGTTGAAAACCGATTTGAATCGATTTTTATGTTTTCCGATTCAGTTAAATGAGATATTTCGACCGAAATTGATTCTGACCGACCACATGGAATCGATTTAAAACTGATTAATCAAGTTTGATTACTTAATTAATTAATTAATTATATATATATATATATATATTAAATGAATTGATTCAATTTAATTCAACTGACTCAAAATCTTGGTCCAATTGAATTCACATGATCAAATTAATGAAATTGAGCCCATGTCATAGATCCTTGGGTTGATTTGATTATTCAATTTGAATTGGTTAAGGGGCTGAGGACATTGAACTCAATGTGATTAATATCTTTCTAATTAAAATCAGTTCAATACGATTCAAATTGGTCAACCAAAGAAAAAATAGTGTCCCTGAATCAAAATCATTTGTAACCTTCAAAACTGAATCATTGATGAATTAATTTAGACTAAATCGATTTTGGATTGATACGATTTCGGGTCGATTCGATTTGAATGCCCTTAGATGTAATAGTTAAGGAAGAAATCTAAGTAATTTTATTAGAAGAAATAATTATTAAATCTAAAATTTTGATAATAATATCAATTGATGAATTTAATAAATTAATATATTATTAAGATAAGTGACATAATAAACACTCTAACTAAGGACTTAGAATACCAAAAAGGTTAAATATTGAGTCGAAATATCGGTTGTGAAGTTGGATGATAGTTGAGTTAAGAAATTAGACATCTAGTGAGAAAAATGGTTGACATTGCAAAGATAGAATGTATTAGCATAAGATAAGGTTTTATATGCCAGAAAGATTCAATGATGTGCTATAATTTATGATCATATGATATGATGAAAGATTTGAAAATGTATTGAATAAGTGTTGATGAGTCAAGATCTTGATTTAGATCATTTGGACTAATTTAAAATTATAGTAATCATTGGGTTTAAAGTTCAGTCCAAATTATGCCCATTATAAGCCCAAATACATGGCTTAAAAGTTTATTACACTTTCTGAGTGATAGCATTCACCTATGATGATGATAGTATTTTCGGAGTCTAGTTTTATGATTTCATATCAAAAATTAAGATGATAATAATGTCCAGAGTTACTAATAACGTAGATCAAATGTCACAGTTTTTTGAATTATTGATTATATTTTTAAAAATCTTTAGGTGTTACAAATATCTCATTTGAGATCCTGAATTTACAAAATAACATAGCTCTTTATTTGAAGATTTTTTTTTCTTGAAATAAGTCACGAGAGTGAGTGATAGAAGATAAGAACTTTCTTATTAAAAAAATTAAAAAGTGTAAAGTTTCGCTCTATGTTGAAAAAAAAGTAAGAGAAATTAAGATAATGATTATTCCTCACCCATTAGAGTTGAAAAGTATTGGACACATTCAACCATTGCAAATTATCGGACCAATTGGAGCAATCGACGATAACAATTAGATCAGTTGAAAATTTTAAACTTGAACTATGGGTCCAATCCATCTGCTTTATCTACTCAATCAAAGCTTCTTATCTTCCTATCCTTTGGATACTTTATCAAATTAGGAATGGTCCTCTTCAAACCTTCGTCACATATATTCTTATCTTATCTTATCTTGATACCATAATCTAGCTAAACATCAGAAAGAAAGAAAAAGAGAGAGAGAGAGAGAGAGTAATCATGACATCCTTTCGAGAACCACTCGCGTCTTCAACGATCAGGCAAAAATTAGGAACGTTTTCCATGTCCATCACACCAACACCTCTCTATTGCTCTCTCGCTTCTTTTCCGACAGATGTTTCAGCAGATCCGCAGTGAACTGCTCCATGTTCTTGCTCGACGAACCAGTCGGAGTCACCGCACTCTTGACCGCCCTTCGAGCTTCCTCCATCTCCTTTCTCAGCGCATCGCCTACTCTTCCTCCCATCAGGTTGTCGATCCTCCTCGAGACTTCCGCCCTGCTCACCTCGCCGATACTTCCGACATCGATCCCTGTCCTCAGGTCCTCCACCACCATCTTCCGGTTCGTCGGCTGGTCCGCAAACACCGGGAAGCATAGCATCGGCACCCCGCACCACATGCTCTCCAGGATCGAGTTCCACCCGCAGTGCGTCAGGAAGCCGCCCACCGCCGGGTGCACAAGGACTTGCTTCTGACGGCACCACGGCACCACGATCCCCCTCCCTTTGCATGCCTCGATGAACCCCTCCGGAAGTGGGCTGGCCTCCGAGCTCCCGCTTCCTGGCCGAAGCACCCATATGAAGCTGGATTTGCTGCCGAGGACTCCGTAGGCGATCTCGGCCATGTCCCGCTTGCTAACCTGGGCGATGCTTCCGAACGAAATATAGAGGACGGAGCGCGGCAGCATGGAGTGGAGCCACTGCGAGCAATCTAGCTCGGGCCATAGGCTGGTCGCTGCCTCGCCTTCGCCGGAGAAGGGAGCGATGGGCCCCACGGCGTAGAATGGCCACTCCTGCTGCAGCGCCCTGATGACCTCCGCTTCGAGCTCCTGCACCGTGTTGCACAGCACGAAGTCGGCCCCCTTGACCTCCTCGAATGCCTTACCGACGTTCCTGAGCACCCGCCATGACGCCTGCGGCGAGTGAAAGAACGACACGAGGTCCGTCGGCTCGATGGACGGCACGCCGGGTATGTACGTGATGGTATCCTTGCGAGTCTCTGTTCGGTCACCATGAACAAACACGAGAAGCTCGATCGATCAATCACGAAGGAGAACGTTCGTGGCAAAGGATGAATACCAACCGGTAGGAGAGCCGAAGTGGCCATTTTCGACGAGGAGGTTCATATGGCAGTAGATGGCGAAGACGAGCGCCGACTCGGTCCAGAAGGAGACATAAGGCAGCCCAAACTTGTTGGCCAAGGTCGATGGCCACACGGCGAAGGTGTCGGAGATGAGGACGTCGATGGGGGGCTCTGCGAGCAGGAGCTTCCGCATAAGCTCCTCGACATGGGCGGGGAGCAGGTGGTAGAAGGCATCGGAGAATTGATCCTGGTGCATGTCCCTGTCGAAGGACACGGGCAGGCCGTCGCTCACGAGCTCGTAGCGGATGTCCATGCCCATCGAGCGGGCGTCGGCGAAGACCTCGTGGCCGTCAACGGACACCGCACCGGAGGCGGTGCGCTGGTGGTGGAAGGCCTCGGTGGTGACGAAGGTGATGATGAAACCCCTGGCGGCGAGCTTGACGGCGAAGTTGGCAGACGGCGTAAAGTGGCCCTGGAAGGGCGCGGCCACGAAGAGGGCGTGGTGCATGGGGATACCCTCCGATCCGGACATTTCAGTGCTGCGAAGCCTTGCTGACGGTGATCACCTGCAGATTTCTCCACCGTCTGCTCGACAATGGTGGCTCCCCTTTCCGTCCTCCTATAGCGTCATCCATGGCGTTACTGCAGACGGCCAGATCAAATCAGAGACATTTCAGCTTCCGTGGAAATGAACTATCACGTGCACTCGGAGGAAAACGAGTGGTCCTTTCGCAGTTCAATCATGTATGGCCACCTTGTGGACATGGTTTTGAGAGAGATCAACACGACGAGGCGTCAACGGCACGTTTCCGGTGCTCCCACGTGGAGACGAAGTGTGCGTGAGTGTCGATTATCCTTTGGGACTGCCGCATATATATATATATATATATATAACTGTCTTATCATGTGGGGGAGAAGCCGCTCCGTGATTCGTGCCCTTGGTTGGTGCTAATTAAATCTATACATTTGGTCCAAATTTGATTTCTTTTAATCCAATTTGGACGGATTCGATTATAAAAACCAATATGCAGATAGCCAAATTTATCGATAATCTAGACACTGTATTTTATTAGGGGATGACGATGGCAATAGTAGGTTCAGATGCTCGAATTTGAAATGAGTTCAAATAAGAAAATAATCATTTAAATTGAATTAAATTCAGTAACTAAGTAATAAGTTGGTGAAGGTGGGTTATGATTCTATAATCTTGTTTGAGGTCAGGTTTAGAATATAATTTTTGATAAGTGAGTATGATATATCATCGTCATATCAATATATTTTTATGCATTAAAATATATTATATAATATTTTAATTTTTTTAAAAAAATACTAAAGATAGAAAGAATAAATATTATAATTTTATTATATTATAAAATATATATTTGATTCTAATCTTGGAGAAGTTGAGTAGTCGGAATGACTGCATATCTATATTATATTAAACAAAAAATGTAGTTGATTTTGAGTTTGGAGACAAAGGAGGTAGAACGACCACATATTTCTATTACGTTGAACAAAACTTCTATATGATTTTGATTTTGAAGAGGAGGAGTAACAATAATGATATATTTTTATTATATCAAATTACATATAACATGCTCACACATTAAACATCCGACTTTTAACATTTTGATTCCTTTTAGATAAAAGGAAAGGTGAGATAAAGAGCCAAAGATCAAGATGAATAAATCCTATTGATGTGGTCTAAACTAAGGGTGAGGGCTAGTGAGTGATGTGGTGGTCTTGGTCCATCGTTGCCCAGATGTCAAAATATGAAAAACGTGTTGATATACATCTTATTGATAACACCACTGAAGGGGCTGGAAATCTATGTGAGGCATATTTCAAGTATGAGTTGTTTACTCCAATCTTTTGATGAATTATTTTAAGTAATTCATAATTAATTATGTATTTCTGGTTTTGTTTAACATATTATTTATCATAGCAGATGCTAACCTTAATACTATTTCTTTTTGTATTCAATTTCTCATGAATATAAATTATGACTCAATAGTTCATTTAGTTATTTAAGATAACTTACTTGACTATTTGATGCATGTTTGAATTATGAATTGTTGACTTTACTAATTATGTTGAGTAATTCATAATTAAATGAGATTTTTTAATGAAACTCATTAACTTAGTAATCATACTCCTCAATAACTAAAAAATTATGATATATATGGAATGCAAATTAACATCTTACAATCGTCTTACGACTGAAGTAATAAAAATTATTTTAATCATTTTAATAATTAAAAAATAATAAAATGATTAGATCAATACTTTGATTTTCTTAAAACATTACAAATTAAGAAGTTGGATAAGTTGAAAAAAAAAGTAAAATAGCAATATGATTCACTTAAAACATTTTGAAAGCTAAAAAAAAAAAAAATAATTCCATCTGTCCCAATACCAGCAACAAAAATGTCCACCTTCCCTCTTGTATTTTCCCAGATTTCTAGTAGACTCATAATATATTTGCTCAAGAATATATAGAATTTGAAAAAGAAAAATTGAAACTAGGGTAAAAAAATCATGGTAGACTGTGACCTTTTGGATTTTCAGGATTGTCAAATTGTTGAAGCATGTAAGCATTGGGCATAATCTTCATGATCTCTTATGCCTTTCGAACTTCTCCCTTCATGCCCTTGGCAGAATCCGTGATACTAGGAAGGGAGAAAGAGAAATGAAATTCGAGTAACAAGAAAAATCGAAAGTCAAGTTGTAGAAAAGAAACAAGCTCAAAATAGAACTTACATACAATAGATAAAAAGTTCACCACCGAGTTTAAAGTTACCATCTCAAAGAAATTAAACAAAGATACATAAATAAATTAAAATACTCACCACTCAAGGAAACATCCAAGAGATACAGAGTCCTAGAGAGCTCCAAAGAGCTTCTACCAATATAAATTAGGTACCAAAAGTTCTTTCTAGCCCTAGAATATCAAAGTAAGTACTAATGTATTAAACATCCCTTCATGCATAAGGAACTATGACATTAAGTACTTTACATCTACCAACTAACCTCTTTAATGCATTCCCTGGTCATGAAGAAATGTATCTTGAAATAGCTTTAACTTTGTTATGCTCATGAGCTATCATTTTTGAGTGGGCTGGTTTAAAACTTCTGAAATATTATAGTGGACTGTAGGGAATACCATAGGATCAACAAGATGCATAAATGTTGATTGTAGCAAATTAGATACTCATGTGTTAACCTCCCATGGTTGAAAAAGACTTGTCCTCAAGTCTTTATTTGTTTCATCACTATTATAAGGACTTAAATCAATCACATTAAATGTTGATGATATCAAATAATCTTCAGGTAGCTCGACCTCATAAGAATTCTCTCCAATTCTTTTAAGCACTTTGAATGGGCCATCAGCCTTTGGTTTCAACTTTCCAAATTTATCTGGTGGTAACCTCTCAGTCCTCACATGTACCTTTTATTTTGCTTCTCAAAGATTGATTTAGCATCATCATGTAACTTCTTTATCTATTTAGCCTTCTCGGTAGCATCTCTACTAAATTGCTTAGTTGCAAAATGAGAGACTAAGTTCAAAGAACTAGTAGGATTAACACCATAAACAATCTTAAAAGGACTCTTACCAATGCTATGATGCATGTAATGATTATAAGCAAACTCAATTTATGGAAGAATGAGATCCCATTACTTAATGTTCTTAGCAACATAGCTTCTAAATAAGTTTTTCAAGCTTTTGTTTGTTACCTCTATTTGCCCATCAGTTTATGGATGATGAGAGATGCTGAAATTCAAAGATGTACCTAGTTTCCTCCATAGAGTTCTCCAAAAATTACTAAGAAAATTTGAGTCTTGATTAGACACCATAATTTTTGGAATGTTATACAATCTAACAATCTCCTTGAAGTATAAATCATCAATATGAGATGCATCATTTGATTTATTATAGGAAATAAAGTGAGACATCTTTGAGAATCTGTTAACAACAACCATGATATAATCTTTGTTCCTTTGAGTTCTTAGCAGTCCTAAGACAAAATCAAGACTCACATCCTCCTATGGAGCATTCGACACTGGAAATAGAGTGTACAAATATGAATTTTGGCTTCTTGTTTTTGTTAAGTGACACACTCTGCATTACTTCACAAACCTCTCCACATCTCTGAACATCTTAGGCCAATATAATTTGATTGAATAAGAGCTAGAGTTTTGTCCCTACTAAAATGTCCTCCCAAAGTACCACTATGAGCTCCAACTATAATTACATGTCTCAAAGAACAAGATGGAACACAGAATGCATTAGCTCAAAAAAGAAATCCATCAAAAATAAAAAATTACTAAAGAGAAATTGATTTGCAATTTTGCTATATTGAGCTAAAATCCACATCATTTTGATAGAGATATTTGAATGTCTCATATCCAACCACTTTAACTTCTATAACAGATTATAAAAAAATATTTTATGCTTAATGCATCAGCAATTACATTTTGAACATCAAATTTATGTTTCATCATGAAGTTATAAGATTGTAATAACTCCACCTAAGCTGTATGTCTCTTGTTTAATTTATGTTAGTGATTACTATATGTTTAATAGAGGTCACTCAAATGCAAACATAGGATATGCGCTCAATTTCTAGCTATGCAAAACTAGCAGTGAACGAGGCTTCACTAATTAAGGACGAGACATACGTATGTTCACAGATGACATATTCATAATAATTTTAAAATTTATCTTTTAAGACTTTAAATTGGACAAAGATTTCACCATGCATCCTCCTTAGGCTATCGAGGAATAGCCTTAATGCTTGAGTAGTAAAAGTTATATATGACTTATACCTATGAACACATATGTATCAATTAATATATGAAATATGCATGTGTTTATCAGTGACTCGGCTTGAAAATTGGGATAGTAAGGACATATATAATTTTTACTTCTCAAACATCTAAATATACAAACATGAAGCATAATGATAGACTTCATTCAATAAATGATTTATTAACATGTCATTCAAGATTAACCCATCTTCAAAATATTAACCCATCCACACTAAACCTAAAAAAAGATAAAATAAAAAATAAAAGCTTATCTAAGTCTTATCTCATCGAAGGCCTTAAAGCCTTATAGGAACCTATCAATATTATAATAGGTTACTTCTCAATACGTAGAAACAATATATAATTATATCACATCAACAAAGAAATAATTTGTAGAATTATATTTATTTATCATATAATTCAATCTCTCTGGTGTATCGTATCATGAGATAGTATTTTAAATTAATCCGAAGATAACATAGAAGTGAGTGGAAAGGAAAAGAAGTAAAAAAATAGAATAATAATGAACTGAGAAGCAATTAACTTATATGTACCATAAAAAATCTTGGAAGCCATCATTTTATAGACATGGGTTTTGCAAGAGATATATTATGATTTACTTCATTTTCCTTATGTGTCACATTATGAGATGATCGCTACAAATGAGACCAATGACGATCTTGTACCGAGTAAAAGAAGAAGAGTGATAGAGAAGGTTGCGTTGCAGAAGATTGTTTGGATTGCATCATCATTAATCGTGTCGTGTCCTCCTCCTTTACCTGTGTGATGGCAAGCTCAAGAGAAGAAGAAGGTTCATAAAGAATCCCTCCAACTCCTCCTCGAGGCAGAAGAGAGAGAGATAGAGAGAATAGCTTATATACTCCTCAACCACCGCATTGCGTAAGCCATGACCAAGAATCTTTTCGGCAAGACTCTCGAAGGTGATTGCTCTCTCTCTCTCTCTCTCTCTCTCCCCGACGACCCACCAGATCATTATCAATTAGCAGTATGAGAGATATGATTATGGATATATCGATGCTTGTCCACAAGCACAAGGGAAGATCACAGATGTCTCATGCATAGGAGCATTTGCATGCCAAGCAATCAAAGCTTGGACGAAGAAGAGACAGATATACCGTAGGTCAAGTCTTCAGGCAGTCACAATTCTTTCTTTTGTGCTTTCTCTATGGCAAGTGCACTTGATGCTGAAGACTCCAAGCTGTGCTATGACTCTTTTCCTCCATGGGAAAATATGGATCTCTTCTTTCATGAGAGCTTGTTGCTATTAGTCACCATAAATAACACGGACGTAGAACAAGTTTCTTTTTGCTAAAAACTCTTTCATGATATTATGAACTCAGAATGTAATAGAGCCTCACTTTGTTGGTCACACGATCGATCATGTCTGGTTATGTGTGTAACGATTCTTTGTAGTCTCAATATATTCTTCAAACAAACATACATATTGCTTAGGTTTCTCTTCATATAACTAATTACTCTTCAGATTTTTTTACTTGCAGATACTGGAAAGTCATGAGTTGATCGAGGAAAAATAAGTTGAGATAGTCCTTGGCATCTGAGTGCATTGTCGATATATTTGTTTATTGTGGAATGCAATCTTATGGGAGTAGAAACAAAATTTTCATGATCACTAACCATGTCAGGATCATAAAAAAAGAAAATAATAAAATCAAGAGGATTTATACTCCAGATCACGAGAAAAACACTTAGTGAAAATATGTCTTATTGCAATCACATCTAGTAATTCATTTAATGAGAAAGAAGCGATGAAAACATGAAATATGCCTATGCTAATGTAATGATGAAGTGCTGCTATTCTTGATATCAGTGATGTACTTCCTACTTAATTTCTCCCGTGGAAGTTGTAAAACCTCAAAGTTCTTCTATATGAGAAAGACACCCTTTAATACATATTCATCATGTTGATCAAAATTTATTATAAGATCCATGCTAATGATGGAGGAGTATATTCCGAGAACAACTAAACAAGAAAACAAGATAGAAGGAGCATTTCAATGATCGTGATTGTAGTACTACAAACCAATATTGACTTGTTTTTTAGGAAGCTTCAGTGTTGTTTCTCTTCATAGAGAGTTGTCGCCAAACATGCCTATATGTTTGGAACCATAGAAACATAGAAAAACTAATAATGGCAAGAGGTCACATGCCCAAGATCAAGTGCGATGTGATCATGCAAGTGATTAGTTCCTTCGTGGAAACACGCAAGCAATGAGGTCAAGACTACTTGTTTACTTGCGACCATGCTTTGTGATCGGGACCATCTTTTTCTCATGTTCTTGGAATCGTACTTATTTTTTATGCTTAACAATATTATATAAAAAACAACTCATGCACATGGATTAGATCACTGTATCGATGCCATATTCTTGATAGTTGTGGGGCTTCAAGAAAAATATAATAGATTATAGTGACGAGAGATATGAGAAAAAAATTTAAATGTTGATTTTAGGATTAGTTTAATTTTGGTGGTAGATTGAAACTATTATCAGTGTTTGAATATATGTGCTCATCATTAAACTGAATTCGACCATAAAGAAATGTTCTTTCCATTGTCACCAGGGAGAAGATGATGTTGTCCTTAATTCATCTATCTGATACCTGCTATGAACCCTAAAGGTTATCACAAACAAATAAACATCTATGAGTTTTCCTTCACTGCATAATAAAGCTCACTGACGTATACTTGTAGTAAAATTAACTACCAAGTTCAACTCTGCTGGATGCCAGAATTCAAGCAATTGGACGAAGAAGATTTACTCTAGCATTTATCTTTTTTATGTTAACCCAAAACATTGGTTTGATATAGTGCCAGCAACACCATAGGGTTGAGTTTGAAAACCTCCTTCCTTCCTGCAAATCGAACATCCAAAGCAATTGGTAATACTCAGAACATCTTGTCAAAGGCGAAAATTCTTTGATCAAAACAACCCCAGAAACATTCTTCTCAAAATAAAATAGGATGCAGACTTTGCAGACATAATTCCCCACTACATCAAAATTTTAAAGAAAAAGTACCAAACAGGTAGTAGTAGGATGTGAATCACAATTGCTGTGACAGTTATTTAGTTAGAGACTTGACTACTGAATTCAGAGACACGATACTGCTAACTCTTACACAAGCAAGAGGGAAGTGCAATAACACAAATTGGAGGGCAATTTCCAAGCAATGTTGAATCTGATTGCAATCAGTAATAGCTCACTTAATATATTTGACCCCAGCTGGACACTTTATATATCATTGATCATATCACCACACGAGATTATCACTTTCATTGTCATGTTTCAATCTGTATCAAAGCACCATTTACGAATTACAGCCTCATATGACTGCAAGATGCTCATGTAAAACAGATCGATCAACTCCAAACTTATGCCTTCCCTCTTTGCTCCCAGTTTAACGTCGCGTCGTTGAATCCAGGACGGACAATCATTAATATGCAATCTGAATGATCTTAAAGAGTGATTAATCCCCTACACATTTTGCTAACTGCGGTTTCTCTTCAGAGTTGATAAGTGGAATAACATTTTCTTCCATAATTCTTGGGTTTACTTCCATTCCTCACAGGATAGAGCACATAGTGTTGGAAAATGACGAGAATATCAAAGAGCACTACTTCCTGCAACAAAAAGAGAGAAAAAAAAAATTAACATAAAGGATAAGCATTTTGGATAAAATTGAGCAGAGATGTGCAATATTTATCTTCTCTACATTTAGAAATCACCTGCATGCTCAGTTAACATAAAATTAGGATCAATCATTGATCAAGGACACCGTGGAAGAAACGCAATGCAAAACTGATAGCATAACTGCATTCTAGGATAATTATATCATCCTATTTCTCATAAAACAAAATTTAGCAAGTTCACAAATGATAAAAAAACTTTGTGAAATCACCCAATACATCTAATAGTTCTAATCAATTTGCAATCCGGTGTCTTGTCTGCATCAATACTAGATAAATCAAAGTATGCATGTATGCCCTTAGAAGGTGAGTTATACAGTGAGCAACAATCTTTCTCCTTTTCCCCACTCTGACACTGAATTGTAAAAGAACTAGCACACTAACCAAAAACATTCAAACATGATAATGCCACTAGTCAGTTGATCCGGTTTATTCTTAAAGCAAACTGATGAGTTAACTTGCAATATCGGCTCCATCACCAAATCTACCTCATTAAGAGGAGTGATGTGGTGCCTGTTGGATCTAGAATTCCAAAGGGTCGACAATCCGACATGGTCTCAACCTATGGCCTCTAGACTTGTGCTGAGTTCGGCCAGCCTAATTTTAATTTCTTTTTATTTATTACTTAATGTCTTCGATAGAAGAAAAGGGGAAAAATAAAAGTAAAACAAGAAGCATATTGCCATTGCTCCTGGGTCCTGCCATCGCATTCATATCAAGGCTTCAATCTTTGTGTTCTGTCTACGCTCCTAAACAGCATGCCCTTGTTGGCGGCAATAGTCCCATCGGCAAGCGAGGAGGTGAGAGGATGGCTGACAAGGGGGAGATCCAGTAGAGGAGGGAGAGGAGAACCAGGAATAGCAGGATTACATAAGAGAGGATATCAAGGGGGTGAAGAATGAGAGGTTAAGGAAACGAAGAAGATACAAGGAAGGAGTGTAATAAAGAGCGAAAGGAAATCAACAAGAGAGGAAGTTCACGTCAAGCTGCCGACATACCAACACATCCAAACTCACGACCTGAGTTGCGGATCCCTAGAATACTATAGGTATGATGGGTCCAGTTACAAGTTTGGGCATTTGTGTTCAACTTAGTGATGAGCAAAATAGGATATCAATCATAAATTGAACAAATTGCTATTAGAAGAGTTAAAACAAAGAAACTAAATGAACTCTGTAAAATGACCCATGATGAACACTTTAACTAACTATTAACTAAGTGTAGCACAACTACCAACAGTGTACAAAACATCAAGCTGCTCCAAACTATATTTAATAAATTATCGCTAAATATTTGGTCTAGAAATTTTCTGAAATAGATTGTCTAGGTTGTAATATGTATTTAGAACGACAATAACAAGTGAGATATTTCAACAAATTGGGGTCACAAAAGCCCCACCATTAAGCTTCAATAAATATATTATCACTAACCATATTTAGGATCATATGATCCTTCTTGTTTTTTAATAGTCTTCTTAGATCTATTTCCACACTTTTTTAGCACCAGTAACGTAATTGAAAGAACATTTAATAGAGTTGCAGGAAAAACAAATGCATTCAAAGATGTTAATTCAAATACTATTACAGGATTGCCCCAGAAAATTATACCACAAACAACTTTAAACAAGACTTTTCAAATATATGAAAGCTGCACAGCTGAAATGATATGAAAGCTGAATAGCTAAAATGATATAAAATTATATCATTATGTTGAACAGCTAAACAGGACTGGCCATTATTTGAGAACAGTAATGTAATTGAAAGAAATAGTCTTCTTAGATCTATTTCCACACTTTTTTAGCACCAGTAATGTAATTGAAAGAACATTTAAAAGAGTTACAGAAAAAACATAAAGAAAACCAGCCTTGCCAGCTAAATTTTGTCAACCTGTATGAACCAAGGAGAAGCAACCAAGTTTGCTGATGGATAAAACATAAGGTATGGTACAAAGAACTAGAATCGTTTTAATGAACAAGGTTCAAAAATGCAAAAGTGGACATACACCGGGTGAAAGTCTAGCATGGTATCATTTTACTGTTATGGAAAAACACAATTGCTTATGTTGGGTAGAGGAAGTCCTAAAATTACAGTGGTTAAAATCAAAATGGTTTCAAGCATCACTCATTATGTATCAAGCCAAACACAATATGCATGACAACTTATTCAAAACCTCAAAATAGTTGCTCGCTATCACCAAAAGATAAGTATCACATGAGGTGGTTTTTCTATCAAATGGAACTCTAATTAGGCCTCAATTATATTTTAAAAACATATTCGACTGGTTAATTGGACATATTCCAGACCAATGTTTGACTTACCGATCCGTACCAGTGTACCAAGTTCATCTTGGTACCGGTACGGTACTGATACCGGGAGGTATGCAAAGTGTATACCGCCCGATATATTAAAAATATAAAATAAATATTATATTATATAATATTAATATATTAAAATATAAAGAAAAGAGAAAAGGGGCGACGTTACCTCGATCTTTCTCCCCGCGCGAGAGAAAAAGCGCCCTCGACATAGCCTCGGCAGTCTTGTGGCGGCGACCATGGCGTGGCCGATAGCCGCACGGGCGCTAGGTATTCATGCTTCTCCTCTTTTCTTTTTTTTTTTTTCCTCTTCTTCTTCTTCCCTTTTTCTCACTCAATCGACCGTCGACGGTTGATTTCTCCCTTCAATCGACTGCTGACGGTCGAAATCGACAACCGACGGTCGATTTATAGCGGAACCGCCCGACAACGGATGGTCCGCATACCGGCAACCTGACGGACGGTATACTCGTGCGATACAAGTCGAAATAGCAAACCTTGTTCCAAACTCCACTATAACACTATCGTGACATCAACTATTCTGAAATCTTTATATAAATGATCTATTATCCAAAAACGAGTAAATATACACCATCCTTTAAAATGAGATAATAAATTTTATCTATCACTTTTTACACCGTATCTAAATTATGCAAATAAAATACAAAACAAATGAAAAAGCAACTATTCATGTAGGATGTACTTGATTGCTGTCATGATAACCTGTATTGTCCTGAATTCATGCCATTAAAGAAAAATTAATGAGTATATGAGACAGCTGCAAGAAGTCATTTTTTTAAAAAAGCAAACTTATAGATGTTAACGGCGTCTTCTTTAATGTTCTTTCTTGGGGTTCCAGAAGATATACGACATAAATGTTTCTTTAGTTAAATTATATTTTCAAAACTTAAGTTTTCTTATAAGAACAAAGTATTACTTGAAAACAGAGATGAGCCAAAGCCAAGAATGATTGGGCCAGGCCAAGAACACACAGACCACAGCATAAAGCAAGACAATAACAGTGATACCAATGCAAGTCTTTGAGACCTTCTGACTTCCATGCTGAAGAGATTAAGAATAAAAAGGAGGTAAAAAGAGAGTTAGCAGAGGAAAGAAGGTAAGGGACTATCTATCATACAGCAAGAAGATGATCTCGTACAAGAAGGATCACTTCATAGATCAAAACTTAGAACAATGCAAAAGCCGTCAACGCAACAGCATGCACTGAAAAGGCTACATCATCTGCAGCTACAGGAATCATCTGAAATTAAGAGAATTAATTTGTAGAATAAACATTCCAAACGAACACGATGTTAATCAGCAAATCAATAATTTACATATGTAGAATCTATGGGAAAACCTTCAGCAAGGTGACTGAACAAACCCGGAATTAATATTTTAACGTGTATAATGGAAGTTAGGAAGAAATCCAAAATTATAACAGAAATGATTCACAGGCTTATACTTTAAAGCATGCGACCACAATGATTTTAGAACAAAACAAATCAACGATACAGATGGTCTGCATCCGATAAAAATGATATGATTGTCCATCACTACATTATGTAGCTCAAGAGAATTGGCCTCCCAAAATGAAGAGAGAAGACTGAATGAAACTTTACTACTAAAATTGACAAAAGGCCATTAATACTAAAACATTCTACAGTGTTTATAATAAGGAATTCAATTTTGTCCAGATTGACTCATACCCAACGGATATCTACCAGTTTGGGCATGACCCAGACCGAACGTCGAACTCCCTATTTGAAATAGTATGGCCACCTTTAATTACTTAAGCAGCTCTCTTTTTGTCTTTTTCAAACACAGCTGCCCGATGCACCAAGGCTCATGACACACAAGTGTCTCCTCTCCACCATCTGCCACCCGCCGCACCTCCAATTCGTCACCTCCTCCTTCCTTCTTCCTCATTTGCTTTTGGAGTAAGCTTATAGTTGAAACCCATTCTCATATGAGAAGAAGCAAAAAAAGTTTGTGGAAAGAGAAAAATAGACATTTTTCTATATGAAGTGATTCCTATATCTAGTTTGGTATAGTTGATATCTGACAAATTTGAAGGATGTTTGGTATCTAAATCATTCTAAAGTCATATAAGGCAAATTGACCAGATAATTAGAATAGTATTTGATAAATTTCAAAGCTCTCCTTTAATAGAATTTTATGGGGTGATGAGATTAGATTATCCACAACACTAAAAAAAGTATATTCCGGTAAGGCTAGATGTCGTGATTAAATACTCGATTGTTTCTTTGTGCAACTAATTTAATTTTAATTCATCAGTAGTCTCTATTTGTTTCTTCTCTTCTCCTTGAATCGAAGAAAATTTGATAGGAGGGCCATATCCAACCATTGTTATTGTTTGATACTTGAGTCTGAGTGTAGGAGCTAGAGAGAAAGAGAATTATAAAATTGAAAATAAGATCTAAAGAACACCCTAAAGATGAAAAGAAGCATGATAAACTACAGATGCATGATACAAATTGCAAGCTCTCCACTTATTTATATACAACTTTAAGCTTTACCAACCTTTCAGTAAATGATTCTATATATTTACTCTCTTTAAAATCCACTAATCCAAAGCCATGAAGCAGAAACTCAAACGCTTCCTATTTTTTTTCTTGTAACTTTGCTTTGTATCGGAATAATGTTAAACGTGTAATATCCTCCGTATGACATAACATTGACCCATCACTTAATTAAATATCTTTCTTCCCCTATCATGTTAATTGCATATACATAGATAATATGCATGCATATATCTTACATTTGGCAGTGCAAATTCAGAAACATCCAGCCTGTAGTCCTTTAATCTCAAAATTAAAAACATAAAAAATACAATTGAAGAATAAAATAAGTTTGTGTAGTATTGAGTCTCCAGACAAGGAAGAAAGTTATGATTTGAGGAAAGAAGTTAAAAGCTTAAGTAATTAATTAATGGAAATAGGTATAAATTCTGAAAAGGCAGAATTCGATTCCCTGACTAACAAATGACCCGATCCGTGATGGGCAGCTGGCTCACCAAGTATTCAGATCATTAAGAGTACCTCATCTAGTCCTAAATTTGGAATATTAAGAAAATACAGGAAAAGAATATCACCCTTGAACAGAAGAAAAAAAACGGAAGCATTAACACCAACACTAATAAGCAATATAATTAAACCGCATGATGCAAGCAATTTGACAAGTTCATACCACCAAAATTTCATCAACTACTTCAAGATCCAAATTCCTCCTATGCCTTGAATCTTGTGTGGACCTACATTATAGGACCTTCTGGTTATCGGGATAAAACAAAAGGTCGAAAGAGAAAAGGTTAGATCCACTTAATCTTTGCCTATACCAGGCTTTCCCCCTGAAGAATGTTGCTTTCAGAAGGCTCAGTGCCAATGACCTGAAGAAATTGGAAACGAGAAAGACCAAGAATTAGGAATTCCATACACAGAGAAACTTAGCATAAAGAGGTAAGAGAAAAAAATAGAAAGGAAAAAGAACCTTGATTGTTAGGATTTTTGACCTTCAAAAAACAACCAACTCCAGATATAGTTCCACCTGTCCCAATACCAGCAACAAACATGTCCACCTTCCCTCTTGTATCTTCCCAGATTTCTGGACCAGTAGACTCACAGTGTATCTGCACCAGAATATACAGAATTTGGAAAAAAAATGAAACTCGGGTAAAAAAAAAAAAAATCATGGTAGAATGTGACCTTTGGATTTGCAAGATCGTCAAATTGTTGAAGCATATAAGCATTGGGCGCATTCTTCGGGATCTCTTCTGCCTTTTGAACTGCTCCTTTCATGCCATTGGCAGAATCTGTAAGGACAAGTTATTCTCCGAAAGCCTTCAGCAGAACTCGTCTTTCAATGCTCAAAGATGCAGGCATGGTCGATATCAGTTTGTATCCTTTGGCAGCAGCAATAAACGCAAGACCAATCCCGTGTTACCACTTGTTGGTTCCACCAATATACTCTTTAGAAGCAAAAAAAAGAAAAACAAAGAAATCAATCAGTAACAATGGAATGACAATGAAGAGGCAGATTTACAAGAATGGCCACAATAAGGTCCTCAAACAAAGAGTTTAAACATGAGAAAAGGTGAAGAAACCGAAAAGATGGCGATCAAGAACCAAGCTGTCTAATCTCTCCCCGCTCGTCTCCCTCTTCGTCTTCCTTCCTTTGCCTGCGCCTGCAAGCCGCCTCCGCTAGAATGCTGCCTCCTCCGGATCCCCTGTCCGAGTGCGACGGCGGCCCTGCTAATGGGTCCTATCTAAAGCAGGGCTAATTCACCAGGCACGAATCTCAAAGTTAAAAAAAATGACGTGGCTTGCATAGGGGAGCCTCACCGCACGCTCTCTCACTCGCGCGCTTTCTATGCGGAACGCGGTCCAGAAAGCCTATTTATGCTCTCTCCCTGGCGGAAGGAAGTCTGTCTCGGCTCCCTCTCGGTCTTCGACTTCTTCCGGCGAAGCTTATTTCTCCTCTGTCAATCTCGTTGGCTGGAGGAAGGCGATCAAGAACCAAGCCTGTCTTCTCCCCCGCTCGTCTTCGTATTCTCCTTGTGTCTCTTTCTCTCGCGCGCGCGTTGGCTGGCGGAATTCGATCAAGAAACAATGAAGCTCTCCTTCTCCCCGCTCGTCTCCGTCTTCGTCTTCCTTTGCCTGCGCAAGCCTCCTCCGCTAGAATACTGCCTCCTCCGGGTCCCTGTCCGAGTGCGATGGCGGCCATGCGATTTTGCTTACCCCACTTGGCGAAGTCGCCTTATCTGTTCTGGCACGCCTACCCTCCCCCGACCTTACAATGCTGCGCGGCCTTCTCCGCCGCCATCGAAGGTCCCGACGCCGCCTGCCTATGCGTTCTAGCCCGTCAGAAAGCGTTCTTGGGGAAGCCGATCGAAGCTTCACGCCTCTTCTCCCTCCCTTCGCCTGCGGGAACCCGGTCGACGCCTTCGCCACTGAGACCTGCCAAGATTCTGCTCCTCCGGCTCCTCCTGCTGCCGCTCCTCCGGCCTCCCGTTTTAACCTCAGGTTCACATTAACAGTTGGTTTGCCTGCATCTGTAGTTGTAGTTGTAGTTCTTGTTTTGGCGATATTGGTCTCCGCTATCTACGTTCGCGATTGCTCGTTTCTAGAACTCTTTTGTCGAATTGCTTCTGTCATTTCGGGTTGATTCATTTGTTTCTTGATCTTGATTGTTAGGTGCTGGTTATTGTTAGGTGCCGGTTGCTTTTAGTGTTTTTTTTTTTAAGTCTCATTTCTATGTTTCAGTGTTATTTCTTTTTTAGGTGTTCTTTCATTGGGATATTGCATGCATGTGTCTTCGAGTTCTTTCTTTTCGAGTTATTTCTTCTCGGATTTCTTCCGTAGGGGTATCGTATACTGGTTTCTCGGATTCTAGACCGTCAGTTCTTTTTTTTCTTTTTTCATCTTGCATGTGTTTTCGAATACGTATGCTGATTTTTTTTATTCTAGATTCTGCGTTTTTTTTCTTTGTGTTCTTTTATTGGGAACTTACGTATATCTTCAAATACGTGCACTGGTTTCTTAGACTCTAGGTTTTGCATTGGTTCTTTAATTCGCTAGTGCATTTACTTTCTTGGTATATACCTTTTTCGACTCAAAAAGAAAACACAAAAGCTCATTCATTATTTCGTTTATTTTGTTAGTTGCATTCATGACCATCTTCTTTGCTCGCGGTGTATCATTTTCCTATGCTGCATGATCTCATCGGACACATATATGCATTATTCGTTTTGAGTCTGACAAACATTTATGCAAGTGAAGTTCTGATATAGAGTTGATTTTAGATGGAACATCGTGAGCTTTTTTCTTTCCTTTACGACCGGGTTGTGGGTAAATAAATCGATTGAGCCTCCTTGAGTAGGCTCAAGGAGGGTTTTTTCACCCTAGCTTTTACGGTTAGGGTTTTTCCCTCCAACGAGGTTTTGCCTTGATCTATCATTCGATCGAGGATTTCCTCGGATTAAAAATTGTATTGCAAATATTAAGGATTGAATGAAATTCTATCATTTCAATAAAATTGTTGTGGTTTCCTAATACATTATATAGAATTAAATGTTTTCTAAACATATGATGTCTCAAGTATTTAGAGTAAGCTTATTGAAGCATTAAAAATTACTTCAATATATGTACTAATATATTTATCATTTGTAAAATATTTTCTTTGAATTATGGTTATGATTACTTCTAATTTGTATTAAAAAAACCCAAATTCATAATCCTACCAAAATAAAATATTTTCTTGCAACCATAATTTTAGCTATAATTTGGCCAAACAAGTTTAAACTTTAATATTAATATAAATGACCCACCTCATCAAATTAACATCAATAACATGATCATCTACCCAAGAAGAATTAATAGTTAAAGTGAACTAAGAATTCTCATGCCAGCAACTATACCTTGTCGAAAAGACTTCTAACGTTAACGTGTCATATGAGCAGATGTGTAGGCCTTATCCTTTTTTATATGATAAATATTCAATAGGAGAACCATGAAAACAAAAAAATTAAGATCGACACATCCGCCCACTAAACAATAAAACCAACCACAAATATTTAATTTGGTAGAATAATGTTACAACTTTAAAAATCAAATAATTCCCAAAGCAAAGTATGTATTATTCTTCCGGCGAAAAGAAAAGAAAAGACTAGAGAATGGAAACATTCTTTAAGTTTATTACTCTCCCAAAAGATTATTTAAATAAATATAAGTAACATTATTTAAGTTTGTAATGCACCTACCGTACTATATAGGTACATACATATTTTAAGTTTTTTGTACATACTATATATTTTATATGCCTCTTATCTTTAAAGTAAATCTAAATTTTATAGGAAGATTGTAACTTGAACATATAGACGACCAACAATTCTCCTATATAATTTTATTTTTTTTGGTGGGCCCACAAGTAACCTTACTGCAAAATATGTTATCGAACATTGAATCACAAAATGAAGAAAAAATAATGTATCAGTACCATATCATTTTCAACATAAGCATCATAAGTAAAAGAGGTATTGTCTTGACTATTTTCACATGCAAAATCAAATGATTACTGAAGAATAAAAAAATTAAAATAAGAAAACTTAATAATATAATTGTTCCATTACAAGTCAGAAAAAACTATATGTTTGATAGAGGTCACTCAAATTCAAACATAGTATATGCGCTCAATTTCTAGCTATGCATAACTAGGAGTGAACGAGGCTTCACTAATTAAGAACGAGACATACGTATGTTCACAGATGACATATTCATAATAATTTTAAAATTTATCTTTTAAGATTTTAAATTGGATAAAGATTTAACCATGCATCCTCCTTAGGCTATCGAGGAATAGCTTTAATGCTTGAGTAGTAAAAGTTATATATGACTTATACCTATGAACACATATGTATCAATTAATATACGAAATATGCATGTGTTTATCAATGACTCGGCTTGAAAATTGGGATAGTAAGGACATATATAATTTTTACTTCTCAAACATCTAAATATACAAACATGAAGCATAATGATAGACTTCATTCAATAAATGATTTATTAACATGTCATTCAAGATTAACCCATCCACACTAAACCTAAAAAAGAAAATAAAAAATAAAAGCTTATCTAAGTCTTATCTCATCGAAGGCCTTAAAGCCTTATAGGAACCTATCAATATTATAATAGGTTACTTCTCAATAGGTAGAAACAATATATAATTATATCACATCAACAAAGAAACAATTTGTAGAATTATATTTATTTATCATATAATTCAATCTCCCTTGTGTATTGTATCATGAGATAGTATTTTAAATTAATCCAAGATAACATAGAAGTGAGTGGAAAGCAAAAGAAGTAAAAAATAGAATAATAATGAACTGAGAAGCAATTAACTTATATGTACCATCAAAAATCTTGGAAGCCATCATTTTATAGACACGGGTTTTGCGAGAGATATATTATGATTTACTTCATTTTCCTTATGCATCACATTATGAGATAATCGTTACAAATGAGACCAATGACGATCTTGAACCGAGTAAAAGAAGAAGAGTGACAGAGAAGGTTGCGTTGCAGAAGATTGTTTGGATTGCATCATCATTAATCGTGTCGTGTCCTCCTCCTTTACCTGTGTGATGGCAAGCTCAAGAGAAGAAGAAGGTTCATAAAGAATCCCTCCAACTCCTCCTCGAGGCAGACAGAGAGAGTAGCTTATATACTCCTCAACCACCGCATTGCGTAAGCCATGACCAAGAATCTTTTCGGCGAGACTCTCGAAGGTGATTTCTCTCTCTCTCTCTCTCTCTCTCTCTCTCTGACGATATTGGTCTTGTTTTGGCGATATTGGTCTCCGCTATCTCGCGATTGCTCGCTTTCTAGAACTCTTTGTCAATTGCTTGTCATTTCGGGTTGATTCATTTGTTTCTTGATCTTGATTGTTAGGTGCTTTCTCCTCAACCACCGCATTCGTAAGCCATGACCAAGAATCTTTTCGGCGAGACTCTCGAAGGTGATTTCTCTCTCTCTCTCTCTCTCTCTCTCTCTGACGATATTGGTCTTGTTTTGGCGATATTGGTCTCCGCTATCTACGTTCGCGATTGCTCGTTTCTAGAACTCTTTTGTCGAATTGCTTTCGCCATTTCGGTTGATTCATTTGTTTCTTGATCTTGATTGTTAGGTGTCGGTTGCTTTTAGTGTCTGCTTTTTAAGTCTCATTTCTATGTTTCGGTTATTTCTTTTTAGGTGCTCTTTCATTGGGATTTTGCATGCATGTGTCTTCAAGTTATTTCTTCTCGGATTTCTTTCGTTGGGTTTTCGTATACTTGTTTCTCGGATTCTAGACCGTCAGTTCTTTTTTTTTTTTTATGTTTTTCATCTTGCATGTGTTTTCGAACACGTATGCTGATTTCTTTTATTCTAGATTCGCATTTTTTTGTGTTCTTTTATTGGGAACTTACGATATCTTCAAATACGCATAATCGTTTCTTAGACTCTAGGTTTTGCATTGGTTCTTTAATTCGCTAGTGCATTTACTTTCTTGGTATATACCTTTTCCGACTCAAAAAAAAAAAACACAAAAGTTCATTCATTATTTCGTTTATTTTGTTAGTTGCATTCATGACCATCTTCTTTGCTCATGTGTATCATTTTCCTATGCATGATCTCATCCGACACATATATGCATTATTCGTTTTGAGTCTGACAAACATTTATGCAAGTGAAATTTTGATATAGAGTTGATTTTAGATGGAACATCGTGAGGGCCTAGCTCGGGCTGTGAGCTTTTTTCTCTTTTTTTTTTCCTTTACCTGACCCGGGTTGTGGGTAAATAAATCGGTTGAGCCTCCCCTTGAGTAGGCTCAAGGAGGGTTTTTTTCACCCTAGCTTTTACGGTTAGGGTTTTTCCCCCCAACGAGGTTTTGCCTTGATCTATCATTCGATCGAGGATTTCCTCGGATTAAAAATTGTATTGCAAATATTAAAGATTGAATGAAATTCTATAATTTGAATAAAGTTGTTGTGGTTTCCTAATACATTATATAGAATTAAGTATTTAGAGTAAGCTTCTTGAAGCATGAAAAATTACTTCAATATATGTACTAATATATTTATAATTTGTAAAATATTTTCTTTGAAGTATGGCTATGATTACTTCTAATTTGTATTAAAAAAACCCAAATTCATAATCCTACCAAAATAAAATATTTTCTTGCAACCATAATTTTAGCTATAATTTGGCCAAACAAGTTTAAACTTTAATATTAATATAAATGACCCACCTCAGAAAATTAACATCAATAACATGATCATCTACCCAAAAAGAATTAATAGTTAAAGTGAACTAAGAATTCTCATGCCAGCAACTATACCTTGTCGAAAAGACTTCTAACGTTAACGTGTCATATGAGCAGATGTGTAGGCCTTATCCTTTTTTATATGATAAATATTCAATAGGAGAACCATGAAAACAAAAAAAATTAAGATCGACACATGTATTCTCCTTCCGGCGAAAAGAAAAGAAAAGACTAGAGAATGAAAACATTCCTTAAGTTTATTACTCTCCCAAAAGATTATTTAAATAAATATGAGTAACATTATTTAAGTTTGTAATGCACCTACCGTACTATATAGGTACATACATATGTTATGTTTTTTGTACATACTATATATTTTATATGCCTCTTATCTTTGAAGTAAATCTAAATTTTATAGGAAGATTGTAACTCGAACATATAGACGACCAACAAGTCTCCTATATAATATTATTTTGTTATTGGTGGGCCCACAAGTAACCTTATCATTTTCAACATAAGCATCATAAGTAAAAGAGGTATTGTCTTGACTATTTTCATATGCAAAATCAAATGATTACTGGAGAATAAAAAAACTAAAATAAGAAAACTTAATAATATAATTGTTCCATTACAAGTCAGAAAAAACTATATGTTTGATAGAGGTCACTCAAATGCAAACATAGTATATACGCTCAATTTCTAACTATGCAGAACTAGGAGTGAACGAGGCTTCACTAATTAAGAACGAGACATACGTATGTTCACAAATGACATGTTCATAATAATTTTAAAATTTATGTTTTAAGATTTTAAATTAGACAAAGATTTAACCATGCATCCTCCTTAGGCTATCGAGGAATAGTCTTAATGCTTGAGTTGTAAAAGTTATATATGACTTATACCTATGAACACATATGTATCAATTAATATATGAAATATGCATGTGTTTATCAGTGACTCGACTTGAAAATTGGGATAGTAAGGACATGTATAATTTTTACTTCTAAATATACAAACATGAAGCATAATGATAGACTTCATTCCATAAATGATTTATTAACATGTCATTCAAGATTAACCCATCTTCAAAAAATTAACCCATCCACACTAAACCTAAAAAAAGATAAAATAAAAAAATAAAAGCTTATCTAAGTCTTATCTCATCGAAGGCCTTAAAGTCTTATAGGAACCTATCAATATTATAATAGGTTACTTCTCAATACCTAGAAAAAATATATAATTATATCACATCAACAAAGAAACAATTTGTAGAATTATATTTATTTATCATATAATTCAATCTCCCTTGTTTATCGTATCATGAGATAGTATTTTAAATTAATCCGAAGATAACATAGAAGTGAGTGGAAAGGAAAAGAAGTAAAAAAATAAAATAATAATGAACTGAGAAGCAATTAAGTTGTATGTACCATCAAAAATCTTGGAAGATATCATTTTATAGACATGGGTTTTGCGAGAGATATATTATGATTTACTTCATTTTCCTTATGCATCACATTATGAGATGATCGTTACAAATGAGACCAATGACGATCTTGAACCGAGTAAAAGGAAGAAGAGTGACAAAGAAGGTTGCGTTTGTTGGGAAAAAAGATAAAATACGATAAAAGAAGAGGATAAAAAACACTATGGAAACAAAAAACAAACACAAGATCAAGAATACTTTAGGAAAGATATTTAGGCTTGAAACGTGTATAAACACTTTCCTAAAACGATATTTGCACCTCTTCTCGAACAAGATTGCTATGGGTTTGATGCAAATAGTTTTAGTGGATATGAGCCTTTAGAAGATCTCAGATTGAGCAAACAATAAAGAATCTTCAGAGGAATTAGAGAATGTCTAACTTAATCACTTGGAGAGTAAAAGAGCATGAAAGAGTTTTTTTTGTACTGTAATTTACCCTCAAATATCTATTTATAGATATTTTCTCAAAAGGCACAACCTTTGAAAATTAACTATTTTCTCAAAAGACACAACCTTTG
Organism: Ensete glaucum; assembly: GCA_021527575.1. Classification (NCBI taxonomy): domain Eukaryota; kingdom Viridiplantae; phylum Streptophyta; class Magnoliopsida; order Zingiberales; family Musaceae; genus Ensete; species Ensete glaucum. Next base: position 22,240,963 of record CM038551.1, read on the forward strand.
AAAAATAACTATTTTCTCAAAAGACACAACCTTTGAAAAATAACTACCAAAATAAAAGAAAACACCTTTTTTCTTTTTAATTTGAACAATTTATAACAATCCCCCACTTGTTCAAATTTAAAATTTTCTCCAAGTGATTAAATAGTATTTATGAATAAAGTAATATATCTTTCGATTTGAATATTACCTTAGTGTAAGCATCACAAAGTGAAGTCGAAATCCCAAATAGCATAAAAGCTTTGAATTTGTTATTCCTCATGACAACACCAGTGATACCACACACATAAATACAACATTCTTGTATTCCTCATAAAATCTCGCTTAGCCCTAATATGGCCTTGGGCTCATCCAAGTTCATGAACTTTTATGAGAGAAACTCCAACTCTCAATCGAAGCGGCACTACTTCTAAGTTCATATAGTTGATGTTCTTCTAGTATCTTTGTCACTCTTTGAGATACTTGTCCTAACTTGACTGAACTTCATTAAGAGTATAATTAACTCAACCCTCATTTGGTGACAACCAGCACTTTAACATCTTTAGATGTGACTCGTAAAATATTTCAAAGTGCTGAACCACTCCACATGTCAATGACTTGTTCTTACCCTTTGAACTCTTCATTACTCATTTCATAATGTTGAGTAGGGTTGCTATCATTGGTGGATCTTTTATTCTAGGAGTTTTAGTCCCATCCATTTTGATGTTGATCTTACAACTTCTCTTGTAAGAGGTTTGGTGAATGGATCACCAAATTCTCACTTGTTTTCACAAATGTGAGTGAAATAATCCCACTCTTGATTAATTTCCTCACATAATCATGTCTAAGACTTATATGTCTTGACTTTCCATTATATATTTCACTATACGCACGAGCTAAAGTGGCTTGACTATCACAAAGTATAGAAATTGAATTCATACTCTTAGAAGTCAATGGAATTTCTAATAGAAAGTCCCTCAACCATTCAGCCTCCTTTCCTGTATCTGCTAGAGCAACAAATTTTGATTACATAGTTGAGTGAGTTATACACGTTTGTTTCTTGCTCTTCCAAGAAACAGCGCCACCTCCTAAGGTGAACACCCAACCAGTAGAGGATTTGTTATCTCCAAAACTCGATATCCAACTTGCGTCAGTATATCCTTCTAAAATAGCAGGAAATTTTGAGTATTGTAGGCCATAATCTTTGGTTCATTTAAGGTACCCAAGAACTCTTTCAATAGCCTTCCAATGCTCTACATTTGGATTGCTAGTAAATCTACTCAATTTACTAACGCAAATGCTATATCGTCGTGCATCAGCGTTGCATACATAAGACTTCCTATAGCACTTGAATATTCTAATTGAACGTTTCTTCCAACATTCTTGACTAATTTGATACTTGGGTCAAATGGGGTATTTGCTTCTTTGAATTTTAAGTGACTGAATTTCTCCAGTACTTTCTCTATGTAATGAGTTTGACTCAAAACATATCCCCCACTATTTCTTTTTACCTTGATACCTAGTATAGTATCAACTTGCCCAAGATCTTTCATCTTAAATGTTGAAGATAGAAACCTCTTTGTTTCTACAATACCTTTCATCTTGTTGCTCACTATTAGTATATCATCAACATAAAGGCAAACTATCACCATATAGCCATCACAAGTTTTGAGATAAACACATTTATCTGCAATATTATGAACAAATCCATTAGAAAGAATTATTGCATCAAATTTCTCATGCCATTGTTTTGGGGCTTGCTTTAAACCATACAATGACTTAATAAGTTTACACACTTTATGTTCATTTTCCGGTAGAACAAAAACTTCGGGTTGTTCCATATATACCTCCTCATCGAGGTCTCCGTTTAGAAATGTTGTTTTGACATCCATTTGATGAACATAAAGATCAAAAATTGATGCTAAAGCAAAAATAATTCTAATAGATGTGATCCTAGCCACAGGAGCATATGTGTCAAAATAATCTATTCCTTTCTTTTGTCGAAATCCTTTAGCAACTAACCTTGCTTTGAATGTTTGGAGAGTACCATTTGTATGATACTTCCTACAAAATATCCATCTACAACTAATAGGTTTTGAGGCAAAAGGTAAATCGACAAGTTCCCAAGTTTGGTTTAACATAATAAAATCCATCTCATCATTAATAGCATCTTTCCAAAAAGATCACGAGAAGCCATAGCTTCTTTAAATGTTTTAGGATTATCTTCCACTTGTAAAACAAGAGGAATTGTTTTAATACTCTCTCATTTGTTCCTTCTACAAGGTAAAAGAAATACTTTGAGAATCAATCTCATCCGATCTTAATGTTTTTGCTTTTCAGACACGGTGCTTCTCCTTAATTCATAAGATTGCACTCCAACCTCTTGTGAACTTGATTGATGTCCAATCAAAGGAATTTTTGGTTGCTCCCCAACCTGTTGAGATTTCTCCATTAGTGACTCTTCACTAGTTGGAGGATGAACATTATTACTAGAAGTCAATAAATGTTCAAAGAACTCCACATCTCGAGATTCTATTATGATATTAGACTCCAAATTAAGAAGTCTATATGCTTTGCTATTTGAGGCATAGCCTATAAATGCACATTTGATTCCTCTAGGTCCCAATTTTGTCCTTTGAGGATAATTATTCTTACAATATGCAAGACACCCCACACTTTAAAATAACCAATGTTAGGTTGTCTTCCTTTCCATAACTCATATGGAGAGATCTTATTCCTTTTAGAGGGAATTCTATTTAAGATATGACATGCAGCCAATAAAGCTTCTCCCCACAAATTATAAGATAATTTAGCATGCAACAACATAGCATTAATCATCTCTAGATAAGTTCTATTTTTTCTTTCTCGCTAATCCATTTTGCTCAGTGTTCTAGGTGCTGAACATTCATGAATTATGCCATGTTGTTCACAAAACAAGTTAAATTCATTAGGAAAGTATTCTCCTCCTCTATCACTTCTTAAACCTTTAATTTTCTTCCCAATTGATTTTCAACTTCTGCTTTATATGCCTTAAAAGCATTAAAAGCATCATTTTTATGTTTCAATAAGTACACATATGTGAATCTAGACATATCATCTATAAAAGTAATAAAATATCTATTACCTCCTCTCGTTAATATGCCATTTAATTCACATATATCAGAATGTATTAAATCTAACAAAGTAGTATATCTTTCAACACTTTTGAAAGGTTTCTTCGTCATCTTTGATTTAACACGAATATGTAATCAAAATATTTAGAAATTAAAAATTTCTTTATACCTTCTTCCTCGGCATGATATTTGAATTCCAAAGCATTCCAAATTGCTTTTGCAGATGGTTCCACCGTATAAAGATCATAAAGTCGGTCCGAAAGAGCATTGAGAATGTGTCCTCTACACATGACTTCATCTTCATTTCTTTTCTTTTGTTCAGCCTTGACTTCATTGGTGTCATCGTCGGTTGGATCAGGAATTGGTATTTGTAGCCTCCATAGTGAATTTGTATAAACTCACAAAATATCATTATTAGATTGTTGGGAAAAAGATAAAATACGAAAAGAAGAGGATAAAAACACTATGGAAACAGAAAACAAACACAAGATCAAGAATACTTTAGGAAAGATATTTAGGCTTGAAACGTGTATAAACACTTTCCTAAAAACGATATTTGCACCCTCTTCTCAACAAGATTGCTATGGGTTTGATGCAAATAGTTTTAGTGGATATGACAAGCCTTTAGAAGATCTGTATTGAGCAAACAATAAAGAATCTTCAGAGAGGAATTAGAGAATGTCTAACTTAATCACTTGGAGAGTAAAGAAAAAGAGCATGAAAGAGTTTTTTTTTTTGTACTGTAATTTACCCTCAAATATCTATTTATAGATATTTTCTCAAAAGACACAACCTTTGAAAATTAACTATTTTCTCAAAAGACACAACCTTTGAAAAATAACTATTTTCTCAAAAGACACAACCTTTGAAAAATAACTACCAAAATAAAAGAAAACACCTTTTTTCTTTTTAATTTGAACAATTTATAACAGCGTTGCAGAAGATTGTTTGGATTGCATCATCATTAATCGTGTCGTGTCCTCCTCCTTTACCTGTGTGATGGCAAGCTCAAGAGAAGAAGAAGGTTAATAGAGAATCCCTCCAACTCCTCCTCGGCGGCAGAGAGAGATAGAGAGAATAGCTTATATACTCCTCAACCACCGCATTGCGTAAGCCATGACCAAGAATCTTTTCGGCGAGACTCTCGAAGGTGATTGCTCTCTCTCTCTCTCTCTCTCTCCCTGACGACCCACCAGATCATTATCAATTAGCAATATGAGAGATATGATTATGGATATATCGATGCTTGTCCATAATCACAAGGGAAGATCACAGATGTCTCATGCACAGGAGCATTTGCATGCCAAGCAATCAAAGCTTGAACGAAGAAGAGATATCTGGTAGGTCAAGTCTTGAGCATGATTCTTTCTTTTGTGCTTTCTCTATGGCAAGTGCACTTGATCAAGACTCCAAGATTATATGACTCTTTTCTTCCATGGGAAAATATGGATCTCTTCTTTCATGAGAGCTTGTTGCTATTAGTCACCATAAATAACACGGACGTAGACCAAGTTTCTTTTTGCTAAAAACTCTTTCATGATATTATGAACTCAGAATGTAATAGAGCCTCACTTTGTTGGTCACACGATCGATCATGTCTGGTTATGTGTGTAACGATTCTTTGTAGTCTCAATATATTCTTCAAACAAACATACATATTGCTTAGGTTTCTCTTCATATAACTAATTACTCTTCAAATTTTTACTTCTGGAAAGTCATGAGTCGATCGAGGAAAAATAAGTTGAGATAGTCCTTGGCATCGAGTGCATTGTCGATATATTTTTTATTGTGGAATGCAATCTTATGGGAGAAAAAAAATTTTCATGATCACTAACCATGGATCATAAAAAGAAAATAATAAAATCAAGAGGATTTATAGATCACGAATATGGATATATCCGATTAATAAAAAAGAAAAAAGATGAAAAGCTATTTAATGTAATGATGAATGCTATTCTTCGAACCTCAAGCTTGTTTCTATAGAAGTTCATATTGTTTCATCTTCATCAAAATTTATTATAGATCCATGCTAATGATGGAGGTATATCGAGAACAACTAAACAAGAAAATAAGATATAAAACTAATGATGAAGAGGTCACATGCCCAAGATCAAGAAGCTATAGGGTCATGCAAGTGATTAGTTCCTTATGAAACACATGACCAATGAGGTCAAGACTACTTGTTTACTTACCATGCTTTGTGATCGGGACCATCTTTTTCTCATGTTCTTGGAATCGTACTTATTTTTTATGCTTAACAATATTATATAAAAAACAACTCATGCACATGGATTAGATCACTGTATCGATGCCATATTCTTGATAGTTGTGGGGCTTCAAGAAAAATATAATAGATTATAGTGACGAGAGATATGAGAAAAAAATTTAAATGTTGATTTTAGGATTAGTTTAATTTTGGTGGTAGATTGAAACTATTATCAGTGTTTGAATATATGTGCTCATCATTAAACTGAATTCGACCATAAAGAAATGTTCTTTCCATTGTCACCAGGGAGAAGATGATGTTGTCCTTAATTCATCTATCTGATACCTGCTATGAACCCTAAAGGTTATCACAAACAAATAAACATCTATGAGTTTTCCTTCACTGCATAATAAAGCTCACTGACGTATACTTGTAGTAAAATTAACTACCAAGTTCAACTCTGCTGGATGCCAGAATTCAAGCAATTGGACGAAGAAGATTTACTCTAGCATTTATCTTTTTTATGTTAACTCAAAACATTGGTTTGATATAGTGCCAGCAACACCATAGGGTTGAGTTTGAAAACCTCCTTCCTTCCTGCAAATCGAACATCCAAAGCAATTGGTAATACTCAGAACATCTTGTCAAAGGCGAAAATTCTTTGATCAAAACAACCCCAGAAACATTCTTCTCAAAATAAAATAGGATGCAGACTTTGCAGACATAATTCCCCACTACATCAAAATTTTAAAGAAAAAGTACCAAACAGGTAGTAGTAGGATGTGAATCACAATTGCTGTGACAGTTATTTAGTTAGAGAGCCTTGACGCCTGACTTCAGAGACACGATACTGCTAACTCTTACACAAGCAAGAGGAAGTGCAATAACACAAATTGGAGGGCAATTTCAAGCAATGTTGAATCTGATTGCAATCAGTAAGAGCTCATAATATATTTGACCCCAGCTGGACACTTTATATATCATTGATCATATCACCACCCAGATTATCACTTTCATTGTCATGTTTCAATCTGTATCAAAGCACCATTTTACTTACAGCCTCATATGACTGCAAGATGCTCATGTAAAACAGATCGATCAACTCCAAACTTATGCCTTCCCTCTTTGCTCCCAGTTTAACGTCGCGTCGTTGAATCCAGGACGGACAATCATTAATATGCAATCTGAATGATCTTAAAGAGTGATTAATCCCCTACACATTTTGCTAACTGCGGTTTCTCTTCAGAGTTGATAAGTGGAATAACATTTTCTTCCATAATTCTTGGGTTTACTTCCATTCCTCACAGGATAGAGCACATAGTGTTGGAAAATGACGAGAATACCAAAGAGCACTTCAAACTTATGCCTTCCTCTTTGCTCCCAGTTTAACGTCGCGTCGTTGAATCCAGGACGGACAATCATTAATATGCAATCTGAATGATCTTAAAGAGTGATTAATCCCCTACACATTTTGCTAACTGCAGTTTCTCTTCAGAGTTGATAAGTGGAATAACATTTTCTTCCATAATTCTTGGGTTTACTTTCATTCCTCACAGGATAGAGCACATAGTGTTGGAAAATGACGAGAATATCAAAGAGCACTACTTCCTGCAACAGAAAGAGAGAAAAAAAAAAATTAACATAAAGGATAAGCATTTTGGATAAAATTGAGCAAAGATGTGCAATATTTATCTTCTCTACATTTAGAAATCACCTGCATGCTCAGTTAATATAAAATTAGGATCAATCATTGATCAAGGATACCGTGGAAGAAACGGAATGCAAATCTGACAGCATAACTGCATTCTAGGATAATTATATCATCCTATTTCTCATAAAACAAAATTTAGCAAGTTCACAAATGATAAAAAAACTATTTGTGAAATCACCCTATACATCTAATAGTTCTAATCAATTTGCAATCCGGTGTCTTGTCTGCATCAATACTAGATCAATCAAAGTATGCATGTATGCCCTTAGAAGGTGAGTTACACAGTGAGCAACAATCTTTCTCCTTTTCCCCACTTTGACACTGAATTGTAAAAGAACTAGCACACTAACCAAAAACATTCAAACATGATAATGCCACTAGTCAGTTGATCCGGTTTATTCTTAAAGCAAACTGATGAGTTAACTTGCAATATCGGCTCCATCACCAAATCTACCTCATTAAGAGGAGTGATGTGGTGCATGTTGGATCTAGAATTCCAAAGGGTCGACAATCCGACATGGTCTCAACCTATGGCCTCTAGACTTGTGCTGAGTTCGGCCAGCCTAATTTTAATTTCTTTTTATTTATTACTTAATGTCTTCGATAGAAGAAAAGGGGAAAAATAAAAGTAAATTTATGCTCCTGGGTCCTGCCATCGCATTCACATCAAGGCTTCAATCTTTGTGTTCTGTCTACGCTCCTAAACAGCATGCCCTTGTTGGCGGCAATAGTCCCATCGGCAAGCGAGGAGGTGAGAGGATGGCTGACAAGGGGGAGATCCAGTAGAGGAGGGAGAGGAGAACCAGGAATAGCAGGATTACATAAGAGAGGATATCAAGGGGGTGAAGAATGAGAGGTTAAGGAAACGAAGAAGATACAAGGAAGGAGTGTAATAAAGAGCGAAAGGAAATCAACAAGAGAGGAAGTTCACGTCAAGCTGCCCGACATACTAACACATCCAAACTCACGACCTGAGTTGCGGATCCCTAGAATACTATAGGTATGATGGGTCCAGTTACAAGTTTGGGCATTTGTGTTCAAGTTAGTGATGAGCAAAATAGGATATCAATCATAAATTGAACAAATTGTTATTAGAAGAGTTAAAACAAAGAAACTAAATGAACTCTGTAAAATGACCCATGATGAACACTTTAACTAACTATTAACTAAGTGTAGCAAAACTACCAACAGTGTACAAAACATCAAGCTGCTCCAAACTATATTTAATAAATTATCGCTAAATATTTGGTCTAGAAATTTTCTGAAATAGATTGTCTAGGTTGTAATATGTATTTAGAGCGACAATAACAAGTGAGATATTTCAACAAATTGGGGTCACAAAGCCCCACCATTAAGCTTCAATAAATATATTATCACTAACCATATTTAGGATCATATGATCCTTCTTGTTTTTTAATAGTCTTCTTAAATCTATTTCCACACTTTTTTAGCACCAGTAACGTAATTGAAAGAACATTTAATAGAGTTGCAGGAAAAACAAATGCATTCAAAGATGTTAATTCAAATACTATTACAGGATTGCCCCAGAAAATTATACCACAAACAACTTTAAACAAGACTTTTCAAATATATGAAAGCTGCACAGCTGAAATGATATGAAAGCTGAATAGCTAAAATGATATAAAATTATATCATTATGTTGAACAGCTAAACAGGACTGGCCATTATTTGAGAACAGTAATGTAATTGAAAGAAATAGTCTTCTTAGATCTATTTCACACTTTTTTAGCACCAGTAATGTAATTGAAAGAACATTTAAAAGAGTTACAGAAAAAACATAAAGAAAACCAGCCTTGCCAGCTAAATTTTGTCAACCCGTATGAACCAAGGAGAAGCAACCAAGTCTACTGATGGATAAAACATAAGGTATGGTACAAAGAACTAGAATCGTTTTAATGGACAAGGTTCAAAAATGCAAAGTGGACATACACCGAGTGAAAGTCTAGCACGGTATCATTTACTGTCATGGAAAACACAATTGCTTATGTTGGGTAGAGGAAGTCCTAAAATTACAGTGGTTAAAATCAAACGGTTTCAAGCATCACTCATTATGTATCAAGCCAAACACAATATGCATGACAACTTATTCAAAACCTCAAAATAGTTGCTCGCTATCACCAAAAGATAAGTATCACATGAGGTGGTTTTTCTATCAAATGGAACTCTAATTAGGCCTCGATTATATTTTAAAAACATTATTAATTGAACATATTCGAACAATGTTTGATTTCTACCGCATGTGTACCAAGTTCATCTTAAACAAGATGATGATACTCTGGGAGGTATACAAAGTGTATACCGATATATTAAAAATATAAAATAAATATTATATTATATAATATTAATATATTAAAATATAAAAAAGATAAATGATCTTTCTCCGTGAGAAAAAGCGCCTCGACTACTCATTTCAAGGCATGACCGATGACAAAAATAGCGATGACGCCGCGCTTTAGGTATTCATTCTTCTCTTTTTCTTTTTTCCTCTTCTTCTTCTATTTTCTCACTCAACCGATACGATTGATTTCTCCTTCAATCATTGCCACACCCCACCATTGGCCGAAATCGATAACACGGTGGATTTATAAGCGGAACCGCCAACGGATGGTCATCCAACGACGGACCGATGTACGGCTCGTACGATACAAGTAAATAGCAAACCTTGTTTCAAACTCCACTATAACACTATCGTGAGCAACTATTCAAATCTTTATATAAATGATCTATTATCCAAAATGAGTAAATATACACCATCCTTTAAAATGAGATAATAAATTTTATCTATCACTTTTTACAGTATCTAAATTATGCAAATAAAATACAAAACAAATGAAAAAGCAACTATTCATGTAGGATGTACTTGATTGCTGTCATGATAACTTGTATTGTCCTGAATTCATAACATTAAAGAAAAAATTAATGAGTATATGAGACAGCTGCAAGAAGTCATTTTAAAAAAGCAAACTTATAGATGTTAAGCCTTCTTTAATGTTCTTTCTGATGATAAAACATAAGGTATGGTACAAAGAACTAGAATCGTTTTAATGAACAAGGTTCAAAATGCAAAAGTGGACATACACGGGTGAAAGTCTAGCATGGTATCATTTTACTGTTATGGAAAAACACAATTGCTTATGTTGGGTAGAGGAAGTCCTAAAATTACAGTGGTTAAAATCAAAATGGTTTCAAGCATAACACTCATTATGTATCAAGCCAAACACAATATGCATGACAACTTATTCAAAACCTCAAAATAGTTGCTCGCTATCACCAAAAGATAAGTATCACATGAGGTGGTTTTTCTATCAAATGGAACTCTAATTAGGCCTCAATTATATTTTAAAAACATATTCGACTGGTTAATTGGACATATTCCAGACCAATGTTTGACTTACCGATCCGTACCAGTGTACCAAGTTCATCTTGGTACTATTTGATCGATCGGAGGTATGCAAAGTGTATACCGCCCGATATATTAAAAATATAAAATAAATATTATATTATATAATATTAATATATTAAAATATAAAGAAAAGAGAAAAGGGGCGACGTTACCTCGATCTTTCTCCCCGCGCGAGAGAAAAAGCGCCCTCGACCCGCACGTCGGCGCGGCGTCAGCGACCATGAGCGATGCCGCGATATGACGACGGCGCTAGGTATTCATGCTTCTCCTCTTTTCTTTTTTTTTTTTTCCTCTTCTTCTTCTTCCCTTTTTCTCACTCAATCGATGGCCGACGATTTCTCCTTCAATCGATCGTCGACCGACGGCCGACAAAATCGATGACGTCGATTTATAGCGGAACCGCCCGACAACGGATGGTCCGCATACCGGCAACCTGACGGACCAGTATGTACGGCTCGTACCAGACGATACAAGTCGAAATAGCAAACCTTGTTCCAAACTCCACTATAACACTATCGTGACATCAACTATTCTGAAATCTTTATATAAATGATCTATTATCCAAAAACGAGTAAATATACACCATCCTTTAAAATGAGATAATAAATTTTATCTATCACTTTTTACACCGTATCTAAATTATGCAAATAAAATACAAAACAAATGAAAAAGCAACTATTCATGTAGGATGTACTTGATTGCTGTCATGATAACCTGTATTGTCCTGAATTCATGCCATTAAAGAAAAATTAATGAGTATATGAGACAGCTGCAAGAAGTCATTTTTTTAAAAAAGCAAACTTATAGATGTTAACGGCGTCTTCTTTAATGTTCTTTCTTGGGGTTCCAGAAGATATACGACATAAATGTTTCTTTAGTTAAATTATATTTTCAAAACTTAAGTTTTCTTATAAGAACAAAGTATTACTTGAAAACAGAGATGAGCCAAAGCCAAGAATGATTGGGCCAGGCCAAGAACACACAGACCACAGCATAAAGCAAGACAATAACAGTGATACCAATGCAAGTCTTTGAGACCTTCTGACTTCCATGCTGTAGAGATTAAGAAAAAAGGAGGTAAAAAGAGAGTTAGCAGAGGAAAGAAGGTAAGGGACTATCTATCATACAGCAAGAAGATGATCTCGTACAAGAAGGATCACTTACTTCATAGATCAAAACTTAGAACAATGCAAAAGCCATCAACGCAACAGCATGCACTGAAAAGGCTACATCATCTACAGCTACAGGAATCATCTGAAATTAAGAGAATTAATTTGTAGAATAAACATTCCAAAGCGAACATGATGTTAATCAGCAAATCAATAATTTACATATGTAGAATCTATGGGAAAACCTTCAGCAAGGTGACTGAACAAACCCGAATTAATATTTTAACGTGTATAATGGAAGTTAGGAAGAAATCCAAAATTATAACAGAAATGATTCACAGGCTTATACTTTGAAGCATGCGACCACAATGATTTTAGAACAAAAACAAATCAACGTATATAGATGGTCTGCATCCGATAAAATGATATGATTGTCCATCACTACATTATGTAGCTCAAGAGAATTGGCCTCCCAAAAATGAAGAGAGAAGACTGAATAAAACTTTACTAATAAAATTGACCCAAAGGCCATTCATACTAAAACATTCTACAGCGTTTATAATAAGGAATTCAATTTTGTCCCGATTGACTCATACCCAACGGATATCTACCATTTGGGCATGAACCAGAAACGTCGAACTCCTATTTGAAATAGTATGGCCACCTTGAATTACTTAAGCAGCTCTCTTTTGTCTTTTTCAAACACAGTACGATGCACGGGCTCATGACACACAAGTGTCTCATCTCCACCATTTGTCACCACGCACCTCCAATTGTCACCCCTCCTTCCTTCTTCCTCATTTGCTTTTGGAGTAAGCCTATAGTTGAAACCCATTCTCATATGAGAAGAAGCAAAAAGTTTATGGAAAGAGAAAAATAGACATTTTTCTATATGAAGTGATTCCTATATCTAGTTTGGTATAGTTGATATCTGACAAATTTGAAGGATGTTTGGTATCTAAATCATTCTAAAGTCATATAAGGCAAATTGACCAGATAATTAGAATAGTATTTGATAAATTTCAAAGCTCTCCTTTAATAGAATTTTATGGGGTGATGAGATTAGATTATCCACAACACTAAAAAAAGTATATTCCGGTAAGGCTAGATGTCGTGATTAAATACTCGATTGTTTCTTTGTGCAACTAATTTAATTTTAATTCATCAGTAGTCTCTATTTGTTTCTTCTCTTCTCCTTGAATCGAAGAAAATTTGATAGGAGGGCCATATCCAACCATTGTTATTGTTTGATACTTGAGTCTGAGTGTAGGAGCTAGAGAGAAAGAGAATTATAAAATTGAAAATAAGATCTAAAGAACACCCTAAAGATGAAAAGAAGCATGATAAACTACAGATGCATGATACAAATTGCAAGCTCTCCACTTATTTATATACAACTTTAAGCTTTACCAACCTTTCAGTAAATGATTCTATATATTTACTCTCTTTAAAATCCACTAATCCAAAGCCATGAAGCAGAAACTCAAACGCTTCCTATTTTTTTTCTTGTAACTTTGCTTTGTATCGGAATAATGTTAAACGTGTAATATCCTCCGTATGACATAACATTGACCCATCACTTAATTAAATATCTTTCTTCCCCTATCATGTTAATTGCATATACATAGATAATATGCATGCATATATCTTACATTTGGCAGTGCAAATTCAGAAACATCCAGCCTGTAGTCCTTTAATCTCAAAATTAAAAACATAAAAAATACAATTGAAGAATAAAATAAGTTTGTGTAGTATTGAGTCTCCAGACAAGGAAGAAAGTTATGATTTGAGGAAAGAAGTTAAAAGCTTAAGTAATTAATTAATGGAAATAGGTATAAATTCTGAAAAGGCAGAATTCGATTCCCTGACTAACAAATGACCCGATCCGTGATGGGCAGCTGGCTCACCAAGTATTCAGATCATTAAGAGTACCTCATCTAGTCCTAAATTTGGAATATTAAGAAAATACAGGAAAAGAATATCACCCTTGAACAGAAGAAAAAAAACGGAAGCATTAACACCAACACTAATAAGCAATATAATTAAACCGCATGATGCAAGCAATTTGACAAGTTCATACCACCAAAATTTCATCAACTACTTCAAGATCCAAATTCCTCCTATGCCTTGAATCTTGTGTGGACCTACATTATAGGACCTTCTGGTTATCGGGATAAAACAAAGGAAAGAGAAAAGGTTAGATCCACTTAATCTTTGCCTATACCAGGCTTTCCCCCTGAAGAATGTTGCTTTCAGAAGGCTCAGTGCCAATGACCTGAAGAAATTGGAAACGAGAAAGACCAAGAATTAGGAATTCCATACACAGAGAAACTTAGCATAAAGAGGTAAGAGAAAAAAATAGAAAGGAAAAAGAACCTTGATAGTTAGGATTTTTGACCTTCAAAAAACAACCAACTCCAGATATAGTTCCACCTGTCCCAATACCAGCAACAAACATGTCCACCTTCCCTCTTGTATCTTCCCAGATTTCTGGACCAGTAGACTCACAGTGTATCTGCACCAGAATATACAGAATTTGGAAAAAAAAATGAAACTCGGGTAAAAAAAAAAAAAATCATGGTAGAATGTGACCTTTGGATTTGCAAGATCGTCAAATTGTTGAAGCATATAAGCATTGGGCGCATTCTTCAGGATCTCTTCTGCCTTTTGAACTGCTCCCTTCATGCCATTGGCAGAATCTGTAAGGACAAGTTATTCTCCGAAAGCCTTCAGCAGAACTCGTCTTTCAATGCTCATAGATGCAGGCATGGTCGATATCAGTTTGTATCCTTTGGCAGCAGCAATAAACGCAAGACCAATCCCCGTGTTACCACTTGTTGGTTCCACCAATATACTCTTTAGAAGCAAAAAAAAAAGAAAAAAACAAAGAAATCAATCAGTAACAATGGAATGACAATGAAGAGGCAGATTTACAAGAATGGCCACAATAAGGTCCTCAAACAAAGAGTTTAAACATGAGAAAAAGGTGAAGAAACCGAAAAGACTGGCGATCAAGAACCAAGCCTGTCTAATCTCTCCCCCGCTCGTCTCCCTCTTCGTCTTCCTTCCTTTGCCTGCGCCTGCAAGCCGCCTCCGCTAGAATGCTGCCTCCTCCGGATCCCCTGTCCGAGTGCGACGGCGGCCCTGCTAATGGGTCCTATCTAAAGCAGGGCTAATTCACCAGGCACGAATCTCAAAGTTTAAAAAAAAATGACGTGGCTTGCATAGGGGAGCCTCACCGCACGCTCTCTCACTCGCGCGCTTTCTATGCGGAACGCGGTCCAGAAAGCCTATTTATGCTCTCTCCCTGGCGGAAGGAAGTCTGTCTCGGCTCCCTCTCGGTCTTCGACTTCTTCCGGCGAAGCTTATTTCTCCTCTGTCAATCTCGTTGGCTGGAGGAAGGCGATCAAGAACCAAGCCTGTCTTCTCCCCCGCTCGTCTTCGTATTCTCCTTGTTTCTCTTTCTCTCGCGCGCGCGTTGGCTGGCGGAATTCGATCAAGAAACAATGAAGCTCTCCTTCTCCCCGCTCGTCTCCGTCTTCGTCTTCCTTTGCCTGCGCCTGCAAGCCTCCTCCGCTAGAATACTGCCTCCTCCGGGTCCCTGTCCGAGTGCGATGGCGGCCATGCGATTTTGCTTACCCCACTTGGCGAAGTCGCCTTATCTGTTCTGGCACGCCTACCCTCCCCCGACCTTACAATGCTGCGCGGCCTTCTCCGCCGCCATCGAAGGTCCCGACGCCGCCTGCCTATGCGTTCTAGCCCGTCAGAAAGCGTTCTTGGGGAAGCCGATCGAAGCTTCACGCCTCTTCTCCCTCCCCTTCGCCTGCGGGAACCCGGTCGACGCCTTCGCCACTGAGACCTGCCAAGATTCTGCTCCTCCGGCTCCTCCTGCTGCCGCTCCTCCGGCCTCCCGTTTTAACCTCAGGTTCACATTAACAGTTGGTTTGCCTGCATCTGTAGTTGTAGTTCTTGTTTTGGCGATATTGGTCTCCGCTATCTACGTTCGCGATTGCTCGTTTCTAGAACTCTTTTGTCGAATTGCTTCTGTCATTTCGGGTTGATTCATTTGTTTCTTGATCTTGATTGTTAGGTGCTGGTTGCTTTTAGTGTCTTTTTTTTTTTAAGTCTCATTTCTATGTTTCAGTGTTATCGTGCTCTTTCATTGGGATATTGCATGCATGTGTCTTCGAGTTCTTTCTTCTCGGATTTCTTCCGTAGGGGTTTCGTATACTGGTTTCTCGGATTCTAGACCGTCAGTTCTTTTTTTTTTTATGTTTTTTCATCTTGCATGTGTTTTCGAATACGTATGCTGATTTTTTTTATTCTAGATTCTGCGTTTTTTTTTCTTTGTGTTCTTTTATTAGGAATTTACGTATATCTTCAAATCGTGCATTGGTTTCTTAGACTCTAGGTTTTGCATTGGTTCTTTAATTCGCTAGTGCATTTACTTTCTTGGTATATACCTTTTTCGACTCAAAAAGAAAACACAAAAGCTCATTCATTATTTCGTTTATTTTGTTAGTTGCATTCATGACCATCTTCTTTGCTCATGATCATTTTCCTATCTTTGCATGATCTCATCGGACACATATATGCATTATTCGTTTTGAGTCTGACAAACATTTATGCAAGTGAAGTTCTGATATAGAGTTGATTTTAGATGGAACATCGTGAGGGCCTGGCTCGGGCTGTGAGCTTTTTTTCTTTTTTTTTCTTTCCTTTACCTGACCCGGGTTGTGGGTAAATAAATCGGTTGAGCCTCCCCTTGAGTAGGCTCAAGGAGGGTTTTTTTCACCCTAGCTTTTACGGTTAGGGTTTTTCCCTCCAACGAGGTTTTGCCTTGATCTATCATTCGATCGAGGATTTCCTCGGATTAAAAATTGTATTGCAAATATTAAGGATTGAATGAAATTCTATCATTTGAATAAAATTGTTGTGGTTTCCTAATACATTATATAGAATTAAGTATTTAGAGTAAGCTTCTTGAAGCATGAAAAATTACTTCAATATATGTACTAATATATTTATCATTTGTAAAATATTTTCTTTGAAGTATGGCTATGATTACTTCTAATTTGTATTAAAAAAACCCAAATTCATAATCCTACCAAAATAAAATATTTTCTTGCAACCATAATTTTAGCTATAATTTGGCCAAACAAGTTTAAACTTTAATATTAATATAAATGACCCACCTCAGAAAATTAACATCAATAACATGATCATCTACCCAAGAAGAATTAATAGTTAAAGTGAACTAAGAATTTTCATACCAGCAACTATACCTTCTCGAAAAGACTTCTAACGTTAACGTGTCATATGAGCAGATGTGTAGGCCTTATCCTTTTTTATATGATAAATATTCAATAGGAGAACCATGAAAACAAAAAGAATTAAGATCGACACATGTATTCTCATTCTGGCGAAAACAAAAGAAAAGACTAGAGAATGAAAACATTCCTTAAGTTTATTACTCTCCCAAAAGATTATTTAAATAAATATAAGTAACATTATTTAAGTTTGTAATGCACCTACCGTACTATATAGGTACATACATATGTTAAGTGTTTTTGTACATACTATATATTTTATATGCCTCTTATTTTTGAAGTAAATCTAAATTTTATAGGAAGATTGTAACTTGAACATATAGACCAACAATTCTCCTATATAATTTTATTTTTTTGGTGGGCCCACAAGTAACCTTATTGCAAAATATGTTATCGAACATTGAATCACAAAACGAAGAAAAATAGTGTATCAGTACCATATCATTTTCAACATAAGCATCATAAGTAAAAGAGGTATTGTCTTGACTATTTTCACATGCAAAATCAAATGATTACTGGAGAATAAAAAAATTAAAATAGGAAAACTTAATAATATAATTGTTCCATTACAAGTCAGAAAAAACTATATGTTTGATAGAGGTCACTCAAATGCAAACATAGTATATGCGCTCAATTTCTAACTATGCAGAACTAGCAGTGAACAAGGCTTCACTAATTAAGAACGAGACATACGTATGTTCACAAATGACATATTCATAATAATTTTAAAATTTATCTTTTAAGATTTTAAATTGGACAAAGATTTAACCATGCATCCTCCTTAGGCTATCGAGGAATAGCCTTAATGCTTGAGTAGTAAAAGTTATATATGACTTGTACCTATGAACACATATGTATCAATTAATATACGAAATATGCATGTGTTTATCAAGTTGACTTGAAAATTGGGATAGTAAGGACATATATAATTTTTACTTCTCAAACATCTAAATATACAAACATGAAGCATAATGATAGACTTCATTCCATAAATGATTTATTAACATGTCATTCAAGATTAACCCATCTTCAAAAAATTAACCCAGCCACACTAAACGTAAAAAAAGATAAAATAAAAAAAATAAAAGCTTATCTAAGTCTTATCCCATCAAAGGCCTTAAAGTCTTCTAGGAACCTATCAATATTATAATAGGTTACTTCTCAATACCTAGAAAAAATATATAATTATATCACATCAACAAAGAAACAATTTGTAGAATTATATTTATTTATCATATAATTCAATCTCCCTTGTGTATCGTATCATGAGATAGTATTTTAAATTAATCCGAAGATAACATAGAAGTGAGTGGAAAGGAAAAGAAGTAAAAAAATAGAATAATAATGAACTGAGAAACAATTAACTTATATGTACCATCAAAAATCTTGGAAGCCATCATTTTATAGACACGGGTTTTGCGAGAGATATATTATGATTTACTTCATTTTCCTTATGCATCACATTATGAGATGATCGTTACAAATGAGACCAATGACGATCTTGAACCGAGTAAAAGAAGAAGAGTGACAGAGAAGGTTGCGTTGCAGAAGATTGTTTGGATTGCATCATCATTAATCGTGTCGTGTCCTCCTCCTTTACCTGTGTGATGGCAAGCTCAAGAGAAGAAGAAGGTTCATAAAGAATCCCTCCAACTCCTCCTCGAGGCAGAAGAGAGAGAGATAGAGAGAATAGCTTATATACTCCTCAACCACCGCATTACGTAAGCCATGACCAAGAATCTTTTCGGCGAGACTCTCTCTCTCTCTCTCCCCGACGACCCACCAGATCATTATCAATTAGCAGTATTAGAGATATGATTATGGATATATTGATTCTTGGAATCGTACTTATTTTTTATGCTTAACAATATTATAAAAAACAACTCATGCACATGGATTAGATCACTGTATCGATGCCATATTCTCGATAGTTGTGAGGCTTCAAGAAAAATATAATAGATTATAATGACGAGAGATATGAGAAAAAAATTTAAATGTTGATTTTAGGATTAGTTTAATTTTGGTGATAGATTGAAACTATTATCAGTGTTTGAATATATGTGCTCATCATTAAACTGAATTCGACCATAAAGAAATGTTCTTTCCATTGTCACCAGGGAGAAGAGGATGTTGTCCTTAATTCATCTATCTGATACCTGCTATGAACCCAAAAGGTTATCACAAACAAATAAACATCTATGAGTTTTCCTTCACTGCATAATAAAGCTCACTGACGTATACTTGTAGTAAAATTAACTACCAAGTTCAACTCTGCTGGATGCCAGAATTCAAGCAATTGGACGAAGAAGATTTAATCTAGCATTTATCTTTTTTATGTTAACTCAAAACATTGGTTTGATATAGTACCAGCAACACCATAGGGTTGAGTTTGAAAACCTCCTTCCTTCCTGCAAATCGAACATCCAAAGCAATTGGTAATACTCAGAACATCTTGTCAAAGGCGAAAATTCTTTGATCAAAACAACCCCAGAAACATTCTTCTCAAAATAAAATAGGATGCAGACTTTGCAGACATAATTCCCCACTACATTAAAATTTTAAAGAATAAGTACCAAACAGGTAGTAGTAGGATGTGAATCACAATTGCTGTGACAATTATTTAGTTAGAGAGACTTGACTACTGAATTCAGAGACACGATACAGCTAACTCTTACACAAGCAAGAGGAAGTGCAACAACACAAATTGGGGCAATTTCAAGCAATGTTGAATCAATTGCAATCAGTAATAGCTCACTTAATATATTTGACCCCAGCTGGACACTTTACATATCATTGATCATATCACCACAGATTATCACTTTCATTGTCATGTTTCAATCTGTATCAAAGCACCATTTACAATTACAGCCTCATATGACTGCAAGATACTCATGTAAAACAGATCGATCAACTCCAAACTTATGCCTTCCTCTTTGCTCCCAGTTTAACGTCGTCGTTGAATCCAGGACGGACAATCATTAATATGCAATCTGAATGATCTTAAAGAGTGATTAATCCCTACATTTTGCTAACTGCGGTTTCTCTTCAGAGTTGATAAGTGGAATAACATTTTCTTCCATAATTCTTGGGTTTACTTCCATTCCTCACAGGATAGAGCACATAGTGTTGGAAAATGACGAGAATATCAAAGAGCACTACTTCCTGCAACAGAAAGAGAAAAAAAATTAACAAAGGATAAGCATTTTGGATAAAATTGAGCAGAGATGTGCAATATTTATCTTCTCTACATTTAGAAATCACCTGCATGCTCAGTTAACATAAAATTAGGATCAATCATTGATCAAGGACACCGTGGAAGAAACGGAATGCAAAACTGACAGCATAACTGCATTCTAGGATAATTATATCATCCTATTTCTCATAAAACAAAATTTAGCAAGTTCACAAATGATAAAAAAACTATTTGTGAAATCACCCAATACATCTAATAGTTCTAATCAATTTGCAATCTGCAATCTGGTGTCTTGTCTGCATCAATACTAGATAAATCAAAGTATGCATGTATGCCCTTAGAAGGTGAGTTACACAGTGAGCAACAATCTTTCTCCTTTTCCCCACTCTGACACTGAATTGTAAAAGAACTAGCACACTGATAATGCCACTAGTCAGTTGATCCGGTTTATTCTTAAAGCAAACTGATGAGTTAACTTGCAATATCGGCTCCATCACCAAATCTACCTCATTAAGAGGAGTGATGTGGTGCATGTTGGATCTAGAATTCCAAAGGGTCGACAATCCGACATGGTCTCAACCTATGGCCTCTAGACTTGTGCTGAGTTCGGCCAGCCTAATTTTAATTTCTTTTTATTTATTACTTAATATCTTCGATAGAAGAAAAGGGGAAAAATAAAAGTAAAACAAGAAGCATATTGCCATTGCTCCTGGGTCCTGCCATCGCATTCACATCAAGGCTTCAATCTTTGTGTTCTGTCTACGCTCCTAAACAGCATGCCCTTGTTGGCGGCAATAGTCCCATCGGCAAGCGAGGAGGTGAGAGGATGGCTGACAAGGGGAGATCCAGTAGAGGAGGAGAGGAGAACCAGGAATAGCAGGATTACATAAGAGAGGATATCAAGGGGTGAAGAATGAGAGGTTAAGGAACGAAGAAGATACAAGGAAGGAGTGTAATAAAGAGCGAAAGGAAATCAACAAGAGAGGAAGTTCACGTCAAGCTGCCCGACATACCAACACATCCAAACTCACGACCTGAGTTGCGGATCCCTAGAATACTATAGGTATGATGGGTCCAGTTACAAGTTTGGGCATTTGTGTTCAACTTAGTGATGAGCAAAATAGGATATCAATCATAAATTGAACAAATTGCTATTAGAAGAGTTAAAACAAAGAAACTAAATGAACTCTGTAAAATGACCCATGATGAACACTTTAACTAACTATTAACTAAGTGTAGCAAAACTACCAACAGTGTACAAAACATCAAGCTGCTCCAAACTATATTTAATAAATTATCGCTAAATATTTGGTCTAGAAATTTTCTGAAATAGATTGTCTAGGTTGTAATATGTATTTAGAACGACAATAACAAGTGAGATATTTCAACAAATTGGGGTCACAAAAGCCCCACCATTAAGCTTCAATAAAGATATTATCACTAACCATATTTAGGATCATATGATCCTTCTTGTTTTAATAGTCTTCTTAGATCTATTTCCACGCTTTTTAGCACCAGTAACGTAATTGAAAGAACATTTAATAGAGTTGCAGGAAAAACAAATGCATTCAAAGATGTTAATTCAAATACTATTACAGGATTGCCCCAGAAAATTATACCACAAACAACTTTAAACAAGACTTTTCAAATATATGAAAGCTGCACAGCTGAAATGATATGAAAGCTGAATAGCTAAAATGATATAAAATTATATCATTATGTTGAACAACTAAACGGGACTGGCCATTATTTGAGATCAGTAATGTAATTGAAAGAAATAGTCTTCTTAGATCTATTTCCACACTTTTTAGCACCAGTAATGTAATTGAAAGAACATTTAAAGAGTTACAGAAAAACATAAAGAAAACCAGCCTTGCCAGCTAAATTTTGTCAACCTGTATGAACCAAGGAGAAGCAACCAAGTTTGCTGATGGATAAAACATAAGGTATGGTACAAAGAACTAGAATCGTTTTAATGGACAAGGTTCAAAATGCAAAAGTGGACATACACGTGAAAGTCTAGCACGGTATCATTTTACTGTCATAGAAAACACAATTGCTTATGTTGGGTAGAGGAAGTCCTAAAATTACAGTGGTTAAAATCAAAATGGTTTCAAGCATCACTCATTATGTATCAAGCCAAACACAATATGCATGACAACTTATTCAAAACCTCAAAATAGTTGCTCGCTATCACCAAAAGATAAGTATCACATGAGGTGGTTTTTCTATCAAATGGAACTCTAATTAGGCCTCAATTATATTTTAAAAAATATTGTTGCTTAATTGGACATATTCCGACAAGGTTTGACTTAGTTACCATTGAAGTTCATCTTGTTCTCATCTTGGAGGTATGCAAAGTGTATACCGATATATTAAAATATAAAATAAATATTATATAATATAATATTAATATATTAAAATATAAAAAAGAAAAGAGGCGACCTCGATCTTTCCCGCTGCCTCGGCGATATAGGCCATTGGCGGATACTCACAAGATCGCAGGCGCTAGGTATTCATTCTTCTCCTCTTTTCTTTTTTTTTTCCTCTTCTTCTTCTTCCTTTTCTCACTCAATCGGATTTCTCCTTCAATCATTGATCGTGCGGTAAATCGACCGACGGTCGATTAAGAATCGCCCGACATGATGGTCATCAAACTGACGGATGTATGCTCGTACCAGACGATAGTCGAAATAGCAAACCTTGTTCCAAACTCCACTATAACACTATCGAGCAACTATTCTGAAATCTTTATATAAATGATCTATTATCCAAAATGAGTAAATATACACCATCCTTTAAAATGAGATAATAAATTTTATCTATCACTTTTACACTTATCTAAATTATGCAAATAAAATACAAAACAAATGAAAAAGCAACTATTCATGTAGGATGTACTTGATTGCTGTCATGATAACCTGTATTGTCCTGAATTCATGCCATTAAAGAAAAATTAATGAGTATATGAGACAGCTGCAAGAAGTCATTTTTGAAAAAGCAAACTTATAGATGTTAACGGCTTCTTTAATGTTCTTTCTTGGGGTTCCAGAAGATATACGACATAAATGTTTCTTTAGTTAAATTATATTTTCAAAACTTAAGTTTTCTTATAAGAACAAAGTATTACTTGAAAACAGAGATGAGCCAAAGCCAAGAATGATTGGGCCAGGCCAAGAACACACAGACCACAGCATAAAGCAAGACAATAACAGTGATACCAATGCAAGTCTTTGAGACCTTCTGACTTCCATGCTGTAGAGATTAAGAATAAAAAGGAGGTAAAAGAGAGTTAGCAGAGGAAAGAAGATAAGGGACTATCTATCATACAGCAAGAAGATGATCTCGTACAAGAAGGATTACTTACTTCATAGATCAAAACTTAGAACAATGCAAAAGCCGTCAACGCAACAGCATGCACTGGAAAGGCTACATCATGCACTGATTCCTATATCTAGTTTGGTATAGTTGATATCTGACAAATTTCAAGGATGTTTGGTATCTAAATCATTCTATAGTCATATAAGGCAAATTGACCAGATAATTAGAATAGTATTTAATAAATTTAAAAGCTCTCCTTTAATAAATTTTATGGGGTGATGAGATTAGATTATCCACAACACTAAAAAAAGTATATTCCGGTAAGGCTAGATGTCGTGATTAAATACTCGATTGTTTCTTTGTGCAACTAATTTAATTTTAATTCATCAGTAGTCTCTATTTGTTTCTTCTCTTCTCCTTGAATCGAAGAAAATTTGATAGGAGGGCCATATCCAACCATTGTTATTGTTTGATACTTGAGTCTGAGTGTAGGTGCTAGAGAGAAAGAGAATTATAAAATTGAAAATAAGATCTAAAGAACACCCTAAAGATGAAAAGAAGTATGATAAACTACAGATGCATGATACAAATTGCAAGCTCTCCACTTATTTATATACAACTTTAAGCTTTACCAACCTTTCAGTAAATGATTCTATATATTTACTCTCTTTAAAATCCACTAATCCAAAGCCATGAAGCACAAACTCAAACGCTTCCTATTTTTTTTCTTGTAACTTTGCTTTGTATCGGAATAATGTTAAACGTGTAATATCCTCCGTATGACATAACATTGACCCATCACTTAATTAAATATCTTTCTTCCCCTATCATGTTAATTGCATATACATAGATAATATGCATGCATATATCTTACATTTGGCAGTGCAAATTCAGAAACATCCAGCCTGTAGTCCTTTAATCTCAAAATTAAAAACATAAAAAATACAATTGAAGAATAAAATAAGTTTGTGTAGTATTGAGTCTCCAGACAAGGAAGAAAGTTATGATTTGAGGAAAGAAGTTAAAAGCTTAAGTAATTAATTAATGGAAATAGGTATAAATTCTGAAAAGGCAGAATTCGATTCCCTGACTAACAAATGACCCAATCCGTGATGGGCAGCTGGCTCACCAAGTATTCAGATCATTAAGAGTACCTCATCTAGCCCTAAATTTGGAATATTAAGAAAATACAGGAAAAGAATATCACCCTTGAACAGAAGAAAAAAAACGGAAGCATTAACACCAACACTAATAAGCAATATAATTAAACCGCATGATGCAAGCAATTTGACAAGTTCATACCTCCAAAATTTCATCAACTACTTCAAGATCCAAATTCCTCCTATGCCTTGAATCTTGTGTGGACCTACATTATAGGACCTTCTGGTTATCGGGATAAAACAAAAGGTCGAAAGAGAAAAGGTTAGATCCACTTAATCTTTGCCTATACCAGGCTTTCCCCCTGAAGAATGTTGCTTTCAGAAGGCTCAGTGCCAATGACCTGAAGAAATTGGAAACGAGAAAGACCAAGAATTAGGAATTCCATACACAGAGAAACTTAGCATAAAAAGGTAAGAGAAAAAAATAGAAAGGAAAAAGAACCTTGATTGTTAGGATTTTTGACCTTCAAAAAACAACCAACTCCAGATATAGTTCCACCTGTCCCAATACCAGCAACAAACATGTCCACCTTCCCTCTTGTATCTTCCCAGATTTCTGGACCAGTAGACTCACAGTGTATCTGCACCAGAATATACAGAATTTGGAAAAAAAAATGAAACTTGGGTAAAAAAAAAAAAATCATGGTAGAATGTGACCTTTGGATTTGCAAGATCGTCAAATTGTTGAAGCATATAAGCATTGGGCGCATTCTTCGGGATCTCTTCTGCCTTTTGAACTGCTCCCTTCATGCCATTGGCAGAATCTGTAAGGACAAGTTATTCTCCGAAAGCCTTCAGCAGAACTCGTCTTTCAATGCTCAAAGATGCAGGCATGGTCGATATCAGTTTGTATCCTTTGGCAGCAGCAATAAACGCAAGACCAATCCCCGTGTTACCACTTGTTGGTTCCACCAGTATACTCTTTAGAAGCAAAAAAAAAAGAAAAAAACAAAGAAATCAATCAGTAACAATGGAATGACAATGAAGAGGCAGGCCACAAGAAGGTCCTCAAACAAAGAGTATAAACATGAGAAAAAGGTGAAGAAACCGAAAAGACTGGCGATCAAGAACCAAGCCTGTCTAATCTCTCCCCCGCTCGTCTCCCTCTTCGTCTTCCTTCCTTTGCCTGCGCCTGCAAGCCGCCTCCGCTAGAATGCTGCCTCCTCCGGATCCCCTGTCCGAGTGCGACGGCGGCCCTGCTAATGGGTCCTATCTAAAGCAGGGCTAATTCACCAGGCACGAATCTCAAAGTTTAAAAAAAAATGACGTGGCTTGCATAGGGGAGCCTCACCGCACGCTCTCTCACTCGCGCGCTTTCTATGCGGAACGCGGTCCAGAAAGCCTATTTATGCTCTCTCCCTGGCGGAAGGAAGTCTGTCTCGGCTCCCTCTCGGTCTTCGACTTCTTCCGGCGAAGCTTATTTCTCTGTCAATCTCGTTGGCTGGAGGAAGGCGATCAAGAACCAAGCCTGTCTTCTCCCCGCTCGTCTTCGTATTCTCCTTGTTTCTCTTTCTCTCGCGCGCGTTGGCTGGCGGAATTCGATCAAGAAACAATGAAGCTCTCCTTCTCCCCGCTCGTCTCCGTCTTCGTCTTCCTTTGCCTGCGCCTGCAAGCCTCCTCCGCTAGAATACTGCCTCCTCCGGGTCCCTGTCCGAGTGCGATGGCGGCCATGCGATTTTGCTTACCCCACTTGGCGAAGTCGCCTTATCTGTTCTGGCACGCCTACCCTCCCCCGACCTTACAATGCTGCGCGGCCTTCTCCGCCGCCATCGAAGGTCCCGACGCCGCCTGCCTATGCGTTCTAGCCCGTCAGAAAGCGTTCTTGGGGAAGCCGATCGAAGCTTCACGCCTCTTCTCCCTCCCCTTCGCCTGCGGGAACCCGGTCGACGCCTTCGCCACTGAGACCTGCCAAGATTCTGCTCCTCCGGCTCCTCCTGCTGCCGCTCCTCCGGCCTCCCGTTTTAACCTCAGGTTCACATTAACAGTTGGTTTGCCTGCATCTGTAGTTGTAGTTCTTGTTTTGGCGATATTGGTCTCCGCTATCTACGTTCGCGATTGCTCGTTTCTAGAACTCTTTTGTCGAATTGCTTCTGTCATTTCGGGTTGATTCATTTGTTTCTTGATCTTGATTGTTACGTGCTGGTTGCTTTTAGTGTCTTTTTTTTTTAAGTCTCATTTCTATGTTTCACTATTATCGTGCTCTTTCATCGGGATATTGCATGCATGTGTATTCGAGTTCTTTCTTCTCGGATTTCTTCCGTAGGGGTATCGTATACTGGTTTCTCGGATTCTAGACCGTCAGTTCTTTTTCTTTTTTATGTTTTTTCATCTTGCATGTGTTTTAGAATACGTATGCTGATTTTTTTTATTCTAGATTCTGCGTTTTTTTTCTTTGTGTTCTTTCATTGAGAACTTACGTATATCTTCAAATACGTGCACTGGTTTCTTAGACTCTAGGTTTTGCATTGGTTCTTTAATTCGCTAGTGCATTTACTTTCTTGGTATATACCTTTTTCGACTCAAAAAGAAAACACAAAAGCTCATTCATTATTTCGTTTATTTTGTTAGTTGCATTCATGACCATCTTCTTTGCTCGCGGTGTATCATTTTCCTATGCTGCATGATCTCATCGGACACATATATGCATTATTCGTTTTGAGTCTGACAAACATTTATGCAAGTGAAATTCTGATATAGAGTTGATTTTAGATGGAACATCGTGAGGGCCTGGCTCGGGCTGTGAGCTTTTTTTCTTTTTTTTTCTTTCCTTTACCTGACCCGGGTTGTGGGTAAATAAATCGGTTGAGCCTCCCCTTGAGTAGGCTCAAGGAGGGTTTTTTTCACCCTAGCTTTTACGGTTAGGGTTTTTCCTCCAACGAGGTTTTGCCTTGATCTATCATTCGATCGAGGATTTCCTCGGATTAAAAATTGTATTGCAAATATTAAGGATTGAATGAAATTCTATCATTTGAATAAAATTGTTGTGGTTTCCTAATACATTATATAGAATTAAGTATTTAGAGTAAGCTTCTTGAAGCATGAAAAATTACTTCAATATATGTACTAATATATTTATAATTTGTAAAATATTTTCTTTGAAGTATGGCTATGATTACTTCTAATTTGTATTAAAAAAACCCAAATTCATAATCCTACCAAAATAAAATATTTTCTTGCAACCATAATTTTAGCTATAATTTGGCCAAACAAGTTTAAATTTTAATATTAATATAAATGACCCACCTCAGAAAATTAACATCAATAACATGATCATCTACCCAAAAAGAATTAATAGTTAAAGTGAACTAAGAATTCTCATGCCAGCAACTATACCTTGTCAAAAAGACTTCTAACGTTAACGTGTCATATGAGCAGATGTGTAGGCCTTATCCTTTTTTATATGATAAATATTCAATAGGAGAACCATGAAAACAAAAAAAAATAAGATCGACACATGTATTCTCCTTCCGGCGAAAAGAAAAGAAAAGACTAGAGAATGAAAACATTCCATAAGTTTATTACTCTCCCAAAAGATTATTTAAATAAATATGAGTAACATTATTTAAGTTTGTAATGCACCTACCGTACTATATAGGTACATACATATGTTATGTTTTTTGTACATACTATATATTTTATATGCCTCTTATCTTTGAAGTAAATCTAAATTTTATAAGAAGATTGTAACTCGAACATATACACGACCAACAATTCTCCTATATAATTTTATTTTTTTGTTGGTGGGCCCACCAGTAACCTTACTTCAAAATATGTTATCGAACATTGAATCACAAAAGGAAGAAAAAATAGTATATCAGTACCATATCATTTTCAACATAAGCATCATAAGTAAAAGAGGTATTGTCTTGAGTATTTTCACATGCAAAATCAAATGATTACTGGAGAATAAAAAAATTAAAATAAAAAAACTTAATAATATAATTGTTCCATTACAAGTCAGAAAAAACTATATGTTTGATAGAGGTCACTTAAATGCAAACATAGTATATGCGCTCAATTTCTAGCTATGCAGAACTAGCAGTGAACGAGGCTTCACTAATTAAGAACGAGACATACGTATGTTCACAGATGACATATTCATAATAATTTTAAAATTTATCTTTTAAGACTTTAAATTGGGCAAAGATTTAATCATGCATCCTCCTTAGGCTATCGAGGAATAGCCTTAATGCTTGAGTAGTAAAAGTTATATATGACTTATACCTATGAACACATATGTATCAATTAATATACGAAATATGCATGTGTTTATCAGTGACTCGGCTTGAAAATTGGGATAGTAATGACATATATAATTTTTACTTCTCAAATATCTAAATATACAAACATGAAGCATAATGATAGACTTCATTCAATAAATGATTTATTAACATGTCATTCAAGATTAACCCATCTTCAAAATATTAACCCATCCACACTAAACCTAAAAAAAGAGAAAATAAAAAAATAAAAGCTTATCTAAGTCTTATCTCATGGAAGGCCTTAAAGTCTTATAGGAACCTATCAATATTATAATAGGTTACTTCTCAATACCTAGAAAAAATATAAAATTATATCACATCAACAAAGAAACAATTTATAGAATTATATTTATTTATCATATAATTCAATCTCCCATGTGTATTGTATCATGAGATAGTATTTTAAATTAATCCGAAGATAACATGGAAGTGAGTGGAAAGGAAAAGAAGTAAAAAAATAAAATAATAATGAACTGAGAAGCAATTAAGTTGTATGTACCATCAAAAATCTTGGAAGATATCATTTTATAGACACGGGTTTTGCGAGAGATATATTATGATTTACTTCATTTTCCTTATGCATCACATTATGAGATGATCGTTACAAATGAGACCAATGACGATCTTGAACCGAGTAAAAGGAAGAAGAGTGACAGAGAAGGTTGCGTTGCAGAAGATTGTTTGGATTGCATCATCATTAATCGTGTCCTCCTCCTTTACTGTGATGGCAAGCTCAAGAGAAGAAGAAGGTTAATAGAGAATCCCTATAAATCCTCCTCGAGGCAGAAGAGAGAGAGATAGAGAGAATAGCTTATATGCTCCTCAACCACCGCATTGCGTAAGCCATGACCAAGAATCTTTTCGGCGAGACTCTCTCTCTCCCCGACAATCCACCAGATCATTATCAATTAGCAGTATGAGAGATATGATTATGGATATATCGATGCTTGTCCACAAGCACAAGGGAAGATCACAGATGTCTCATGCATAGGAGCATTTGCATTCCAAGCAATCAAAGATTGAACGAAGAAGAGACAGATATACCGTAGGTCAAGTCTTCAGGCAGTCGCAATTCTTTCTTTTGTGCTTTCTCTATGGCAAGTGCACTTGATGAAGACTCAAGTGCTATGACTCTTTTCCTCCATAGGAAAATATGGATCTCTTCTTTCATGAGAGCTTGTTGCTATTAGTCACCATAAATAACACGGACGTAGAACAAGTTTCTTTTGCTAAAAACTCTTTCATGATATTATGAACTCGAATGTAATAGAGCCTCACTTTGTTGGTCACACGATCGATCATGTCTGGTTATGTGTGTAACGATTCTTTGTGGTCTCAATATATTCTTAAAACAAACATACATATTGCTTAGGTTTCTCTTCATATAACTAATTACTCTTCAGATTTTTTTACTTGCAGATACTGGAAAGTCATGAGTTGATCGAGGAAAAATAAGTTGAGATAGTCCTTGGCATCTGAGTGCATTGTCGATATATTTGTTTATTGTGGAATGCAATCTTATGGGAGTAGAAACAAAATTTTCATGATCACTAACCATGTCAGGATCATAAAAAAAGAAAATAATAAAATCAAGAGGATTTATACTCCAGATCACGAGAAAAACACTTGGTGAAAATATGCCTTATTGCAATCACATCTAGTAATTCATTTAATGAGAAAGATGTGATGAAAACATGAAATATGCCTATGCTAATGTAATGATGAAGTGCTGCTATTCTTGATATCAGTGATGTACTTCCTACTTAATTTCTCCCGTGGAAGTTGTAAAACCTCAAAGTTCTTCTATATGAGAAAGACACCCTTTAATACATATTCATCATGTTGATCAAAATTTATTATAAGATCCATGCTAATGATGGAGGAGTATATTCCGAGAACAACTAAACAAGAAAACAAGATAGAAGAAGCATTTCAATGATCGTGATTGTACTACTACAAACCAATATTGACTTGTTTTTTAGGAAGCTTCAGTGTTGTTTCTCTTCATAGAGAGTTATCGCCAAACATGCCTATATGTTTGGAACCATAGAAACATAGAAAAACTAATAATGGCAAGAGGTCACATGCCCAAGATCAAGTGCGATGCGATCATGCAAGTGATTAGTTCCTTCGTAGAAACACGCAAGCAATGAGGTCAAGACTAATTGTTTACTTGCGACCATGCTTTGTGATCGGGACCATCTTTTTCTCATGTTCGTGGAATCGCACTTATTTTTTATGCTTAACAATATTATATAAAAAACAACTCATGCACATGGATTAGATCACTGTATCGATGCCATATTCTTGATAGTTGTGGGGCTTCAAGAAAAATATAATAGATTATAGTGACGAGAGATATGAGAAAAAAATTTAAATGTTGATTTTAGGATTAGTTTAATTTTGGTGGTAGATTGAAACTATTATCAGTGTTTGAATATATGTGCTCATCATTAAAATGAATTCGACCATAAAGAAATGTTCGTTCCATTGTCACCAGGGAGAAGAGGATGTTGTCCTTAATTCATCTATCTGATACCTGCTATGAACCCAAAAGGTTATCACAAACAAATAAACATCTATGAGTTTTCCTTCACTGCATAATAAAGCTCACTGACGTATACTTGTAGTAAAATTAACTACCAAGTTCAACTCTGCTGGATGCCAGAATTCAAGCAATTGGACGAAGAAGATTTAATCTAGCATTTATCTTTTTTATGTTAACTCAAAACATTGGTTTGATATAGTGCCAGCAACACCATAGGGTTGAGTTTGAAAACCTCCTTCCTTCCTGCAAATCGAACATCCAAAGCAATTGGTAATACTCAGAACATCTTATCAAAGGTGAAAATTCTTTGATCAAAACAACCCCAGAAACATTCTTCTCAAAATAAAATAGGATGCAGACTTTGCAGACATAATTCCCCAATATATCAAAATTTTAAAGAAAAAGTACCAAACAGGTAGTAGTAGGATGTGAATCACAATTGCTGTGACAGTTATTTAGTTAGAGAGACTTGACTACTGAATTCAGAGACACGATACTGCTAACTCTTACACAAGCAAGAGGGAAGTGCAATAACACAAATTGGAGGGCAATTTCCAAGCAATGTTGAATCTGATTGCAATCAGTAAGAGCTCACTTAATATATTTGACCCCCAGCTGGACACTTTACATATCATTGATCATATCACCACACGAGATTATCACTTTCATTGTCATGTTTCAATCTGTATCAAAGCACCATTTACGAATTACAGCCTCATATGACTGCAAGATGCTCATGTAAAACAGATCGATCAACTCCAAACTTATGCCTTCCCTCTTTGCTCCCAGTTTAACGTCATCGTTGAATCCAGGACGGACAATCATTAATATGCAATCTGAATGATCTTAAAGAGTGATTAATCCCCTACACATTTTGCTAACTGCGGTTTCTCTTCAGAGTTGATAAGTGGAATAACATTTTCTTCCATAATTCTTGGGTTTACTTCCATTCCTCACAGGATAGAGCACATAGTGTTGGAAAATGACGAGAATATCAAAGAGCACTACTTCCTGCAACAGAAAGAGAGAAAAAAAAAATTAACAAAGGATAAGCATTTTGGATAAAATTGAGCAGAGATGTGCAATATTTATCTTCTCTACATTTAGAAATCACCTGCATGCTCAGTTAACATAAAATTAGGATCAATCATTGATCAAGGACACCGTGGAAGAAACGGAATGCAAAACTGACAGCATAACTGCATTCTAGGATAATTATATCATCCTATTTCTCATAAAACAAAATTTAGCAAGTTCACAAATGATAAAAAAACTATTTGTGAAATCACCCAATACATCTAATAGTTCTAATCAATTTGCAATCTGGTGTCTTGTCTGCATCAATACTAGATAAATCAAAGTATGCATGTATGCCCTTAGAAGGTGAGTTACACAGTGAGCAACAATCTTTCTCCTTTTCCCCACTCTGACACTGAATTGTAAAAGAACTAGCACACTAACCAAAAACATTCAAACATGATAATGCCACTAGTCAGTTGATCCGGTTTATTCTTAAAGCAAACTGATGAGTTAACTTGCAATATCGGCTCCATCACCAAATCTACCTCATTAAGAGGAGTGATGTGGTGCATGTTGGATCTAGAATTCCAAAGGGTCGACAATCCGACATGGTCTCAACCTATGGCCTCTAGACTTGTGCTGAGTTCTGCCAGCCTAATTTTAATTTCTTTTTATTTATTACTTAATGTCTTCGATAGAAGAAAATGGGAAAATTAAAAGTAAAACAAGAAGCATATTGCCATTGCTCCTGGGTCCTGCCATCGCATTCACATCAAGGCTTCAATCTTTGTGTTCTGTCTACGCTCCTAAACAGCATGCCCTTGTTGGCGGCAATAGTCCCATCGGCAAGCGAGGAGGTGAGAGGATGGCTGACAAGGGGGAGATCCAGTAGAGGAGGGAGAGGAGAATCAGGAATAGCAGGATTACATAAGAGAGGATATCAAGGGGGTGAAGAATGAGAGGTTAAGGAAACGAAGAAGATACAAGGAAGGAGTGTAATAAAAAGCGAAAGGAAATCAACAAGAGAGGAAGTTCACGTCAAGCTGCCCGACATACCAACACATCCAAACTCACGACCTGAGTTGCGAATCCCTAGAATACTATAGGTATGATGGGTCCAGTTACAAGTTTGGGCATTTGTGTTCAACTTAGTGATGAGCAACATAGGATATCAATCATAAATTGAACAAATTGCTATTAGAAGAGTTAAAACAAAGAAACTAAATGAACTCTGTAAAATGACCCATGATGAACACTTTAACTAACTATTAACTAAGTGTAGCAAAACTACCAACAGTGTACAAAACATCAAGCTGCTCCAAACTATATTTAATAAATTATCGCTAAATATTTGGTCTAGAAATTTTCTGAAATAGATTGTCTAGGTTGTAATATGTATTTAGAACGACAATAACAAGTGAGATATTTCAACAAATTGGGGCCACAAAAGCCCCACCATTAAGCTTCAATAAAGATATTATCACTAACCATATTTAGGATCATATGATCCTTCTTGTTTTTTAATAGTCTTCTTAGATCTATTTCCACGCTTTTTTAGCACCAGTAACGTAATTGAAAGAACATTTAATAGAGTTGCAGGAAAAACAAATGCATTCAAAAGATGTTAATTCAAATACTATTACAGGATTGCCCCAGAAAATTATACCACAAACAACTTTAAACAAGACTTTTCAAATATATGAAAGCTGCACAGCTGAAATGATGTGAAAGCTGAATAGCTAAAATGATATAAAATTATATCATTATGTTGAACAGCTAAACAGGACTGGCCATTATTTGAGAACAGTAATGTAATTGAAAGAAATAGTCTTCTTAGATCTATTTCCACACTTTTTTAGCACCAGTAATGTAATTGAAAGAACATTTAAAAGAGTTACAGAAAAAACATAAAGAAAACCAGCCTTGCCAGCTAAATTTTTTCAACCTGTATGAACCAAGGAGAAGCAACCAAGTTTGCTGATGGATAAAACATAAGGTATGGTACAAAGAACTAGAATCGTTTTAATGGACAAGGTTCAAAAATGCAAAAGTGGACATACACCGGGTGAAAGTCTAGCACGGTATCATTTTACTGTCATGGAAAAACACAATTGCTTATGTTGGGTAGAGGAAGTCCTAAAATTACAGTGGTTAAAATCAAAATGGTTTCAAGCATCACTCATTATGTATCAAGCCAAACACAATATGCATGACAACTTATTCAAAACCTCAAAATAGTTGCTCGCTATCACCAAAAGATAAGTATCATATGAGGTGGTTTTTCTATCAAATGGAACTCTAATTAGGCCTCAATTATATTTTAAAAAAAATATTCGACTGCTTAATTGGACATATTCCGCACTTTGACTTACGTCCGCACTGCAGTACCAAGTTCATCTTGGTACCGATATTTGACTCGGAGGTATGCAAAGTGTATACCGATATATTAAAAATATAAAATAAATATTATATAATATAATATTAATATATTAAAATATAAAAAAAAAGAGAAAAGGCGACGTTACCTCGATCTTTCTCCCGCTGAGAAAAGCTCGACACGCAGGCGCGTCAGCCTGACCATGACATGGCGGATGCCATGATATGACGACGCGCTAGGTATTCATTCTTCTTTTCTTTTTTTTCTTCTTCTTCTTCTTCCCTTTTCTCACTCAATCGACTATTGATTTCTCCTTCAATCGACCGACGCGAATCGATCCGACGGTCGAAATCGACCGACGCCGACGATAGCGGCACCGCCCGACAACGGATGGTCCGCATACCCAACTGACGGATGTATTGCTCTGCACGATACAAGTCGAAATAGCAAACCTTGTTCCAAACTCCACTATAACACTATCGTGTGACAACTATTCTAAAATCTTTATATAAATGATCTATTATCCAAAAATGAGTAAATATACACCATCCTTTAGAATGAGATAATAAATTTTATCTATCACTTTTTACACTGTATCTAAATTATGCAAATAAAATACAAAACAAATGAAAAAGCAACTATTCATGTAGGATGTACTTGATTGCTGTCATGATAACCTGTATTGTCCTGAATTCATGCCATTAAAGAAAAATTAATGAGTATATGAGACAGCTGCAAGAAGTCATTTTTGAAAAAGCAAACTTATAGATGTTAACGTCTTCTTTAATGTTCTTTCTTGGGGTTCCAGAAGATATACATAAATGTTTCTTTAGTTAAATTATATTTTCAAAACTTAAGTTTTCTTATAAGAACAAAGTATTACTTGAAAACAGAGATGAGCCAAAGCCAAGAATGATTGGGCCAGGCCAAGAACACACAGACCACAGCATAAAGCAAGACAATAACAGTGATACCAATGCAAGTCTTTGAGACCTTCTGACTTCCATGCTGTAGAGATTAAGAATAAAAAGGAGGTAAAAAGAGAGTTAGCAGAGGAAAGAAGGTAAGGGACTATCTATCATACAGCAAGAAGATGATCTCGTACAAGAAGGATTACTTACTTCATAGATCAAAACTTAGAACAATGCAAAAGCCGTCAACGCAACAGCATGCACTGAAAAGGCTACATCATCTGCAGCTACAGGAATCATCTGAAATTAAGAGAATTAATTTGTAGAATAAACATTCCAAACGAACATGATGTTAATCAGCAAATCAATAATTTACATATGTAGAATCTATGGGAAAACCTTCAGCAAGGTGACTGAACAAACCCGAAATTAATATTTTAACGTGTATAATGGAAGTTAGGAAGAAATCCAAAATTATAACAGAAATGATTCACAGGCTTATACTTTAAAGCATGCGACCACAATGATTTTAGAACAAAAACAAATCAACGTATACAGATGGTCTGCATCCGATAAAAATGATATGATTGTCCATCACTACATTATGTAGCTCAAGAGAATTGGCCTCCCAAAAATGAAGAGAGAAGACTGAATGAAACTTTACTACTAAAATTGACAAAAAGGCCATTAATACTAAAACATTCTACAGTGTTTATAATAAGGAATTCAATTTTGTCCAGATTGACTCATACCCAACGGATATCTACCAGTTTGGGCATGAACCAGACCGAACGTCGAACTCCCTATTTGAAATAGTATGGCCACCTTTAATTACTTAAGCAGCTCTCTTTTTGTCTTTTTCAAACACAGCTGCCCGATGCACCAAGGCTCATGACACACAAGTGTCTCCTCTCCACCATCTGCCACCCGCCTCACAATTGTCACCTCCTCCTTCCTTCTTCCTCATTTGCTTTTGGAGTAAGCCTATAGTTGAAACCCATTCTCATATAAGAAGAAGCAAAAAAAGTTTGTGGAAAGAGAAAAATAGACATTTTTCTATATGAAGTGATTCCTATATCTAGTTTGGTATAGTTGATATCTGACAAATTTCAAGGATGTTTGGTATCTAAATCATTCTATAGTCATATAAGGCAAATTGACCAGATAATTAGAATAGTATTTGATAAATTTCAAAGCTCTCCTTTAATAGAATTTTATGGGGTGATGAGATTAGATTATCCACAACACTAAAAAGTATATTCCGGTAAGGCTAGATGTCGTGATTAAATACTCGATTGTTTCTTTGTGCAACTAATTTAATTTTAATTCATCAGTAGTCTCTATTTGTTTCTTCTCTTCTCCTTGAATCGAAGAAAATTTGATAGGAGGACCATATCCAACCATTGTTATTGTTTGATACTTGAGTCTGAGTGTAGGAGCTAGAGAGAAAGAGAATTATAAAATTGAAAATAAGATCTAAAGAACACCCTAAAGATGAAAAGAAGCATGATAAACTACAGATGCATGATACAAATTGCAAGCTCTCCACTTATTCATATACAACTTTAAGCTTTACCAACCTTTCAGTAAATGATTCTATATATTTACTCTCTTTAAAATCCACTAATCCAAAGCCATGAAGCAGAAACTCAAACGCTTCCTATTTTTTTTCTTGTAACTTTGCTTTGTATCAGAATAATGTTAAACGTGTAATATCCTCCATATGACATGACATTGACCCATCACTTAATTAAATATCTTTCTTCCCCTATCATGTTAATTGCATATACATAGATAATATGCATGCATATATCTTACATTTGGCAGTGCAAATTCAGAAACATCCAGCCTGTAGTCCTTTAATCTCAAAATTAAAAACATAAAAAATACAATTGAAGAATAAAATAAGTTTGTGTAGTATTGAGTCTCCAGACAAGGAAGAAAGTTATGATTTGAGGAAAGAAGTTAAAAGCTTAAGTAATTAATTAATGGAAATAGGTATAAATTCTGAAAAGGCAGAATTCGATTCCCTGACTAACAAATGACCCAATCCGTGATGGGCAGCTGGCTCACCAAGTATTAAGATCATTAAGAGTACCTCATCTAGCCCTAAATTTGGAATATTAAGAAAATACAGGAAAATAATATCACCCTTGAACAGAAGAAAAAAAACGGAAGCATTAACACCAACACTAATAAGCAATATAATTAAACCGCATGATGCAAGCAATTTGACAAGTTCATACCTCCAAAATTTCATCAACTACTTCAAGATCCAAATTCCTCCTATGCCTTGAATCTTGTGTGGACCTACATTATAGGACCTTCTGGTTATCGGGATAAAACAAAAGGTCGAAAGAGAAAAGGTTAGATCCACTTAATCTTTGCCTATACCAGGCTTTCCCCCTGAAGAATGTTGCTTTCAGAAGGCTCAGTGCCAATGACCTGAAGAAATTGGAAACGAGAAAGACCAAGAATTAGGAATTCCATACACAGAGAAACTTAGCATAAAAAGGTAAGAGAAAAAAATAGAAAGGAAAAAGAACCTTGATTGTTAGGATTTTTGACCTTCAAAAAACAACCAACTCCAGATATAGTTCCACCTGTCCCAATACCAGCAACAAACATGTCCACCTTCCTCTTGTATCTTCCCAGATTTCTGGACCAGTAGACTCACAGTGTATCTGCACCAGAATATACAGAATTTGGAAAAAAAAATGAAACTTGGGTAAAAAAAAAAAAAATCATGGTAGAATGTGACCTTTGGATTTGCAAGATCGTCAAATTGTTGAAGCATATAAGCATTGGGCGCATTCTTCAGGATCTCTTCTGCCTTTTGAACTGCTCCTTCATGCCATTGGCAGAATCTGTAAGGACAAGTTATTCTCCGAAAGCCTTCAGCAGAACTCGTCTTTCAATGCTCATAGATGCAGGCATGGTCGATATCAGTTTGTATCCTTTGGCAGCAGCAATAAACGCAAGACCAATCCCCGTGTTACCACTTGTTGGTTCCACCAATATACTCTTTAGAAGCAAAAAAAAAAAGAAAAAAACAAAGAAATCAATCAGTAACAATGGAATGACAATGAAGAGGCAGGCCACAAGAAGGTCCTCAAACAAAGAGTATAAACATGAGAAAAAGGTGAAGAAACCGAAAAGACTGGCGATCAAGAACCAAGCCTGTCTAATCTCTCCCCCGCT
The DNA here is from genome assembly GCA_021527575.1 of Ensete glaucum. Taxonomy (NCBI): domain Eukaryota; kingdom Viridiplantae; phylum Streptophyta; class Magnoliopsida; order Zingiberales; family Musaceae; genus Ensete; species Ensete glaucum. The sequence continues at coordinate 22,279,825 of CM038551.1, forward strand.
CGTCTCCCTCTTCGTCTTCCTTCCTTTGCCTGCGCCTGCAAGCCGCCTCCGCTAGAATGCTGCCTCCTCCGGATCCCCTGTCCGAGTGCGACGGCGGCCCTGCTAATGGGTCCTATCTAAAGCAGGGCTAATTCACCAGGCACGAATCTCAAAGTTAAAAAAATGACGTGGCTTGCATAGGGGAGCCTCACCGCACGCTCTCTCACTCGCGCGCTTTCTATGCGGAACGCGGTCCAGAAAGCCTATTTATGCTCTCTCCCTGGCGGAAGGAAGTCTGTCTCGGCTCCCTCTCGGTCTTCGACTTCTTCCGGCGAAGCTTATTTCTCCTCTGTCAATCTCGTTGGCTGGAGGAAGGCGATCAAGAACCAAGCCTGTCTTCTCCCCGCTCGTCTTCGTATTCTCCTTGTTTCTCTTTCTCTCGCGCGCGCGTTGGCTGGCGGAATTCGATCAAGAAACAATGAAGCTCTCCTTCTCCCGCTCGTCTCCGTCTTCGTCTTCCTTTGCCTGCGCCTGCAAGCCTCCTCCGCTAGAATACTGCCTCCTCCGGGTCCCTGTCCGAGTGCGATGGCGGCCATGCGATTTTGCTTACCCCACTTGGCGAAGTCGCCTTATCTGTTCTGGCACGCCTACCCTCCCCGACCTTACAATGCTGCGCGGCCTTCTCCGCCGCCATCGAAGGTCCCGACGCCGCCTGCCTATGCGTTCTAGCCCGTCAGAAAGCGTTCTTGGGAAGCCGATCGAAGCTTCACGCCTCTTCTCCCTCCCTTCGCCTGCGGGAACCCGGTCGACGCCTTCGCCACTGAGACCTGCCAAGATTCTGCTCCTCCGGCTCCTCCTGCTGCCGCTCCTCCGGCCTCCCGTTTTAACCTCAGGTTCACATTTAACAGTTGGTTTGCCTGCATCTGTAGTTGTAGTTCTTGTTTTGGCGATATTGGTCTCCGCTATCTACGTTCGCGATTGCTCGTTTCTAGAACTCTTTTGTCGAATTGCTTCTGTCATTTCGGGTTGATTCATTTGTTTCTTGATCTTGATTGTTAGGTGCTGGTTGCTTTTAGTGTCTTTTTTTTTTAAGTCTCATTTCTATGTTTCACTGTTATTTCTTTTTGAGGTGCTCTTTCATTTGGATATTGCATGCATGTGTATTCGAGTTCTTTCTTCTCGGATTTCTTCCGTAGGGGTATCGATATCTTGGTTTCTGATTCTAGACAGTTCTTTTTTTATGTTTTTGCATATTGCATGTGTTTTCGAATCGTATGCTGATTTTTTATTTTAGATTCTCGTTTTTTCTTTGTGTTCTTTTATTGGGAACTTACGTATATCTTCAAATCGATGGTTTCTTAGACTCTAGGTTTTGCATTGGTTCTTTAATTCGCTAGTGCATTTACTTTCTTGGTATATACCGACTCAAAAAAAACACAAAAGCTCATTCATTATTTCGTTTATTTTGTTAGTTGCATTCATGACCATCTTCTTTCGTCGTACCATTTTCCTATGATGCATGATCTCATCGGACACATATATGCATTATTCGTTTTGAGTCTGACAAACATTTATGCAAGTGAAGTTCTGATATAGAGTTGATTTTAGATGGAACATCGTGAGGGCCTGGCTCGGGCTGTGAGCTTTTTTTCTTTTTTTTTTCTTTCCTTTACGACCCGGGTTGTGGGTAAATAAATCGGTTGAGCCTCCCTTGAGTAGGCTCAAGGAGGGTTTTTTCACCCTAGCTTTTACGGTTAGGGTTTTTCCCTCCAACGAGGTTTTGCCTTGATCTATCATTCGATCGAGGATTTCCTCAGATTAAAAATTGTATTACAAATATTAAGGATTGAATGAAATTCTATCATTTCAATAAAATTGTTGTGGTTTCCTAATACATTATATAGAATTAAATGTTTTCTAAACATATGATGTCTCAAGTATTTAGAGGAAGCATGAAAAATTACTTCAATATATGTACTAATATATTTATCATTTGTAAAATATTTTATTTGAATTATGGTTATGATTACTTCTAATTTGTATTAAAAAATCCAAATTCATAATCCTACCAAAATAAAATATTTTCTTGCAACCATAATTTTAGCTATAATTTGGCCAAACAAGTTTAAACTTTAATATTAATATAAATGACCCACCTCAGAAAATTAACATCAATAACATGATCATCTACCCAAGAAGAATTAATAGTTAAAGTGAACTAAGAATTCTCATGCCAGCAACTATACCTTGTCGAAAAGACTTCTAACGTTAACGTGTCATATGAGCAGATGTGTAGGCCTTATCCTTTTTTATATGATAAATATTCAATAGGAGAACCATGAAAACAAAAAAATTAAGATCGAAATATCCGCCCACTAAACAATAAAACCAACAACAAATATTTAATTTGGTAGAATAATGTTACAACTTTAAAAATCAAATAATTCCCAAAGCAAAGTATGTATTATTCTTCCGGCGAAAAGAAAAGAAAAGACTAGAGAATGGAAACATTCTTTAAGTTTATTACTCGCCCAAAAGATTATTTAAATAAATATAAGTAACATTATTTAAGTTTGTAATGCACCTACCGTACTATATAATACATATTTTAAGTTTTTGTACATACTATATATTTTATATGCCTCTTATCTTTGAAGTAAATCTAAATTTTATAGGAAGATTGTAACTCGAACATATAGACAATTCTCCTATATAATTTTATTTTTTGGTGGGCCCACAAGTAACCTTCGCAAAATATGTTATCGAACATTGAATCACAAAACGAAGAAAAATAGTGTATCGACCATATCATTTTCAACATAAGCATCATAAGTAAAAGAGGTATTGTCTTGACTATTTTCACATGCAAAATCAAATGATTGGAGAATAAAAAATTAAAATAAGAAAACTTAATAATATAATTGTTCTATTACAAGTCGAAAAAACTATATGTTTGATAGAGGTCACTCAAATGCAAACATAGTATATGCTCAATTTCTAGCTATGCATAACTAGCGTGAACGAGGCTTCACTAATTAAGAACGAGACATACGTATGTTCACAAATGATATATTCATAATAATTTTAAAATTATCTTTTAAGACTTTAAATTGGACAAATATTTAATCATGCATCCTCCTTAGGCTATCGAGGAATAGCCTTAATGCTTGAGTAGTAAAAGTTATATATGACTTATACCTATGAACACATATGTATCAATTAATATACGAAATATGCATGTGTTTATCAGTGACTAGGCTTGAAAATTGGGATAGTAATGACATATATAATTTTTACTTCTCGAACATCTAAATATACAAACATGAAGTATAATGACAGACTTCATTCAATATATGATTTATTAACATGTCATTCAAGATTAACCCATCTTCAAAATATTAACCCATCCACACTAAACCTAAAAAAAGATAAAATAAAAAAAGAAAATCTTATATATGTCTTATCTCATCGAAGGCCTTAAAGCCTTATAGGAACCTACCAATATTATAATATGTTACTTCTCAATACGTAGAAACAATATATAATTATATCACATCAACAAAGAAACAATTTGTAGAATTATATTTATTTATCATATAATTCAGTCTCCCTTGTGTATCCTATCATGAGATAGTATTTTAAATTAATCCGAAGATAACATAGAAGTGAGTGGAAAGGAAAAGAAGTAAAAAAATAGAATAATAATGAATTGAGAAGCAATTAACTTATATGTACCATCAAAAATCTTGGAAGCCATCATTTTATAGACACGGGTTTTGCGAGAGATATATTATGATTTACTTCATTTTCCTTATGCATCACATTATGAGATGATCGTTACAAATGAGACCAATGACGATCTTGAACCGAGTAAAAGAAGAAGAGTGAGAGAAGGTTGTGAAGATTGTTTGGATTGCATCATCATTAATCGTGTCGTGTCCTCCTCCTTTACCTGTGTGATGGCAAGCTCAAGAGAAGAAGAAGGTTCATAAAGAATCCCTCCAACTCCTCCTCGAGGCAGAAGAGAGAGAGACAGAGAGAATAGCTTATATACTCCTCAACCACCGCATTGCGTAAGCCATGACCAAGAATCTTTTTCGAGACTCTCAAGGAGATTTCTCTCTCTCTCTCTCTCTCTCTAACGATATTCGTGTTTTGGCGATATTGGTCTCCGCTATCTACGTTCGCGATTGCTCGTTTCTAGAACTCTTTTGTCGGAATTCTTCTGTCATTTCGGGTTGATTCATTTGTTTCTTGATCTTGATTGTTAGGTGCTGGTTGCTTTTAGTGTCTTTTTTTAAGTCTCATTTCTATGTTTCACTGTTATTTCTTTTTGAGGTGCTCTTTCATTGGGATATTGCATGCATGTGTCTTCGAGTTCTTTCTTTTCGGATTTCTTCCGTAGGGGTATCGTATACTGGTTTCTCGGATTCTAGACCATCAGTTTTTTTTTTTTTATGTTTTTTCATATTGCATGTGTTTTCGAATACGTATGCTGATTTTTTTTATTCTAGATTCTACGTTTTTTTTCTTTGTGTTCTTTTATTGGGAACTTACGTATATCTTCAAATACGTGCACTGGTTTCTTAGACTCTAGGTTTTGCATCGGTTCTTTAATTCGCTAGTGCATTTACTTTCTTGGTATATACCTTTTCCGACTCAAAAAAAAAACACAAAAGCTCATTCATTATTTCGTTTATTTTGTTAGTTGCATTCATGACCATCTTCTTTGCTTGCGGTGTACCATTTTCCTATGATGCATGATCTCATCGGACACATATATGCATTATTCGTTTTGAGTTTGACAAACATTTATGCAAGTGAAGTTCTGATATAGAGTTGATTTTAGATGGAACATCGTGAGGGCGGGCTGTGAGCTTTTTTTTCTTTCCTTTACGACCGGTTGTGGGTAAATAAATCGGTTGAGCCTCCTTGAGTAGGCTCAAGGAGGGTTTTTTCACCCTAGCTTTTACGGTTAGGGTTTTTCCCTCCAACGAGGTTTTGCCTTGATCTATCATTCGATCGAGGATTTCCTCGGATTAAAAATTGTATTGCAAATATTAAGGATTGAATGAAATTCTATCATTTGAATAAAATTGTTGTGGTTTCCTAATACATTATATAGAATTAAGTATTTAGAGTAAGCTTCTTGAAGCATGAAAAATTACTTCAATATATGTACTAATATATTTATCATTTGTAAAATATTCTCTTTGAAGTATGGCTATGATTACTTCTAATTTGTATTAAAAAAACCCAAATTCATAATCCTACCAAAATAAAATATTTTCTTGCAACCATAATTTTAGCTATAATTTGGCCAAACAAGTTTAAACCTTAATATTAATATAAATGACCTACCTTAGAAAATTAACGTCAATAACATGATCATCTACCCAAGAAGAATTAATAGTTAAAATGAACTAAGAATTCTCATGCCAGCAACTATACCTTGTCGAAAAGTCTTCTAACGTTAACGTGTCATATGAGCAGATGTGTAGGCCTTATCCTTTTTTATATGATAAATATTCAATAGGAGAACCATGAAAATAAAAAAATTAAGATCGACACATCCGCCCACTAAACAATAAAACCAACCACAAATATTTAATTTGGTAGAATAATGTTACAACTTTGAAAATCAAATAATTCCCAAAGCAAATTATGTATTATTCTTCCGACGAAAAGAAAAGAAAAGACTAGAGAATGGAAACATTCCTTAAGTTTGTTACTCTCCCAAAAGATTATTTAAATAAATATAAGTAACATTATTTAAGTTTGTAATGCACCTATCGTACTATATAAGTACATACATATTTTAAGTTTTTTATACATACTATATACTTTATATGCCTCTTATCTTTGAATTAAATCTAAATTTTATAGGAAGATTGTAACTCGAACATATAGACGACCAACAATTCTTCTATATAATTTTATTTTTTTGTTGGTGGGCCCACAAGTAACCTTACTACAAAATATGTTATCGAACATTGAATCACAAAACGAAGAAAAAATAGTGTATCGGTACCATATCATTTTCAACATAAGCATCATAAGTAAAAGAGGTATTGTCTTGACTATTTTCACATGCAACATGAAATGATTACTGGATAATAAAAAAATTAAAATAAGAAAACTTAATAATATAATTGTTCAATTACAAGTCAGAAAAAACTATATGTTTGATAGAGGTCACTCAAATGCAAACATAGTATATGCGCTCAATTTCTAGCTATGCAGAACTAGCAGTGAACGAGGCTTCACTAATTAAGAACGAGACATACTTATGATCATAGATGACATATTCATAATAATTTTAAAATTTATCTTTTAAGACTTTAAATTGGACAAAGATTTAACCATGCATCCTCCTTAGGCTATCGAGGAATAGCCTTAATGCTTGAGTAGTAAAAGTTATATATGACTTATACCTATGAACACATATGTATCAATTAATATACATAATATGCATGTGTTTATCAGTGACTCGGCTTGAAAATTAGGATAGTAAGGACATATATAATTTTTACTTCTCAAACATCTAAATATACAAACATGAAGCATAATGATAGACTTCATTCAATAAATGATTTATTAACATGTCATTCAAGATTAACCCATCTTCAAAATATTAACCCATCCACACTAAACCTAAAAAAAGATAAAATAAAAAAATAAAAGCTTATCTAAGTCTTATCTCATCGAAGGCCTTAAAGCCTTATAGGAACCTATCAATATTATAATATGTTACTTCTCAATACGTAGAAACAATATATAATTATATCACATTAACAAAGAAATAATTTGTAGAATTATATTTATTTATCATATAATTCAATCTCCCTTGTGTATCGTATCATGAGATAGTATTTTAAATTAATCCGAAGATAACATAGAAGTGAGTGGACAGGAAAAGAAGTAAAAAAATAGAATAATAATGAACTGAGAAACAATTAAGTTGTATGTACCATCAAAAATCTTGGAAGCCATCATTTTATAGACACGGGTTTTGCGAGAGATATATTATGATTTACTTCATTTTCCTTATGCATCACATTATGAGATGATCGTTACAAATGAGACCAATGACGATCTTGAACCGAGTAAAAGGAAGAAGAGTGAGAGAAGGTTGCTGCGAAGATTGTTGGATTGCATCATCATTAATCGTGTCGTGTCCTCCTCCTTTACGTGATGGCAAGCTCAAGAGAAGAAGAAGGTTCATAAAGAATCCCTGCAACTCCTCCTCGAGGCAGAAGAGAGAGAGATAGAGAGAATAGCTTATATACTCCTCAACCACCGCATTGCGTAAGCCATGACCAAGAATCTTTTCGGCGAGACTCTCGAAGGTGATTGCTCTCTCTCTCTCTCTCTCTCGACCCACCGATCATTATCAATTAGCGATGAGAGATATGATTATGGATATATCGATGCTTGTCCACAAGCACAAGGAAGATCAGATGTCTCATGCATAGGAGCATTTGCATGCCAAGCAATCAAAGCTTGAACGAAGAAGAGAGATATCAGAGGTCAAGTCTTCAAGCAATTCTTTCTTTGTGCTTTCTCTATGGCAAGTGCACTTGATGTGAAGACTCAATATGACTCTTTTCCTCCATAGGAAAATATGGATCTCTTCTTTCATGAGAGCTTGTTGCTATTAGTCACCATAAATAACACGGACGTAGAACAAGTTTCTTTTTGCTAAAAACTCTTTCATGATATTATGAACTCAGAATGTAATAGAGCCTCACTTTGTTGGTCACACGATCGATCATGTCTGGTTATGTGTGTAACGATTCTTTGTGGTCTCAATATATTCTTAAAACAAACATACATATTGCTTAGGTTTCTCTTCATATAACTAATTACTCTTCAGATTTTTTTACTTCTAGATACTGGAAAGTCATGAGTTGATCGAGGAAAAATAAGTTGAGATAGTCCTTGGCATCTGAGTGCATTGTCGATATATTTGTTTATTGTGGAATGCAATCTTATGGGAGTAGAAACAAAATTTTCATGATCACTAACCATGTCAGGATCATAAAGCTTCAATAAAGATATTATCACTAACCATATTTAGGATCATATGATCCTTCTTGTTTTTTAAATCGGTTGAGCCTCCCCTTGAGTAGGCTCAAGGAGGGTTTTTTTCACCCTAGCTTTTACGGTTAGGGTTTTTCCCCCCAACGAGGTTTTGCCTTGATCTATCATTCGATCGAGGATTTCCTCGGATTAAAAATTGTATTGCAAATATTAAGGATTGAATGAAATTCTATCATTTCAATAAAATTGTTGTGGTTTCCTAATACATTATATAGAATTAAGTATTTAGAGTAAGCTTATTGAAGCATGAAAAATTACTTCAATATATGTACTAATATATTTATAATTTGTAAAATATTTTCTTTGAAGTATGGCTATGATTACTTCTAATTTGTATTAAAAAAACCCAAATTCATAATCCTACCAAAATAAAATATTTTCTTGCAACCATAATTTTAGCTATAATTTGGCCAAACAAGTTTAAATTTTAATATTAATATAAATGACCCACCTCAGAAAATTAACATCAATAACATGATCATCTACCCAAAAAGAATTAATAGTTAAAGTGAACTAAGAATTCTCATGCCAGCAACTATACCTTGTCAAAAAGACTTCTAACGTTAACGTGTCATATGAGCAGATGTGTAGGCCTTATCCTTTTTTATATGATAAATATTCAATAGGAGAACCATGAAAACAAAAAAAAATAAGATCGACACATGTATTCTCCTTCCGGCGAAAAGAAAAGAAAAGACTAGAGAATGAAAACATTCCATAAGTTTATTACTCTCCCAAAAGATTATTTAAATAAATATGAGTAACATTATTTAAGTTTGTAATGCACCTACCGTACTATATAGGTACATACATATGTTATGTTTTTTGTACATACTATATATTTTATATGCCTCTTATCTTTGAAGTAAATCTAAATTTTATAAGAAGATTGTAACTCGAACATATACACGACCAACAATTCTCCTATATAATTTTATTTTTTTGTTGGTGGGCCCACCAGTAACCTTACTGCAAAATATGTTATCGAATATTGAATCACAAAAGGAAGAAAAAATAGTGTATCAGTACCATATCATTTTCAACATAAGCATCATAAGTAAAAGAGGTATTGTCTTGAGTATTTTCACATGCAAAATCAAATGATTACTGGAGAATAAAAAAATTAAAATAAAAAAACTTAATAATATAATTGTTCCATTACAAGTCAGAAAAAACTATATGTTTGATAGAGGTCACTTAAATGCAAACATAGTATATGCGCTCAATTTCTAGCTATGCAGAACTAGCAGTGAACGAGGCTTCACTAATTAAGAACGAGACATACGTATGTTCACAGATGACATATTCATAATAATTTTAAAATTTATCTTTTAAGACTTTAAATTGGGCAAAGATTTAATCATGCATCCTCCTTAGGCTATCGAGGAATAGCCTTAATGCTTGAGTAGTAAAAGTTATATATGACTTATACCTATGAACACATATGTATCAATTAATATACGAAATATGCATGTGTTTATCATGACTTGAAAATTGGGATAGTAATGACATATATAATTTTTACTTCTCAAACATCTAAATATACAAACATGAAGCATAATGATAGACTTCATTCAATAAATGATTTATTAACATGTCATTCAAGATTAACCCATCTTCAAAATATTAACCCATCCACACTAAACCTAAAAAAAGAGAAAATAAAAAAATAAAAGCTTATCTAAGTCTTATCTCATCGAAGGCCTTAAAGTCTTATAGGAACCTATCAATATTATAATAGGTTACTTCTCAATACCTAGAAAAAATATAAAATTATATCACATCAACAAAGAAACAATTTATAGAATTATATTTATTTATCATATAATTCAATCTCCCATGTGTATTGTATCATGAGATAGTATTTTAAATTAATCCGAAGATAACATGGAAGTGAGTGGAAAGGAAAAGAAGTAAAAAAATAAAATAATAATGAACTGAGAAGCAATTAAGTTGTATCTTGGAAGATATCATTTTATAGACACGGGTTTTGCGAGAGATATATTATGATTTACTTCATTTTCCTTATGCATCACATTATGAGATGATCGTTACAAATGAGACCAATGACGATCTTGAACCGAGTAAAAGGAAGAAGAGTGACAGAGAAGGTTGCGTTGCAGAAGATTGTTTGGATTGCATCATCATTAATCGTGTCGTGTCCTCCTCCTTTACCTGTGTGATGGCAAGCTCAAGAGAAGAAGAAGGTTAATAGAGAATCCCTCTAACTCCTCCTCGAGGCAGAAGAGAGAGAGATAGAGAGAATAGCTTATATGCTCCTCAACCACCGCATTGCGTAAGCCATGACCAAGAATCTTTTCGGCGAGACTCTCTCTCTCCCCGACAATCCACCAGATCATTATCAATTAGCAGTATGAGAGATATGATTATGGATATATCGATGCTTGTCCACAAGCACAAGGAAAGATCACAGATGTCTCATGCATAGGAGCATTTGCATTCCAAGCAATCAAAGATTGAACGAAGAAGAGACAGATATACCGTAGGTCAAGTCTTCAGGCAGTCGCAATTCTTTCTTTTGTGCTTTCTCTATGGCAAGTGCACTTGATGCTGAAGACTCCAAGCTGTGCTATGACTCTTTTCCTCCAAAGGAAAATGTGGATCTCTTCTTTCATGAGAGCTTGTTGCTATTAGTCACCATAAATAACACGGACGTAGAACAAGTTTCTTTTTGCTAAAAACTCTTTCATGATATTATGAACTCAGAATGTAATAGAGCCTCACTTTGTTGGTCACACGATCGATCATGTCTGGTTATGTGTGTAACGATTCTTTGTGGTCTCAATATATTCTTAAAACAAACATACATATTGCTTAGGTTTCTCTTCATATAACTAATTACTCTTCAGATTTTTTTACTTCTAGATACTGGAAAGTCATGAGTTGATCGAGGAAAAATAAGTTGAGATAGTCCTTGGCATCTGAGTGCATTGTCGATATATTTGTTTATTGTGGAATGCAATCTTATGGGAGTAGAAACAAAATTTTCATGATCACTAACCATGTCAGGATCATAAAAAAAGAAAATAATAAAATCAAGAGGATTTATACTCCAGATCACGAGAAAAACACTTGGTGAAAATATGCCTTATTGCAATCACATCTAGTAATTCATTTAATGAGAAAGATGTGATGAAAACATGAAATATGCCTATGCTAATGTAATGATGAAGTGCTGCTATTCTTGATATCAGTGATGTACTTCCTACTTAATTTCTCCCGTGGAAGTTGTAAAACCTCAAAGTTCTTCTATATGAGAAAGACACCCTTTAATACATATTCATCATGTTGATCAAAATTTATTATAAGATCCATGCTAATGATGGAGGAGTATATTCCGAGAACAACTAAACAAGAAAACAAGATAGAAGAAGCATTTCAATGATCGTGATTGTACTACTACAAACCAATATTGACTTGTTTTTTAGGAAGCTTCAGTGTTGTTTCTCTTCATAGAGAGTTGTCGCCAAACATGCCTATATGTTTGGAACCATAGAAACATAGAAAAACTAATAATGGCAAGAGGTCACATGCCCAAGATCAAGTGCGATGCGATCATGCAAGTGATTAGTTCCTTCGTGGAAACACGCAAGCAATGAGGTCAAGACTACTTGTTTACTTGCGACCATGCTTTGTGATCAGGACCATCTTTTTCTCATGTTCTTGGAATCGTACTTATTTTTTATGCTTAACAATATTATATAAAAAACAACTCATGCACATGGATTAGATCACTGTATCGATGCCATATTCTTGATAGTTGTGGGGCTTCAAGCAAAATATAATAGATTATAGCGACGAGAGATATGAGAAAAAAATTTAAATGTTGATTTTAGGATTAGTTTAATTTTGGTGGTAGATTGAAACTATTATCAGTGTTTGAATATATGTGCTCATCATTAAAATGAATTCGACCATAAAGAAATGTTCGTTCCATTGTCACCAGGGAGAAGAGGATGTTGTCCTTAATTCATCTATCTGATACCTGCTATGAACCCAAAAGGTTATCACAAACAAATAAACATCTATGAGTTTTCCTTCACTGCATAATAAAGCTCACTGACGTATACTTGTAGTAAAATTAACTACCAAGTTCAACTCTGCTGGATGCCAGAATTCAAGCAATTGGACGAAGAAGATTTAATCTAGCATTTATCCTTTTTATGTTAACTCAAAACATTGGTTTGATATAGTGCCAGCAACACCGTAGGGTTGAGTTTGAAAACCTCCTTCCTTCCTGCAAATCGAACATCCAAAGCAATTGGTAATACTCAGAACATCTTATCAAAGGTGAAAATTCTTTGATCAAAACAACCCCAGAAACATTCTTCTCAAAATAAAATAGGATGCAGACTTTGCAGACATAATTCCCCAATATATCAAAATTTTAAAGAAAAAGTACCAAACAGGTAGTAGTAGGATGTGAATCACAATTGCTGTGACAGTTATTTAGTTAGAGAGACTTGACTACTGAATTCAGAGACGATACTGCTAACTCTTACACAAGCAAGAGGAAGTGCAATAACACAAATTGGAGGGCAATTTCCAAGCAATGTTGAATCTGATTGCAATCAGTAATAGCTCACTTAATATATTTGACCCCCAGCTGGACACTTTACATATCATTGATCATATCACCACACGAGATTATCACTTTCATTGTCATGTTTCAATCTGTATCAAAGCACCATTTACGAATTACAGCCTCATATGACTGCAAGATGCTCATGTAAAACAGATCGATCAACTCCAAACTTATGCCTTCCCTCTTTGCTCCCAGTTTAACGTCGCGTCGTTGAATCCAGGACGGACAATCATTAATATGCAATCTGAATGATCTTAAAGAGTGATTAATCCCCTACACATTTTGCTAACTGCGGTTTCTCTTCAGAGTTGATAAGTGGAATAACATTTTCTTCCATAATTCTTGGGTTTACTTCCATTCCTCACAGGATAGAGCACATAGTGTTGGAAAATGACGAGAATATCAAAGAGCACTACTTCCTGCAACAGAAAGAGAGAAAAAAAAAATTAACATAAAGGATAAGCATTTTGGATAAAATTGAGCAAAGATGTGCAATATTTATCTTCTCTACATTTAGAAATCACCTGCATGCTCAGTTAACATAAAATTAGGATCAATCATTGATCAAGGACACCGTGGAAGAAACGGAATGCAAAACTGACAGCATAACTGCATTCTAGGATAATTATATCATCCTATTTCTCATAAAACAAAATTTAGCAAGTTCACAAATGATAAAAAAACTATTTGTGAAATCACCCAATACATCTAATAGTTCTAATCAATTTGCAATCTGCAATCTGGTGTCTTGTCTGCATCAATACTAGATAAATCAAAGTATGCATGTATGCCCTTAGAAGGTGAGTTACACAGTGAGCAACAATCTTTCTCCTTTTCCCCACTCTGACACTGAATTGTAAAAGAACTAGCACACTAACCAAAAACATTCAAACATGATAATGCCACTAGTCAGTTGATCCGGTTTATTCTTAAAGCAAACTGATGAGTTAACTTGCAATATCGGCTCCATCACCAAATCTACCTCATTAAGAGGAGTGATGTGGTGCATGTTGGATCTAGAATTCCAAAGGGTCGACAATCCGACATGGTCTCAACCTATGGCCTCTAGACTTGTGCTGAGTTCTGCCAGCCTAATTTTAATTTCTTTTTATTTATTACTTAATGTCTTCGATAGAAGAAAAGGGGAAAAATAAAAGTAAAACAAGAAGCATATTGCCATTGCTCCTGGGTCCTGCCATCGCATTCACATCAAGGCTTCAATCTTTGTGTTCTGTCTACGCTCCTAAACAGCATGCCCTTGTTGGCGGCAATAGTCCCATCGGCAAGCGAGGAGGTGAGAGGATGGCTGACAAGGGGGAGATCCAGTAGAGGAGGGAGAGGAGAACCAGGAATAGCAGGATTACATAAGAGAGGATATCAAGGGGGTGAAGAATGAGAGGTTAAGGAAACGAAGAAGATACAAGGAAGGAGTGTAATAAAGAGCGAAAGGAAATCAACAAGAGAGGAAGTTCACGTCAAGCTGCCCGACATACCAACACATCCAAACTCACGACCTGAGTTGCGGATCCCTAGAATACTATAGGTATGATGGGTCCAGTTACAAGTTTGGGCATTTGTGTTCAACTTAGTGACACAACTTAGTGATGAGCAAAATAGGATATCAATCATAAATTGAACAAATTGCTATTAGAAGAGTTAAAACAAAGAAACTAAATGAACTCTGTAAAATGACCCATGATGAACACTTTAACTAACTATTAACTAAGTGTAGCAAAACTACCAACAGTGTACAAAACATCAAGCTGCTCCAAACTATATTTAATAAATTATCGCTAAATATTTGGTCTAGAAATTTTCTGAAATAGATTGTCTAGGTTGTAATATGTATTTAGAACGACAATAACAAGTGAGATATTTCAACCAATTGGGGTCACAAAAGCCCCACCATTAAGCTTCAATAAAGATATTATCACTAACCATATTTAGGATCATATGATCCTTCTTGTTTTTTAATAGTCTTCTTAGATCTATTTCCACGCTTTTTTAGCACCAGTAACGTAATTGAAAGAACATTTAATAGAGTTGCAGGAAAAACAAATGCATTCAAAGATGTTAATTCAAATACTATTATAGGATTGCCCCAGAAAATTATACCACAAACAACTTTAAACAAGACTTTTCAAATATATGAAAGCTGCACAGCTGAAATGATATGAAAGCTGAATAGCTAAAATGATATAAAATTATATCATTATGTTGAACAGCTAAACAGGACTGGCCATTATTTGAGAACAGTAATGTAATTGAAAGAAATAGTCTTCTTAGATCTATTTCCACACTTTTTTAGCACCAGTAATGTAATCAAAAGAACATTTAAAAGAGTTATAGAAAAAACATAAAGAAAACCAGCCTTGCCAGCTAAATTTTTTCAACCTGTATGAACCAAGGAGAAGCAACCAAGTTTGCTGATGGATAAAACATAAGGTATGGTACAAAGAACTAGAATCGTTTTAATGGACAAGGTTCAAAAATGCAAAAGTGGACATACACCGGGTGAAAGTCTAGCACGGTATCATTTTACTGTCATAGAAAAACGCAATTGCTTATGTTGGGTAGAGGAAGTCCTAAAATTACAGTGGTTAAAATCAAAATGGTTTCAAGCATCACTCATTATGTATCAAGCCAAACACAATATGCATGACAACTTATTCAAAACCTCAAAATAGTTGCTCGCTATCACCAAAAGATAAGTATCACATGAGGTGGTTTTTCTATCAAATGGAACTCTAATTAGGCCACAATTATATTTAAAAAAAATATTCGATTGCTTAATTGGACATATTTCAGACCAAGGTTTGATTTCTTTCCGTAAGGTTAAGTTCATCTTGGTAGATTTGATCGGAGGTATGCAAAGTGTATACCGATATATTAAAAATATAAAATAAATATTATATAATATAATATTAATATATTAAAATATAAAAAAAGAGAAAAGGGTTACCTCGATCTTTCTCCGCAGAGAAAAGCTCAGGCGCCGATGCGACGAATTCAAAGGATGGAACAAAATGACGCAGGGCGCTAGGTATTCATTCTTCTCCTCTTTCTTTTTTTTCTTTCTCTTCTTCTTCCCTTTTTCACTCAATCGACCGTTGATTTCTCCCTTCAATCCACGACCGAATCGATCGCGACGAAATCGACACGACGATCGATTATAAGCGGAACCGACAACGGATGGTCCGTCAAGAACTGACGGACAAGATATGCGCACGCATAACAAGTCGAAATTGAGCGAGATGTGCAATATTTATCTTCTACATTTAGAAATCACCGCATGCTCGATATAAAATTAGGATCAATCATTGATCAAAGACACCGTGGAAGAAACGGAATGCAAAACTGACAGCATAACTGCATTCTAGGACAATTATATCATCCTATTTCTCATAAAACAAAATTTAGCAAGTTCACAAATGATAAAAAAACTATTTGTGAAATCACCCAATACATCTAATAGTTCTAATCAATTTGCAATCTGCAATCTGGTGTCTTGTCTGCATCAATACTAGATAAATCAAAGTATGCATGTATGCCCTTAGAAGGTGAGTTACACAGTGAGCAACAATCTTTCTCCTTTTCCCCACTCTGACACTGAATTGTAAAAGAACTAGCACACTAACCAAAAACATTCAAACATGATAATGCCACTAGTCAGTTGATCCGGTTTATTCTTAAAGCAAACTGATGAGTTAACTTGCAATATCGGCTCCATCACCAAATCTACCTCATTAAGAGGAGTGATGTGGTGCATGTTGGATCTAGAATTCCAAAGGGTCGACAATCCGACATGGTCTCAACCTATGGCCTCTAGACTTGTGCTGAATGAAACTTTACTACTAAAATTGACAAAAAGGCCATTAATACTAAAACATTCTACAGTGTTTATAATAAGGAATTCAATTTTGTCCAGATTGACTCATACCCAACGGATATCTACCAGTTTGGGCATGAACCAGACCGAACGTCGAACTCCCTATTTGAAATAGTATGGCCACCTTTAATTACTTAAGCAGCTCTCTTTTTGTCTTTTTCAAACACAGCTGCCCGATGCACCAAGGCTCATGACACACAAGTGTCTCCTCTCCACCATCTGCCACCCGCCGCACCTCCAATTCATCACCTCCTCCTTCCTTCTTCCTCATTTGCTTTTGGAGTAAGCCTATAGTTGAAACCCATTCTCATATAAGAAGAAGCAAAAAAAGTTTGTGGAAAGAGAAAAATAGACATTTTCTATCAGAAGTGATTCCTATATCTAGTTTGGTATAGTTGATATCTGACAAATTTCAAGGATGTTTGGTATCTAAATCATTCTATAGTCATATAAGGCAAATTGACCAGATAATTAGAATAGTATTTGATAAATTTCAAAGCTCTCCTTTAATAGAATTTTATGGGGTGATGAGATTAGATTATCCACAACACTAAAAAAAGTATATTCCGGTAAGGCTAGATGTCGTGATTAAATACTCGATTGTTTCTTTGTGCAACTAATTTAATTTTAATTCATCAGTAGTCTCTATTTGTTTCTTCTCTTCTCCTTGAATCGAAGAAAATTTGATAGGAGGACCATATCCAACCATTGTTATTGTTTGATACTTGAGTCTGAGTGTAGGAGCTAGAGAGAAAGAGAATTATAAAATTGAAAATAAGATCTAAAGAACACCCTAAAGATGAAAAGAAGCATGATAAACTACAGATGCATGATACAAATTGCAAGCTCTCCACTTATTCATATACAACTTTAAGCTTTACCAACCTTTCAGTAAATGATTCTATATATTTACTCTCTTTAAAATCCACTAATCCAAAGCCATGAAGCAGAAACTCAAACGCTTCCTATTTTTTTTCTTGTAACTTTGCTTTGTATCAGAATAATGTTAAACGTGTAATATCCTCCATATGACATGACATTGACCCATCACTTAATTAAATATCTTTCTTCCCCTATCATGTTAATTGCATATACATAGATAATATGCATGCATATATCTTACATTTGGCAGTGCAAATTCAGAAACATCCAGCCTGTAGTCCTTTAATCTCAAAATTAAAACATAAAAAATACAAATGAAGAATAAAATAAGTTTGTGTAGTATTGAGTCTCCAGACAAGGAAGAAAGTTATGATTTGAGGAAAGAAGTTAAAAGCTGAAGTAATTAATTAATGGAAATAGGTATAAATTCTGAAAAGGCAGAATTCGATTCCCTGACTAACAAATGACCCGATCCGTGATGGGCAGCTGGCTCACCAAGTATTCAGATCATTAAGAGTACCTCATCTAGTCCTAAATTTGGAATATTAAGAAAATACAGGAAAAGAATATCACCCTTGAACAGAAGAAAAAAAACGGAAGCATTAACACCAACACTAATAAGCAATATAATTAAACCGCATGATGCAAGCAATTTGACAAGTTCATACCTCCAAAATTTCATCAACTACTTCAAGATCCAAATTCCTCCTATGCCTTGAATCTTGTGTGGACCTACATTATAGGACCTTCTGGGATAAAACAAAAGGTCGAAAGAGAAAAGGTTAGATCCACTTAATCTTTGCCTATACCAGGCTTTCCCCCTGAAGAATGTTGCTTTCAGAAGGCTCAGTGCCAATGACCTGAAGAAATTGGAAACGAGAAAGACCAAGAATTAGGAATTCCATACACAGAGAAACTTAGCATAAAAAGGTAAGAGAAAAAAATAGAAAGGAAAAAGAACCTTGATTGTTAGGATTTCTGACCTTCAAAAAACAACCAACTCCAGATATAGTTCCACCTGTCCCAATACCAGCAACAAACATGTCCACCTTCCCTCTTGTATCTTCCCAGATTTCTGGACCAGTAGACTCACAGTGTATCTGCACCAGAATATACAGAATTTGGAAAAAAAAATGAAACTCGGGTAAAAAAAAAAAAAATCATGGTAGAATGTGACCTTTGGATTTGCAAGATCGTCAAATTGTTGAAGCATATAAGCATTGGGCGCATTCTTCAGGATCTCTTCTGCCTTTTGAACTGCTCCCTTCATGCCATTGGCAGAATCTGTAAGGACAAGTTATTCTCCGAAAGCCTTCAGCAGAACTCGTCTTTCAATGCTCATAGATGCAGGCATGGTCGATATCAGTTTGTATCCTTTGGCAGCAGCAATAAACGCAAGACCAATCCCCGTGTTACCACTTGTTGGTTCCACCAATATACTCTTTAGAAGCAAAAAAAAAAAGAAAAAAACAAAGAAATCAATCAGTAACAATGGAATGACAATGAAGAGGCAGATTTACAAGAATGGCCACAATAAGGTCCTCAAACAAAGAGTTTAAACATGAGAAAAAGGTGAAGAAACCGAAAAGACTGGCGATCAAGAACCAAGCCTGTCTAATCTCCCCGCTCGTCTCCCTCTTCGTCTTCCTTCCTTTGCCTGCGCCTGCAAGCCGCCTCCGCTAGAATGCTGCCTCCTCCGGATCCCCTGTCCGAGTGCGACGGCGGCCCTGCTAATGGGTCCTATCTAAAGCAGGGCTAATTCACCAGGCACGAATCTCAAAGTTAAAAAAATGACGTGGCTTGCATAGGGGAGCCTCACCGCACGCTCTCTCACTCGCGCGCTTTCTATGCGGAACGCGGTCCAGAAAGCCTATTTATGCTCTCTACCTGGCGGAAGGAAGTCTGTCTCGGCTCCCTCTCGGTCTTCGACTTCTTCCGGCGAAGCTTATTTCTCCTCTGTCAATCTCGTTGGCTGGAGGAAGGCGATCAAGAACCAAGCCTGTCTTCTCCCCGCTCGTCTTCGTATTCTCCTTGTTTCTCTTTCTCTCGCGCGCGCGTTGGCTGGCGGAATTCGATCAAGAAACAATGAAGCTCTCCTTCTCCCGCTCGTCTCCGTCTTCGTCTTCCTTTGCCTGCGCCTGCAAGCCTCCTCCGCTAGAATACTGCCTCCTCCGGGTCCCTGTCCGAGTGCGATGGCGGCCATGCGATTTTGCTTACCCCACTTGGCGAAGTCGCCTTATCTGTTCTGGCACGCCTACCCTCCCCGACCTTACAATGCTGCGCGGCCTTCTCCGCCGCCATCGAAGGTCCCGACGCCGCCTGCCTATGCGTTCTAGCCCGTCAGAAAGCGTTCTTGGGGAAGCCGATCGAAGCTTCACGCCTCTTCTCCTCCCTTCGCCTGCGGGAACCCGGTCGACGCCTTCGCCACTGAGACCTGCCAAGATTCTGCTCCTCCGGCTCCTCCTGCTGCCGCTCCTCCGGCCTCCCGTTTTAACCTCAGGTTCACATTAACAGTTGGTTTGCCTGCATCTGTAGTTGTAGTTCTTGTTTTGGCGATATTGGTCTCCGCTATCTACGTTCGCGATTGCTCGTTTCTAGAACTCTTTTGTCGAATTGCTTCTGTCATTTCGGGTTGATTCATTTGTTTCTTGATCTTGATTGTTAGGTGCTGGTTATTGTTAGGTGCCGGTTGCTTTTAGTGTTTTTTTTTTTAAGTCTCATTTCTATGTTTCAGTGTTATTTCTTTTTTAGGTGTTCTTTCATTGGGATATTGCATGCATGTGTCTTCGAGTTCTTTCTTTTCGAGTTATTTCTTCTCGGATTTCTTCCGTAGGGGTATCGATATCGGTTTCTGATTCTAGACCGTCTTTTTTTTCTTTTTCATCTTGCATGTGTTTTCGAATGTATGCTGATTTTTTATTCTAGATTCTCGTTTTTTCTTTGTGTTCTTTTATTGGGAACTTACGATATCTTCAAATACGTAGGTTTCTTAGACTCTAGGTTTTGCATTGGTTCTTTAATTCGCTAGTGCATTTACTTTCTTGGTATATACCTTTTCCGACTCAAAAAAAACAAAAGCTCATTCATTATTTCGTTTATTTTGTTAGTTGCATTCATGACCATCTTCTTTGCTCGCGGTGTACCATTTTCCTATGATGCATGATCTCATCGGACACATATATGCATTATTCGTTTTGAGTCTGACAAACATTTATGCAAGTGAAGTTCTGATATAGAGTTGATTTTAGATGGAACATCGTGAGGGCTGCTGCCGTGAGCTTTTTCTTTTTTCTTTCCTTTACGACCTGTGGGTAAATAAATCGGTTGAGCATCCCTTGAGTAGGCTCAAGGAGGGTTTTTTCACCCTAGCTTTTACGGTTAGGGTTTTTCCTCCAACGAGGTTTTGCCTTGATCTATCATTCGATCGAGGATTTCCTCGGATTAAAAATTGTATTGCAAATATTAAGGATTGAATGAAATTCTATCATTTGAATAAAATTGTTGTGGTTTCCTAATACATTATATAGAATTAAATGTTTTCTAAACATATGATGTCAAGTATTTAGAGTAAGCTTCTTGAAGCATGAAAAATTACTTCAATATATGTACTAATATATTTATCATTTGTAAAATATTTTCTTTGAAGTATGGCTATGATTACTTCTAATTTGTATTAAAAAAACCCAAATTCATAATCCTACCAAAATAAAATATTTTCTTGCAACCATAATTTTAGCTATAATTTGGCCAAACAAGTTTAAACTTTAATATTAATATAAATGACCCACCTCATCAAATTAACATCAATAACATGATCATCTACCCAAGAAGAATTAATAGTTAAAGTGAACTAAGAATTCTCATGCCAGCAACTATACCTTGTCGAAAGGACTTCTAACGTTAACATGAAATGTGTAGGTCTTATCCTTTTTTATATGATAAATATTCAATAGGAGAACCATGAAAACAAAAAAATTAAGATCGACACATCCGCCCACTAAACAATAAAACCAACCACAAATATTTAATTTGGTAGAATACTGTTACAACTTTAAAAATCAAATAATTCCCAAAGCAAAGTATGTATTATTCTTCCGGCGAAAAGAAAAGAAAAGACTAGAGAATGAAAACATTATTTAAGTTTATTACTCTCCCAAAAGATTATTTAAATAAATATAAGTAACATTATTTAAGTTTATAATGCACCTACCGTACTATATAGGTACATACATATTTTAAGTTTTTTGTACATACTATATATTTTATATGCCTCTTATCTTTGAAGTAAATCTAAATTTTATAGGAAGATTATAACTCGAACATATAGACGACTAACAATTCTCCTATATAATTTTATTTTTTTGTTGGTGGGCCCACAAGTAACCTTGCTGCAAAATATGTTATCGAACATTGAATCACAAAACGAAGAAAAAATAGTGTATCGGTACCATATCATTTTCAACATAAGTATCATAAGTAAAAGAGGTATTGTCTTGATTATTTTCACATGCAAAATCAAATGATTACTAGAGAATAAAAAAAACTTAATAATATAATTGTTCCATTACAAGTCAGAAAAAACTATATGTTTGATAGAGGTCACTCAAATGCAAGCATAGTATATGCGCTCAATTTCTAGCTATGCAGAACTAGCAGTGAACGAGGCTTCACTAATTAAGAACGAGACATGCGTATGTTCACAAATGATATATTCATAATAATTTTAAAATTTATCTTTTAAGACTTTAAATTGGACAAAGATTTAACCATGCATCCTCCTTAGGCTATCGAGGAATAGCCTTAATGCTTGAGTAGTAAAAGTTATATATGACTTATACCTATGAACACATATGTATCAATTAATATACGAAATATGCATGTGTTTATCAATGACTCGGCTTGAAAATTGGGATAGTAAGGACATATATAATTTTTACTTCTCAAACATCTAAATATACAAACATGAAGCATAATGATCGACTTCATTCAATAAATGATTTATTAACATGTCATTCAAGATTAACCCATCCACACTAAACCTAAAAAAAGATAAAATAAAAAATAAAAGCTTATCTAAGTCTTATCTCATCGAAGGCCTTAAAGCCT
Source organism: Ensete glaucum (assembly GCA_021527575.1). Lineage (NCBI taxonomy): Eukaryota > Viridiplantae > Streptophyta > Magnoliopsida > Zingiberales > Musaceae > Ensete > Ensete glaucum. Next base: position 22,302,390 of record CM038551.1, read on the forward strand.
TATAGGAACCTATCAATATTATAATAGGTTACTTCTCAATACGTAGAAACAATATATAATTATATCACATCAACAAAGAAACAATATATAATTATACCTTGTCGAAAAGACTTCTAACGTTAACGTGTCATATGAGTAGATGTGTAGGCCTTATCCTTTTTTATATGATAAATATTCAATAGGAGAACCATGAAAACAAAAAAATTAAGATCGAAATATCCGCCCACTAAACAATAAAACCAACAACAAATATTTAATTTGGTAGAATAATGTTACAACTTTAAAAATCAAATAATTCCCAAAGCAAAGTATGTATTATTCTTCCGGCGAAAAGAAAAGAAAAGACTAGAGAATGGAAACATTCTTTAAGTTTATTACTCGCCCAAAAGATTATTTAAATAAATATAAGTAACATTATTTAAGTTTGTAATGCACCTACCGTACTATATCGGTACATACATATTTTAAGTTTTTTGTACATACTATATATTTTATATGCCTCTTATCTTTGAAGTAAATCTAAATTTTATAGGAAGATTGTAACTCGAACATATAGACGACCAACAATTCTCCTATATAATTTTATTTTTTTGTTGGTGGGCCCACAAGTAACCTTACTGCAAAATATGTTATCGAACATTGAATCACAAAACGAAGAAAAAATAGTGTATCAGTACCATATCATTTTCAACATAAGCATCATAAGTAAAAGAGGTATTGTCTTGACTATTTTCACATGCAAAATCAAATGATTACTGGAGAATAAAAAAATTAAAATAAGAAAACTTAATAATATAATTGTTCTATTACAAGTCAGAAAAAACTATATGTTTGATAGAGGTCACTCAAATGCAAACATAGTATATGCGCTCAATTTCTAGCTATGCATAACTAGCAGTGAACGAGGCTTCACTAATTAAGAACGAGACATACGTATGTTCACAAATGATATATTCATAATAATTTTAAAAATTATCTTTTAAGACTTTAAATTGGACAAATATTTAATCATGCATCCTCCTTAGGCTATCGAGGAATAGCCTTAATGCTTGAGTAGTAAAAGTTATATATGACTTATACCTATGAACACATATGTATCAATTAATATACGAAATATGCATGTGTTTATCAGTGACTAGGCTTGAAAATTGGGATAGTAATGACATATATAATTTTTACTTCTCGAACATCTAAATATACAAACATGAAGTATAATGACAGACTTCATTCAATATATGATTTATTAACATGTCATTCAAGATTAACCCATCTTCAAAATATTAACCCATCCACACTAAACCTAAAAAAAGATAAAATAAAAAAAGAAAATCTTATATATGTCTTATCTCATCGAAGGCCTTAAAGCCTTATAGGAACCTACCAATATTATAATATGTTACTTCTCAATACGTAGAAACAATATATAATTATATCACATCAACAAAGAAACAATTTGTAGAATTATATTTATTTATCATATAATTCAGTCTCCCTTGTGTATCCTATCATGAGATAGTATTTTAAATTAATCCGAAGATAACATAGAAGTGAGTGGAAAGGAAAAGAAGTAAAAAATAGAATAATAATGAATTGAGAAGCAATTAACTTATATGTACCATCAAAATCTTGGAAGCCATCATTTTATAGACACGGGTTTTGCGAGAGATATATTATGATTTACTTCATTTTCCTTATGCATCACATTATGAGATGATCGTTACAAATGAGACCAATGACGATCTTGAACCGAGTAAAAGAAGAAGAGTGAGAGAAGGTTGTGTTGCGAAGATTGTTTGGATTGCATCATCATTAATCGTGTCGTGTCCTCCTCCTTTACTGTGATGGCAAGCTCAAGAGAAGAAGAAGGTTCATAAAGAATCCTCCAACTCCTCCTCGAGAAGAGAGAGAGAGAGAATAGCTTATATACTCCTCAACCACCGCATTTGTAAGCCATGACCAAGAATCTTTTCTGAGACTCAAGGTGATTTCTCTCTCTCTCTCTCTCTCTCTCTAACGATATTGGTCTTGTTTTGGCGATATTGGTCTCCGCTATCTACGTTCGCGATTGCTCATTTCTAGAACTCTTTTGTCGAATTGCTTCTGTCATTTCGGGTTGATTCATTTGTTTCTTGATCTTGATTGTTAGGTGCTGGTTGCTTTTAGTGTCTGTTTTTTAAGTCTCATTTCTATGTTTCAGTGTTATTTCTTTTTTAGGTGCTCTTTCATTGGGATATTGCATGCATGTGTCTTCGAGTTCTTTCTTCTCGGATTTCTTCCGTAGGGGTATCGTATACTAGTTTCGCGGATTCTAGACCGTCAGTTCTTTTTTTTTTTTATGTTTTTTCATCTTGCATGTGTTTTCAAATACGTATGCTGATTTTTTTTATTCTAGATTCTGCGTTTTTTGTGTTCTTTTATTGGGAACTTACGATATCTTCAAATCGTAATCGGTTTCTTAGACTCTAGGTTTTGCATTGGTTCTTTAATTCGCTAGTGCATTTACTTTCTTGGTATATACCTTTTCTGACTTAAAAAAACACAAAAGTTCATTCATTATTTCGTTTATTTTGTTAGTTGCATTCATGACCATCTTCTTTGCTCATGGTATCATTTTCCTATGCTGCATGATCTCATCCGACACATATATGCATTATTCGTTTTGAGTCTGACAAACATTTATGCAAGTGAAATTTTGATATAGAGTTGATTTTAGATGGAACATCGTGAGGGCCTGGCTCGGGCTGTGAGCTTTTTTTCTTTTTTTTTTTTCCTTTACCTGACCCGGGTTGTGGGTAAATAAATCGGTTGAGCCTCCCCTTGAGTAGGCTCAAGGAGGGTTTTTTTCACCCTAGCTTTTACGGTTAGGGTTTTTCCCTCCAACGAGGTTTTGCCTTGATCTATCATTCGATCGAGGATTTCCTCAGATTAAAAATTGTATTGCAAATATTAAGGATTGAATGAAATTCTATCATTTGAATAAAATTGTTGTGGTTTCCTAATACATTATATAGAATTAAGTATTTAGAGTAAGCTTCTTGAAGCATGAAAAATTACTTCAATATATGTACTAATATATTTATAATTTGTAAAATATTCTCTTTGAAGTATGGCTATGATTACTTCTAATTTGTATTAAAAAAACCCAAATTCATAATCCTACCAAAATAAAATATTTTCTTGCAACCATAATTTTAGCTATAATTTGGCCAAACAAGTTTAAACCTTAATATTAATATAAATGACCCACCTCAGAAAATTAACATCAATAACATGATCATCTACCCAAAAGAATTAATAGTTAAAGTGAACTAAGAATTCTCATGCCAAGAACTATACCTTGTCGAAAAGACTTCTAACGTTAACGTGTCATATGAGCGATGTGTAGGCCTTATCCTTTTTATATGATAAATATTCAATAGGAGAACCATGAAAACAAAAAAATTAAGATCGACACATGTATTCTCCTTCCGGCGAAAAGAAAAGAAAAGACTAGAGAATGAAAACATTCCTTAAGTTTATTACTCTCCCAAAAGATTATTTAAATAAATATAAGTAACATTATTTAAGTTTGTAATGCACCTACCGTACTATATAGGTACATACATATGTTATGTTTTTTGTACATACTATATATTTTATATGCCTCTTATCTTTGAAGTAAATCTAAATTTTATAGGAAGATTGTAACTCGAACATATAGACGACCAACAAGTCTCCTATATAATTTTATTTTTTTATTGGTGGGCCCACAAGTAACCTTATCATTTTCAACATAAGCATCATAAGTAAAAGAGGTATTGTCTTGACTATTTTCATATGCAAAATCAAATGATTACTGGAGAATAAAAAAACTAAAATAAGAAAACTTAATAATATAATTGTTCCATTACAAGTCAGAAAAACTATATGTTTGATAGAGGTCACTCAAATGCAAACATAGTATATGCGCTCAATTTCTAACTATGCAGAACTAGAAGTGAACGAGGCTTCACTAATTAAGAACGAGACATACGTATGTTCACAAATGACATGTTCATAATAATTTTAAAATTTATGTTTTAAGATTTTAAATTAGACAAAGATTTAACCATGCATCCTCCTTAGGCTATCGAGGAATAGTCTTAATGCTTGAGTTGTAAAAGTTATATATGACTTATACCTATGAACACATATGTATCAATTAATATATGAAATATGCATGTGTTTATCAGTGACTCGACTTGAAAATTGGGATAGTAAGGACATATATAATTTTTACTTCTCAAACATCTAAATATACAAACATGAAGCATAATGATAGACTTCATTCCATAAATGATTTATTAACATGTCATTCAAGATTAACCCATCTTCAAAAAATTAACCCATCCACACTAAACCTAAAAAAAGATAAAATAAAAAAATAAAAGCTTATCTAAGTCTTATCTCATCGAAGGCCTTAAAGTCTTATAGGAACCTATCAATATTATAATAGGTTACTTCTCAATACCTAGAAAAAATATATAATTATATCACATCAACAAAGAAACAATTTGTAGAATTATATTTATTTATCATATAATTCAATCTCCCTTGTTTATCGTATCATGAGATAGTATTTTAAATTAATCCGAAGATAACATAGAAGTGAGTGGAAAGGAAAAGAAGTAAAAAAATAAAATAATAATGAACTGAGAAGCAATTAAAGTTGTATGTACCATCAAAAATCTTGGAAGATATCATTTTATAGACATGGGTTTTGCGAGAGATATATTATGATTTACTTCATTTTCCTTATGCATCACATTATGAGATGATCGTTACAAATGAGACCAATGACGATCTTGAACCGAGTAAAAGGAAGAAGAGTGACAAAGAAGGTTGCGTTTGTTGGGAAAAAAGATAAAATACGATAAAAGAAGAGGATAAAAAACACTATGGAAACAAAAAACAAACACAAGATCAAGAATACTTTAGGAAAGATATTTAGGCTTGAAACGTGTATAAACACTTTCCTAAAACGATATTTGCACCCTCTTCTCAACAAGATTGCTATGGGTTTGATGCAAATAGTTTTAGTGGATATGACAAGCCTTTAGAAGATCTGTATTGAGCAAACAATAAAGAATCTTCAGAGAGGAATTAGAGAATGTCTAACTTAATCACTTGGAGAGTAAAGAAAAAGAGCATGAAAGAGTTTTTTTTTTGTACTGTAATTTACCCTCAAATATCTATTTATAGATATTTTCTCAAAAGACACAACCTTTGAAAATTAACTATTTTCTCAAAAGACACAACCTTTGAAAAATAACTATTTTCTCAAAAGACACAACCTTTGAAAAATAACTACAAAAATAAAAGAAAACACCTTTTTTCTTTTTAATTTGAACAATTTATAACAATCCCCCACTTGTTCAAATTTAAAATTTTCTCCAAGTGATTAAATAGTATTTATGAATAAAGTAATATATCTTTCGATTTGAATATTACCTTAGTGTAAGCATCACAAATGGGGTATTTGCTTCTTTGAATTTTAAGTGACTGAATTTCTCCAGTACTTTCTCTATGTAATGAGTTTGACTCAAAACATATCCCCCACTATTTCTTTTTACCTTGATACCTAGTATAGTATCAACTTGCCCAAGATCTTTCATCTTAAATGTTGAAGATAGAAACCTCTTTGTTTCTACAATACCTTTCATGTTGTTGCTCACTATTAGTATATCATCAACATAAAGGCAAACTATCACCATATAGCCATCACAAGTTTTGAGATAAACACATTTATCTGCAATATTATGAACAAATCCATTAGAAAGAATTATTGCATCAAATTTCTCATGCCATTGTTTTGGGGCTTGCTTTAAACCATACAATGACTTAATAAGTTTACACACTTTATGTTCATTTTCCGGTAGAACAAAACCTTCGGGTTGTTCCATATATACCTCCTCATCGAGGTCTCCGTTTAGAAATGTTGTTTTGACATCCATTTGATGAACATAAAGATCAAAAATTGATGCTAAAGCAAAATAATTCTAATAGATGTGATCCTAGCCAAGAACATATGTGTCAAAATAATCTATTCCTTCCTTTTGTCGAAATCCTTTAGCAACTAACCTTGCTTTGAATGTTTGGAGAGTACCATTTGTATGATACTTCCTACAAAATATCCATCTACAACTAATAGGTTTTGAGGCAAAAGGTAAATCGACAAGTTCCCAAGTTTGGTTTAACATAAAATCCATCTCATCATTAATAGCATCTTTCCAAAAGAAGATCACGAGAAGCCATAGCTTCTTTAAATGTTTTAGGATTATCTTCCACTTGTAAAACAAGAGGAATTGTTTTAATACTCTCTCATTTGTTCCTTCTACAAGGTAAAAAGAAATACTTTGAGAATCAATCTCATCTGATCTTAATGTTTTTGCTTTTCGTACACGAGTGCTTCTCCTTAATTCATAAGATTGCACTCCAACCTCTTGTGAACTTGATTGATGTCCAATCAAAGGAATTTTAGGTTGCTCACCAACCTTTTGAGATTTCTCCATTAGTGACTCTTCACTAGTTGGAGGATGAACATTATTACTAGAAGTCAATAAATGTTCAAAGAACTCCACATCTCGAGATTCTATTATGATATTAGACTCCAAATTAAGAAGTCTATATGCTTTGCTATTTGAGGCATAGCCTATAAATGCACATTTGATTCCTCTAGGTCCCAATTTTGTCCTTTGAGGATCATTATTCTTACAATATGCAAGACACCCCCACACTTTAAAATAACCAATGTTAGGTTGTCTTCCTTTCCATAACTCATATGGAGAGATCTTATTCTTTTTAGAGGGAATTCTATTTAAGATATGACATGCAGCCAATAAAGCTTCTCCCCACAAATTATAAGATAATTTAGCATGCAACAACATAGCATTAATCATCTCTAGATAAGTTCTATTTTTCTTTCTACTAATCCATTTTGCTCAGGTGTTCTAGGTGCTGAACATTCATGAATTATGCCATGTTGTTCACAAAACAAGTTAAATTCATTAGGAAAGTATTCTCCTCCTCTATCACTTCTTAAACCTTTAATTTTCTTCCCAATTGATTTTCAACTTCGCTTTATATGCCTTAAAAGCATTAAAAGCATCATTTTATGTTTCAATAAGTACACATATGTGAATCTAGACATATCATCTATAAAAGTAATAAAATATCTATTACCTCCTCTCGTTAATATGCCATTTAATTCACATATATCAGAATGTATTAAATCTAACAAAGTAGTATATCTTTCAACACTTTTGAAAGGTTTCTTCGTAATCTTTGATTTAACACGAATATGTAATCAAAATATTTAGAAATTAAAATTTCTTTATACCTTCTTCCTCGGCATGATATTTGAATTCCAAAGCATTCCAAATTGCTTTTGCAGATGGTTCCACCGTATAAAGATCATAAAGCGGTCCGAAGAGCATTGAGAATGTGTCCTCTACACATGACTTCATCTTCATTTCTTTTCTTTTGTTCAGCCTTGACTTCATTGGTGTCATCGTTGGATCAGAATTGGTATTTGTAGCCTCCATAGTGAATTTGTATAAACTCACAAAATATCGTTTTAGATTGTTGGGAAAAAGATAAAATACAAAAGAAGAGGATAAAAACACTATGGAAACAAGAAACAAACACAAGATCAAGAATACTTTAGGAAAGATATTTAGGCTTGAAACGTGTATAAACACTTTCCTAAAAACGATATTTGCACCCTCTTCTCAACAAGATTGCTATGGGTTTGATGCAAATAGTTTTAGTGGATATGACAAGCCTTTAGAAGATCTGTATTGAGCAAACAATAAAGAATCTTCAGAGAGGAATTAGAGAATGTCTAACTTAATCACTTGGAGAGTAAAGAAAAAGAGCATGAAAGAGTTTTTTTTTTTGTACTGTAATTTACCCTCAAATATCTATTTATAGATATTTTCTCAAAAGACACAATCTTTGAAAATTAACTATTTTCTCAAAAGACACAACCTTTGAAAAAGAACTATTTTCTCAAAAGACACAACCTTTGAAAAATAACTACCAAAATAAAAGAAAACACCTTTTTTCTTTTTAATTTGAACAATTTATAACAATCCCCCACTTGTTCAAATTTAAAATTTTCTCCAAGTGATTAAATAGTATTTATGAATAAAGTAATATATCTTTCGATTTGAATATTACCTTAGTGTAAGCATCACAAAGTGAAGTCGAAATCCCAAATAGCATAAAAGCTTTGAATTTGTTATTCCTCATGACAACACCAGTGATACCACACATATAAATACAACATTCTTGTATTCCTCATAAAATCTCGCTTAGCCCTTATATGGCCTTGGGCTCATCCAAGTTCATGAACTTTTATGAGAGAAACTCCAACTCTCAATCGAAGCGGCACCACTTCTAAGTTCATATAGGTGAAGTTCTTATAGTATCTTTGTCACTCTTTGAGATACTTGTCCTAACTTGACTGAACTTCATTAAGAGTATAATTAACTCAACCCTCATTCGGTGACAACCAGCACTTTAACATCTTTAGATGGGACTCATAAAATATTTCAAAGTCACCACTCCACATGTCAATGACTTGTTCTTACCCTTTGAACTCTTCATTACTCATTTCATAATGTTGAGTAGGGTTGCTATCATTGGTGGATCTTTTATTCTAGGAGTTTTAGTCCCATCCATTTTGATGTTGATCTTACAACTTCTCTTGTAAGAGGTTTGGTGAATGGATCAGCCAAATTCTCACTTATTTTCACAAATGTGAGTGAAATAATCCCACTCTTGATTAATTTCCTCACATAATCATGTCTAAGACTTATATGTCTTGACTTTCCATTATATATTTCACTATACGCACGAGCTAAAGTGGCTTGACTATCACAAAGTATAGAAATTGAATTCATACTCTTAGAAGTCAATGGAATTTCTAATAGAAAGTCCCTCAACCATTCAGCCTCCTTTCCTGCATCTGCTAGAGCAACAAATTTTGATTACATAGTTGAGTGAGTTATACACGTTTGTTTCTTGCTCTTCCAAGAAACAGCACCACCTCCTAAGGTGAACACCCAACCAGTAGAGGATTTGTTATCTCTAAAACTCGATATCCAATTTGCGTCAGTATATCCTTCTAAAATAGCAGGAAATTTTGAGTATTGTAGGCCATAATCTTTGGTTCGTTTAAGGTACCCAAGAACTCTTTCAATAGCCTTCCAATGCTCTACATTTGGATTGCTAGTAAATCTACTCAATTTACTAATTGCAAATGCTATATCGGTCTTGTGCCTGCGTTGCATACATAAGACTTCCTATAGCACTTGAATATTCTAATTGAGCCTGTTCTTCCAACATTCTTGACTAATTTGATACTTGGGTCAAATGGGGTATTTGCTTCTTTGAATTTTAAGTGACTGAATTTCTCCAAGATTTCTCTATGTAATGAGTTTGACTCAAAACATATCCCCACTATTTCTTTTTACCTTGATACCTAGTATAGTATCAACTTGCCCAAGATCTTTCATCTTAAATGTTGAAGATAGAAACCTCTTTGTTTCTACAATACCTTTCATGTTGTTGCTCACTATTAGTATATCATCAACATAAAGGCAAACTATCACCATATAGCCATCACAAGTTTTGAGATAAACACATTTATCTGTAATATTATGAACAAATCCATTAGAAAGAATTATTGCATCAAATTTCTCATGCCATTGTTTTGGGGCTTGCTTTAAACCATACAATGACTTAATAAGTTTACACACTTTATGTTCATTTTTCGGTAGAACAAAACCTTCGGGTTGTTCCATATATACCTCCTCATCGAGGTCTCCGTTTAGAAATGTTGTTTTGACATCCATTTGATGAACATAAAGATCAAAAATTGATGCTAAAGCAAAAATAATTCTAATAGATATGATCCTAGCCACAGGAGCATATGTGTCAAAATAATCTATTCCTTCCTTTTGTCGAAATCCTTTAGCAACTAACCTTGCTTTGAATGTTTGGAGAGTACCATTTGTATGATACTTCCTACAAAATATCCATCTACAACTAATAGGTTTTGAGGCAAAAGGTAAATCGACAAGTTCCCAAGTTTGGTTTAACATAATAAAATCCATCTCATCATTAATAGCATCTTTCCAAAAGAAGATCACGAGAAGCCATAGCTTCTTTAAATGTTTTAGGATTATCTTCCACTTGTAAAACAAGAGGAATTGTTTTAATACTCTCTCATTTGTTCCTTCTACAAGGTAAAAGAAATACTTTGAGAATCAATCTCATCCGATCTTAATGTTTTTGCAGACACAGTGCTTCTCCTTAATTCATAAGATTGCACTCCAACCTCTTGTGAACTTGATTGATGTCCAATCAAATGAATTTTAGGTTGCTCACCAACCTTTTGAGATTTCTCCATTAGTGACTCTTCACTAGTTGGAGGATGAACATTATTACTAGAAGTCAATAAATGTTCAAAGAACTCCACATCTCGAGATTCTATTATGATATTAGACTCCAAATTAAGAAGTCTATATGCTTTGCTATTTGAGGCATAGCCTATAAATGCACATTTGATTCCTCTGGTCCCAATTTTGTCCTTTGAGGATCATTATTCTTACAATATGCAAGACACCCCCACACTTTAAAATAACCAATGTTAGGTTGTCTTCCTTTCCATAACTCATATGGAGAGATCTTATTCTTTTTAGAGGGAATTCTATTTAAGATATGACATGCAGCCAATAAAGCTTCTCCCACAAATTATAAGATAATTTAGCATGCAACAACATAGCATTAATCATCTCTAGATAAGTTCTATTTTTCTTTCGCTAATCCATTTTGCTGTGTGTTCTAGGTCTGAACATTCATGAATTATGCCATGTTGTTCACAAAACAAGTTAAATTCATTAGGAAAGTATTCTCCTCCTCTATCACTTCTTAAACCTTTAATTTTCTTCCCAATTGATTTTCAACTTCGCTTTATATGCCTTAAAAGCATTAAAAGCATCATTTTATGTTTCAATAAGTACACATATGTGAATCTAGACATATCATCTATAAAAGTAATAAAATATCTATTACCTCCAACGTTAATATGTCATTTAATTCACATATATCAGAATGTATTAAATCTAACAAAGTAGTATATCTTTCAACACTTTTGAAAGGTTTCTTCGTAATCTTTGATTTAACACGAATATGTAATCAAAATATTTAGAAATTAAAAATTTCTTTATACCTTCTTCCTCGGCATGATATTTGAATTCCAAAGCATTCCAAATTGCTTTTGCAGATGGTTCCACCGTATAAAGATCATAAAGCCGGTCCGAAGAGCATTGAGAATGTGTCCTCTACACATGACTTCATCTTCATTTCTTTTCTTTTGTTCAGCCTTGACTTCATTGGTGTCATCGTCGGTTGGATCAGAATTGGTATTTGTAGCCTCCATAGTGAATTTGTATAAACTCACAAAATATCGTTTTTAGATTGTTGGGAAAAAAGATAAAATACGACAAAAGAAGAGGATAAAAAACACTATGGAAACAAGAAACAAACACAAGATCAAGAATACTTTAGGAAAGATATTTAGGCTTGAAACATGTATAAACACTTTCCTAAAAACGATATTTGCACCCTCTTCTCAACAAGATTGCTATGGGTTTGATGCAAATAGTTTTAGTGGATATGACAAGCCTTTAGAAGATCTGTATTGAGCAAACAATAAAGAATCTTCAGAGAGGAATTAGAGAATGTCTAACTTAATCACTTGGAGAGTAAAGAAAAGAGCATGAAAGAGTTTTTTTTGTAATTTACCCTCAAATATCTATTTATAGATATTTTCTCAAAAGACACAACCTTTGAAAATTAACTATTTTCTCAAAAGACACAACCTTTGAAAAATAACTATTTTCTCAAAAGACACAACCTTTGAAAAATAACTACCAAAATAAAAGAAAACACCTTTTTTCTTTTTAATTTGAACAATTTATAACAGCGTTGCAGAAGATTGTTTGGATTGCATCATCATTAATCGTGTCGTGTCCTCCTCCTTTACCTGTGTGATGGCAAGCTCAAGAGAAGAAGAAGGTTAATAGAGAATCCCTCCAACTCCTCCTCGAGGCAGAAGAGAGAGAGATAGAGAGAATAGCTTATATACTCCTCAACCACCGCATTGCGTAAGCCATGACCAAGAATCTTTTCGGCGAGACTCTCGAAGGTGATTGCTCTCTCTCTCTCTCTCTCTCTCTCCCCGACGACCCACCAGATCATTATCAATTAGCAATATGAGAGATATGATTATGGATATATCGATGCTTGTCCATAATCACAAGGGAAGATCACAGATGTCTCATGCATAGGAGCATTTGTATGCCAAGCAATCAAAGCATGAACGAAGAAGAGACAGATATACCGTAGGTCAAGTCTTGAAATGCAATTCTTTCTTTTGTGCTTTCTCTATGGCAAGTGCACTTGATCTGAAGACTCCAAGCTGTGCTATGACTCTTTTCCTCCATGGGAAAATATGGATCTCTTCTTTCATGAGAGCTTGTTGCTATTAGTCACCATAAATAACACGGACGTAGACCAAGTTTCTTTTTGCTAAAAACTCTTTCATGATATTATGAACTCAGAATGTAATAGAGCCTCACTTTGTTGGTCACGATCGATCATGTCCGTTATGTGTGTAACGATTCTTTGTAGTCTCAATATATTCTTCAAACAAACATACATATTGCTTAGGTTTCTCTTCATATAACTAATTACTCTTGATTTTTTTACTTGGAAAGTCATGAGTCGATCGAGGAAAAATAAGTTGAGATAGTCCTTGGCATCCGAGTGCATTGTCGATATATTTTTTATTGTGGAATGCAATCTTATGGGAGTAGAAACAAAATTTTCATGATCACTAACCATGTCAGGATCATAAAAAAAGAAAATAATAAAATCAAGAGGATTTATACTCCAGATCACGAGAAAAACACTTGGTGAAAATATGTCTTATTGCAATCACATCTAGTAATTCATTTAATGAGAAAGAAGCGATGAAAACATGAAATATGCCTATGCTAATGTAATGATGAAGTGCTGCTATTCTTGATATCAGTGATGTACTTCCTACTTAATTTCTCCCGTGGAAGTTGTAAAACCTCAAAGTTCTTCTATATGAGAAAGACACCGTTTAATACATATTCATCATGTTGATCAAAATTTATTATAAGATCCAAGCTAATGATGGAGGAGTATATTCCGAGAACAACTAAGCAAGAAAACAAGATAGAAGAAGCATTTCAATGATCGTGATTGTACTACTAGAAACCAATATTGACTTGTTTTTTAGGAAGCTTCAGTGTTGTTTCTCTTCATAGAGAGTTATCGCCAAACATGCCTATATGTTTGGAACCATAGAAACATAGAAAAACTAATAATGGCAAAAGGTCACATGCCCAAGATCAAGTGCGATGCGATCATACAAGTGATTAGTTCCTTCGTGGAAACACGCAAGCAATGAGGTCAAGACTACTTGTTTATTTGCGACCATGCTTTGTGATCGGGACCATCTTTTTCTCATGTTCTTGGAATCGTACTTATTTTTTATGCTTAACAATATTATATAAAAAACAACTCATGCACATGGATTAGATCACTATATCGATACCATATTCTTGATAGTTGTGGGGCTTCAAGAAAAATATAATAGATTATAGTGACGAGAGATATGAGAAAAAAATTTAAATATTGATTTTAGGATTAGTTTAATTTTGGTGGTAGATTGAAACTATTATCAGTGAGAATATATGTGCTCATCATTAAACTTAATTCGACCATAAAGAAATGTTCTTTCCATTGTCACCAGGGAGAAGATGATGTTGTCCTTAAATCATCTATCTGATACCTGCTATGAACCCAAAAGGTTATCACAAACAAATAAACATCTATGAGTTTTCCTTCACTGCATAATAAAGCTCACTGACGTATACTTGTAGTAAAATTAACTACCAAGTTCAACTCTGCTGGATGCCAGAATTCAAGCAATTGGACGAAGAAGATTTAATCTAGCATTTATCCTTTTTATGTTAACTCAAAACATTGGTTTGATATAGTGCCAGCAACACCGTAGGGTTGAGTTTGAAAACCTCCTTCCTTCCTGCAAATCGAACATCCAAAGCAATTGGTAATACTCAGAACATCTTATCAAAGGTGAAAATTCTTTGATCAAAACAACCCCAGAAACATTCTTCTCAAAATAAAATAGGATGCAGACTTTGCAGACATAATTCCCCAATATATCAAAATTTTAAAGAAAAAGTACCAAACAGGTAGTAGTAGGATGTGAATCACAATTGCTGTGACAGTTATTTAGTTAGAGAGACTTGACTACTGAATTCAGAGACGATACTGCTAACTCTTACACAAGCAAGAGGGAAGTGCAATAACACAAATTGGAGGGCAATTTCCAAGCAATGTTGAATCTGATTGCAATCAGTAATAGCTCACTTAATATATTTGACCCCCAGCTGGACACTTTACATATCATTGATCATATCACCACACGAGATTATCACTTTCATTGTCATGTTTCAATCTGTATCAAAGCACCATTTACGAATTACAGCCTCATGTTAATTGCATATACATAGATAATATGCATGCATATATCTTACATTTGGCAGTGCAAATTCAGAAACATCCAGCCTGTAGTCCTTTAATCTCAAAATTAAAAACATAAAAAATACAAATGAAGAATAAAATAAGTTTGTGTAGTATTGAGTCTCCAGACAAGGAAGAAAGTTATGATTTGAGGAAAGAAGTTAAAAGCTTAAGTAATTAATTAATGGAAATAGGTATAAATTCTGAAAAGGCAGAATTCGATTCCCTGACTAACAAATGACCCGATCCGTGATGGGCAGCTGGCTCACCAAGTATTCAGATCATTAAGAGTACCTCATCTAGCCCTAAATTTGGAATATTAAGAAAATACAGGAAAATAATATCACCCTTGAACAGAAGAAAAAAAACGGAAGCATTAACACCAACACTAATAAGCAATATAATTAAACCGCATGATGCAAGCAATTTGACAAGTTCATACCTCCAAAATTTCATCAACTACTTCAAGATCCAAATTCCTCCTATGCCTTGAATCTTGTGTGGACCTACATTATAGGACCTTCTGGTTATCGGGATAAAACAAAAGGTCGAAAGAGAAAAGGTTAGATCCACTTAATCTTTGCCTTTGCCTGCGCCTGCAAGCCTCCTCCGGTAGAATACTGCCTCCTCCGGGTCCCTGTCCGAGTGCGATGGCGGCCATGCGATTTTGCTTACCCCACTTGGCGAAGTCGCCTTTGTTGAGAATTGATTCATGGAAGTTACATAGTTAGTTAACATGATAAGGAGTAGTTATTAATGATGGGTGAGATAATGAGGTAGTTATTAATAATGAGATGAAGAAAGTTATTATTATGTTCTATAAATAGGACCTTAGGGAATGAAGAAGAAATGTAGCGAAAATAGAGTGTGTGCATCTGGAGATAATCTTGTAAGTGTTCTTGTTGTTTTACCTCTTGTTTAATACTACGTCATTTTCTTGATTGAAAGCGTTTTCCGTTGTTTGGATCGTAGTATTCTGTTTTATCGTTTCCTTTCTCCTCCTTCCCCAACATTTGTGGTATCAGAGCCTTGTTTCAATCTGAACTGGGCATTATGGCTTTTAATGACAATTCTTTGTCTCAACCCCTTATTCCCATTTTCTCGGGCAAATCCTATGAATTTTGGAGTATCAAGATGAAGACTCTATTCAAGTCTCAGGATCTTTGGGACTTGATAGAGAATGGATATGCAGATCCAGATGAAGAAACCAGTGAGGGAGAATAGAAAGAAGGACTCAAAGGCATTGTTCTTCATTCGAAGTCATGAGACAATATTCTCAAGAATTGCAGCGTCAACCTCAAGACAAGCTTGGTTGATACTTCAAAATGAATTTCAAGGCTCATCGAGGGTGATTACGGTAAACTTCAAACCCTTCGTGAGTTTGAAATTTTGTTTATGAAAAGCAATGAATCAGTGCAAGATTTTCTTTCTCGAGTGACTGAAATTGTTAGTCAAATGAAATCTTATGGTGAACATCTTCATGATCGAATAATTGTTGCAAAAGTTTTGAGAAGTTTAACTCCAAAATTTGATCATGTTGTTGCGGAAATTGAAGAGTCAAAGGACTTATCTACTTATTCATTTGATGAACTAATGGGTTCCTTGTAAGCACATGAAGCAAGGTTGAACAGGTCACTGAAAAAAAGTGAGGAAAAAGCATTTCAGGTTAAGGGGGAGTCTTCTACTTCAAAAGAAGACAAAAAATCAACTGGAAGAGGACGTGGCAGAGAAGGATTTCGTGGTAGAGGAAATGGAAGAGGAAGAGGAAGAGAACACTTTAATGGGCATGATGAAAGGCAATCAAATTATGATCAGAAAAACTACAAGAGTGGAATTCAATGTCACTATTGTAAGAAGTTTGGTCATATGAAGGCAGATTGCTGGAAAAGAGAAAAGCAAGCAAGCTATGTGGAAGAAAATGAAGACAATAGTAAGCTGTTTATGACTCATTCACAAGTTAATAATATCTCGGATAATATTTGGTTTTTGGATAATAGATGTTCTAATCATATGTCAGGCATAAGATCAATATTTAGAGATATTGATGAAACTCACAAGTTGAAAGTTAAACTTGGAGATAGTAAGCAAATCCAAGTAGAAGGAAAAGGAACAATTGAGGTGAAGACAAATCGAGGGAAGGTAAAACACCTTGATAATGTTTTCTATGTTCCTAGCTTATCACATAACTTGTTGAGCGTTGGACAATTGATAGATACTGGATATTCAGTTATATTTGATGATGGTTCCTGCACTATTAAAGATAAAAAATCTGGCTTGATTATAGCAAATATTTGCATGACGCAAAATAAGATGTTTTCACTTGATGTTTCAAATATTGAGAAACATGCCCTTGTTGCAAATCAAAAGAATGAGACAAATTTATGGCATGGACACCTTAATATTAAAGGTTTAAGGTTGTTAAATAGAAAAGAAATGGTTTATGGATTGCCTAAAATTAATACACTTGATGTATGTGAAGGATGTATTTATGACAAACAAAGGAAGAAACCATTTCTTGTTGGAAAAGCATGGAGAGCATCTGATTGTCTTGAATTAATACATGCTGACTTATGTGGACCTATGAATACAAAATCTTTTGGGGGAAGTCGATATTTTCTATTTCGATGATTATAGTCGCATGAGTTGGGTATATTTTTGGAATTGAAATCAAACATTTGATAACTGAAAATTCAAGGCACTTGTAGAAAGGCAAAGTGGTAGACATAAAGACATTTGACAGATAGAGGTGGTGAATTTATCTCTAATGAGTTTAATTCTTTTGTGAAGAAAATGGTATTCAGGAATTAAGATTATTTACACGAGCAAAATGGTGTAGAACGAAAAATCGAATCTGTCGAAATGGCAAGAAGCTTGCTTAAAGGAAAGCATCTTCCAAATCAGTTTTTGGCAGAAGTAGTTGCAACAGTAGTTTATTTATTGAATATTTCACCGACAAAGGCTGTTATGAATCGAACTCCTTTTGAAGCTTGGTATGGTATAAAGCCAACTATAAGCCATCTAAGAATTTTTGGTTGTATTGCTTATGCTTTGGTAAATTCACAAAATCATCATAAGCTTGATGAAAAATCAGAAAAATACATCTTAATTGGATATTCTACATAATCCAAAGTATATCGACTATATAATCCTGTAAGTGACAAAGTTATTATTAACAGAAATATTGTATTTGATGAAAGGGCAAGTTGGAATTGGGAGATTAATGAATGTGAAACACAAATTCGTGTTCCGACAAAACTAGTTACTCTATCGAATCAAGTGACAGATCCTGCTCCAATAAGTTCAACGTCAACCTCACCCAGTAGTAGCTCAAATTCAGCAAATGATTCCTTAGATGAAACCCCTCTAGGAAGGTTTAGATCACTAACAGAAATTTATGATTCAACATTTGCTTTATCTATTTCAGATCCTATAAGTTTTGAAGAAGCAGTTGAGGAATGCCGAAAAGCAATGAAGGAGAAAATCAAGTCAATTGAAAAGAATGAAACTTGGGAGCTAATGAATCAATCGAAAGAAAAGAAAGCTTTTGAATCGAAATGAGTATTCAAAACAAAGTATAATGCAGATGAAAAAATCCAAAAGCATAAGACTCGGTTTGTAGCAAGTGGAGCCATAACATGAAGTATTTATGGCACGGATGAACAAGTTGCAGATATTCTCACCAAGTTACTTCCAGTTCAGAAGCATGTTTATTTTATTTCTCAAATTGGTGTATGTAACTATGAATCAAGGGGGAGTGTTGAGAATTGATTCATGGAAGTTACATAGTTAGTTAACATGATAAGGAGTAGTTATTAATGATGGGTGAGATAATAAGGTAGTTATTAATGATGGGTGAGATAATGAGATAGTTATTAATGATTGGTGAGATAATGAGATAGTTATTAATGATGGGTGAGATAATAAGGCAGTTATTAATGATGAGATGAAGGAAGTTATTATTATGTTCTATAAATAGGACCTTAGGGAATGAAGAAGAAATGTAGCGAAAATAGAGTGTGTGCATTTGGAGATAATCTTGTAAGTGTTCTTGTTCTTTTACCTCCTGTTTAATACTACGTCGTTTTCTTGATTGAAAGCATTTTCCGTTGTTTGGATCGTAGTATTCTGTTTTATCATTTCCTTTCTCCTCCTTCCCCAACAGCCTTATCTGTTCTGGCACGCCTACCCTCCTCGACCTTACAATGCCCTTCCGCCGCCATCGAAGGTCCGACGCCTCGCCATGCGTTCTAGCCGTCGAAGCATTCTTGGGAAGCCGATCAAGCTTCACGCCTCTTCTCCCTCCCTTCGCCTGGAACCCGGCCGACGCCGCCGAGACCGCCAAGATTCTGCTCCTCGGCTCCTCCTGCCGCCTCCGGCCTCCCGTTTTAACCTCAGTTCACATTAACAGTTGGTTTGCATCTGTAGTTGTAGTTCTTGTTTTAGCGATATTGGTCTCCGCTATCGTCGCGCGATTGCACGTTCTAGAACTCTTTTGTCGAATTGCTCCATTTCGGGTTGATTCATTTGTTTCTTGATCTTGATTGTTAGGTCTGGTTGCTTTTTTAGTCTTTTTAAGTCTCATTTCTATGTTTCACGTTATTTCTTTTGAGGTGCTCTTTCATTGGGATATTGCATGCATGTGTCTTGAGTTCTTTCTTCTGATTTCTTCCGTAGGGGTATCGATATCTTGGTTTCTGATTCTAGACCGTTCTTTTTTTTTATGTTTTTTCATCTTGCATGTGTTTTCGAATACGTATGCTGATTTTTTTTATTCTAGATTCTGTGTTTTTTTTCTTTGTGTTCTTTTATTGGGAACTTACGTATATCTTTAAATACGTGCACTGGTTTCTTAGACTCTAGGTTTTGTATTGGTTCTTTAATTCGCTAGTGCATTTACTTTCTTGGTATATACCTTTTCCGACTCAAAAAAAAAAAAACACAAAAGTTCATTCATTATTTCGTTTATTTTGTTAGTTGCATTCATGACCATCTTCTTTGCTCGCGGTGTATCATTTTCCTATGCTGCATGATCTCATCGGACACATATATGCATTATTCGTTTTCAGTCTGACAAACATTTATGCAAGTGAAATTCTGATATAGAGTTGATTTTAGATGGAACATCGTGAGGGCTCTGTGAGCTTTTTCTTTTTTCTTTCCTTTACGACCCGGGTTGTGGGTAAATAAATCGGTTGAGCCTCCCCTTGAGTAGGCTCAAGGAGGGTTTTTTTCACCCTAGCTTTCACGGTTAGGGTTTTTCCCTCCAACGAGGTCTTGCCTTGATCTATCATTCGATCGAGGATTTCCTCGGATTAAAAATTGTATTGCAAATATTAAGGATTGAATGAAATTCTATCATTTCAATAAAATTGTTGTGGTTTCCTAATACATTATATAGAATTAAATGTTTTCTAAACATATGATGTCTCAAGTATTTAGAGTAAGCTTCTTGAAGCATGAAAAATTACTTCAATATATGGACTAATATATTTATCATTTGTAAAATATTTTCTTTGAAGTATGGCTATGATTACTTCTAATTTGTATTAAAAAAAACCCAAATTCATAATCCTACCAAAATAAAATATTTTCTTGCAACCATAATTTTAGCTATAATTTGGCCAAACAAGTTTAAACCTTAATATTAATATAAATGACCCACCTCAGAAAATTAACATCAATAACATGATCATCTACCCAAGAAGAATTAATAGTTAAAGTGAACTAAGAATTCTCATGCCAGCAACTATACCTTGTCGAAAAGACTTCGAACGTTAACGTGTCATATGAGCAGATGTGTAGGCCTTCTTATCCTTTTTTATATGATAAATATTCAATAGGAGAACCATGAAAACAAAAAAATTAAGATCGACACATCCGCCCACTAAACAATAAAACCAACCACAAATATTTAATTTGGTAGAATAATGTTACAACTTTGAAAATCAAATAATTCCCAAAGCAAAGTATGTATTATTCTTCCGGCGAAAAGAAAAGAAAATACTAGAGAATGGAAACATTCCTTAAGTTTATTACTCTCCCAAAAGATTATTTAAATAAATATAAGTAACATTATTTAAGTTTGTAATGCACCTACCGTACTATATAGGTACATACATATGTTAAGTTTTTTTGTACATACTATATATTTTATATGCTTCTTATCTTTGAAGTAAATCTAAATTTTATAGGAAGATTGTAACTCGAACATATAGACGACCAACAATTCTCCTATATAATTTTATTTTTTGTTGGTGGGCCCACAAGTAACCTTGCTGCAAAATATGTTATCGAACATTCAATCACAAAACGAAGAAAAATAGTGTATCAGTACCATATCATTTTCAACATAAGCATCATAAGTAAAAGAGGTATTGTCTTGAGTATTTTCACATGCAAAATCAAATGATTACTGGAGAATAAAAAAAACAAAATAAGAAAACTTAATAATATAATTGTTCCATTACAAGTCAGAAAAAACTATATGTTTGATAGAGGTCACTCAAATGCAAACATAGTATATGCGCTCAATTTCTAGCTATATGCGAACTAAATTAGGCTTCACTAATTAAGAACGAGACATACGTATGTTCACAAATGACATGTTCATAATAATTTTAAAATTTATCTTTTAAGACTTTAAATTGGACAAAGATTTAACCATGCATCCTCCTTAGGCTATCGAGGAATAGCCTTAATGCTTGAATAGTAAATGTTATATATGACTTATACCTATGAACACATATGTATCAATTAATATACGAAATATGCATGTGTTTATTAGTGACTCGGCTTGAAAATTGGGATAGTAAGGACATATATAATTTTTACTTCTCAAACATCTAAATATACAAACATGAAGCATAATGATAGACTTCATTCAATAAATGATTTATTAACATGTCATTCAAGATTAACCCATCTTCAAAGTATTAACCCATCCACACTAAACCTAAAAAAAGATAAAATAAAAAAATAAAAGCTTATCTAAGTCTTATCTCATGGAAGGCCTTAAAGCCTTATAGGAACCTATTAATATTATAATAGGTTACTTCTCAATACCTAGAAAAAATATATAATTATATCACATCAACAAAGAAACAATTTGTAGAATTATATTTATTTATCATATAATTCAATCTCCCTTGTGTATCGTATCATGAGATAGTATTTTAAATTAATCCGAAGATAACATAGAAGTGAGTGGAAAGGAAAAGAAGTAAAAAAATAAAATAATATTGAACTGAGAAGCAATTAAGTTGTATGTACCATCAAAAATCTTGGAAGCCATCATTTTATAGACACGGGTTTTGCGAGAGATATAAAATGATTTACTTCATTTTCCTTATACATCACATTATGAGATGATCGTTACAAATGAGACCAATGACGATCTTGAACCGAGTAAAAGGAAGAAGAGTGACAGAGAAGGTTGCGTTGCAGAAGATTGTTTGGATTGCATCATCATTAATCGTGTCATGTCCTCCTCCTTTACCTGTGTGATGGCAAGCTCAAGAGAAGAAGAAGGTTAATAAAGAATCCCTCCAACTCCTCCTCGAGGCAGAAGAGAGAGAGACAGAGAGAATAGCTTATATACTCCTCAACCACTGCATTGCGTAAGCCATGACCAAGAATCTTTTTGGGGAGACTCTCGAAGGTGATTTCTCTCTCTCTCTCTCTCCCCGACGACCCACCAGATCATTATCAATTAGCAGTATGAGAGATATGATTATGGATATATCGATGCTTGTCCACAAGCACAAGGGAAGATCACAGATGTCTCATGCATAGGAGCATTTGCATGCCAAGCAATCAAAGCTTGGACGAAGAAGAGACAGATATACCGTAGGTCAAGTCTTCAGGCAGTCGCAATTCTTTCTTTTGTGCTTTCTCTATGGCAAGTGCACTTGATGCTGAAGACTCCAAGCTGTGCTATGACTCCTTTCCTCCATGGGAAAATATGGATCTCTTCTTTCATGAGAGCTTGTTGCTATTAGTCACCATAAATAACACGGACGTAGAACAAGTTTCTTTTTGCTAAAAACTCTTTCATGATATTATGAACTCAGAATGTAATAGAGCGTCACTTTGTTGGTCACACGATCGATCATGTCTGGTTATGTGTGTAACGATTCTTTGTAGTCTCAATATATTCTTAAAACAAACATACATATTGCTTAGGTTTCTCTTCATATAACTAATTACTCTTCAGATTTTTTTACTTGCAGATACTGGAAAGTCATGAGTTGATCGAGGAAAAATAAGTTGAGATAGTCCTTGGCATCTGAGTGCATTGTCGATATATTTGTTTATTGTGGAATGCAATCTTATGGGA
Organism: Ensete glaucum; assembly: GCA_021527575.1. Lineage (NCBI taxonomy): Eukaryota > Viridiplantae > Streptophyta > Magnoliopsida > Zingiberales > Musaceae > Ensete > Ensete glaucum. The sequence goes on from CM038551.1 coordinate 22,325,392, forward strand.
GTAGAAACAAAATTTTCATGATCACTAACCATGTCAGGATCATAAAAAAAGAAAATAATAAAATCAAGAGGATTTATACTCCAGATCACGAGAAAAACACTTGGTGAAAATATGCCTTATTGCAATCACATCTAGTAATTCATTTAATGAGAAAGAAGCGATGAAAACATGAAATATGCCTATGCTAATGTAATGATGAAGTGCTGCTATTCTTGATATCAGTGATGTACTTCCTACTTAATTTCTCCCGTGGAAGTTGTAAAACCTCAAAGTTCTTCTATATGAGAAAGACACCCTTTAATACATATTCATCATGTTGATCAAAATTTATTATAAGATCCATGCTAATGATGGAGGAGTATATTCCGAGAACAACTAAGCAAGAAAACAAGATAGAAGAAGCATTTCAATGATCGTGATTGTACTACTAGAAACTTAATTCGACCATAAAGAAATGTTCTTTCCATTGTCACCAGGGAGAAGATGATGTTGTCCTTAAATCATCTATCTGATACCTGCTATGAACCCAAAAGGTTATCACAAACAAATAAACATCTATGAGTTTTCCTTCACTGCATAATAAAGCTCACTGACGTATACTTGTAGTAAAATTAACTACCAAGTTCAACTCTGCTGGATGCCAGAATTCAAGCAATTGGACGAAGAAGATTTAATCTAGCATTTATCCTTTTATGTTAACTCAAAACATTGGTTTGATATAGTGCCAGCAACACCGTAGGGTTGAGTTTGAAAACCTCCTTCCTTCCTGCAAATCGAACATCCAAAGCAATTGGTAATACTCAGAACATCTTGTCAAAGGCGAAAATTCTTTGATCAAAACAACCCCAGAAACATTCTTCTCAAAATAAAATAGGATGCAGACTTTGCAGACATAATTCCCCACTACATCAAAATTTTAAAGAAAAAGTACCAAACAGGTAGTAGTAGGATGTGAATCACAATTGCTGTGACAGTTATTTAGTTAGAGACTTGACTACTGAATTCAGAGACACGATACTGCTAACTCTTACACAAGCAAGAGGAAGTGCAATAACACAAATTGGAGGGCAATTTCAAGCAATGTTGAATCTGATTGCAATCAGTAATAGCTCACTTAATATGTTTGACCCCCAGCTGGACACTTTACATATCATTGATCATATCACCACACGAGATTATCACTTTCATTGTCATGTTTCAATCTGTATCAAAGCACCATTTACGAATTACAGCCTCATATGACTGCAAGATGCTCATGTAAAACAGATCGATCGACTCCAAACTTATGCCTTCCCTCTTTGCTCCCAGTTTAACGTCGCGTCGTTGAATCCAGGACGGACAATCATTAATATGCAATCTGAATGATCTTAAAGAGTGATTAATCCCCTACACATTTTGCTAACTGCAGTTTCTCTTCAGAGTTGATAAGTGGAATAACATTTTCTTCCATAATTCTTGGGTTTACTTTCATTCCTCACAGGATAGAGCACATAGTGTTGGAAAATGATGAGAATATCAAAGAGCACTACTTCCTGCAACAGAAAGAGAGAAAAAAAAAAATTAACATAAAGGATAAGCATTTTGGATAAAATTGAGCAAAGATGTGCAATATTTATCTTCTCTACATTTAGAAATCACCTGCATGCTCAGTTAATATAAAATTAGGATCAATCATTGATCAAGGATACCGTGGAAGAAACGGAATGCAAATCTGACAGCATAACTGCATTCTAGGATAATTATATCATCCTATTTCTCATAAAACAAAATTTAGCAAGTTCACAAATGATAAAAAAACTATTTGTGAAATCACCCTATACATCTAATAGTTCTAATCAATTTGCAATCCGGTGTCTTGTCTGCATCAATACTAGATAAATCAAAGTATGCATGTATGCCCTTAGAAGGTGAGTTACACAGTGAGCAACAATCTTTCTCCTTTTCCCCACTTTGACACTGAATTGTAAAAGAACTAGCACACTAACCAAAAACATTCAAACATGATAATGCCACTAGTCAGTTGATCCGGTTTATTCTTAAAGCAAACTGATGAGTTAACTTGCAATATCGGCTCCATCACCAAATCTACCTCATTAAGAGGAGTGATGTGGTGCATGTTGGATCTAGAATTCCAAAGGGTCGACAATCCGACATGGTCTCAACCTATGGCCTCTAGACTTGTGCTGAGTTCGGCCAGCCTAATTTTAATTTCTTTTTATTTATTACTTAATGTCTTCGATAGAAGAAAAGGGGAAAAATAAAAGTAAATTTATGCTCCTGGGTCCTGCCATCGCATTCACATCAAGGCTTCAATCTTTGTGTTCTGTCTACGCTCCTAAACAGCATGCCCTTGTTGGCGGCAATACTCCCATCGGCAAGCGAGGAGGTGAGAGGATGGCTGACAAGGGGGAGATCCAGTAGAGGAGGAGAGGAGAACCAGGAATAGCAGGATTACATAAGAGAGGATATCAAGGGGTGAAGAATGAGAGGTTAAGGAAACGAAGAAGATACAAGGAAGGAGTGTAATAAAGAGCGAAAGGAAATCAACAAGAGAGGAAGTTCACGTCAAGCTGCCCGACATACTAACACATCCAAACTCACGACCTGAGTTGCGGATCCCTAGAATACTATAGGTATGATGGGTCCAGTTACAAGTTTGGGCATTTGTGTTCAAGTTAGTGATGAGCAAAATAGGATATCAATCATAAATTGAACAAATTGTTATTAGAAGAGTTAAAACAAAGAAACTAAATGAACTCTGTAAAATGACCCATGATGAACACTTTAACTAACTATTAACTAAGTGTAGCAAAACTACCAACAGTGTACAAAACATCAAGCTGCTCCAAACTATATTTAATAAATTATCGCTAAATATTTGGTCTAGAAATTTTCTGAAATAGATTGTCTAGGTTGTAATATGTATTTAGAACGACAATAACAAGTGAGATATTTCAACAAATTGGGGTCACAAAAGCCCCACCATTAAGCTTCAATAAATATATTATCACTAACCATATTTAGGATCATATGATCCTTCTTGTTTTTTAATAGTCTTCTTAAATCTATTTCCACACTTTTTTAGCACCAGTAACGTAATTGAAAGAACATTTAATAGAGTTGCAGGAAAAACAAATGCATTCAAAGATGTTAATTCAAATACTATTACAGGATTGCCCCAGAAAATTATACCACAAACAACTTTAAACAAGACTTTTCAAATATATGAAAGCTGCACAGCTGAAATGATATGAAAGCTGAATAGCTAAAATGATATAAAATTATATCATTATGTTGAACAGCTAAACAGGACTGGCCATTATTTGAGAACAGTAATGTAATTGAAAGAAATAGTCTTCTTAGATCTATTTCCACACTTTTTTAGCACCAGTAATGTAATTGAAAGAACATTTAAAAGAGTTACAGAAAAAACATAAAGAAAACCAGCCTTGCCAGCTAAATTTTGTCAACCTGTATGAACCAAGGAGAAGCAACCAAGTTTGAATAAGGATAAAACATAAGGTATGGTACAAAGAACTAGAATCGTTTTAATGGACAAGGTTCAAAAATGCAAAAGTGGACATACACCGAGTGAAAGTCTAGCACGGTATCATTTTACTGTCATGGAAAAACACAATTGCTTATGTTGGGTAGAGGAAGTCCTAAAATTACAGTGGTTAAAATCAAAACGGTTTCAAGCATCACTCATTATGTATCAAGCCAAACACAATATGCATGACAACTTATTCAAAACCTCAAAATAGTTGCTCGCTATCACCAAAAGATAAGTATCACATGAGGTGGTTTTTCTATCAAATGGAACTCTAATTAGGCCTCGATTATATTTTAAAAAAATATTCGACTGCTTAATTGAACATATTCCAGAACAATGTTTGACTTACCGGTCCGTACCAGTGTACCAAGTTCATCTTGGTACCAGTACGGTACTGATACCGGGAGGTATACAAAGTGTATACCGCCCGATATATTAAAAATATAAAATAAATATTATATTATATAATATTAATATATTAAAATATAAAAAAAAGAGAAAAGGGGCGATGTTACCTCGATCTTTCTCCCCGCGCGAGAGAAAAAGCGCCCTCGACCCACAGGCGTCGACAGTCTGGCGACCCGAGGCGACGGCACGCGAATAGCGATGACGCACGGGCGCTAGGTATTCATTCTTCTCCTCTTTTCTTTTTTTCTTTTTCCTCTTCTTCTTCTTACATTTTCTCACTCAACCGTCGACGATTGATTTCTCCTTCAATCATTCGCGGCGAATCGGCCGAAATCGATCGACGGTGGATTTATAGCGAACCGACAACGGATGGTCCATATCGCAACGACGGACCCGGTATGTACGGCTCGATACAAGTCGAAATAGCAAACCTTGTTCCAAACTCCACTATAACACTATCGTGACAGCAACTATTCTGAAATCTTTATATAAATGATCTATTATCCAAAAATGAGTAAATATACACCATCCTTTAAAATGAGATAATAAATTTTATCTATCACTTTTTACACTGTATCTAAATTATGCAAATAAAATACAAAACAAATGAAAAAGCAACTATTCATGTAGGATGTACTTGATTGCTGTCATGATAACTTGTATTGTCCTGAATTCATAACATTAAAGAAAAAATTAATGAGTATATGAGACAGCTGCAAGAAGTCATTTTTTAAAAAAAGCAAACTTATAGATGTTAACGGCGTCTTCTTTAATGTTCTTTCTTGGGGTTCCAGAAGATAAAACATAAGGTATGGTACAAAGAACTAGAATCGTTTTAATGAACAAGGTTCAAAAATGCAAAAGTGGACATACACCGGGTGAAAGTCTAGCATGGTATCATTTTACTGTTATGGAAAACACAATTGCTTATGTTGGGTAGAGGAAGTCCTAAAATTACAGTGGTTAAAATCAAAATGGTTTCAAGCATAACTCATTATGTATCAAGCCAAACACAATATGCATGACAACTTATTCAAAACCTCAAAATAGTTGCTCGCTATCACCAAAAGATAAGTATCACATGAGGTGGTTTTTCTATCAAATGGAACTCTAATTAGGCCTCAATTATATTTTAAAACATATTCGATTGGTTAATTGGACATATTCCGGACCAATGTTTGACTTCGATCCGTATGTACCAAGTTCATCTTGATGCAATCTTGATCTCGGAGGTATGCAAAGTGTATACCGATATATTAAAAATATAAAATAAATATTATATTATATAATATTAATATATTAAAATATAAAGAAAAGAGAAAACGTTACCTCGATCTTTCTCCCTGAGAAAAAAGCGCCCTCGACCAAGCGTCGTGAGTGGCCACCATGGAGAGACTGATGACGCGCTAGGTATTCATGCTTCTCCTCTTTCTTTTTTTCCTCTTCTTCTTCTTCCCTTTTCTCACTCTCGATCGGACGGTTGATTTCTCCTTCAATCGATCGACGGCCGAATCATTCGGCCGGTCTAAAATGATGATTTCGCGACAACGGATGGTCCTACCGCAACTGACGGACCGATGTCTGCTCGTGCAGACGATACAAGTCGAAATAGCAAACCTTGTTCCAAACTCCACTATAACACTATCGTGACATCAACTATTCTGAAATCTTTATATAAATGATCTATTATCCAAAACGAGTAAATATACACCATCCTTTAAAATGAGATAATAAATTTTATCTATCACTTTTTACGTATCTAAATTATGCAAATAAAATACAAAACAAATGAAAAAGCAACTATTCATGTAGGATGTACTTGATTGCTGTCATGATAACCTGTATTGTCCTGAATTCATGCCATTAAAGAAAAATTAATGAGTATATGAGACAGCTGCAAGAAGTCATTTTTAAAAGAGCAAACTTATAGATGTTAACGCTTCTTTAATGTTCTTTCTTGGGGTTCCAGAAGATATCGACATAAATGTTTCTTTAGTTAAATTATATTTTCAAAACTTAAGTTTTCTTATAAGAACAAAGTATTACTTGAAAACAGAGATGAGCCAAAGCCAAGAATGATTGGGCCAGGCCAAGAACACACAGACCACAGCATAAAGCAAGACAATAACAGTGATACCAATGCAAGTCTTTGAGACCTTCTGACTTCCATGCTGAAGAGATTAAGAATAAAAGGAGGTAAAAGAGAGTTAGCAGAGGAAAGAAGGTAAGGGACTATCTATCATACAGCAAGAAGATGATCTCGTACAAGAAGGATCACTTACTTCATAGATCAAAACTTAGAACAATGCAAAAGCCATCAACGCAACAGCATGCACTGAAAAGGCTACATCATCTACAGCTACAGGAATCATCTGAAATTAAGAGAATTAATTTGTAGAATAAACATTCCAAACGAACATGATGTTAATCAGCAAATCAATAATTTACATATGTAGAATCTATGGGAAAACCTTCAGCAAGGTGACTGAACAAACCCGAAATTAATATTTTAACGTGTATAATGGAAGTTAGGAAGAAATCCAAAATTATAACAGAAATGATTCACAGGCTTATACTTTGAAGCATGCGACCACAATGATTTTAGAACAAAACAAATCAACGATACAGATGGTCTGCATCCGATAAAATGATATGATTGTCCATCACTACATTATGTAGCTCAAGAGAATTGGCCTCCCAAAATGAAGAGAGAAGACTGAATAAAACTTTACTACTAAAATTGACAAAAGGCCATTAATACTAAAACATTCTACAGCGTTTATAATAAGGAATTCAATTTTGTCCAGATTGACTCATACCCAACGGATATCTACCAGTTTGGGCATGAACCAGACCGAACGTCGAACTCCCTATTTGAAATAGTATGGCCACCTTGAATTACTTAAGCAGCTCTCTTTTGTCTTTTTCAAACACAGCTGCACGATGCACCAGGGCTCATGACACACAAGTGTCTCCTCTCCACCATCTGCCACCCGCACCTCAATTCACCTCCTCCTTCCTTCTTCCTCATTTGCTTTTGGAGTAAGCCTATAGTTGAAACCCATTCTCATATAAGAAGAAGCAAAAAGTTTGTGGAAAGAGAAAATAGACATTTTCTATATGAAGTGATTCCTATATCTAGTTTGGTATAGTTGATATCTGACAAATTTGAAGGATGTTTGGTATCTAAATCATTCTAAAGTCATATAAGGCAAATTGACCAGATAATTAGAATAGTATTTGATAAATTTCAAAGCTCTCCTTTAATAGAATTTTATGGGGTGATGAGATTAGATTATCCACAACACTAAAAAAGTATATTCCGTAAGGCTAGATGTCGTGATTAAATACTCGATTGTTTCTTTGTGCAACTAATTTAATTTTAATTCATCAGTAGTCTCTATTTGTTTCTTCTCTTCTCCTTGAATCAAGAAAATTTGATAGGAGGGCCATATCCAACCATTGTTATTGTTTGATACTTGAGTCTGAGTGTAGGAGCTAGAGAGAAAGAGAATTATAAAATTGAAAATAAGATCTAAAGAACACCCTAAAGATGAAAAGAAGCATGATAAACTACAGATGCATGATACAAATTGCAAGCTCTCCACTTATTTATATACAACTTTAAGCTTTACCAACCTTTCAGTAAATGATTCTATATATTTACTCTCTTTAAAATCCACTAATCCAAAGCCATGAAGCAGAAACTCAAACGCTTCCTATTTTTTCTTGTAACTTTGCTTTGTATCGGAATAATGTTAAACGTGTAATATCCTCCGTATGACATAACATTGACCCATCACTTAATTAAATATCTTTCTTCCCTATCATGTTAATTGCATATACATAGATAATATGCATGCATATATCTTACATTTGGCAGTGCAAATTCAGAAACATCCAGCCTGTAGTCCTTTAATCTCAAAATTAAAAACATAAAACATACAAATGAAGAATAAAATAAGTTTGTGTAGTATTGAGTCTCCAGACAAGGAAGAAAGTTATGATTTGAGGAAAGAAGTTAAAAGCTGAAGTAATTAATTAATGGAAATAGGTATAAATTCTGAAAAGGCAGAATTGATTCCCTGACTAACAAATGACCCGATCCGTGATGGGCAGCTGGCTCACCAAGTATTCAGATCATTAAGAGTACCTCATCTAGTCCTAAATTTGGAATATTAAGAAAATACAGGAAAAGAATATCACCCTTGAACAGAAGAAAAAACGGAAGCATTAACACCAACACTAATAAGCAATATAATTAAACCGCATGATGCAAGCAATTTGACAAGTTCATACCACCAAAATTTCATCAACTACTTCAAGATCCAAATTCCTCCTATGCCTTGAATCTTGTGTGGACCTACATTATAGGACCTTCTGGTTATCGGGATAAAACAAAAGGTCGAAAGAGAAAAGGTTAGATCCACTTAATCTTTGCCTATACCAGGCTTTCCCCTGAAGAATGTTGCTTTCAGAAGGCTCAGTGCCAATGACCTGAAGAAATTGGAAACGAGAAAGACCAAGAATTAGGAATTCCATACACAGAGAAACTTAGCATAAAGAGGTAAGAAAAAATAGAAAGGAAAAGAACCTTGATAGTTAGGATTTTGACCTTCAAAAACAACCAACTCAGATATAGTTCCACCTGTCCCAATACCAGCAACAAACATGTCCACCTTCCCTCTTGTATCTTCCCAGATTTCTGGACCAGTAGACTCACAGTGTATCTGCACCAGAATATACAGAATTTGGAAAAAAATGAAACTCGGGTAAAAAAAAAAATCATGGTAGAATGTGACCTTTGGATTTGCAAGATCGTCAAATTGTTGAAGCATATAAGCATTGGGCGCATTCTTCAGGATCTCTTCTGCCTTTTGAACTGCTCCTTCATGCCATTGGCAGAATCTGTAAGGACAAGTTATTCTCCGAAAGCCTTCAGCAGAACTCGTCTTTCAATGCTCATAGATGCAGGCATGGTCGATATCAGTTTGTATCCTTTGGCAGCAGCAATAAACGCAAGACCAATCCCGTGTTACCACTTGTTGGTTCCACCAATATACTCTTTAGAAGCAAAAAAAAAAAAAACAAAGAAATCAATCAGTAACAATGGAATGACAATGAAGAGGCAGATTTACAAGAATGGCCACAATAAGGTCCTCAAACAAAGAGTTTAAACATGAGAAAAAGGTGAAGAAACCGAAAAGACTGGCGATCAAGAACCAAGCCTGTCTAATCTCTCCCCGCTCGTCTCCCTCTTCGTCTTCCTTCCTTTGCCTGCGCCTGCAAGCCGCCTCCGCTAGAATGCTGCCTCCTCCGGATCCCCTGTCCGAGTGCGACGGCGGCCCTGCTAATGGGTCCTATCTAAAGCAGGGCTAATTCACCAGGCACGAATCTCAAAGTTAAAAAAATGACGTGGCTTGCATAGGGGAGCCTCACCGCACGCTCTCTCACGCGCGCGCTATCTATGCGGAACGCGGTCCAGAAAGCCTATTTGCTCTCTCCCTGGGAAGTCTGTCTCGGCTCCCTCTCGGTCTTCGACTTCTTCCGGCGAAGCTTATTTCTCCTCTGTCAATCTCGTTGGCTGGAGGAAGGCGATCAAGAACCAAGCCTGTCTTCTCCCCGCTCGTCTTCGTATTCTCCTTGTTTCTCTTTCTCTCGCGCGCGCGTTGGCTGGCGGAATTCGATCAAGAAACAATGAAGCTCTCCTTCTCCCGCTCGTCTCCGTCTTCGTCTTCCTTTGCCTGCGCCTGCAAGCCTCCTCCGCTAGAATACTGCCTCCTCCGGGTCCCTGTCCGAGTGCGATGGCGGCCATGCGATTTTGCTTACCCCACTTGGCGAAGTCGCCTTATCTGTTCTGGCACGCCTACCCTCCCCGACCTTACAATGCTGCGCGGCCTTCTCCGCCGCCATCGAAGGTCCCGACGCCGCCTGCCTATGCGTTCTAGCCCGTCAGAAAGCGTTCTTGGGAAGCCGATCGAAGCTTCACGCCTCTTCTCCCTCGCCTGCGGGAACCCGGTCGACGCCTTCGCCACTGAGACCTGCCAAGATTCTGCTCCTCCGGCTCCTCCTGCTGCCGCTCCTCCGGCCTCCCGTTTTAACCTCAGGTTCACATTAACAGTTGGTTTGCCTGCATCTGTAGTTGTAGTTCTTGTTTTGGCGATATTGGTCTCCGCTATCTACGTTCGCGATTGCTCGTTTCTAGAACTCTTTGTCGAATTGCTTCTGTCATTTCGGGTTGATTCATTTGTTTCTTGATCTTGATTGTTAGGTGCTGGTTATTGTTAGGTGCCGGTTGCTTTTAGTGTTTTTTTTTTTAAGTCTCATTTCTATGTTTCACTGTTATTTCTTTTTTAGGTGTTCTTTCATTGGGATATTGCATGCATGTGTCTTCGAGTTCTTTCTTTTCGAGTTATTTCTTCTCGGATTTCTTCCGTAGGGGTATCGATATCGGTTTCTGATTCTAGACCGTCTTCTTTTTTCTTTTTCATCTTGCATGTGTTTTCGAATACGTATGCTGATTTTTTTTATTCTAGATTCTGCGTTTTTTTTCTTTGTGTTCTTTTATTGGGAACTTTCGTATATCTTCAAATACGTGCACTGGTTTCTTAGACTCTAGGTTTTGCATTGGTTCTTTAATTCGCTAGTGCATTTACTTTCTTGGTATATACCTTTTCCGACTCAAAAAGAAAACACAAAAGCTCATTCATTATTTCGTTTATTTTGTTAGTTGCATTCATGACCATCTTCTTTGCTCGTGGTGTATCATTTTCCTATGCTGCATGATCTCATCGGACACATATATGCATTATTCGTTTTGAGTCTCACAAACATTTATGCAAGTGAAGTTCTGATATAGAGTTGATTTTAGATGGAACATCGTGAGGGCCTGGCTCGGGCTGTGAGCTTTTTTTCTTTCTTTCTTTCCTTTACGACCGGGTTGTGGGTAAATAAATCGGTTGAGCCTCCCTTGAGTAGGCTCAAGGAGGGTTTTCACCCTAGCTTTTACGGTTAGGGTTTTCCTCTAACGAGGTTTTGCCTTGATCTATCATTCGATCGAGGATTTCCTCGGATTAAAATTGTATTGCAAATATTAAGGATTGAATGAAATTCTATCATTTCAATAAAATTGTTGTGGTTTCCTAATACATTATATAGAATTAAATGTTTTCTAAACATATGATGTCTCAAGTATTTAGAGTAAGCTTATTGAAGCATTAAAAATTACTTCAATATATGTACTAATATATTTATCATTTGTAAAATATTTTCTTTGAATTATGGTTATGATTACTTCTAATTTGTATTAAAAAAACCCAAATTCATAATCCTACCAAAATAAAATATTTTCTTGCAACCATAATTTTAGCTATAATTTGGCCAAACAAGTTTAAACTTTAATATTAATATAAATGACCCACCTCATCAAATTAACATCAATAACATGATCATCTACCCAAGAAGAATTAATAGTTAAAGTGAACTAAGAATTCTCAGAACTATACCTTGTCGAAAAGACTTCTAAAGTTAACGTGTCATATGAGCGGATGTGTAGGCCTTATCCTTTTTATATGATAAATATTCAATAGGAGAACCATAAAACAGAAAAATTAAGATCGACATCCGCCCACTAAACAATAAAACCAACCACAAATATTTAATTTGGTAGAATAATGTTACAACTTTAAAATCAAATAATTCCCAAAGCAAAGTATGTATTATTCTTGTGAAAGAAAAGAAAAGACTAGAGAATGGAAACATTCTTTAAGTTTATTACTCTCCCAAAGATTATTTAAATAAATATAAGTAACATTATTTAAGTTTGTAATGCACCTCTGTACTATATAGGTACATACATATTTTAAGTTTTTGTACATACTATATATTTTATATGCCTCTTATCTTTAAAGTAAATCTAAATTTTATAGGAAGATTGTAACTTGAACATATAGACGACCAACAATTCTCCTATATAATTTTATTTTTTAGTAACCTTGCAAAATATGTTATCGAACATTGAATCACAAAATGAAGAAAAATAATGTATCGACCATATCATTTTCAACATAAGCATCATAAGTAAAAGAGGTATTGTCTTGACTATTTTCACATGCAAAATCAAATGATTACTGAAGAATAAAAAATTAAAATAAGAAAACTTAATAATATAATTGTTCCATTACAAGTCAGAAAAACTATATGTTTGATAGAGGTCACTCAAATGCAAACATAGTATGCTCAATTTCTAGCTATGCATAACTAGGAGTGAACGAGGCTTCACTAATTAAGAACGAGACATACGTATGTTCACAGATGACATATTCATAATAATTTTAAAATTTATCTTTTAAGACCTTAAATTGGGTAAAGATTTAATCATGCATCCTCCTTAGGCTATCGAGGAATAGCCTTAATGATTGAGTAGTAAAAGTTATATATGACTTATACCTATGAACACATATGTATCAATTAATATACGAAATATGCATGTGTTTATCAAGGATTCGGCTTGAAAATTGGGATAGTAATGACATATATAATTTTACTTCTCAAACATCTAAATATACAAACATGAAGCATAATGATAGACTTCATTCAATAAATGATTTATTAACATGTCATTCAAGATTAACCCATCTTCAAAATATTAACCCATCCACACTAAACCTAAAAAAAGATAAAATAAAAAAATAAAATCTTATATATGTCTTATCTCATCGAAGGCCTTAAAGCCTTATAGGAACCTACCAATATTATAATATGTTACTTCTCAATATGTAGAAACAATACATAATTATCTCACATCAACAAAGAAATAATTTGTAGAATTATATTTATTTATCATATAATTCAATCTCCCTTGTGTATCGTATCATGAGATAGTATTTTAAATTAATCCAAGATAACATAGAAGTGAGTGGAAAGCAAAAGAAGTAAAAAATAGAATAATAATGAACGAGAAGCAATTAACTTATATGTACCATCAAAAATCTTGGAAGCCATCATTTTATAGACACGGGTTTTGCGAGAGATATATTATGATTTACTTCATTTTCCTTATGCATCACATTATGAGATGATCGTTACAAATGAGACCAATGACGATCTTGAACCGAGTAAAAGAAGAAGAGTGACAGAGAAGGTTGCGTTGCAGAAGATTGTTTGGATTGCATCATCATTAATCGTGTCGTGTCCTCCTCCTTTACCTGTGTGATGGCAAGCTCAAGAGAAGAAGAAGGTTCATAAAGAATCCTCCAACTCCTCCTCAGAGAGACAGAGAGAGTAGCTTATATACTCCTCAACCACCGCATTGCGTAAGCCATGACCAAGAATCTTTTCGGCGAGACTCTCGAAGGTGATTTCTCTCTCTCTCTCTCTCTCTCTCTCTCTCTCTCTCTCTCTCTCCCCGACGACCCACCAGATCATTATCAATTAGCAGTATGAGAGATATGATTATGGATATATCGATGCTTGTCCATAAGCACAAGGGAAGATCACAGATGTCTCATGCATAGGAGCATTTGCATGCCAAGCAATCAAAGCTTGGACGAAGAAGAGACAGATATACCGTAGGTCAAGTCTTGACGATATTCTTTCTTTTGTGCTTTCTCTATGGCAAGTGCACTTGATGCTGAAGACTCCAAGCTGTGCTATGACTCCTTTCCTCCATGGGAAAATATGGATCTCTTCTTTCATGAGAGCTTGTTGCTATTAGTCACCATAAATAACACGGACGTAGAACAAGTTTCTTTTTGCTAAAAACTCTTTCATGATATTATGAACTCAGAATGTAATAGAGCGTCACTTTGTTGGTCACACGATCGATCATCGTTATGTGTAACGATTCTTTGTAGTCTCAATATATTCTTAAAACAAACATACATATTGCTTAGGTTTCTCTTCATATAACTAATTACTCTTCAGATTTTTTTACTTGCAGATACTGGAAAGTCATGAGTTGATCGAGGAAAAAGAAGTTGAGATAGCCCTTGGCATCTGAGTGCATTGTCGATATATTTTTTTATTGTGGAATGTAATCTTATGGGAGTAGAAACAAAATTTTCATGATCACTAACCATGTGAGGATCATAAAAAAAGAAAATAATAAAATCAAGAGGATTTATACTCGGATCACGAGAAAAACACTTGGTGAAAATATGCCTTATTGCAATCACATCTAGTAATTCATTTAATGAGAAAGAAGCGATGAAAACATGAAATATGCCTATGCTAATGTAATGATGAAGTGTTGTTATTCTTGATATCAGTGATGTACTTCCTACTTAATTTCTCCCGTGGAAGTTGTAAAACCTCAAAGTTCTTCTATATGAGAAAGACACCGTTTAATACATATTCATCATGTTGATCAAAATTTATTATAAGATCCATGCTAATGATGGAGGAGTATATTCGAGAACAACTAAACAAGAAAACAAGATAGAAGAAGCATTTCAATGATCGTGATTGTACTACTACAAACCAATATTGACTTGTTTTTAGGAAGCTTGTGTTGTTTCTCTTCATAGAGAGTTATCGCCAAACATGCCTATATGTTTGGAACCATAGAAACATAGAAAAACTAATAATGGCAAGAGGTCACATGCCCAAGATCAAGTGCGATGCGATCATGCAAGTGATTAGTTCCTTCGTGGAAACAGGCAAGCAATGAGGTCAAGACTACTTGTTTACTTGCGACCATGCTTTGTGATCGGGACCATCTTTTCTCATGTTCGTGGAATCGCACTTATTTTTATGCTTAACAATATTATATAAAAACAACTCATGCACATGGATTAGATCACTATCGATGCCATATTCTTGATAGTTGTGGGGCTTCAAGAAAATATAATAGATTATAGTGACGAGAGATATGAGAAAAAATTTAAATGTTGATTTTAGGATTAGTTTAATTTTGGTGGTAGATTGAAACTATTATCAGTGTTTGAATATATGTGCTCATCATTAAACTGAATTCGACCATAAAGAAATGTTCTTTCCATTGTCACCAGGAGAAGATGATGTTGTCCTTAATTCATCTATCTGATACCTGCTATGAACCCTAAAGGTTATCACAAACAAATAAACATCTATGAGTTTTCCTTCACTGCATAATAAAGCTCACTGACGTATACTTGTAGTAAAATTAACTACCAAGTTCAACTCTGCTGGATGCCAGAATTCAAGCAATTGGACGAAGAAGATTTAATCTAGCATTTATCTTTTTATGTTAACTCAAAACATTGGTTTGATATAGTGCCAGCAACACCATAGGGTTGAGTTTGAAAACCTCCTTCCTTCCTGCAAATCGAACATCCAAAGCAATTGGTAATACTCAGAACATCTTGTCAAAGGCGAAAATTCTTTGATCAAAACAACCCCAGAAACATTCTTCTCAAAATAAAATAGGATGCAGACTACCAACAGTGTACAAAACATCAAGCTGCTCCAAACTATATTTAATAAATTATCGCTAAATATTTGGCCTAGAAATTTTCTGAAATAGATTGTCTAGGTTGTAATATGTATTTAGAACGACAATAACAAGTGAGATATTTCAACAAATTGGGGTCACAAAAGCCCCACCATTAAGCTTCAATAAATATATTATCACTAACCATAAGCATCATAAGTAAAAGAGGTATTGTCTTGACTACTTTCACATGCAAAATCAAATGATTACTGGAGAATAAAAAATTAAAATAAGAAAACTTAATAATATAATTGTTCCATTACAAGTCGAAAAACTATATGTTTGATAGAGGTCACTCAAATGCAAACATAGTATATGCGCTCAATTTCTAGCTATGCAGAACTAGGAGTGAACGAGGCTTCACTAATTAAGAACGAGACATACGTATGTTCACAAATGATATATTCATAATAATTTTAAAAATTATCTTTTAAGACTTTAAATTGGACAAATATTTAATCATGCATCCTCCTTAGGCTATCGAGGAATAGCCTTAATGCTTGAGTAGTAAAAGTTATATATGACTTATACCTATGAACACATATGTATCAATTAATATACGAAATATGCATGTGTTTATCAGTGACTAGGCTTGAAAATTGGGATAATAATGACATATATAATTTTTACTTCTCGAACATCTAAATATACAAACATGAAGTATAATGACAGACTTCATTCAATAAATGATTTATTAACATGTCATTCAAGATTAACCCATCTTCAAAATATTAACCCATCCACACTAAACCTAAAAAAAGACAAAATAAAAAAAGAAAATCTTATATATGTCTTATCTCATCGAAGGCCTTAAAGCCTTATAGGAACCTACCAATATTATAATATGTGACTTCTCAATACGTAGAAACAATATATAATTATATCACATCAACAAAGAAACAATTTGTAGAATTATATTTATTTATCATATAATTCAGTCTCCCTTGTGTATCCTATCATGAGATAGTATTTTAAATTAATCCGAAGATAACATAGAAGTGAGTGGAAAGGAAAAGAAGTAAAAAAATAGAATAATAATGAACTGAGAAGCAATTAACTTATGTACCATCAAAAATCTTGGAAGCCATCATTTTATAGACACGGGTTTCGAGAGATATATTATGATTTACTTCATTTTCCTTATGCATCACATTATGAGATGATCGTTACAAATGAGACCAATGACGATCTTGAACTAAAGAAGAAGAGTGAGAGAAGGTTGCGTTGAAGATTGTTTGGATTGCATCATCATTAATCGTGTCGTGTCCTCCTCCTTTACTGTGATGGCAAGCTCAAGAGAAGAAGAAGGTTCATAAAGAATCCCTCAACTCCTCCTCGAGAAGAGAGAGAGAGAGAATAGCTTATATACTCCTCAACCACGCATTGCGTAAGCCATGACCAAGAATCTTTTTGAGACTCTCAAGGTGATTTCTCTCTCTCTCTCTCTCTCTCTCTCTCTCTGACGATATTGGTCTTGTTTTGGCGATATTGGTCTCCGCTATCTAATTGCTCGTTTCTAGAACTCTTTTGTCGAATTGCTTCGTCATTTCGGGTTGATTCATTTGTTTCTTGATCTTGATTGTTAGGTGCTTTCTCTCCTCAACCGCATTGTAAGCCATGACCAAGAATCTTTTCTGAGACTCTCGGTGATTTCTCTCTCTCTCTCTCTCTCCGATATTGGTCTTGTTTTGGCGATATTGGTCTCCTATCTCGTTCGCGATTGCTCGTTTCTAGAACTCTTTTGTCGAATTGCATCATTTCGGGTTGATTCATTTGTTTCTTGATCTTGATTGTTAGGTGCTTTCTCTCCTCAACCACGCATTCGTAAGCCATGACCAAGAATCTTTTTGAGACTCTCGGTGATTTCTCTCTCTCTCTCTCTCTCGATATTGGTCTTGTTTTGGCGATATTGGTCTCCGCTATCTCGTTCGCGATTGCTCGTTTCTAGAACTCTTTTGTCGAATTGCTCATTTCGGGTTGATTCATTTGTTTCTTGATCTTGATTGTTAGGTCTGGTTGCTTTTAGTGTCTGCTTTTTAAGTCTCATTTTATGTTTGTGTTATTTCTTTTAGGTGCTCTTTCATTGGGATATTGCATGCATGTGTCTTCAAGTTCTTTCTTCTCGGATTTCTTTCGTAGGGGTATCGTATACTAGTTTCTGATTCTAGACCGTTTCTTTTTTTTATGTTTTTCATCTTGCATGTGTTTTCGAATCGTATGCTGATTTTTTTATTCTAGATTCTGCTTTTTTGTGTTCTTTTATTGGGAACTTACGTATATCTTCAAATACGTTCGGTTTCTTAGACTCTAGGTTTTGCATTGGTTCTTTAATTCGCTAGTGCATTTACTTTCTTGGTATATACCTTTTCCGACTTAAAAAAAAACACAAAAGTTCATTCATTATTTTGTTTATTTTGTTAGTTGCATTCATGACCATCTTCTTTGCTCATGTATCATTTTCCTATGCATGATCTCATCCACATATATGCATTATTCGTTTTGAGTCGACAAACATTTATGCAAGTGAAATTTTGATATAGAGTTGATTTTAGATGGAACATCGTGAGGGCCTAGCTCTGTGAGCTTTTTCTTTTTTTTTCCTTTACCGGGTTGTGGGTAAATAAATCGGTTGAGCCTCCTTGAGTAGGCTCAAGGAGGGTTTTCACCTAGCTTTTACGGTTAGGGTTTTCCCTCCAACGAGGTTTTGCCTTGATCTATCATTCGATCGAGGATTTCCTCGGATTAAAAATTGTATTGCAAATATTAAAGATTGAATGAAATTCTATAATTTGAATAAAATTGTTGTGGTTTCCTAATACATTATATAGAATTAAGTATTTAGAGTAAGCTTCTTGAAGCATGAAAAATTACTTCAATATATGTACTAATATATTTATAATTTGTAAAATATTTTCTTTGAAGTATGGCTATGATTACTTCTAATTTGTATTAAAAACCCAAATTCATAATCCTACCAAAATAAAATATTTTCTTGCAACCATAATTTTAGCTATAATTTGGCCAAACAAGTTTAAACTTTAATATTAATATAAATGACCCACCTCAAAATTAACATCAATAACATGATCATCTACCCAAAAGAATTAATAGTTAAAGTGAACTAAGAATTCTCATGCCAGAACTATACCTTGTCGAAAAGACTTCTAACGTTAACGTGTCATATGAGCAGATGTGTAGGCCTTATCCTTTTTATATGATAAATATTCAATAGGAGAACCATGAAAACAAAAAAATTAAGATCGACACATGTATTCTCCTTCCGTGAAAAGAAAAGAAAAGACTAGAGAATGAAAACATTCCTTAAGTTTATTACTCTCCCAAAAGATTATTTAAATAAATATGAGTAACATTATTTAAGTTTGTAATGCACCTACGTACTATATAGGTACATACATATGTTATGTTTTTGTACATACTATATATTTTATATGCCTCTTATCTTTGAAGTAAATCTAAATTTTATAGGAAGATTGTAACTCGAACATATAGGCGACCAACAAGTCTCCTATATAATATTATTTTGTTATTGGTGGGCCCACAAGTAACCTTATCATTTTCAACATAAGCATCATAAGTAAAAGAGGTATTGTCTTGACTATTTTCATATGCAAAATCAAATGATTCTTGGAGAATAAAAAACTAAAATAAGAAAACTTAATAATATAATTGTTCCATTACAAGTCGAAAAACTATATGTTTGATAGAGGTCACTCAAATGCAAACATAGTATATACTCAATTTCTAACTATGCGAACTAGGAGTGAACGAGGCTTCACTAATTAAGAGAGACACGTATGTTCACAAATGACATGTTCATAATAATTTTAAAATTTATGTTTTAAGATTTTAAATTAGACAAAGATTTAACCATGCATCCTCCTTAGGCTATCGAGGAATAGTCTTAATGCTTGAGTTGTAAAAGTTATATATGACTTATACCTATGAACACATATGTATCAATTAATATATGAAATATGCATGTGTTTATGACTGACTTGAAAATTGGGATAGTAAGGACATGTATAATTTTACTTCAAACATCTAAATATACAAACATGAAGCATAATGATAGACTTCATTCCATAAATGATTTATTAACATGTCATTCAAGATTAACCCATCTTCAAAAAATTAACCCATCCACACTAAACCTAAAAAAGATAAAATAAAAAATAAAAGCTTATCTAAGTCTTATCTCATCAAGGCCTTAAAGTCTTATAGGAACCTATCAATATTATAATAGGTTACTTCTCAATACCTAGAAAAATATATAATTATATCACATCAACAAAGAAACAATTTGTAGAATTATATTTATTTATCATATAATTCAATCTCCCTTGTTTATCGTATCATGAGATAGTATTTTAAATTAATCCGAAGATAACATAGAAGTGAGTGGAAAGGAAAAGAAGTAAAAAAATAAAATAATAATGAACTGAGAAGCAATTAAGTTGTATGTACCATCAAAAATCTTGGAAGATATCATTTTATAGACATGGGTTTTGAGAGATATATTATGATTTACTTCATTTTCCTTATGCATCACATTATGAGATGATCGTTACAAATGAGACCAATGACGATCTTGAACCGAGTAAAAGGAAGAAGAGTGACAAAGAAGGTTGCGTTTGTTGGGAAAAAGATAAAATACGATAAAAGAAGAGGATAAAAACACTATGGAAACAAAAACAAACACAAGATCAAGAATACTTTAGGAAAGATATTTAGGCTTGAAACGTGTATAAACACTTTCCTAAAACGATATTTGCACCCTCTTGAACAAGATTGCTATGGGTTTGATGCAAATAGTTTTAGTGGATATGACAAGCCTTTAGAAGATCTATTGAGCAAACAATAAAGAATCTTGAGAGGAATTAGAGAATGTCTAACTTAATCACTTGGAGAGTAAAAGAGCATGAAAGAGTTTTTTTTTGTAATTTACCCTCAAATATCTATTTATAGATATTTTCTCAAAACACAACCTTTGAAAATTAACTATTTTCTCAAAAGACACAACCTTTGAAAAATAACTATTTTCTCAAAAGACACAACCTTTGAAAATAACTACCAAAATAAAAGAAAACACCTTTTTCTTTTTAATTTGAACAATTTATAACAATCCCCACTTGTTCAAATTTAAAATTTTCTCCAAGTGATTAAATAGTATTTATGAATAAAGTAATATATCTTTCGATTTGAATATTACCTTAGTGTAAGCATCACAAAGTGAAGTCGAAATCCCAAATAGCATAAAAGCTTTGAATTTGTTATTCCTCATGACAACCGTGATACCACACACATAAATACAACATTCTTGTATTCCTCATAAAATCTCGCTTAGCCCTAATATGGCCTTGGGCTCATCCAAGTTCATGAACTTTTATGAGAGAAACTCCAACTCTCAATCGAGCGGCACCACTTCTAAGTTCATATAGGTGAAGTTCTTATAGTATCTTTGTCACTCTTTGAGATACTTGTCCTAACTTGACTGAACTTCATTAAGAGTATAATTAACTCAACCCTCATTTGGTGACAACCAGCACTTTAACATCTTTAGATGTGACTCGTAAAATATTTCAAAGTGCTGAACCACTCCACATGTCAATGACTTGTTCTTACCCTTTGAACTCTTCATTACTCATTTCATAATGTTGAGTAGGGTTGCTATCATTGGTGGATCTTTTATTCTAGGAGTTTTAGTCCCATCCATTTTGATGTTGATCTTACAACTTCTCTTGTAAGAGGTTTGGTGAATGGATCAGCCAAATTCTCACTTGTTTTCACAAATGTGAGTGAAATAATCCCACTCTTGATTAATTTCCTCACATAATCATGTCTAAGACTTATATGTCTTGACTTTCCATTATATATTTCACTATACGCACGAGCTAAAGTGGCTTGACTATCACAAAGTATAGAAATTGAATTCATACTCTTAGAAGTCAATGGAATTTCTAATAGAAAGTCCCTCAACCATTCAGCCTCCTTTCCTGTATCTAGAGCAACAAATTTTGATTACATAGTTGAGTGAGTTATACACGTTTGTTTCTTGCTCTTCCAAGAACACCTCCTAAGGTGAACACCCAACCGAGAGGATTTGTTATCTCCAAAACTCGATATCCAACTTGTCGATATCCTTCTAAAATAGCAGAAATTTTGAGTATTGTAGGCCATAATCTTTGGTTCATTTAAGGTACCCAAGAACTCTTTCAATAGCCTTCCAATGCTCTACATTTGGATTGCTAGTAAATCTACTCAATTTACTAAGCAAATGCTATATCGGTCTTGTGCGTTGCATACATAAGACTTCCTATAGCACTTGAATATTCTAATTGAGCCTTTGTTCTTCCAACATTCTTGACTAATTTGATACTTGGGTCAAATGGGGTATTTGCTTCTTTGAATTTTAAGTGACTGAATTTCTCCATTTCTCTATGTAATGAGTTTGACTCAAAACATATCCCCACTATTTCTTTTACCTTGATACCTAGTATAGTATCAACTTGCCCAAGATCTTTCATCTTAAATGTTGAAGATAGAAACCTCTTTGTTTCTACAATACCTTTCATCTTGTTGCTCACTATTAGTATATCATCAACATAAAGGCAAACTATCACCATATAGCCATCACAAGTTTTGAGATAAACACATTTATCTGCAATATTATGAACAAATCCATTAGAAAGAATTATTGCATCAAATTTCTCATGCCATTGTTTTGGGGCTTGCTTTAAACCATACAATGACTTAATAAGTTTACACACTTTATGTTCATTTTCCGGTAGAACAAAACTTGGTTGTTCCATATATACCTCCTCATCGAGGTCTCCGTTTAGAAATGTTGTTTTGACATCCATTTGATGAACATAAAGATCAAAATTGATGCTAAAGCAAAATAATTCTAATAGATGTGATCCTAGCCACGCATATGTGTCAAAATAATCTATTCCTTTCTTTTGTCGAAATCCTTTAGCAACTAACCTTGCTTTGAATGTTTGGAGAGTACCATTTGTATGATACTTCCTACAAAATATCCATCTACAACTAATAGGTTTTGAGGCAAAAGGTAAATCGACAAGTTCCCAAGTTTGGTTTAACATAATAAAATCCATCTCATCATTAATAGCATCTTTCCAAAAGCGACATCAGAAGCCATAGCTTCTTTAAATGTTTTAGGATTATCTTCCACTTGTAAAACAAGAGGAATTGTTTTAATACTCTCTCATTTGTTCCTTCTACAAGGTAAAAGAAATACTTTGAGAATCAATCTCATCCGATCTTAATGTTTTTGCTTTTGTACAGGTGCTTCTCCTTAATTCATAAGATTGCACTCCAACCTCTTGTGAACTTGATTGATGTCCAATCAAAGGAATTTTAGGTTGCTTACCAACCTTTGAGATTTCTCCATTAGTGACTCTTCACTAGTTGGAGGATGAACATTATTACTAGAAGTCAATAAATGTTCAAAGAACTCCACATCTCGAGATTCTATTATGATATTAGACTCCAAATTAAGAAGTCTATATGCTTTGCTATTTGAGGCATAGCCTATAAATGCACATTTGATTCCTCTAGGTCCCAATTTTGTCCTTTGAGGATAATTATTCTTACAATATGCAAGACACCCCACACTTTAAAATAACCAATGTTAGGTTGTCTTCCTTTCCATAACTCATATGGAGAGATCTTATTCCTTTTAGAGAATTCTATTTAAGATATGACATGCAGCCAATAAAGCTTCTCCCACAAATTATAAGATAATTTAGCATGCAACAACATAGCATTAATCATCTCTAGATAAGTTCTATTTTTCTTTCTGCTAATCCATTTTGCTCGGTGTTCTAGGTGCTGAACATTCATGAATTATGCCATGTTGTTCACAAAACAAGTTAAATTCATTAGGAAAGTATTCTCCTCCTCTATCACTTCTTAAACCTTTAATTTTCTTCCCAATTGATTTTCAACTTGCTTTATATGCCTTAAAAGCATTAAAAGCATCATTTTATGTTTCAATAAGTACACATATGTGAATCTAGACATATCATCTATAAAAGTAATAAAATATCTATTACCTCCTCTCGTTAATATGCCATTTAATTCACATATATCAGAATGTATTAAATCTAACAAAGTAGTATATCTTTCAACACTTTTGAAAGGTTTCTTCGTCATCTTTGATTTAACACGAATATGTAATCAAAATATTTAGAAATTAAAATTTCTTTATACCTTCTTCCTCGGCATGATATTTGAATTCCAAAGCATTCCAAATTGCTTTTGCAGATGGTTCCACCGTATAAAGATCATAAAGTCGGTCCGAAGAGCATTGAGAATGTGTCCTCTACACATGACTTCATCTTCATTTCTTTTCTTTTGTTCAGACTTCATTGGTGTCATCGGTTGGATCAGAATTGGTATTTGTAGCCTCCATAGTGAATTTGTATAAACTCACAAAATATCATTTTAGATTGTTGGGAAAAAGATAAAATACGACAAAGAAGAGGATAAAAACACTATGGAACAGAAAACAAACACAAGATCAAGAATACTTTAGGAAAGATATTTAGGCTTGAAAGCGTGTATAAACACTTTCCTAAAACGATATTTGCACCCTCTTCTCAACAAGATTGCTATGGGTTTGATGCAAATAGTTTTAGTGGATATGACAAGCCTTTAGAAGATCGTATTGAGCAAACAATAAAGAATCTTGAGAGGAATTAGAGAATGTCTAACTTAATCACTTGGAGAGTAAAGAAAAGAGCATGAAAGAGTTTTTTTTGTCTGTAATTTACCCTCAAATATCTATTTATAGATATTTTCTCAAAAGACACAACCTTTGAAAATTAACTATTTTCTCAAAAGACACAACCTTTGAAAAATAACTATTTTCTCAAAAGACACAACCTTTGAAAATAACTACCAAAATAAAAGAAAACACCTTTTTCTTTTTAATTTGAACAATTTATAACGTTGAAGATTGTTTGGATTGCATCATCATTAATCGTGTCGTGTCCTCCTCCTTTACGTGTGATGGCAAGCTCAAGAGAAGAAGAAGGTTAATAGAGAATCCTCCAACTCCTCCTCGAGGCGAGAGAGAGATAGAGAATAGCTTATATACTCCTCAACCACCGCATTCGTAAGCCATGACCAAGAATCTTTTGAGACTCTCAAGGTGATTGCTCTCTCTCTCTCTCTCTCTGACGACCCACCGATCATTATCAATTAGCAATATGAGAGATATGATTATGGATATATCGATGCTTGTCCATAATCACAAGGAAGATCACAGATGTCTCATGCAGGAGCATTTGCATGCCAAGCAATCAAAGCTTGAGCGAAGAGACAGATATACCGTAGGTCAAGTCTTGATGCAATTCTTTCTTTTGTGCTCTATGGCAAGTGCATTTGAAGACTCCAAGCGTCTTTTCTTCCATGGGAAAATATGGATCTCTTCTTTCATGAGAGCTTGTTGCTATTAGTCACCATAAATAACACGGACGTAGACCAAGTTTCTTTTGCTAAAACTCTTTCATGATATTATGAACTCGAATGTAATAGAGCCTCACTTTGTTGGTCACACGATCGATCATGTCGGTTGTGTGTAACGATTCTTTGTAGTCTCAATATATTCTTCAAACAAACATACATATTGCTTAGGTTTCTCTTCATATAACTAATTACTCTTCAAATTTTTTACTTTGGAAAGTCATGAGTCGATCGAGGAAAAATAAGTTGAGATAGTCCTTGGCATCGAGTGCATTGTCGATATATTTTTTATTGTGGAATGCAATCTTATGGGAGTAGAAACAAAATTTTCATGATCACTAACCATGTCGGATCATAAAAAGAAAATAATAAAATCAAGAGGATTTATACTCCGGATCACGAGAAAAACACTTGGTGAAAATATGCCTTATTGCAATCACGTCTAGTAATTCATTTAATGAGAAAGATGCGATGAAAACATGAAATATGCCTATGCTAATGTAATGATGAAGTGCTGCTATTCTTGATATCAGTGATGTACTTCCTACTTAATTTCTCCCGTGGAAGTTGTAAAACCTCAAAGTTCTTCTATATGAGAAAGACACCCTTTAATACATATTCATCATGTTGATCAAAATTTATTATAAGATCCATGCTAATGATGGAGGAGTATATCCGAGAACAACTAAACAAGAAAATAAGATATAAGAAGCATTTCAATGATCGTGATTGTAGTACTACAAACCAATATTGACTTGTTTTTTAGGAAGCTTCAGTGTTGTTTCTCTTCATAGAGAGTTGTCGCCAAACATGCCTATATGTTTGGAACCATAGAAACATAGAAAAACTAATAATGGCAAGAGGTCACATGCCCAAGATCAAGTGCGATGTGATCATGCAAGTGATTAGTTCCTTCGTGAAACACGCAACCAATGAGGTCAAGACTACTTGTTTACTTGCGACCATGCTTTGTGATCGGGACCATCTTTTCTCATGTTCTTGGAATCGTACTTATTTTTATGCTTAACAATATTATATAAAAACAACTCATGCACATGGATTAGATCACTGTATCGATGCCATATTCTTGATAGTTGTGGGGCTTCAAGAAAAATATAATAGATTATAGTGACGAGAGATATGAGAAAAAAAATTTAAATGTTGATTTTAGGATTAGTTTAATTTTGGTGGTAGATTGAAACTATTATCAGTGTTTGAATATATGTGTTCATCATTAAACTGAATTCGACCATAAAGAAATGTTCTTTCCATTGTCACCAGGGAGAAGATGATGTTGTCCTTAATTCATCTATCTGATACCTGCTATGAACCCAAAAGGTTATCACAAACAAATAAACATCTATGAGTTTTCCTTCACTGCATAATAAAGCTCACTGACGTATACTTGTAGTAAAATTAACTACCAAGTTCAACTCTGCTGGATGCCAGAATTCAAGCAATTGGACGAAGAAGATTTACTCTAGCATTTATCTTTTTTATGTTAACTCAAAACATTGGTTTGATATAGTGCCAGCAACACCATAGGGTTGAGTTTGAAAACCTCCTTCCTTCCTGCAAATCGAACATCCAAAGCAATTGGTAATACTCAGAACATCTTGTCAAGGCGAAAATTCTTTGATCAAAACAACCCCAGAAACATTCTTCTCAAAATAAAATAGGATGCAGACTTTGCAGACATAATTCCCCACTACATCAAAATTTTAAAGAAAAAGTACCAAACAGGTAGTAGTAGGATGTGAATCACAATTGCTGTGACAGTTATTTAGTTAGAGAGACTTGACTACTGAATTCAGAGACACGATACTGCTAACTCTTACACAAGCAAGAGGAAGTGCAATAACACAAATTGGAGGGCAATTTCAAGCAATGTTGAATCTGATTGCAATCAGTAAGAGCTCACTTAATATATTTGACCCCAGCTGGACACTTTATATATCATTGATCATATCACCACACGAGATTATCACTTTCATTGTCATGTTTCAATCTGTATCAAAGCACCATTTACTACAGCCTCATATGACTGCAAGATGCTCATGTAAAACAGATCGATCAACTCCAAACTTATGCCTTCCTCTTTGCTCCCAGTTTAACGTCGCGTCGTTGAATCCAGGACGGACAATCATTAATATGCAATCTGAATGATCTTAAAGAGTGATTAATCCCCTACACATTTTGCTAACTGCGGTTTCTCTTCAGAGTTGATAAGTGGAATAACATTTTCTTCCATAATTCTTGGGTTTACTTCCATTCCTCACAGGATAGAGCACATAGTGTTGGAAAATGACGAGAATATCAAAGAGCACTACTTCCTGCAACAAAAAGAGAGAAAAAAAAAATTAACATAAAGGATAAGCATTTTGGATAAAATTGAGCAGAGATGTGCAATATTTATCTTCTCTACATTTAGAAATCACCTGCATGCTCAGTTAACATAAAATTAGGATCAATCATTGATCAAGGACACCGTGGAAGAAAGCAATGCAAAACTGATAGCATAACTGCATTCTAGGATAATTATATCATCCTATTTCTCATAAAACAAAATTTAGCAAGTTCACAAATGATAAAAAACTTTGTGAAATCACCCAATACATCTAATAGTTCTAATCAATTTGCAATCCGGTGTCTTGTCTGCATCAATACTAGATAAATCAAAGTATGCATGTATGCCCTTAGAAGGTGAGTTATACAGTGAGCAACAATCTTTCTCCTTTTCCCCACTCTGACACTGAATTGTAAAAGAACTAGCACACTAACCAAAAACATTCAAACATGATAATGCCACTAGTCAGTTGATCCGGTTTATTCTTAAAGCAAACTGATGAGTTAACTTGCAATATCGGCTCCATCACCAAATCTACCTCATTAAGAGGAGTGATGTGGTGCCTGTTGGATCTAGAATTCCAAAGGGTCGACAATCCGACATGGTCTCAACCTATGGCCTCTAGACTTGTGCTGAGTTCGCCAGCCTAATTTTAATTTCTTTTTATTTATTACTTAATGTCTTCGATAGAAAAAGGGAAAAATAAAAGTAAAACAAGAAGCATATTGCCATTGCTCCTGGGTCCTGCCATCGCATTCATATCAAGGCTTCAATCTTTGTGTTCTGTCTACGCTCCTAAACAGCATGCCCTTGTTGGCGGCAATAGTCCCATCGGCAAGCGAGGAGGTGAGAGGATGGCTGACAAGGGGAGATCCAGTAGAGGAGGAGAGGAGAACCAGGAATAGCAGGATTACATAAGAGAGGATATCAAGGGGTGAAGAATGAGAGGTTAAGGAAGCGAAGAAGATACAAGGAAGGAGTGTAATAAAAGGAAATCAACAAGAGAGGAAGTTCACGTCAAGCTGCCGACATACCAACACATCCAAACTCACGACCTGAGTTGCGGATCCCTAGCATACTATAGGTATGATGGGTCCAGTTACAAGTTTGGGCATTTGTGTTCAACTTAGTGATGAGCAAAATAGGATATCAATCATAAATTGAACAAATTGCTATTAGAAGAGTTAAAACAAAGAAACTAAATGAACTCTGTAAAATGACCCATGATGAACACTTTAACTAACTATTAACTAAGTGTAGCACAACTACCAACAGTGTACAAAACATCAAGCTGCTCCAAACTATATTTAATAAATTATCGCTAAATATTTGGTCTAGAAATTTTCTGAAATAGATTGTCTAGGTTGTAATATGTATTTAGAACGACAATAACAAGTGAGATATTTCAACAAATTGGGGTCACAAAAGCCCCACCATTAAGCTTCAATAAATATATTATCACTAACCATATTTAGGATCATATGATCCTTCTTGTTTTTAATAGTCTTCTTAGATCTATTTCCACACTTTTTAGCACCAGTAACGTAATTGAAAGAACATTTAATAGAGTTGCAGGAAAAACAAATGCATTCAAAGATGTTAATTCAAATACTATTACAGGATTGCCCCAGAAAATTATACCACAAACAACTTTAAACAAGACTTTTCAAATATATGAAAGCTGCACAGCTGAAATGATATGAAAGCTGAATAGCTAAAATGATATAAAATTATATCATTATGTTGAACAGCTAAACAGGACTGGCCATTATTTGAGAACAGTAATGTAATTGAAAGAAATAGTCTTCTTAGATCTATTTCCACACTTTTTAGCACCAGTAATGTAATTGAAAGAACATTTAAAAGAGTTACAGAAAAACATAAAGAAAACCAGCCTTGCCAGCTAAATTTTGTCAACCTGTATGAACCAAGGAGAAGCAACCAAGTTTGCTGATGGATAAAACATAAGGTATGGTACAAAGAACTAGAATCGTTTTAATGAACAAGGTTCAAAAATGCAAAAGTGGACATACACCGGGTGAAAGTCTAGCATGGTATCATTTTACTGTTATGGAAAAACACAATTGCTTATGTTGGGTAGAGGAAGTCCTAAAATTACAGTGGTTAAAATCAAAATGGTTTCAAGCATCACTCATTATGTATCAAGCCAAACACAATATGCATGACAACTTATTCAAAACCTCAAAATAGTTGCTCGCTATCACCAAAAGATAAGTATCACATGAGGTGGTTTTTCTATCAAATGGAACTCTAATTAGGCCTCAATTATATTTTAAAAACATATTTGGTTAATTGGACATATTCCGGACCAATGTTTGACTTACCGATCCGTCAGTGTACCAAGTTCATCTTGGTATATCTTGATCAGGAGGTATGCAAAGTGTATACCGATATATTAAAAATATAAAATAAATATTATATTATATAATATTAATATATTAAAATATAAAGAAAAGAAAAGGCGGCGTTACCTCGATCTTTCTCCCGAGAAAAAGCGCCCTCGACATACGCGGTCTTGTGCTGGCGACCATGGCCATGCATGACATACAGGCGCTAGGTATTCATGCTTCTCCTCTTTTTTTTTTCCTCTTCTTCTTCTTCCCTTTCTCACTCAATCGACCGGTTGATTTCTCCTTCAATCGATTCGGTCGAAATCGACACCGACGTCGATTTATAGCGAACCGCGACAACGGATGGTCGCATACCGCAACTGACGGACCAGTATGTACGGCTCGTACCAGACGATACAAGTCGAAATAGCAAACCTTGTTCCAAACTCCACTATAACACTATTGTGACATCAACTATTCTGAAATCTTTATATAAATGATCTATTATCCAAAAACGAGTAAATATACACCATCCTTTAAAATGAGATAATAAATTTTATCTATCACTTTTTACACCGTATCTAAATTATGCAAATAAAATACAAAACAAATGAAAAAGCAACTATTCATGTAGGATGTACTTGATTGCTGTCATGATAACCTGTATTGTCCTGAATTCATGCCATTAAAGAAAAATTAATGAGTATATGAGACAGCTGCAAGAAGTCATTTTTTTAAAAAAGCAAACTTATAGATGTTAACGGCGTCTTCTTTAATGTTCTTTCTTGGGGTTCCAGAAGATATACGACATAAATGTTTCTTTAGTTAAATTATATTTTCAAAACTTAAGTTTTCTTATAAGAACAAAGTATTACTTGAAAACAGAGATGAGCCAAAGCCAAGAATGATTGGGCCAGGCCAAGAACACACAGACCACAGCATAAAGCAAGACAATAACAGTGATACCAATGCAAGTCTTTGAGACCTTCTGACTTCCATGCTGAAGAGATTAAGAATAAAAAGGAGGTAAAAGAGAGTTAGCAGAGGAAAGAAGGTAAGGGACTATCTATCATACAGCAAGAAGATGATCTCGTACAAGAAGGATCACTTCATAGATCAAAACTTAGAACAATGCAAAAGCCATCAACGCAACAGCATGCACTGAAAAGGCTACATCATCTACAGCTACAGGAATCATCTGAAATTAAGAGAATTAATTTGTAGAATAAACATTCCAAACGAACATGATGTTAATCAGCAAATCAATAATTTACATATGTAGAATCTATGGGAAAACCTTCAGCAAGGTGACTGAACAAACCCGGAATTAATATTTTAACGTGTATAATGGAAGTTAGGAAGAAATCCAAAATTATAACAGAAATGATTCACAGGCTTATACTTTGAAGCATGCGACCACAATGATTTTAGAACAAAACAAATCAACGTATACAGATGGTCTGCATCCGATAAAATGATATGATTGTCCATCACTACATTATGTAGCTCAAGAGAATTGGCCTCCCAAAATGAAGAGAGAAGACTGAATAAAACTTTACTACTAAAATTGACAAAAGGCCATTAATACTAAAACATTCTACAGCGTTTATAATAAGGAATTCAATTTTGTCCAGATTGACTCATACCCAACGGATATCTACCAGTTTGGGCATGAACCAGACCGAACGTCGAACTCCCTATTTGAAATAGTATGGCCACCTTGAATTACTTAAGCAGCTCTCTTTTTGTCTTTTTCAAACACAGCTGCACGATGCACCAGGGCTCATGACACACAAGTGTCTCCTCTCCACCATCTGCCACCCGCCGCACCTCCAATTCGTCACCTCCTCCTTCCTTCTTCCTCATTTGCTTTTGGAGTAAGCCTATAGTTGAAACCCATTCTCATATAAGAAGAAGCAAAAAAGTTTGTGGAAAGAAAAATAGACATTTTCTATATGAAGTGATTCCTATATCTAGTTTGGTATAGTTGATATCTGACAAATTTGAAGGATGTTTGGTATCTAAATCATTCTAAAGTCATATAAGGCAAATTGACCAGATAATTAGAATAGTATTTGATAAATTTCAAAGCTCTCCTTTAATAGAATTTTATGGGGTGATGAGATTAGATTATCCACAACACTAAAAAAGTATATTCGGTAAGGCTAGATGTCGTGATTAAATACTCGATTGTTTCTTTGTGCAACTAATTTAATTTTAATTCATCAGTAGTCTCTATTTGTTTCTTCTCTTCTCCTTGAATCGAAGAAAATTTGATAGGAGGGCCATATCCAACCATTGTTATTGTTTGATACTTGAGTCTGAGTGTAGGAGCTAGAGAGAAAGAGAATTATAAAATTGAAAATAAGATCTAAAGAACACCCTAAAGATGAAAAGAAGCATGATAAACTACAGATGCATGATACAAATTGCAAGCTCTCCACTTATTTATATACAACTTTAAGCTTTACCAACCTTTCAGTAAATGATTCTATATATTTACTCTCTTTAAAATCCACTAATCCAAAGCCATGAAGCAGAAACTCAAACGCTTCCTATTTTTTTCTTGTAACTTTGCTTTGTATCGGAATAATGTTAAACGTGTAATATCCTCCGTATGACATAACATTGACCCATCACTTAATTAAATATCTTTCTTCCCCTATCATGTTAATTGCATATACATAGATAATATGCATGCATATATCTTACATTTGGCAGTGCAAATTCAGAAACATCCAGCCTGTAGTCCTTTAATCTCAAAATTAAAAACATAAAAAATACAATTGAAGAATAAAATAAGTTTGTGTAGTATTGAGTCTCCAGACAAGGAAGAAAGTTATGATTTGAGGAAAGAAGTTAAAAGCTTAAGTAATTAATTAATGGAAATAGGTATAAATTCTGAAAAGGCAGAATTCGATTCCCTGACTAACAAATGACCCGATCCGTGATGGGCAGCTGGCTCACCAAGTATTCAGATCATTAAGAGTACCTCATCTAGTCCTAAATTTGGAATATTAAGAAAATACAGGAAAAGAATATCACCCTTGAACAGAAGAAAAAAAACGGAAGCATTAACACCAACACTAATAAGCAATATAATTAAACCGCATGATGCAAGCAATTTGACAAGTTCATACCACCAAAATTTCATCAACTACTTCAAGATCCAAATTCCTCCTATGCCTTGAATCTTGTGTGGACCTACATTATAGGACCTTCTGGTTATCGGGATAAAACAAAAGGTCGAAAGAGAAAAGGTTAGATCCACTTAATCTTTGCCTATACCAGGCTTTCCCCTGAAGAATGTTGCTTTCAGAAGGCTCAGTGCCAATGACCTGAAGAAATTGGAAACGAGAAAGACCAAGAATTAGGAATTCCATACACAGAGAAACTTAGCATAAAGAGGTAAGAGAAAAAATAGAAAGGAAAAAGAACCTTGATTGTTAGGATTTTGACCTTCAAAAACAACCAACTCCAGATATAGTTCCACCTGTCCCAATACCAGCAACAAACATGTCCACCTTCCCTCTTGTATCTTCCCAGATTTCTGGACCAGTAGACTCACAGTGTATCTGCACCAGAATATACAGAATTTGGAAAAAAAATGAAACTCGGGTAAAAAAAAAAAAAATCATGGTAGAATGTGACCTTTGGATTTGCAAGATCGTCAAATTGTTGAAGCATATAAGCATTGGGCGCATTCTTCGGGATCTCTTCTGCCTTTTGAACTGCTCCTTTCATGCCATTGGCAGAATCTGTAAGGACAAGTTATTCTCCGAAAGCCTTCAGCAGAACTCGTCTTTCAATGCTCAAAGATGCAGGCATGGTCGATATCAGTTTGTATCCTTTGGCAGCAGCAATAAACGCAAGACCAATCCCCGTGTTACCACTTGTTGGTTCCACCAGTATACTCTTTAGAAGCAAAAAAAAAAGAAAAAAACAAAGAAATCAATCAGTAACAATGGAATGACAATGAAGAGGCAGGCCACAAGAAGGTCCTCAAACAAAGAGTATAAACATGAGAAAAAGGTGAAGAAACCGAAAAGACTGGCGATCAAGAACCAAGCCTGTCTAATCTCTCCCCCGCTCGTCTCCCTCTTCGTCTTCCTTCCTTTGCCTGCGCCTGCAAGCCTCCGCTAGAATGCTGCCTCCTCCGGATCCCCTGTCCGAGTGCGACGGCGGCCCTGCTAATGGGTCCTATCTAAAGCAGGGCTAATTCACCAGGCACGAATCTCAAAGTTAAAAAAAATGACGTGGCTTGCATAGGGGAGCCTCACCGCACGCTCTCTCACTCGCGCGCTTTCTATGCGGAACGCGGTCCAGAAAGCCTATTTATGCTCTCTCCCTGGCGGAAGGAAGTCTGTCTCGGCTCCCTCTCGGTCTTCGACTTCTTCCGGCGAAGCTTATTTCTCCTCTGTCAATCTCGTTGGCTGGAGGAAGGCGATCAAGAACCAAGCCTGTCTTCTCCCCCGCTCGTCTTCGTATTCTCCTTGTTTCTCTTTCTCTCGCGCGCGCGTTGGCTGGCGGAATTCGATCAAGAAACAATGAAGCTCTCCTTCTCCCCGCTCGTCTCCGTCTTCGTCTTCCTTTGCCTGCGCCTGCAAGCCTCCTCCGCTAGAATACTGCCTCCTCCGGGTCCCTGTCCGAGTGCGATGGCGGCCATGCGATTTTGCTTACCCCACTTGGCGAAGTCGCCTTATCTGTTCACGCCTACCCTCCCCGACCTTACAATGCTGCGCGGCCTTCTCCGCCGCCATCGAAGGTCCCGACGCCGCCTGCCTATGCGTTCTAGCCCGTCAGAAAGCGTTCTTGGGGAAGCCGATCGAAGCTTCACGCCTCTTCTCCCTCCCTTCGCCTGCGGGAACCCGGTCGACGCCTTCGCCACTGAGACCTGCCAAGATTCTGCTCCTCCGGCTCCTCCTGCTGCCGCTCCTCCGGCCTCCCGTTTTAACCTCAGGTTCACATTAACAGTTGGTTTGCCTGCATCTGTAGTTGTAGTTGTAGTTCTTGTTTTGGCGATATTGGTCTCCGCTATCTACGTTCGCGATTGCTCGTTTCTAGAACTCTTTTGTCGAATTGCTTCTGTCATTTCGGGTTGATTCATTTGTTTCTTGATCTTGATTGTTAGGTGCTGGTTATTGTTAGGTGCCGGTTGCTTTTAGTGTTTTTTTTAAGTCTCATTTCTATGTTTCAGTGTTATTTCTTTTTAGGTGTTCTTTCATTGGGATATTGCATGCATGTGTCTTGAGTTCTTTCTTTTCGAGTTATTTCTTCTCGGATTTCTTCCGTAGGGGTATCGTATCTTGGTTTCTGATTCTAGACCGTCAGTTCTTTTTTCTTTTTCATCTTGCATGTGTTTTCGAATCGTATGCTGATTTTTTTATTCTAGATTCTCGTTTTTTCTTTGTGTTCTTTTATTGGGAACTTACGTATATCTTCAAATCGTGCTGGTTTCTTAGACTCTAGGTTTTGCATTGGTTCTTTAATTCGCTAGTGCATTTACTTTCTTGGTATATACCTTTTTCGACTCAAAAGAAAACACAAAAGCTCATTCATTATTTCGTTTATTTTGTTAGTTGCATTCATGACCATCTTCTTTGCTCGTGGTGTATCATTTTCCTTTGCATGATCTCATCGGACACATATATGCATTATTCGTTTGAGTCTCACAAACATTTATGCAAGTGAAGTTCGATATAGAGTTGATTTTAGATGGAACATCGTGAGGGCTCGGGTGAGCTTTTTCTTTCTTTCTTTCTTTCCTTTACGACGGGTTGTGGGTAAATAAATCTCCCCTTGAGTAGGCTCAAGGAGGGTTTTTTTCACCCTAGCTTTTACGGTTAGGGTTTTTCCCTCCAACGAGGTTTTGCCTTGATCTATCATTCGATCGAGGATTTCCTCGGATTAAAAATTGTATTGCAAATATTAAGGATTGAATGAAATTCTATCATTTCAATAAAATTGTTGTGGTTTCCTAATACATTATATAGAATTAAATGTTTTCTAAACATATGATGTCTCAAGTATTTAGAGGAAGCATGAAAAATTACTTCAATATATGTACTAATATATTTATCATTTGTAAAATATTTTCTTTGAATTATGGTTATGATTACTTCTAATTTGTATTAAAAAAACCCAAATTCATAATCCTACCAAAATAAAATATTTTCTTGCAACCATAATTTTAGCTATAATTTGGCCAAACAAGTTTAAACTTTAATATTAATATAAATGACCCACCTCATCAAATTAACATCAATAACATGATCATCTACCCAAGAAGAATTAATAGTTAAAGTGAACTAAGAATTCTCATGCCAGCAACTATACCTTGTCGAAAAGACTTCTAACGTTAACGTGTCATATGAGCAGATGTGTAGGCCTTATCCTTTTTTATATGATAAATATTCAATAGGAGAACCATGAAAACAAAAAAATTAAGATCGACACATCCCACTAAACAATAAAACCAACCACAAATATTTAATTTGGTAGAATACTGTTACAACTTTAAAAATCAAATAATTCCCAAAGCAAAGTATGTATTATTCTTCCGGCGAAAAGAAAAGAAAAGACTAGAGAATGAAAACATTATTTAAGTTTATTACTCTCCCAAAAGATTATTTAAATAAATATAAGTAACATTATTTAAGTTTGTAATGCACCTACCTATATAGGTACATACATATTTTAAGTTTTTGTACATACTATATATTTTATATGCCTCTTATCTTTAAAGTAAATCTAAATTTTATAGGAAGATTGTAACTTGAACATATAGACGACCAACAATTCTCCTATATAATTTTATTTTTTTGGTGGGCCCACAAGTAACCTTGCAAAATATGTTATCGAACATTGAATCACAAAACGAAGAAAAAATAGTGTATCAGTACCATATCATTTTCAACATAAGCATCATAAGTAAAAGAGGTATTGTCTTGACTATTTTCACATGCAAAATCAAATGATTACTGGAGAATAAAAAAATTAAAATAAGAAAACTTAATAATATAATTGTTCCATTACAAGTCAGAAAAAACTATATGTTTGATAGAGGTCACTCAAATTCAAACATAGTATATGCGCTCAATTTCTAGCTATGCATAACTAGGAGTGAACGAGGCTTCACTAATTAAGAACGAGACATACGTATGTTCACAGATGACATATTCATAATAATTTTAAAATTTATCTTTTAAGACTTTAAATTGGGTAAAGATTTAATCATGCATCCTCCTTAGGCTATCGAGGAATAGCCTTAATGATTGAGTAGTAAAAGTTATATATGACTTACACCTATGAACACATATGTATCAATTAATATACGAAATATGCATGTGTTTATCAAGGATTCGGCTTGAAAATTGGGATAGTAATGACATATATAATTTTACTTCTCAAACATCTAAATATACAAACATGAAGCATAATGATAGACTTCATTCAATAAATGATTTATTAACATGTCATTCAAGATTAACCCATCTTCAAAATATTAACCCATCCACACTAAACCTAAAAAAAGATAAAATAAAAAAATAAAATCTTATATATGTCTTATCTCATCGAAGACCTTAAAGCCTTATAGGAACCTACCAATATTATAATATGTTACTTCTCAATACGTAGAAACAATATATAATTATATCACATCAACAAAGAAACAATTTGTAGAATTATATTTATTTATCATATAATTCAATCTCCCTTGTGTATCGTATCATGAGATAGTATTTTAAATTAATCCGAAGATAACATAGAAGTGAGTGGAAAGCAAAAGAAGTAAAAAATAGAATAATAATGAGAAGCAATTAACTTATATGTACCATCAAAAATCTTGGAAGCCATCATTTTATAGACACGGGTTTTGCGAGAGATATATTATGATTTACTTCATTTTCCTTATGCATCACATTATGAGATGATCGTTACAAATGAGACCAATGACGATCTTGAACCGAGTAAAAGAAGAAGAGTGACAGAGAAGGTTGCGTTGCAGAAGATTGTTTGGATTGCATCATCATTAATCGTGTCGTGTCCTCCTCCTTTACCTGTGTGATGGCAAGCTCAAGAGAAGAAGAAGGTTCATAAAGAATCCTCCAACTCCTCCTCGAGGCGAGAGAGAGAGAGAGTAGCTTATATACTCCTCAACCACCGCATTGCGTAAGCCATGACCAAGAATCTTTTCGGCGAGACTCTCGAAGGTGATTTCTCTCTCTCTCTCTCTCTCTCTCTCTCTCTGACGATATTGGTCTTGTTTTGGCGATATTGGTCTCCGCTATCTACGTTCGCGATTGCTCGTTTCTAGAACTCTTTTGTCGAATTGCTTCTGTCATTTCGGGTTGATTCATTTGTTTCTTGATCTTGATTGTTAGGTGCTTTCTCTCCTCAACCACCGCATTGCGTAAGCCATGACCAAGAATCTTTTCGGCGAGACTCTCGAAGGTGATTTCTCTCTCTCTCTCTCTCTCTCTCTCTCTCTCTCTCTCTCTCTCTGACGATATTGGTCTTGTTTTGGCGATATTGGTCTCCGCTATCTACGTTCGCGATTGCTCGTTTCTAGAACTCTTTTGTCGAATTTTCATTTGGGTTGATTCATTTGTTTCTTGATCTTGATTGTTAGGTCTTTGGTTGCTTTTAGTGTCTTTTTAAGTCTCATTTCTATGTTTGATGTTATTTCTTTTTAGGTGCTCTTTCATTGGGATATTGCATGCATGTGTCTTCAAGTTCTTTCTTCTCGGATTTCTTTCGTAGGGGTATCGTATACTAGTTTCTGATTCTAGACCGGTTCTTTTTTTTTATGTTTTTCATCTTGCATGTGTTTTCGAATCCTGATTTCTTTTATTCTAGATTCTGCATTTTTTTTGTGTTCTTTTATTGGGAACTTACGATATCTTCAAATCGTGCTGGTTTCTTAGACTCTAGGTTTTGCATTGGTTCTTTAATTCGCTAGTGCATTTACTTTCTTGGTATATACCTTTTCCGACTTAAAAAAAAAAAACACAAAAGTTCATTCATTATTTCGTTTATTTTGTTAGTTGCATTCATGACCATCTTCTTTGCTCATGTGTATCATTTTCCTATGCATGATCTCATCCACATATATGCATTATTCGTTTTCAGTCTGACAAACATTTATGCAAGTGAAATTCTGATATAGAGTTGATTTTAGATGGAACATCGTGAGGGCCTGGCTCGGGCTGTGAGCTTTTTTTCTTTTTTTTTCTTTCCTTTACCTGACCCGGGTTGTGGGTAAATAAATCGGTTTAGCCTCCCCTTGAGTAGGCTCAAGGAGGTTTTCACCCTAGCTTTTACGGTTAGGGTTTTTCCCTCCAACGAGGTTTTGCCTTGATCTATCATTCGATCGAGGATTTCCTCAGATTAAAAATTGTATTGCAAATATTAAGGATTGAATGAAATTCTATAATTTGAATAAAATTGTTGTGGTTTCCTAATACATTATATAGAATTAAGTATTTAGAGTAAGCTTCTTGAAGCATGAAAAATTACTTCAATATATGTACTAATATATTTATAATTTGTAAAATATTTTCTTTGAAGTATGGCTATGATTACTTCTAATTTGTATTAAAAAAACCCAAATTCATAATCCTACCAAAATAAAATATTTTCTTGCAACCATAATTTTAGCTATAATTTGGCCAAACAAGTTTAAACTTTAATATTAATATAAATGACCCACCTCAGAAAATTAACATCAATAACATGATCATCTACCCAAAAAGAATTAATAGTTAAAGTGAACTAAGAATTCTCATGCCAGCAACTATACCTTGTCGAAAAGACTTCTAACGTTAACGTGTCATATGAGCAGATGTGTAGGCCTTATCCTTTTTTATATGATAAATATTCAATAGGAGAACCATGAAAACAAAAAAAATTAAGATCGACACATGTATTCTCCTTCCGGCGAAAAGAAAAGAAAAGACTAGAGAATGAAAACATTCCTTAAGTTTATTACTCTCCCAAAAGATTATTTAAATAAATATAAGTAACATTATTTAAGTTTGTAATGCACCTACCGTACTATATAGGTACATACATATGTTATGTTTTTTGTACATACTATATATTTTATATGCCTCTTATCTTTGAAGTAAATCTAAATTTTATAGGAAGATTGTAACTCGAACATATAGGCGACCAACAAGTCTCCTATATAATATTATTTTGTTATTGGTGGGCCCACAAGTAACCTTATCATTTTCAACATAAGCATCATAAGTAAAAGAGGTATTGTCTTGACTATTTTCATATGCAAAATCAAATGATTACTGGAGAATAAAAAAACTAAAATAAGAAAACTTAATAATATAATTGTTCCATTACAAGTCAGAAAAAACTATATGTTTGATAGAGGTCACTCAAATGCAAACATAGTATATACGCTCAATTTCTAACTATGCAGAACTAGGAGTGAACGAGGCTTCACTAATTAAGAACGAGACATACGTATGTTCACAAATGACATGTTCATAATAATTTTAAAATTTATGTTTTAAGATTTTAAATTAGACAAAGATTTAACCATGCATCCTCCTTAGGCTATCGAGGAATAGTCTTAATGCTTGAGTTGTAAAAGTTATATATGACTTATACCTATGAACACATATGTATCAATTAATATATGAAATATGCATGTGTTTATCGGTGACTCGACTTGAAAATTGGGATAGTAAGGACATGTATAATTTTACTTCAAACATCTAAATATACAAACATGAAGCATAATGATAGACTTCATTCCATAAATGATTTATTAACATGTCATTCAAGATTAACCCATCTTCAAAAAATTAACCCATCCACACTAAACCTAAAAAAAGATAAAATAAAAAAATAAAAGCTTATCTAAGTCTTATCTCATCGAAGGCCTTAAAGTCTTATAGGAACCTATCAATATTATAATAGGTTACTTCTCAATACCTAGAAAAAATATATAATTATATCACATCAACAAAGAAACAATTTGTAGAATTATATTTATTTATCATATAATTCAATCTCCCTTGTTTATCGTATCATGAGATAGTATTTTAAATTAATCCGAAGATAACATAGAAGTGAGTGGAAAGGAAAAGAAGTAAAAAAATAAAATAATAATGAACTGAGAAGCAATTAAGTTGTATGTACCATCAAAAATCTTGGAAGATATCATTTTATAGACATGGGTTTTGAGAGATATATTATGATTTACTTCATTTTCCTTATGCATCACATTATGAGATGATCGTTACAAATGAGACCAATGACGATCTTGAAACGAGTAAAAGGAAGAAGAGTGACAAAGAAGGTTGCGTTTGTTGGGAAAAAGATAAAATACGATAAAAGAAGAGGATAAAAACACTATGGAAACAAAAACAAACACAAGATCAAGAATACTTTAGGAAAGATATTTAGGCTTGAAGCGTGTATAAACACTTTCCTAAACGATATTTGCACCCTCTTGAACAAGATTGCTATGGGTTTGATGCAAATAGTTTTAGTGGATATGACAAGCCTTTAGAAGATGTATTGAGCAAACAATAAAGAATCTTGAGAGGAATTAGAGAATGTCTAACTTAATCACTTGGAGAGTAAAAGAGCATGAAAGAGTTTTTTTTGTACTGTAATTTACCCTCAAATATCTATTTATAGATATTTTCTCAAAACACAACCTTTGAAAATTAACTATTTTCTCAAAAGACACAACCTTTGAAAAATAACTATTTTCTCAAAAGACACAACCTTTAAAAAATAACTACCAAAATAAAAGAAAACACCTTTTTTTCTTTTTAATTTGAACAATTTATAACAATCCCCACTTGTTCAAATTTAAAATTTTCTCCAAGTGATTAAATAGTATTTATGAATAAAGTAATATATCTTTCGATTTGAATATTACCTTAGTGTAAGCATCACAAAGTGAAGTCGAAATCCCAAATAGCATAAAAGCTTTGAATTTGTTATTCCTCATGACAACACCGTGATACCACACACATAAATACAACATTCTTGTATTCCTCATAAAATCTCGCTTAGCCCTAATATGGCCTTGGGCTCATCCAAGTTCATGAACTTTTATGAGAGAAACTCCAACTCTCAATCGAGGCACCACTTCTAAGTTCATATAGGTGAAGTTCTTATAGTATCTTTGTCACTCTTTGAGATACTTGTCCTAACTTGACTGAACTTCATTAAGAGTATAATTAACTCAACCCTCATTTGGTGACAACCAGCACTTTAACATCTTTAGATGTGACTCGTAAAATATTTCAAAGTGCTGAACCACTCCACATGTCAATGACTTGTTCTTACCCTTTGAACTCTTCATTACTCATTTCATAATGTTGAGTAGGGTTGCTATCATTGGTGGATCTTTTATTCTAGGAGTTTTAGTCCCATCCATTTTGATGTTGATCTTACAACTTCTCTTGTAAGAGGTTTGGTGAATGGATCAGCCAAATTCTCACTTGTTTTCACAAATGTGAGTGAAATAATCCCACTCTTGATTAATTTCCTCACATAATCATGTCTAAGACTTATATGTCTTGACTTTCCATTATATATTTCACTATACGCACGAGCTAAAGTGGCTTGACTATCACAAAGTATAGAAATTGAATTCATACTCTTAGAAGTCAATGAAATTTCTAATAGAAAGTCCCTCAACCATTCAGCCTCTTTTCCTGTATTTGCTAGAGCAACAAATTTTGATTACATAGTTGAGTGAGTTATACACGTTTGTTTCTTGCTCTTCCAAGAAGCCACCTCTAAGGTGAACACCCAACCAGAGGATTTGTTATCTCCAAAACTCGATATCCAACTTGCGTCGATATCCTTCTAAAATAGCAGGAAATTTTGAGTATTGTAGGCCATAATCTTTGGTTCATTTAAGGTACCCAAGAACTCTTTCAATAGCCTTCCAATGCTCTACATTTGGATTGCTAGTAAATCTACTCAATTTACTAAGCAAATGCTATATCGGTCTTGTGCCTGCGTTGCATACATAAGACTTCCTATAGCACTTGAATATTCTAATTGAGCCTTTGTTCTTCCAACATTCTTGACTAATTTGATACTTGGGTCAAATGGGGTATTTGCTTCTTTGAATTTTAAGTGACTGAATTTCTCCGATTTCTCTATGTAATGAGTTTGACTCAAAACATATCCCCCACTATTTCTTTTTACCTTGATACCTAGTATAGTATCAACTTGCCCAAGATCTTTCATCTTAAATGTTGAAGATAGAAACCTCTTTGTTTCTACAATACCTTTCATATTGTTGCTCACTATTAGTATATCATCAACATAAAGGCAAACTATCACCATATAGCCATCACAAGTTTTGAGATAAACACATTTATCTGCAATATTATGAACAAATCCATTAGAAAGAATTATTGCATCAAATTTCTCATGCCATTGTTTTGGGGCTTGCTTTAAACCATACAATGACTTAATAAGTTTACACACTTTATGTTCATTTTCCGGTAGAACAAAACCTTCGGGTTGTTCCATATATACCTCCTCATCGAGGTCTCCGTTTAGAAATGTTGTTTTGACATCCATTTGATGAACATAAAGATCAAAAATTGATGCTAAAGCAAAAATAATTCTAATAGATGTGATCCTAGCCACAGGAGCATATGTGTCAAAATAATCTATTCCTTTCTTTTGTCGAAATCCTTTAGCAACTAACCTTGCTTTGAATGTTTGGAGAGTACCATTTGTATGATACTTCCTACAAAATATCCATCTACAACTAATAGGTTTTGAGGCAAAAGGTAAATCGACAAGTTCCCAAGTTTGGTTTAACATAATAAAATCCATCTCATCATTAATAGCATCTTTCCAAAAAGCAGCATCACGAGAAGCCATAGCTTCTTTAAATGTTTTAGGATTATCTTCCACTTGTAAAACAAGAGGAATTGTTTTTAATACTCTCTCATTTGTTCCTTCTACAAGGTAAAAAGAAATACTTTGAGAATCAATCTCATCCGATCTTAATGTTTTTGCTTTTCGTACACGGGTGCTTCTCCTTAATTCATAAGATTGCACTCCAACCTCTTGTGAACTTGATTGATGTCCAATCAAAGGAATTTTAGGTTGCTCACCAACCTTTTGAGATTTCTCCATTAGTGACTCTTCACTAGTTGGAGGATGAACATTATTACTAGAAGTCAATAAATGTTCAAAGAACTCCACATCTCGAGATTCTATTATGATATTAGACTCCAAATTAAGAAGTCTATATGCTTTGCTATTTGAGGCATAGCCTATAAATGCACATTTGATTCCTCTAGGTCCCAATTTTGTCCTTTGAGGATAATTATTCTTACAATATGCAAGACACCCCACACTTTAAAATAACCAATGTTAGGTTGTCTTCCTTTCCATAACTCATATGGAGAGATCTTATTCCTTTTAGAGAATTCTATTTAAGATATGACATGCAGCCAATAAAGCTTCTCCCACAAATTATAAGATAATTTAGCATGCAACAACATAGCATTAATCATCTCTAGATAAGTTCTATTTTTCTTTACGCTAATCCATTTTGCTCGGTGTTCTAGGGTCTGAACATTCATGAATTATGCCATGTTGTTCACAAAACAAGTTAAATTCATTAGGAAAGTATTCTCCTCCTCTATCACTTCTTAAACCTTTAATTTTCTTCCCAATTGATTTTCAACTTGCTTTATATGCCTTAAAAGCATTAAAAGCATCATTTTATGTTTCAATAAGTACACATATGTGAATCTAGACATATCATCTATAAAAGTAATAAAATATCTATTACCTCCTCTCGTTAATATGCCATTTAATTCACATATATCAGAATGTATTAAATCTAACAAAGTAGTATATCTTTCAACACTTTTGAAAGGTTTCTTCGTCATCTTTGATTTAACACGAATATGTAATCAAAATATTTAGAAATTAAAATTTCTTTATACCTTCTTCCTCGGCATGATATTTGAATTCCAAAGCATTCCAAATTGCTTTT
This sequence comes from Ensete glaucum, assembly GCA_021527575.1. NCBI lineage: Eukaryota > Viridiplantae > Streptophyta > Magnoliopsida > Zingiberales > Musaceae > Ensete > Ensete glaucum. The sequence continues at coordinate 22,370,050 of CM038551.1, forward strand.
GCAGATGGTTCCACCGTATAAAGATCATAAAGTCGGTCCGAAGAGCATTGAGAATGTGTCCTCTACACATGACTTCATCTTCATTTCTTTTCTTTTGTTCAGCCTTGACTTCATTGGTGTCATCGTCGGTTGGATCAGAATTGGTATTTGTAGCCTCCATAGTGAATTTGTATAAACTCACAAAATATCATTTTAGATTGTTGGGAAAAAGATAAAATACACAAAAGAGGATAAAAACACTATGGAAACAGAAAACAAACACAAGATCAAGAATACTTTAGGAAAGATATTTAGGCTTGAAACGTGTATAAACACTTTCCTAAAAACGATATTTGCACCCTCTTCTCAACAAGATTGCTATGGGTTTGATGCAAATAGTTTTAGTGGATATGACAAGCCTTTAGAAGATCTATTGAGCAAACAATAAAGAATCTTGAGAGGAATTAGAGAATGTCTAACTTAATCACTTGGAGAGTAAAGAAAAAGAGCATGAAAGAGTTTTTTTTTTTGTACTGTAATTTACCCTCAAATATCTATTTATAGATATTTTCTCAAAAGACACAACCTTTGAAAATTAACTATTTTCTCAAAAGACACAACCTTTGAAAAATAACTATTTTCTCAAAAGACACAACCTTTGAAAAATAACTACCAAAATAAAAGAAAACACCTTTTTCTTTTTAATTTGAACAATTTATACGTTTGAAGATTGTTTGGATTGCATCATCATTAATCGTGTCGTGTCCTCCTCCTTTACGTGTGATGGCAAGCTCAAGAGAAGAAGAAGGTTAATAGAGAATCCTCCAACTCCTCCTCGGCGGAAGAGAGAGAGATAGAGAATAGCTTATATACTCCTCAACCACCGCATTGCCATGACCAAGAATCTTTCGAGACTCTAAGGTGATTGCTCTCTCTCTCTCTCTCCCCGACGACCCACCAGATCATTATCAATTAGCAATATGAGAGATATGATTATGGATATATCGATGCTTGTCCATAATCACAAGGGAAGATCACAGATGTCTCATGCACAGGAGCATTTGCATGCCAAGCAATCAAAGCTTGAGCGAAGAAGAGAGATATCGTAGGTCAAGTCTTGAGCATATTCTTTCTTTTGTGCTTTCTCTATGGCAAGTGCACTTGATCAAGACTCCAAGCGTGCTATGACTCTTTTCTTCCATGGGAAAATATGGATCTCTTCTTTCATGAGAGCTTGTTGCTATTAGTCACCATAAATAACACGGACGTAGACCAAGTTTCTTTTGCTAAAAACTCTTTCATGATATTATGAACTCGAATGTAATAGAGCCTCACTTTGTTGGTCACACGATCGATCATGTCGGTTATGTGTGTAACGATTCTTTGTAGTCTCAATATATTCTTCAAACAAACATACATATTGCTTAGGTTTCTCTTCATATAACTAATTACTCTTCAAATTTTTTACTTCTGGAAAGTCATGAGTCGATCGAGGAAAAATAAGTTGAGATAGTCCTTGGCATCCGAGTGCATTGTCGATATATTTTTTATTGTGGAATGCAATCTTATGGGAGTAGAAACAAAATTTTCATGATCACTAACCATGTCGGGATCATAAAAAGAAAATAATAAAATCAAGAGGATTTATACTCCAGATCACGAGAAAAACACTTGGTGAAAATATGCCTTATTGCAATCACGTCTAGTAATTCATTTAATGAGAAAGATGCGATGAAAACATGAAATATGCCTATGCTAATGTAATGATGAAGTGCTGCTATTCTTGATATCAGTGATGTACTTCCTACTTAATTTCTCTCGTGGAAGTTGTAAAACCTCAAAGTTCTTCTATATGAGAAAGACACCCTTTAATACATATTCATCATGTTGATCAAAATTTATTATAAGATCCATGCTAATGATGGAGGAGTATATTCCGAGAACAACTAAACAAGAAAATAAGATATAAGAAGCATTTCAATGATCGTGATTGTAGTACTACAAACCAATATTGACTTGTTTTTTAGGAAGCTTCAGTGTTGTTTCTCTTCATAGAGAGTTGTCGCCAAACATGCCTATATGTTTGGAACCATAGAAACATAGAAAAACTAATAATGGCAAGAGGTCACATGCCCAAGATCAAGTGCGATGTGATCATGCAAGTGATTAGTTCCTTCGTGGAAACACGCAACCAATGAGGTCAAGACTACTTGTTTACTTGCGACCATGCTTTGTGATCGGGACCATCTTTTTCTCATGTTCTTGGAATCGTACTTATTTTTTATGCTTAACAATATTATATACAAAAACAACTCATGCACATTGATTAGATCACTATATCGATGTCATATTCTTGATAGTTGTGGGGCTTCAAGAAAAATATAATAGATTATAGTGACGAGAGATATGAGAAAAAAATTTAAATGTTGATTTTAGGATTAGTTTAATTTTGGTGGTAGATTGAAACTATTATCAGTGTTTGAATATATGTGCTCATCATTAAACTGAATTCGACCATAAAGAAATGTTCTTTCCATTGTCACCAGGGAGAAGATGATGTTGTCCTTAATTCATCTATCTGATACCTGCTATGAACCCTAAAGGTTATCACAAACAAATAAACATCTATGAGTTTTCCTTCACTGCATAATAAAGCTCACTGACGTATACTTGTAGTAAAATTAACTACCAAGTTCAACTCTGCTGGATGCCAGAATTCAAGCAATTGGACGAAGAAGATTTACTCTAGCATTTATCTTTTTATGTTAACTCAAAACATTGGTTTGATATAGTGCCAGCAACACCATAGGGTTGAGTTTGAAAACCTCCTTCCTTCCTGCAAATCGAACATCCAAAGCAATTGGTAATACTCAGAACATCTTGTCAAAGGCGAAAATTCTTTGATCAAAACAACCCCAGAAACATTCTTCTCAAAATAAAATAGGATGCAGACTTTGCAGACATAATTCCCCACTACATCAAAATTTTAAAGAAAAGTACCAAACAGGTAGTAGTAGGATGTGAATCACAATTGCTGTGACAGTTATTTAGTTAGAGAGACTTGACTACTGAATTCAGAGACACGATACTGCTAACTCTTACACAAGCAAGAGGAAGTGCAATAACACAAATTGGAGGGCAATTTCAAGCAATGTTGAATCTGATTGCAATCAGTAAGAGCTCACTTAATATATTTGACCCCAGCTGGACACTTTATATATCATTGATCATATCACCACACGAGATTATCACTTTCATTGTCATGTTTCAATCTGTATCAAAGCACCATTTACAATTACAGCCTCATATGACTGCAAGATGCTCATGTAAAACAGATCGATCAACTCCAAACTTATGCCTTCCTCTTTGCTCCCAGTTTAACGTCGCGTCGTTGAATCCAGGACGGACAATCATTAATATGCAATCTGAATGATCTTAAAGAGTGATTAATCCCCTACACATTTTGCTAACTGCGGTTTCTCTTCAGAGTTGATAAGTGGAATAACATTTTCTTCCATAATTCTTGGGTTTACTTCCATTCCTCACAGGATAGAGCACATAGTGTTGGAAAATGACGAGAATATCAAAGAGCACTACTTCCTGCAACAAAAAGAGAGAAAAAAAAAATTAACATAAAGGATAAGCATTTTGGATAAAATTGAGCAGAGATGTGCAATATTTATCTTCTCTACATTTAGAAATCACCTGCATGCTCAGTTAACATAAAATTAGGATCAATCATTGATCAAGGACACCGTGGAAGAAAGCAATGCAAAACTGATAGCATAACTGCATTCTAGGATAATTATATCATCCTATTTCTCATAAAACAAAATTTAGCAAGTTCACAAATGATAAAAAACTTTGTGAAATCACCCAATACATCTAATAGTTCTAATCAATTTGCAATCTGGTGTCTTGTCTGCATCAATACTAGATAAATCAAAGTATGCATGTATGCCCTTAGAAGGTGAGTTATACAGTGAGCAACAATCTTTCTCCTTTTCCCCACTCTGACACTGAATTGTAAAAGAACTAGCACACTAACCAAAAACATTCAAACATGATAATGCCACTAGTCAGTTGATCCGGTTTATTCTTAAAGCAAACTGATGAGTTAACTTGCAATATCGGCTCCATCACCAAATCTACCTCATTAAGAGGAGTGATGTGGTGCCTGTTGGATCTAGAATTCCAAAGGGTCGACAATCCGACATGGTCTCAACCTATGGCCTCTAGACTTGTGCTGAGTTCGGCCAGCCTAATTTTAATTTCTTTTTATTTATTACTTAATGTCTTCGATAGAAGAAAAGGGGAAAAATAAAAGTAAAACAAGAAGCATATTGCCATTGCTCCTGGGTCCTGCCATCGCATTCATATCAAGGCTTCAATCTTTGTGTTCTGTCTACGCTCCTAAACAGCATGCCCTTGTTGGCGGCAATAGTCCCATCGGCAAGCGAGGAGGTGAGAGGATGGCTGACAAGGGGGAGATCCAGTAGAGGAGGGAGAGGAGAACCAGGAATAGCAGGATTACATAAGAGAGGATATCAAGGGGGTGAAGAATGAGAGGTTAAGGAAACGAAGAAGATACAAGGAAGGAGTGTAATAAAGAGCGAAAGGAAATCAACAAGAGAGGAAGTTCACGTCAAGCTGCCGACATACCAACACATCCAAACTCACGACCTGAGTTGCGGATCCCTAGCATACTATAGGTATGATGGGTCCAGTTACAAGTTTGGGCATTTGTGTTCAACTTAGTGATGAGCAAAATAGGATATCAATCATAAATTGAACAAATTGCTATTAGAAGAGTTAAAACAAAGAAACTAAATGAACTCTGTAAAATGACCCATGATGAACACTTTAACTAACTATTAACTAAGTGTAGCACAACTACCAACAGTGTACAAAACATCAAGCTGCTCCAAACTATATTTAATAAATTATCGCTAAATATTTGGTCTAGAAATTTTCTGAAATAGATTGTCTAGGTTGTAATATGTATTTAGAACGACAATAACAAGTGAGATATTTCAACAAATTGGGGTCACAAAAGCCCCACCATTAAGCTTCAATAAATATATTATCACTAACCATATTTAGGATCATATGATCCTTCTTGTTTTTTAATAGTCTTCTTAGATCTATTTCCACACTTTTTTAGCACCAGTAACGTAATTGAAAGAACATTTAATAGAGTTGCAGGAAAAACAAATGCATTCAAAGATGTTAATTCAAATACTATTACAGGATTGCCCCAGAAAATTATACCACAAACAACTTTAAACAAGACTTTTCAAATATATGAAAGCTGCACAGCTGAAATGATATGAAAGCTGAATAGCTAAAATGATATAAAATTATATCATTATGTTGAACAGCTAAACAGGACTGGCCATTATTTGAGAACAGTAATGTAATTGAAAGAAATAGTCTTCTTAGATCTATTTCCACACTTTTTAGCACCAGTAATGTAATTGAAAGAACATTTAAAAGAGTTACAGAAAAAACATAAAGAAAACCAGCCTTGCCAGCTAAATTTTGTCAACCTGTATGAACCAAGGAGAAGCAACCAAGTTTGCTGATGGATAAAACATAAGGTATGGTACAAAGAACTAGAATCGTTTTAATGAACAAGGTTCAAAAATGCAAAAGTGGACATACACCGGGTGAAAGTCTAGCATGGTATCATTTTACTGTTATGGAAAAACACAATTGCTTATGTTGGGTAGAGGAAGTCCTAAAATTACAGTGGTTAAAATCAAAATGGTTTCAAGCATCACTCATTATGTATCAAGCCAAACACAATATGCATGACAACTTATTCAAAACCTCAAAATAGTTGCTCGCTATCACCAAAAGATAAGTATCACATGAGGTGGTTTTTCTATCAAATGGAACTCTAATTAGGCCTCAATTATATTTTAAAAACATATTCATTGGTTAATTGGACATATTCCGGACCAATGTTTGACTTACCGATCCGTGCAGTGTACCAAGTTCATCTTGCGTGCAATCTTGATCGTATGCAAAGTGTATACCGATATATTAAAAATATAAAATAAATATTATATTATATAATATTAATATATTAAAATATAAAGAAAAGAAAAGGCGGCGTTACCTCGATCTTTCTCCTGAGAGAAAAAGCTCGACCATAGCGTCGACGTGGTATGGCGACCCGATGTAGCGATGACGCAGGCGCTAGGTATTCATGCTTCTCCTCTTTTCTTTTTTTTCCTCTTCTTCTTCTTCCCTTTTTCTCACTCAATCGATCGACGGTTGATTTCTCCTTCAATCGATCGACGGTCGAAATCGACCGACGGTCGATTTATAGCGAACCGCGACAACGGATGGTCTCCGAGCAACTGACGGACGTATGTGGCTGTGCAGACGATACAAGTCGAAATAGCAAACCTTGTTCCAAACTCCACTATAACACTATCGTGACATCAACTATTCTGAAATCTTTATATAAATGATCTATTATCCAAAAACGAGTAAATATACACCATCCTTTAAAATGAGATAATAAATTTTATCTATCACTTTTTACACCGTATCTAAATTATGCAAATAAAATACAAAACAAATGAAAAAGCAACTATTCATGTAGGATGTACTTGATTGCTGTCATGATAACCTGTATTGTCCTGAATTCATGCCATTAAAGAAAAATTAATGAGTATATGAGACAGCTGCAAGAAGTCATTTTTTTAAAAAAGCAAACTTATAGATGTTAACGGCGTCTTCTTTAATGTTCTTTCTTGGGGTTCCAGAAGATATACGACATAAATGTTTCTTTAGTTAAATTATATTTTCAAAACTTAAGTTTTCTTATAAGAACAAAGTATTACTTGAAAACAGAGATGAGCCAAAGCCAAGAATGATTGGGCCAGGCCAAGAACACACAGACCACAGCATAAAGCAAGACAATAACAGTGATACCAATGCAAGTCTTTGAGACCTTCTGACTTCCATGCTGAAGAGATTAAGAATAAAAAGGAGGTAAAAGAGAGTTAGCAGAGGAAAGAAGGTAAGGGACTATCTATCATACAGCAAGAAGATGATCTCGTACAAGAAGGATCACTTCATAGATCAAAACTTAGAACAATGCAAAAGCCATCAACGCAACAGCATGCACTGAAAAGGCTACATCATCTACAGCTACAGGAATCATCTGAAATTAAGAGAATTAATTTGTAGAATAAACATTCCAAACGAACATGATGTTAATCAGCAAATCAATAATTTACATATGTAGAATCTATGGGAAAACCTTCAGCAAGGTGACTGAACAAACCCGGAATTAATATTTTAACGTGTATAATGGAAGTTAGGAAGAAATCCAAAATTATAACAGAAATGATTCACAGGCTTATACTTTGAAGCATGCGACCACAATGATTTTAGAACAAAAACAAATCAACGTATACAGATGGTCTGCATCCGATAAAAATGATATGATTGTCCATCACTACATTATGTAGCTCAAGAGAATTGGCCTCCCAAAAATGAAGAGAGAAGACTGAATAAAACTTTACTACTAAAATTGACAAAAAGGCCATTAATACTAAAACATTCTACAGCGTTTATAATAAGGAATTCAATTTTGTCCAGATTGACTCATACCCAACGGATATCTACCAGTTTGGGCATGAACCAGACCGAACGTCGAACTCCCTATTTGAAATAGTATGGCCACCTTGAATTACTTAAGCAGCTCTCTTTTTGTCTTTTTCAAACACAGCTGCACGATGCACCAGGGCTCATGACACACAAGTGTCTCCTCTCCACCATCTGCCACCCGCCGCACCTCCAATTCGTCACCTCCTCCTTCCTTCTTCCTCATTTGCTTTTGGAGTAAGCCTATAGTTGAAACCCATTCTCATATAAGAAGAAGCAAAAAAAGTTTGTGGAAAGAGAAAAATAGACATTTTTCTATATGAAGTGATTCCTATATCTAGTTTGGTATAGTTGATATCTGACAAATTTGAAGGATGTTTGGTATCTAAATCATTCTAAAGTCATATAAGGCAAATTGACCAGATAATTAGAATAGTATTTGATAAATTTCAAAGCTCTCCTTTAATAGAATTTTATGGGGTGATGAGATTAGATTATCCACAACACTAAAAAAAGTATATTCCGGTAAGGCTAGATGTCGTGATTAAATACTCGATTGTTTCTTTGTGCAACTAATTTAATTTTAATTCATCAGTAGTCTCTATTTGTTTCTTCTCTTCTCCTTGAATCGAAGAAAATTTGATAGGAGGGCCATATCCAACCATTGTTATTGTTTGATACTTGAGTCTGAGTGTAGGAGCTAGAGAGAAAGAGAATTATAAAATTGAAAATAAGATCTAAAGAACACCCTAAAGATGAAAAGAAGCATGATAAACTACAGATGCATGATACAAATTGCAAGCTCTCCACTTATTTATATACAACTTTAAGCTTTACCAACCTTTCAGTAAATGATTCTATATATTTACTCTCTTTAAAATCCACTAATCCAAAGCCATGAAGCAGAAACTCAAACGCTTCCTATTTTTTTCTTGTAACTTTGCTTTGTATCGAATAATGTTAAACGTGTAATATCCTCCGTATGACATAACATTGACCCATCACTTAATTAAATATCTTTCTTCCCTATCATGTTAATTGCATATACATAGATAATATGCATGCATATATCTTACATTTGGCAGTGCAAATTCAGAAACATCCAGCCTGTAGTCCTTTAATCTCAAAATTAAAAACATAAAAATACAATTGAAGAATAAAATAAGTTTGTGTAGTATTGAGTCTCCAGACAAGGAAGAAAGTTATGATTTGAGGAAAGAAGTTAAAAGCTTAAGTAATTAATTAATGGAAATAGGTATAAATTCTGAAAAGGCAGAATTCGATTCCCTGACTAACAAATGACCCGATCCGTGATGGGCAGCTGGCTCACCAAGTATTCAGATCATTAAGAGTACCTCATCTAGTCCTAAATTTGGAATATTAAGAAAATACAGGAAAAGAATATCACCCTTGAACAGAAGAAAAAAAACGGAAGCATTAACACCAACACTAATAAGCAATATAATTAAACCGCATGATGCAAGCAATTTGACAAGTTCATACCACCAAAATTTCATCAACTACTTCAAGATCCAAATTCCTCCTATGCCTTGAATCTTGTGTGGACCTACATTATAGGACCTTCTGGTTATCGGGATAAAACAAAAGGTCGAAAGAAAAGGTTAGATCCACTTAATCTTTGCCTATACCAGGCTTTCCCCCTGAAGAATGTTGCTTTCAGAAGGCTCAGTGCCAATGACCTGAAGAAATTGGAAACGAGAAAGACCAAGAATTAGGAATTCCATACACAGAGAAACTTAGCATAAAGAGGTAAGAGAAAAAAATAGAAAGGAAAAAGAACCTTGATAGTTAGGATTTTTGACCTTCAAAAAACAACCAACTCCAGATATAGTTCCACCTGTCCCAATACCAGCAACAAACATGTCCACCTTCCCTCTTGTATCTTCCCAGATTTCTGGACCAGTAGACTCACAGTGTATCTGCACCAGAATATACAGAATTTGGAAAAAAAAATGAAACTTGGGTAAAAAAAAAAAAATCATGGTAGAATGTGACCTTTGGATTTGCAAGATCGTCAAATTGTTGAAGCATATAAGCATTGGGCGCATTCTTCAGGATCTCTTCTGCCTTTTGAACTGCTCCCTTCATGCCATTGGCAGAATCTGTAAGGACAAGTTATTCTCCGAAAGCCTTCAGCAGAACTCGTCTTTCAATGCTCATAGATGCAGGCATGGTCGATATCAGTTTGTATCCTTTGGCAGCAGCAATAAACGCAAGACCAATCCCCGTGTTACCACTTGTTGGTTCCACCAATATACTCTTTAGAAGCAAAAAAAAAAGCAAAAAACAAAGAAATCAATCAGTAACAATGGAATGACAATGAAGAGGCAGATTTACAAGAATGGCCACAATAAGGTCCTCAAACAAAGAGTTTAAACATGAGAAAAAGGTGAAGAAACCGAAAAGACTGGCGATCAAGAACCAAGCCTGTCTAATCTCCCCCGCTCGTCTCCCTCTTCGTCTTCCTTCCTTTGCCTGCGCCTGCAAGCCGCCTCCGCTAGAATGCTGCCTCCTCCGGATCCCCTGTCCGAGTGCGACGGCGGCCCTGCTAATGGGTCCTATCTAAAGCAGGGCTAATTCACCAGGCACGAATCTCAAAGTTAAAAAAATGACGTGGCTTGCATAGGGGAGCCTCACCGCACGCTCTCTCACTCGCGCGCTTTCTATGCGGAACGCGGTCCAGAAAGCCTATTTATGCTCTCTCCCTGGCGGAAGGAAGTCTGTCTCGGCTCCCTCTCGGTCTTCGACTTCTTCCGGCGAAGCTTATTTCTCCTCTGTCAATCTCGTTGGCTGGAGGAAGGCGATCAAGAACCAAGCCTGTCTTCTCCCCCGCTCGTCTTCGTATTCTCCTTGTTTCTCTTTCTCTCGCGCGCGCGTTGGCTGGCGGAATTCGATCAAGAAACAATGAAGCTCTCCTTCTCCCGCTCGTCTCCGTCTTCGTCTTCCTTTGCCTGCGCCTGCAAGCCTCCTCCGCTAGAATACTGCCTCCTCCGGGTCCCTGTCCGAGTGCGATGGCGGCCATGCGATTTTGCTTACCTCACTTGGCGAAGTCGCCTTATCTGTTCTGGCACGCCTACCCTCCCCCGACCTTACAATGCTGCGCGGCCTTCTCCGCCGCCATCGAAGGTCCCGACGCCGCCTGCCTATGCGTTCTAGCCCGTCAGAAAGCATTCTTGGGGAAGCCGATCGAAGCTTCACGCCTCTTCTCCCTCCCCTTCGCCTGCGGGAACCCGGTCGACGCCTTCGCCACTGAGACCTGCCAAGATTCTGCTCCTCCGGCTCCTCCTGTCGCTCCTCCGGCCTCCCGTTTTAACCTCAGGTTCACATTAACAGTTGGTTTGCCTGCATCTGTAGTTGTAGTTCTTGTTTTGGCGATATTGGTCTCCGCTATCTACGTTCGCGATTGCTCGTTTCTAGAACTCTTTTGTCGAATTGCTTCTATCATTTCGGGTTGATTCATTTGTTTCTTGATCTTGATTGTTAGGTGCTGGTTATTGTTAGGTGCCGGTTGCTTTTAGTGTTTTTTTTAAGTCTCATTTCTATGTTTCACTGTTATTTCTTTTTGAGGTGCTCTTTCATCGGGGTATTGCATGCATGTGTCTTCGAGTTCTTTCTTCTCGGATTTCTTCCGTAGGGGTATCGTATACTGGTTTCTCGGATTCTAGACCGTCAGTTCTTTTTTTTCTTTTTTCATCTTGCATGTGTTTTCGAATACGTATGCTGATTTTTTTTATTCTAGATTCTGCGTTTTTTCTTTGTGTTCTTTTATTGGGAACTTACGTATCTTCAAATCGTTTTGGTTTCTTAGACTCTAGGTTTTGCATTGGTTCTTTAATTCGCTAGTGCATTTACTTTCTTGGTATATACCTTTTCGACTCAAAAAAAACACAAAAGCTCATTCATTATTTCGTTTATTTTGTTAGTTGCATTCATGACCATCTTCTTTGCTCGTGGTGTATCATTTTCCTATCTATGATCTCATCGGACACATATATGCATTATTCGTTTTGAGTCTCACAAACATTTATGCAAGTGAAGTTCTGATATAGAGTTGATTTTAGATGGAACATCGTGAGGGCCTGGCTCGGGCTGTGAGCTTTTTTTCTTTTTCTTTCTTTCTTTCCTTTACCTGACCCGGGTTGTGGGTAAATAAATCGGTTGAGCCTCCCCTTGAGTAGGCTCAAGGAGGGTTTTTTTCACCCTAGCTTTTACGGTTAGGGTTTTTCCCTCTAACGAGGTTTTGCCTTGATCTATCATTCGATCGAGGATTTCCTCGGATTAAAAATTGTATTGCAAATATTAAGGATTGAATGAAATTCTATCATTTCAATAAAATTGTTGTGGTTTCCTAATACATTATATAGAATTAAATGTTTTCTAAACATATGATGTCTCAAGTATTTAGAGTAAGCTTATTGAAGCATTAAAAATTACTTCAATATATGTACTAATATATTTATCATTTGTAAAATATTTTCTTTGAATTATGGTTATGATTACTTCTAATTTGTATTAAAAAAACCCAAATTCATAATCCTACCAAAATAAAATATTTTCTTGCAACCATAATTTTAGCTATAATTTGGCCAAACAAGTTTAAACTTTAATATTAATATAAATGACCCACCTCATCAAATTAACATCAATAACATGATCATCTACCCAAGAAGAATTAATAGTTAAAGTGAACTAAGAATTCTCATGCCAGCAACTATACCTTGTCGAAAAGACTTCTAAAGTTAACGTGTCATATGAGCAGATGTGTAGGCCTTATCCTTTTTTATATGATAAATATTCAATAGGAGAACCATAAAAACAGAAAAATTAAGATCGACGCATCCGCCCACTAAACAATAAAACCAACCACAAATATTTAATTTGGTAGAATAATGTTACAACTTTAAAAATCAAATAATTCCCAAAGCAAAGTATGTATTATTCTTCCGGCGAAAAGAAAAGAAAAGACTAGAGAATGGAAACATTCTTTAAGTTTATTACTCTCCCAAAAGATTATTTAAATAAATATAAGTAACATTATTTAAGTTTGTAATGCACCTACCGTACTATATAGGTACATATTTTAAGTTTTTTGTACATACTATATATTTTATATGCCTCTTATCTTTAAAGTAAATCTAAATTTTATAGGAAGATTGTAACTTGAACATATAGACGACCAACAATTCTCCTATATAATTTTATTTTTTTGTTGGTGGGCCCACAAGTAACCTTACTGCAAAATATGTTATCGAACATTGAATCACAAAATGAAGAAAAAATAATGTATCGTACCATATCATTTTCAACATAAGCATCATAAGTAAAAGAGGTATTGTCTTGACTATTTTCACATGCAAAATCAAATGATTACTGAAGAATAAAAAAATTAAAATAAGAAAACTTAATAATATAATTGTTCCATTACAAGTCAGAAAAAACTATATGTTTGATAGAGGTCACTCAAATGCAAACATAGTATATGCGCTCAATTTCTAGCTATGCATAACTAGGAGTGAACGAGGCTTCACTAATTAAGAACGAGACATACGTATGTTCACAGATGACATATTCATAATAATTTTAAAATTTATCTTTTAAGACCTTAAATTGGGTAAAGATTTAATCATGCATCCTCCTTAGGCTATCGAGGAATAGCCTTAATGATTGAGTAGTAAAAGTTATATATGACTTATACCTATGAACACATATGTATCAATTAATATACGAAATATGCATGTGTTTATCAAGGATTCGGCTTGAAAATTGGGATAGTAATGACATATATAATTTTTACTTCTCAAACATCTAAATATACAAACATGAAGCATAATGATAGACTTCATTCAATAAATGATTTATTAACATGTCATTCAAGATTAACCCATCTTCAAAATATTAACCCATCCACACTAAACCTAAAAAAAGATAAAATAAAAAAATAAAATCTTATATATGTCTTATCTCATCGAAGGCCTTAAAGCCTTATAGGAACCTACCAATATTATAATATGTTACTTCTCAATACGTAGAAACAATATATAATTATATCACATCAACAAAGAAACAATTTGTAGAATTATATTTATTTATCATATAATTCAATCTCCCTTGTGTATCGTATCATGAGATAGTATTTTAAATTAATCCGAAGATAACATAGAAGTGAGTGGAAAGCAAAAGAAGTAAAAAAATAGAATAATAATGAACTGAGAAGCAATTAACTTATATGTACCATCAAAAATCTTGGAAGCCATCATTTTATAGACACGGGTTTTGCGAGAGATATATTATGATTTACTTCATTTTCCTTATGCATCACATTATGAGATGATCGTTACAAATGAGACCAATGACGATCTTGAACCGAGTAAAAGAAGAAGAGTGACAGAGAAGGTTGCGTTGCAGAAGATTGTTTGGATTGCATCATCATTAATCGTGTCGTGTCCTCCTCCTTTACCTGTGTGATGGCAAGCTCAAGAGAAGAAGAAGGTTCATAAAGAATCCCTCCAACTCCTCCTCGAGGCAGAAGAGAGAGACAGAGAGTAGCTTATATACTCCTCAACCACCGCATTGCGTAAGCCATGACCAAGAATCTTTTCGGCGAGACTCTCGAAGGTGATTTCTCTCTCTCTCTCTCTCTCTCTCTCTCTCTCCTCGACGACCCACCAGATCATTATCAATTAGCAGTATGAGAGATATGATTATGGATATATCGATGCTTGTCCATAAGCACAAGGGAAGATCACAGATGTCTCATGCATAGGAGCATTTGCATGCCAAGCAATCAAAGCTTGGACGAAGAAGAGAGATATACCGTAGGTCAAGTCTTCATGCAATTCTTTCTTTTGTGCTTTCTCTATGGCAAGTGCACTTGATCTGAAGACTCAAGGTGCTATGACTCCTTTCCTCCATGGGAAAATATGGATCTCTTCTTTCATGAGAGCTTGTTGCTATTAGTCACCATAAATAACACGGACGTAGAACAAGTTTCTTTTGCTAAAAACTCTTTCATGATATTATGAACTCGAATGTAATAGCGTCACTTTGTTGGTCACACGATCGATCATGTCTGGTTATGTGTGTAACGATTCTTTGTAGTCTCAATATATTCTTAAAACAAACATACATATTGCTTAGGTTTCTCTTCATATAACTAATTACTCTTCAGATTTTTTTACTTGCAGATACTGGAAAGTCATGAGTTGATCGAGGAAAAAGAAGTTGAGATAGCCCTTGGCATCTGAGTGCATTGTCGATATATTTTTTTATTGTGGAATGTAATCTTATGGGAGTAGAAACAAAATTTTCATGATCACTAACCATGTCAGGATCATAAAAAAAGAAAATAATAAAATCAAGAGGATTTATACTCCAGATCACGAGAAAAACACTTGGTGAAAATATGCCTTATTGCAATCACATCTAGTAATTCATTTAATGAGAAAGAAGCGATGAAAACATGAAATATGCCTATGCTAATGTAATGATGAAGTGTTGTTATTCTTGATATCAGTGATGTACTTCCTACTTAATTTCTCCCGTGGAAGTTGTAAAACCTCAAAGTTCTTCTATATGAGAAAGACACCGTTTAATACATATTCATCATGTTGATCAAAATTTATTATAAGATCCATGCTAATGATGGAGGAGTATATTCCGAGAACAACTAAACAAGAAAACAAGATAGAAGAAGCATTTCAATGATCGTGATTGTACTACTACAAACCAATATTGACTTGTTTTTTAGGAAGCTTCAGTGTTGTTTCTCTTCATAGAGAGTTATCGCCAAACATGCCTATATGTTTGGAACCATAGAAACATAGAAAAACTAATAATGGCAAGAGGTCACATGCCCAAGATCAAGTGCGATGCGATCATGCAAGTGATTAGTTCCTTCGTGGAAACACGCAAGCAATGAGGTCAAGACTACTTGTTTACTTGCGACCATGCTTTGTGATCGGGACCATCTTTTTCTCATGTTCGTGGAATCGCACTTATTTTTTATGCTTAACAATATTATATAAAAAACAACTCATGCACATGGATTAGATCACTGTATCGATGCCATATTCTTGATAGTTGTGGGGCTTCAAGAAAAATATAATAGATTATAGTGACGAGAGATATGAGAAAAAAATTTAAATGTTGATTTTAGGATTAGTTTAATTTTGGTGGTAGATTGAAACTATTATCAGTGTTTGAATATGTGCTCATCATTAAACTGAATTCGACCATAAAGAAATGTTCTTTCCATTGTCACCAGGGAGAAGATGATGTTGTCCTTAATTCATCTATCTGATACCTGCTATGAACCCTAAAGGTTATCACAAACAAATAAACATCTATGAGTTTTCCTTCACTGCATAATAAAGCTCACTGACGTATACTTGTAGTAAAATTAACTACCAAGTTCAACTCTGCTGGATGCCAGAATTCAAGCAATTGGACGAAGAAGATTTAATCTAGCATTTATCTTTTTTATGTTAACTCAAAACATTGGTTTGATATAGTGCCAGCAACACCATAGGGTTGAGTTTGAAAACCTCCTTCCTTCCTGCAAATCGAACATCCAAAGCAATTGGTAATACTCAGAACATCTTGTCAAAGGCGAAAATTCTTTGATCAAAACAACCCCAGAAACATTCTTCTCAAAATAAAATAGGATGCAGACTACCAACAGTGTACAAAACATCAAGCTGCTCCAAACTATATTTAATAAATTATCGCTAAATATTTGGCCTAGAAATTTTCTGAAATAGATTGTCTAGGTTGTAATATGTATTTAGAACGACAATAACAAGTGAGATATTTCAACAAATTGGGGTCACAAAAGCCCCACCATTAAGCTTCAATAAATATATTATCACTAACCATAAGCATCATAAGTAAAAGAGGTATTGTCTTGACTACTTTCACATGCAAATGATTACTGGAGAATAAAAAAATTAAAATAAGAAAACTTAATAATATAATTGTTCCATTACAAGTCAGAAAAAACTATATGTTTGATAGAGGTCACTCAAATGCAAACATAGTATATGCGCTCAATTTCTAGCTATGCATAACTAGGAGTGAACGAGGCTTCACTAATTAAGAACGAGACATACGTATGTTCACAAATGATATATTCATAATAATTTTAAAAATTATCTTTTAAGACTTTAAATTGGACAAATATTTAATCATGCATCCTCCTTAGGCTATCGAGGAATAGCCTTAATGCTTGAGTAGTAAAAGTTATATATGACTTATACCTATGAACACATATGTATCAATTAATATACGAAATATGCATGTGTTTATCAGTGACTAGGCTTGAAAATTGGGATAATAATGACATATATAATTTTTACTTCTCGAACATCTAAATATACAAACATGAAGTATAATGACAGACTTCATTCAATAAATGATTTATTAACATGTCATTCAAGATTAACCCATCTTCAAAATATTAACCCATCCACACTAAACCTAAAAAAAAAAAAAAAGAAAATCTTATATATGTCTTATCTCATCGAAGGCCTTAAAGCCTTATAGGAACCTACCAATATTATAATATGTGACTTCTCAATACGTAGAAACAATATATAATTATATCACATCAACAAAGAAACAATTTGTAGAATTATATTTATTTATCATATAATTCAGTCTCCCTTGTGTATCCTATCATGAGATAGTATTTTAAATTAATCCGAAGATAACATAGAAGTGAGTGGAAAGGAAAAGAAGTAAAAAAATAGAATAATAATGAACTGAGAAGCAATTAACTTATATGTACCATCAAAAATCTTGGAAGCCATCATTTTATAGACACGGGTTTTGCGAGAGATATATTATGATTTACTTCATTTTCCTTATGCATCACATTATGAGATGATCGTTACAAATGAGACCAATGACGATCTTGAACCGAGTAAAAGAAGAAGAGTGACAGAGAAGGTTGCGTTGCAGAAGATTGTTTGGATTGCATCATCATTAATCGTGTCGTGTCCTCCTCCTTTACCTGTGTGATGGCAAGCTCAAGAGAAGAAGAAGGTTCATAAAGAATCCCTCCAACTCCTCCTCGAGGCAGAAGAGAGAGAGACAGAGAGAATAGCTTATATACTCCTCAACCACCGCATTGCGTAAGCCATGACCAAGAATCTTTTCGGCGAGACTCTCGAAGGTGATTTCTCTCTCTCTCTCTCTCTCTCTCTCTCTCTCTCTCTGACGATATTGGTCTTGTTTTGGCGATATTGGTCTCCGCTATCTACGTTCGCGATTGCTCGTTTCTAGAACTCTTTTGTCGAATTGCTTCTGTCATTTCGGGTTGATTCATTTGTTTCTTGATCTTGATTGTTAGGTGCTTTCTCTCCTCAACCACCGCATTAGCCATGACCAAGAATCTTTTTGAGACTCTCAAGGTGATTTCTCTCTCTCTCTCTCTCTCTCTCTGACGATATTGGTCTTGTTTTGGCGATATTGGTCTCCGCTATCTACGTTCGCGATTGCTCGTTTCTAGAACTCTTTTGTCGAATTGCTTCTGTCATTTCGGGTTGATTCATTTGTTTCTTGATCTTGATTGTTAGGTGCTTTCTCTCCTCAACCACCGCATTGCGTAAGCCATGACCAAGAATCTTTTTGAGACTCAAGGTGATTTCTCTCTCTCTCTCTCTCTCTCGATATTGGTCTTGTTTTGGCGATATTGGTCTCCGCTATCTCGTTCGCGATTGCTCGTTTCTAGAACTCTTTTGTCTTCATCATTTCGGGTTGATTCATTTGTTTCTTGATCTTGATTGTTAGGTCTTGGTTGCTTTTAGTGTCGCTTTTTAAGTCTCATTTTATGTTTGATGTTATTTCTTTTAGGTGCTCTTTCATTGGGATATTGCATGCATGTGTCTTCAAGTTCTTTCTTCTCGGATTTCTTTTAGGGGTATACTAGTTTCTGATTCTAGACCGTTTCTTTTTTTTATGTTTTTCATCTTGCATGTGTTTTCGAATCGCTGATTTTTTTATTCTAGATTCTGCGTTTTTTTGTGTTCTTTTATTGGGAACTTACGTATATCTTCAAATACGTTGGTTTCTTAGACTCTAGGTTTTGCATTGGTTCTTTAATTCGCTAGTGCATTTACTTTCTTGGTATATACCTTTTCCGACTTAAAAAAAACAAAAGTTCATTCATTATTTTGTTTATTTTGTTAGTTGCATTCATGACCATCTTCTTTGCTCATGGTGTATCATTTTCCTATGCATGATCTCATCACACATATATGCATTATTCGTTTGAGTCGACAAACATTTATGCAAGTGAAATTTTGATATAGAGTTGATTTTAGATGGAACATCGTGAGGGCCTAGCTCGTGAGCTTTTTCTTTTTTTTTTTTTCCGGGTTGTGGGTAAATAAATCGGTTGAGCATCTCCTTGAGTAGGCTCAAGGAGGGTTTTTTTCACCCTAGCTTTTACGGTTAGGGTTTTTCCCTCCAACGAGGTTTTGCCTTGATCTATCATTCGATCGAGGATTTCCTCGGATTAAAAATTGTATTGCAAATATTAAAGATTGAATGAAATTCTATAATTTGAATAAAATTGTTGTGGTTTCCTAATACATTATATAGAATTAAGTATTTAGAGTAAGCTTCTTGAAGCATGAAAAATTACTTCAATATATGTACTAATATATTTATAATTTGTAAAATATTTTCTTTGAAGTATGGCTATGATTACTTCTAATTTGTATTAAAAAAACCCAAATTCATAATCCTACCAAAATAAAATATTTTCTTGCAACCATAATTTTAGCTATAATTTGGCCAAACAAGTTTAAACTTTAATATTAATATAAATGACCCACCTCACATCAATAACATGATCATCTACCCAAAAGAATTAATAGTTAAAGTGAACTAAGAATTCTCATGCCAGAACTATACCTTGTCGAAAAGACTTCTAACGTTAACGTGTCATATGATGAGATGTGTAGGCCTTATCCTTTTTTATATGATAAATATTCAATAGGAGAACCATGAAAACAAACAATTTTAAGATCGACACATGTATTCTCCTTCCGGCGAAAAGAAAAGAAAAGACTAGAGAATGAAAACATTCCTTAAGTTTATTACTCTCCCAAAAGATTATTTAAATAAATATGAGTAACATTATTTAAGTTTGTAATGCACCTACCGTACTATATAGGTACATACATATGTTATGTTTTTTGTACATACTATATATTTTATATGCCTCTTATCTTTGAAGTAAATCTAAATTTTATAGGAAGATTGTAACTCGAACATATAGACGACCAACAAGTCTCCTATATAATATTATTTTGTTATTGGTGGGCCCACAAGTAACCTTATCATTTTCAACATAAGCATCATAAGTAAAAGAGGTATTGTCTTGACTATTTTCATATGCAAAATCAAATGATTCTTGAGAATAAAAAACTAAAATAAGAAAACTTAATAATATAATTGTTCCATTACAAGTCGAAAAACTATATGTTTGATAGAGGTCACTCAAATGCAAACATAGTATACGCTCAATTTCTAACTATGCGAACTAGGAGTGAACGAGGCTTCACTAATTAAGAACGAGACATACGTATGTTCACAAATGACATGTTCATAATAATTTTAAAATTTATGTTTTAAGATTTTAAATTAGACAAAGATTTAACCATGCATCCTCCTTAGGCTATCGAGGAATAGTCTTAATGCTTGAGTTGTAAAAGTTATATATGACTTATACCTATGAACACATATGTATCAATTAATATATGAAATATGCATGTGTTTATCAGTGACTCGACTTGAAAATTGGGATAGTAAGGACATGTATAATTTTTACTTCTGAAACATCTAAATATACAAACATGAAGCATAATGATAGACTTCATTCCATAAATGATTTATTAACATGTCATTCAAGATTAACCCATCTTCAAAAAATTAACCCATCCACACTAAACCTAAAAAAAGATAAAATAAAAAAATAAAAGCTTATCTAAGTCTTATCTCATCGAAGGCCTTAAAGTCTTATAGGAACCTATCAATATTATAATAGGTTACTTCTCAATACCTAGAAAAAATATATAATTATATCACATCAACAAAGAAACAATTTGTAGAATTATATTTATTTATCATATAATTCAATCTCCCTTGTTTATCGTATCATGAGATAGTATTTTAAATTAATCCGAAGATAACATAGAAGTGAGTGGAAAGGAAAAGAAGTAAAAAAATAAAATAATAATGAACTGAGAAGCAATTAAGTTGTATGTACCATCAAAAATCTTGGAAGATATCATTTTATAGACATGGGTTTTGCGAGAGATATATTATGATTTACTTCATTTTCCTTATGCATCACATTATGAGATGATCGTTACAAATGAGACCAATGACGATCTTGAACCGAGTAAAAGGAAGAAGAGTGACAAAGAAGGTTGCGTTTGTTGGGAAAAAAGATAAAATACGATAAAAGAAGAGGATAAAAAACACTATGGAAACAAAAAACAAACACAAGATCAAGAATACTTTAGGAAAGATATTTAGGCTTGAAACGTGTATAAACACTTTCCTAAAACGATATTTGCACCCTCTTCTGAACAAGATTGCTATGGGTTTGATGCAAATAGTTTTAGTGGATATGACAAGCCTTTAGAAGATCTATTGAGCAAACAATAAAGAATCTTGAGAGGAATTAGAGAATGTCTAACTTAATCACTTGGAGAGTAAAAGAGCATGAAAGAGTTTTTTTGTACTGTAATTTACCCTCAAATATCTATTTATAGATATTTTCTCAAAAGGCACAACCTTTGAAAATTAACTATTTTCTCAAAAGACACAACCTTTGAAAAATAACTATTTTCTCAAAAGACACAACCTTTGAAAAATAACTACCAAAATAAAAGAAAACACCTTTTTTCTTTTTAATTTGAACAATTTATAACAATCCCCCACTTGTTCAAATTTAAAATTTTCTCCAAGTGATTAAATAGTATTTATGAATAAAGTAATATATCTTTCGATTTGAATATTACCTTAGTGTAAGCATCACAAAGTGAAGTCGAAATCCCAAATAGCATAAAAGCTTTGAATTTGTTATTCCTCATGACAACACCGGTGATACCACACATAAATACAACATTCTTGTATTCCTCATAAAATCTCGCTTAGCCCTAATATGGCCTTGGGCTCATCCAAGTTCATGAACTTTTATGAGAGAAACTCCAACTCTCAATCGAAGCGGCACCACTTCTAAGTTCATATAGGTGAAGTTCTTATAGTATCTTTGTCACTCTTTGAGATACTTGTCCTAACTTGACTGAACTTCATTAAGAGTATAATTAACTCAACCCTCATTTGGTGACAACCAGACTTTAACATCTTTAGATGTGACTCGTAAAATATTTCAAAGTCTTGAACCACTCCACATGTCAATGACTTGTTCTTACCCTTTGAACTCTTCATTACTCATTTCATAATGTTGAGTAGGGTTGCTATCATTGGTGGATCTTTTATTCTAGGAGTTTTAGTCCCATCCATTTTGATGTTGATCTTACAACTTCTCTTGTAAGAGGTTTGGTGAATGGATCAGCCAAATTCTCACTTGTTTTCACAAATGTGAGTGAAATAATCCCACTCTTGATTAATTTCCTCACATAATCATGTCTAAGACTTATATGTCTTGACTTTCCATTATATATTTCACTATACGCACGAGCTAAAGTGGCTTGACTATCACAAAGTATAGAAATTGAATTCATACTCTTAGAAGTCAATGGAATTTCTAATAGAAAGTCCCTCAACCATTCAGCCTCCTTTCCTGTATCTGCTAGAGCAACAAATTTTGATTACATAGTTGAGTGAGTTATACACGTTTGTTTCTTGCTCTTCCAAGAAACAGCGCCACCTCCTAAGGTGAACACCCAACCAGTAGAGGATTTGTTATCTCCAAAACTCGATATCCAACTTGCGTCAGTATATCCTTCTAAAATAGCAGGAAATTTTGAGTATTGTAGGCCATAATCTTTGGTTCATTTAAGGTACCCAAGAACTCTTTCAATAGCCTTCCAATGCTCTACATTTGGATTGCTAGTAAATCTACTCAATTTACTAACTGCAAATGCTATATCAGGTCTTGTGCATTGCATACATAAGACTTCCTATAGCACTTGAATATTCTAATTGAGCCGTTCTTCCAACATTCTTGACTAATTTGATACTTGGGTCAAATGGGGTATTTGCTTCTTTGAATTTTAAGTGACTGAATTTCTCCAGATTTCTCTATGTAATGAGTTTGACTCAAAACATATCCCCCACTATTTCTTTTTACCTTGATACCTAGTATAGTATCAACTTGCCCAAGATCTTTCATCTTAAATGTTGAAGATAGAAACCTCTTTGTTTCTACAATACCTTTCATCTTGTTGCTCACTATTAGTATATCATCAACATAAAGGCAAACTATCACCATATAGCCATCACAAGTTTTGAGATAAACACATTTATCTGCAATATTATGAACAAATCCATTAGAAAGAATTATTGCATCAAATTTCTCATGCCATTGTTTTGGGGCTTGCTTTAAACCATACAATGACTTAATAAGTTTACACACTTTATGTTCATTTTCCGGTAGAACAAAAACTTCGGGTTGTTCCATATATACCTCCTCATCGAGGTCTCCGTTTAGAAATGTTGTTTTGACATCCATTTGATGAACATAAAGATCAAAAATTGATGCTAAAGCAAAAATAATTCTAATAGATGTGATCCTAGCCACAGGAGCATATGTGTCAAAATAATCTATTCCTTTCTTTTGTCGAAATCCTTTAGCAACTAACCTTGCTTTGAATGTTTGGAGAGTACCATTTGTATGATACTTCCTACAAAATATCCATCTACAACTAATAGGTTTTGAGGCAAAAGGTAAATCGACAAGTTCCCAAGTTTGGTTTAACATAATAAAATCCATCTCATCATTAATAGCATCTTTCCAAAAGACATCACGAGAAGCCATAGCTTCTTTAAATGTTTTAGGATTATCTTCCACTTGTAAAACAAGAGGAATTGTTTTAATACTCTCTCATTTGTTCCTTCTACAAGGTAAAAGAAATACTTTGAGAATCAATCTCATCCGATCTTAATGTTTTTGCTTTTACGGGTGCTTCTCCTTAATTCATAAGATTGCACTCCAACCTCTTGTGAACTTGATTGATGTCCAATCAAAGGAATTTTAGGTTGCTCACCAACCTTTTGAGATTTCTCCATTAGTGACTCTTCACTAGTTGGAGGATGAACATTATTACTAGAAGTCAATAAATGTTCAAAGAACTCCACATCTCGAGATTCTATTATGATATTAGACTCCAAATTAAGAAGTCTATATGCTTTGCTATTTGAGGCATAGCCTATAAATGCACATTTGATTCCTCTAGGTCCCAATTTTGTCCTTTGAGGATAATTATTCTTACAATATGCAAGACACCCCACACTTTAAAATAACCAATGTTAGGTTGTCTTCCTTTCCATAACTCATATGGAGAGATCTTATTCCTTTTAGAGGAATTCTATTTAAGATATGACATGCAGCCAATAAAGCTTCTCCCCACAAATTATAAGATAATTTAGCATGCAACAACATAGCATTAATCATCTCTAGATAAGTTCTATTTTTCTTTCGCTAATCCATTTTGCTCGGTGTTCTAGGTGCTGAACATTCATGAATTATGCCATGTTGTTCACAAAACAAGTTAAATTCATTAGGAAAGTATTCTCCTCCTCTATCACTTCTTAAACCTTTAATTTTCTTCCCAATTGATTTTCAACTTCTGCTTTATATGCCTTAAAAGCATTAAAAGCATCATTTTATGTTTCAATAAGTACACATATGTGAATCTAGACATATCATCTATAAAAGTAATAAAATATCTATTACCTCCTCTCGTTAATATGCCATTTAATTCACATATATCAGAATGTATTAAATCTAACAAAGTAGTATATCTTTCAACACTTTTGAAAGGTTTCTTCGTCATCTTTGATTTAACACGAATATGTAATCAAAATATTTAGAAATTAAAATTTCTTTATACCTTCTTCCTCGGCATGATATTTGAATTCCAAAGCATTCCAAATTGCTTTTGCAGATGGTTCCACCGTATAAAGATCATAAAGTCGGTCCGAAGAGCATTGAGAATGTGTCCTCTACACATGACTTCATCTTCATTTCTTTTCTTTTGTTCAGCCTTGACTTCATTGGTGTCATCGTCGGTTGGATCAGAATTGGTATTTGTAGCCTCCATAGTGAATTTGTATAAACTCACAAAATATCATTTTAGATTGTTGGGAAAAAGATAAAATACGACAAAAGAAGAGGATAAAAACACTATGGAAAAGAAAACAAACACAAGATCAAGAATACTTTAGGAAAGATATTTAGGCTTGAAACGTGTATAAACACTTTCCTAAAACGATATTTGCACCCTCTTCTCAACAAGATTGCTATGGGTTTGATGCAAATAGTTTTAGTGGATATGACAAGCCTTTAGAAGATCGTTTGAGCAAACAATAAAGAATCTTGAGAGGAATTAGAGAATGTCTAACTTAATCACTTGGAGAGTAAAGAAAAGAGCATGAAAGAGTTTTTTTTTTGTAATTTACCCTCAAATATCTATTTATAGATATTTTCTCAAAAGACACAACCTTTGAAAATTAACTATTTTCTCAAAAGACACAACCTTTGAAAAATAACTATTTTCTCAAAAGACACAACCTTTGAAAATAACTACCAAAATAAAAGAAAACACCTTTTTCTTTTTAATTTGAACAATTTATAACAGAAGATTGTTTGGATTGCATCATCATTAATCGTGTCGTGTCCTCCTCCTTTACGTGTGATGGCAAGCTCAAGAGAAGAAGAAGGTTAATAGAGAATCCTCCAACTCCTCCTCGAGGCGAGAGAGAGATAGAGAATAGCTTATATACTCCTCAACCACCGCAGTAAGCCATGACCAAGAATCTTTTTCGAGACTCTCAAGGTGATTGCTCTCTCTCTCTCTCTCTCCGACCACCGGATCATTATCAATTAGCAATATGAGAGATATGATTATGGATATATCGATGCTTGTCCATAATCACAAGGGAAGATCACAGATGTCTCATGCAGGAGCATTTGCATGCCAAGCAATCAAAGCTTGAGCGAAGAAGAGAATGATATCGTAGGTCAAGTCTTGAGTTTCTTTTGTGCTTTCTCTATGGCAAGTGCACTTGATCTGAAGACTCCAAGCGATGACTCTTTTCTTCCATGGGAAAATATGGATCTCTTCTTTCATGAGAGCTTGTTGCTATTAGTCACCATAAATAACACGGACGTAGACCAAGTTTCTTTTGCTAAAAACTCTTTCATGATATTATGAACTCGAATGTAATAGAGCCTCACTTTGTTGGTCACACGATCGATCATGTCGGTTATGTGTAACGATTCTTTGTAGTCTCAATATATTCTTCAAACAAACATACATATTGCTTAGGTTTCTCTTCATATAACTAATTACTCTTCAAATTTTTTTTTTGGAAAGTCATGAGTCGATCGAGGAAAAATAAGTTGAGATAGTCCTTGGCATCCGAGTGCATTGTCGATATATTTTTTATTGTGGAATGCAATCTTATGGGAGTAGAAACAAAATTTTCATGATCACTAACCATGTCAGGATCATAAAAAAAGAAAATAATAAAATCAAGAGGATTTATACTCCAGATCACGAGAAAAACACTTGGTGAAAATATGCCTTATTGCAATCACGTCTAGTAATTCATTTAATGAGAAAGATGCGATGAAAACATGAAATATGCCTATGCTAATGTAATGATGAAGTGCTATTCTTGATATCGTGATGTACTTCCTACTTAATTTCTCCCGTGGAAGTTGTAAAACCTCAAAGTTCTTCTATATGAGAAAGACACCCTTTAATACATATTCATCATGTTGATCAAAATTTATTATAAGATCCATGCTAATGATGGAGGAGTATATCCCGAGAACAACTAAACAAGAAAATAAGATATAAGAAGCATTTCAATGATCGTGATTGTAGTACTACAAACCAATATTGACTTGTTTTTAGGAAGCAGTGTTGTTTCTCTTCATAGAGAGTTGTCGCCAAACATGCCTATATGTTTGGAACCATAGAAACATAGAAAAACTAATAATGGCAAGAGGTCACATGCCCAAGATCAAGTGCGATGTGATCATGCAAGTGATTAGTTCCTTCGTGGAAACACGCAAGCAATGAGGTCAAGACTACTTGTTTACTTGCGACCATGCTTTGTGATCGGGACCATCTTTTTCTCATGTTCTTGGAATCGTACTCATTTTTTATGCTTAACAATATTATATACAAAAACAACTCATGCACATTGATTAGATCACTATATCGATGTCATATTCTTGATAGTTGTGGGGCTTCAAGAAAAATATAATAGATTATAGTGATGAGAGATATGAGAAAAAAATTTAAATGTTGATTTTAGGATTAGTTTAATTTTGGTGGTAGATTGAAACTATTATCAGTGAGAATATATGTGCTCATCATTAAACTGAATTCGACCATAAAGAAATGTTCTTTCCATTGTCACCAGGGAGAAGATGATGTTGTCCTTAAATCATCTATCTGATACCTGCTATGAACCCTAAAGGTTATCACAAACAAATAAATATCTATGAGTTTTCCTTCACTGCATAATAAAGCTCACTGACGTATACTTGTAGTAAAATTAACTACCAAGTTCAACTCTGCTGGATGCCAGAATTCAAGCAATTGGACGAAGAAGATTTAATCTAGCATTTATCTTTTTTATGTTAACTCAAAACATTGGTTTGATATAGTGCCAGCAACACCATAGGGTTGAGTTTGAAAACCTCCTTCCTTCCTGCAAATCGAACATCCAAAGCAATTGGTAATACTCAGAACATCTTGTCAAAGGCGAAAATTCTTTGATCAAAACAACCCCAGAAACATTCTTCTCAAAATAAAATAGGATGCAGACTTTGCAGACATAATTCCCCACTACATCAAAATTTTAAAGAAAAGTACCAAACAGGTAGTAGTAGGATGTGAATCACAATTGCTGTGACAGTTATTTAGTTAGAGAGACTTGACTACTGAATTCAGAGACACGATACTGCTAACTCTTACACAAGCAAGAGGAAGTGCAATAACACAAATTGGAGGGCAATTTCAAGCAATGTTGAATCTGATTGCAATCAGTAAGAGCTCACTTAATATATTTGACCCCAGCTGGACACTTTATATATCATTGATCATATCACCACACGAGATTATCACTTTCATTGTCATGTTTCAATCTGTATCAAAGCACCATTTACGAATTACAGCCTCATATGACTGCAAGATGCTCATGTAAAACAGATCGATCAACTCCAAACTTATGCCTTCCTCTTTGCTCCCAGTTTAACGTCGTCGTTGAATCCAGGACGGACAATCATTAATATGCAATCTGAATGATCTTAAAGAGTGATTAATCCCTACACATTTTGCTAACTGCGGTTTCTCTTCAGAGTTGATAAGTGGAATAACATTTTCTTCCATAATTCTTGGGTTTACTTCCATTCCTCACAGGATAGAGCACATAGTGTTGGAAAATGACGAGAATATCAAAGAGCACTACTTCCTGCAACAAAAAGAGAGAAAAAAAAAATTAACATAAAGGATAAGCATTTTGGATAAAATTGAGCAGAGATGTGCAATATTTATCTTCTCTACATTTAGAAATCACCTGCATGCTCAGTTAACATAAAATTAGGATCAATCATTGATCAAGGACACCGTGGAAGAAACGCAATGCAAAACTGATAGCATAACTGCATTCTAGGATAATTATATCATCCTATTTCTCATAAAACAAAATTTAGCAAGTTCACAAATGATAAAAAAACTTTGTGAAATCACCCAATACATCTAATAGTTCTAATCAATTTGCAATCCGGTGTCTTGTCTGCATCAATACTAGATAAATCAAAGTATGCATGTATGCCCTTAGAAGGTGAGTTATACAGTGAGCAACAATCTTTCTCCTTTTCCCCACTCTGACACTGAATTGTAAAAGAACTAGCACTAACCAAAAACATTCAAACATGATAATGCCACTAGTCAGTTGATCCGGTTTATTCTTAAAGCAAACTGATGAGTTAACTTGCAATATCGGCTCCATCACCAAATCTACCTCATTAAGAGGAGTGATGTGGTGCCTGTTGGATCTAGAATTCCAAAGGGTCGACAATCCGACATGGTCTCAACCTATGGCCTCTAGACTTGTGCTGAGTTCGGCCAGCCTAATTTTAATTTCTTTTTATTTATTACTTAATGTCTTCGATAGAAGAAAAGGGGAAAAATAAAAGTAAAACAAGAAGCATATTGCCATTGCTCCTGGGTCCTGCCATCGCATTCATATCAAGGCTTCAATCTTTGTGTTCTGTCTACGCTCCTAAACAGCATGCCCTTGTTGGCGGCAATAGTCCCATCGGCAAGCGAGGAGGTGAGAGGATGGCTGACAAGGGGAGATCCAGTAGAGGAGGAGAGGAGAACCAGGAATAGCAGGATTACATAAGAGAGGATATCAAGGGGTGAAGAATGAGAGGTTAAGGAAGCGAAGAAGATACAAGGAAGGAGTGTAATAAAGAGCGAAGGAAATCAACAAGAGAGGAAGTTCACGTCAAGCTGCCGACATACCAACACATCCAAACTCACGACCTGAGTTGCGGATCCCTAGCATACTATAGGTATGATGGGTCCAGTTACAAGTTTGGGCATTTGTGTTCAACTTAGTGATGAGCAAAATAGGATATCAATCATAAATTGAACAAATTGCTATTAGAAGAGTTAAAACAAAGAAACTAAATGAACTCTGTAAAATGACCCATGATGAACACTTTAACTAACTATTAACTAAGTGTAGCACAACTACCAACAGTGTACAAAACATCAAGCTGCTCCAAACTATATTTAATAAATTATCGCTAAATATTTGGTCTAGAAATTTTCTGAAATAGATTGTCTAGGTTGTAATATGTATTTAGAACGACAATAACAAGTGAGATATTTCAACAAATTGGGGTCACAAAAGCCCCACCATTAAGCTTCAATAAATATATTATCACTAACCATATTTAGGATCATATGATCCTTCTTGTTTTTTAATAGTCTTCTTAGATCTATTTCCACACTTTTTTAGCACCAGTAACGTAATTGAAAGAACATTTAATAGAGTTGCAGGAAAAACAAATGCATTCAAAGATGTTAATTCAAATACTATTACAGGATTGCCCCAGAAAATTATACCACAAACAACTTTAAACAAGACTTTTCAAATATATGAAAGCTGCACAGCTGAAATGATATGAAAGCTGAATAGCTAAAATGATATAAAATTATATCATTATGTTGAACAGCTAAACAGGACTGGCCATTATTTGAGAACAGTAATGTAATTGAAAGAAATAGTCTTCTTAGATCTATTTCCACACTTTTTTAGCACCAGTAATGTAATTGAAAGAACATTTAAAAGAGTTACAGAAAAAACATAAAGAAAACCAGCCTTGCCAGCTAAATTTTGTCAACCTGTATGAACCAAGGAGAAGCAACCAAGTTTGCTGATGGATAAAACATAAGGTATGGTACAAAGAACTAGAATCGTTTTAATGAACAAGGTTCAAAAATGCAAAAGTGGACATACACCGGGTGAAAGTCTAGCATGGTATCATTTTACTGTTATGGAAAAACACAATTGCTTATGTTGGGTAGAGGAAGTCCTAAAATTACAGTGGTTAAAATCAAAATGGTTTCAAGCATCACTCATTATGTATCAAGCCAAACACAATATGCATGACAACTTATTCAAAACCTCAAAATAGTTGCTCGCTATCACCAAAAGATAAGTATCACATGAGGTGGTTTTTCTATCAAATGGAACTCTAATTAGGCCTCAATTATATTTTAAAAACATATTCGAGGTTAATTGGACATATTCCGGACCAATGTTTGACTTACCGATCCGTACAGTGTACCAAGTTCATCTTGATGCAATCGATCTGGAGGTATGCAAAGTGTATACCGATATATTAAAAATATAAAATAAATATTATATTATATAATATTAATATATTAAAATATAAAGAAAAGAAAAGGCGGCGTTACCTCGATCTTTCTCCCGAGAGAAAAAGCGCCCTCGACCATAGCGTCGTCTTGTGATGGCCAGCATGACATGACAGCGATGACGCAGGCGCTAGGTATTCATGCTTCTCTTTTCTTTTTTTTTTCCTCTTCTTCTTCTTCCCTTTTCTCACTCAATCGTCGACGGTTGATTTCTCCTTCAATCGATCGGGCGAAATCGACAACCGACGGTCGATTTATAAGCGGAACCGCCGACAACGGATGGTCCATAGCAACTGACGGACCGATGTCGGCTCGTGCAGACGATACAAGTCGAAATAGCAAACCTTGTTCCAAACTCCACTATAACACTATTGTGACATCAACTATTCTGAAATCTTTATATAAATGATCTATTATCCAAAAACGAGTAAATATACACCATCCTTTAAAATGAGATAATAAATTTTATCTATCACTTTTTACACCGTATCTAAATTATGCAAATAAAATACAAAACAAATGAAAAAGCAACTATTCATGTAGGATGTACTTGATT
The DNA here is from genome assembly GCA_021527575.1 of Ensete glaucum. Lineage (NCBI taxonomy): Eukaryota > Viridiplantae > Streptophyta > Magnoliopsida > Zingiberales > Musaceae > Ensete > Ensete glaucum. The sequence goes on from CM038551.1 coordinate 22,401,400, forward strand.
GCTGTCATGATAACCTGTATTGTCCTGAATTCATGCCATTAAAGAAAAATTAATGAGTATATGAGACAGCTGCAAGAAGTCATTTTTTTAAAAAAGCAAACTTATAGATGTTAACGGCGTCTTCTTTAATGTTCTTTCTTGGGGTTCCAGAAGATATACGACATAAATGTTTCTTTAGTTAAATTATATTTTCAAAACTTAAGTTTTCTTATAAGAACAAAGTATTACTTGAAAACAGAGATGAGCCAAAGCCAAGAATGATTGGGCCAGGCCAAGAACACACAGACCACAGCATAAAGCAAGACAATAACAGTGATACCAATGCAAGTCTTTGAGACCTTCTGACTTCCATGCTGTAGAGATTAAGAATAAAAAGGAGGTAAAAAGAGAGTTAGCAGAGGAAAGAAGGTAAGGGACTATCTATCATACAGCAAGAAGATGATCTCGTACAAGAAGGATCACTTCATAGATCAAAACTTAGAACAATGCAAAAGCCATCAACGCAACAGCATGCACTGAAAAGGCTACATCATCTACAGCTACAGGAATCATCTGAAATTAAGAGAATTAATTTGTAGAATAAACATTCCAAACGAACATGATGTTAATCAGCAAATCAATAATTTACATATGTAGAATCTATGGGAAAACCTTCAGCAAGGTGACTGAACAAACCCGGAATTAATATTTTAACGTGTATAATGGAAGTTAGGAAGAAATCCAAAATTATAACAGAAATGATTCACAGGCTTATACTTTGAAGCATGCGACCACAATGATTTTAGAACAAAAACAAATCAACGTATACAGATGGTCTGCATCCGATAAAAATGATATGATTGTCCATCACTACATTATGTAGCTCAAGAGAATTGGCCTCCCAAAAATGAAGAGAGAAGACTGAATAAAACTTTACTACTAAAATTGACAAAAAGGCCATTAATACTAAAACATTCTACAGCGTTTATAATAAGGAATTCAATTTTGTCCAGATTGACTCATACCCAACGGATATCTACCAGTTTGGGCATGAACCAGACCGAACGTCGAACTCCCTATTTGAAATAGTATGGCCACCTTGAATTACTTAAGCAGCTCTCTTTTTGTCTTTTTCACAGCTGCACGATGCACCAGGGCTCATGACACACAAGTGTCTCCTCTCCACCATCTGCCGCCGCACCTCCAATTCGTCACCTCCTCCTTCCTTCTTCCTCATTTGCTTTTGGAGTAAGCCTATAGTTGAAACCCATTCTCATATAAGAAGAAGCAAAAAAGTTTGTGGAAAGAAAAATAGACATTTTTATATGAAGTGATTCCTATATCTAGTTTGGTATAGTTGATATCTGACAAATTTGAAGGATGTTTGGTATCTAAATCATTCTAAAGTCATATAAGGCAAATTGACCAGATAATTAGAATAGTATTTGATAAATTTCAAAGCTCTCCTTTAATAGAATTTTATGGGGTGATGAGATTAGATTATCCACAACACTAAAAAAGTATATTCGGTAAGGCTAGATGTCGTGATTAAATACTCGATTGTTTCTTTGTGCAACTAATTTAATTTTAATTCATCAGTAGTCTCTATTTGTTTCTTCTCTTCTCCTTGAATCGAAGAAAATTTGATAGGAGGGCCATATCCAACCATTGTTATTGTTTGATACTTGAGTCTGAGTGTAGGAGCTAGAAAGAGAATTATAAAATTGAAAATAAGATCTAAAGAACACCCTAAAGATGAAAAGAAGCATGATAAACTACAGATGCATGATACAAATTGCAAGCTCTCCACTTATTTATATACAACTTTAAGCTTTACCAACCTTTCAGTAAATGATTCTATATATTTACTCTCTTTAAAATCCACTAATCCAAAGCCATGAAGCAGAAACTCAAACGCTTCCTATTTTTTTTCTTGTAACTTTGCTTTGTATCGGAATAATGTTAAACGTGTAATATCCTCCGTATGACATAACATTGACCCATCACTTAATTAAATATCTTTCTTCCCCTATCATGTTAATTGCATATATAGATAATATGCATGCATATATCTTACATTTGGCAGTGCAAATTCAGAAACATCCAGCCTGTAGTCCTTTAATCTCAAAATTAAAAACATAAAAAATACAATTGAAGAATAAAATAAGTTTGTGTAGTATTGAGTCTCCAGACAAGGAAGAAAGTTATGATTTGAGGAAAGAAGTTAAAAGCTTAAGTAATTAATTAATGGAAATAGGTATAAATTCTGAAAAGGCAGAATTCGATTCCCTGACTAACAAATGACCCGATCCGTGATGGGCAGCTGGCTCACCAAGTATTCAGATCATTAAGAGTACCTCATCTAGTCCTAAATTTGGAATATTAAGAAAATACAGGAAAAGAATATCACCCTTGAACAGAAGAAAAAAAACGGAAGCATTAACACCAACACTAATAAGCAATATAATTAAACCGCATGATGCAAGCAATTTGACAAGTTCATACCACCAAAATTTCATCAACTACTTCAAGATCCAAATTCCTCCTATGCCTTGAATCTTGTGTGGACCTACATTATAGGACCTTCTGGTTATCGGGATAAAACAAAAGGTCGAAAGAGAAAAGGTTAGATCCACTTAATCTTTGCCTATACCAGGCTTTCCCCCTGAAGAATGTTGCTTTCAGAAGGCTCAGTGCCAATGACCTGAAGAAATTGGAAACGAGAAAGACCAAGAATTAGGAATTCCATACACAGAGAAACTTAGCATAAAGAGGTAAGAGAAAAAAATAGAAAGGAAAAGAACCTTGATTGTTAGGATTTTGACCTTCAAAAACAACCAACTCAGATATAGTTCCACCTGTCCCAATACCAGCAACAAACATGTCCACCTTCCCTCTTGTATCTTCCCAGATTTCTGGACCAGTAGACTCACAGTGTATCTGCACCAGAATATACAGAATTTGGAAAAAAAAATGAAACTCGGGTAAAAAAAAAAAAAATCATGGTAGAATGTGACCTTTGGATTTGCAAGATCGTCAAATTGTTGAAGCATATAAGCATTGGGCGCATTCTTCGGGATCTCTTCTGCCTTTTGAACTGCTCCTTTCATGCCATTGGCAGAATCTGTAAGGACAAGTTATTCTCCGAAAGCCTTCAGCAGAACTCGTCTTTCAATGCTCAAAGATGCAGGCATGGTCGATATCAGTTTGTATCCTTTGGCAGCAGCAATAAACGCAAGACCAATCCCCGTGTTACCACTTGTTGGTTCCACCAGTATACTCTTTAGAAGCAAAAAAAAAAGAAAAAAACAAAGAAATCAATCAGTAACAATGGAATGACAATGAAGAGGCAGGCCACAAGAAGGTCCTCAAACAAAGAGTATAAACATGAGAAAAAGGTGAAGAAACCGAAAAGACTGGCGATCAAGAACCAAGCCTGTCTAATCTCTCCCCCGCTCGTCTCCCTCTTCGTCTTCCTTCCTTTGCCTGCGCCTGCAAGCCGCCTCCGCTAGAATGCTGCCTCCTCCGGATCCCCTGTCCGAGTGCGACGGCCCTGCTAATGGGTCCTATCTAAAGCAGGGCTAATTCACCAGGCACGAATCTCAAAGTTTAAAAAAAATGACGTGGCTTGCATAGGGGAGCCTCACCGCACGCTCTCTCACTCGCGCGCTTTCTATGCGGAACGCGGTCCAGAAAGCCTATTTATGCTCTCTCCCTGGCGGAAGGAAGTCTGTCTCGGCTCCCTCTCGGTCTTCGACTTCTTCCGGCGAAGCTTATTTCTCCTCTGTCAATCTCGTTGGCTGGAGGAAGGCGATCAAGAACCAAGCCTGTCTTCTCCCCGCTCGTCTTCGTATTCTCCTTGTTTCTCTTTCTCGCGCGCGCGTTGGCTGGCGGAATTCGATCAAGAAACAATGAAGCTCTCCTTCTCCCCGCTCGTCTCCGTCTTCGTCTTCCTTTGCCTGCGCCTGCAAGCCTCCTCCGCTAGAATACTGCCTCCTCCGGGTCCCTGTCCGAGTGCGATGGCGGCCATGCGATTTTGCTTGGCGAAGTCGCCTTATCTGTTCTGGCACGCCTACCCTCCCCCGACCTTACAATGCTGCGCGGCCTTCTCCGCCGCCATCGAAGGTCCCGACGCCGCCTGCCTATGCGTTCTAGCCCGTCAGAAAGCGTTCTTGGGGAAGCCGATCGAAGCTTCACGCCTCTTCTCCCTCCCCTTCGCCTGCGGGAACCCGGTCGACGCCTTCGCCACTGAGACCTGCCAAGATTCTGCTCCTCCGGCTCCTCCTGCTGCCGCTCCTCCGGCCTCCCGTTTTAACCTCAGGTTCACATTAACAGTTGGTTTGCCTGCATCTGTAGTTGTAGTTGTAGTTCTTGTTTTGGCGATATTGGTCTCCGCTATCTACGTTCGCGATTGCTCGTTTCTAGAACTCTTTTGTCGAATTGCTTCTGTCATTTCGGGTTGATTCATTTGTTTCTTGATCTTGATTGTTAGGTGCTGGTTATTGTTAGGTGCCGGTTGCTTTTAGTGTTTTTTTTTTTAAGTCTCATTTCTATGTTTCAGTGTTATTTCTTTTTTAGGTGTTCTTTCATTGGGATATTGCATGCATGTGTCTTCGAGTTCTTTCTTTTCGAGTTATTTCTTCTCGGATTTCTTCCGTAGGGGTATCGTATACTGGTTTCTCGGATTCTAGACCGTCAGTTCTTTTTTTTCTTTTTTCATCTTGCATGTGTTTTCGAATACGTATGCTGATTTTTTTTATTCTAGATTCTGCGTTTTTTTTCTTTGTGTTCTTTTATTGGGAACTTACGTATATCTTCAAATACGTGCACTGGTTTCTTAGACTCTAGGTTTTGCATTGGTTCTTTAATTCGCTAGTGCATTTACTTTCTTGGTATATACCTTTTTCGAAAACACAAAAGCTCATTCATTATTTCGTTTATTTTGTTAGTTGCATTCATGACCATCTTCTTTGCTCGTGGTGTATCATTTTCCTATGCTGCATGATCTCATCGGACACATATATGCATTATTCGTTTTGAGTCTCACAAACATTTATGCAAGTGAAGTTCTGATATAGAGTTGATTTTAGATGGAACATCGTGAGGGGGCCGTGGTGAGCTTTTTCTTTCTTTCTTTCCTTTACCTGACCCGGGTTGTGGGTAAATAAATCGGTTGAGCCTCCCCTTGAGTAGGCTCAAGGAGGGTTTTTTTCACCCTAGCTTTTACGGTTAGGGTTTTTCCCTCCAACGAGGTTTTGCCTTGATCTATCATTCGATCGAGGATTTCCTCGGATTAAAAATTGTATTGCAAATATTAAGGATTGAATGAAATTCTATCATTTCAATAAAATTGTTGTGGTTTCCTAATACATTATATAGAATTAAATGTTTTCTAAACATATGATGTCTCAAGTATTTAGAGTAAGCTTATTGAAGCATTAAAAATTACTTCAATATATGTACTAATATATTTATCATTTGTAAAATATTTTCTTTGAATTATGGTTATGATTACTTCTAATTTGTATTAAAAAAACCCAAATTCATAATCCTACCAAAATAAAATATTTTCTTGCAACCATAATTTTAGCTATAATTTGGCCAAACAAGTTTAAACTTTAATATTAATATAAATGACCCACCTCATCAAATTAACATCAATAACATGATCATCTACCCAAGAAGAATTAATAGTTAAAGTGAACTAAGAATTCTCATGCCAGCAACTATACCTTGTCGAAAAGACTTCTAAAGTTAACGTGTCATATATGAGATGTGTAGGCCTTATCCTTTTTTATATGATAAATATTCAATAGGAGAACCATAAAAACAGAAAAATTAAGATCGACACATCCGCCCACTAAACAATAAAACCAACCACAAATATTTAATTTGGTAGAATAATGTTACAACTTTAAAAATCAAATAATTCCCAAAGCAAAGTATGTATTATTCTTCGTGAAAAGAAAAGAAAAGACTAGAGAATGGAAACATTCTTTAAGTTTATTACTCTCCCAAAAGATTATTTAAATAAATATAAGTAACATTATTTAAGTTTGTAATGCACCTACCGTATATAGGTACATACATATTTTAAGTTTTTTGTACATACTATATATTTTATATGCCTCTTATCTTTAAAGTAAATCTAAATTTTATAGGAAGATTGTAACTTGAACATATAGACGACCAACAATTCTCCTATATAATTTTATTTTTTTGTTGGTGGGCCCACAAGTAACCTTACTGCAAAATATGTTATCGAACATTGAATCACAAAATGAAGAAAAAATAATGTATCAGTACCATATCATTTTCAACATAAGCATCATAAGTAAAAGAGGTATTGTCTTGACTATTTTCACATGCAAAATCAAATGATTACTGAAGAATAAAAAAATTAAAATAAGAAAACTTAATAATATAATTGTTCCATTACAAGTCAGAAAAAACTATATGTTTGATAGAGGTCACTCAAATTCAAACATAGTATATGCGCTCAATTTCTAGCTATGCATAACTAGGAGTGAACGAGGCTTCACTAATTAAGAACGAGACATACGTATGTTCACAGATGACATATTCATAATAATTTTAAAATTTATCTTTTAAGACTTTAAATTGGGTAAAGATTTAATCATGCATCCTCCTTAGGCTATCGAGGAATAGCCTTAATGATTGAGTAGTAAAAGTTATATATGACTTACACCTATGAACACATATGTATCAATTAATATACGAAATATGCATGTGTTTATCAAGGATTCGGCTTGAAAATTGGGATAGTAATGACATATATAATTTTTACTTCTCAAACATCTAAATATACAAACATGAAGCATAATGATAGACTTCATTCAATAAATGATTTATTAACATGTCATTCAAGATTAACCCATCTTCAAAATATTAACCCATCCACACTAAACCTAAAAAAAGATAAAATAAAAAAATAAAATCTTATATATGTCTTATCTCATCGAAGACCTTAAAGCCTTATAGGAACCTACCAATATTATAATATGTTACTTCTCAATACGTAGAAACAATATATAATTATATCACATCAACAAAGAAACAATTTGTAGAATTATATTTATTTATCATATAATTCAATCTCCCTTGTGTATCGTATCATGAGATAGTATTTTAAATTAATCCGAAGATAACATAGAAGTGAGTGGAAAGCAAAAGAAGTAAAAAAATAGAATAATAATGAACTGAGAAGCAATTAACTTATATGTACCATCAAAAATCTTGGAAGCCATCATTTTATAGACACGGGTTTTGCGAGAGATATATTATGATTTACTTCATTTTCCTTATGCATCACATTATGAGATAATCGTTACAAATGAGACCAATGACGATCTTGAACCGAGTAAAAGAAGAAGAGTGAGAGAAGGTTGCGTTGCAGAAGATTGTTTGGATTGCATCATCATTAATCGTGTCGTGTCCTCCTCCTTTACCTGTGTGATGGCAAGCTCAAGAGAAGAAGAAGGTTCATAAAGAATCCCTCCAACTCCTCCTCGAGGCAGAAGAGAGAGAGACAGAGAGAGTAGCTTATATACTCCTCAACCACCGCATTGCGTAAGCCATGACCAAGAATCTTTTCGGCGAGACTCTCGAAGGTGATTTCTCTCTCTCTCTCTCTCTCTCTCTGACGATATTGGTCTTGTTTTGGCGATATTGGTCTCCGCTATCTACGTTCGCGATTGCTCGTTTCTAGAACTCTTTTGTCGAATTGCTTCTGTCATTTCGGGTTGATTCATTTGTTTCTTGATCTTGATTGTTAGGTGCTTTCTCTCCTCAACCACCGCATTGCGTAAGCCATGACCAAGAATCTTTTCGGCGAGACTCTCGAAGGTGATTTCTCTCTCTCTCTCTCTCTCTCTCTCTCTCTCTCTCTCTCTCTCTGACGATATTGGTCTTGTTTTGGCGATATTGGTCTCCGCTATCTACGTTCGCGATTGCTCGTTTCTAGAACTCTTTTGTCGAATTGCTTCTGTCATTTCGGGTTGATTCATTTGTTTCTTGATCTTGATTGTTAGGTGCTGGTTGCTTTTAGTGTCTGTTTTTTAAGTCTCATTTCTATGTTTCAGTGTTATTTCTTTTTAGGTGCTCTTTCATTGGGATATTGCATGCATGTGTCTTCAAGTTCTTTCTTCTCGGATTTCTTTCGTAGGGGTATCGTATACTAGTTTCTCGGATTCTAGACCGTCAGTTCTTTTTTTTTTTATGTTTTTTCATCTTGCATGTGTTTTCGAATACGTATGCTGATTTCTTTTATTCTAGATTCTGCGTTTTTTTTTTGTGTTCTTTTATTGGGAACTTACGTATATCTTCAAATACGTGCACTGGTTTCTTAGACTCTAGGTTTTGCATTGGTTCTTTAATTCGCTAGTGCATTTACTTTCTTGGTATATACCTTTTCCGACTTAAAAAAAAAAACACAAAAGTTCATTCATTATTTCGTTTATTTTGTTAGTTGCATTCATGACCATCTTCTTTGCTCGCGGTGTATCATTTTCCTATGCATGATCTCATCCGACACATATATGCATTATTCGTTTTGAGTCTGACAAACATTTATGCAAGTGAAATTTTGATATAGAGTTGATTTTAGATGGAACATCGTGAGGGCCTAGCTCGGGCTGTGAGCTTTTTTCTTTTTTTTTTTTTTCCTTTACCTGACCCGGGTTGTGGGTAAATAAATCGGTTGAGCCTCCCCTTGAGTAGGCTCAAGGAGGGTTTTTTTCACCCTAGCTTTTACGGTTAGGGTTTTTCCCTCCAACGAGGTTTTGCCTTGATCTATCATTCGATCGAGGATTTCCTCGGATTAAAAATTGTATTGCAAATATTAAGGATTGAATGAAATTCTATCATTTGAATAAAATTGTTGTGGTTTCCTAATACATTATATAGAATTAAGTATTTAGAGTAAGCTTCTTGAAGCATGAAAAATTACTTCAATATATGTACTAATATATTTATAATTTGTAAAATATTTTCTTTGAAGTATGGCTATGATTACTTCTAATTTGTATTAAAAAAACCCAAATTCATAATCCTACCAAAATAAAATATTTTCTTGCAACCATAATTTTAGCTATAATTTGGCCAAACAAGTTTAAACTTTAATATATTAATATAAATGACCCACCTCGGAAAATTAACATCAATAACATGATCATCTACCCAAAAGAATTAATAGTTAAAGTGAACTAAGAATTCTCATGCCAGAACTATACCTTGTCGAAAAGACTTCTAACGTTAACGTGTCATATGAGATGTGTAGGCCTTATCCTTTTTATATGATAAATATTCAATAGGAGAACCATGAAAACAAAAAAATTAAGATCGACACATGTATTCTCCTTCGAAAAGAAAAGAAAAGACTAGAGAATGAAAACATTCCTTAAGTTTATTACTCTCCCAAAAGATTATTTAAATAAATATGAGTAACATTATTTAAGTTTGTAATGCACCTACCGTACTATATAGGTACATACATATGTTATGTTTTTTGTACATACTATATATTTTATATGCCTCTTATCTTTGAAGTAAATCTAAATTTTATAGGAAGATTGTAACTCGAACATATAGACGACCAACAAGTCTCCTATATAATATTATTTTGTTATTGGTGGGCCCACAAGTAACCTTATCATTTTCAACATAAGCATCATAAGTAAAAGAGGTATTGTCTTGACTATTTTCATATGCAAAATCAAATGATTACTGGAGAATAAAAAAACTAAAATAAGAAAACTTAATAATATAATTGTTCCATTACAAGTCAGAAAAAACTATATGTTTGATAGAGGTCACTCAAATGCAAACATAGTATATACGCTCAATTTCTAACTATGCAGAACTAGGAGTGAACGAGGCTTCACTAATTAAGAACGAGACATACGTATGTTCACAAATGACATGTTCATAATAATTTTAAAATTTATGTTTTAAGATTTTAAATTAGACAAAGATTTAACCATGCATCCTCCTTAGGCTATCGAGGAATAGTCTTAATGCTTGAGTTGTAAAAGTTATATATGACTTATACCTATGAACACATATGTATCAATTAATATATGAAATATGCATGTGTTTATCAGTGACTCGACTTGAAAATTGGGATAGTAAGGACATATATAATTTTTACTTCTCAAACATCTAAATATACAAACATGAAGCATAATGATAGACTTCATTCCATAAATGATTTATTAACATGTCATTCAAGATTAACCCATCTTCAAAAAATTAACCCATCCACACTAAACCTAAAAAAAGATAAAATAAAAAAATAAAAGCTTATCTAAGTCTTATCTCATCGAAGGCCTTAAAGTCTTATAGGAACCTATCAATATTATAATAGGTTACTTCTCAATACCTAGAAAAAATATATAATTATATCACATCAACAAAGAAACAATTTGTAGAATTATATTTATTTATCATATAATTCAATCTCCCTTGTTTATCGTATCATGAGATAGTATTTTAAATTAATCCGAAGATAACATAGAAGTGAGTGGAAAGGAAAAGTAAAAAATAAAATAATAATGAACTGAGAAGCAATTAAGTTGTATGTACCATCAAAAATCTTGGAAGATATCATTTTATAGACATGGGTTTTGCGAGAGATATATTATGATTTACTTCATTTTCCTTATGCATCACATTATGAGATGATCGTTACAAATGAGACCAATGACGATCTTGAACCGAGTAAAAGGAAGAAGAGTGACAAAGAAGGTTGCGTTTGTTGGGAAAAAAGATAAAATACGATAAAAGAAGAGGATAAAAAACACTATGGAAACAAAAAACAAACACAAGATCAAGAATACTTTAGGAAAGATATTTAGGCTTGAAACGTGTATAAACACTTTCCTAAAACGATATTTGCACCCTCTTGAACAAGATTGCTATGGGTTTGATGCAAATAGTTTTAGTGGATATGACAAGCCTTTAGAAGATCTATTGAGCAAACAATAAAGAATCTTCAGAGAGGAATTAGAGAATGTCTAACTTAATCACTTGGAGAGTAAAAGAGCATGAAAGAGTTTTTTTTGTACTGTAATTTACCCTCAAATATCTATTTATAGATATTTTCTCAAAAGGCACAACCTTTGAAAATTAACTATTTTCTCAAAAGACACAACCTTTGAAAATAACTATTTTCTCAAAAGACACAACCTTTGAAAAATAACTACCAAAATAAAAGAAAACACCTTTTTCTTTTTAATTTGAACAATTTATAACAATCCCCACTTGTTCAAATTTAAAATTTTCTCCAAGTGATTAAATAGTATTTATGAATAAAGTAATATATCTTTCGATTTGAATATTACCTTAGTGTAAGCATCACAAAGTGAAGTCGAAATCCCAAATAGCATAAAAGCTTTGAATTTGTTATTCCTCATGACAACACCGGTGATACCACACATAAATACAACATTCTTGTATTCCTCATAAAATCTCGCTTAGCCCTAATATGGCCTTGGGCTCATCCAAGTTCATGAACTTTTATGAGAGAAACTCCAACTCTCAATCGAAGCGGCACCACTTCTAAGTTCATATAGGTGAAGTTCTTATAGTATCTTTGTCACTCTTTGAGATACTTGTCCTAACTTGACTGAACTTCATTAAGAGTATAATTAACTCAACCCTCATTTGGTGACAACCAGCACTTTAACATCTTTAGATGTGACTCATAAAATATTTCAAAGTCTGAACCACTCCACATGTCAATGACTTGTTCTTACCCTTTGAACTCTTCATTACTCATTTCATAATGTTGAGTAGGGTTGCTATCATTGGTGGATCTTTTATTCTAGGAGTTTTAGTCCCATCCATTTTGATGTTGATCTTACAACTTCTCTTGTAAGAGGTTTGGTGAATGGATCAGCCAAATTCTCACTTGTTTTCACAAATGTGAGTGAAATAATCCCACTCTTGATTAATTTCCTCACATAATCATGTCTAAGACTTATATGTCTTGACTTTCCATTATATATTTCACTATCACGAGCTAAAGTGGCTTGACTATCACAAAGTATAGAAATTGAATTCATACTCTTAGAAGTCAATGGAATTTCTAATAGAAAGTCCCTCAACCATTCAGCCTCCTTTCCTGTATCTGCTAGAGCAACAAATTTTGATTACATAGTTGAGTGAGTTATACACGTTTGTTTCTTGCTCTTCCAAGAAACAGCGCCACCTCCTAAGGTGAACACCCAACCAGTAGAGGATTTGTTATCTCCAAAACTCGATATCCAACTTGCGTCAGTATATCCTTCTAAAATAGCAGGAAATTTTGAGTATTGTAGGCCATAATCTTTGGTTCATTTAAGGTACCCAAGAACTCTTTCAATAGCCTTCCAATGCTCTACATTTGGATTGCTAGTAAATCTACTCAATTTACTAACTGCAAATGCTATATCAGGTCTTGTGCACTGCGTTGCATACATAAGACTTCCTATAGCACTTGAATATTCTAATTGAGCCACTGTTCTTCCAACATTCTTGACTAATTTGATACTTGGGTCAAATGGGGTATTTGCTTCTTTGAATTTTAAGTGACTGAATTTCTCCAGTACTTTCTCTATGTAATGAGTTTGACTCAAAACATATCCCCCACTATTTCTTTTTACCTTGATACCTAGTATAGTATCAACTTGCCCAAGATCTTTCATCTTAAATGTTGAAGATAGAAACCTCTTTGTTTCTAAAATACCTTTCATCTTGTTGCTCACTATTAGTATATCATCAACATAAAGGCAAACTATCACCATATAGCCATAACAAGTTTTGAGATAAACACATTTATCTGCAATATTATGAACAAATCCATTAGAAAGAATTATTGCATCAAATTTCTCATGCCATTGTTTTGGGGCTTGCTTTAAACCATACAATGACTTAATAAGTTTACACACTTTATGTTCATTTTCCGGTAGAACAAAAACTTCGGGTTGTTCCATATATACCTCCTCATCGAGGTCTCCGTTTAGAAATGTTGTTTTGACATCCATTTGATGAACATAAAGATCAAAAATTGATGCTAAAGCAAAAATAATTCTAATAGATGTGATCCTAGCCACAGGAGCATATGTGTCAAAATAATCTATTCCTTTCTTTTGTCGAAATCCTTTAGCAACTAACCTTGCTTTGAATGTTTGGAGAGTACCATTTGTATGATACTTCCTACAAAATATCCATCTACAACTAATAGGTTTTGAGGCAAAAGGTAAATCGACAAGTTCCCAAGTTTGGTTTAACATAATAAAATCCATCTCATCATTAATAGCATCTTTCCAAAGATCACGAGAAGCCATAGCTTCTTTAAATGTTTTAGGATTATCTTCCACTTGTAAAACAAGAGGAATTGTTTTTAATACTCTCTCATTTGTTCCTTCTACAAGGTAAAAAGAAATACTTTGAGAATCAATCTCATCCGATCTTAATGTTTTTGCTTTTCGTACACGGGTGCTTCTCCTTAATTCATAAGATTGCACTCCAACCTCTTGTGAACTTGATTGATGTCCAATCAAAGGAATTTTAGGTTGCTCACCAACCTTTTGAGATTTCTCCATTAGTGACTCTTCACTAGTTGGAGGATGAACATTATTACTAGAAGTCAATAAATGTTCAAAGAACTCCACATCTCGAGATTCTATTATGATATTAGACTCCAAATTAAGAAGTCTATATGCTTTGCTATTTGAGGCATAGCCTATAAATGCACATTTGATTCCTCTAGGTCCCAATTTTGTCCTTTGAGGATAATTATTCTTACAATATGCAAGACACCCCCACACTTTAAAATAACCAATGTTAGGTTGTCTTCCTTTCCATAACTCATATGGAGAGATCTTATTCCTTTTAGAGGGAATTCTATTTAAGATATGACATGCAGCCAATAAAGCTTCTCCCCACAAATTATAAGATAATTTAGCATGCAACAACATAGCATTAATCATCTCTAGATAAGTTCTATTTTTTCTTTCTGCTAATCCATTTTGCTCAGGTGTTCTAGGTGCTGAACATTCATGAATTATGCCATGTTGTTCACAAAACAAGTTAAATTCATTAGGAAAGTATTCTCCTCCTCTATCACTTCTTAAACCTTTAATTTTCTTCCCCAATTGATTTTCAACTTCTGCTTTATATGCCTTAAAAGCATTAAAAGCATCATTTTTATGTTTCAATAAGTACACATATGTGAATCTAGACATATCATCTATAAAAGTAATAAAATATCTATTACCTCCTCTCGTTAATATGCCATTTAATTCACATATATCAGAATGTATTAAATCTAACAAAGTAGTATATCTTTCAACACTTTTGAAAGGTTTCTTCGTCATCTTTGATTTAACACGAATATGTAATCAAAATATTTAGAAATTAAAAATTTCTTTATACCTTCTTCCTCGGCATGATATTTGAATTCCAAAGCATTCCAAATTGCTTTTGCAGATGGTTCCACCGTATAAAGATCATAAAGTCGGTCCGAAAGAGCATTGAGAATGTGTCCTCTACACATGACTTCATCTTCATTTCTTTTCTTTTGTTCAGCCTTGACTTCATTGGTGTCATCGTCGGTTGGATCAGGAATTGGTATTTGTAGCCTCCATAGTGAATTTGTATAAACTCACAAAATATCATTTTTAGATTGTTGGGAAAAAAGATAAAATACGACAAAAGAAGAGGATAAAAAACACTATGGAAACAGAAAACAAACACAAGATCAAGAATACTTTAGGAAAGATATTTAGGCTTGAAACGTGTATAAACACTTTCCTAAAAACGATATTTGCACCCTCTTCTCAACAAGATTGCTATGGGTTTGATGCAAATAGTTTTAGTGGATATGACAAGCCTTTAGAAGATCTGAGCAAACAATAAAGAATCTTGAGAGGAATTAGAGAATGTCTAACTTAATCACTTGGAGAGTAAAGAAAAAGAGCATGAAAGAGTTTTTTTTTTTGTACTGTAATTTACCCTCAAATATCTATTTATAGATATTTTCTCAAAAGACACAACCTTTGAAAATTAACTATTTTCTCAAAAGACACAACCTTTGAAAAATAACTATTTTCTCAAAAGACACAACCTTTGAAAAATAACTACCAAAATAAAAGAAAACACCTTTTTTCTTTTTAATTTGAACAATTTATAACAGCGTTGCAGAAGATTGTTTGGATTGCATCATCATTAATCGTGTCGTGTCCTCCTCCTTTACCTGTGTGATGGCAAGCTCAAGAGAAGAAGAAGGTTAATAGAGAATCCCTCCAACTCCTCCTCGAGGCAGAAGAGAGAGAGATAGAGAGAATAGCTTATATACTCCTCAACCACCGCATTGCGTAAGCCATGACCAAGAATCTTTTCGGCGAGACTCTCGAAGGTGATTGCTCTCTCTCTCTCTCTCTCTCTCCCTGACGACCCACCAGATCATTATCAATTAGCAATATGAGAGATATGATTATGGATATATCGATGCTTGTCCATAATCACAAGGGAAGATCACAGATGTCTCATGCACAGGAGCATTTGCATGCCAAGCAATCAAAGCTTGAACGAAGAAGAGACAGATATACCGTAGGTCAAGTCTTCAGGCAGTCGCAATTCTTTCTTTTGTGCTTTCTCTATGGCAAGTGCACTTGATGCTGAAGACTCCAAGCAGTGCTATGACTCTTTTCTTCCATGGGAAAATATGGATCTCTTCTTTCATGAGAGCTTGTTGCTATTAGTCACCATAAATAACACGGACGTAGACCAAGTTTCTTTTTGCTAAAAACTCTTTCATGATATTATGAACTCAGAATGTAATAGAGCCTCACTTTGTTGGTCACACGATCGATCATGTCTGGTTATGTGTGTAACGATTCTTTGTAGTCTCAATATATTCTTCAAACAAACATACATATTGCTTAGGTTTCTCTTCATATAACTAATTACTCTTCAAATTTTTTTACTTGCTGGAAAGTCATGAGTCGATCGAGGAAAAATAAGTTGAGATAGTCCTTGGCATCTGAGTGCATTGTCGATATATTTTTTTATTGTGGAATGCAATCTTATGGGAGTAGAAACAAAATTTTCATGATCACTAACCATGTCAGGATCATAAAAAAAGAAAATAATAAAATCAAGAGGATTTATACTCCAGATCACGAGAAAAACACTTGGTGAAAATATGCCTTATTGCAATCACGTCTAGTAATTCATTTAATGAGAAAGATGCGATGAAAACATGAAATATGCCTATGCTAATGTAATGATGAAGTGCTGCTATTCTTGATATCAGTGATGTACTTCCTACTTAATTTCTCCCGTGGAAGTTGTAAAACCTCAAAGTTCTTCTATATGAGAAAGACACCCTTTAATACATATTCATCATGTTGATCAAAATTTATTATAAGATCCATGCTAATGATGGAGGAGTATATCCCGAGAACAACTAAACAAGAAAATAAGATATAAGAAGCATTTCAATGATCGTGATTGTAGTACTACAAACCAATATTGACTTGTTTTTAGGAAGCTTCAGTGTTGTTTCTCTTCATAGAGAGTTGTCGCCAAACATGCCTATATGTTTGGAACCATAGAAACATAGAAAAACTAATAATGGCAAGAGGTCACATGCCCAAGATCAAGTGCGATGTGATCATGCAAGTGATTAGTTCCTTCGTGGAAACACGCAAGCAATGAGGTCAAGACTACTTGTTTACTTGCGACCATGCTTTGTGATCGGGACCATCTTTTTCTCATGTTCTTGGAATCGTACTTATTTTTTATGCTTAACAATATTATATAAAAAACAACTCATGCACATGGATTAGATCACTGTATCGATGCCATATTCTTGATAGTTGTGGGGCTTCAAGAAAAATATAATAGATTATAGTGACGAGAGATATGAGAAAAAAATTTAAATGTTGATTTTAGGATTAGTTTAATTTTGGTGGTAGATTGAAACTATTATCAGTGTTTGAATATATGTGCTCATCATTAAACTGAATTCGACCATAAAGAAATGTTCTTTCCATTGTCACCAGGGAGAAGATGATGTTGTCCTTAATTCATCTATCTGATACCTGCTATGAACCCTAAAGGTTATCACAAACAAATAAACATCTATGAGTTTTCCTTCACTGCATAATAAAGCTCACTGACGTATACTTGTAGTAAAATTAACTACCAAGTTCAACTCTGCTGGATGCCAGAATTCAAGCAATTGGACGAAGAAGATTTACTCTAGCATTTATCTTTTTTATGTTAACTCAAAACATTGGTTTGATATAGTGCCAGCAACACCATAGGGTTGAGTTTGAAAACCTCCTTCCTTCCTGCAAATCGAACATCCAAAGCAATTGGTAATACTCAGAACATCTTGTCAAAGGCGAAAATTCTTTGATCAAAACAACCCCAGAAACATTCTTCTCAAAATAAAATAGGATGCAGACTTTGCAGACATAATTCCCCACTACATCAAAATTTTAAAGAAAAAGTACCAAACAGGTAGTAGTAGGATGTGAATCACAATTGCTGTGACAGTTATTTAGTTAGAGAGACTTGACTACTGAATTCAGAGACACGATACTGCTAACTCTTACACAAGCAAGAGGGAAGTGCAATAACACAAATTGGAGGGCAATTTCCAAGCAATGTTGAATCTGATTGCAATCAGTAAGAGCTCACTTAATATATTTGACCCCCAGCTGGACACTTTATATATCATTGATCATATCACCACACGAGATTATCACTTTCATTGTCATGTTTCAATCTGTATCAAAGCACCATTTACGAATTACAGCCTCATATGACTGCAAGATGCTCATGTAAAACAGATCGATCAACTCCAAACTTATGCCTTCCCTCTTTGCTCCCAGTTTAACGTCGCGTCGTTGAATCCAGGACGGACAATCATTAATATGCAATCTGAATGATCTTAAAGAGTGATTAATCCCCTACACATTTTGCTAACTGCGGTTTCTCTTCAGAGTTGATAAGTGGAATAACATTTTCTTCCATAATTCTTGGGTTTACTTCCATTCCTCACAGGATAGAGCACATAGTGTTGGAAAATGACGAGAATATCAAAGAGCACTACTTCCTGCAACAAAAAGAGAGAAAAAAAAAATTAACATAAAGGATAAGCATTTTGGATAAAATTGAGCAGAGATGTGCAATATTTATCTTCTCTACATTTAGAAATCACCTGCATGCTCAGTTAACATAAAATTAGGATCAATCATTGATCAAGGACACCGTGGAAGAAACGCAAAACTGATAGCATAACTGCATTCTAGGATAATTATATCATCCTATTTCTCATAAAACAAAATTTAGCAAGTTCACAAATGATAAAAAAACTTTGTGAAATCACCCAATACATCTAATAGTTCTAATCAATTTGCAATCTGGTGTCTTGTCTGCATCAATACTAGATAAATCAAAGTATGCATGTATGCCCTTAGAAGGTGAGTTATACAGTGAGCAACAATCTTTCTCCTTTTCCCCACTCTGACACTGAATTGTAAAAGAACTAGCACACTAACCAAAAACATTCAAACATGATAATGCCACTAGTCAGTTGATCCGGTTTATTCTTAAAGCAAACTGATGAGTTAACTTGCAATATCGGCTCCATCACCAAATCTACCTCATTAAGAGGAGTGATGTGGTGCCTGTTGGATCTAGAATTCCAAAGGGTCGACAATCCGACATGGTCTCAACCTATGGCCTCTAGACTTGTGCTGAGTTCGGCCAGCCTAATTTTAATTTCTTTTTATTTATTACTTAATGTCTTCGATAGAAGAAAAGGGGAAAAATAAAAGTAAAACAAGAAGCATATTGCCATTGCTCCTGGGTCCTGCCATCGCATTCATATCAAGGCTTCAATCTTTGTGTTCTGTCTACGCTCTAAACAGCATGCCCTTGTTGGCGGCAATAGTCCCATCGGCAAGCGAGGAGGTGAGAGGATGGCTGACAAGGGGAGATCCAGTAGAGGAGGGAGAGGAGAACCAGGAATAGCAGGATTACATAAGAGAGGATATCAAGGGGTGAAGAATGAGAGGTTAAGGAAGCGAAGAAGATACAAGGAAGGAGTGTAATAAAGAGCGAAAGGAAATCAACAAGAGAGGAAGTTCACGTCAAGCTGCCGACATACCAACACATCCAAACTCACGACCTGAGTTGCGGATCCCTAGCATACTATAGGTATGATGGGTCCAGTTACAAGTTTGGGCATTTGTGTTCAACTTAGTGATGAGCAAAATAGGATATCAATCATAAATTGAACAAATTGCTATTAGAAGAGTTAAAACAAAGAAACTAAATGAACTCTGTAAAATGACCCATGATGAACACTTTAACTAACTATTAACTAAGTGTAGCACAACTACCAACAGTGTACAAAACATCAAGCTGCTCCAAACTATATTTAATAAATTATCGCTAAATATTTGGTCTAGAAATTTTCTGAAATAGATTGTCTAGGTTGTAATATGTATTTAGAACGACAATAACAAGTGAGATATTTCAACAAATTGGGGTCACAAAAGCCCCACCATTAAGCTTCAATAAATATATTATCACTAACCATATTTAGGATCATATGATCCTTCTTGTTTTTAATAGTCTTCTTAGATCTATTTCCACACTTTTTAGCACCAGTAACGTAATTGAAAGAACATTTAATAGAGTTGCAGGAAAAACAAATGCATTCAAAGATGTTAATTCAAATACTATTACAGGATTGCCCCAGAAAATTATACCACAAACAACTTTAAACAAGACTTTTCAAATATATGAAAGCTGCACAGCTGAAATGATATGAAAGCTGAATAGCTAAAATGATATAAAATTATATCATTATGTTGAACAGCTAAACAGGACTGGCCATTATTTGAGAACAGTAATGTAATTGAAAGAAATAGTCTTCTTAGATCTATTTCCACACTTTTTTAGCACCAGTAATGTAATTGAAAGAACATTTAAAAGAGTTACAGAAAAACATAAAGAAAACCAGCCTTGCCAGCTAAATTTTGTCAACCTGTATGAACCAAGGAGAAGCAACCAAGTTTGCTGATGGATAAAACATAAGGTATGGTACAAAGAACTAGAATCGTTTTAATGAACAAGGTTCAAAAATGCAAAAGTGGACATACACCGGGTGAAAGTCTAGCATGGTATCATTTTACTGTTATGGAAAAACACAATTGCTTATGTTGGGTAGAGGAAGTCCTAAAATTACAGTGGTTAAAATCAAAATGGTTTCAAGCATCACTCATTATGTATCAAGCCAAACACAATATGCATGACAACTTATTCAAAACCTCAAAATAGTTGCTCGCTATCACCAAAAGATAAGTATCACATGAGGTGGTTTTTCTATCAAATGGAACTCTAATTAGGCCTCAATTATATTTTAAAAACATATTCGACTGGTTAATTGGACATATTCCAGACCAATGTTTGACTTACCGATCCGTACCAGTGTACCAAGTTCATCTTGGTACCGGTACGGTACTGATACCGGGAGGTATGCAAAGTGTATACCGCCCGATATATTAAAAATATAAAATAAATATTATATTATATAATATTAATATATTAAAATATAAAGAAAGAGAAAAGGCGGCGTTACCTCGATCTTTCTCCCTGAGCGCCCTCGACCCATAGCGTCGGCGGTCGGCGGCGACCATGACGATGAGCGTGATGACGATGGCCTTACAGGCGCTAGGTATTCATGCTTCTCCTCTTTTCTTTTTTTTCCTCTTCTTCTTCTTCCCTTTTCTCACTCAATCGACGGTTGATTTCTCCTTCAATCGATTGCGACGGTCGAAATCGACAACCGACGATTTATAGCGGGACAACGGATGGTCCATCAAGCAACTGACGGTATGTCTGTCGTGCAGACGATACAAGTCGAAATAGCAAACCTTGTTCCAAACTCCACTATAACACTATCGTGACATCAACTATTCTGAAATCTTTATATAAATGATCTATTATCCAAAACGAGTAAATATACACCATCCTTTAAAATGAGATAATAAATTTTATCTATCACTTTTTACACCGTATCTAAATTATGCAAATAAAATACAAAACAAATGAAAAAGCAACTATTCATGTAGGATGTACTTGATTGCTGTCATGATAACCTGTATTGTCCTGAATTCATGCCATTAAAGAAAAATTAATGAGTATATGAGACAGCTGCAAGAAGTCATTTTTAAAAAAAAGCAAACTTATAAATGTTAACGGCGTCTTCTTTAATGTTCTTTCTTGGGGTTCCAGAAGATATACGACATAAATGTTTCTTTAGTTAAATTATATTTTCAAAACTTAAGTTTTCTTATAAGAACAAAGTATTACTTGAAAACAGAGATGAGCCAAAGCCAAGAATGATTGGGCCAGGCCAAGAACACACAGACCACAGCATAAAGCAAGACAATAACAGTGATACCAATGCAAGTCTTTGAGACCTTCTGACTTCCATGCTGAAGAGATTAAGAATAAAAAGGAGGTAAAAAGAGAGTTAGCAGAGGAAAGAAGGTAAGGGACTATCTATCATACAGCAAGAAGATGATCTCGTACAAGAAGGATCACTTCATAGATCAAAACTTAGAACAATGCAAAAGCCATCAACGCAACAGCATGCACTGAAAAGGCTACATCATCTACAGCTACAGGAATCATCTGAAATTAAGAGAATTAATTTGTAGAATAAACATTCCAAACGAACATGATGTTAATCAGCAAATCAATAATTTACATATGTAGAATCTATGGGAAAACCTTCAGCAAGGTGACTGAACAAACCCGGAATTAATATTTTAACGTGTATAATGGAAGTTAGGAAGAAATCCAAAATTATAACAGAAATGATTCACAGGCTTATACTTTGAAGCATGCGACCACAATGATTTTAGAACAAAAACAAATCAACGTATACAGATGGTCTGCATCCGATAA
This sequence comes from Ensete glaucum, assembly GCA_021527575.1. Lineage (NCBI taxonomy): Eukaryota > Viridiplantae > Streptophyta > Magnoliopsida > Zingiberales > Musaceae > Ensete > Ensete glaucum. The sequence continues at coordinate 22,423,378 of CM038551.1, forward strand.
AAATGATATGATTGTCCATCACTACATTATGTAGCTCAAGAGAATTGGCCTCCCAAAAATGAAGAGAGAAGACTGAATAAAACTTTACTACTAAAATTGACAAAAAGGCCATTAATACTAAAACATTCTACAGCGTTTATAATAAGGAATTCAATTTTGTCCAGATTGACTCATACCCAACGGATATCTACCAGTTTGGGCATGAACCAGACCGACGTCGAACTCCCTATTTGAAATAGTATGGCCACCTTGAATTACTTAAGCAGCTCT